>JAXCHB010000198.1:1445000-2757500 GCA_036926305.1 Uropetala carovei
TCTTTAATTTTTTCCCTTGGCTATTCCCTCTCCTCGTTTATTCCGCCAATGCCTCATTTCTGTCTTCGCTTTTCCGCGAATTTTTTCACCTCCCGTCTTCTTTTCCATTCTCTTATTTTTAACGCCGCCTTCTATATCTAGCTACGGATTTCACACGCCTGTCTTTCAAAAGCCTACGCCTCGCGCCATTTTTCCCATCTACATTCCATGCCCTTCCTACGCATTTCCGTCACTTACACTTTTTGTCTATCCTGGTGATCCCTTCCTTTGCTGTCTTTGCAACACATGCACATTCACATGCGTACCTAAGCACACATACGTGCACATATACATACTGGCGTATATTTATTTAATTATTTATTTTTGTGCGCGTGCGTGCCCTCCAAACGCCAATGTAATAATTCATCACGTCGCCATGTTGCTAATATCTTACCAACTCTTTTCCAAATCTATTCCCGGTGTTCACTTCGTATCTTTCAGCAATTCCTCCACTTACTTCCCTCCGTCTCTCACCCTATTACATCTGTCCCGTCACTTTCGCTTCCTTCTCACTCAGTGTGCTATTTTTGCGCAGTTCTTTCTCCCCAAGGATTTTTTTATGTCCCCTTTGCAACTCGTGTCATCTGATTCTCCACTTCATCCTTTTATCTCCACCTCTCTCCTCCCTCCCTCCCCCCTCTCTCTCCGTCCAATTCCTCCCTCCCCTCTCCAATCAATCCTGTCTATCTTTCACTGACTCACTTCCTCCTCAGAACGAACCGAGTTTTATGCGCTCCTCTTAAACATCCTCCTCCCCACCCCTACTCCCTTCTCTCTCTCTCTCCTACACCCACTCCTATTTTCTCTCTCTATATATCTCTCCCTCCCTTTGTCCCATCCTCCTTTCTTATGCCCCCTCTCCTCTCTATTTATATCTATTTATATCCCTTACTCTAAACCCATCCACTTTCTTCTTCTCCCCCCCTTCTTCTTCTCCCCCCCTTCTTCTCCCCCTTCTTCTCCCCCCCCCTTCTCCTTCCCATACCGTTCCTTTTTTCCCCCACACTCCATCCCGTCCCATACTCATCCTATCTCACACGCACTCTCCCAAATCCTATCTGCCTACGTCCTCTCCCGAAAACCGTCGTCGGACGGGAGAAATGCTCTCCCTCCCTCCCCCTCCCCCCCCCACCTCACTCCCCCTACCTTCTCCTTCCAACGCCCTCTCTCGGCTTTCCGCCCTCCACCCACAGACTTCCCTTCCTCGGCACCGTGCCAACGTGCATCAAATTTTTATTAAAGGGGATGATCCGAGGGAGCGTGAGAGATGGTAAAGTGAAGAAAGGCTTCCTTTCCCTTCCAACGAAATGGCCGTCTTACGAAACTGTTAACTTTGTGACGGAGTGGTCCTCGGCAAAAGCTAAGGCAGAATTTTTTTTTAATGGCTCGTTAGGGAGCGGGGTGTCGTGTTTTCTGCCCGAGAGCCGCGTTTTTTTTTTAAGGAAACCGTGGAAATTCGGGTCATTAAGCGCCTCTTCCTCGGTGGGGGCCTCCTCATCCCACGCGGGTCGCCCCTCGTTACGCCGACTGGCGTGCGCCGAGAGGAGGAGAGAGAGGCGAAGGGAGGTTTTTCCTCCTGTTTACCTGATCAAATAATAAAGAGACCTCCATTTATTACGCCGCGTCATTTAGCTAGGTAGACGCGAAGAGGAAATTCGGCTAATTCGATTTCAAGGCCTCTAATTATATCCGAGTTATAATTGCGACGAGAACGCTATCCGGTGGTGAGGATGTGCATTAATTACGCGAGTGTTTGCGAAATAGCTGCAGACGTCAATCCGTGCAAATTGCGACGCCGGCCTTGAATTCGTTCGCAATTTTTCGTTTCGCGGATTTTGAACTAATGCCGTCGTATTTAACTTTTCCTTTGACTTTCTGAGTCGTTGGAAGTGTTTTGTGGCCGAGACACATTTTTTTCATTCGATAAAATTATTGCTTGCGAAATATAAAATTAATAGAGACATAGAAAATCTGCAGAAAGCGTGTAAATGCCAAGGATTTTTCGGATGAGCATGCGCATATATACTAGTGTGTATTTCTCTGCTCTTTTTACTGTTTTTTTAAAAACATTGTCATTAATAATTCCACGATCTGAAAAATGGAAATATCCTGCAGTATCGCAGTGTAGTTTTTCCACTCTTCGAATGCGCGTCCGTATCCTTCAGGAAGAGGACTGCTGTTCGAAAAGGAATATTGCCGCAGTGAGTCGACGCCATGGTTTTAAAGGGGTTTCCTGCGGGGGTTGGGTTGGTGTCCCCTCGGATTTCGACCTACGCTTCGGGATTAGACCCTCTCCACAGTATGATCGCGTTTAAACCACACACCAACAATATGTTCTCGAGTTCGTATATTATTTATCCAGGGATAGAAATAGTGAAATTTATTTTTGAGCAAAATTATAAATCAGTTAATTATTAAATGTAGAATTGATCTTTATCTTCATCGTGCGTAAATGCATCGTATTTCGCTGTCGGTCTTTAACGCTTTGCCATCCATTTTTTTCGATAGTAAACGAACTATTTTTAACGTCGCGTTTTCTTCTTCGTCCCCTATGAGCGCCCTGGAAAAGATTTATCGAGTCCAAGCAATTTATGCTCCGGCGGTATTACCCCATTGACGCACTTACGCACGCAGCCACACAAACAACGCACGGACGTTAATTCCCGAGAGGCGGATGGCGGTAGTGGATGGGAGGGAGGGAGGGAGGAAGAGAGGGGAGGGTAAGGAAGGGGAGGTAGAAGGGCGATGGAGGGAGGGAGGGATGGAGGGGAGGGTAAGGAAGGGGAGGTAGAAGGGCGATGGAGGGAGTGAAGAGCTATTAAAAAAAACCGCCCCTCTGCTTCTACGACTCCTCAAAGCGAAACAGGAATCCTCAAACCCAAGGCGTCATTTAATCGCTCTTAAGAAGGAGTAAAGAGGAACGGGATGGGAAGCATAACGGCATAGCAGCTTCCACGGTTGTGTTCCGGTGCGTTATTTTTTTTAAGATCCAGCACGCCGGTATGCCTTTGAAAAGGGTGCCTCAATTGGTTAGAGGCGGTGGGCGCAGCTGAGCAAGAGGGTTGAGAGGTGAAGTTGCGAAGGAGGAGAAAGATGGAGGGGAGAGAGTGAGAGGGGAAGGGAAAGAGAGAGAAAGGGATGGAGAAAGGGTGAGAGAGGGAAAGGGTTTGAGAGAGAGAGAAGAGGGTTTTGGGAGGCAATTTAGAGAGAGAACCAGGCATTGTTCAAAACCTTATTCTCCTTTCTGTGGGCGTCCAGGTGTTCAGAAGGGAGTTTCTGAAGCTTTTTAAGGTAAAAGATGTGTGTGTGTTAGGATGGTGTAGGGTGTCTAAAGAGTGCCTCCCTCCCTCCCACCTCATTCGCTCTCTCTCTCTCTCTCTGTGCATTTTTTCTCCTTAATTTTCCTTAAGCTCATTGGTCTTTAAAAAAAAAACGTTTGTGAGTCGAGAGAGAGGGAGAGCGGGGTGTGGAGAGGGAGGGTTAGGGCGGGGTTTGGAAGAGGGAGAGATAGGGATCATGATAGGAGGAAGATGGAAGACACCATCTTCCGCTCTCTTCCTAAATATATAAAACAGGAGAGGGAAGAAAAAGTGAGGATGGAATATGGTGACGATACAAGTGAATAACCCGATCAGATTCCCCCGCACCCCTCTCCCTTTCTTTTCATCGGGATGTTTATTTTATACGCTGCCTTCCAGGCATGAAATTCCTACTTCTGACGAGCCGTACGTTTTTAAATATTATTTTCGGTGTCATGTTAAATCTTGAACAAAAATGTGTACAATCTTCTTGTTTCTGGTTCAACCTAATTTTTTTCCAAGCAGATCTGAGGATGGTTTTGTGACATAAATTCTATAACCATATGGGTTTTAGTTTTAAGGTCATCATATTGATCAAGAGGTTATTGCAATGCTATTTTCCTTGCCGAGTCATTGTACAAAAAATCGAATAGGCATACTAATATCTATCTTTTCAGCACATAAAGCGAGGTTCAAAATATCAATTTTAGTGATATTTTTCCATGTATAATTAATTAAAATAAATTAATCGTGTCATGCTGTGTGTTAAAAATAGCGATTTAAGTAAGAAAAAACTAACTCACTTATAAAATATTTGATATAGGTAATAAGTCGTTTCAGAAAACATTAAGCATAACATATTTATATGAATATATTTCTCCTATAAAATATTTATGCATGAAAATAGTTATTTTAATAAATCGAATTAAATTTAATTTCAACTGATAAAGTCGTACGTTTTCACATAAGACGTATTTGCAGTTATGGAAAATCTTGCTCGCTGAGGGAAATGGAGGGTTGTCTAATCTCCAGGCGGAAAAAGCTCACTGAATTTTAAGGTCCATACTATAATTTTCTGCTGGGAAATTAAACGATTGCCAATAGTAGATTTCACGGGAAAAAAGGAGGGTACTATCACTTTATTTGTAATTTTTTTGTGATAGTGTTATGACGAGATAAATAGAAGTTTTTTTTAAACAAGTTGTCGTTTTTTGCCTTTCTTTTTCGTCTTTATATCATTATACAGAAATGTACTGTTATTTTATAAACAGAATACTATTAAATAATCCGTAGAGAAAATTGTTCTCATTATTTCAGTTGAAAAGAAGTCATTCTACCAGTGAATAGAAATTTTTAATGAAATTAGTTATTATGGAGAAAATTAACTATTCTTATAAGTCGAATAGAAATGTTTTATTTGATTTATTTTTTTGGTAAAATTACCGTCTCAACTTTTTTTCTACTGAAGTTTTAACGCTAGTGAACTTGATTTTCGCTGACATGAGACCACTGAATCTCTAGGAAACTTTTAACAGTCATCTGGCCAGCCGAAGCTGTCGTGACTTCTTATGCGGCCTTTCGAAGCATATACAACTGCGAATGTGGTCCGCCATACGTATAAGGTCGTCAACCTCTTTCTTAACCTGAATTTGGGGAAACCAAATGGAAAATATTCCCGTTCAGACACACTTGTTAAGTAAAATTTAGAGCATTTTTATTAGAAAATCCTTCAAATAAGACAGATAAGTCATTCGCATGGTTGATTTGATATAAAAGATTCCATTGCATCTTATGGCACGCCCTAATCCCGCGAGTTGTTCTCAATTCACCAACACCCAAAAGCTCATACAGCTATCCTTAACACTGAAAATCGATTCGCAGAGCAGGCTAAATTATGACGCCAAGATTCCATCTATACGACATGCATTTAGCGAAGAAGATCCGCGATTAAAATATCATCCCCAAAATTTACCTCATCCCTTTAATGACGATAAGTTATGTTTGGCCCATTTTACTCCTGTCGACTTCCCAACCTCCTCCCCCATGAATTATAGCGGAGGGAAAGAAGGCGAGGGAGAGGGAGTCGGTGACACCTGGGGAAAATGAATTAATAACCTCCCTTTTATCCCGAAGCAAGAAGTCCCTTCCTAGGACACACCGCCCAGAAAACCCGTCCTACACTGACCTCTCTTCATCCTGGGCGCTAACTATCCTCTTTCCTCTCGCCGCATCATCTGGCGCTTTGTCCCTCTCCGCCCCAGCACCGTCTCTCCACCTGTCTATTTCGCGCTCGCATCAGCAAGGAGGTTCGCCCTCGTCGAGGATCCTACGTTTTTCTCTTTCTCTTAAGAATTACGCGCACCAATTGTTTTTAGCCCGTTCAAAATTTTTTTTAGAAAACGAGCGACTGTTATCGCTTTGTCGTCCATCCGTCTGTAGTCATTCAATTTTTTTTGTTTTAAGAGGAGAAATTATTTTTTGGTTGGGTGGGTAGGTACTGATGAAATAATACGATTTCCATTTTAGGAATCCTCCATTAGCTTGAATTTCCACCGTTAGAAGGAGCTAAATTTTGAAAATTGACTAAACGTTGATTTTTTTAAACATTCTGTTTATGCTGTAACTTTTATATTTAGGTGCTAAATTATAATAATAATAAATGATGCATTGAAGCCTACGGAATTAAGTGCACTCCAGCAAACTTATGTAGGCATTTCAGAACAATATGAAATTTGATACGGAACATGACAAACAAAGATTTATTTTCTTCGGTGGCGTTGTGTTATGCTGCCATAAATAATTGGTATTTATTCGAAACATTAACAGAGGGATACTCGATTATAGCATTTTGGAAGTTTTGAACTGATTTGATTGAAAATGAGCACTCCATATTTGCCGGAAGCGATTGGATATCCTTGTTATCTAATATATATATATATATATATATAATATAATAATGAGCGCTCTCTCTCTCTCTCTCTCTCTCTCTCTCTCTCTCTCTCTCTCTCTCTCTCTCTCTCTCTCTCTCTCTCTCTCTCTCTCTCTCTCTCTCTCTCTCTCCTCCGCACAAAATCGCTTTATTCTGAAGAAATTTACTCGACGTTCTCTATCACCTTATCCTCCCCTTCACCTTTCTTCCTCCCTTCTCTCGAGCCTCTTCCTCCTTCCCCTCCTTTTCCTCCCCCTCCCTCCCGCGTCCATCCATCCACGTCCTCTAAGGGGCAGTTTCACCAACGCCCGCCGCCGCGCCGTCTCTAGCTTTTGTTTAACGCGGCTTTGGGTCACATTTCCACTTCTCATCCTTCAAATTTAATTAAGATCCTTAATCATGGATGTTCACGAACTCGGCTTTCTTTGGTTTATTTTTTCGCTCTTATTCGGATGGTGATTTATTTATTTATTTCTTCTTTCGGCGTTTGTTTTTCCTTCTCCTGAGGTAAGGGAAAATCCCGCTTTGAAAAATAGAATTGGTGAAAAATAAACGAACAGAAAATTACCAAAATTTGGGTAATTGCGATGGTTATTCACGCGGTCGTCTTTTTAATTATGCGTCATGAGAGGGGAAAGTCCGCGCGGATTAGTGGACGAGGTCAAAATAAAACCGCTTTTGTTACGAGGAGATTATTAAAAAAGCTCCTCGGAAAAAATCGAAATAAAACACGAAGAGAGAAGCAAATTAAACAGATCAAAATTGAAAAGATTAGAAGCGGACTGTAAATTAATTTCAAGATTATTTTCATTCGCGGGAAGAGTCAAGTCTATATTTCGTCGCGGATTACCCAGTCGGAATTTTCGTGGAAAAACCGGCGGATTGCACCGCGCACATAAAAATGCCAATGGCATAGAAATTTCGTGGATTCGGTTCGAATTGTTTACTTTTTATCATTAGTGGTGACAGATTTAGCTGACAATCTTATATCGCGAAAGGCGTGGCATTGTGGATTGTTATATAGACACGCGTGCTTTGTCAGTGGTTTTTATTTGAGTTTATGAGACGATGAAACCGCGTAAATGAAAGGGCCTCAGCAATGGCTCAGTAGGTAGGCAGCTAATAGAGGTCTCGTTGCAGAAAGGAAGAAGTAGACAAGCGAAGAACGTCTCGCCATAATTTATTACTTGATTTTCTGATTGAATTAAGTGAAAAACTTGAAGCTTCAAAAGGAGATCAGCTGTTATGAGAACGTCAGTTTTATGAAATGAGGATTTGAATACACATAAATTATTCAGTCGGATGAAATATAAATTCTGCTCATTTCTTTACGAGGCGCAGCTTTAATAAAAATTAAAGCTCCAACTGCATCGGGTACCTTCGCCAAGAGGACTTTTTAATACCTGAGTGCTAATAAGTAAATCCCCTAGGCTTCGCCATAAAATTAACATCTAAACTTTTATTCTTCAGGAATTATGTAAAACTATTTGTTTGTTATTAAATTATTTATTTCTTCGAATTATCTAGCAGTATTTTCATTGAGTTTATTCATGAAAATGTATAATTTTCTGACAAAATTGTAAGCATCGGTGAGAAGACTCAGTTAATTACCAAATTAACAACAACCTCGAGAACCAATAAAACTGTCTTATCAGCGGAATTACATTAAATTTAAATGACCTCATCTGCTTCACTCGTTGGTTTCCCTAAATTTAATAAAATAATATTTTAAGCATAAAATTTCAAATATTCGTTTTTTTATTCATTTATGTAGGATGTAACTAATTTGAAAACGCGTCTGTTCGTAGCCTTTAAAAGTGTGTTGTTGTTTTCCAGAACCGCACGATTCACGGTGTTTAAGGATGGGAGGTACACATCGCCGCACAATAGAACTAATTCTACCCAAGTTCTTCCTCCTTATATCTGCTAGTAATAAAACTTAATGAACACGAGCACCGCCCTTTTAAACACTCCGTTATCGAAGCCTTCGACGAGGCTTTCCTTCGCACACAAAATCCTTCTCACGAGATTTAGTGGAGGCGAGCAACTAAATCAACCCTGTCGTTTTGCCCCGAAATCACCGAAAAAGGCTTTCTCCTGTCCATGACCCCATCCACCAAATTGAGAGGGCTCCTTAGACGATTCCCACTCCCGAGGATAGAGGAGCCGAGAAGGTTCTCTCCCACGGGAGGAGGTGAAGAGAGGAATAAAGAGGTCACGTATGCATGTGTGCACGTTTTCGGGATCGTAGGAATAAGAGAAGCGCCACTATCGCGCCTAAAAGTCCACTCTCACCTCTTCCTGCCTTTCTTCCCCTCGTCTCCTCCCCCTCCATCGAGCGATCGTTCGGAGATGGGGGAGAAAATTAATGGCGAGGGGGTGGGACACGATGCAGCAGAGTGGCGAGGGGCGTGAAATTAGGGGAGAGGGGGGAAAAGGCAGCGGAGGGGTGAAGAGGCAAGGAAGATGGGTGGTCATGGGCCATCGCCTCTTCTTTCAGGAGTTTCACGCGGGAGGAGGGAAGCAAGATGGTAGGATAGGGAGAGAAAGAGAGAGAGGGAGTGATAGGGAAAGGGCGGGAGATAAAATAAAAGAGGGAGGGAGAAAGAGTGGCGAAGGGCGGTGCGAGGCTAGATCGTCGCCGAGTCAGGCTGGCCGGTGGCTCTCTCTCTCTCTTCTTCTTCTCTTCCTCTCTCTCTCTCACACACACACACACCCATACCCCTTACTCCAGGGAATTCCTCCTTCTCTCTCGCCCGCCCCGACGTCAATACGAAGTTCGAGCCGGCAAAGTGGGCGGTGGCACACCGAGCGAAGGCGGCGTGCTCTTCCTCCTCCCTCTCCTTCCTCTTGCACCCCTCTCTTCCTGCGATCGGGCGAGTTCCACCCACCTCCTTCCCTCGACACCCCTCCCCCCCACCCAACGCCCCCGCGGCCGCGAGATGCTTCTCCGAAGTGACCACACGTGGGATTATTCCATTCATTCGAATCGGACAGAGCGGGAGAGAGATAGGAAGTCGGCAGATGTAGCGAGACAATTGCTACCTCGTGGCGTGTGGATGTGTGTGTGTGTGTGCAGAGGATAGCATATAACTGTGGGATACCTCCATTGGAAATTGCTTTCGTTAGAGTGATGAAATAATAGAGATGTTGGGATCGACCTGGAGAAATGGCCCAGAACTCATTGTTCCATACTACGTTGCTTTTCCCATGCGATGTGCACGAGTGTCATTTTTGAGATTTTTTTACTTCGGCACCGATTTTTCTATCCATACAAGAATATTGTATATTGTTGTTGTGCGCTGATTTTCAAAGCAATCTCCATGACAATTTTAACCGACGTCCATGCATGTAATTAGGCTGGATTCTAGGCACGTACATTCCAATCAGAATATGTATGTTTATATTTGCGTAAGATTATGACGCGAGACACGCGTTGCTGAATTTAGAGGCATGTTATTATGTTATGTTTCTGTCTGTGGAGATTTTTTCCTGAAATTAAGTCTCGCATTTTCTAGCTGATAATATTTTTAGCATGCATGTTTCAAGTGTTCGATTCTAATACTTTATTTTTACTTTTTCACTCTCATTTCGGTAACAAGCCTTATCGAAACGTATCATGGTCTCCCTCAAATTAATATTTGTAAGTAGGTCTTTCGGAAAGTTATATTTCTAGGCAAATAAATTTTAATCCAAAATTGCTTTAGATACCACAGATGAAAATTTATAATTTATAAACCAATCGAGTTACAAGACGTATTATTATGAGTATCGATTAAATATGTGAGAATATATCTACCTACTACCAATGGTTCATTTATTCGACATTTTATCCACGTAAAATTATTTTAAAATTCGCAGCAGCAATCAAAAGTATGCATAAATACAGAAACATAAATCGCTATTTTATTCGTGACAAGAAATTCGAAATTGTTATACATGTAATTTATCGCAGAGTGCGATTTATTGGTTTGACGCTCATAAAGATTCCCCATATACGACTGTGAGCAGCGCTATATAAGCTCACAACTGCGGCCTTAATTTAGCGATGCTTCAATGCGTAAAATTGGGAAACGCGATATTTAATTTTTATTTCAATTCAGTTAAATCTCATTTAACATTTTCCAACAAAATGATTTATAGATCAGATTTCTATTTGTTTTGCATTTGTATTTTACTTAACATTGAATAACCATTATATACTATATGTATATTTCATTTGTCGGATGTCGGATTTTACACTTTTCATCTTTGATATGTCGTATAAATATTTACTTAAATAGATTAGTTATAGTTTAATGATGACTTTTTAAAAGCATAAACTCTAAGGAAGTTTGTTTTCTTAACACTATTAGTGCAGTAAGTTAACAAGTGAAATCGCCGTATAACTGAAGAAAAATCATATTTAATTTGGTAGTATGTTCAAAAATAGCAAGTTTTTAAAGCATTTGCACTCAAGAGAAGGTGTCAAGGTAATATAGTTACTACTACATTAACGCGAGGAAAAATCGAAATATGATCTAGTACTGTTTAGGAAAATAACTTTACTCCTCCTCTTCGTTTTGGAAAAAAAATTTTTCAAATGTTTGTTGTTTTTACTGAGAGTATCCAGCAAAAAAATCGAAATCAATTTCTCCGCTCTCGAAAAAAAAATTATCAATATTCACAATCTATCTCTCAACGGATTCTAATTTACGGATTATTATATTTTTTTATCAGAATTGCCCCTCTGGCGGGCACGCAAATATTATTTCCCGGCACTCCGTCCTAGTCTCTCTCTCTCTCTCTCCCCTAACCCGCTCTTCTCTCTCTCTCTCAAAGTCTTTTCCTCCCCATTTCATTCCCACTCACCGGCAGAACGCTATCAATCATCCGAACAGCGGCGTCAGGGGAAGAGCTGTGCGTTTTTTTCCCTTTCTCACCGAATACGCGGAGGTAGAGAGAAATGGGAGAAAGCGGATGAGGAAAGAATGGATTAAGCGGGAAGGAGAGAAGAATAGAGTAATGGTGGACGGGGGTGAAGGAATCGGGGAGGTTAAGAAGCAATAGCACGCGTATCTCCCAGTCTCATGTACCGAGACGCGCTATACGAGGGCAACGCAGCTGATGCCGGGAGACTCGTTTCCAACTCTCTTATCTCTTCCCATCCTATCTCTCTTCTTCATCTTCTCCTTTTCTACCCTTTTTTGCCCTTCCTCCTCTGAAGGGAGGGAATCCGATAAATTTGGAAGGCCACTTCTTACATTATCCCTCCGAATGATTCCGCGAGACGCATAATTGCCTCGTGAATCATAATGAGCTTCGTAATTGGTTCGCTCATCAGACCGAGCGGATCTATTATTTTTTTTCAAGTAACCAACGAGTTTTCAAAGGGGTTTTAAAATGCGAAGGCCTCTGAGATAAACCCGAGGAGCCGAATGAGATTGGTTCTGGATGATGCCACGCGCGTGTCCTTTGCGACCGACTCGCTTACGGTCTCCGCGGATGAACAGGGGACGACGAGTCGGACTCGGTTCGACGCTTTTCATTAATCAGATGCGATTCTTTGACCAGCGATCAAACGGATTTGCCTTTCTCGGTCGAATTTCCATCTTGTTTTGATGATTTTCGGGTCATGAAAATTACAGAATATTTTTACGAGTAATAGTTTCTTGAATTATTTCATTTCTGAGATAAGACGTAAAAAACGTTTTTCAAATTCCTCGTGCCTTTAAGTGTAATAAATATTTTTAATAATCCGTACGCGGTAAAAAATAATCTCAAAATTGTAATAATATTAAACTGGTATAAATTAAAACACTTCGATATAATTCGAAACTGTTCTCCATTTACATTCATTTTATCCAGAAAATCAAATGAACTCTTCGGTAACATGGAATAAAAGCTTAAATTACTTTTCCTTTCACTTGGGTGTGAAGATGATTCAAGATCTAAACCTGATAAGCTGAGTTAGCTCTTCTGTTCCAGTGTTTATCAGGCATCACCATATTTCAAATAAGCCTATCGTTCATCGTTCCTATTATTCAGCTTCTCGTTTAATTATTCGTAACTCTATATGATGATTAGTACATACTTATATTTAGATAACTACTTGGACATTTGAAAAGATGCATCAGTATCAGCAACCGTATTGTTACAATCATTTCGAGCTAAAATTTACATCCGAAATTGAATAATTGCTTAAAAGTAAGCGCGATATATGTACGTGTCAACATTATTGTAAATTAAGCACAATAAATGTTTGATTATAGCTGCTTGAGAAGGTATGCCATAACTTAATTTATAATTAACTTTAATGGAACCCAAATCCATTGTTATTTTTTCGAATTTACTCAAAAAATTAGTGTTTCAAAAATAAATATTTATCTAAGTTTCATGTCATAGAATTTCTTTGTTTTTCTTATAATACTTATTTCAATAGTGGATACTCCTATTACGAAATTCATTTGTTTTTATAAGAATGCTGAAAAACTGGCAGCTGCCATGATTTTCGCTCTTATTAATTGGCGCATGGAGAAAACATTTATTGCGAGAGTAAAAATCAAGTATAGCTACTAAGAAAACTCTTATTCTTATTTTGTGGTAAATGAATGAAATAAAACACTTCAAATTATAAATAACATTTATCGAATTTTGCTGTAAGTTTAATTTAGATTAAAAATCATATTGAGAAAAGAATTCTCTATGAAGATTTCGGATTTCTCAAATGCGAGCGAATGTGATATGAATGGATACTTTTGCCATTACTTAGTCTTGATAAATTCTACTGTGGAAACTAAAATATTCATCACCCGACTTAATCCTCATAATTTTAGATTAAACACGTAATTTCGCGAAAGGACTGCGATAATGTTGGCAGCTAACGCAGAAATATCAATATCTGCAGTTGTGTGTTTTTTGCAAATGCGAAAATTCCGATTCCAAATCCACACCTTTAATTCGATCCTTTACGTGATTCACTGCTGTATGGCTCGTCGTTTAAAGATAAGTTAGTCTACCGGTGAAACAAAAATCCTTTGTCAGACTTAACTCAGGCATAACAAAAACATTTTACGAGGCAATTTTTCCCTTCACTGAAACAAAGGAACCACTTTCATACTTTAGAGGCCTTGACATTTAAAAAATTCACGGGCAAACAAGAGACTTGGCCCGACACAAAAGAGGATGCTATTCAAATCCTTAGCACGGCTTAACGCCAACGGGTTCGCTTAATCCTATATCCCAATGACACCTGATGATTTTGTCTTTCGATAAAAAGCGTCCCTCGAACGGGATTTGAAGATACTCCTGGCTCAATTACAGGAGTGCTACAAAAACTCGGGCTTTGGTACGTTTCAAGCAACCGCATTATTTTTTTCTAACCGATCTTTTCAAACCACAACGCTCTTGTTTTTTTTAAATTCGTTTCTAAAGATAATCCTCGTGGGAAACGGATTAATTGGTCGCATGACGGTGTTTTTTTTAACGCTTCGTTTGGCCCGCGGCCACGAAAATACGTCGGATATAGTACATTGCCGTGCCGTGGCGATTCGTCCACCCCGGCCCGTGCTTAGTCTCAGATTGTTCCCTCACCTCTTTAGAATGGTTCGATTTTCGAATGTTACTCGGAATATATCCGCGCTCGAACCCACTCGCTCTACTAACACCTCTCTCTTCAGGACTTTGGTTCGTATTCATTAAACCGAAATAAAGAATCGACTTTTCTCGAGCGTTAACGATGAATGAATTATCCCTTAGGTAAATCACGTTTATTCTCTCCATGGAGAGAGAGGGAGAGGAGAGAAGAGAGAGAGAGAGAGAGAAAGGGAGGGGCGACACCACCGAAGAAACACTTGACTTGCTCGCGAGGATATGGTCTGATATTAAAAAAAATCGGATCTTTTTCCCCAACCGAGCGAGATGAGCACATTCATCACCGTGCGAGATTACACCCTGTCAAACGCCTTTATTGACGTCTCGAAAGCCGCTCATCCCCACCTCCTCCCCCCTCACCCCCACTTCCCCCTCTTTCTATCCATCTCGATTCTCTTCCATTCCCCATCCACCACCACCATCCCGCTCCTTCCTCACCCCCACCCCTTTCTCCACCCTTCCTTTTTAGATTGATACCTAGGCAATCATTCTTACTCCCTCCCCCTCCCCTTCGATTCCCCCAGAAACCCCTTTCGCGAAAATCAGCCCCGCGTCCGACCCAAGACCCGCCTCTAATTGCCTTCAGGCGTCGACACCGCCGTATCGATTTCTTAGTCGATCTCATTACGCATTCGGTAGGGGGATCAATGAACCACTTAAAACGGCCCCGTGATATCTCCTCCGTCTTCTCCCTCGCCCTCTTTTCCCCTCTAGCCTCTCTTTATCTCTCTCCCAATGACTCCTTATTCGCCCGTTCACTCTCCAAAAATGGGGATATTGCGAAAATCCGGGTCCGATGCCGAGTTATCTCGTTCGCCGTCGCACGCCCCTCGACCATTCCGGAAGACGATGAATGAGACCTTATTCGCAAGCGCGTCATAGGGTTCTACTTACTTAGTGGGTGGGCAGACGGGAGAATGCGGTGTGCACAAGGGGAGAGTCGGTTGGGAAGACTTACCTCCGCCGGACGCCGTCTCCAAGACGACCGAGTTCGATCCCGCGTAGGAAGGGAATCCTACCCGCGATCGGCCCCCGCGCCCGCCCCGCCTCCGAAGCGGACCAGATGCCTCCCGAGCCGGCTTGAGAGGCGCCGCCTCCGGTAGGCGCGGGCGGCAGCCCTCCACCGCCTCTCTCCGTCGGGATCAAACTCCGAAGGCTCTCATTGCCAGAGAAGGCTTCTTCCTCCGCACCCCCCGTCGCATGGTTTCACCCCCCGGGGGCAGAGGGGGCAGAGGGGGCAGAGGGAGGGAGTGACGATGCCGCACAACAGGAGATACAGAGAGGGAGGGAGGAAAGAGGAGGAGGAGCAGGCGATGAGGGCGCCGGATCAAAAGAGTCGCAGCCTGTCCTAGGGCAGCATCATCGAACTCGGGTCGCTAGGGAAGAAGGGGCTCCCGCCTCGTGCGTCATCGCCGTTTGATGCGAGGATATCCATCCATCTTGAGGCGTCTCTAATAATTATCACTCGAAAATTAAAAAAACGAGCGCATCGCGGTTCACAGAGTAACAGGCGAGGATCCTTCTTTTCAAAGAAACGGAACATTCACTCGGATCTTCGTCACCATCTTCCCTCCGCTGTTCGGAACGGGTTTCTGACCCGGTATCCGAACGGATTAACCTCGCTGAGATGATTCGGATGGGAGAGAGACACTCGCGGAGGAGGGATGCGGTAGCGGAAGGCCGGATCCGCGCCGCGCGACACAATCCCCACGAAATCTTTCCTTTCGGTTTTTTTTTGCTGACGAGGCGAATCTCCGCCACCCACAGCGCTCTTCCTATGCGGACGAGGCTACCTTCTCTCTCTTCCTCCGCCAAATAATAAAAAAAACACCCCTTCGCTCTATGCTCCCTTGGAAAAAGAGCCGCGCTCCATCCTTCTCTCCTTTTCCCCTGCGCTCTGGGTGCAGGACTGGCTGACTGCCGCTCTCCCTCTCCCTCCTCCTCGCGCGGCCGCCCCCGAGGCTGGTACCTCGCCCGGCCCTACTCCTCTCCCCTCCTACTCCCACGCTCCCCCTTTCTTCTCCCTCCTCCCTCCCTCCCCCCCTCCTCCCAGCTTCCTCTTCACGGCGCACTCGCTATACACAGAGGGAGGGAGAGTGAAAGGGGTCCACAAGAGAGAGAGAGTGTGTGTGTGTGCGAGAAGGAGAGAGAGAGAGAGGGGGAGAAGAGGAGAGAGAGAAGACGATAGGAATAGAGGAGAAGAAGAGAGGCGCCCGCCGCCGCCTCGAGTCCTCAGTGGGAATGGCCCGATCTGTGTATGGCCGCGCGACCCATTCTAACCCTAAAGGGGAGAGACGGGAGAGAGGTTGAGTGTGCGCGCGGGGGAGGTCGGTCCGGGAGTGGGGAGGGAGTGGGATTTGGAGAGGAGAGGGAGAGAGGGGAGGTACATAGGGGAGCGCCCTCTCTCTCTCCCCTACCAAACTTACCACCCCCTCTCTTCTACTCTCTCCCTCCTCCTTCCTTCCCTTTTCCCATCTTTCTCCTCTTCTCCCTCTCTCTCCCTTTCCCCTCTCTCTCTCCCCCTCTCTTCCCATCCAAACCCGCGAGGAAACAATCGTTAAGCGGGAGGGGAGACACCACTCGGGGACGTGAAATGGCTAGCGCTCTAACCCTGGCGCGAGGGCGCACGCGTCTGCATGCGTGTGTGCGCGTGCGTGTCCTACGGAGAAGAGTGCGGCTGTGCCGCGAGAGGGGGAAAAAGAGGGCAGTGTATGGAGCGTGCGTAAGGAGGAAGGTTATACGGCACAAATGATAAAAAAAAACCTTCCCTTAAAGATTGAACGGTTGTTTGTGTGGGTGGGTTTGTGTGTGTGTGTGAATAAACGTAAATACATGGGCGCAATTATTCGTCCGTTTTATAAAATGAGGTAGAAAATGAATGGGAGAAAGAGAGATAGGCCAGTACGCACCTACTTGAACTCACGCGACGGAGGTTTCACTACTTTGAAAATGTGTAGAGTAGGACGCTATGCTGAGTAGATACGAAAGTGTGTAAAGTTCGATCGTTTTCTCGTTACAAAAAGGTTTTTTTTCATGTATCCTAGTCAAGCAGAGGTTCTGTTTCGACCATGATGTGTTTTATTTTCGGTTGCAAAAGCTAATGTAATAACTTTGTCCGTCAATCGGTCCGTCACAATTCCGTGCCCGGTTAATTGCTTCTACACCGTTGAAGTTAGAGCAACCAAAATTTGAAGGATTTTTCATTACCATATGTTTTTCTCGTGGTTGAAATACGGAGACTCTATGGACATTATAAGTGGTGTAGTGTGTGGTAGTAAAAGAAACCCGCACTTAATACCTCATTCATCAGTTCTTTGCTTACTTGTTTTTTACCTTCTAGGTTTTATGTTTAAAAAAAATTTGGTCAGCGTGTGCCTGCCTATACCACCGGCGTCGGCCCTTCTCAACCGATCTCCCGACGAAGGATTCCACCAGATCCTTATATTTCCCCTTGTCACTCGCTTCTCTCCTCAGCAATAATTCTACCCTGAGAATGTCACAGTTGCTCTGTCCCACCTGTCTTTCGCTCTCTCGATGACTCTCGGAATTTAATCGATTGTCTCAGACGACCAGAGCCGATCACTTCTTCTCCCAGTGTGACCTTCACGCTGCCATTCTGACTTTTTATTATGACGTAAACTCCTGTCTGCTTTAGTATCCCGTTGATCCTTTTATCGTTCCCAGCATGCATCTCGCGTGTGTGTGTGTGTGTAACACTGGACTTAGAAAAGGAATATTAATAAAACCAAGGCCATGCACAGCTTTTTTTACCTAACCTTAGGAGATATGTATCAATGGAACAGAACTGTAGTATGTAAATCACCTGCTGTCAATATTTATTTGGATCGACTCATCACTACGGGCGGATCGCTTTTTGGACAAATAAACAGAAGGATGCATTGGGGCGAAATTCATACGTCTTCAAATCAAACATTCCGTTCTTCCACGAGAGCAGGTTACACGACCATTGTACAACGCCTTAAGGCAGCGCTCTCCAACCGGTCGGTGTGCCGCGAGGAAGGCACCAGTGTGCCGCACACACTCGGAGGATATTTAATTTTCACAAAAGCGTTTGGAACAAACAAATTCGCATACATTTTATCATCCAAAGAATTTATTCTGAAACTACGAGCGGAATTGGTAGACCTTATTAACGATCATATAACTTAAAATTATTATGCTACCTTTATATGTATTTTGGCTAAAAGTTAAAGGTGAATATCCTTCAATATCTGAATATCCCATCTATATGACATTCCAAATTCAACAACGTATTTATGCGAATTTATTTGTTCTTCAACCCGTATTAAAAATATTAAAAGTGCATGTTTAAAGAACCTAGATGAAGAAGTTCTTGTAGCTCTTTCTATTATTGAGACAAATATAAAGCGTCTTTGCACCAAAAAGACAAGCTCAAATTTTCCGTCGAAGAGCATAACATTTTTACACGTTGAATTGTGTGTACTTAATTTACAATAAAATTTTACAATTGTTTGAATATTACTTTACCAATCATAACAATATAATATAATTGCGACTTTTATTTGTTTTATTAGTGTTTTCTTTTAAAATGTGTATTTACGCAGTGAAATTAATTAGGAATGGTATGGTGTGCCGCGATGATTTTAAGCATACATGAAGGTTTGCTGTGGAGCAAAAAAGGTTGTAGAGCACTGCCTTAAGGGTGTGAAACGTAGTTAGAATAATCCAGCGCCAACAAGCAATGCAGAGGAGTTAAATAGATAAATTCTAGAGATCATAAGAGATATTCCGATAAGAATAAAATTTGTGCCGATATATATAACTGCAGCAAGACGTATTTATTTAGTCGAAATGTATGCACGCCAAAGTCATATTACTCCCACATTTAAACGTTTACATAATTCCATCCGTAAAAGTTATAGCGATTCATTTGTCTCTTTTTTTCGCATATACAGTATTCCTCGGAGGCATTTCCACGGAGGGCATTAATTCGGTGACCTCAGTTTTTTGACCGAAATAACGAGAGAAAGAGAAGGAGAGAGATTGTAATGGAGGACACTTCCCATTACTACCCTTTAAGAGAGTCCCATCGCTAAAGCAAGAGGGCAGTAAGAGCTGAGGGACGGAATCTCGACTCTCAGCAGATTGATCACCACGTCGGTTACGTTCATTGGAAATAAAGGTTTATTTTTCCTTAAATGGAGAAGCACTTCTGCAGGAGGTTGCCTTAATGCTCTCCGGCCACGACGAAAAAGCTTTTAGAGAGAAACTGGTGCGTTTCAGGAAGCGAGCGAACACTGCGAAAAATTGACTTTTAGCTTAAGCGCCATTTCCTCTTTTGCTTGGACAATATTATCTGGGATCTTATCTTTTGTGTTGGATTGGGAAACCTTTTTTAAAAAATGATCATTTTCTCTCGATTTTCCTTGTCATATAATGCACATTCTTCGGAGCTCCGTGCTCTTTGAAGAAAGGGTCGCGACTCGGTACTGGGTTGATATGAATCTAGGTCATTCTGAATTCTTTATATACACATTCTACGTATACATGAAAACTTTGTACAAAAGATTCTCATCTTCTTTGTGGTGAGAGGATCGCAATGACAATGTTTCCTCCATGGATTGGCTAAATGAAACCAAACTTAATAAGACCTAAAAACAAGTTAGGAAAGTGTACAACGTATCACAATTGGGCGCGTTTCGTGCAGTGGAATATTAGAAAGAAATTATATACCTGTACGTAAGCCAAATTGCGTTTTAAAGTTCATTTCTTCATCATAAATAATCCATTTTCTTCCTATCTATATCTATAATGCCGTTCGTCGTAGAGATATGCGGTAAACTGCGTTCTGTTTATACAAGCTAGGAAGGTCCCTAGATACTATTCGCATGTTCATAAAGTCCCGGGTTCGAATCCAGGAGATAATTATATTTTCCCATTAGTTTACACGGGATTTTCGATTTTTCAGAGTGCAAGGTTTTTTTCCTTCATTCTTTAAAACACGTAAATATTGACCGATGTTCTTCGTTTTTGCTTTATTCGACGGCTAAAACTCTATACTATCTCATTCTTGCGATAAGTAGAACCATTATATTATACATCCATAATGTTTATTAACGCAAATAGGCTCACGCATAAATTTAAAATTAAATGAGAATAGGGACACACGTTATTTTTTTAAACACATTACATGGTTATCTTCTCTTCATTGGCAATCTTCATAAACGGTTGCATTGATTGTTATATAAAAAAGAAAGGACATATATTTGAATAAAAAGAAAAACGTAAAAGTTCGCGATCAATTACTGTTTAAGGAAATGCATTTTTAGAGTTAAATGTGAATTATTGAGATCATCTTATTTTACATGCTTCATCGTTTTTTATAAATCAATTGAAAATTCACCTCGCAAAGATTGCGCGGCATCAGCTAGTTTAATAATATTGCATGCACACGTAAGAAAATTAAACGTTTGTTTGGGAGATTGTTTATGTTAGCAACAATGAAGTAACAATGCAAGAAATTTTCAGTTCAACTCGAATTAAGACATTCTGGTTTGATTTTCTCGATAACAGCTACTCCTACGATAAAAATATATAGGAAATGAAATACTCTTCTCTACCAGTTCTACAACTTTTATTTGAAAAATATTTTGATATGAGCAATGCTTCACGAGATATGACAAAAATTTAATTTTTTGACACCAGTAAAGTGGTACCCCTGATTGGCATACGTGATTCATTTTTGCGATTTTCTTTTTATATTTGGTTGAAAGCCCTTAATATCAAATTTCATGAAAATTCGTTCGGTAGAAGCCGAGAACGAACATGCGGACGGACGGACGGACCGACGATAATAGGCGCTCACGCTGGAAGCGAGACGCCCCTAAAAAGAAATAAAACCTCGTCTTTTAAAGTTGTTTCGTGCTACTTTTTGCTTTAAGGACTCTTTTTTAGAAAAAGATTTTAATAATTATGTTGCTTGGAGCACTTTCCAGATCGAGCGTCAAGCCTTCATCAAAGGAATGACGATGCGCTAAAATCGCGTGTAACGTAAAAATCACGTAATACGCTTTTATTTCTTTGAATTAAGTGTCTGTAGTACATTATCAATGGTATACGTTTTATTAAAAAGTAAACCATTTCCGAGTATCGTGACTACTTTATTTTCTACTTCGGAACTAGTTAATTTTCAGCACAGAACCAACAGCTTAGATGAGAAAGTTGGGCTTTTGAGAAACCTGATGCTTTAAAATAGATTGAAAAATCCATCGAGAGCCTTTGTTTTGCTCAGATCAAGATCCCGTATTGTACACGCTGACTATTTCATCAACTATATGAAAATGAACGTCTCCGTTGGATTTTAGACTTCTAGAACGTCACATTTTAGGCTAAAGTGACTTTTGTTAACCCAATAACATAAGATCTTTACATGTGTGTTTAATTGATATCATCAACTACACAATCAATATAAGTTTCGGATTCAGTTTCCAGTACATGAAGAAATTGTCTTAATTTAAGATAAAGTTATTCGATTAGGCTGCGTGCGACAAACTGTCTAAAGCAACGACGTTTTTGCTTCTGTCATTTTGTCGTACGAAAATTCGTCTAAAGCGGTCTTAGACGGTCTTTGACATATGTCAACGACGGTCTCAGGTATATGTGGATATCGGACTTTTTCTGCAGTTTTTACCAAGATGGCGAGCAGTTTTGACGATGAAATTTTGGTTATCTTATTATCTTCTGTGTGCTGAGGAAGAGAGTAAAAAAATTGTTCTTTCTGGGTTCATCCAATCAACGAAAAAGGGACATCACTAGTTTTCTGAAGGGAACTGATGCAGGGTGAAAGGAAATTTCATAATTTTACTCGAATGAGTGATGATAGTTTCCTTTACCTTCTGGAGCTTGTAGGGGAGAAGATAAAGTAGAAAAATATCAACTTCAGGAAGATTATTTCTACAGGTGGCCTTGCTTTAACTAACACCACTAGTTTATCTGCGTCAATTTCTGCAGCCATCGTGAATCAAAACCACTCTGTCTGCATCAAATTCGGCAAACATAATACAAGACAACGTTTGTTGATGGGAGAGCGTGAGGAGGGAAAGAGACTGCGCATGCGCACAGCGTTTTGTCGTACGGTGTCGAACCGAACGACGTCGTGACAGGGTTCACCGTCTGACAAATGTCGGATGGTCGAAAACCGTCGAAACGTGTCGAAGACAGTCTTAGACGACTGTCAGATGCAGTGTGCGGCAGTGCCATTTAAAACCCTGCAAAGACAACCGTTCCGGCTGTCTCTGACAACATTTCTTTGTCTTCGACGGTCTAAGACCGTTTTGTCGCACGCAGTGTGCGCCCAGCCTTAAATGTTGCGCGTTCTACGAACGTAAATTCACCGGACATTATTTTACCTAGGCAAAAGATAAATTTTGTACGCGCTGGTAAGCTATTCCAGATCCTATTGTTCCTTTTGTTCCTTCGGAGCATACGAAGAACGGAGATGTCCTAGAGATGCGTCAAGGAGTCGAGAGAGAGAGAGAGAGGGAAAAGCAGAACGCTCTAACAAGTGGGACTGTGAATGCAAATTGGTCCAATTTGATTTTATGCAAGTCATGCGTTGAGAGAAGATGTGTCAGTTATCTCCAAATCTTATGGCTTGAGAAATGCTACAATAGAGAATAGATAAACCTGATAATTATCCGAGACGTATGTAATCCGAATATCGTTCTCTTTTTAAAAAACAGTATTAAAATAAGATTGATGTCATAAGAAAAGCAATGCATCGTTGTCAGTACTCTTATGAGATACTAAACGCGGTCAATAGAGACTTCGACTGTGATGTTTCTTTCGTCAAATGTTGCAGCGTTAGTACAACCAATGGGTGAATGAGTTATCGAAAAATTCAAGATGAATTATATGAAGTATTTTGGCTTTTACTCCATTAATATCTCTCTTCTTTTTTTAGAAATTTAATGTTGAAGGCAGTTTATAGGTACATACTAGCATATCCGTGGAACTCACTGACAAAAAATAACCTTAGAAAACGTTAGAAAAAATTATGACCTGTTTCAGAAGTAGACCCGCAAGAGTAACTTTTTCCGTAAGACTCTCGTGGTCGACTTTCGGGGACTCCGCTGAAATGTCTGTCGGATCCGCTCGATGGTCTCTTCCGAAGCAGGGAAGACTTACCCTTGCAGACACATCCCGTCGTTTCAAACTGTGTGTACCACTTGTAAATGCTCTTCCGAGATGGAGGATCCTTACGAAATCGAGTACGGATCGCACGCCGAACAGCGGTTGCACATTTTGTTTCGTGAAATCGCAGCACACAGAAAGCCTTTTCAGGTCCGGAAGCCATTTTACCACACTAGTGCCTCTCGCGGTCGCCGAATGAGTGAGGCGGGAACCAAACCGTACGTAAATTAAACTTTGAGAGTTTCTACATCCAACAATATACAACATGTCTTGATTGCTTTATTGGTTTTCTCGTAAAAAAATATTGAAAGTGTTACTTTCTTTATGAATAACCCCGCGTGGCGTCGTAGTAAAGTTAGACTCTTCGCAGACGATAGGGTCATATACACACACGCACGCACGCACGCACACACACACATATACACATATATATAAACTTACGGAAGAGGAAAGGTAAATGAAGATTTTTAGGGCAACTAGGTGTTGAAGGAAACCCAGTGAACACTTACCGGAAGGAGAGCCGCTGGGATGTTGGAGAGACACATTTGTAGGAGTTATTGGAGCTTTCGGGATGATCCCTTCGTCAGCACAAAGGAGACACAACTAATATATATATATATATCATGGGCGTCGGCAGAAATTTTTGCAGGGGGGGGGGGGCAAAACACAAAAATGCCTATTACCCAGGGGCGGACGAATTTTTCCCAATCCGGGAAAATTTTACTTAACCGGCCCCCAACTGACCACAAATCCACATCAATGAATCACTATGAATTATATTATCACTGTACTGAATATCCTCTTGAAATTAACTTAAAGCAGTGGTTCTAAACCGGTGTGCCGTGGCGCATTAGTTTGCCGAGAGGAAGGGACTAGTGTGCCGCACACTCCGAGTATATTTAATTTTTAAAAGCGTTTTAAACAAACAAACTCGAATTAATTTTATGATGCAAGGAATTTATCATGAAACTGCGAGAGGAATTGATTGACCTTAGCAACGATCATACCACTTAAAATTATTATGCTACCTATAGATGTATTTTGGCTTAAAGCTAAAGGTGTGAATATGCTTCAATATCTGAATATGCCATCGACATAACGTTCCAAATTCAATTACGTATTTATGCGAATTAAGTTGTTCGTCAACGGCTCATATTAAAAATATTAAAAGGACATGTATAAAGAACGTAGTTGAAGAACTTTTTCAAGTTCTTTCTATTACTGAGTCAAATATAAAGCGTCTTTGTTTCAAAAAGGCAAGCCTAAATTTTGTCTGACATAACATTTTTACACGTTGAATTATGTATTTAATGTACAATAAAATTAAAAAATTATTTGAATATTGCTTTACCAATCGTAACAATCTAATATAACTGCGACTTTTACTTGTTATGCTAGTTTCTATCTTTAAAATTATTCCGAGAAATGTCACAATACACCGAGAAATAATTGAAGTAAATCTCTCGAAATAAATCAAATTACTAAAAGAAGTTTAATATAAACAGTAACAATTCATTAAATTCAAACTAACCTCTCCAATGGAAGACGATGTACTGAGAATGTTGTGAGTGAAGATGTCCCACGTAGTGATGAGAAGATCTGGATCGTTAGGATATCCTTCTACCAAAATTAAAACAGTTTCTCTCACAAAAACTCCAAAAGCGAAACCAAAGAAATTAAAAACAAATAATTAAAATATTTCACCTGTTAAAATACTAACCAGTCCTATTAATTTTTACGCAAAATGCACACACTCTTACTGCAAAAGTACGGCACGACTCACTCTCTCTGCGATGTTACTTCTTCCACAAACTAAGAAAATCTGAGGCTCTTGAAGTAATTTCTTTTTCGAGAAATTTTAAAAGAAAAAGGAGAGAGGGTGAAGAGACCAATGTGTAAAACACGTGTCAGAAAAATTTCTTGGGAACGTCGCGACGTTTGCCGACGCGTCGGTAAGATTTCTTTCTAGCCACCCGTAAGATCATAAAATCGAAAACCTCCAAAAAGAAAGAAAGATTGCCAGCAGTAGCATTTATGATCTTCGCATACGTGTCCTCCTACTCAGAAGAAAGGCGCATGGAATTTCCATACAGAAATAAGCCGTCAAAGACGGTACAGCGGTTCCTGTCCTCCAATTATTCTTTTCTTTTAGCAACATCCGAAAGAGTGCTTTAAAATATTTTCTCAACTCGCGTGCCGTTTCCTGGATTCTCAGAGAGTGGAAAGGGGAAAATTCTGTCTTCATAATATAAATAAGAGGGAAACAGAATCGCTGGAATCAGGGATGCCGTATGCCCTTTTAGGTCAAATATGCCGATGGGACCAATGTGTAAAATCCCCCCCTCCCCCACTTTCTTGAAAACATCCCTTTTTTCCTTCACCCTCGGAGACAAAGGAGACGGAAAGCTTGTAAAAACTACCTCGCGGATCCGACCCGCACATGTTGCCTTTGTTTTGCTTTATACTTCCCTCCATTTTCCGCAAATATGTCTCTATGAGCTGGGTGGCCGCTCCTGCTGTAAGACCGAAGTTGGGAGCGAGAATTCTCGCCATCCTTACGCAACGTGTTAAGTTTTTTCGCATGCCCAGTTTTTTTACATTTTTAAATAATATCTAATATAATATTTAAGTTTTTACACATTTCCAGGGGGGGGGGCAACTGCCCCCCCCCCCCCCCCCTGCCGACGCCCATGATATATATATATATATATATATATATATATATATATATATATAGTATATAGCGAAGCCAAATGCTTAGGGTCATCAGAAATCTCTGTAGAATGATCTTGAATAGGCAGGAACCAATCGATAAGTCAATGGAATAAAATTACCTATAATCGACTCTAAAATATCTAGGAGTTACCATCTGTTTGTAAAACGTGTTATCTGTCTTAAGGGCTCAGTTCGAGTGCATCCCTAGAATATGGGATCCACATGAGAAGGGCCACATAATAAAGTTGTAAAAAGAGTACAACGCCAAGCCGCAAGAATCGTGGAACAAATTTACGATTATGTGCATCGCGTTGCCTCATTATTAAGGTATTAGAATTAGGTATCGCAAGAGGATCGCCGATTTAACGTTAGATTGAAAATTCAAGAGAAATACAGATCAGCAAACTTAGAGGAAGTACCGTATATCTTCGAGTATAAGTCGAGAAATTTCGTCCTTCTTTATGCCGATCAAACCCTACTTTCGTCTTATATTCGAGTCGCAAACTAGCTGAACATTTTTCTGGGTCAATAATTAAACATGACTGTCGAAAAATAACATTTGACTAACTTGAAGCGCATTAGTATGAAAAATTCATGCTAACTAGCAGAAAATGCGAAGGCGAATTATACAGCATCGCCGTACTTACGTAGTTTGAAAGGAAAACTTAAAATTTATATTTTATCTTTAAAAAACCTGCCCAAATGAGTGGATTGAAGAGAAGAATCAATTCAGTACTCAAGCGTTGGTTTTTTTATTTTGATCCTGAATTCAAATTGTTACACACCGTTCCATTTCTTCAACGACGGCATTTTGTTTTTTTTTTACTTATAATCACGGACTGAACAGAGCCTGCGAATATGATCCCCCATTTTTTATCTATGTATTATGTCCATTTTAGTTTCCATCGAAAGCACTCGACGTTTTTTTTTACCACTTTTAGCACTTTCACGAACACTACGTTTACAGTTGTTTTCCATATTTCAAGGATAATAAAAAACAATACTTATATAAACTCGTATGGTTTCGAATACAAACGGAAAATGACGTGTTGACAAGTTTACGTGTTCTTACTGTAACCGATGTTCGTAAGTGCGTGAGGGTGTGTTCGTAAATGAAGTGCGAGGCACAATGTTCATAAATACGAATTCTTTGTTTCTTGCATGTTCGTAAGTAGAGGCTCACCCGTATATATATTAATTTTTTTGTAAATTGCAAAATTATCTTATTTTCGTTTTCTTTGCTACGACTTATATTCGAGTCTTGGATTTTAGACGCTTCTTTAGGCTAAAAAGTAGATTTCGACTTATACTCAAATCGCCTTATACTCGAAGATATATGGTACTCGGAATAATTGAAGCGCCCACTTATATAGGAAAGCAAGACCGAAATGATATAATAATGACAAAATGCGTCATATTGAACATAGAACGGAAAGATATCGAGGATATATTTTCATAGTAGGATAAGAGATGATAACGGAATATTTAAGACTAAAATTTGAGATTTTTACTTTCTCATATACGAAGTATATTGAGCAAGTATTGTTATCGCGAAAAAATTCGACCTCGAGATTTTTACGGAAATATACGTTTTAGGTGTCGCTGAATACGAAGAAGTGGTTTTCGCAATGCCAGCTGTCTGTCTGTTACTGGCTCTAGAGCCTAAACGGTAGAGCGAAAATGAATGAAATCTCGTAATTAGGAATTTTATAATACAAAATGGAAGCTTTGAGGAAATGGTTGACATTGCTCAATAATTAAGGGAAGGTTATTCTACGAATTTTTAATAACAATTTGATTTTCTTAAAAACGGCTATAACGATTTTGATCAAATTTCGTACAGTTACTTGAGTTTACGTCTTCAATAATACCAAATAGCTCATATTTCTCAAAAAATTATGTAATACTATAAGGCTAGTTTATTCTAGGCAACTTTAACAATAATTCGATTTTCTCAAAAACGGCTCAAATGATTTTGATCAAATTTCGTACAGTTGTTTGAGTATACGTCTGAAATAATAGTACATATTTAATTTTTCTTAATAAATAAATATAAGGCTAGTTTTTCTTGAGCAACTTTAACAAATTGGATTTTCTAAAAACCGGCTGATACGATTTTCATTTTCTAATTAGTATATGAGAAAGTTTGTACAATGTATGTTGTACCGATTTTTTTTAGAAAGTATGCTGAATAGCACCCCCTGCGGTCCACCTGTCTAGTGATTTGCTGGGTATTATGCAGATGTACTCTGCATGCCGAAACTGCATAATTCCCGCAACATCGCTTCTCTAAGCAGCAAACTGAACGTCGTTTTATCGTTTTGTTTTCGCCGGTGGAACCTCATTCGCTTGTCGTGGCACGGCCGCCAAATTTAGGGGATATTCTCTCCTAAGATGTTTATTTTTGTGTCGACCATTTCTTGCATTTGGCACGCAGACGGACCAGTTACACACACTGCTCGGTTGCCTTTCCTCCTCTTATTTACTCGGTCAACGGAATGTTAACCTGCTTGCTTGCGTTATGCATTTTCTAATGAATGGTGGCTGTTGGTCGCTCTAATAAGCCTATTGGACGGCATTTGTTTTGGGGACACGAAAAAATCTTAAATCTACTCCCGGCCTTCAAAAATGAAAAAGACAGATGACGCCAAGAAAGGATTAATCTAAAGTTTGTTTTATACTTCCCCTTCTGACTCACATATAATCGACCCGGAAAGAACTGAAATACGTCAGAAACTCCCTTCTTGCTTCGCAAACCTGGGATTTTATTTTTACCTTCGTAGGAGCATTCATGCTACGTATAAAAAGTCGAGTTTCCGTCCAAGTGTCCGTTTATGCCGCGGCCGTCAAGCTCTTTTAAGCGCTTCCCGTTGGAATTAATTTCTTAAATTTTTATACGCATAAGCGGTCGTAGTTTACAGCCTACCGTTAACTGGTGTGGTGTGGATCATATCGACGCGGGCAGTATTTTAGCTGTGTATTTTTTCAACCATTAAGGGGAAATATTTGCGGTCTCGTGTACCTTCATCTTATTCTAGATAGAATGTATACAAAAAATTTTAATTTGATGGCATCTCTCATTAGTTATTTAGAAAGTCTTTGAGTCAGATCGACCCTACTACACCAGTTACGTGAAATAAATTGATGTGTCCAACGCATGACTTTCTCCATACGTAAGTTGTCAACTAAAATCAAATAAACACTGCGATAAGAACAGTTCAACTTGAACGCTTCAGCGCTAGCGATTCAATTGTTGTCACCACCACGCGCGCGAGCTGCCCACTAACCGTCAATTTCGAAGAAAATTGAATATCTCTTGAAATATTCCTCATATGAAAATTTATTTGTTAGTATATGAGAAAGTTTGTACATTGTATATTGTACCGATTTTTTATTGAAGCTCAACCTTGAAAACCTCCGATCAAAGCGAAATTATTAGGTAAATGACATGTAAAGAACAGTAATGAAAAGAATATGACACCAAAATCTTTTATAACGAACGAATAGTCTGGAATTTTTCTTGTTTTTCCATTTAAGACCACCTATTTTGTAAAGCAAAAAGATTTTATTTTTGAATTTTTTAAAATTCCTACTTGTTCTATTCAGGCAGTCACCAGCCTAAAATATAAATGACTCATTTACCCCACAATTTTTGTAAATCACATTTGCAATAAAAATTGTTATATTCAATAAATGGTGAAACATTTTCATGTAATATTTTAGTGGCTTCATGGTGATGATGCCCTGGTCTGAAAGTTTGACTCCTCCCATCCTTTTGCTATAGTCAACACTCATTAGATGTTTTAATTGTTAACCAGCCAAAATTCCAACAATATCAATATCAACCAAAGCTTTCGGCTTTTTAAACGAAAGCCTTTTACTCATAAACGCGATACTTCTGTGCAAAATCATCCTGGTCTCGGGGAATACTTAACATTTTTGTAGGAAAAAGTTCAAGGTGGCATACATCAAAGAATACAACTCGGCCACCAATAGATGTCAACATGTAATAGGGAAGTTTAACGTGTGTAAGCGGTTAGAGTAAGCAGATGAGAGCAAAAGAAATAGACTACGAAGCTTAAAAACGGTTAAAGCAATCAATGAACACAGGTTGACGCGTATAAGCGATCGACGCAGTTAAGGGGTAAAGTGTCTGTCAACCAGCTTACCCTAAATAAAATATCACCGCACGCCACTGATTTTGACCTATTTTGACTCCGACCTTAAAACTATTCATTCAGTCCATAAAATTCAGAATTTTTTTGGGGTAAATTAACAGGAATGGGAGCCGGATATTTTTTTGCATTTTCAAATGGGTGAGAATGAAACTTGGAAATCGGGATTGGACATCGCACTTCTGAAAGCTCCCTTCGCCTATGTCAGTCCTTTTGCCCCATTTTTCTCTCCTTTCCACCATTTTGATCTCTTCTCCACTTTTACCCCTTCGCTGCTGTGGGAATTTGTTTAAAATGTCGGCGAAGGTAAAGTTGAATACAACTGCTACTGAAATTCCATAGCAGTGTATCATACGATCACGTAAACTTTCGGACCTTTTCTGTTTACGCACATTGGGACTAAATGACCGATATCTTCAACCCTGCCATGAAACACATCACGGAAACACGCAGAAAGGAAAAGGTTGATGTGATAAATATCGCATTAATGGGCAAATTTATAGATACAAGTAGGGTGCATAAAGGTGCAGATGGTGTTGGAGACTCACACCATGGTTAACTCCGACCAAATTGAATTTTCGTACAGTTTAAATCCATCGGGATTCACTTTAAAATAATAATTCTATTGAAAAATCACATTGCAGATACAGGACAGAGTAATGAGACACGGATCCTAGTAAAAGCACTTCATACTGACATCATAGAGGCAATCAGAATTGTTGATGTTACGTTTTGGAGCATTGCACTTCCTTCCACCCACAACTTTGTCGAATTGCTGGATAACACGTAGATTTAACTTTGTTGCCGTCAGAGTGTGATTTACCATTCATTTCGAAAGGAAGTCATTTTCCAGCAAGATCAACATTTTCAAGGACAATAAATAAATCACTGGATCAGACATTGCCCAAAACGACGTCAGTGTTTCCCCGCTGGCAATTGTATGTGTATTGTAATTCTCCGTTCGCAAATAAATTTCGGGGTTTTAATTTTGATCGTTAATGTTAAGATATATCAAAATGTAAATTCCCTGCCGTGGAACTGCAGCTTTTGTACTAGTCTTAAAAAAAAACTTCCAAGCTACTTCCTTCTCTCTCTCTGTCTTTTTTTTCCCTCTTATTCTTATCGATTCACTTCGTTCGGTAACGTGACGGTAAAACCTCAGCTGTTCGCTGAAAATAGGGAAATGTAACGCCTGCCTGAGGTCATTATCAATAATGGCCAAAATGTGAATTTCGTGCGTGGATTTTCAAGGCAGATAGAATTAAGAAGACGATATTTCGCTTTTCAAAACACAACATCAGTCATCGCAAATGCCGCGGTGGAATTTATAGTTATGGATTTTTTCTACGCTTTTAGCAAAAAAAAAACAAATAAACGATGCTAATAATTATTTATGCTCTTTCTTAATAAACATAATTGCACTTTCTTATTTTTTTCCCATTCCATTAGTTGTACTCTAATGGCGGTTTCATCATCTACCATCAAGCCCTCTACCAACATATGCTGTCAATCGGCAAATTTTGAATTTTTTCCAGCGTGTATTTTAACGCGTTACCTTTATTTTAAAGTTTGAAAATCGATGTTTTTTTCTTCGGGATAGATGGAGGAAAAAGACTCGACAGTTCCAATCTTTCTCCAAACTACATACAATTTCTTTTTTTCCCTTCATTCTCCTCCCCCTTTCCTTATTTCTTCCGTTCTCATACGTCCCTCTCACGCGCATTCTGGGCAGGAAGAGAATGTTTACGCATGTGTGACCTCCGTATAGCAATAAACAACCGGGAGTATTTCACTCTCTCTCTGCTCGTGCGTCCATTTCTCTTGAGGAGATGGACTTCCTGCCGACGTTCTCGTGAGGAGGAGAGGAAGCGGCGGAGCGTGCTTTCGTACGGGAAAAAGAATTTTCGTCACATATATACATGTATAAACACACTCTCAGCCGAGCGCATACGAATATCCCGGCGACGCTCTTGCACGTGTCTTTAACGGTGAGGTTTGAGCAAGCGATGGAGTGGAGATGGAGGAATGAGAATATATGGGGAGGAAAAAGAGGAGGAAGAGGGATGGGCCAAGGAGAGTGAGATTACTATGTGGAAGATGAAGTTACTGGTCCGTGACGCGTTGTGACTGAGAATTTTTTCCTGATCCTTCCAGGGCGTGCGAACAGCGCGCAAAAATAGATATACATACAACATACACACACACACATAATGCATGCATGCATACATACATACATCATGCATGCATGCATGCATACATACATACATACATCATGCATGCATATAGTATATATACATATACACACAGGATGTACCAGAATTCTATGGACGTAACCATGTGAATCCTTGCGAAATTTTAAGTCGAAAATGTTCTTTGTGAAAATTTCGGAAGACGCATAGTTTCCTCAGAAAACGTTTAAATTTGGCAATATGTGGCAACGCTGTACTGGGAAAGGGTCGTTTACTATAATGACTCTAGGGTCTAAAATGACGACACTAATATGTTTATTATTATTTGCTGCGACCTTTAAATTCCTTAACTTGCTTTTATTTATTTCTGTTTTGTTTTTATTTCTTTGTCAGCGAAATGACATCAAACATCCATTTAACTGAAATATTGGAAACAGAAGAAATAAAAACAAAACTGAAAAAATCTGATGTGGCCAACACATGACTTTCTCCATATTTGGGGTATAGATATTTAAATTATTATGAATAATATTACGAGGCAAAATTATTATTTCGTATCGTAAAAGAAGACACGTCCTTGTTGCCGTAAATTACGTATATTTTGAATGTTTACAGAATTCACCGCTACATGGTGTTGGCGCTGTATACAGGTATTAAGATAAATCGAAATATATCCAAAATGGCTGGTTCTACGAAAATTAATTTCAAACAAAACTTGGAAGAAATATTATTCTCTACAACTTTGGTCCTTACGAAGATTACCAATAACGATGTTGTTAAGGAGATATTTAACGGAAACCGAAAAACCGGTTATTTATAAATAACTCCTAAACAATAACTCCTATAGAAAATTGTTTCAAATGAAAGTTGTAGGAAATGACATTCTCTATAACTTTGTTTAGAATTGTAAATACAATAATGATATTTTAACGAAGAAATATCGCAAAAACTGAATCGGGTTTCGAATAAACCTCGACTTCCGGTTACCCGTTATTGTAAAAAAACTATCAGTTCTTTATGCTAATGTTAAAGTGTTATAAATGAAGTTTGGTAACGATATGGCACATACCTTTTGAGTTAGAGCGCCCATACTAACACACACACAGACATCATTCCGAAAATAGTCTAAACGTGTTCTAGGGACCTCAAAACATGTATTTCCGTTGAAATCTCGAAGTCGATTTTTTTCATGAATACAATACTTTCCCATTACTACGTATGGAGAAAGTAAAAAAGGAATTTAAAGATTGCATGCAAATAATTATAAACATATTACTGTGGTCATTTTAGACCCTAGAGTCATTATCGTAACCGACCCTTTCCCAGTACAGTGTTGCCACATATTGCCGACTTTAAACACGTTTTCTGAGGAAACTATACGTCTTCCGAAATTTTTACAAAGAACATTTAAAATTTCGCAAGGATTCGCATGGTTACGCCCGTAGGCACGGATTCTGGTACACCCTGTATATGTGTGATTTTTTCCTTGCCAAGACACCTGCTGTGAATTTCGTCATTCCGATGTATAGAAAAATCTCATTAATTCCAAACGGATCCTCTGTGAGATAGGAGAGAAAGATATAATAAAGATAATAATAATTCGACTTTATTTTCAAGATCGATGTTTGGACTATATAGTCCATTCTTACATACAACCCGTTATGACGAACACAAACATCCATGCCCTCGGCGGGATCCGAACCCGCGATTTTAGTATTCGGTGGCAGATACTCTAGCCACCCTTCTACCAAGGAAGAGAGATGAGTGAGCAAGATAGGCGAGAGATAGGGAAGAGAGAGAGAGCGATGGGAGAGGTAACACAGAATAACATATGAGAATGGAGAGAGATGGGGAGAGGGAAAGAGGGCGGAATAAATTGATCCAGAAGACATCGGAGTATACGAGGACGAGAGGGAATTCCGCTACGGTGCAGATCTGAAATTCTCAGTTCGTTAGGAACGTCATGTCGCCCAAATGGCGCCTTCCGCCGTGACTTCGATACCCATCGGATACTTCTTTCTGTCTGTTACCGATTCCGGATTTCTCTAATGCCGTAAACAATATCCACTCTGGAATTGAAACACGTGGAAAATATCTCCAGCGGGCTCGCTCCTTAAAATTATTGCTGAGGCCAGACGAAGAAACGAAAATTATTATTTCCGGTTCCTAAGTTTTCTCGTGGAAAAGTATCTTAGAGGCTCATTTTAATGGAACAAAATTGTTTACGGAAATTGAAAATTATAATATGTTAAGGAAGAACACACATGAATATTTGTAAAACGACAAGGAATGAACGAATAAACTTCGTATTGTCATTCAAAGTCATGTGGCTATTAAATATTCTTATAAGTAAATCGTGCGTTTCATATCTTTCACGCGAATTCCAACACATTCAAAATTAGATGTTTGGATAACTGAAGTCATAAGTTACATACTCAGAAATCTTCAATTCCTTCTGTGATATTTTCACTAGAACTTTTCCCGTCTAATTTTAAGCTGAAATCTTATTATGTATGTCATTATTCCTTTCTAATATTTCCAAACAAGATTACAAACTCATCTTAATCGACTCGTATTTTTCCTTAATAAATATTAACTGTTTGCGGAAATGCTATTTTTTTATACATGGCAATGCATTAATACAAAGCGCAGGTACGGCATACAATACTTTAGATCAGAGGTCTCCAAACTATTTTACATGTGGGCCACTTGGTCAATAAATTTTATGCTAGCGGACCAAAGCGTCAACATGAAAACTTTTGAAAATATACGCACACAATGCTATTTTCGTATTAAAGATAGTTTAGTAAATTTGGTAAATTACGATTTTTCCGGGAAAATGTTCGACGTTTATTTTTTCTTAACTGAATATGAATCGATATCAGACATAAATGAAGCACAACTGTTTTATAAAATATAAAATATTCAGTCTTATTACTGGAATGAAAATTACTTACAATTAGAAGTAAAAATAGGTAGGAGAAAGGTTACAGTTATTGACACTTTAATCACCTTTCAAAGTTTAAAATGTTATAGAAAATATATAGAACCTCTGTTTGCCTGAAAAATAAAATAGTTTTATAGATTGACATCTACATAATCAAGGAACATATAATATTACGAAGAACAACATTTTCATTATTATTTTTAAGGTTAATAAAAAAATACGAAAAACAGTAATTGGCACACATGAATACAGTTATCGGCATATTAAGCTACAGTTTTTTTGGCACCCAGTTATCTAATGAAATTTATTGCTTAAATATCATGGAAACATTTTTAGCATACATACAAACTAGAATTTGCCTCATTACTTCTTTTTCCATATAAAAAAATCACGGAACTTAAAAATAAAAAATATAAATTTGCTAAGATAAGTGATAGATGAAAATATTTTAACTAGAATCGTAAATATCACTCTCAATCCAATTTCTTTCCCAACATTAAGACATACTTGGCAAACATACTCGTATATATATATCATATATATCAGGTGGTACAAGATTCTGATGAGTTTTAGGTATAAATTTATGGTGGAATTTTCTTTCACATATGGAGCATTCTAACACAACGTTTTCGTTAATATTATTACCACAAATGTAACATAAGGAAGGCTATTTATTTTGCGGAGTAAATCAGTCTGCAATAGTGGCATGCATGTTGTGTTGCATGGCAGATAAGATCTTAAGGGGCCAATACACGTGCAATATTATTGTCTCAATATATTGAGCTCAATATATTGTCCAAAACAGGCCGCCACCAACAGCTCAATAATATTGTTCAGTGCTTCTATGTGACCCTGTCGTCGATCCCCAACAGTCAATCTGCTTCAACCACTCGCCAGTCACTTATTAGCCATGTTTTTCGACAGTCAAACAGACAGTTGCATAGCTATTGCTTTGGCTGATTCTACCCGCAAGAAGAAGAAAACGGTGCGCGAAAAGAGACGTTGGATGGAGTGGCTGAAGGAGCGACACCCACGAAAATCTCCTCTCCGAGTTGCGTTTCAATGAAGCGAACGACTATAGGAATTTTCTGAGAAATATTGCGCAATATTACTGTGGCTGTGCCCACCATGGTCACAATGTTATTGAGGTCGCTACAATAAAATCAAACTAAATTTGACTGTTTCAATATATTGTGCAAACCTTCAATATCACCCACACACGGTCAATAATATTGACAGTATCGAATATAGGCAGATAGGCAAATTAATGATATGGCATTAACATAAAATCCTGATGTGCCAACATACGATAGAATACAGTTATTGGTAGTGCCAATATATAATGTCTTGACATGCCAAAAAGTAATACCCAATGTGCCATTAACTGTGAAAATAAAAATGTTTTTTTCAGGTATTGAGTTAATAATGCGGGTACGTTTGAAATTAAATGCTCCATTTAAAAATAAAGACACTATGCCATTAAACAAACTATATAAAAACCACAGATAAAAAAATTCAATCGATTGTCAAAATTAACACCGATTACTGTCTCTTTCCAAATCACAAGCATAACAGCGATACGGCTTAATTGTCAAACATGTTGCAATATTTTAATTTTTTTCAACAACATACTGACATCTAGCTTGGAAAGTATTTAACTTTATTGAAGATTTGACATGTATCAATTGACTTTTGTGAATGCGTCAGTTATTTTCAGCACTTTTTAATTAGGGTGCCAAATAACTGGGTAGTGCTAATCAGCTGTAGCCTTTCCCCTAATACTAAACAAACATAAATTGAGATAATATGAAATACATAACGAAATAACGCTTTTTTGTTTTCCTTATAGTTATTTCGAAAATTTTGTTAACGTTTTTATTTACTTTATTCTAAAATCATTTCATTATTTCGTTATGTTGCGCATAACGTTTCCCAACACTGCTTGGTTGTTATATCTAATAAAAAATGGCAAAGACTTATTACAGGCTCGAAGGCCACAATAAATGCGGTCGCTTTAGATTAATGAACAGCGTTTCGATAGCCGTTTGTCCATGCAAATTGTCATGGAAGCGATGACGAGGAAAACGTTTTCAGCGACAAACGTATTACATGCGCGAACACACTCCGCCGTGCAGAGTTCGTACGTGTTTGGACATTCGCCCTCGATTTACAAGTAGCAATCGAGTCCTCTCAAGGGATTCGTCTCACCTCATCAGCTTAACTGCCAGAATTGAACGGATTCGCCGCAAAATTGATTCTAATCCCCGCAGCATCAGAACAAATGAATTATGCGTCCATCGCAGACACCGGAGAAAGAAGCAGTTGGGGAGAGCATTTTAGGGAAGGGAAGAGTCGATGGGAGGAAAGGGAGGGGAGGAGGGAAGAGGGACGGAGGAGGAGGGTAAAAGGAGAGATGAGAAGGGAACTCAAAATCTCTCGCTGTCGTAGTTGTTCGTGTTTTTAATCTTCACCGATCCCGTTAAGGATCTTCTATAAAAATGTACAATAATTTCTCATAGGTCGAAGATGCGTTTATGAAAAATGCAACTAACAATAAATTGCTTATGGCGAAATCTAATTTCCCCATATTCATAGGTAAAAGTAGGGAGTTATCCACTTGGCAGCATGGGCGTCGGCAGGGCGGGGGGGGGGGAGAAAGGAGGGGGGGAGCAGCTTCCCTCCCCCTGGAAATCTGCAAAAAGGTAAATATTATATTAGATATTATTTTAAAACGTGAAAAAACTGGGCATGCAAAAAAAAACATCACGTTGCGTACGGATGGCGAGAATTCTCGCCATTCAAACGTCACTTTATTGTAACAAATATCTTATTTATTGATACCACCAGGGCCGTCTATAGGCGGTAAGCAGGTAAGGCACCGCCTTAGGGTGGCACCTCACTGGGTGCGGCAAATGAGTTGGTGTCGTATTCGCCCAAATAGCGCTAGTCATAACTCATTGTCGTTGAAAAAAGACAACATATTCATATCCATAGAATACGGAAAAATATGCCGAGGCTAAAGTTTAGTTGCAAACACGAAAATCGGTGTCAGTGCAAGCATCCAGTTTCTACCTACCCCAGCGACCGATAATAAAAGGCGGCACTTGGATTTTCTTATTTCCACCGCATCGGGCTTCGTTACACTTCCCAGGAGCTCTTTCCCAACCCCTGTTACATCCTTCGCCTTCCTCCCCCATCCCTCTCTTTTGTTTTCCCTCATGGTCTCAAGGGCTGTAAATTCGACTGCCCCTGAGCTTGAGAAGTAAATAATGGTATGGGAGAGAAATTTTTATTCCTGGCGGATTCTTAGGAACATGAAAGGCAATTAAAAACTGTTTTTAATAGAGAAATTAAATTGACCAGATTTCCAAGAGCTCAGTCCTGTACAAAATGAAAAAATCGGTATAATCTACATTGTACAAACTTTCTCATACACAAATCAGTGGCGGATCCAGGGGGGGGGGGACAAAACCAGAAAAAAATCAGATTCACATTCACGAATCGACCAAGTGTGTCATGTTTAAGCTCGTATGCTCGTACAGCAAAGTGCTAAAAAAAAAAACGTTATACGTAACGTAATGAAATTATGAATTGATTTTTACTTTCTCATACGAAGTATATAGAAAGTATTGTTTTCGCGAAAAAATTCGGCCTCGAGATTTTTACGGAAATATACGTTTTAGGTGTCGCTGAATCCGAAAAAGTGGTTTTCGCAATGCCGTCTGTCTGTCTGTTACTGGCTCTGGAGCCTAGACGGTACAGCGAAAATGAATGAAATCTCGTACTTAGGCATTTTATCATACTGAGCAGAGTATATGCAGATATGGCTGACATTGCTCGAGGAAGGGAAGTTTATTCTACACATTTTTAACAACAATCCGATTTTCTCAAAAACGGCTCCATCGATTTTGATCAAATTTCGTACAGTTACTTGAGTTTACGTCTTCAATAATACTGTATAGTTCATATTTCTCAAAAAATGAATATAAGGCTATTTTATTGTAGGCAACTTTAACAACAATTCGATTTTCTCAAAAACGGCTATAACGTTTTTGATCAAATTTCGTACAGTTACTTGAGTTTATGTCTTCAATAATACCAAATAGCTCATATTTCTCAAAAAATTATGTAATACTATAAGGCTAATTTATTCTAGGCAACTTTAACAATAATTCGATTTTCTCAAAAACGGCTCAAACGATTTTGATCAAATTTCGTACAGTTACTTGAGTATACACCTACAATAATACTACGTATTTTATTTTTCTCAATGAATGAATATAAGGCTAGTTTATTCTTGGGCAACTTTAACAAAAATTGGATTTTCTAAAAACCGGATGATACGATTTTTATTTTCTAAATATAACTAAACGGCGCATTAGTAGGTATATGGGAAAGTTTGTACAATGTATGTTGTACCGATTTTTATTACTTGTATTAATGATGTTAGGAAGGATGGAAAAAGAGAAAGAGGTAGGAAAAGGTTTCAGCTGGTAGACGATTTGAAAGGGAAAGAGAGCTATCAAGACGAAGAAAAATGCGGAAAATAGGAGAGATATATTGAGAACCAAGTTTTACCATGAATAATCACGGACCTGTCAACGGAAAGACCACCTATGATGATGATAATGATGTTACTATCACTACTTTTCGGTCTTCAAATAATTTTTCAATCTTACTCTGTATTGTTTTACACTTTGATTATTATTTTTTGGTACACATGAAGCGTACTGAGGTCCGGTTTCAACCGCAATGAGTTTGACACCGCTCTGCTATGAAGCATTATTACGCGTGCGGATGTAAAATGTAGTAGGATTGCCAGAAGGTCTCTCTTATAGAGAACATTTTTTTGTTCGGATATTTTTCACTTTTAATGATGAAATGTTCTTTTATCTCTTTTTAACTACTAACGAGAATTCAAAAATGTTTAAATTTCAAAACAATAGAAAACTACTAACGGTAAAACCATAGGCGATGAAAAATCACTTAAAAGAAAAAAAACGTTATTTTTAACAACGTTTTAATTTTTTGTCTTAACTATATGGCCACCTTATGTAGGAAGCGATGGGATTTTTACTTTCTTATACGAAGTATTGAGAAAGTATGTTTTCGCGAAAAAATTCGACCTCGAGATTTTTACGGAAATATACGTTTTAGGTCTCACTGAATCCGAAAAAGTGGTTTTCGCAATGCCGGCCGTCTGTCTGTCTGTTACTGGCTCTGGAGCCTAGACGATACAGCGAAAATGAATGAAATCTCGTACTTAGGCATTTTATCATACTGAGCAGAGTATATGCAGATATGGCTGACATTGCTCGAGGAAGGGAAGTTTATTCTACACATTTTTAACAACAATCCGATTTTCTCAAACACGGCTCCATCGATTTTGATCAAATTTCGTACAGTTACTTGAGTTTACGTCTTCAATAATACTGTATAGTTCATATTTCTCAAAAAATGAATATAAGGCTATTTTATTGTAGGCAACTTTAACAACAATTCGATTTTCTCAAAAACGGCTATAACGTTTTTGATCAAAATTCGTACAGTTACTTGAGTATACGTCTGAAATAGTACTACTTATTTCGTTTTTCTCAATGAATGAATATAAGGCTAGTTTATTCTTGGGCAGCTTGAACAAAAGTTGGATTTTCTAAAAACCGGCTAATACGATTTTCATTCTCTAAAGATAACTAAACGACGCATTAATATATGAGAAAGTTTATGCAAAGTATGTTGTACCAATTTTTTTCTTTTTCGGGCATGCTGGCTAAAACAAATTTTCCAACCCTGGTCTACGATTTCGTTGGAAGATTGATCTGGAGGGAGAAACTGCGGGAGAGAAATGTCGGGGGAGAAAGGACTGATAAACAGCGAAAGATTAGTTAGGAGTGTAAAAGAGAAGCGGATTGAGAGGGAGAGGGTGAAAAGGAGGGAAAGCATAGTTGTAAATTTAGCGACTTTTTCCTTCTTTTAGCGACTTTTTACTTTCTCATATACGAAGTATATTGAGAAAGTATTGTTATCGCGAAAAAATTCGACCTCGAGATTTTTACGGAAATATACGTTTTAGGTGTCGCTGAATACGAAAAAGTGGTTTTCGCAATGCCGTCTGTCTTTCTGTTATTGGCTCTAGGGCCTAAACGGTAGAGCGGAAATGAATGAAATCTCGCACTTAGGTATTTTATCATACAGAGTAGAAGCTATGAAGAAATGGTTGACATTTCTCAGTAATTATAAGAAGTTAATTCTACGCATTTCTAACAACAATTTGGTTTTCTCAAAAGCGGCTCTAACGATTTTGATCAAATTTCGAACAGTTACTTAAGTTTTTATCTTCAATAATACCAAATACAGTGATATCTCGTTACAACGTACTTCACCATTACGTATGTTTCAAATTAACGTACTTTTTTTTAAATTCCCGTCAGTTTTCCCGTATAAATATATCAAAATAACGACTTCAACTTAACGTACTTTTCAATACTACGTATTAAATTCAGAGGTCCTGGAAAAAGATTGTGATTTTAACATATGCCTTCATCCGTAAATGACTCAACTATAACCAATTCTTGCACATTCAAGTCGTTCAAACCAACTTTGAAGGCATCTTTAGAACGAAAAGATCTACGGAACTCCGCCAAAATCCCAGAAGGAGAGATTTTCCGAACTGAAAAAATTTAGAACCGACCATCAGTTATCCCTATCTTATTTTCACAATAGCATTGAGCTCAAATCTTAAGTTCTAGGAATTAGCTCTCTTGTTAGAGACTCTCATTCTTGCCGGTTTCGGTTTGAACCTGACTTGCGAGAATGCCTAACCCCTACCGAGATACTTCCAGAGAAAATACTATATTCCTTATGGGTATTTCAGTATACCGTACTTCCAGTATAAAGTATAAAAATTCATGCTCAGTAGAAATACGTTGTATCGAGATTTTACTGTAGTTCGTATTTCTCAAAAAAATGGATATAAGGCTAGTTTATTCTAGGCAAGTTTAACAATAATTTGATTTTCTCAAAAACGGCTCAAACGATTTTGATCAAATTTCGTACCGTTACTTAAGTATACGTCTGCAACAATACTGCACACTTCATATTTCTCGAAAAATTAACATAAGGCTAGTTTATTCTTGGGCATCTTTAACAAAAATTGGATTTTCTAAAAACCGGCTGATACGATTTCCATTTTCTAAAGATAACTAAACGATGCATTTGTATATGAGAAAGTTTGTACGATGTATCTTGTACCGATTTTTTTTAGTGTTTGCGATTTTCTACTAATATACCGACATTTAAATATTGCTTTATGTAGGCATAAATACATGCAATATTCAACATATCCAAACAAATTCATTTTGTTTGCTTTATTAAAATCTATATAAATTTTAATAAATCTTAAAATATTTCTACGGTTACTTATTTTGAAAGTCCTCATTATAATTTACGTAGAATAATACATCATAAATCGAAGTAAAATTACAGAAAAATGATGTCCATTAAAAATTAAAGGTATTCTTCTCGATGTATAAATTATACATCGAATTTTATTATGATTATTGAACGTCATAAATTAAGCTTACCTTGTTGTTTCGAATTTTAGAAGAGAGAGTTATCATTTTCTGTTCATTTATGTCTGCGTCTTTGAAAATCGAAGTACATAGTTATCCTATGACCACCTTGTAATTCCGATTTCTTACATTTTGGATTTATTTGGTATTATTTTTTAAACTTCTATTTTCACCTTGTTCGTCCGTCTGCCCATGTGCAAGATTCTAATTATAATAAAAGTCAGTATTAATTGGTTTGTCCTTCGACTGGTTGTTTGTTTGGTCCGTGTGTCACGCTGTAGAGAAATGCGGACAATTTGTTAAATGTTGTACACAGAGGATCGAAAATTAGGCAGGTTGTTTAAATGGGATATATGAAGGTAATGGCGTGATATATCTCGAAAAATGCCGCGAGATCGACCACTTGGGATTACTTTCATTTCTCGTAACATATTATGTAATATTTAAAATTCCGCTCAGCAGCCATTGTTCCTTTGGAAATGAATATTGGAAAATTTGACATGCGTTCTACGGACCAAGAATATTTTAAAGAAAAGGGAACATTCCTTATTTTGAAAGTCAATTTATCCTTCGATTCGAATTCGCTCGAATTTGGGCGAAATTCCGCGTTTTTAACGAACTATGCCAATTGTTGTATCATTTCACGTGTGTAATGTAAAAGTGTCAATGCGGTGCCTATATGCGCTAGAAAGAGGTGTAGAGGGAGGAAGGCGAGAGGGTTGTAGAGGAAGGACGTTTTTTCAGGATACGCAGAAGATTCATTTTTCATAACCTTTACGATTAAGTGCAGTGAATACAAATTTAGTCGACCAAAATTAGTTCTAATCATTTAAAGAATTTCTGTGGATTTGTTCGTATTATGTGATCATACCAGATGGTATGCACATCTTCAAAGTTTTCCAAGGGGCACGCTGATCAAAAAGGTTGAATATCACCGAGATGTAGACGGGAAGAAAGGGGAAAGGGGAAGAAAGATCGGGTGGAGGGAGATACGCTATTTGTGTCAAAGTATTTAGCAGGTCGGAGTGGATTTTAACCAGTGCTCGAAATGGAAAATGTTACGAAACGGAACGCTTGTTATAAGGGACGGTATTTCTAAATGTCTGTCGAAACAGAACGGTATCATCGGCGCGCGTGACGTGCCGGCGCGGCGTTCCGGCTCATTCCGAGCTCTGATTTTAACCTGCCTTAAGAGAAATAAATTAGTCATTTAAAATATACTTTAAGTTAATTTCAAGAGGATATTCAGTACAGTGATAATATAATTCATAGTGGTGTGGATTTGTGGACAGTTGGGGGCCGGTTAAGTAAAATTTTCCCGGGTTGGGAAAAATTGCGTCCGCCCCTGGGTAATAGGCACTTTTGTGTTTTGCCCACCCCTGCAAAATTTTCTGCCGACGCTCATGGTTGTCAGACTTTTTAACGTGATTAAAATGTGATACCGCATTAAATATGACGTAAGTTAAAAATATATTAACAATATTAAGTTAATACAGTTAAGTTCATACAATCACTCGCAGTTGAGGTGATTCTGAAGCTTGTTTTTAAAGGGATTCTGTAGGTGGCAAGTTGTGATGTTGGCAACAGTTAAACAAAGGGGAACGCTATCATATATTATGCTGAATTATTGTGCAAAAATCTAATTATTTTATTTATCACTTGAGACTCATTTATGTTAACAATTAACTCATTATATCTCCGACAAAATTTGACTATTTTCCGAGAAAATTTAGAATTTACATGTATACACTGCCCTCAAAGCAGAAAAATGTTATTTCTTATTCTGTTGGCTTTTAGAAAAGTATTTCAGTCGTGGAAATTTTGATTCCGAGGTTTGAATGAATACATAAGTTTTAGTTGCTCTTGAGACAAAAAAGTGGTTTTTACAAAACCGTCTCTGTTGTCATTTGTCTGTGAGCGACTCGAGGGGATAAATGGTGTAACTAAACCTGATAAAATCCCTTATTAGAATTTGGATAGATTTTTTAAACCCTTAAGCGTCCGCGTGGGGTCACATTGGTCCTACGCATTGTATTGCAACCCATAACAAACGAGCGGAGACGCTGAGCTAGATCACTTCTACAGTATCTTCAACACTCATCAACCTGATTATATTGCAGTTTTCTTCATCGATTTGGAGTTGGTTTGTGCTGTTAATTTTTAATTTACGCTGACCATACGCGACTACTCACGTTGGTATTACACAAATGTAGTTATTGTGATTTTTTAGCAAATTATTCAGTATCGGCAGAAGTTGCTAACAATTGATTGGGGTAGCATGGCTACTCGTTTTTATTCTTTTTTGAAATCGCCATTAGTGAAGAAATTGAAATCAAAAGTTCTGGTGAGAAAAATTAAGGGAATGAAATGCTATTTTATGACATATTCCACCGGAATTTTTAATAAATAGAGATAACAATGATATAGTAATGTTCTTATTTTCACTGTCACATATATACGTTTTTATTTCTTCAATAAAATAAAAAATTATAGTGGATTCACGCTTACACGAATAAACGTCATTATTTCCACGCGAGCAATTATGGGTTAAACGTTTCATACAATTTTCGTATTCACTTGAAAGGACACCCGTTCGCCAACCCGATCAAGGATATTTTTTTTGAGCGGCTTCTCCTTTTCGCATTCTAAAACCAGCTGATTACTCGTAATGTTGTAAATTTCTGGTTTCCTTTGTACGGCGAGTGAATCAACTAACTCAAGGTTTGTGTGACCGAATGCAGTTAAGCGCATCCACGCTTCAACGATTTTGTAAAAACTTTTAAATAATCACGTAATTTCACATTAAGACGGTAACGACTAGCTTATGTCACGCCTGCTCTGAGTGACACCTGACACGCAAAACGCCGGGATTCGAACCACATATCACGCAACAGGAGGGACCAGAAGGTTTCCCGTGTCAACACGGCTGATTGTGAAATCGTTTGCACGCCCCGCGTCATTTGCTTCCGGCGGACGCATAATAAACAAGCGGGGATGGGTTTGGTCGAAGAGGAAGGAGGTAGGTGGAGGGCGAATGAGGGCAGAGGGAGAATGAGGCGATGGGAAGGAAGGAGGGAGGGAGAATGAGGGCATGGGGAGGGAATGTGAGTGTATGGAGGGAGGAAGAATAACGAGATGAGGAGGACGAGGGAGGATGAGAGTGTGGAAGGAGGAAGGGTGAGAGGGAGAATTAGGATATGGGGAGATAGGATGGGAGGGGAGAGGAAGAATGAGAGGGAGCGGGTGGCAACCCTCGGCATCCGCACCACCTTCCTTCGGCCCTCGCAGAGCTACAAAGCAACATTAAACCATATTTTCCTGATGAGAAAACCAGATTTTATTAAGTCCAATCCCTTGTATAACTAATTTTTAAGTTAAAACTGGCAATAAAATGGTGTATTCCTCTTTGGATACTATTCTGTAAAACTCTTAATCTCCAGAGTAAGGTAATCTTCACCGTAAATGTTTAATTTTTCCATATCATCTTGACCTTCAGAATCCCTCGTACTGCTTCTTCCTGCTTGCTCCAATAGTTACGCTCCTATCTTTCCCGTCTTCGCGTTTTTCCAAACGCGGAAAGTGTAGTACCGCGGGGTTCCATCCTCGTACCCGAAATATTGTTGAGAAAGGAGCCGCGAAGAAATCGGCTACGAGGAGAAGGCGAGGAGAGCAGGTCCGGGAGGCGCAGACGCCCACTCTCCCTCCTTCCTTTCCACCTTTGCTGCCCCATCTCTCCTCCTTGCACACGCTTTCCCGTCCCTCCCTCCTCTCACCCATCCCTACCTGTTATGCCCGTCTCCTCTCACAGCGATCTCTTCCGCCGTGAGCTGAATCCACACTGAAGGGGTGAGGCGAAGGTATATGGATTGGTGGTGCACATACCATCCTCTCCGACCCAATCCCACTTCCACGCCACGCTCGCTCGCCATCCTCTTCCCATCCTCCTCTTCTCCCTCATCCTCCATCTTTCCTTTCCTTGTCTCCTCCTCGTCTTCCATTCTGTCCCTCATCATCCCCGCCTTTTCCTCCCCGACGCAGAGGCAATGTGGTTAGGCGTTTCCCAATCATCGCAGTATGGATTTTCCCCGTAGACCGAGCATGGAGAATGCGAGGCACAGGGGCTATACGGAGGGTTAGAGCCGTGTGGGAGGCGGTGGAGGGATGGAGAGAGAGAAAGAGAGAGGCAGGCGGCGGGGGGGGATGGCGACACCAGCGCCTCTCTTCGCTGCTTCCGTTCTCTCTCTCTCTTTCCCCTCTTTCCATTTCCTCTTTTTTACCCCCCTACCTTTCCGCACGAGGAATCTATACGTACGCATATCTTTACTCTTTTTTGTCTCTCCTTTTTTGTCGTCATCACGCGCACTCCCTTCCTTTTCATTAATTTTTTAGTAATATTTTCGTCAGAGGACGCACTTGTCTCTCTTTTCTGTAAGCTTTTTCATCTTGCTCCTATTTCAGCGTGCTCGGGCATTTTTTTGTTGTAAATGATGCACAGAAAAACTTTTTTCATCACAAAAGGGAGTTTCTTTATTTAGCCAATAATTCCTTCGCTCATTGTTATATAGTTCTGCGTTTTATTTTTCATACCGGCGAACGGGGTATTTAAGCCAAGAGTGCGTATTCATCGCGAAGGTAGTTGTTCGAATTGATGCCGAAATGCGTCTGGACATTGTTAAAGTGAAAAGGGTTTGTGATCATTGATCTTGTAATTTCTGAAGGTTTATTTTTTTAAAATAACTCGCAGAATGGCGAATGTTGCATCAATTCAATCTTACAAAAGAAAATAGAAAATCGTTATATATTTGAGTGCTTCCACTTTTTAAAAAGTTTTAGTTTATTTTTTTCGTAATATGGACTAAAAGCTGTATAAATTTGTGGTTGTATCCCGTTAACGGAGAGTAGCCTAGCACTTTAAATTAAAAATTAATATTAATTTCAATTAAAAATTGTTCAACGTAGTATTCATAAAATATAAACAGCCCAAGCAAAGTTGTGATCCTTAGATTCCCAATACATATTATAGTGTTGACGACGATATTATTTCGTTTACCGTGAAACCTCGCGACCCTATTTCAATTCAAAATTTTATTAAATGTATTAGTACCCATCAAATACAGCCTTAATTGTCCTATCTGTGAAAGAATGTTCTAATACATATTTCGTATTCAGTACTTTTTTCATCCTCATAGAATTGTTGCTGATTGCTAAACTGTGTTGTTCTTCTCTCAAACTATGTAAAATAATTCATTTATTACTCAAGAGATCAACCATATTTGGCTAGCGGATGAAGGATATTTTAGGCAAATTAATTTTGTATGCCCTTAACAACGCATTAAAAAAAATATATTTTTCGGTTCTGACATGTCCCGCCTTTAAGACCCAAAATGGTTGCTCGTAATGTGCGCGCCCGAACACCTGCTAACTATAAATAAAATCCCACCTCTTTTTACCCTTTCCTCCACTATCTCGCCGTTACATTGTTTCCCCCGATGTTTACACGTTCTTATCTCTGGGTCCGGTTATGTAGGAGGAGAGGCTGGCGTGCACTCGTCCCTCGAATTCCCCTGAGTCCATCTCCATACTCACCTTTTCGATTTCTCGCTGGTCGTGTCCCCCCCTCCCTCTTCTCTCCCCCACTTCACCCCATCCCTTCCCTCCCCCTTCCCTCTTTTACTCCATCCCTTTCCCTCTTAATCTCCTGTACACATCCCTCTCCTCCCAAAAAAATGCCTTCGACCTCTCCATCTTCACCCGGCATGCTCTTTGCCAGATTATATACAGCCGGGGAGGATCTCAATATGATTGGGCAAGAGAGACGTAGTGAGCGAGAGAGAGGAGGGAAACATCTCCAAGATTACATCCCTACTTAAAGAACACGTTATTTTGTATTAGTACATCTTCTCCGTGGCTGTAAACGTCACTTGTGTATGTACTCCCGTGTGTTACCTGTCCACCGATCGTTTTCTTCCCTAGAAATCCCGATTGCGTAGTCCTCATGTGTTGCCGTGGAACCGCACACGCTGATAAAAAACACACACGAAAGTATGCGAATATTTTCGAAAGAAGGAGTTCATAACGAATTTTATGGTATGTCATTGAGGGATTGGCATCATCTTTATATTCTTAAAGGGTTGAGAAAAGAAACGATTTGAGAGTGATGAATGGTGAAAGGCGGATGAGGAATGCCAACGAGGAATTCGGGATGAGGAATGCAAAGAGTGGAAAACACATGCCGTCAGGGTGAAAATGTGGTAGCACCCGCTTTTGGTGGAATTCGAATTAAAAAGGTGGCTCAAATTTCCGCCACCGCGGAAAAATATGAGATTTTCCTCTCTTTTCCAGAAAAAACGATACTTTCCTGAAAAAGATAGAGGCCGAAGAGTTTGTGGCGAAATTATTGTTTGAATATGTATGTTTTTTCGTACCATCAGATGTGATGTAGCTTATATATCGGTTTGTTATTTTGTTCTCATACATACGTAAATAAAGCTGAACTGACTGGAAGGTAGAGGTGGGCTCGCATATAATAATAATAATAATAATTCGACTTTATTTTCAAGGGCGATATTTAGACTATATAGTCCACTCTTACATAGAACCCATTACGACGGTTAATAGAAGAGGAAAACGAACCAAGAATGGCTTAACTCTCTCCGTTAAATGTCATCGGTCTATACTATATCCTATTTCTTTTGAATCATATTGTTCAGTATTCCTCGACGCTGCAAAGGAAGTGGGTTGTTGAGCTGCAAGCAGGTGTGTCGACGGAGAGAGAGAGTTTTGTTGCTTTGCCGATAGTTGGATGGCGGTTCTTGTTAGAGGCTCCGAGAAATAAATAACACCGTTATGACGTCATCCTCGCACAAACTCCGAATTTGTATTTCTAAGCAGGCGCGATGTTAGACGGAAATATTTTTTTATTTTTCGATCATTACGGATATATTTCTTTCTTATCGGAACTCAAAGTTTTGGAATTAGCATTTTCAAGTTCCACCCAGAGAGACGTTAGTTGCTGCGCTTGACTTACCTGCGTTGGCCGATTTTCTGCCTTACTATGATCAGATTGGAGCATTGACTGGTCATCAACGCTTCATTATCCGTCGTGCGTATAAATTTTATCCACCTCAATACTTGAAGCGCGTTTGGCTCGCTTTAGCAGCAAATTATTGTGATTTATGCTTACCACATAGATATTAATTTTTAGTTTCTGTCTATTAAACGTCACACAAATATGCAAATACAAGTTTAAAATGGCTTCAAAATACTCTATTTTTGTACACAATAAAAGAATAGTGACTTTAATCATAATTTCTCCAACATCACACAACTCTTGTTTCGCTTTGTCTCGCAAACTCTCTCGATACACATATATTAATAAAAAGTTATATAAATTTATTTACATGTCGCTTTCGATAAATAGTTAAAAATTGGTTATTTAAAAACGAATGGAATCGGCATTTTTACTTTCTCCATATATGTAGTATAAAGAAAGTATTGTTTTCATGAAAAAATCTGATGTGGACAACACGACTTTCTCCATATTTCGGGTATAGATATTTAAATTATTATGAATGGCATTATAAGGCAAAATTATTATTTCGTATCGTAAAAGAATACTGTCTTCCTTATTGCCGTAAATTACATATATTTTGAATATGTTTACAGAAATCACCGCTACATGGTGGTGGCGATGTTTACTGGAAATTACGAAAAAGTTAAATATCTCCGAAATGGGTGGTTCTACGAAAATTTGTTTCAAACAAAACTTGGAAGAAATATTATTCTCTACAACTTTGGTCCTCACGAAGATTCATAATAATTTAAATATCTATACCCCAAATATGGAGAAAGTCGTGTTGGCCACGTCAGATTTTTTTTTGCATGCAGCAAAAATGTTCGCAATTCCAGGTTCAATATATTTCGCTTCCTTACTCTTTATTAAATATACATCGCAACGTTTATCGTCTTTATTCTCGTCTTCTCCGTTTTTAAGCCGTTTGCCTCCAGCTTGGCTGACTTTCCTCGTGACGCTGCTCCATTGGCAGTTCACCCTCTCCTCTGGCATTACTGAAAGCAAAGCCTTTGTTATTACCAACTCGATCCGTTTAACACGATCTGCTCCACAAATCCTCTTAAAAGGAGTTGCGGAGAATATTCTTTATCATGGAAAAAAACCGAGAGAAAAATAACTTTAGCGTCATCTATTCCTAGAGATTGCGTATCGAAATATAGCATCGCGTTTTTTACAGTCGGGCGCTTGGGCGCCTGCCAGCATTGTTGGACGAGGGCAGTTTATTGGAGGAGGAGAGGTCGGAGGAGGTTGATGCGGAGGGAATGCGAGACGATTAGAATTTATACAAAGAAGCATGCGGGGGGAATCGCACGGTTAGAGTTGGAAAACCCTCTTATTGCAGAGAAAGAGAGGAAAAAGGGATATAGAGAAGAGCCTAGGGATTTAATGGCATTTTCTTATGCACTCCAGTCACCGCGCGTATCGCGGAGAACTTCCCAATCAAATTTCGAAGCGAGCGGATGCGGATGTAGTGGGAGTAAAGAGTACGAGATGCTGGGAGAGTACGAGTGGGAGGGAGGGCGATGAAAGGGGAGGGAGAGGAGGAATAGGATGAGAAGGAGAAAGGTGGGAGAAGGGAGAGAGAGGAGTGGGAAGAGGGGAGTGGGATATGAGGGGAAGGAAAAGAGGTAAGATAAAAGGAGGGGAGGGGGGGGAGGATGGAGTGGGAGTGAGAGGGATTAGAGGAGACACGACCCCGTGAAGAGTGAAGAAATTGAGGAACGGACAAATAGTGAGAGTAGGAAAGAGAGAGAAATCGCGAGGGATAAACGTGGGGATAAGCGGATCGGCGTCTCCTGAGATGGAAGCTCCATCATCATCATCATCCTCCTTCGCTCACTCCTTCACGAATGTTTTCTCCTCAAGTGCTCCTTTTCGCGTTGCGTAACATGGGAGACAATTGTTTACGGCTTTCGTTTTCATCATCCTACCTCCTTTGTATAACATCGTTACGTGCCGCTCCGTTCAGAAGCGTTTCTCTTGGTTCCTATCGTTGTTTCCTTTTAGTATCTCGGGGTGATGTCCAAATCCAGTACCGTCGCGGCGAGATCACGTTTGGCGAGGAAGCGCGGCGTGCACGCTAATCCACTTTTAATGGAATTCAACAGAATGTCACGCGGCAGTTGTGCTATCATAGCCAGCGGAGGATTGAGTGCTGCAATTGTACGTCTCGCTCTTACGACCAAGGACGGAAAACGACCGCCTCGGGAAAGATGGAACATCGCATTCTAATTGCCGACGGGCGTAATTAGAGGTGGAACTCGAGTATAGTCTAGCACTACATAGTAATGAAATTTTTCCCTAAGAGGAAGATCGCTATGTTTTGTCCGGACGTGAAATAAGGTATAATCACTTGATAAGTTTCTTCGTTGACTTAAATTAAGCACATAAAACCTTTTTTTTCTCTGGTATAGTGAATAATAGAGAATTTGATGAATTTAGTATTTAAATAGGCCTTTCGAAATAGCTTATGGTTACTTATTGTTCATAAAATTAGCTTTTATTGCATAAACTGAATAATAATAAACAAATATAACTACGCGAGTAGTTAACATATATGGAAAACTGTTATTATTCGCAATGCTTAAGCAGGAACATATGAAAAAACAATCGAAATAGCAATCAGAATCTTATGATGCATAGAAAACTTCTGCAATCGTCCTTGTATCACAATTCTTATTGAAAGTATTGCATAAAATCTCAAAAGGTAAAATAAAATATCTGCCACAACGCCAAGTTGGACTTAAAATTTGGTTCAAAACCTGCCTTGTTCAAAAATATATTTTGACTCATTAAAAAGTATTCCTTAAATATATTTCCTGATATAATCCTTTCCCTGGCATAATTTTTCCGTCCTAATTTCTGTATGTGAAAAGAAGAAAATCTTAACTCTAGCTTAATCCTCCCACCCGATTGTTCCTTATAATATACAGTTTCGACGACAATTACTGAGGGAAAATTTCCAAGTAAAATATTAGGAAGGGAAGTGTGGCAACCGGGGAGCAGGTCGAAAATTCAAATTTCGGTTTCAATGTACACTATAAAACAGTTTGAAAAATATATTTTTCCTCTTTTATACTTGGAGATAACGGAACGTTGGTAGTACTTTTCTAAAGTGTAGTTACTACAATGTAGTAGCTGCTTGCAATGAGGTACCGATAAAATATGGAAGTTTCGGCTCTAAAACACATTTTTAAAAGTTCTGACATTGGGATGAAACAAAGTTTTCTTCGTCTATCTTGATATTTTTACAGTATAACTCATTGTCAGTGGTCCCCAACGCGGTGCCCGCCGAGCCATTTGGGTGTGCCCGCTACCGACTAGTCAACAGTTTTATATAATTAAGTTCACTGCGGCTAGCGATAATTTGCGATACTAGCGGTACTGCTTCATTTTAAACGATAACTACACATTTCATGTAGAAATACTAAGTTATTCTGTTTTTTTAATGGTACATATCAGCGTAAGGCGTTCATAGCGTAACGATTACCTACCAATTACGGGTCATTGATAGGGTGACGAGGCGTCCCGCTTTAGGCGGGACACTCCAGCTTTTTGACAATCTATCCCGCTGCCCACTCCAATCCAGAAATGTCCCGCTTTCTAGCAGGCACAAAAGTAATATATATCAGACACAGTGCAGTTGGCAGTTATGGTGAGAATGGTATTTAGTGACTTCACCGTTAAAGAAGAGTTATTGAAAATATTGCCTATGAAAGGACGAACAAAGGGTGAGGATATCTATGACATATTCAAAGCATATGAAACGACAATTAGTTTACCTCTGCACAAGCTGACTGCGATCACCTCTGATGGGGCACCAGCAATGGCGGGCAGCACCAATGGATTCATTGCACTTTGTAAGAAGGATGAATCCTTTCCGAATTTTGTGTCCTACCATTGTATTATCCACCAGGAAGTTTTGAGTGGTAAAGTACTTTTGTTTGGACACGTCATGAACGTAGTTATGAAAATAATTAACTCCATTCGAGCGAAATCTTTGCAACACCGACTTTTCAAGGCCTTGCTGGAAAATGTTGAAGATAAACAAGCTGATATTATCTTGCACACAGAAGTACGATGGATGAGGAAAGGTAAAGTTCTTGCACGGTTTTTAAGCCTGATTGAAGAGATCAAAGATTTTCTGAAGTCCAACGATCAGAACTTCGAGCTTCGACAAACATTTGGCTCAAACGATAGGCTCTGTGAAATCATTCAAGGCAAAACTAGTATTATGTATGTCACATATGAAGACGAAGTCTCTCGAACACTTCCAAATATGAAGAAAATGGTAGGTGAGAGTGATTTTAGTCCGTCATCATTTGTTAGTCACCTTCAAACACTTCTGGAACAATTTAAAAAGAGATTTCTGCAGTTCACTACCATTGAGCCTATAGTTGCCTTTTTTGTAAATCCTTTTAATTGCCAAATAGAGGTTGCAGAAATGGCTGCATCGATTACGAAACTCATTCAAGTAAGAGTACAAGAACTGGAACTGGAGATTTTGGACCTTCAAAATGACATTGTTCTGAAATCCTACTCTACACATGAGGACTTTTGGAATCTGGTTGACCGAAAACGGTTTTCTTTCTTAAAAAGTGTAGCGTACAGGATAAAGTCTTATTTTGGTTGGGTAGGGTTGGTACTCTGAAAAAAATGATTGGTGCCCGCCACACACTCCTGAAGTCTTGAGTGCACCCTTGGGCACCAAAAGATTGGGGTCTACTGGTATAACTGTTTTAAGTAGCTAAGACTTGCAAAATTTTATGTAAATTGGATGTAAATAAAAAAGTGGGTTTCGTGTTCCCGTTACAAAGTATTCCTATATCGTGAAGTTTTGTTATAAAATTTTCGAATGTATTTAGAAAATTTGCTGTAATGTCAAAGAGAAAATCCCGTTTCTGATCAATCCCGATATACATAAATCTCGCACCCTCATAGTCGCATAGTTCTGAGAAAAAAATGCTAGAATTAGGACAGTAAATATGGCATTACTATTTAACGAGCTTTTCTACTATAATCTTTATTCTTGGTCCATTTGAGAAATTAGTGCATTAGGTATGCTCAAGAAACTGCATTTTTGGATTTTATTTTATATGGTTATTATTACTTTATCCGTCTCTTTCGAAATAGTTTTCTTTGAATGAAGGAAAAGATTGAGAAACGGAATTACATACATACATACCTACGTCGGTTTTTTCCATAACATTTAGAAAGAATTTCTCCAGGAAAATTAAATTGTCGTGAATTACTACATACCGAGAGATTATATAAGAATGGATTTCGAATAATGTACTCGGTTTTTTGGCTTCCTTTTATGTAAATCTCCTAAAAAAAACTACATAGGTTACATAGTATATCTACTATAATATATTTTGAAGCGTGTGTTTGTTGGTTTGTGTGTTTGTTCATGAAACTCCTCCTAAACGATGAAAGCTAGAATAACCAAATTTGGTACGATTCTTCCTAACTTAGTGAATGGTCAAGGTTTGGTCTACCAGCATTAATCAGTGCTGCCAATATAGGGGATTAACATTTTTCTATAAGATAACACGTATAAATCCATTTCTTGACTTGCAAGGTATTCTTCCTTAGACCATAAAAATATGTAAATAAGGACCGATTTTCTTCGTTTTTGCATTATTCGACGAATAAAACTCTATACTATCTTATTCCTGCGAAGTTTACATGTTACACGGTCGAAGTTTTCAGAAATACACTATTTGTTTCGAAGTTTTGTGGATTTTCCGTACTCTTTCCGGGCGTTGCCAAGGCGGCCGTCATTGTTACCTCCGATTCAATTAGCTTCAATGAAACTTACAAATAGACGAAAGTTTAGCGTTATTCGATTCGCACTTTTGTTTAAGAAACGAAACCATCGATGTTTATGGATAGCAACGTAAATAGATACTGATTATTATTCAGGAAGCGTTTATTGATGAAAGTAATTGAACCTTCTTTCGTCTACTGAATACTGGAATGTTACCTTTTATGTAAATTAAATCATTATATTCTACATTTTTAATATTTAATAACGCGAATGGGCCCACGCATCTGATGTACATTTACAAGTCAGTGTTAAATCATGGACAACTGTGCGTTGCTTTTTCACGGGTTTCTTGCTTACAAGACATAAATGTAAACATTTCATAGGCATAATTAGACAAGAAATGAAGCTGGATTTGGCGAAAGTGATCTGATACAATTATCATTATATTTAAATGCAATACGTTCGGAAACGGATTGTTACAAGCAAATATGATTAATTGTTAAGAAAAGCTAATTGTAAGTTTAAAAGTATCTACTATACATTTTAAAGAGTTTTTATGTTGTGCTGTAGTAGCTTCACTAAATCCGTTGAAATTCAACGGGAAATTCTGCTAGTGATAAATAAGTCTTCCAAAGTACGATGGATGCTGAAAGCAACTTTCCTTAAACAATGCTACTTGTTTCACAGTTGAAAATTCCTGATACCTGTACAGGGTGTCCATTTAATCTCTCCGGTATTTTAAGAAGCTATATTTTTTTAACAATTAGAAATATCGAAAAAAGTGTAACTGCGAATTGAAGTCTATCCCAAACATTTTTAGGTAGGGAGTTGGCAAGATGGATGTGCGCATCGTTGTCTGCGCAGCACACCGCTGCCTGACCTACGTAGCAATGTGCCCGAGTGCAATGGAGACTCCACAAGTGCGTCCTTTGGTTCGCTGAATCTAAATCGGTGATTCGTTTGCAAAGAGAATTCAGACAGACGTACGACAGAGATCCTCCCACCGATAAAACGGTCAGGCAATGGTATCAAAAGTTTAAAGAAATGGGTAGTGTCTTGCAAAACAAAGCAGCCTGGCCGAAATTGATTATCGACTAGAAATCTGCCGTGCGACGAAAGGAGCCCACACAGAAGTGTATTAGCTTCAGGTTTTAAACTTTTTTAGTTATACATATTTATTGTTTTTCTTTTTCTATGATATTTGTATTGGTTTAAGAAATATATCTTTTTAAAATACCGGAGAGATTAAATGGACACCCTGTACTAGTCCTCCGTATCTCCTACCTGTAACTTGTTTTAAGATAATAGAGCACAGAGCAGCTTTTTAATAACATTCTATATTATTATCAGGAGTTTAAGTCTGTTTTTTTTCATATTAAAGCTTATAATACAAAATATTATCCGTAGTAACATACGACTCATGCGTCAATCAATTATCATATATGTAGTCAATATAGGGTTGAAATGTTTATAACTATGGTTGATGAAAAAATACTGATTGTAATCACTGACGGATAGCGCGTGACTGCTCATTAAAAGGATTCAAAGATTAACGTTTGCAAAACTAATGTCACGGCTTTGAATCAAGGACACTTTATCTCCGCACCGGATGTGTAATGGATAGATAAAAAACTGGACCGGATTTGCTTTATCACTATCCAGCGACGACTAAGTAGATTACGGTGTCCGTAATGAGATTCCGCTCGCCGTTTGGGGACAAAAATTATGCTGCCGGTGAAACTGTTGTATACGCTGGCAGCAGATAGCAAAAAATCTTAACTGGCTGATCTTCAAGATGGCACTGACCCCTACATTTTGAAAATATACCAGCCATATTATAAACATGCAAAACTAACTCCATGCCTTAGAAATATATAATCATTATTTTCAATGATATTACTTTTACTTGCGAGGTATAGCAAGGATATTTTTACTCTAATAAAGCGCGCCCATTTAATTCCAGCTGTTATTTCGCATTTATTAATGTTTAATAGAGCAACTTAGGCCATATTTTCGTGTATAAAATACTCCTTTGTCGCAAATAAATACTTAACTTTAAATAATCTCCAAATTTTAATGGAGATATTTTATCTAACCTATTGTTAATTTTAAGATCCAAGTACTGTATTTTGCATGTTTTGAGCTAATATAAAAATGAATACGTAGCTCTGTCTTTTAGATATCGATTGCAAAATGCAAGCGACGTCTAAAGAGTCTAGAGGTAAATTTTCTTCGTTTACAGAATTTGCACTTTCGAATTTTTATCTTCGAAACTGGGTCGTATTTTATGCTTTCACTGGCTGTTTTGTGGAGAATGTTGTCCTCTGTCTGGTAAAATACTTTAATTGATATCTCATATGTAAGAGCTATGGAGAGAAAACGATTTCTTTGTAGTTTTTCACCAAATCAACCTATTTCGAATCATATTCGTAAGAAGGTCTGTAACTTTCAGCCGTTTCTTTGTATTTTCTTTTCTAACTTTCCTTATTTCTATCTTTTTACTTTCTCCATACGTAGTAATGGGAAGGTTTTGTGATCACAAAAAAAATCGACTTCGAGATTTCAACGGAAATACACGTTTTGAGGTCCCTAGAACACGTTTAGACCATTTTCGGAATGATGTGTGTTTGTGTGTGTGTGGATGGATGGATATATGTAATTGTGGCGCTCTAACTCAAAAATCTGATGTGGCCAACACATGACTTTCTCCATATTCTCCATATATTTAAATTATTATGAACAGCATTATAAGGCAAAATTATTATTTCGTATCGTAAAAGAATACCATCATCCTTGTTGCCGTAAATTACGTATATTTTGAATGTTTACAGAATTCACCGCTACATGGTGTTGGCGCTGTTTACTGGTAAGATAAAGCGAAATATATCCGAAATGGATGGTTCTACGAAAATTAGTTTCAAACAAAACTTGGAAGAAATATTATTCTCTACAACTTTGGTCCTTACGAAGATTACCAATAACGATGTTTTTAAGGAGATATTTAACGGAAATCGAAAAACCGGTTATTTATAAATAACTCCTATAGAAAATTGTTTCAAATGAGAACTGTAGGATATTGCATTCTCTATAACTTATGTATAGAATTGTATATACAATAATGATGTTTTAACGAAGAAATATCGCAACAACCGAATCGGGTTCCGAATAAACCTCGACTTCCGGTTATCCGTTGTTGTCCAAAAACTAATCAGTTCTTTGTGCTCATGTTAAAGTGTTACATATGAAGTTTGGTAACGATATGGCAGGTACTTTTTGAGGTAGAGAGCCCACAATAACACACACGCACACGCACGCGCGCACGCACGCACACACAACACAGACATCATTATGAAAATAGTCTAAACGTGTTCTAGGGACCTCAAAACATGTATTTCCGTTGAAATCTCGAAGTCGATTTTTTTCATGAATACAATACTTTCCCATTACTACGTATGGAGAAAGTAAAAAGTAAAGAGCAAAATATCTCCGAAAAGGATGGTTCTACGAAAATTTGTTTCAAACAAAACTTGGAATAAATATTATTCTCTACAACTTTGGTCCTCAAGAAGATTACCAATAACGATGTTTTTAAGGAGAAAACCGAAAAACCGGTTATTTATAAATACCTCCTAAACAATAACTACAATAGAAAATTGTTTCAAATGAAAGTTGTAGGAAATTACATTCTCTATAACGTTTGTATAGAATTGTAAATACAATAATGATATTTTAACGAGGAAATATCGCAAAAACAGAATCGGGTTCCGAATAAACCTCGACTTCCGGTTATCCGTTATTGTCCAAAAACTAATCAGTTCTTTGTGCTCATGTAAGAGTGTTAGATATGAAGTTTGGTAACGATATGGCACGTACTTTTTGAGTTAGAGCGCCCACAATAACATACACACACACAGACATCATTCTGAAAATAGTCTAAACGTGTTCTAGGGACCTCAAAACATGTATTTCCGTTGAAATCTCGAAGTCGATTTTTTTCATGAATACAATACTTTCCCATTACTACGTATGGAGAAAGTAAAAATGTAGAATATAATGATTTAATTTACATAAAAGGTAACATTCCAGTATTCAGTAGACGAAAGAAGGTTCAATTACTTTCATCAATAAACGCTTCCTGAATAATAATCAGTATCTATTTACGTTGCTATCCATAAACATCGATGGTTTCGTTTCTTAAACAAAAGTGCGAATCGAATAACCCTAAACTTTCGTCTATTTGTAAGCTTCATTGAAGCTAATTGAATCGGAGGTAACAATGACGGCCGCCTTGGCAACGCCCGGAAAGAGTACGGAAAATCCACAAAACTTCGAAACAAATAGTGTATTTCTGAAAACCTCGACCGTGTAACATGTAAACTTCGCAGGAATAAGATAGTATAGAGTTTTATTCGTCGAATAATGCAAAAACGAAGAAAATCGGTCCTTATTTACATATTTTTATGGTCTAAGGAAGAATACCTTGCAAGTCAAGAAATGGATTTATACGTGTTATCTTATAGAAAAATGTTAATCCCCTATATTGGCAGCACTGATTAATGCTGGTAGACCAAACCTTGACCATTCACTAAGTTAGGAAGAATCGTACCAAATTTGGTTATTCTAGCTTTCATCGTTTAGGAGGAGTTTCATGAACAAACACACAAACCAACAAACACACGCTTCAAAATATATTATAGATAAGGTAGAGAAGAGATAATGAGAAGATAAGGTGAATATTTATTTGAAAAACTGGGTACACATGCGAAAAGGAATTACAATATAAAAAGCTATAAAAACGCATGTAACCCGATCGACCAAACATGCCCTCTCGATCAGTGACGCGGCGAGGTGGGTTACAAAATTAAAGGCGCCTTACATACTACTATATTGCATTAGAGCGAACAGAATATCTACAACTCCGGGGCGTCAACGTGCGTTGAGCGAAATGATGATTATCAATGGCGACGGTTATCGAGTTCCTACTTTACTTTTGTGCCTGGTAGAAAGTGGGACATTTCTAGATTGTAGTGGGCAGCGGGACAGATTGTCAAAAGGCGGGTCTGTCCTGACTAAAGCGGGACGTCTGGTCACCCTGGGTATACTCTAAGTTATTTTATTTCATTCATATCCTAAAGGCTAAGCCTTGTCGACGCAACCATTCGCTTCTCTCTTCTGCTACTCTCTTCCGCTTTTCATATCCATCACATCCCATTATCACCTTGATGTCCTCTAAATAAGTTTTCCTCTGTCTTCCTCTACTTTTCTTTCCTAAAATCTTGCCTTCAAAAATGTTTGAAATCAACTCATTATGCCTTATAACATGGCCAACAAATTTTACGTTCTTTCTTTCCATTTCTTTTAATAACTTCCTTTCCTCATTCACTTCCCTTAATACTTCTACATTTGATTTCCTTTCAGTCCAACTTGTTCTTGTCATTTTCCGCCATATCCACATTTCCACTGCTTCCAAACGGGCTTCCTCATGTTTTCTCAAAGTCCAACTTTCACTTCCATGAAGTAATACTCTCCATACAAATGCTTTTGCAAAAGCTTTCCTTATTTCAATATTAATGTGCGTACTTGTTAATACATTCTTCTTGTTTTGAAATGCTTGTTTTGCCAAGGCTATTCTTCTCTTTACTTCTTCCGTGCACCTGTTATCTTCAGTAATTACACTACCTAGATAAACGAACTGTTTTACCTGCTCAACTTTTTTATTATCTATCCTTATATTCGTTTTTATTTCTTTGTTACTCTTACTTATAACCAACACCTTCGTTTTCTTTACGTTTATTCTTAATTCCCAGTGTTTAAGTATTTCAAGCATCACTTCTAACTTTCTAGCCATATCTTTTTCCGAATCTGCTATTATGACAATATCATCAGCGAATCTAATACAATGTATTCTTTTCCCATTTATCTTTATTCCTTTTGTCTTTTCCTTCATGACTTCTATAGCTTCCTCAATAAACATATTAAATAGATACGGAGAGAGAGGACACCCTTGTCTTACTCCTTTTCTGATCCTTGCTTCTCTTTCACTCCCATTAACATTTACTTTCGCACTTTGATTTCGATAAAGCTGGTAAATTAATCTTCTATCCTTCCAAACAATGCCTATTTTCTTCAAGGATCTAAATAACAACTCCCAATTAACCGTATCGAAAGCTTTCTCTAAGTCAATGAATGTAAGGTATACACTCCTGTTCATTTCTAATCTTCTTTCCAATATCATACGTAAGGCCAAAATTGCTTCTCTAGTTCCTCTCCCGGGTCTAAATCCAAATTGGTCTTCACCTAAGTGTTGCTCTATCTTTCCTTTTATCCTATTTTTTATTATATTTATGAGTAACTTTGAGGCGTGTGATAAAAGGGAGATTGTCCTGTAATTAGCGCATTCCACTGCCTTCCCTGATTTTGCTAGGGTAATCATTTTACTTTTCATAAAATCATCTGGGATCTCTCCTTTTTCATAACAATTTCTAATTACTTCAAAGACTTGTTCTTTCATATCCTTTCCTAAATTTTTCAGTAATTCTGCAGGTATACTGTCCACAACTGTCGCCTTCCCCTCTTTAAGATTTTTAAGAGCTTGTTCAAATTCCTGTTTCGTAATGTAGGGGCCTATATCTTCTGTTGTGACTTCCTCTGCTTTTCCAATAAATTCTTTTTCGACCTCTATATCTCTGCCTTTATACAATTCTTCTATATATTGTTTCCAACGATCACATACCTCTTCACTGTCAATTAATAAATTTCCCCTCTTGTCATTAACCAATATAGACATTTGATCTTGCTTTATACTGGAGTGCTTTAATTCTATAATATGCTTTATCTTGTCTTCCTTTCTTTGTATCTTCCTCAATTTCTTCTGCAATTTCTTTAGCCCACTTCTCCTTTGCTTCCCTGCATTTATTTGTGATTTGGTTTTTACTTTCTCCATACGTAGTAATGGGAAAGTATTGTATTCATGAAAAAAATCGACTTCGAGATTTCAACGGAAATACATGTTTTGAGGTCCCTAGAACACGTTTAGACTATTTTCGGAATGATGTCTGTGTGTGTGTGTGTGTGTGTGTGTACGTGTGTGTGTGTGTACGTGTGTGTGTGTGTGTATGTTATTGTGGGCGCTCTAACTCAAAAAGTACGTGCCATATCGTTACCAAACTTCATATCTAACACTCTTACATGAGCACAAAGAACTGATTAGTTTTTGGACAATAACGGATAACCTGAAGTCGAGGTTTATTCGGAACCCGATTCGGTTTTTGCGATATTTCTTCGTTAAAACATCATTATTGTATATACAATTCTATACATAAGTTATAGAGAATGTAATTTCCTACAGTTCTCATTTGAAACAATTTTCTATAGGAGTTATTTATAAATAACCGGTTTTTCGGTTTTCTCCTTAAAAACATCGTTATTGGTAATCTTCGTAAGGACCAAAGGTGTAGAGAATAATATTTCTTCCAAGTTTTGTTTGAAATTAATTTTCGTAGAACCAGCCATTTTGGATATATTTCGATTTATCTTAATACCTGTATACAGCGCCAACACCATGTAGCGGTGAATTCTGTAAACATTCAAAATATACGTAATTTACGGCAACAAGGACGTGTCTTCTTTTACGATACGAAATAATAATTTTGCCTCGTAATATTATTCATAATAATTTAAATATCTATACCCCAAATATGGAGAAAGTCATGTGTTGGCCACATCAGATTTTTTCAGTTTTGTTTTTATTTCTTCTGTTTCCAATATTTCAGTTAAATGGATGTTTGATGTCATTTCGCTGACAAAGAAATAAAAACAAAACAGAAATAAATAAAAGCAAGTTAAGGAATTTAAAGGTCGCAGCAAATAATAATAAACATATTAGTGTCGTCATTTTAGACCCTAGAGTCATTATAGTAAACGACCCTTTCCCAGTACAGCGTTGCCACATATTGCCAAATTTAAACGTTTTCTGAGGAAACTATGCGTCTTCCGAAATTTTCACAAAGAACATTTTCGACTTAAAATTTCGCAAGGATTCACATGGTTACGTCCATAGAATTCTGGTACATCCTGTGTGTATATGAAACACATTTCAAAAATTACTTCAGTTATTCAGGGACGTACGAAAAGGGACAAATACTTGAGTTAGAAAGAATCCAACGCAGAGCAGCCAGATTCGTAAAGCAAAAATATGAGCAAAAATTAAGCGTCACATCACTCTTGAAGGAGTTGAATTGGATATCGCTAGAGGATCGCAGAATTAGCGCTAGGTTAAGGCTTCTGGAGAAATTTAGGTCGGAAGTTCTCTTAGAGGAGGTCTCAGGAATATTAGAGGCACCTACGTACATGGGCAGGCACGATCACGAGAATAAAATACGAGAGATCGACTGTAGGGCCGAGCGATATCAGAGCTCGTTTTTCCCAAGGACCATACGGGATCATAACAGGAGAGTGATTCCCACGAGGGACGTTATTAGGTAGGTTTTGGTGTGCTGCACCCCCTGCCACCCACCAGTCTGGTGATTTGCAGGGTATCATGTAGATGTAGATGTAGATATCTGGTTTGCAGAAAATAATCTACCATGTAGTTTAAAGAGTTTATATGTATGTGTGTTTTTTCATGGAACTCCTCCTAAACGATTAAAGCTAGAATAACCAAATTTGGTACATTTCTTGCTTATATCCTAGCTTATTTAATGGTCAAGTTTTTGTCAACCAGGATTTGTCAGTGCTGCCAATATAGGGTATTGACGTTTTTCCATAGGATAACACGGATGAATCGATTTCTTGACTTGCAAGGATTTTTTCCTGCTTTTCCTTTTTCCTTCATAAAAAAATATAGACCGTTTTTTTTCGTTTTTGCTTTATTCGACGAATAAAACTCTATACTATCTTATTCCTGCGATGTTTACGTGTTACATGATCGAAGTTTTCAGAAACACGCACTTTGTTTCGAAATTTTGTAGATTTTTCGTACTCTTTCCGGGCGTTGCCAAGCCGGTCATCATTTTTACCTCCGTTTCAATTAGCTTCAATGAAGCTTGCAAATAGACGAAAGTTTGGCGTTATTCGCTTCGCGAAATAATCGGGTAAACGAATGGAAAGAACAACTGAGAAAGGGACTGGCAGATCACATCGTAAGAAAAAGAACAATGTTCATATATATACAGGGCTGGATTAAGAGACCCATGGGCCCCACCAAAATCGTAATTTTTTTTTAAAAGTAACATTATGCAAGGTTTGTGATCTGAGCGGCAACACTTGGAAAGCGTTGCGGCAAGACGGGGGTAAGTTCAGCCCCCTTGTCCTCGCATGTTTTACATACCGCCTAATCCAGCCCTGTAAAGAAGTATGCAAGCTACAATAAATCCAATTCTCAGTGAAATCTACTTCGGCAACGGCCATACAACGATGAGAACACCGGTTCTCATCCGATCACCGAAGTTAATGCATCGTAGGATTCGGATAGTACTTGGATGGGAGACTGACTGGAAACACCGGGTGCCGTTGTCATTTTTGCAAAATTTTCCCTCGTGTTTTGCGGATTCTGTCGGAACGATTGCTATTTTTCCGACGTACTACATCATTGCCATTTTCTTTCCTCGAGTGCATTTTGTCTAACTGGATCTGAAAAGCGTTTGTTCGATTTAAAAAATCGACCTATATTTACTACTGGCAGTTTTATATTCTTTTAAATAAAAATTATGGTTATCAAACTTTTCTGATGACGTTTAAACGTTAAAAATAATTGGTAATAAGCTCCGTTGAAACCCCTTATTCGGCCCACTGTGAACCGAAATTTTTAATGTGTAAATAAAAAGGTTGCACACGGTGGCATAGCTAGGCTAAATTTTTTCCAGGCCCCACTATAAGTGAACTTTTTCCGTAGTATCAGGAGAGAAATTCGACCAAATTTAAAATGCATTCTTCCTTTTTTGGACCCGCTCAAATGTTTGTAAGTCTACCTGATTGACCCTCACAATAATGAAAATATTATGTAGATGAAATAATTATTATCGTTGATCGCTAACGAGAGAACCGACTTCCATCAGCACGAAGACAAAATCTCAAACTGAGCTAGCTATGGAATAGCAGTATCGTGCTATGGGAACTGGACCAATCACCAGACGAAAATCCAGTGTTCGGAGCAGGCTAGGAAAATTGCGGGGCCCGGTGCAAAGTGTGCGCGCGCGTCAAAAACGTTTTTGATAGTAAATTTCACTATGACACCGATATTTTTCAGATTTTATTTAAATGCGTGTACTTTTATAAGTACGACAAATGTTTTTTATATGAAGCGCGTGGCCCGGTGCAGTTGCACCGTTCGCACGGCTCTGCAAGTATTTTTTTCCTTCGGTCCTAAGCGCCTGAAACCGTCCGTTATCTCATAACCGAAACAGCATCGTCTGCAAGAGTTATGAGACGCTTATTTGTAAGGAATCTGTTTATACTCTTTTTTAAAGAGCCCATTCATCCTAACCACATGGCCCTATGCTGCTTAATTAAGGTTGCACAGAGAGGGCATCTTTTATCTTGACTTATCTTCCCGTAAGTGAGGATTAGGCCGTAGACTTCTTATGCCTATACTTCTTCCTTTGGTTCTACGGAATTTTTCTTCATTTTCATGAGAAAGATCGTTCAAAATTGTCTCGGCAAAGTTAAAGAAATTCTTAACATTTTGGTCTCAACATTCATAAATGCATAAATAATTGAAGTTTTATTTTCTTATTGTCAGAATAAATATCAAATCTAATTTGGCTTGTAAAATATAGGAATTTTTGATTGATCATTAAGGTAACGGGACAGAGTATTGAATTATAATCATATGTGCGGCGAGTTTTATAATTTTCCTTCAAGCAGATATTAAATGATATGTTTATATTAATAATTATGTAACTAATGTTTTCAGTCAGTTCGTTATGGGATACATCGACAGAAATGCATCAGCTTGTCCCCACTCCCTATCGATGAAAAAAATTCGTATTTGATCATACCATGAAATTTCGCTAGTAGGGGAGCGCCACGGAGATACCTTGCACCCGGGCGCGAAATACCCTAGGCGCGGCCCTGGTCCTTATTGAGTAAATTAGGTATATTTTGAATATGATTACAGAATTCACCGCTATATGGTGGTGGCGCTGTATACTGGAAATTACGAAAAAGTTGAATATCTGGATGGCTGTACGAAAATTTATTTCAAACAAAATCTGGAAGGAATATTATTCTCTACAACTTTGGTCCCCGCGAAGACGTTTTTAAGGAGATATTTGACGGAAACCGAAAACATCGATTATTTATAAATAATTCCTAAACAATAACTGCTATAGAAAATTGTTTCAAATGAAAGTTGTAGGAAATGACATTCTCTATAATCTTTGTATAGAATTGTATATACAATAAGGATGTTTTAAAGGAGAAATATCGCAAAAACCGAATCGGGTTTCGAATAAACCTCGACTTCCGTTTTACCGTTATTGTAAAAAAACTAATGTTTTTTGTGCCCATTCCAAAGTGTTATATTTGAAATTTGGTATCGATATGGCAAGTACTTTTTGAGTTAGAGAGCCCACAATCACATAAATCCACACAGACACGCAGACATCATTCCGAAAATAGTATAAACGTGTTCTAGGGACCTCAAAACTTGTATTTCCGTTGAAATCTCGAAGTCGATTTTTTTCGTGATCACAATACTTTCCCTTTACTACGTATGGAGAAAGTAAAAAAGTTCAATAAATAAAACAAAATAATAAAAAAAACAACCATTAATCACTTCCACTGCAATAAATAGTACACCTAAGTTTCCAGGACTGACTTTAAATATTTATGTGTTCTTTAAAGCACTCACCTTACTGCGAGTAGAGGTCAAGAAAATTTAGTTTTGAAACACAAGATAGCCGGTTGGTGTGGAATGGACATTGTTATGTATTGGTGGTATTGATATTTATCATTATGATATATTGATGTTATCGATTTTTGTGATAATTGGAATATGTTCCATACTATCGAATCGATAGAGAGGGATTGACTGTCGGGCAGTTGAACATTGGACATGTAAAGCTCGGATATGTTATGTACTTAGATCCTAGCTGGAAGTTCTTCAATAGGTGCGCTTTTTAAATAATTCCAAAATAAAGAATTCCGAAAATAAGAAATGAAAATCGCTGATGAGCAAATTTTACTATCGTTTCCTCAGAAATAAATTTCTCGAGAAATAATATAATTTCTCGAGAATAGAGAAATTTAAAATTTGGCTTTTTCTTGAGAAATTCTCGAGAAAGAATTCACGAGAAGAAACACTAATGTCATGTTTAATAATCCCGAAACAAATTTTTATAGACGTTAAATAATTTTTATCGAAAAAAGAAAAACTTTTGATGTAATTTAAAAAATTCTATTCCTCTTTCTTGGAAAATACAGTACGTAGAATTTATATCCACACACACAAGCACACACGCCCTATTCGTTAACTTAGGTGACCACTCGGACAATTTTTTTTCCAACCATACAGAGTGCTGTGAATGTCTTTTTTCCCTTCGACCGTCGGAGGCACCAAACTCTGGTACAAAAGGGGTTTTTTGGCGGAGAGTAACGTGCCTTGCTTGAGGTTCTTCAACCACACAAGATTTGCCACTCCAAACCCTTTCCCTATACCCTTCACCACCCTCTCCCCCTTCTCTTTTGTGTCTCCTTCAAGCCCTTTTTTGCCTTTATGTGGGCCTTTCTGCACTGTTACCTGCATCCTCTCCCGATACCCATCCACTTCCTCCCCTCCCTCCCCCCCACTCTCTCTCTCCCCCACTTTCTAGCGAACCCCTTCTTCATCTCACGTCATCAGCGTCCTCTTCCGAGAGACTTGCAAAGCCTTTCCCTTGCAGTCCTCACCCTCCCCTCCTCCTCCTTTTGGAAGCGGGAGGCTGCTTTCATCAAACTCCCTACCACGACTCCCCCCCAACCACCTCCACGCCTTCCTCCCCCCATTTCACTCATACACGACTCGCACAGGAAAGAGAAAGGGGAAGGAGAGGAAAATGGATGGGTGGGGGGGGCCCTTACTCCTTTCGTCTGCATATCCTAAATGAGCTCTTATCCGAGAAATTTTCCCTTATTCCTCGCCCACCCTGAAGCAGCTTTGAGTACGAAGGGACAGTTTCTCCGAGATGTGCGAAAATTGCTGGCTGTTCCTTTCTGGAAAAAGTTTTATAATGAAAATTTTTCGATTGCTGAGTCATTCTCCAGGGTGTAAAATTTAGTCATCCAGAGTGTTCACGGTAAAGTTCATTACACGCATAAACGAAAGAGATCCTGAGTTGGCTACCGATGAAAGAATTAATAGTATTTTTTTATTATCGCCTATATAAAGGGCCCATAGGAGAGAGCGTCGTAATTCTTAACGCGCGTACACATTAATGAATGAATGAATGTTTACATTCTCATACGAAGTATCGAGAAAGTATTGTTATCGCGAAAAAATTCGACCTCGACATTTTTACGGAAATATACGTTTTAGGTGTCGCTGAATCCGAAAAAGTGGTTTTCGTAATGCCGTCTGTCTGTCTGTTACTGGCTCTGGAGACTAGACTGTAGAGCGAAAATGAATGAAATCTCGTACTTAAATTTTGAAAAAGAATGCGTATTTCTGAAAATTTCGACCGCATAACGTGTAAACATTGCAAAAATAAGATAGTATAAAGCTTTAGCCGTCGAATAAAGCAAAAAAGAAGAAAATCGATCCATATTTACATATTTTAATGAACGAAGGAAAAAAAACTCTGCACTCTGAAAAATCAAAAATCCCATGTAAGCTTATGGGAAAATATAAGTCTCCTGGATTCGAACCCGGGACACTTAAGCAAACGAAAATATTTTTCCAGGGACCTCATAGCCAGTAGAAACAAAACACCTTTTACCGCATATCTTTACGATGAACGGTTCTCGAGAAATATGCCGATATAATTACACGAGGCTTCATACGCACTGACGATACATTAAAACTTTTTGTTGTTATATCATAATGCTATTCTGAAAATTTCATCAAATTCGGTTCAGTCGTTTGCGAGATATTAAGCTTCAAAAAGCATTACATGACAAAGTGACTGTCTTTTATTATCCTACTAGACGAATGAGCCCGTTTAAAACGGCCTTTGAAAACAAACAATATAAAAATAAAACCAACAAACAAATGATAAAATTATAATATTTGAATAAGATTGGAAAGGGCTACAAATGAAAACAAAGGAATAGTTTAAAAAAATTAAGAGGAAAACAGTCTTATACTTCAATAATATTATTTATAACGATGTTCCTTGTAAATACTTTTTCGTTTAACAGCAATATTGCCCTTGATTATCTTTATCCTTAACCCAAAATTTCAAATTATGTTTGTCACGTGTTCTAGTTATAGCTACATACAGCTGTCCATGTGAAAAGCAATATTTAATAAGTAACCACACTCAATCGTTCAATTCCACTAAACAGCGGTTAAGAACAATCTCAATAGATATATCAATACACACGCGCATATACCGTATTTATTTAGATAACAATGTAATCGTTGTATGGTTGGTTACCCTATAATTGGATTGACGCGAATTAAAAATAAACAGCACGAAAAAAATATTTTCGTAATATCGGTTCTATTCAGATAATGCGAAGGCACAGCGCAAGCAACTGCCTTTAATATGCAGGAAGACTTCGATAAGACAACGAAGGCACGTTAAAACATCGTCGAATTATTTCAAACATTAGCATGTTTTAAAATACGTAATTTACCGCATTTAGCTATCCGGTACTTACAATTAGTATTAACGGGGAGCCCAACTTAATACGTAAGTACCGATTGATTTCTATCAAGATATCTGTTGTCTACAAAGGAATTATATCTCGCTTGACTGTTGCGCCGCAAATGCAGAGAGTCAGAGAGGATATTGGCGAGCCTTTGGCTCGCTTTGTTTATATTGTAGTTGCCACCAGAAATTAAAATGTGATTGATTTTTCTATTGTTATCTATAACAAATCATTTAAATGTTAATTGGTTTCTTTTAATGTTCATCAAAATTAAAACATGATTTAAATGGTATTTGTTCGGTTTTTATGTTGGGCTCCCCGTTAATGCGTAAGTACCATCCATCCAATTTACGTAAATGAATATAGGTGCGGCCGCAATTAGTTATAGAGTAGGGGCAGCACTAATTGTTCTGGCAAGTGCTGCCATCTACCAGCCAGTTTGCATAACTAACTGATGAGACCGTCCGGCCAGACACCGACAAAGACATCAAGCGTTTTCTTATAGTAGACTAGATGAACCCGCGCAATAATTGCGCGTTTTTTTCAATTAATTTGTCAAAAATTAAGGAGTGCGTAAAAAAAGTTAATCTCAATAATTCACATTTAACTATACTAATGTGTTTTCCAGGTATTGATAAGGTTCGTCGGTTCGAATCTCGCTGAGGGCACGGTTGCGTTTGCGTATTGACAATTTATTATGCGAAGTCGATCAGAAATCTATATTTTAAATTTCATATTAGAGAGGAAATTAATGCTACGCAGTAATTTATTGCGAACTTTTCCATTTCCCATAAAATAGCACGTAAAAATCGAATTGTCGATCTGCAGGCTTTCATTCCCTTTGAGATAAAAATAATAATGTATTGACCTCCAATCTTCGTTTATGAAACATTTTGAATAAAACATTATAAAGTTTCTTGTTCTGTTCATCATTTTCCGCCTACAGTCCGAAATAGTTAAACGTTAAACGTTTAATGCATGTAATACTGAAGTTCAAGTGGAAAATAAAAGGGTAATTGAAATGGTAAGATCAGTTTATAGAGGAATGTAAATAATGGATAATACAACTACACATAGGCATATTTTCCACTTCCATTATCTCAATGAAGAGAAGATAACCATGTAATGTGTCAAAAAAATAACATTTCCCTATTATCATCTAATTTGAAATTTTTGCCTGAGACTATTTGCGTTAATAAGCATTACCTATAGATGTATAATATAATTGTCCTACGTACTAAAATGTAAGATTCCAGCATTCAAACGATGAAATGAGAATTCACCCGCTTTGAATAAATCGTCAGAAACGCTTCCCATATGCAGTTAACTGAATAATTAGCCGTACATATTTACTTTTCTATGTATACTAAAGTTTGAATTATTCTTTTAGTAACTAATATTATCGGACTATGCACTCAAGTCATATGATCATATTCATCATATTCATCATAGTTCAATTCAATTCCTTCCTCTCGAGGTTTCTTTAAGTAAAGAAGCTCTGCCCCTTACCGCTGTCCGGTTTACACCCACGAGATTGGTAGCAAAAATGGAGCATACCTTTCTAGCTCTGTTTAAGAGCTTGTATGTTAAGTCTTCCGCCTCTTTTCCACATCCATTCGGGATAAGTCGGTCAGAAATCTGCATTTTAAGTCATATTAGAGAGGATATTAATGCTACACAGTAATTGATCACGAACAGTTATGTTCATAATTTCTTTGTTTCTTATTATTGAATAATATACCCTTTCTTTTGTATATAAGAATAAATGCAACCGGTTAATTTGATTATCAATGAAGAGAAGATAACCATGAAAGGTGTTGAAAAATAACGTATGTCCCTATTCTCATTTAATTTGAAATTTATGCGTGAGTCTATTTGCGTTAATAAACATTATAGATGTATAATATAATGGTTCTATTTACAAAGAGATAAGATTCTAGCATTCTAACGATGAAAGGAAGATTGGGAAGATTAAACTGCTTTGATTAAATCGTTAGAAACGCTTCCCATACAAAGTCAACTGAATAATTATCCGTAAATATTTATGTTGTTATGCATCATTAATTTCGATGCTTAAACAAAAGTACGAAGCGAATAACACTTTTATTTCATCTATTTGAAGGTTTAATTGGTATTAACCCCTCAAGCCCGGATAAGATTTATTAAAACCTACCTTATTCGGCGAATGAGGTTTTTTTTAATACAGGTAAAGGTGAGAAAATTTGCGAAAATTTCAAAAATTCATAACTTCTGATGTTTTATTGTTATTTTGATGAAATATTTTGTGATTATACATAAAAGATTATATTTTTAAACAGTATCATTTAAAATATCATATGTCGCACACAAACATTGCTGCAGTAGAAGCGAATAAACACCAATCGCTTAATTTTCCGGTGCGCGCTCACGGTTTATATTAACTTTCGGAATCGTGAGAACTATGAAATATATTGACATTAAATCTTATTCAAAAAACATTTAAACATTACTGAATATTTATTCGCTGAATATACCTATCTAAACCAATTAGGTAAAAGGTTTGTCCCATGTCAACTTTTCCATGTCTTGACTAGAAATTTTTAACTGTTGTGTTTATGATTTTTTAAAAGACGTTTTATAAATAATATAAATGTGTTAGTTATGCATTCATCATTCTTAATCATTACAGAAGTCACATAGAAAAAATGGTTACATTTCGTTCATTAGGAGCAGAGATATGAAGTTGAATTTATCATGAATGATTTTAGACACAGAATAGGGAAAACTTTTAAAATATATATTAGCTCACAAGTCCTTTCCCGATTGTTTTAGAAAATGTACACATGCTTAATTGAATTCAGCATGAAATTTACCTTATAAAACACTAAAAATACTTGTACTTAGGGCTGCCACTTCTCCGGTTTTCGTCCGGAGACTCCGGTTTTCGCAATTCATCTCCGGTCTCCGGTTTTAATAACCAGTCTCCGGTTACGGGACTTTTTTCGGCCAATTTTTCTCAAATGTCCGTTATCCTCTGTGAAATCAATAGTAGACAGGTAGCAATTAATATTGATGTATCTAATTTTTCTCTTTCAGATACCTTGCAAGTGTATGTACCCTAATTTATTTACAATACTCTTTTAGAATTGGAATTTCTACATTGAGCTGAATCATTAACGATATTTGTAAAAAATTGGGAATCTTCTAAAAGCCAACTGAATGCCTCAACCAACAGAACAGCAATGGCACGAAATAGCAGATATGTTTTACAAGCGTGCAAATTTTCCAAATTGCATAGGGACAATTGATGGAAAACACAAGGATTATAGAACCGCAGCAGAGCAGTTCACTTTACTATTGCTACAAACACTTTTTTTCAATTGTGCTCTTAGCTACACTATGTGATGCCAATTACTGTTTCGTTGCGGTTGATATTGGGGCACTTGGGAAAAATTCTGATTTCTCAATTTTCCGTAATTAAGTAATATGGAATAAGATTCAATCTAATCAATTTAAAATTCCTGTTTCCAACGTTGCTGTTTTTTATCCTATTCGAATTGTCCTTCGAACCGAGATATCCCAACGGAGGCCGCTCCCGGATAGCATTAATCAATGCTTCCACATCGACGTAGTCGGTCACGATTAAAAACACAAATTCAAGAAAATAATCTGAAAAACGGTGGCTGACAAGTGGCTCGTGTGAAAGGCCCGCATCAACTGCGTGCACGTCTTGTGGAAGTGAGTGGCTGGAAGTTGCCGGTTAGTTTCATGTTGCTCGTGGTGGCTTGTAGTGGCGCCACGTAGAGTTTCCCGTGTGAAGGACCCCGTACGTCCACATTCAACTCCTGTGGAGTGGCGTGGCGTGGATAGCAGTTGCCCGTGTGAAAGGGACCTATATCTCGCCACCTCCCTTTCACCCCCTCCTTCCCTTCTCTCTCCCTCCCGCTCTCTCCGTCCCTCTTAAATGTAAGAAGGGACTATATAGTCTCAATTTTGCTCACAATAAAGTCGTTTGTCTGTCTGTCTGTCTCCCTCTCTCTCACCCTCCCTCCCTCTCCATCCCTCCCTCTCACTCCCTTCCTCTCTCTCTCCCTCTCCCTCCATCCCTCTCTCTCTCCCTCCCTCCCTCCCTCTCCCCCGTCCCTCTCTCTCCCTATCTCGTATTAAAAGCAAAGCACGCTTACACCCATAAGGACTGATATAACAATAGGAGTTTGAGGTATAACAATATAATTAGTCACCATAGCAACATTCCGTTAAAATGGCAAGATTTCCATAAAATTGTAAATTAAACGTTTAACATGGGATATTTCGAACTGTGGGCGAAAAAAGATGAACAGAATAAGAAACTATAATTTTTTCTTCAAAATGGCTCAAATCCGAAGGTCGTACGTTAATTCCTTCTAATTTTAATTTCCAAATGAATAAAAGCCTGCACGTCGAAAAATCGCGTTTTACATGTTAAGTAATGGGAAATGGAAATGCCTCCATTGGAGTCGAACCAAGGAATTTTTTCGCGATTTAAATTCGTCACCTGAAAAAGTGTTAATCAAGCATCCCTGCCAAATTTCGAGTTTCTATATTCATTACTTCTCGAGTTATTAGCGTTTAAGTTAGCGTTATAGACAGAGAATTGCGTTTTATTATATAGATGACTTCTAAATTTCGCTCATCTATAAGTCGTTCCAATGAATCTTTTTGTATGCGTATCTTGAACACAATTTGATCAACTCGGACTCCGCATCGGATTTCACAAGCCATCGAGAACAGATATGCGATGTAATGTTATACATCGCTGTAACATCATTGAAGAACTAGACAATGTCGCATGAGCATTTTTTTCATGTAAATACTTAATATAATTTTTTATACTCATGTCTCCGGTATTGGAATCCTCAAAAAGTGGCAGCCCTACTTGTACTGAGGATTCGGATGCAACGCTGGATTTCCTTCCCCTGCATTCCACACATCTTGAAAAAATTCTGCTGCACCAACTATGAAATGATGTCAACACTGATTTTTACTTTCTCATATACGAAGTACTTATATTGAGAAAGTATTGTTATCGCGAAACAATTCGACCTCGAGATTTTTACGGAAATATACGTTTTAGGTGTCGCTGAATGCGAAAAAGTGGTTTTCGCAATACCGTCTGTCTGTTACTGGCTCTAGGGCAGTGGTGGCGAACCTATGGCACGCGTGCCATAAGTGACATGGAAGACGATTTTGGTTGTCACGCCAACGAAAGGCGAAAACCAATCAAAGCATTTATCGTACTGATTTAGTGCTGCAAAAATATTTGTGTTATTTAGTTAACTATTGTAAACATTAGTTTTACGGTTAAAATTTCAATCTCTTATATCATGATCACGAAATTAATTTAGTTAGCACGCAAAAAAATGAAGGACTTTCTTGTGGCACGCGAGATGGAAAATATTCGACAATTTCGGTATGATTGGCACGCGGGCAATAGAAGGTTCGCCATCACTGCTCTGGAGCCTAAACGGTAGAGCGAGAATGAATGAAATCCCGTACATAGGCATTTTATCATACTGAGCAGATAGAGTTGCCAGACGTCCCGCATTTTATTATAAAACTAGCATAAGTGCCCGTTGAATTTCAACGGGTTTAATGAATCGAAATTTTCGTCAATGCAACATGTAAAAATCGCAAGAATAAAATTGTGCACTGTTTTAACCATCGAATATTTCTATATTATAAGTCTGCTTTAATTAATTAACTAAAATCTCACAGAAATTCCTTCTGAATAAAATAGTACCTTTCTTTCTACTAAAATAGCCATTGTTATTAGTTTTAAATTGGTTATAGCATTAGGATTTCAATTTCATTAAATAAGCAGAATTCCGGTTCCAAAAAATTGGTTCAATCTTCAATTGCCTCTGATAATACTTTAAATAGATTTTGGAATATAATGTATGTACCTCAATATCGTTTATCGTCTGCCCAGTACTCTTGCCTTCTCAATTTCCGAAACAACCACTTTCACCAGTTTTAAATGGATTTCAAACTTAGAAGAGAACTTCATTCAATTCAGTTAAAATAACCACATAACAAACTTCTTCTTCCAAAGAAAATCCTTTTATAATAAGCAATGTTAACCTAGAATTCATTCATTCTGAAAAGTGAATAAAAGTACCATGTACATATATTTCTTTCAACTAAAATAGCCACACTTAACAGATTTTAATGGATTATTGCATTAGCATTTCAATTTCATGAAATATGCAGAATTCCGGTAACAAAAAAATTTGTTCAATCTTCAATTGCCTCTGATAATACTTTAAATAGATTTTGGAATAAAATGCACCTTAATTCGTTTAGCGTCCGCTCACCACTCTGGACTTCTCAGTTTCCGAAACAACAACTTTCAATAGTTTTAAATTGATCTTTGCTTTGAAATATATGTACTTGAGTCAATTCAGTACAACTTCCACTTTACATACTGTAAATTCCAAAATAACTCCTTTTATAATAGGCTTTGCCAGCCTAAAATTAATTCATTTTGTAAAGTTCTTTCTTTAAACTATAATAGCCACTGTTACTAGATTGAAATGGATTATAAGCCTTAGAACTTACTCTGTATTAAATAAGCACCAAATTTCTTTTAAAAAAACAAATCAATTCATTAAAAGATCCACTGTTGTTTCTTCGAAAATTGCCTGTTAATAGTTTTAAATGCCCTTTTAATTTTAATTGATTTTAATTTATATTCGTTTCCAAACTTCGGCCATTGTTACGAAATTATTTCGAGGAATAACAATATAAATTCGTAAGCACGTATGGTTTACAAAGAATTTAATTTAAGGATGCTTTTTATTTTCAATTTTTCTAAAATGACGCTGTTGATACTTAAATTTTTTTATTTTTACGTTAATATACTTATTTTCCACAAAAGCCAATCTCTCCCCTTCCGTCCTCTCTCGCTCTCTCTCTCTCTCCCCCCCCCCTCTCTCCCCCCTCTCTCTCTCTCCCCCTCTCTCCCCCCCTCTCTCTCTCCCCCCCTCTCTCTCTCCCTCTCTCTCTCTCCCTCTCTCTCTCCCTCTCTCTCTCTCTCCCTCTCTCTCTCTCATATTGAAGCACTCAAGGCACGCTTATTCTCAGAAGGATGTATACAATGATAGTAATTTGAGGTGAAAGAATGATAATGGTCGACATAGCAACATCACGTTAAAATGGTGAGATTTCCACAAAATATGCAAATTAAACGTTTAACGTGGAATATTTCAAATTGTGGGCGAAAAAAGACGAACGGAATAAGAAACTTTATAACTTTTTCTTCAAAATGGTTCAAATCCGAAGGTGGTCTGTTTATTTCTTCTAATTTTAATTTCCAAACGAATAAAAGCCTGCACGTAGAAAAGTCGCGTTTTACATGTAAAGTAAGGGGAAATGGAAATGCCTCTCTTGGATACGAACCAAGGAATTTTTTCGCGATTTAAATTTGTCATTCTCTGAATAAGTGTTAATCAAGCATCGCTACCAAATTTCGAGTTTCTATCATTTTTATTTCTCGAGGTATTAGCGTTTGCATAGCGTGGCCAACCAACAGACGACTACTAATATTATATTAAATCCCGCGTCCCGCCTCACGATAAAAATGTCCAGTAAAAAGTATATGTTATTTAAATTTTACCTTGCGTTTTGTCATGTTATTATTCTTACGAAGCAACACATTTAAATAAACATTTTTTAAATTAGAAAGGGTAATCAAATCGGTATAAAACCTGACTATACCATTTAACTCATTATTCCGATTAAAATGACACCTTCCTCTTGTTTCTACGTGCTGTAGTTGCTGAGTTATAAGAAACATACGGACAAACACTATAGGTAACTGGAGACATATTATGAAATGTTTGGTTTTATTTGGTGATGTATATTGCTAATCATTTCCTAAAATTTAATTCCCTTATTATAAGTACCTTAATCTGTTTCATTTTATATAAGCAACAACATTTATACACAATAACATTATTTGTTAATTTATCTACTGCATAACTTTTAACAATGCTTTAGGTACTTTCGCGCCACCAGCGAAGTTTCTTGACACTACAGTTTATTCAACGAGAGTAGTGTCTTCCATCTACTGGCAACTTGCATAACTAAAATAAGTTAATTTTCTTTGTAGGTGAAGTTCCATCTCTGATCTACGATGAAATTTGTGAGAAAATTAACAGATGTCGTGAACATCGTTCGTTTCGAGCGTCTTAAAAAGTATTCAGGCAAATTAGTGGTGTGGTATGGCCAGGAAAAAGAAACAAAGAATACCGTGGAAAAATGATTGAAATGTTGTACAGGTGAGATTTTTATATTCTTTGCGATGATTATTAAGGAAAATTTAAGAGTAAGTTATTCGATGAATGGATTCATGAACATATTAAATCAGGAATAAAATTGCTGATGAAGGTAAGGTATACCTTTAATATGGCGTGTTGTGTCTATGAAACACGTTTTTGTTTTTAACGTTAATACAGTTGCAATTTCTATTAGATATTTTGGCCTGTAATAGTGGTTTATGTCATACGGTGTTGTAATGATTATTCTCTCTTACGTCTGGCTAGTAATGTTTTCTTGATTTGTATAGTGTGTAGACGTAGCTACGTCATGTATATCCAAATATTACCACAAATGGGGTTATAATTTTAGAAATGTAACTTGCTAAATATGTTTAAGTTGCAAAGGTTTTGTATTTCATTTTTGATGGTGAAACGTGAACTTGTCCCTTGCAATCTGTTTTTGCACGTTCAGTCATATTCACTTGCTTTCATTTTGCTAAGTTTATTTTAAGCTAAATGTGCATCGATATTAAATTCATTAAATTTTGTTTCTTAGATAGAAGAATTTAGATACCCTGACACCTCTGCTTCGATTTTCAAAGCAGCAGCGAATGCTGATTACATGGTGCTCTTATATGAGCAGTGATATTGAGTCATTTTGTGTTTATATCATTTTACTGTATTTTCTTATGCATGAGTCAAATGTGTTATTTAAAGTAATTTGTAACTTATAGGATAGCCTTTCTTTATCCATCACGTTGCTTTGTTTGTCTGCTGCGCGAACGAGAAAGTTTTCCACGGGGAAGTGCCACTTTCAGCCATCTTTCGTTTCTCGTTTCCGAGGCATCCTATGATATTCATGGAGATGCTCTGCTGGTGTAATTGCGGCTCGTTTTAGCAGTCGTGTGCTGGTATTAAAGGTAATATAATTACATTTATCCTATAAATAGTCATCTAAATAAAACAGATGTCATTTTGTGTCGGTATTTACGTTTATCGATATCTGTGGCATATATGATTTTTATTCATGTTATTCGACATAATGTCGTTATTTTAATATGTTATCGTTTGTTGAGTAAATTCAAGTTAAAGTCGAGTATTATTAATTACGATGCTTGAAAGTGGTACTTGTGCCAAATGAGGTGGTGAAATCGGAAATACCTTTATCTATTCAACATTAAGCTTCCACTGTTAATAACTAATATAACATAATTTTCACTTTTTTCAAAGATTGATTAAATTATTTTTCTTTTGCTATTTCATAGAAACTCGAAAATGGAAGCCTTAAAACCATCGCGTTTTCAGCACGAAATTTTAGCCATAGATGGTTTCATGTGCTGAAGTATTCGTGTAGATGTACGCCGCATTGATTAGGAGCTACCATATTTGTCAGCCGCTCCAACTGGCGACACTTAAACCTAGTCTCCAGGTATGTTATTAAACATTTTAGCTCGAATATAACGTCCGCATTTTTTTCGAACATGCAAAAATTTAAACAATTACGAATACATCATACTAGAGTAATTCCGTGATGTCGGTTATTTATTCCATTTTCTTAATGGTTTTCAATCTTTTTAGAATAATTACGAAAATGCATTGATTTAGATATATTTTATAGTAAGTAAATACAGGCAATCGATCCTTATATTACGTGTACCTCTGGTAAGCGTTTTATTTCATATACGGCGTGGTGGCCTAGGAGTAGTAAATTTCGACCGTGTACAGCCATTCTTTCCATATATCCCGTAGATTTTGTTTTATTTTTGTAGGAAAGAAAAACTGAAGTTGCATACGTTTTCGATGATTCATACATAAAAATTAATTATCGTAATCACGATTTTACACATCGGCATAAATTGTATATAATTAGCAATTTTTAGGAGTTAAAACCATTTATACTTGGATGTTATGTTGCTATTAGTTTCAAATACGTGTTTATAAAATATGCCATTTGTAGCATAAATGTATTGTTTGCAGGTCCATCTGGAGCTTGCCTTAAGAAAACCTCTTTGACAAAGGTGGTTAGGCTTAGCAGCCGCATGGTTAATGCTGCTCGAGGTATGATTGCTCGGAGGAGGAGGGCCAGGAAAAAGGCAGCAATGGTAGAGGCCACTGCTGTATCAGGGGGTGAGGAGGAGGAAGAAGAAGAAGGTGGAGCTGTGGGAACAACTGCTTTGGGACAGGAAGAAGCGAGGGTTGAAAATGGAGACCATAGGATTTTAGAGGCATCTGAGGGTGTGAATAATTTGTCAGGTAAGAAAATTATTTTATTATTTCAAGACACAGAAACCTCCGTGCATTTTTTCTTTGTAATCACAACATGATGTATTTTATTTTCATTGTTGAAACCATTGCTACAAATATTATTCATTAATTTAAATAAATAAAAGAAAGACTAGATTTTTCTTTTAATATTTTGTGTTTTTTATCTACTATTCTTCTTAGTAATGAATAATATAACATTGCCTTACGTTTTTCACTTTGAGGTTTTTCTTTTATATTCTCTTAATTTTCCAAGGCCATTCATCATTCTTGGAAGAAAATGTGGATAATTTTGGAGTACTTACATGTTATAGCCAGGACCCTTCGCAGGTTACATATTATCTGCAGAAGTTGTCAGGGTTGAATGTTACCATTGTTGAATTATTGAATATAATTGATTATTTGTTTACTACGAATTTTTTAATTTATTATATTATATTAAACCACGGTAATTAAGTATTATCTCCAGGACCCTTCGCAGGACCTCTTATAGTCGTATTGAAATACGAATTAAGAGCAAAAACTCATTAATTATATTTAATTGTCCTCTTCAGTGTTGCCCCATGCCAATCACTGGACAAGAAACTGATTGGCCGGTCTCGACATTTACAAACCCAATCACCGGACAACGGGGAGGGTTTCTTTGGTTCCGAGTGAGGCAAAGGGCACGGTAGCGCCCGGAGACGACTACCCATTAAAACAAAGCGAGCCAAAGGCTCGTAAATATATCCTCTCATTTTGCAGCGCAACAGTCAAGAGGATATAACATTGAAAGGATATATTGACGAGCCTTCAGCTCGCTTTGTTTTAATGGGTAGTCGTCTCCAGGCACTACCGCACCCTTCGCCTCGCCTGGAACCAAAGAAACCCTCCCCATTGTCCGGTGATTGGGTTTGTAAATGTCGAGACCGGTCAATCAGTTTCTTGTCCGGTGATTGGATTTGTAAATGTCGAGACAGGCCAATCAGTTTCTGTTAATGTTGTTGGTAAGTAAGGTCCTGGAGATAATACGTAAGTAAGAAATTGTACAGCTTCACTCTCAGTTCCTGGCAAATCCCAGGTCTTCATATTCTTCTTTAGGTACGAATTTCTTTTTTGTTTACTAAATAAAAATGAGTTGTCAGGATTGAATGTTATCATTGTTGAATTATTGAATATAATTGATTATTTGTTTATTACAAAGGGTCCTGGCTATAATACGTAAGTACCAGTTTTGGTTGGCATAGTGAAATGCTCTTTAAGTGATAATCTGTCATTCCTTCATATGATTATTTTTTGAATGTCCATGAAAAGCAGAAACATAGTAGCCTTAGTGGTATTTTGTTGACTGATTTTTCTCTTTGATATTATGTTTTGAGTAATTAAACCTTGTTCCCTTTGTGTTGTAGTTCATTCTTGCACCCATATATATATAAAGACCTAAAGATTTTTGTGAAATAGTAACAATCATTCTGTTAAAGTATGAGAAAATTCTATTGTTATCCATCAGTTATTTCAGAATATTTTCAATGATGAAAAACTAATATTAAGTATAATTTACCCCTATGAATAAATAATATTAGTTGTATGCTGGAGGGGATAATGTTAAATCTGCAAAAGAATCTCCTTTAACCACTTCGGTTTAGTGTTTAAATGTTTACAGCTTGCAAGGCCATAATTATCTTTTATATGTTATTGCCATTCATAATTGGCATTTAGTTAATTGATGTTTTGGGCTGGCACCATATCATATTACTAGTAAATCCAAATTTACTGATTTCTTTGTGATATATGTATGGCATGTTATTTTGCGTGCATTAACGATATTTAAAATCTGGCTGTTATCATAGCAAGAAGTAGGTTATTTAACATTTTTAAAATGGAGTACGTTCACAACTTCAGGAAAGGTAATTTTACTTTAAATACATATTTTACCAGATTACTCTATCATTTTAAAGTAATATATTTAATATTTCCATAAATCTTGGCATTTCTTGTAAGTTAAATATTTGGCTTTTTGTTTTTCTTGCAAAATTGTCTGATTTCCAATCAAAGGAATATTTTTTTTTGTTTTTAATACATTTGCCTTAGCTTTTGTAATGATATGTATAATCTGAAGTTGACTTTTTTCTCTTTGTCCTCTGGATTTTGTTTAATGGTTTATGAGGATCAGAAAATGCGTTAATGAAACTCAACCATGCTGGCTTAGTTGCTGTAATAAATTTATTATTTATAACGATGGTATTCAAGGCACTACCTTCATGGAGGTGAGAGTGAATGGCGCTCTTGGTGATCATCTTGTAGAGGAGGAGGTGCTCGAAGGCAGTGATGGTCAATCCCTGCACCACTCGGCAAAGAAATATAGCAAACTCAGGTGCCTGATCGATGGAGATGTGGGAGCAAGAGAGATGCTGCTGGTGGCAGAAGATGTGGGGGATGGGATAGGGGAGTGTTTGGTGATGGTGGAAGATGACGGCAGTATGGGTGGGGAGGTATGGGAAGAGGGTTTTGTTGAGGAGGAAGTTGTGTCTGAAGAAACTGTGGTGTATGAGGAGGAGGTGGGCATGGCTTCAGAGGAAGCTTTGGTAGAAGAGGTTTGTGAGGAAACTCCTCAGGATGGTGTAATATATGCAGAGCAGGATGATGTGTTAGATTACAGAGATGTAGAACCATCTGTGAATGGTCATGATAGGTTTAATGCTAATGGAGATGTTGAAGAAACATGGACAGGGGTCGGCCCAAATTCAGACGCGGAGGTATCTGAGCTGGTCGAAGAAGTGGCAGAGTTGGAAGTTGAAGCAACAAAGGAGGAGGCAGACATGGTGGTTGCTGCTGAAGAGGAAGTAGTCGAGGAAGAAAGTGGTGGCATGAGTGAGGAAGAGGCAGAGGAAAACAACCAGTCAGAACTTGAGGATGATGTGTTGTTCAATAAGTGTTCTCCACTACATGTAAAGGAAAAAGACATTGCGATCATTGACGCTACTAATTGTGGATCTTCAAAAGAGGCTTGTCTTCCAGAAGTTAGTGCCAAAGATGATGAGCTAGCAAGTACAGTGAGGGGCAGTACTGGTGAAGAAGATTCAGGTGAATTGGGAGAGTGTAACCATAAACCTGCACCCAGAGCCCGTGCAGAAAGTACAGACACGAGTTGTTCCTCTGATGGACCCCAAGGGACAGGTTTGCCTGCTGGGGAACCAACTCTCGGTTTGTCAGAACAGGATTATGAGGAAGGTGGGGGTGTTAGGCGTAGAAGGAGTAGTCGTATTCGCTCACTTTTGGTCTCAGGGAAAAGGCGTGGGGCTAGTCCTGCAACCATGGTAAAGTCGGAGCCTTCTCTTGGAGAGACTAAAGATGGGTCCATAAAGGGCACAGATAGGCTCTCTAATGTCAGCCCACCTGAACCTCACTCTAATTTAGGAAGGTCTTTATCCCCCATGGAAGCACCCGGGACTGTGTTGCAGCAACCAAAGCCACTGCAACCATCTGCCCCAGTTAGTTTTCAGGACAGTAACAAACCAGTGAAAGTTAAGTCAAGGTATGTCTTGTACTGTTTTAATCCTTAGCCTATACAAATATTCATTTTGCTTAAATGTATTCCTTTTCTAATTACGTTGCTGTTTTATCAAAAGTATTGCTTGTTTTCTTTGTAAAAATATATAATTTTTGTAAAGCAGCCTGTTGGTACAGTGGTGGACATAAAAACTGCACACCCTTGCGAGCGCTCCACCGAAATTTCAGTGAACTACTAGTCTCGAACGAGCTGTCACGCGATATGGCAACAGAGATGGTAGAGGAGGGCGTGAAGGGTCTTCTTCCTCTCTCTCCCCCCCTTAGAGAAGGGTTTACGGTTCTCTCCTAGCTCTAAAGGATCGGATATTTTCCCTCAAGATAATGGTTTTGAATTCAGTAGCGCTTACTTTCCCCATTGCGGTAACACGTGAATGAGTGTCAGATATAATTCTTTTCATTTCAAAATTAGTTAGAATCGAGACACGAACTCCGGAGTTTAACATACGGACGTCAAAAAGAACGATGTTTATTTTTCCATTCAAGATTAAATTAATTAAATTCCGAGTTAGCATAAATATTTATTAGGAATCGAAAGGAATACACATTTCAACGCCTTAACAATGAGAAATGTTTAGTTGTGACTACTTCACGTATTATTTCATTGCTTCGACGCCCAATATCTGTTTATGAATGCTATAAGTTGAATTTGAACAATATCTTTATTCATTTACATAGGAGGAGAATTTTGGTCAGTTATATGACGGGATGCCTAGCACTTAGATAAGCAATTTTAAAAAATAACAAAGTATAGAAAACTACGAAAAACGTAACATTTCAGGAATTAAGTGAGAAACTATTAAATTTAAGTTTATGAATTATGTGTAACCAAAGGTTAAGTAAATAACTTTAATAAACGAAACATTTTTTTAAACGATAAAATTACTAGCATTCTTAAATAGGAATTACCGTATTTACTCGTGTACCCCGCGCACATTTTTCCCGAAACGCCGGGGAAAAAAGGGGGTGCGCGTCTTACACGAGGATTTCTGATCAGGTTATATAAATTGTGAGTATCGATAGTAAATTCTCTGCAATATGATTGCATCTACGTTTATTTTCGTAATTCTACGAAGTATACGCGTATTTATGCGACCAAGCAAACGTGTAAGTTACGCCAACGCTGCAAAAACTCGCAAAAGTCGGCGGAAAGAATACGCCGACTAACTGATAGCTATAGTTCAATGACTACTGAGTGTTTGCCATTTAGGTTCAAGTTCGGTCCTTTTCCCTCATCCACTTCAAGGAATTCCGAATGGTGAAATTTTGTTGCGAATGAAAGATTTCACCGTTCGAAAGGAAGAAGGAAATCCACATCTCAAGTGTTTGGACTTGTTTGTTCCTAACCTTCCAATATTTACTCATGAGACGATACGCAAAAATAAACTCCATCCGCGTAGGGAAGTTCTATTGCTTTTGTGTCGTTGAACGATCAAAACCTTGAATATTTACTTCATTTTATATTTTAAATGAAATTATAACAACCTAACTAAACTTTTTTAAAAAAGAACTCCATTTGATCTGTGGACAATAACGTCGTTGGAGCAAAACCACAAGAACCTTCTTTTCTGTGGAAGCCCTACATGTGGTAAATAAGAGCCACCTTGAGAAAAACTTGAGATAACTCTATGTTCTTCCAAGAAATATTGCTTCCATTATCCATGAGTACACTTTTCGCCACTCACCCCCCATTGCTTGCTACCTGCAACCTTTCTACCCATCTACGAACTCTTGTCGGCATCTCCCACCGGCTCCCATACCCGTCTCCACCCCTTTATCCTAACCCACTCCTGCCTAGCCTTCCAAAAAAGATTCCTATTGCGCTATTGTAAACTTATTCTTTCATTTTGCCTATCTGAGTGATTGTAATCCCGACATATAACTGAGAAGAATCCTCAAAAGCTCTTTCGTGTATAGAAAAACTATAAATAAATGCTTTGTAAAATAGCATAAAGATATTGTTCAAATTCAACTAATAGCTTTCAAAAACAGATATGTATTTGGCGTCGAAGCAACGAAATAATGCATTAAGTAGTAGTGGTAAATAACATTTTTTCATTGTTAAGGCGTTAGAATGTGTATTCTTTTCGATTCTTATAGCCGCGTTTACACGAATCGAGAAAGCGGTCGTGAATTCTCGAACGACTAATCACGAAGTTTCTCGCCCCATATAAACACTCCCTTGAATGGAAAAATAAACATCGTTCTTTTTGACGTCCGTATGTTAAACTCCGGAGTTCGTGTCTCGATTCTAACTAATTTTGAAATGAAAAGAATTATATCTGACACTCATTCACGTGTTACCGCAATGGGGAAAGTAAGCGCTACTGAATTCAAAACCATTATCTTGAGGGAAAATATCCGATCCTTTAGAGCTAGGAGAGAACCGTAAACCCTTCTCTAAGGGGGGGAGAGAGAGGAAGAAGACCCTTCACGCCCTCCTCTACCATCTCTGTTGCCATATCGCGTGACAGCTCGTTCGAGACTAGTAGTTCACTGAAATTTCGGTGGAGCGCTCGCAAGGGTGTGCAGTTTTTATGTCCACCACTGTACTTATAGTAATGAGTAGAATATAAGTAAAAAAGTAATTGCAATATAAACATTAAGGTTGGTGTAAGTAATTTATGATAAATATTTTTATTTAAATACTATCATTAAAAATAGTTCGGTATCATTTTATTTTTTGCCTGGCCTTTTATATGATTTTACATTTTAAAAATATTTAAAAAGATCTATTAATTAATAAACTGACTATTTAAACATGCTATTATTATCAAGAAAAATTAATGCATTAAAATACTTTGATAATTCTGGTAATTATTCAAATCCCATTATTTTTGTCTTCTGGTATGTAAGATTTATATATTCAATGACTATAACAACTTGTATCCATTAGGATATTGTCCTCTTTCATGTAGCTTAAGTCTTGCTGTGTGCATTTTTTGATACATTGATTGTGAAGTTCAAGCTGAGGGCATTCTCAAACATTTGGTCAGAGATTACATCATATCAGCCATGATATAGTGTCTTTTTTTTATCTTTGTCCATACTCTGCTATTCTAATTTGGCTGTCTCTTTACCCATAATTTTTTCCTGTATTGAAATTTCATAAGCTAATAGAAAGTGAGAGAAATTGTCTTTACTAATGGACAGGGGAAAATTTTCTGTTGCATAGATACAATATTATCCAGTTTGCAAAATGTCATCAATATTACAGAGATTCTTCTTTAGAGTGGCATATTTTCTGAAACATTTCATTCAAATATTCAACAATTGCAATTTAAATGTTTGAAGTAACCATGCATCACTCAATTTTTCAGTGATGCATTCTTTTGCATCAAGACATCAACTTTCAAATAAAGTAGGATTATAATTCTTTAAGCAGTACTTCTAGAAAGCTTTAAGAATTAAGCAGAGCATACATGGCCTGTCTAATCGACAAACTAAAATAATTCTTACTTGGGCTATGTTTGTAGATGGAGACGATCAAGCGAGCTCGAAATGGGTGGCGGCAGGAGCAGCGACTGTGAAACAGGGACCACTCCTCCCCCATCCATTTCTCCTAGATTGGGCATCACACCTTCCCTCATCTCTTCCTCTGTCCACCCTGGTTCCTTCTCTGCACCTGCCTCTTCGGTTCCTGATTCTTGCTCATCATCCACAGATCAGACTCCCTCTCTCACAACCCTTTCCTTGTCTTCTTCTTCTTCCATCGCATTCTCATCCAAGGGTGATGGAGAAGCAAAGAAAGGCAGTGAAGGCAAGAATGAGAAGAAGGAGAGAGAAATGGAAGAGAGACTGAGGAATTTTGACATTGTAGAGGAGAATATTTATCTTACTGAAAGGTTAGTGCAGTTTCTTCACCTTGTGAGTTAATGGAATTTTTAAATTGAATAGTGCTCATGCTTAAAATAGGGAAAATATTGTCCATAGTGTTTGTGTTGCAGCTTGTTTTTTTATCCCTTTTAGCTCACGAATATTAAAATATAGAAAAGAGGTGCTGTATATAAGGCAAATTTATAATATTTAATTATATGTACAAGGTTTAAATACATTTGCATTAAATAGGACAAGAAGTAAGGAAGCAAAGAGAATGGTATGTGATTGTGTGCTGACCAAGGAAGAGCAATCCAGAGGAGAACCAGGTTGTGGTGAAGATTGTCTCAATAGACTGCTCATGATAGAATGGTGAGTGCATTTCAGTACGTTTTATGCTTTGGTTATATGTACATACCCATTTATAGGAAAGGTTTATCGATTGTCACAAGTAACCTACTTATTCCTCTTCATCTGTGTAAAAATATGCATTATAGTCAATTTCTTGTTTGTTTCATAAATATTATATCATGAAGGCATAATATAAACATCTATATCTGGGATGTCAATCATGTGGCCTGCAAGAACCATTTATTCAGCCTATAATGTAAGTTTCTTTACGCTATGGCCCAAACTGAAGTTATTTCCTATGTTTTGTTTCAGTTAAGCCTTTGTAAATAATTAAGAAATATAAAAAATATATAAAATGAATACTTTCAAAACATAATCAGTTTTAAGGTAATTCTCGTTTAAAAAAGAATGCAGTTTGGGTAGAGAAGAATTTTCTTTTTCCCAGCATGTTTTTTGTGAAATCTAGTATTATTGTAATGAATGGGTTAATGTGCGCATGGAATAGTGGGGGCAATTTTTACCACAAGCAGAAGATGATGTACGTTCATTGAGTGTTAAATGTTTTGAGGACTGGAAAGTCTTTAACATAGAATGTGGCCTGTGGGTTTAATATTGAGCCATGAAGTTGCCTGCAGAGTTGGTACAATGCCTTCATGCATTCCATGCACCGATCTTGAGTTTGAGATCCCTGATCTACATAACTAGGATTCTTGCCCACAGGAATAAGTGTAATCACCCTTTATGGAGTACCTTTAAAATTATTGGCTAGTTGATTTTGACATGTTTATATTCCTTTTCAATTATATCATAATTTTTTACAGAAAATAATATTTGATACATTTAATATGCTGGTTTGCCAAGTTTATTTTTACTTATGTTGTTTGTAGCGTTTCCTTCATACCTTATTTTTTCTTTTAGTGGATCTCGCTGTCCAGTTGGAGATTGCTGTACAAATAAACGTTTTCAGAAAAAGGAATATGCCAAAACAGAAGTTTTCCGCACTGAGAAGAAGGGTTTTGGACTACGAGCATTGCAAGACATGCCAGTGTGAGTATCATCTTGGTTTTGAAATGTATTCTTATGCTTTATAATGCTGATATTTATTTCAATGTTTGACAGCCGCAATTTAAGTCAGTGATTCAATAAGTTTTGATGAAAGTTGTTTATGTAAGTTATGTCAACTTCTTCTCATCTTGTGTGTGATTTAGGGGAACATTTGTGATGGAGTATGTAGGCGAAGTGCTTGATCCTAAGGAATTTCGCAGGCGAGCCAAGGACTATGCACGTGAACGCAATCGTCATTATTACTTCATGGCACTTAAATCTGATACTATAATTGATGCAACCTTAAAGGGGAACTGCTCACGTTTCATAAACCACTCCTGTGAACCCAATGCAGAGACTCAGAAAGTAAGCACTTGCATGCATGCATTTGTTTATATGTATCACATTGTCATTGTAGCAGTATTTTGTCTCTGACATTTTCATGGATGATATTTGTGGCATTGTATTTGTAAGAAAGATACCTTATTTTTATTATGAATGGCTAAGATAATTCATCAAATGTAAATGAAAACTGATTGCCGTATTAAATTTTACATTTCAAAATTGTTTAGTATTGTAAATTTTAATTAACTAGCTTAAACAAGAAAACATTTTTAGGGAGATAAAGAACACAAGTGAATTACATAAAAACTAATTGAAATTTTGCCTTATAAAGTAGTATGAAAAAATTTCTTGCTAGCCATAATTTGTAATATCTGGAAAATCACAGTAAATGCTCATAAATATTAAATAAAAATAAGTTAAGGAAAAAGGATAAAATGTATAAAAATTAAAATGACTTGCTCAAGTTCACTGAAAGTAATTGTACACCAATTGCATTAAATTGGTTTCTAGAGGTTTGTGTACATTTGAACCATAACAGCAACCTGCTAGATGCCGGTGTTTACGCATATTTTGCATAGCACCACTTAATTAAAGTTACCAACATGCATAATTAGTCTTTAAATATCACTTTTCAAAGTCTGATTACTGTATATACTCATGTATAATATGCAGTTTGAAGATCAAATTTTCAGGTCATAAAGTAGACGTGCGGGTTATACACGGACAACACTTTTGGGCACTTAAAATCAGAAATTAAAGTGACCCTACCTTGCACCAGATTCTCACTTTTGGGGTGAATTAAGGGGAAAACCACAATAACTATCGATAATCCAGGTTATACATATATTAATTATACGTATAGGACACCTAATTACAGTAAAACCTCTTTATAATGAAATTGAAGGGATCCAATTTTTGGCACTTTGTTATAAGGAGGTTCTTTGTATGGAGGTTTTTTCAGATTCGTCATATATGCATATTAGCGTAGGTTATAACACAGTTGGCCCAAGCACTGAAGTGGGACCGGATGCAAATATCAATGGGGGCCCAACGATATTAATATTTATAGTAATAATGAATGATTTATGGGATCCCAGTTTAATATTATAACTTTTAAGGAGTTTCTTTATTGTAAATCAGGTTTAAAGTAATTTTTGGTAAGAGTTTTTGCAAAATTTACACACGATATTTGAATGATTTAGACCTTCTGAGGTCCCATTATTCAGGGGCCCGGATGCCTCACATCCACTGCATGCCCCCTTTGGCTGACCCTGGGTTATAATTTAATTCAACACTAACATTTTAGTTAAAGAATGTTTCCAAAAAATTCACTTTGATAAAAACTACCTATATTATTTTTTCATTCCTGTAACATTGATCAATTTTCACAGTAAAAACAATCTATATGATGTGGCAATTTATGATGTAGGACAGGAATGGAAAATACATGGCATGTGTGCCAGAAATGGCATGCAAGCGATTTTACTTTGTATGCATAAGCTTGTATTTTTTGTATAAGTTTCTTAGGGAAGGAGTAAACTAGTGGCACTTGAATAAAAAATCTGATGGTTCACATTACTTTCTTGGCACGCAACCCAAAAATCATTTGCTATCCCTGATGTAGGGCATCTCTGAGCTTCTGAGCTATATCATTGTTATTGGTCAAAACTTGGATTACTTTATACTAAACTAGCTGAAAGTACCCGGCGATGCCCGGGTTATGCCAAACGTCTTTGGCGAATAAAATTCAAACAGACTGACAAACACGCAGACATCATTGCAAAAATAATCATAACGTGTTAAGGGGACCTCAAAACGTGTATTTCCGTTGAAATCTCAATTTTGAATTTTTTCGTTAAAACAATACTTTCTCTATACTACGTATATATTGGAGAGAGTAAAAACTAATTCTGAGATATCTCTGATACCTATGAATTGGGCCGGGAGGGTCCATGGAGGTCCAGAGAGAACGTGAGCATATGTGAGAGTAATAGGATTTTGAGTTTAACAATGCAATCGGTTGGCAAGACAACTTCACGTTAAAAACGCTAAATTTTGTCAAAATATGATATTAAAACATTAAATTCAAAAGATTTAGGTAAAAGACGATAAGAATAAGAAACTGCATTTATTTTTCTTTAATACAGTCCAAGTCCGAAAATCGTAGGTCAAATATGTGAATTTTAATAAGCAAAATAAAATAAGGTTGCAGGTTGAAATATCGATTTTTCCATGTTATCTTATGAGGAATGGAAATCATTCTCGGGAATCGAACCCAGGTTGATTTTGGAAATTTTTTTTTCGTAAATGTCTTCTACTTTAAGAACCGAACATTCCTACCAAATGTCAATCTTCTAGCTACTCGGAAAGTTTGTTAAAAATAGCATTACAGAGTTTCCCAACGACAACGAATTCAATTTTATATATTAGATTAACTTTTTCAGTATTCAAAATATTTAAATGGCAAATTTTGCTATTTTTAACACTATATACATTAGAGACGATAGTATATCAATAAATAGCCAAATAAAAGTAAATGAAAATATAGCACAAAAAATATTTTTGTCCTTTATTTAAATAAAAGTTACGTATTCAGTTGGTCTTCAACATTTACCAGAAAGAGCTACTAACGAGAAATTATCTATAGAAAATTTATTTATAAATAAGAACATTTTATTACGTGTTTTTTTGTTTTCATGCTTAATTATACACAGGCGGACCTCGTCTTTCGCAGGGGTTATGTTCCTGAAAACACCACAAAAGATGAAATCACGAAAGAGAAATAATTAAGGCAATGGGAAATATAGGATTTGGTTCCCATCCCAGCATTTGTCCTCTGTATTGGTGACAGCAGCAAAATAGAGAAAGAGACAGAAAAATGAATTTCAATGAAAGAGATTTGAACAAGATAAAAGATCACGAGAAAAGTATCAGAAAATAAAATCTTATTTAAGTTCCGTGCATAAGTGCGATGTGTGAGGCAAACACCGGGGGCAGCTGATTTATCATCAGACACGTACAGTATTTTTTAACGGTAATGCCGATTGTATTATAATCTGCCATATTTTCTTACATATTTATTGGCTATGGAAATTTATCATACCATAATGCGGTTTTTTTTTATAATTTTTGTAAAGAACGCCTAAAAGGGGCGGCAAATGAGAGATGCACACAGATGACCAATGGGAGCCTTGCACATGGGTGGCCCGTGGTTCTGTAGTAGAATTGATAGAACAAACGGTGGTTGCCTAACTTGCAGGAGCTAATTTCCAAATATGGCAGACCTTGTCTTTCTCGGAATGTTACATTCCTGAAACACTGCGATACTCCACCAATAATAAACGATGCATAAAATGCAAAGCTTAAGCATTTGAACCACGTCAAACCTGAGCAAATACTCAATTGATTTTGAATAGGAAGGATCAAGAATTGAGGGTTTAGTTTTTCCCCTCAGGATTTCTCTGTCATCAAAAAGGAAGCAAGCTCCTGAACGGTGATACCAGCTTATATTTTGCAACTTTTCACATGTGAAGGGGCACAAAAGTGTTGGAAGATTGCATCCCAAAAATATTTAAAGTATATATAAGACACGTTTATCTATTTAAAAAAATTATATATATATATTACATGAATGCACTTATGTAAATAGTTTTACATTAGAATAATGTAACAATATTTTTTCAGGCCTGACTATGAGAGAAAATGTGAGGAAAAGGCGATTCATTCCACATATAAAAATTTTTGCTTAGCCTTTTCTGTGATTTTTCTCCGCGAAAGAGTGAAACATGAGACTGCGAAAGACAAAACTGGTTGCAAATGTGTAATCGTGAAAAATCGAAATACGCTAAAGGTAAAGCTGTGAAAGGTGGAGGTCTGCCTTATCACTCGAAATGCTTGAAATTATAACAAACACTATGCTTCGAATCATTCAGGTGAAGTTGTAATAACGGCGTTAACACCCGCATAGATGGCATTGATTTCTGCTTTACAACAGCTCATATAATATAATCTTTTTTTTTATTTCACTGTATGGAGGTTTATTTTTAGTGGAATGGATGTGATTTTTATTTCATAATTATTGGAGGTTCGTAATATAGAGGTTTTCTATATAGTTTTATTATGCATTTTTTGGGACCAGTAATAATTTTTATTATATGGAGTCCTTCGTTCTAAGGGAGTTCATAAGGTAGAGGTTTTACTGTAATTCTATACAGTTATAATTCCATCCTCTTCAAAAATATTCCACATTTCACTAGCTCATCAGCTGATTGCTGTAGTCTTTGCAAAATCACCAGATAGACTTCCCGCAAAATGCATTGAAAACAAAATACATAGATTGAAATAGTTTTATTTAGTTAATGATTCTAGTATGTATAGGCATCCCTCAATATTGGTTCTGCAGAAACTGGACGATAAGCGAAAAGACGAATATCGAGTGCTATTTTCCCTTAGACGCAACGTTATAAATGTATAATTCATTACTGAAAACCCAAAAAGCACACCAAAATATAGTTACCTTATTTTATGGAGTTATTGGTACTATAAACACAATCTATAGGAACCTATGGCCTGTGGGAGCATTTTATGCGGCCCGTGAAGGTGCGATGTAAATGCAACTACAAATGATTGATTTAATCACAAACACTGAGCTCAAATTTGTACTCAACAATATAAAATTGTGCTGAAATACAAACTAAGGAAGAACGAACAACAACACGGAGCAAGGACGAGTAGCTGAGACCAGTGGAGTCAATGGTTGAATGAATACTAAAACAGATCATCCAAAACTCCTAAACTCAACTTGATGATGATATCACCTCAGTGGTGTGCTTTAATTTGCTGCTAGCCACAGTCACAAGGGGAAGACAGACATCCTACATGATATTTTCATTTCTCGATCGTTAGGTTATAAGTTTATACGGCTGAGAATGATAAATCCTGTGTCTCATCGTTTGATGAGTAATTATCTGAGAGTCCCTCTTCATAGGTCCCAGCTATTTCGATGGATGAATAAGCAAGGGAATGGACAAATGAATGGGGGTTTGGTTATAATTGGTTATGGAGGAATAAGCGCAAAGACGAAAATCAGGGGGGATGAATAGTAAGGGATGCCTGTACAATTAACAATGTAAGTAATTTAAAACCCGTAGAATGAGGTGTATGAACTTAATCTTAACCCTTTCAGTGCTGCGGATTTTTTGGTGAGTGTATCCAGAAGTGCCATGCATATTTGGGATGTTTTGCAACACTTTCTTAGAAAAATCACAATAATGTTATTTATGAATATTTTTCAGTTAGATTTTCGCTAAATGAAAGTACATACTGCATTTTACATATTTATTGATAAATATAGAACCATATATGCAAAGATTTTACACGATATGAGTTTTTTTATTTTGCAATAATGAAAATAAAAACTTTTCAGTTTATGAAAAAAAACTAAACATTAAAAATCTTCTTTTCCAATAATACACTAATAATTGCAAAGAATAGGCCTTTAACTATAGAAATATACAAAAACACATAGAATTTACATAAAAAATTGAGAATGCTGGACTTTTATGTTGCAAATAGCATATAATTCAGGGGAGAACCTTCGGCATGGATGAGAACTTCATACGAGTTATTGCTTTGTAAAAATCTAAATTATAATTGAAAAAACCGTAAACAAAGAATTATTATGAATGTTATTACTGACTATGCTTATGTCACTTGCATTTTGAAGGAGGAAACAATAGTGTAAAAAATAAAAATCATTACAAACAGTTACCTTCCTGCAACACACATGCACAAATGAACGCTTATTCGCATTTATGTTGTGACAAACAAACTCCATGCAGACCTTTTACACATTTGACACATACAGTCCTAGACCTTCAAACAGGGCCTCCATCTTTTCTGCTGCAAACCACATAAACCTTTTCCCTCCGCCCAGGCAGCTTTCTAATCCCGAACATCGGTGGTGCTGCCAATGTTTCATTTCAATGTATTGATATTTGCTTCCTCTTATTTCCTGCGGAATATGAACGACTCAAAATGTATCAATGACTCAGGCGTCGCTCCGTCTCGGAAAACACCTATCCTTTTCCCTTTGATTTCTATGCGCATACTTTGCCTGAATCTGAGCATATTCATACAAGCATATTTATTTGAATATACTTTATATGCAAAACTTTGCAACAAATTAAACAACCACAAAACTTTCTCTTTAAGGTGATATAACAATTACATGCCTCCTAACAATATCAAATGAACAGCAAATATTAAAAATTTTGTCTACGCAAACAACGATATATCATTGTTGGCACTTCTAGCAGGAGAAGCAAATGATGATATATCGTCGTGTGGCACTAAAAGGGTTAACTGTTGCGTTTCCTGTTTCCAGATTTGTTTGTTAAATTTTTGCATTATTCCTTCTATTAAACAGCTTTAGAATGGCATAGGAAAGAGAGAACCAAAATCCACTATAAATCAAAACTCTTTCTATTTTATAGATCCCTTTTTGTCTGATTTAAAAGGATTTGCAGCAGTGGCACTGCAGTTTTCTACTCTGCATGTTTGGACAACTTATTTGCTTTCATTATTGATGATGTCTCTCTAAGACGTAATGTGGAGCTTATTGAACGTAATGCTTATGGGCAAGTCCAAGCATTTTAAAATTGTTAACTGGCAATAATTTAATGCTTTAACATATTTATTTACGGTACTCTAGTTAATACGTAACATGACGATATAATTCTAAAATTTTGTTCTTATACCCCACAAAAATCAAAGGTGTGTGTTATACATGGGGTATAAGAAAAATTCAGCATTTTTTGGCAAAAAGTACGGGTGCATTATACATGAGTATATACGGTATGTATTTCAGTAGCCAAGCTGTCATCATTGGTTGACATTGGGGAACGTAATTGGGAGAGTTGTTATAATTATTCTTTTTTAGGTTTATTGTAGTTAATAAATATACCAAGAGCTGAGAGAAGCCTTTCTTGAGTACCAATAATCCATCTTTAGCTCTTCTTGGTTTATATTCAATTTTATGAGTTTATCTTTAGAATATACAGTATTTGACCGAATGTAGCCCCCCTGTTTTTGGCCAAAAGTGAAGTGCAAAAGTTGAGGGGGGAGGCTATTTTCGGGCACTAAAAATTAGGTGGGTACAAACAAGTGTGCAAAGCTTCAATAATGATGAATTTCATTCGAGTCAGTAAGTGTTTCTATCCATTGTAAGACTAAACTACTCGGGTTGCGAATATTTATTTGCAAGGCTGATTGACGTCACCATATAGGAAGGAATTTTCAATTACCTGATCGCTCTCATTATCGTCAAATTGCAAGTTTTACCGTATTTGCTCGTGTAAGCCGCGCCCCCGTGTATCCCGCGCACCCCGGTTTTTGGGCCAGCTCTAGGGAAAAAAATTTATTTGAGCCGTAAAAGGGTTTTTTTAAATCACCAATTCCTATTTCTCAAAAATGCTACGCTCAAGTTAAGCATCTTCACACTCCTACGTGACGAATTTATTGGGTGATCTCTTTATATCGGTACTAGCAGAAATCTTCTCGGTAGTCCTCTTTTGTTAAACACTTAACTGTTTTTGTCGTCATATTGGTCATGTTCGGCAGAAATCGCTCCGGTAGCGATCATTCTGCTGTACGTAATATTCCAGCCATATGGTCACTGATCCCTACCGTAGCGGTCGTCATTTTTTTGGCGAACTAAAATTATGATCAGTGATCATTCAATGATCACCACGGTGGCTATGACTTTCATAGACGTATCATAGAATAAAGGAAGCGTGCCGTATCTGAACCTGGTAGGCGTCGTCTGCCGTGAGAACAAAACCCCCACCAACCCAAACGTCGCGCATGCGCCGTGGCCTCCGTGACGATTGCAGCAGAAAGCCGTCGAGTTTGGGGAGCGCCCGTTTAAACTTAAAACTCATTAAAAATTTATATACAATGAATGAAAATGACTAAATACACGGAAATTTAGAAATCGAATAATAGATGCGGCATGGGTGCTAGCTCAACGTATATTTGTTTACCGACACGACATTTTGGGAAAAAAGGTGAGCGGCAAATAAAAGAATTCGTGTAAGACACGCACCCCCTTTTTTCACCGGCAAATATGGTAATACGGTAAATACGGTAATATCAATAAAATTAGCCTTACCCGAGAATGGACTAATTGCCTGGCTAAGCTCGAATTGTTAATTACACAAACGAAAGATAGATTAGCATTGCGCATCGAAATATGAGCAAAGTGCGAATTTATATTGCTGCATAAATTGGTATGTTATTTCGACTTGCTAATATTGCTGCATTAATTAGTGTGTTATTTCGACTTTTTAAGGTTTATTTTTACTCCCAAAAAATGTTTGTTCATTTCCTTGTCAAATCTCTCTTTCGTTAGTATACCCTCTGAATTCTGAGGTACAAATCTGAAAACCTTAAAATTCCAATTAGCATGGCGTTTTATCACTCGCTAATTGGTACTTTTTTATTAAATGAGTGCAAGTTTGATATTTCTTCAAATTATACAGCATGTTTCATGACATTAAAGTCCTAAAAATGATCATGTCCTTTCAGAGTATTAAAATATTTTCTAGATTTGTGTGAGAAAAATGGGTAGGGGGGCTATGTTCGGAGGGGGGCTATATTCGGTCAAATACAGTAATTTTAGTCATTTAATTTTCATAGCATAGATTTAATGTGTTATAAATATTTGTTATGATACTTTGACTAACCTTCAATAACTATCTGTGGACGTTTTTCTCCAACAAATTATTAAATTTATTTTTACCATTGCTTTCTTAGTGGACAGTGAATGGAGAGTTAAGGATTGGGTTTTTCTCAAAGTACTTCATTCCATGTGGAGATGAAATCACATTCGACTACCAACTTCAGAGATACGGGTATGTATATAGATGCTTGTGAAGCTCAAAGGTTAAGTATTTTAGAAATGAGGAATTTGGTGTTAAAATTTCTCTATCAAGTTTCATTTTAGTAGAGGATTGATATGATATTTTAATTTGAGTTGTATATTATATCACCCTGCTTTGAAGTTCTCTTGAGAACTTTCTTTTTATTATTTTCTCAAATAAAAACTTTTAATTATTTTGATATGATTTTTGCCCTTAGAAAAGCATTTTTAATTATTTAACATTTTATACACAAAGTTTATCATAAATAATATTTTATATTTAATAACTACCTTGTTATAACAGTATTAACTTGTGGGATGCTGCTTTACTCAAAAGGAAGACAAGGTTAATTGGAAATTTCAGTTTTAAAAGTCATCTTAAATTCTTATTCTAAGTGAAATTGCTCATTGGATCAATGTTATCTTGATAGCTCAGAGGGCAGCAGTGGTATATTTTCAGTATATTAATAACCTTCACATTCCCTCATTGAAAAAGATGTATTATACATCCTGGTTGTATTTATTTATACATTGGATCAAGATTATTTTCTATAAAACATTTGCTTGTTTACTTGAAAATTACAGTCAGTTTTTTAAGAGTTCTGATGTAGTTTTAGGAGTTTAGTGAGCTGTTATCTAGGTAGTTCTTCATGGGTTCCTATACCTTTCCCCCCCCCCCCCCCTCTCCCCTCCCCCTCACACACTTAGGCTAGTGAGTGAAATTACAGTTGTTTCCCAGTCTTCCTCTTGATCCAGCTTGTTGATGATGTACACCTTTTGAAAATTAAAATTTTCTGCTGCTTATTTAATAAACTTATATAGCCTGAGCAAAACTTATTTATTTTAAATGCAGGCATACATAGATAACAGAAAGGTTAAAAATTGTGAACCCACATGATTGTTCTTGCTCGTAATCTGGTTACCTTAAAATAGACCTTACCTGATGAACAAAACCGACAGAACTGAAGAATTGCAGAACCTGCAGTTCACGAACTTGTGTTCATTTCTTGAGTGATGTTGGTAGTTAGTTATGAAGCTATAGTTGTTTTAAGGTAATATGACAAAATTAATACTACCAATTCAAAAGAAAACATCTAGAGAAATGAAGTGCAATTATGATTCCAACCTAAAACCGATGGTGGTAAATTATGAAGAAAAATTAAAGTTGGTAAAAAAAATGACCACAGGCAAACATAAGAGGATGGTGGCATCAAACGTTGTAAAGACATTGTGTGAAGAAGCTTGAATGTTTAAGAGAGTGAATGCGTGATAAAGTCTGAAGATAATTACTAAAACAAAGAAAGAATAAAATTGGACTTAGTACAGTTATTGTTGTATTGAGTTTATAATCCTTTTGCATATTTTTTTAATATCACATAACCTAAAAAGTTACTTTTGCTGAATACAGTTTTTTTATTAATGGTCACCTTCCTAATGAATAAATGTGATATCAAAATATGGGTTTTTGCTTTTTCTGAAAGATTTTGTAATTGATTTGTCATTGAATCGGATTCTATCTACTTGGTAAAAATGATTAAAATGACTCACTGCTGTTGTGTCTTCCTTTTACTTGTTTAAATTAATTCTTGTTTGTAACTTTTTGAATGGGATGATCAGGAAAGAAGCACAGCGCTGCCATTGTGAGAAGCCCTCATGCCGTGGATGGATTGGCCAAGATCCTGAAAAGGAGAAACGTAGTGGTGGTAGCAGCAGTCGGTCTTCGTGTGGCTTTGCGCGGGAGAAGAAGAAGGAGGCAGCAGCTGCTGCTGCTCGCTCAAAGAGGCGAGAAGAGAAAAAGAGGGATCCAAAAGAATTTTTCCAAGACATGGATGTAAGTAATGAGTACAGTTTAGAGCTAGATTTCTTATGGCCTCTTGGAATGTATTTCATCTGACTTAGTGTGCTACCTTGTCCATATCCACCATTAATGTTTGTAACAGTCTTTGATTCCTTCCGGAAAGATTAATGGTTTGGTCAGAAGGGGTTATTGTAATTTCTAGGAATACTGGGGCAAATATTTTAATGGTGTATTAGCATTTTGTTGGGGAGCTAAAACTATGGTAAGAGGACTGCTTTTTAGGCGCGTTTCGCTTACAGCTATCAACCAAATATAAAAAGAAAATCGCAAAAATGAATCACGTACGCCAAAAATTAAATTTTTGTCATATCTCGTGAAGCATTGCTCATATCAAAATATTTTTCAAATAAACGTAGAACTGGTAAAGAAGAGTATTTCCTTTCCTATGCATTTTTATCGTAGGAGTAGCCGTTATCGAGAAAATCAAACAAGAAAGTCTTATATCAAGTTGAACTTAAAAATTTCTTGTATGGTTACTTCATTGTTGCTAACATAAACAATCTCCCAAACAAACATGTAATTTCCTTACGTGTGCATGTAATATTATTAAATAGGAAGAAAATGTATTATTTATGATGAAGAAAAGAACTTTAAAATGCCATTTCCCTTACTTTCACGTATATGATTTCTTTCTAATTCTCCATTGCATGAAACGCGCCATTTGTGATACGTTGTACACTTTCTTAACTTGTTTTATCATTGTTAATTCTTTTAAGCAAGAAGGGATTAATTCCTACAATTTATCTGCATATCCTATTCTTGAAAGAGTTGTTTTAATTGTAAATTACATGACCACTCAATTTCATCAGTTTTTATGCTTTTAAGTTAATTCGTGTAAAATATAAATAACACAGCTTTGTACAATTTCCACTGTTTTAAAAATGGTGAAAATTGTACATAGTTATATCGTATTTACCCGAAAGGAAGATGAGGTTTTTTCGAAAAAATGTCCGTAAAAAATTAGGGATCGTCTTAAAATTGAGTACAAAGTTTAGGTAGGAAAAATGCCTGCATTTTAAACACCACACGGAACACCCGGATTTCGAGTATATGTCCATGAAAATGCATTAATAAATGCATACAACAATACATTACATTTAATTAATTATTATAATACATTAAAAATTTGTATCATAGTTCTTAAAGTTGCGCATAGTATGAAAGATTACCTCCAGGTTACTGATGGAAGGGGTGTGTTTACGGCTGGGTAGGAAATCTGGTATGTGCGACAATGTAGACGGTTGAGCAAGGCCGTATTTGAGGCATCTTATTACATTTTAAACATGTCTATATATTACAGTTTAAAAATCTGCTACCTTTTGATTGGTGCTCCAGCGGCAACCGAAAGTACATCTGAATTTTAAAGAGTATAACATTTATGAAAGCACTCCATTAGTACTCACTTCACCAAGTTTTAATGTGAAGGGAAGACTAGTCATTATTTTTAAGTTTAAGATAAGATACCCCAAAGATAAAGTGTCACTATAAAAACTTCGGGGAATGAAAAATTACGCATTACGGTAATGCTGACTGCATTAGCGGATATTTTAAAACGCAAAACAATGCTTAGGGAACTGCTACCTAAAGGAATAATTGTTAGGTGTCAAAGCCAATGCCTTTTTACTTTCTCATACGAAGTATTGAGAAAGTATTGTTATCGCAAAAAAAATTCTACCTCGAGATTTTTACGGAAATATACGTTTTAGGTGTCGCTGAATCCGAAAAGTCGTTTTCCCAATGCCATCTAGAGCCCAAACAGTAGAGCGAAAATGAATGAAATCTCGTACTTAGTTATTTTATCATACTGAGCAGAGTCTATGAAGAAATGGTTGACATTGCTCGATAATTCTACGCATTTTTAACAAGAATTTGATTTTCTCAAAAACGTCTCTAACGATTTTGATCAAATTTCGTTCAGTTATTTGAGTTTACGTCTTCAGTAATACCGTATAGTTCATATTTCTCAAAAAATGAATATAAGGCTAGTTTATTCTATGCAACTTTAAGAATAATTTGATTTTCTCAAAAACGGCTATAACGATTTTGATCAAATTGTGTACAATTACTTGAGTATACTTCTGCAATAATACTACATATTTCATTTTTCTCAGTGAATGAGTATAAGGCTAGTTTATTCTTGGGCAACTTTAATAAAAATCGGATTTTCTAAAAACTGGCTTATACGATTTTCATTTTCTTAAGATAACTAAATGACGCATTATTATATGAGAAAGTTTGTACAATGTATGTTGTACCAATTTCTATTTAATGCTTTTAGTGTGTTATTATTTAAAAGTTTTTCGAAAATAGACCTTGGTTTTTTAGGGGTCGTCTTAAATTCGAGATCGTCTTCCTTTCGGGTAAATACGGTATTATTTTGTATTTTATATTAAAATAAAATACTACAAAGTTATGCCTTCTTTAGTGAATTTAATTGTTAGTATCGTATCTTTATCTTTTACAGTTAGAAGAAGAGATAGAGAAGTTATGTGCATCAGGTCTGAAGAATCGTGCACACACTTTAACATTATGTCGACTAATGGTAAGAGCTGAAGAACGGGGAGCCCGTAGCAGGCTACTGTCTCTTCTTCGTGATGGTGAACAAGCTTGTCGAAGACTTTTTCTGGATTATCATGGACTTCGTCTTGTCTGGAGCTGGATGATAGACATGGGTGGTGGTGTCACTTCTAGTGCAATGGACTGGGAAGATACGCTAAGTCTTCGTTCAGAGGTATGATATATCTAAGTTCGAAAATTCTTTCTCTGAGCATTCTGATTACTTTTATAATCTGTAGGTTTAAAACTGAGTACAAGTTCTTAAACATTTTCAATTAATGATGTAATATTTACTTCTCACCGTAGATTTTGGAGACATTGGCCCAGTTGCCTATTCCTAACAAGACGATGCTGCAGGACAGTAAAGTCTTGAGTGTAGTGCAGCGCTGGCTTAACCAGCCTATCCTCTCTCTTCCTGCTTCAAATTCTTCTACTTCAACACCGTCTCCTAGTCCTGGAACTTCCCCTCCATCTCGACAAAATTCAAGCACTGCTGCGAAGGAGCAGTCCCGGAATAAAGAAAGGTTGGATTTAAGTACATAATTGTGTTATATCTTAAAAAACCTTTATCAATGCTGTTATAGTGTGTTTGTACTATAGTAAAGCTTGTGAAATGTATTTTATTGTAAACATTTTTTGCTTTGTGTTCTGACGTAATACTTAAGATTGAATGAATCCTGATGACGTTGTGGACTTTGTTGGTTTCATTTCCTTATTCTTTTATGTCAAAAGTCCCAAAACTATGGCCTGCAGGCCATATATGACATGCATAATGATATCATGTTTCTTTAAGAAACATATTTTTGTATATTGGCCCACAGGAAGTTTCTTAGAAAATATAAATGATAATTTTTTAGTATGTGAATGCAATATACTTTAATATACGTGTATGATACATTCCATAGTTAAAAAATTCTCTTTGAAATTTGAAGTGTCTGGCCTCTTCAGTCATTTGAAAGGTCATATTTGACCTGCACAGAAGTGTAAAGCCTAATGAGGTTTCAGTGAAAAGTTTACTGACCCCAGCAGTTATTAATAACAGGAATATTGGCAAAACATTATGATGTAAATTTTATTCTATCGTTACTAATTTTTTAAATGAAATTGTTAACTTAATAGCATTAGTTACACAAATCATTGGTATATTCACTTGATTTATCTCCCTTTTAAGTGTGTGACTTTTATCCAGAAACATGGACATCGGCAGGGGTGGGAGGCAGTTCCTCTTCCCCCCCCCCCCTGGAAATTTGTAAAAACATAAATATTATATATATACGTGAAAAACTGGACAGGCAAAAAAACTTAACACGTTGCATACGGATGGTGAGAATTCTCGCTATTCAAATGTCACTTTATTGTAACAAATATCTTATTTATTGATACTACCAGAGCCGTCTATAGGCGGTAAGGCACTGCCTAAGGGCGGCACCTCACTGGGTGCGGCAAATGAGTTGGTCTTGTATTTGCGCAAATTGCATTAGTCATAACTCATTGTCGTTGAAAAAGACAACATATTCATATCCATCGAATACGAAAAAATATTCTGAGGCTAAAGTTTAGATGCGAACACGAAAATCGGTATCAGTGCAAGCCTCCAGTTTCTACCTACCCCAGCAACCGATAATAAAAGGCGGCACTTGGGTTTTCTTATTTCCACCGCATCGGGCTTCGTTACACTTCCCAGGGGCTCTTTCCCCGCCCCGCCTTCCTCCCCATCTCTCTCTTTTGTTTCCCCTTGTGGTCACAAGGGCTGTAAATTCGATTGCCCCTGATCTTGAGAATAAAATAATGGTATGGGAGAGAAATTTTTGTTTCTAGCAGATTCTTAGGAACATGAAAAGCAATTAAAAACTCTGTTTTTATTAGCGAAATTAAAGTGACCAGATTTCCAAGAGCTCAGTGCTGTACAAAATGAAAAATCAGTATAATGTACATTGTACAAACTTTCTCATATACAAATCAGTGGCGGATCCAAGGGGGGCGAAGCAAAACAGAAAAAAATCAGAATCACATTCATGAATCGACCCAATGCATCATATATAAGCTCGTATGCTTGTACAGCAAAGTGCTAAAAAACATTATACGTAATGTAATGAAATTATGAATTGATTTTTTACTTTCTTACATATGCAGTATATAGAGAAAGTATTGTAATCGTGAAAACAATCCTACTTGGAGATTTAGTGGATTTACACGTTTTAGGGATTCTATCAGAGCTTTTCTGATGGGTTATTTTTGTCAAATGTAGTATGACATGGATCTCAAACATAAGGCACAATGGCCTTATTTCCCAATAAGCATTCACCCTCCTATTTGATCGAAATCTTTATAGTATTTGAACTTCTCGTAAGGGTATTGGGTTGAGCGTCGGATCCAAAGAGAGAGAGATACTGGCGATCGCATAGCCTATTGGAAGTTCCAGTCTTCCACTCCAAGATGCACTCTTTGACCCATTCGGTACACTTTTTCGAATTTGCACCGCAGATTAGTTCTTCCTGAGAAAGGCAAACAAATCTTGCAGAGCGAGAGGTACCCAAATCGTGGTCGTCCCAAGTTGTGTATCTGAGAGAAGGATCGCACCTATTGAAAAATACCTATCGCCTCCCTCTTGGGAATTTTATGTTTCTACTCCTGGAGGTGAGTTTACTCTTGAGATCTGTAAACATATTCAAGAAACAAACAACTGAAGTAAATTCCTACTCAAGAATGGGGGACACTTGGAATACTGGGATCTGGGGAAACCCCTCTATGGCAGCAGTGGCCAACCTTTCTGCAGTAGGCTCAAAATCATCTGTAACATTATTCTAAAAAAGCCTTATGTTGGCCATCCTTACAACTTGGGATATAAGGGAAATACTCCTATGATTCTCCTGTACTGATATGGTAATCAGTAGACAGCATAGGCAGGCACTCAGTAAAGAATTATGAGTGAGAGTCGGTAGGTGAATTTCGGTGGCATCAGGAATCAGCAGTAGCAGTTAATAAAGTAAGTAATTGCAGATGCATTTCATAAAAGTCAATTCTTATCATTTTTATCACTCTTATTAATGATGTTACTATCACTATATGTCATTCCTGAAATAATTTTACAATCTTACTCTGTATTGTTTGTATACTATTATTATTATTATTTTTGGTATGCATGAAGCATACTGAGTTTCGGTTTGAACCGGAATGAGTTTGACACCGCTGTAGGGTGGCCAGGTCTCTCTTATAGAGAACGTATTATTTTTTGTTCCGATCTTTTTCACTTTTAATGAGGAAATGTTCTTTTTTCTATTTTTAACTACTAATGAAAATGTTACTTGTTACGATTTAATCACAAAGTTTAAAAATGTTTAAGATTTCAAAACAATGGAAAACTACTAAGGGTAAAACCAAATACATAGGTGATTTTTGTTCCATCTGGTGTGAAAAATCACTTAAAAGAAAAATACGTTCTCTTTTTTACAATAATGTTTTAATTTTTTGTCTTAACTACATGACCACCTTATGTAGGAGGTGTTGGGATTTTTTAAGTTTGAGGTAGAGAATGTAATACATTCTGGAAATACTGGTGGCCACCTGCACTTATTCTCAGTAAGATTGATTAAGTATTGTAAGTAACATCGAATATGTTGGTTCCTTTAACATACTTTGTGTATTGAAAATGAAAATTCGATTACATTTTCATATAATATTAGTCGTAATTTTAATTTTCACGTAATTGACATTTTTTATTAGAGGAAAAATGTCAGCAACTAAGAAATCAAAAAAACCAAAAAGAATATATCCGCTGTTTTCAGTCTACTTGGACTGGCGGGTATAGTTTTTTAAAACAAGGTGATAAAACGTGCTTTGTTTTATGTTCCGAAACTGTTGTGTGTAGAACTTCAGTGAAACTGCATGTTGAAACCAAAATTTAATATTACATTTTGTGAGTCCTGCATGCCAATATCATTTTACAGATTTTTTCTTTTTCTGGCAAAAACCTATTTGCCTGGTCTACGAATTGGTTGAAAGAATGATATGGAGGGAGAAACTGCGGGAGGAGAAAGGAAAATAAAAAGGACGGATAAACAGCGAAAGATAAGTTAGGAGTGTAAAAGAGAGAAGCAGATTGAGAGGGTGAAAAAGAGGGAAAGCACAGTTGTCAATTTAGCGACTTTTTACTTCCTTTAGCAACTTTTTTGTGTTTAGCAACATGCCACTAACTTTGCAATTTGCTACTAATATAGCGACATTTAAATATTACTTTTATGTAGGCATAAATACCGTATATACCCGAATATAAGACAACTCTGGTTATAACTCCTAATGAAAGGAAAAAATTTATTATGCACGCAATGACAGAAGTTTATTATACCATTGAGTAATGAACATTGAACCAATTGAAATAAGCAATTTTGATTGGAATTTTCAATTTAATATTTGGCACAAATGTTATTAACTGGTCCTCTAAATTTTTATAACGTCCTTCCTTAGGCCCATGAAATGCTTTCCGATTTGAACTTGCCCACACTAGCATTTCCTGTGATTTTTTCCACCGCTGCACATTTGCCTCGGTGACACCATATATTCTTGCCGCTTCACAATTGTTAGTTTCATCAGCATATTTTGCCACTAAAAGTTTAAAATTTGCATCATAACTATTACACAATGATTTCGATATTTGTGAAGGTGTAGAACCTCTCTTCTCAACGTGGTCATCCATATTTTTATGTAAAACTGGATAGTTAACAATCATGAAGACTTCAGTTCACATGGAATTTACTACAGTCATAGATGGTTCACTTTGTCTGCAGTCAACACACTATGATATCGTGACAGGATCAAATTACATATGTTGGTGCAAAATCTTTCGCCCATTCAACCTACTATAGGCAGTCCTCGACTTTCGTACATCAGCTGACGAACAAACATTTCAAGGTATCGCATAGTGGCGCTATCTGTCAGCCAAGTCAACACTTTTAATAAATTACCAAATGAAGCAAAATGCATAAATATAATAAAATTCAAAAGAGTATTTGTATTCGAATACATTTGAATCGATTCATTTTCTACTACTACTTTTAGTAATCGATTGTTTCAAATGATTTTTAAAATCCAATACAGGCTGACGTCTTTCGCGGGGGTTACGTTCCTGAAAACACCGCGAAAGATGAAATCACAAAAGAGAAGTAATTAAGGCAATGGGAAATACAAGATTTGGTTCCCATCCTAGCAAAAACATCTTTTGTGACAGATCTTTTGGTGACTGCAGTAAAATAGAGAAAGAGGTGGAAAAATTAACTTCAATGAAAGTGACACTTAAACAAGTTAAAAGAAGGTGAAAAAAGTATCAGAAAATAAATTATTTAAGTTCCGTAGTAGAATCGAGAAAAAAATGAACAGAGGTTGCCTAACTTGCAGGGGTTAATTCCCCAAATATATACGGTACATGAAATATGCAACATATACCAAACATTCTTTTTTTTTTCTTTATTAAAATCTATATAAGTTTTAATAAACCTTAAAATATTTCTCCAGTTACTAATTTTGAAAGTCCTTGTTATAATTTACGTAGAATAATACATAATAGAACGCTGTAAAATTATGGAAAAAATGTTTTCCATTAAAAATTAAAGGTATTCTTCTCGATGTATAAACTATACATCGATTTTTATTACGATTATTGAACGTCATAAATGAAGCTTACCTTGTTGTTTCGAATTTTAGAAGAGAGAGTTAGCATTTTCTGTTCATTTATGTTTACGTCTTTGAAAATCGAAGTACATACGTACTTATCCTATGACCACCTTGTAATTCCAATTTCTTAGATTTTGGATTTATTTGGTATTAGTTTTTAAACTTCCATTTTCACCTTGTTCGTCCGTCTGCCCATGTGCAAGATTCTAAGTATAATAAAAGTCAGTATGAATTGGTTTGTCCATTGACTGGTTGTTTGTTTGGTCCGTGTGTCACGCTGTAGAGAAATTCGGGCAATTTGTTAAATGGTGTACACAGAGGATCGAAAATTAGGCAGGATGTTTAAATGGCATATATGAAGGTACAGCGTAATATATCTCGAAAAATGTCACGGGTTCGACCAGTAGGGATTATTTTAATTTCTTGCAAGATAATATGTAATATTTAAAATTCCACTCAGCAACCCTTTTCCTATTGCAAATGAATATTGGGAAATTTGACATGCATTCTACAGACCAAGAATATTTTAAAGAAAAAGGAACATTCTTATTTTTATAGTCAATTTATCCTTCGATTCGGTTTTGCTCGAATTTGGGCGAAATTCCGCATTTTTAACTAACCATGTCAATTGTTGTATCAATTCACATGTGTAATGCAAAAGTGTCAATGCAGTGCCTGTATGAGCTCAAAAGAGATGTAGAGGGAGGAAGGCGAGGGGGATGTAGAGGAAGGAGGTAAATATTGGTATTCAATTGGAAATATGAGAGGTTTTTTCAGGATACGCAGAAGAAATATTTTTCATAACCTTATGATTAGACACAGTGAATACTAATTTAGTCGACCAAAATTAGTTTTAATCATTTAAAGATTTTCTGTGGATTTGTTCATATTATGTTATCATACCAGTGGGTATGCGCATCATCAAAGTTTTCCGAGGGGCATGCTGATCAAAAAGGTTGAATATCAGCGAGATGTAGATTGGAAGAGGAAAGTGAAGGGAAGAAAGATCGGGTGTAGGGAGGTAGGGTATATGTGTCAAAGTATTTATCAGGTCGGAGTGAATGTTAACCAGTGCTCAAAATGGAAAATGTTACGAAACAGAACGCTTGTAATGGTAGTAGAATGGAAATTTTTATGAAACGGAATGCTTGTTATAAGGGACGGTATTTCTAAATGTCTAACGGAACGGTATCATCGGCGCATGTGATGAGTCGGAGCGGCCTTCCGATGCATTCTGGCTCATTCCGAGTACTGATTTTAACCTGCTTCAAGGGAAATAAATCAGTCATTTAAAATATACTATAAGTTAATTTCAAGAGGATATCAGTACAGTTATGTGAAATTTTCCCAGGTTGGGAAAAATTGTGTTTGCCCCTGGGTAATAGGCATTTTAGTGTTTCCCCCCCTCCCCCCTGCAAAATTTTCTGCCAACGCCTATGTCCAGAAAATACTCATAGTTAATGCTTTAGTTAAAAAGAAAGAATTTTGAATCTTTTTAATTGTAATGCTTATGTTTGATCCTACTATAATTTTATTAAATTCATGTTATTTGCAACTTAAAGTCAAATAATTTTGTTATTGAAGAAAAATGTTTCCATTTAATCATCTTAGGTTACAGCTTGTGGAAGAGGACAGCCCTAATGAGATGGAAGCATCTCGACCAAAGGGAGATGTGGATGAGAGAGCTGGAGAAGGTCCTACAACCCTAATGCTTGAGAGTGAGAAGCAAGTAGTGGATGCAGAGGGCAACAAAGAGAGTGAAGATAAAGGAAAACCGGTAGGAAAAGAGGGAGGCTGGCAGAGCAGCAGGGGAGGTAGGAGGAAGGAGCAAGTATTAGAGGATGCAGAAGATGGAGATGATGAAGATGCTGAAGAGGAAGGAGATGAGGAAGAAGAGGAGGAGGAAGATGAGGAAGAAGATGGAGGAAGGGATCGGAAGAATAACATGGAAGATGAGGCTGCGGCTAAGTTGGAGGACAGGGAGGAGAGGCAGAGGATGTTGTCGGATATAGCATCCTCACTGTTAGATAACTGGAGTTCCCTCAAGGAGGTTTTTAGGATACCAAAGAAAGAACGGATTGAACAGATGAAGGAGCATGAGAGAGAGGCAGGTAAGAAGCTCGTAGCCACTGTTATCACTGCTTGTGTTAGATCTGCATTTCAAAAGTATCTCTGTATTATATTTTAAAATGACTATTGGGAAGAGTATATGGTGCATTTACATTGCTGGGGCAGTTTTTTCTCTGCAAGTTAAAACTGGAAAAGGTAAGAACCAGTAACACTATAATTTTTGGCAAAGAATGCATTTAAAAACTTCTTACTTCGCTTGAGTTAGAATAGTTACTGTAAGTTTTACTATTAAAGCTTCATTGCACTGAGCATCATTATAAACCTTAGAAAATTGTCCTGAAGGCAGTGCTTGAATGCTTCACAAAAATTGCTGTTAAATTTAAGTTACACAAAATGTTTTTGTAGTGATAATTTTTGTCTTTGCATACTTTTAGTGAGGTAAAACATATAAATATGTATTTTATTCAAATTTATTCTTGTTACTTGTAAAACAAAAGTTATTTAGCTTAAACAGACATTTGTTAAAACAATTATTTCAGAAGTTTTTAAATTTTTTCAGATCGTGGATATAAAGAATATTTGGACAAAGAAGGCCATCATGATAAGCAGTCTTATGATAGGTAAATATCCTTTTATTTGTCATTTTCTCCAGTTGTTATGATGATAAGATTTGCATAAAATTGTTGACCTGATTACATTACCAGACAAAAAAATAAGATACAGTAGTCCCTCGTCAACCGTAGGAGGTACATTCCTGGAAAATGCCATGGTTGGAGAAACTGCATTAGGTAAAACTCAGAGCTTATGGGTTATATGTGATTAGGGTAACCCAATTCCAAAGATAATATAAGGGAAGGTCTAGAAAGTGTCAAAGATTAAAAATGAATATCTGTACCTCCCATAAGTATTTATTATTAAAACTTAAATGAAAAAACTTCAAATAAGGTGTAGCAAACAGCTTTAATGCTATAAATGCATAGGGGTTAGAGAAAAAGAGGCACATGTCATGTTTAAATGAAAAAGAATTGGAGTAGATCACTGTAACTACATAACAACCTAAAGGACCTGATCTCTCTCAATAAATTGCTCTCAAGCAATGCTGGCAATGGAGAAAATCGCATGTCCCAAAGAAGATATGTACATGCATGGCTGCGATCCCTTCTATTTACCGTATCTGCCCGAATACAAGCCGATGTTTTTTGTCAAAATCTATCATGAAAAAATCACCCCTTGGCTTAAATGCGAGTCTGAGGAAAATTTGGGTTATGGTTAAATCTCGTAGTCTCTCATTGCCATCACATTCAAATGATGGTACTATATTTTTCGTAAAGTAAATATTTGACCTACGATGAATATTAACGAATAAATAATAAAGGCTAGAATATTGAATTTAGCACTACCAGTGCTTTGTTACCGTTTAAGGCTGGGCTTTTCACATTATTTGCGTAAATTGATGCAGACGATTACACAAAATGCATTGACGGCTTTGAATGCTCAACTGTTTGAATTTCGGTAAAACTTTACATGGAATGTGTATAATTATAAAAATGCAATTTCTTAAGGCAATGTAAATGCTAATGTCATTGGAAATAGACTTGCATGAAAAAATATCTTGGCGAGATCGCCGTTACTATATTTGACCTTTTGTGAAAATGAAGATGAATGAAATTATTGTCACTGAATGTGGAACATTATTCAGCAATGCAAAATTATTAATTGGAGTAATATTTCAAAATGTCAACAACTAAACCATTTCCCACTCATTTCTTCGATCTCGAATAATGTATTCTAAGACGTGCATGAATGCCCTGCACACTTCAGCATAAAATTATGAAATTTACGTTTTTGCCAAAAAAATTTGGAAATTTTTGGGGGGTCGGCTTCTGTTCGGGCAGATACGGTAGTCATTGTGCAAAAATGACCGACTCCATAAATTTCACATACCTTTCATTTTACTTCTTAGTTTGTTCGAGCTTTAACATCGATTTTTATAATTTCGACATTCTCCGCAACTACATGAAAATTTCCATCACAAAACAGTAATGCAATATATATCTTATGAAAAAGAAAATGAAATTGCTGAATTAAAGAAAAAGTGACTATGGATATTCTTTAGTTAAAATGCATAAAGGTTATTCAGATTTTTAAAAAAATCATTGCAGCGAGTATGCACCTGAAACTGTGGATCCTTAAAAATACTGAGGTTGGTAAAACAGTATACATTTCATTAACTGCAGATACACAAAACTGTGCTTAGCGAGGGACTGTTGTATAAGTTTGTTTGAATTAAAGTTTAGCTATTTTGTTTATGTAATTTACTTGAGCATTGGAAATTCAATTCCCATGGAATTAATTCACCCTAGCTTCCTACTTTTTAATCCCCTCACTGATTCTTAATTGTCATTCTAGAAAATAAGTTATTCCCTTTTCAGTTTTTAAAAAATGTTCTCAAATAATTTAACAGAAGAAACTCATATCAGCAATCATATTCAACCTAATAATGATCACTTGCACTATTTGGTAGAGCAAATGGTTTTTAATTAGAACTAATTCGTTAAAATTTTACTTTTGGTTAGCCTTGGGTATAATATTTTAAATCGTTAGTGTATTATACTCTGTTCACTATCTAAAAGTCTTGACCCTGAATACGGGGAGTACGCCACTTAGCAGCAGCCAATAGGAGATGGTTCATTTGGGAAGGTAGCGGGAAGGAAATCAGTTTACTCTTGCTCTCGAAGCGTTCACATCAGTCTGCGTTGCCATTTCTACCGCCGTTTCCTTGCTGTTGCTGTGGAGTTCTAAGTTACTGTTACTGTTATTTTTTGTTATTATTTTTGTTATTAGTTTTGTTGTTTTTGTTACCCTGCTGAGTTCGTGATCTGCAATGGCTAACAGGAGGGAAGTTATGTTATTTAGAAATTGTGTAGTATATCAGCTGAATGCGAAAATCCGCAAGAGCTGGCAACGCACACCGGTATCTGTCCTCCCGCGTGAAAGTTGTGAGGGGCGATGGAAGGGGAAATGTTCGTGATTGGCTACTTGCTCTATGAAGGTCAAGAGACTTAAGAAAGTGAACAGACTATAGTAATGGTAGTGTTTCAATATACTTTTTTCTTTTGTAATCAAAGTATAAACATGTATTTTGTAAACTTGTTATTTGATACCAGATGGGAATAGTCTCTTGCCAAAACTTGATCATGTTTGAATAAATTTTGCATATTAATAAAAGTTAATATAACATATGCGTCTTTTATATAATTGCTCCCATCCCCACTATGGAATTTTGCTTGGTATCAATCTCTTTGGTGAATTATATTCAGCTATCGATTACTTATTAATTGAATGAGAATTCCTGAAAATGGTTCAAGTGTTAATTGTTTTAAAACAAATAATTTATTAAATTAAATTATGTAAAAGATTGATAACCTGATAAATAAGAATTTATTAATTATTTATAAAGTATATTCCTATAAAATGCAATGAACAATGTACTAATTTAGTCAACAGACTTATATAAAGCCACATTGTTTGAGGTACTCTTGGTGATTTAATTCCTCACCATTAAAGAACTGAAAAATTGTAATTTTTTCAGATTCTAAACTAGCTTTTGAGATATTTCGCGATGAATGTAAGTGTACTCTGCAATAAAAATGAACTTTATTCTATCTGCGTTATATTTATGTGCATGTTCCAAGTTTTTGTCAATTTGAATGCCTAAGTCTTTGTGTTGATCAAATCAAGGAAAAGAAAAACTCTTAGGACTTAATGCATTGGCATGCAAGCTTTTTAAATGGTGGGCCGCATTCATACATTTGAGTGCATTGGCAAGCCGTATTAGAAGTCACGAGTGCCTTGGCAGGCCAGAATAGAGTGTACATCAGAACTTACTCAAGGAATTACTGTATTTACTCAGATATAAGCCACCACCGCATATAAGCCGCACCCAGGGTTTTTCAACATTGAAAATAGAAAAAAAACCACTCGACGTAAGCTGCATTTTGAACTCAAAAAAATGTCTACAATCGGAGGCTTTAGAAATTTTCTTATTTGCTGTCCGATTGAAAAGTTGTGGTGAAGAATAATTGAAGTTACGAGCGCATTAAAATGTCGATTTTCAATTTTCTCAGCTGACTTTGCCCGGGTGCATATGCGAGAGATTTGTGAGTTACCTCTTCTTTTCCCTCTCTGCTTTAAATGAGTAAGATTACGTGGCCACTGCAAACAAAGGAAAACTATGCATATAGAATCAGAAATTTTCCTACAGCATATTTCAGTGCATGCGGGTCAAAAAATTTCATTCAACTGGTCGCGTGGCACATGATTAAGCAATATTACTAATAAAAAACTATAGAAATGGCACAATAAATTCATGAAATAGGCGAGGAACTGCATGTGTACACTACCGTGAGAACTGCGAGACATCGAGAAAGAAAGAAGTTTAAAAAAAAATGTCGCAGAGTGAGCAGTACTTAAGCAATCATTCACTGATACATGAATTTCTGCCTTGCGAATGAGAAAACAGATACTCAAAATGAAAATCGCGGATATGCAAATTTTGTGAATGATGCGGGATTACTGTATATGTCTTACAACTTCTAATCGAAAATGACGTAAACATGGAAATTTTGATCATAATGTGAGAATATCTCACTTTAAGTATGTTTTTCCTTTGTATTCGAGCATAAGCTGCACCCTTATTTTTTAATAAAAATTTAGGAAAAAAAGTGGCTTATATGCGAGTAAATATGGTATATGTGATTTTAAACTGAAGATAAAGAATGAAGGATATTTTGATCGTAATGTGAGAATATATCACTTTAAGTATGTTTTTCCTTTGTATTCGAACATAAGTGGCACCCTAATTTTTTAAATAAAAATTTAGGAAAAAAAAGTGCGGCTTATATGCGAGTAAATATGGTATAAGTATGTGATTTTAAACTGAAGGTAAAGTTTTAACCATTCTTTGGTGTAAAAACTTGGCCAGGCAATATGTTATGGCAACGATCGAACAAAATGTACAAACTTATCTGTAATAAATATCACAGACCATATCTTCACCAAAGCTTTGTGGGCTGCATAAAATGCTTGTGGGTCAGATGTGGCCTGCGAGCCATAGGTTACACATCTCTGACAACATATATTGCTATCATTATCATTGATAATGTCTTGCCCAAATCTAGGGATGTGTGAGCTACTCGAAATTTCAGTTTCATTTTAGAACTCAACTCAGCTCAGTCTGAAATAAAAGTTCGAATAATTTTGAACTTTCAAAAAAAAATTTGTATTTAATATATTGTAAAAATGTGACAGCAGAAAAACGTTTTTCTATTTATTGGTGTTGTAACTATCGAGGATGGTATGTACTATCTACAATATATATTTTCGTAGCATCAATCAGTCAGTCAGTTGTGAAGAATAAATTGTATGCTCATTTAACAAGTAGGCCTGATTTTTGTACTATTTTATTTGTCATTTTGAGATGAAGGACAAAAAGGCATTCTTTTCCTTCAAAATACCTGGGTTCATTCCTAGGAGCAATTTTATTTTAACTTACAGTATACTGTCTTGGGAGTTGCTCAAATTTTTATCTTTGAAACTATATATAGGCACTTGCCTGGTAAGCGTCGACTTACATAAACCCTCACTTATGTAAGCAGCCCCATAAATCACTAAAAAAGTGTCATTATGTGGAAAGTTTACGTTAGCAGTTTACGTAAGGGAGTGGGAACAACATACATGTGCGGAAGAAGAACATGAGGCATGGGTTGTAATGCAGTGTTCTATCATTCATGCACATTTGCTTGATCTCTTAGGAAGTCTTTTGCTTTTGTGAAAATTAATGTGTTGTCCTTGCAATCGTGGCTGATAAGCAGTGAGTGTAAAAGCACTAGTTTACATGCCTCTATTGTAACCAATTGCTTGTATTCTAATGATGCAGTAAATTATACTTTAAACACATAGCATCTGTAGTAATTTTCAACTTAAACAAATTTTGAGTTATGGAACGGGTGCTGGAATGCATTCCTTACATAACCTTGGGAGTGCCTGTATATTTTAATTGCATTCTCTCACAGACTTTTCCAGCACATCGCATCCTCTATCCAAATTATTTTTTTATTTGGCACCTTGCAGATTGTATACCATATTTACTCGTATAATACCTGCACTTTTTTCCCCGAAAGTTCCCATCATAAAGGGGGATGCGGACATTACATGAGATTTTTTCCCATTCATCTTTGTAGGGTAGGCCACCCGCGAAATGCCTACTCAATTCTTCGTGCCTAGCATGAGTTATTGAGGCAGCGTTTTTCAGTAGTTGCAATATACCATGTATTTTACTTCCCCAATTTATAACCAATGTATATTTTTAAATGAATGGAATAATATAATAAGCACATTATTTATCAGATATTTTTTAAATTCCCTCCCAGCTGCCAGTAGGAAACCTAAATCATGTAAATATCCTATGCAAATAGAAGAGTGTCAGACAGAGTTCATTTTCATAGAAAAGGTGATGAAAGAGAAGTAAACAACTTGCATACATTTCTCATTAAATACAAACGAATTATATATGATTACCCTTTTAATTTGTGACATGCTCAAATCACATTTTACCATAACTGCATTTTTTTGGCTTTCTTGTACGTTTTAATACTCTGCATAAAAGCAAAGAACACAATCTTACGTTGGAAATGTGTCACTAAATAGCTGTTGGAGTTGTTCATTTGTGCTTTCTGAAAGCTGTAATAGATACATTTTATTCACAGAAACATTTTAAACGCTTCCATGTAACCAAGTTGCAGTGTGTCTAGTGACCGGTTTATTTTTGGTATTGTGTGATATCTGATTTTCCGAATGTCAGTTTTTGCTCTGTCAGTATAGTTTTAAGTATGTGTTATAGAGCAAATGCGATGCATAATTTGAGTTGGTATTTAAAAATTACTTTAAAGTAGAAAGACAATGAGACTTAGATTGAGCAGCTAAAAGAACTAAATCTATTTTTATGATTGACAGTAAGCAATGTTTCAATTGTTCAGTTTGAGACGAGGATTTATTTTGAACATGAAAATTTTACATTGTTTATGTAAAAATCCACTCATTTTCTATGTTAAAAATGGCTGATTTATCATGGTTTCGCAGAATTACCATATATACCTTCGTATAACACGCACCTTTTTCCCTAAAAATTTCAGCCAAAAAGCAGGGTGTATCTTATACAAGGGTATATATTTACCAGGGTATTTATTATAATGGACCGACGTTAAAAAATACCATCAATTTTACATCTGTTCAATATTGCGATGATATTAAACATTCTCTCGGTAGTAACTTGAATGTACAAAAATGCCAAATTTATTAAGTAATTATACTTGATGTACAATACAAGATATTTCAAGTAAAGTAAAAATAATGAAGGACATTATTAAGCATCACATAAGCCAAGAAATTCTTGACCACTGCCCCTTTCATCAGCGATGTTATCGGAATCATTTTCCCCAGAAGATAGTGTTCTCCACATTGTAATTTCCTTGCGATTACATTTACGTTGGTGACTAACGCATGAATAACTGAGTTGGCTATATAAAATAACAACGCCAGTTGACCACCGATGGGTCCGAAGTGCAGTTGAACTGCAACTATGTATTCTGTTTCGACTGATATTTAAAACTGCCGCCTTCACACTGGAAAACCACTAAGCTATGTAATAGCTCTTTTCTTAAATGGCAGACTTTTATAACTGACTTAAGTGAAATGCTGCCTTACTTATTGTTAGTACAAACTGAAGTATGTATATTTTCATTAATTTACTTACCTTTATTATATTAGCAATATAACATAATTTTCCTGTTGAATGATAAGCATGTGACAGAAATAGAATTCTAGAAACATATGCATGCTACATCTACATAATACTCTGCAAGGCACCTTGTTGGTGGATGGCAGGGGGTGCAATGCACCAAGGTTCCATAGCTTACCCTTCTTAGCTATTACCGTATTCACCTGAATCTAAGACGACCTTTTTTTCCAAATTTTCAGCTGTAAATATCAAGAGTCGTCTTACATTCGAATACGAAGTATATTTAAGCATTTAATCAATGGTTTTTACAACAAATGGTATATTAGAGTAAACAATTCACAACAGCAAATTCAAGTACGTACATAAAGAAGTGAAATAAACAAATAGTAATAACAATAAGAAAAACATGACGGGAATAATAATTATTTAGACTAATAATCATCGTCGACGATCATAACACAGACGACGTACTTTCATCTTGCACGTAATAGCAACCGCAATGTCAAAACAAATGAGAGCGGAAATTATTGGGATTCCCCTTTCAAACGACGCACTGCGATTCACTAAGTGTGACAGTAATTTTGAGTTGTGCATTCTTGATTTAAATGCACAACCCTTAAGTTAAAATGACAGATCATGTTGAAGTACGTGGCACGAGTGCAAAGGGGAAGTTAACAAAGGAATTAGACGGAGCTAAGATACAAATTTTAAGCTGATCGTGATAAATTACGCCGAAAAAACTAATAACTGTGATGCGAGTAGAAAGTTCGGTGTATCTGAGGCAAATGTGCGTCGATGGAAACTCTCAAAACAGGAACTAGAAAAAGCCAAAGCAACAAGGAAATCGCTCAGTGGTCCAAAATTAGGCCGATTTCATGGCATTGAAGAAGAAGTAGTCAAGTTTGTGCGCACCATGAGGAAGAACGGTATGCCTGTTTCGACTGAAAGTATTATACTTAAAGCTAATGAAATTACTAGAGGACTTAATATATCATTGCAAGAATTCAAGGCCAGCAGAAGTTGGTGCGTGAGAATGATGCGACGAAATAATTTTTCTTTACGGCGACGAACTTCGCTGTGTCAGAAATTGTCAGAAGACTATGTAGAAAAACTTCTCGCTTACCAGAAATACGTAATTGGACTTAGAAAAACCAATAATTACCTTTTGAGCCAAATAGGAAATGCCGATGAAACTCCGGTTTTCTTCTACATGCCATCTAATTATACTGTGAACAAAAAAGGTGCGAAGTCCGTCCTAATTAAAACTACAGGCAACGAAAAAATGCAAGTCACGGTAATGTTGGCGGTTTTAGCAGATGGGACTAAATTACCACCATATGTGATTCTAAAGTGGAAAACAATGCCTAAGAAGCATTTGCCAAGTGGAATAATAGGTGTCAAGAAAAGGGGTGGATGACTAAAGAACTAATGAGAGATTGGTTACATGTGGTGTGGAATAGACGGCCAGGAGCTTTACTGAAACAAAGAGCAATGCTTTCACTGGATGCATTCAAGGACACTTATCTCCTGAAATTAAAAACATAATGAGTGCGATGAATATTGATCTTATTGTAATACCTGGAGGAATGACATTGCAACTTCAAGTTTTAGATGTTGCTGTCAATTAGTGTTTTAAAAATAATTTAAAGGTTTTGTATTCTGAGTGGTTACAGAGTGGAACTCACACTTTAACACCAAAAAGAAATCTTAAGAAACCTGAAGTTGCAATGCTCTGCCAATGGATCAAGGCATCGTGGCAACAAATAAATGCAAAAGTAATAGTGAAAGGATTTAAGAAATGCTGCTTATCTAATGCCATGGATGGGAGTGAGGATGATGTTTTGTGGGAGACTGATGATGAAGTTGAGAGTGATAAAGATAGTGAGCATGAGGAAAATAGTGAAGGTTGCATAGACAGTGATGATGACTAACACAATAAAATGATTTTATGCAGCACTTGGATTGAAATGTTTTTTTGTTGTCCTGAAATGAGTATATTCTTTCAATGTATTTACTTTATTTTTAATGTTATCTTAAAATGAATGCTACCATTTAATTTGTTTGAAAACCTGAATGGTTCTATTTGTGATGTGATCTTATGATTTTAAAATGTTAAAAGACAATGACATTCAAGAAAAGTATAAGAGAAAATAAATATTTCACAAGATTTATAATTTTTGTAGTCATGAAGGTCAATTTGAGCTTTTTTCTCTTTTGGAATCATCAAAATGGGGGGTCGTCTTGGATTCGGGTGAATACGGTATGTTCCCTTATCGCCCTAGGGAAAAACGATCCTCTGTATCGCTCCGTCCTACAATGTATCTCGCTGATCTTATCTTCATTGTCCTGCCTTCCGATATATGTCAGACTTTTGATAAGATTGATTATCTCATCCACTAATCCCTCAGACATATATTTTTCTAGCAAATTAAATCTAGTGTGCAGTCTAGGTTCCTCTAACAAGGCAGATTTTCTATTAATGAAGTTATGCTTTGATTACAATCATAATTTCTCTTTACAAATCTAGCTGTCTTTCACTATACCTTTTCTATCACTTTAGTGAGTCCCTTTTCATAAGGCTCCCACACAGCTGACATATTCGACCTGCAGTCGAACTAAGGATAAATAACATAACTTCTTCACTTTTTCCAAGCTATTTCGAACTATTCTCCCTATAAAGGGACACCTATCACTTTGTGAATGTGGGTGTCCCACGAAAGGTCCCAGTGGATCATAACTCATAAATATATAACCGAATATGAAATGGGAATCCTCACTCTGTCGAATGAATAATTAACATTCAGTGAGTTATTATTGGTTCTCCAAAAATTGATGATGCAGCTCTTCTTTTGGTTGCCATTCCTTACAACACGCTGAAATAGCTTCTAAATCATTTTGAAGATACCGATGGTCTTCCGTATTGCTTATCTCCTTATAAATGATGATGCCCGCGAAAAGCCTAATTTTACTTCTGACTACTGAGCTTATATCGTTTGTATAAATTAAAAATAATAACGGGCCAAGCACCTTACCCTGTGGGATGCCAGAGACCACCTCCACTAAGCTCGTGGACTTTCCATGTATAACAACCTTTTGTTTCCTATGATTTAAAAATTCACAGATCCAACAGTTTTGGAATTAATGCCTAAGGTTTCTAATTTTGTTATTAACTTTCTGTGAGGTACCTTATCAAAGCTTTCCTAAAATCTAGGAAGATGGCATCGACCTTCCTATTATGCTCTCTGCTTCTCAGTATATATTTCATAAATAGACCAAGATGGGTTTTGCAAGACCTACCCTTCCTGAAGACTTGTTGATAATTGTCTAACAATGAGTTACTATCAAGAAAATGCATTGTTGTTAACGAGTATGTGCTCAAGTATCTTGCATGATATTGAGGTGAGGGAAGTTTTCTGGGTTCTATTTGTCGCTGCCCTTTTGAATTGGAGTCATGTGCTTTAACTTCCAGTCCATCAAGACCTCTCTGCTGGAAATGGATGTCGAATATTATCCTAAGAAAAGATGCAACATCTTCAGATAATTCTTTGAATATCCGAGTGGGAATTCCTTCAGGTCCCTGGGATTTGTTAGGTCTAATCACACTTAATTGCTTTGCTATTTCCCCCTCAGAAAGTAGTCGTTCCTCATAGTGGATGCATAATTTATGCATTGATCATTGAGGGCTGTAAAAGCATTCACGAAATGACTGTTGAGCAGGTTGGCTTTCTCTATGCTATCATGAATAACGGTACCGAGTCATTACACTTTACTCTGGACTCCCCTCACGTAAGACCAAAACACTTTACAGTTGTCCTTCAAATAACTATTTAAGTCATTATTCCTGAAATTAATAAAAACCTGCTGCATAAATTTCTCGCATTTGTGCATGCATCCTTATACATCTGAACTTTAGCTGCTCTATAGTCATCGGTTGCTGTAGGCAGTATATTTCTAATTTTCACATGGCTTATTCTTTGATGCCTAAGTTCATTCCTAACTTCCTCATTGTACCAACGAGGGGCAGATTGGGAGCATGAAACTGACCAGGCAAATATCCACAAGCAGCCCATTAAGTTACGAATACAATTTTATATACAATAGAAAGTTATTTAAAAATTATGAATAAATAAAAGTTGAAAAATAAAATTATGCAAATACAGCTGCCAATATAATGTTTTACAAAATAACACAAATAATTCTGTTCCTTCTTAAAATAGGAAAATTTGTCGTAAATAAAGTACACTACTATTATTTTTACAGGAAGTGCTTTTATGGAATCAGTATACTAAAACAAAAGTTGAAAATGTCATTAGAATAAAAACACAATGATACTATATAAAACATTGCATACTTTTTATAGGTAGTTAAAAATATGAACCAAAAAGATTTTTCTGGTGAAAGTACATAATAAGCTTAAAAGTTGCAAATTTGAACTTTTTAAACATTTATTTACAGTTTAACAATAATCGGCACATTGAAAAGAGAGCTGTAAGTACAAAGAGAAAAATTACAAAGATATTTTTAATTAGAAAGATAAATTAATGATAATACAATTTTTTCTGTAGTAAAGAACTTTTTTTTGACACAACATCGATGATAGCGTCATGATCTATACCATGGAGAATGTCTTTTTCAACTGATATCAGAATAAATGCCTCTAAATGATATGAATTTAAAGTACTTCTTAACCTATTCTTGATTAATTTTAAGCTTGAAAAACTTCTTTCACAAGCCACCTGAGTAGTAGAGAGTGTTAATAAGTATTTATAAGCTAACCCAATGTTTTTGTATGCCTCGCTGAATAGGTTATATTTGTCCAATGTGAAACAGTTATTTGCCAAACTTACGAGTTCAGTTTTCAGTTGCTCACAAGTTAATTCCTTGTTGAATTTTGAAAGAACTTCACTTAGCTTTTGCATTGGAGATTGAGGCAAATATGTCTTTATCTCTTGTTGAATTTTGAAAGAACTTCACTTAGCTTTTGCATTGGAGATTGAGGCAAATATGTCTTTATCTCTCCAAACTGTGCAGGAGACAAAAAAGTCAGGTTCCTATATAAAGTCCCATTCTGCTCAAATCTTGACTTTAAGCTTTCAATAGTTGTATCTAATATTCTATTATGCACACAATACTCAAATTCTTTATAAACATCAAATGTCGTTTCATCACTTATGCCTTCTCCAGGAATTCTGCTTCTCTTCCGTTGTCTTCTTTCTGGAAAACCCTCTTGAATGACAATACTTTTTAGTGAGCTTCGCTTTTCAAGTTCATCTGTTACCCAGTCATTGAAATCTGTCACATTTTTTTCCACCCCTTTACAGTCCCGTTGAATTTTAATTAGTTGATCTAGAGTACCCATCACCAACTGATGTGCTTTTAGTATATCTATATCAACAGTTTGCAGATACTTAGATAAAGGGGTTGTTAGAGAAAAATTCGAAGATATATGAATGTTGTCAATATTGTTTCATATTTTAATAGAAGTTCCTTATGAGACGTAGCTTTTGATCGTATTTCAGGAGAAAAATTTTCTGCTTCTGCAGTGGTATTGAGAGAGAGAATTACATTTACATACAGGGAACTCTGTGGATTTCCCCAAGAACCAAATATTTTAGTTAGTGCGACATCTTTTGCCCACCAACGTGTGTCACCAATAGTTTGTAAGCAGTGCAGGCTATTTTGACCACTTGTCTGATCCCATATATTCATTCTTTTATAGGACTCCCAGAAAAAACTGCAATTCCATTTAACAAAGAGTAAAGTGGCTGGAGTAGGCGACTGAGTGGCATCACTAATTACAAGATTTAATATATGACTGTAACACCAAACATGAATTTGTTCTGGCGACTCACTGCTTAACCAGGTTAAAAAGCCTTTGTAAATACCTTGCATATTCGCTGCTCCGTCTGTCACATTGGCAGTACATTTATCTATATCTAAATTATTATCATTCAGCACGTTTTTCAGAAGTTCATATAAACCTTTTCCTGTACAGTCAATACAATTCACAATTGCTAGCAGCCTCTCCTGAATACCTTTACTGTCCACATACCAAATTACAACTCGACATTGGTCTTTCACTGACATATCCTTTGTTGTGTCCAGTTGCACTGAAAATGTACCAGCCTTCCTTACTTCGACTATAACCTTCTTTATTAATGAAGAAATAGAAATTATAACCATCGTCTTGGATATCAGTGTTAAAGAACTACCATGACCTTTACTTCCAGACTTGTGTGCCATCTGACTTTTTTTAACCACTTTCTCTAAATGTCTCCTAAGTAACGGATCATATTTACTTATCAAAATAAGTAATTCTAGAAAGTTCCCATGGTCTATCAATGAATTATCGAGTGTGTAAGGAGCAGCTTCTGTTGTACTACTTCCTCTGTAACTTAACCCCCGTTTACCAATTAATTTTACAACTTCGATTATTCTTTCCATCACCTGTGTATTATTGTTAATTTCTTCTCTTCTCATAAGATTCTGATTTGTAAGAAGTAGTTGTTCAATGTCCCTATGATTCACACTAAGAATATGGGCTTCTGCACAATAATTGTGGTGCTTGCTGTTTTCATGTTCATTAATCCCTTGGTGCATGTGCCTCCAGTTTTTCATACCAACCATAAACGAATTACTTTCATGTTCTTTGCTATATGCAAGACAAACCGTACAGTAGAGTGCATTGTTAGATTTACTATAAGATAACCAATAACGATGAGAACCATTTTTTCTCCTAAATGTAGTGTTTGATGAAAACGAAGAGAATTATCATCTTGTGGTTGTCTTGGATGTGATTGAAAAAAGAATGCTCTCTTATTTACTCTCGGCCTGGCAAATAGATCAGCGTCACTTTCGATTAGTATATCAATTTCTCTTTCTGAAACCTCAGGTTCTGTATCTGTCTTGTCACACTGATTTTCATTCTCCTCACATGCGACCTCATCATCACTTTTATCTTTGGATTCCTATGCTACAGAATAGTCATGCACCCGAGAGCTTTCTGAAATTATGACGACTTTCACAATCTGTTGAATGATGTTCCAACACAGACGACCCAACAGCATTAGCTTTAAATATGTCAGTCAGCTTCGAACACTTTTTTACTTCTGAGAGGAATAGTTTCTTTCTCTTTTCACCTAATTTTTCTGCTGCTCTACGTTTTTTTCCATCTACAAAGGGTGAATATTCAAGTAATTATTTTTCTATTAAAAGTTTCATATGTATTGCAGGCAAAATTAGACACTCCGAAATTTTTTATTGAAATATATATTGATAATCATATTGTTAAATTATTGAAGGTTTGAATAACAAAAAAAATAGAAGAAAATAACAAGATTGGTATTCTTTACATTTGAATAGACTTCGACTTTTTTATGTTTCAGGAAATTTTTTAACTTATCGAGACAATGTTTTCATATCTTCCTTTGCATAAAGACTAATGTAATAATCTGAACATTTTCAATACCCATTAATGTGATACAGTAAAACCTGGTTGGTTTCTGTATGTTAATATTGTGTCATATTCTTTTTTCTGTAATTTATATTTGCATTTTTTTAAAGTGATAAATCCCGCTTTTTTGTAAATTTCAAATTAACCAGGTTTGACTGTAACATGAAACTATGAATTACCCACATAATAAAATTAATGAAATCTCTTATATTTTTAATAGGATCCTAGCAAAAACCCTAAGTTGACAATTAGAATGAAAGGAGAAAATTAACCAATAAATTTCTATGTATACCTAGTCCCTGTCTAACACAATTTTTAAAGTAGGGCTGATATTCGACTAACACGACTGGTCATCCAGTTTATCACAATTTCTCCACGATCAGGGAAAGGACCGGTTGGGGACAAAAAATCTTAAGAAATAATTTATTGTTATGACCTCTAAAACAATATTTGCTTCCAATTAAGTATATCAATTCCCATCAAAAAATAGCTATAATATTAAATTTACATAGTGATTTAATGATTTGTAGAGAGAGTTTTGAATGGATGAACGAATGCTTTATTTTACAATCCTCCAACCAACTATAACAGGGGTGTCCAACCCAAATTAATAGTGGGCCTGATTCAAGATTAAGTCTGACTTTGCGGGCCAAGATAGAAAAAAATAAAAGTTTTCCATCTTTTACCTTATATTTATCAAAGAAATTAAAGAAAATTAAATTACAAATAAAATTGTTGCACAATATAAATATTAATGGGATACTTGACAGTTTTTCTGTTTACATAAAAAGTCAATATCAGGTGAAATGTTCAATGTACCAATTCGTAATACACCAGTCAGGTGTTCATCTGTTAAGCATGATCGGTTCTTTGTTTTAACATTTTTCATGCTGGAAAATAACTGTTCACAAGTATATGTGCTGCCAAATAAAGACACTTGCTGAAGGGCCAGCTTTGTAAGGTTGGGATAATGTTCAACTTTAACATATTTTTTATAAAACGTTAAAAGATCATTTTCAACGTAGGCCGTTTTCAGGGAACTGTTACATTGCAGATCAGTTAGTTCTAATTGGTATTTTTCCTCAACATTTTCAACATCAATAGAAAAGGGATTACTAAACACTTTCATAAGTGGCTCATTGTTTCTAAAATCGGTAAATCTTTCTTCAAATTCATTTTTTAAATTTACAAGTGAGAGTGAATATTATTCAATATTTATTGTTGTCTTTTCCCTCGTCGATAATGTTTTGAAATGAACAAAATTCTTATTAACCAGTTGATTTTGTAGCAGATTCAATTTTTAACAAATGCTTGAATATTTTCAAATTGCTGATTAACAAGCTGGTCTTTCCCTTGAAGTTTCAAATTTAGGTCAGCAAGATATTTTGTCATGTCTACAAAAAATGCCAAATCATTTATCCACTTGGATTCTTCTACATAACTAACATCCTTTCCCTTGCTTTTCATGAATGTTTTTATTTCTCCTAGAAGTGACCAGAATTGTTCTAATGTCGCCGCTCCGCAGAGCCAACGAACGTGACTATAATAAATGACATCCAATGAGATCCAATCTCAGAAAGAAAGTTTTTGAATTATCTGTGGTTGAGGCCTTTTGATCGTATGAAATTTACGATTTTAACAACTTTTTCCATTATATGTTTCATTCCTAATATTTTTTAACACAGTTGCCTCTGGTGAATTATACAATGATGTTTAATGATTTTGTGTTAAATTTCATTGCTCATTAAGCTCACAAAACCCTTTTGCTTTCCTGTCATCGGTTGTTAAACCATAGAGATTTTCATCTTTAAGTTTAATTTTTTTTTAAGTTTTACTGACTTCATCCAAAATATCCTGTCCCATTGTTGTACCTTTCATTGGACACAAGTATAATAGTTCTACAACAATATCAAATGTGTTCGTTACTCCTCATAAATATTGCTAGTTGAGCAGTGTCAGATATATCGGTACTCTCATCTAGTCCTAAACCGTAAAATTTACACTCGTTCAATTTAGCCGTAAGCGTAATTTCTATGTTATTTGTCAATTCATCAACTCTCCTAGCAACTGTTTGGTGTGACAAACTCGTATTTTTCACCAATGTTTTTTTTCTGGACACGCAACTGAAGTAAATATATCTAGGCACTTTTACAAATTCTCCATCAGAAAACGGTTTTCCTCTTTTTGCAATTGCTTCGGCTATCTGAAAACTGATTTTGGTTGCAGCCTCAGAATCTTCTTTTGGTATTTTAAAGAACGACTGCTGTCCAACAATATTTCTTCTTAATGAATTCACTCGATCGATTCTAATTTGACTTTTCAATTTGCTATACTCTGTAGCGTGCTTTGCTAAATAATGTCGCTTGATATTATATTCCTTGCATACTGAAATTTTTTCTTGACATATGAGATATATGATGTTTGCATTTTGTTCAATCACAAAAAAATCTTCAGTCCAACTGCCCTTGAACACACGACATTCTGCGTCAATTTTACGTTTCTTTTCAGCCATCATCATTAAGGGTTAATAGCTTCAATGTATTGATTCTGTAATTATAATTATAATTAACTGGGATAAAGACATCAGCAACAATGGGTAGTATTATATTAATAAAACCATATCCACGCGATGTTCATGAAACTCCGACACTGTCAAACTGGCCCTGCATGTCCATTGTCCTGTCATCCACATCACTAAGGTCGATATATTTACATTTACATCAATACCCTGCAAGCCGCTAGAAGCGTTTGTCAGGGGGTGTCACAACACCAAGTGAACTCTAACTAATTCCTCTGTTGGGCTGTCTTATCGCATCTGGGAAAAAGGATCTGTAGTATTTCTCTGTTCTAGCGATTGTTTCGACATATTTTCTCCTGCACTCTGATCTAACATTACGTTCACTAACACCGATGGGGACGATTATGCCGCGTACATCTTCATATATATCGATATATATCGGTGATATATTTTTACTTCTTTATCAGACAAATATTAGTAGGTAGTTTGTTATTTTGAAATATATATTTTTAAATTCATTTCAACAAAAATATGAATATAAATAAGAGATTTTATCTAGTGGCTAGTGGGCCAGATTGAACAGCTTCGTGGGCCGGATTGTGGCCCACGGGCCATATGTTGGACAGCCCTGAACTATAACAATCATTCAGTGTCTGTGCCAAGAGATAATCGTTAGTAAGAGAGATGTAGTAAAACTAGTAAAAGTCAATATAATTCAGAATGTCCATGCCAGGAGAATAATCGCTACTAAGCGAGATTTTGAAGTAAAACTACTAAAATATATTGCAATGTAACTAAGAGATTCGTTCAAATCAAGTATATGATCACTAACGAAAGAACAAACTTGATATTTCTTAAGGGATTTACATAAAGAAGTGTCGATAATTGATAAAACATGTACATGGCAAAATGGAATAATGATTTAAGTTGAATATAGTATAAAAATAATAAAATTATAAACAGCAAAAATAACTAAATTTATAGAACTTTCTTTCTGACTTCTAGCGCAGCACAATCTGTTATCGTTTCTTCTAGATCCAAACAGTTGATAATTCATTTTCTATGGAAATTGCTAATGCATCTAATTGCTCCTGTGACATGGTCAAATGCAAATATTTTTTATTAATTTAAGTTTTGAAGATGAACCTTCTTAGAAAAGAACTGTCGCTGAGAGTTAATAAAACTCCTAAGAAATAGCCCACCAGAAGAAAGTCGTAAGCACGCTCCCAAATTTCACCTTGGTGAGACGAGAAATCTCATTAAATCTTGCTGAGATATCGAGAAATCTTGTATTAAAATAATATGGTAATAATACGTTATTTTTTAAATAAATAGTTTTATACTGTATATTGACCAAAATTTATTATAAAAAATCTGCTTACAAAATTTCTTAGAGATAACCTATACTATATGTAGTCTAAATTAACCAAATGTAGATTTAAATAAAAAACGAGACTTACTTGACTCTGTTTTCACTGCAGTCAAAGAAAACTTTGCACTGACGTAAACGACCACTCGAACTAAATTCTTTTAGCAGACTGGAGTAGAAATGATTGAAACACAAAATTCATACTAGTTCACTACTACCAGACTTTTTAGACATCCACTCACAAAAGAATTCTTTCTACTGAGAACTATATGGCTCTAAGCTACGAAACTGCATTCACGCTGACTCAAATTTCATTAAGAGGCACATGAAACAGGTGCCAACCAAAGGTACAGAGATGACAAAGGAAACTCCAACCTAAATATCCTGAGTCCAAGGGCTAGCTCTAAACGTCAGGGAGAGATAATAAAAAAATCAAATTATTTTTTTTAATGAGTGCAAAATCATGTATGCTGAGTTGATGTTTACAAAGCAGAATCTTTCTGGAAGACAACAGCAACCTTTGTGTCTCAGATAACCAAATGAAACAAGCTCTAGTTAAGAGTGAAGAAAAACTTCCTGTTTGTTCTCCCTATCACCCGGCTGCCCGTGTTAGAGTTCTCAGTCGTGGAGTTAGTTACAGTATAAGGATCCATTTTGGTTTCGATATGATTTGGTGTAGGCGGCGCCACTGGCCCCTAGGCCGCCGGCCCACCGGAATTTTGCCCGGTGTCCTGGCAGCCTAATCTGCCCTGCCTTCAGTTTAATTGGCACGTATCTATTGATACTTTCTAGCATTATAGCCTTGAATATTGTCCACGATGTCTCAGCACCTGATCGTATGATCATGTCACAGAAGCTAGGCAAAATTTATTGTCAGCACGAAACTTGGAAAGTCTGCCTTGGGAAATATATAAAACTTTCTTTGAGGCTTAGAGTGTCTCTCGATCTTTAACTAACACTGCATACACAGCCTTATGATCACTTATTCCATCCTCTATGGTGACTTTGTTTATTCTCTCTGGGACGTTGGTTGCTAATAAATTGAGTATGCTGCTCAATTGCATAGGCCTTCTGACTAATTGAATCAGTGTGTGCTTGCAGAATGTTTTGATTAATGCTTCACAGGATTTGTGTTCTTTACCTCTGGTTTTGAAACATAGATTGTCCCAATCAATGCATGAGTACATAAAAAATCGCAGAATATGGTGCCAAAATCCTCCCTGCGTGTTATATGTGGGTGCGTATTATACGTGGGTATATATGGTAGTGAAAATAACACAGTTTAAATTAAATAACTTGAGAATGTGTAATGACTCAAAATTGAACCTTTCTGCGAGATTGAGGAGCTAGTCTCCAAAATAGGTTTTCGAGTAGTCTCCGTGTAATATAATGGCATCGGATGTCAATTTTTCATGATTATGTATGTTTTAAAAAAAGTGTTAATAGTCATTTTTAGAAGTCACTTCTTAAATGTTTGATTATTGCCATAATTGTGTCATCACAGTCAGCTTCCGATATATTATTCAACCAATATTACCGTAAAATATCAAAATCGAAATTTTGGAATTGCAGGCATTACACAAATTCCATTTTTTCATAATATTAAGCTATAAGAATGGGTTTGTGGGCATTACACACATGCGGGTATTACTCGAGTAAATATGGTAATAGCTAGGAATGGGAAAATATGGTTTTTTTAATTATTCAGTAAAAACTGTGACAGCTGTTATATACAAGGTTCATAATGCTTTGGTTTCCGCCAACAAACAGTCGATGTTAGTTGAGTATTGCAGTTGATATTTCTGTTTTTATAGTTACTTAATATTTATAGTTTTAGTTAGTAAACGTTTAGTAAATGTTCATGTTTTTGTTTCTTAAACAAAATTATTTATTTTAGAAAAGGTAAATTGTTTTTTAGTCATTTGGGTTGAGCATGATAGCTAATACTATTGAATTACCATTCGCAAGTTATTGTTGATACCTAAGGCAAATTTAAAAAATTCTTTGATGCATTAGGTTTACCGTTTTAATTCTAGTGTTTCATAAAAATCAATGAAAATTTACAGTGATAAATATTCAGAGAAAAATGGTTTGTTAACAGTTTTTATCAAACCCATTAAAATGGTTTATACAGTAGCACCTTGTTGTTTGTGTATTCTAGCCAAGTTTTTGAGGTGCAGTTTTACCATTCACAGCCTAAGTGCCTTGATTATTCACAGGTTGGTATGGACGAAAGTAGACCTTGCATAGCGGTAGATGTTTTAGAGTACTATACTAGTGGTGCAGTTAATATTGTAATACAAGTCATAAAATTACACATGTTGAAAAATTAATCATCATCCATGCAATTTTAAGCAATCGATTAACTTTTTAAATTTGCCCCTTCAACATTTATGCAAGCACTGGCAACCCTCGGGTTACGTAACCCCCAACTTGCATAAATCCGCACTTACTTATGCGGCCTCAAAAATTGCATACGGAAAAAATTTCGCACTGCTTACTCTAGCGGTTTCTGTGAGCAAGCGCGAACTAAATCTTTATCCATGTGCATAAAGAAAGAAGGTAAGACATGGGCTGTAATGTGATATTACCCTGCTGATGTTGCCGTTTTAGCGATTTTTTCGCTTTAACCCAAGACTTTGGTGTCAAATTGCACCCAAAATAAATGCCACTGCGGCTACCGCCTTATGTAGTGAATCAATCTAACAATGTACCTAATTCTAGCGACTAACTATAATTGTGGTGTAATCTGCACTCAAATAAATACATTGACAACAGATAACATGTCTGCGTGGTACCGTAGTTTCTCTCCCAATCCCCTGTCTTTTTCCGATTGTTGATGTGTGTGGTCTTCATATGAGTTTACGCTTTATGTTTTGGATTTACCTTCATAAAACAAAATACACTTAAAATACCACTATCTCGTTACAACAGCCATTATTTCCTCATCTCCTGTAGTTTCCGTAGTAATTTCCAACTTACACAAATTTTGAGTTACGTAATTACTTACGGGACGCATTACTTACGTAACCCAAGGGTTGCCTGTATTGGTGTCCCTTCACGATCATCAGCCATCATAATATGCACAGAATTCATATAACTTCAAATCAGTATCGTAATATGCTCACGAATTAATAAAAATAATTCATTCCTAGTACAGAAGGACAAGAGGGCTTTTTCTTTCCCATATACAAGAATAAGCTGATCTTTTTTTATCAAGTCACTATTTATTTCTACCATTTTGTTTATTTTTTGACTAATCATTAATTTTTAGGCATTCTTCACCAGTGAAGCAATAAGAGCAGAATGCTTTATGGTCACATCTTGCCTGTCTGTCACGTCTTTCATCCTTTGAACCGCTAGATGGGTTTTTGTTAAATAAGTATGAGTGATCTTTATTAAAATTTATTGCTATATTATGATTTTCAACTGCACCCGTCAAGTAGGACTTACACTTTACATATGCACTTAACCACTCAACTGAGTATTTTTTTTCAGTTTATTAAATTGGAATGGAGGTGATTTTTTAGCTTTTGCATATTAGAGGAAAAATACATTAAATATTCAGTAATTGAATACTTTAATTTTTTATATGTCAATTAGACCCTTCTTACTACCAAAAATTAATTTATTACTTATACAAACACAGTAAAACTCTGTTATAATGCGGGTTTCGGAGACGGATGTACACCTGCATTATCGGCCACCCGTGGTATTTCGGAAAATTTTGCGGGAAATCATTTTTTTAAAACGTGAAAGTATATGCTCTATAACAGATTTAATTGCAAAATACTATAAAAGCATATCGTATTTTGATTGAAATGCATACCTTACTTTAATAGGTGTTTTTAAAATGGTCCATTATTTGCTTTTTGTGACATACATCTTCCGTAAAACCCAAAAGTAGAGCTTTTTCATCCAGTTTTCATGAACGTTGGTAACTCTTTATCGATGGCACAAAATCGTAGTTGAACCACAACATGAAAATATCACGAGTCATCCAGGCATTCTTACTGCTTTTATAAATGACAGGCAAAGATGTCATGTTAATGTGCTTTAAACATCAAGGACCTCAGCTAGCGGCGCATCGCGGTAAAATAAGAACCGTTGTTTACGAAGAAAATAAATCACGTTAAAATTTTAAACAAAATTGTTTACAAAGGAAATAAATGGAATCATTTTGGGGGACATGACTAGACCCCTGGTATATCTGAATCCGTGGCTTAGTGAGGCGCGTTATAATGGAGTTTTACTGTATTTACTTTTACAATAAAAAATTTATTTTTTAATTATACATTATGAATACAAAATGCTAAAATATGGTGAAAGTAGTTTAAAACTATGTGCAATTACTGAATGTTTATATCATAATAAAATTAATAATCATAAGAATTAAAATATAAACAGTAAATAATGAAAAATGCAATATTTTGTAGCACATTAATATTTGTGTTAGGTTAAATTATGAAGTGCTATTGAATGTAAAAATTAAATAATATAATATATACTAAAATATCAAAAGTTTTTAAAAATTCTAAAATGAAAAAATAAAATTTTACAAAAATCATAAATCTGTTTTGGTATAAATGATCTCAGGTTTTCCCGGTGAATTGCTTGTGTGAAGAGTTCTCGGGTCTTCCACCGGCAGCCATCGAAATGTCGGTATGGACAGAAGCCACCCGGTTGAAGACCTGAGAACTTTTCACACAAACTGTTTTGGTATGATAAATTCTGAAACAGCGGGTGGGGTTGGTGTACACATCCTCCAAATATTCACTGGAAAGACTTTCGTCATCACTGTCTTCCAAAATATGAAGAATTTCTTCTTCAATCACTTCGGAATATTTCCTTCTACTGGATGAAGCCATTTCACAAGGGTGAAGCAAATGATTTCGAATGAAAAAATAGTATAAAATAATTTAAAGTTACTGCAAATAGAACACAGTAAAATCATTTACTCAAATAAAAGGCTTCAAAAAATACTTCACCACAAACCGTCTACTCTGATGCATAAAGGTCAACTAAAATATTTCTATTCACATATGTTTCTCATACATACCATTAGGTGTATTTGAAAGAAAAGCATTTATAATGCAAAATGCAAGCAGCAGCAGGGAGGGTTGAAAAAATCCCAGATGTCAAAACCAGACACAAAAAATTAGGAGTTATGTAAATGCAACCCACAGAACATAGGGTATCAGTATGAATAGTATATCTTCTCAAAATAAGGATGCAAAGTCCATCTATTGCTGAGACCCTATACTAAAAGGATGCAGCTATGAGTGAGAGAAGCTAGGTGATGGAATATTACGGCATACCCATAGCGAACAGCCCAAAAACAGCATGAGGAATATATACGGCATACCTATCACCAGTGCATCTGGCCATGACGGATATATACGGCATACCCAGATGAGTGGTTAAATATACTTACACTCGTATCTTGTTAAATGCATGTCTAACAATAATTAAATAACATTTTTCTCTTCCTAGCTCAGATATGGTAGGTAAAATATCAGTTAAAGAATTTGTTCCAATAGAGAATAACATTTTCCACAAAAAATCTGTGACAACACATAATTATGATTTATAGTTTTAGAGATTTGAAAATTCAAGAACTATCCAACCTTTCGATATCATTTTGTATGTAAATCCCATAAAAAAACTTGAAATCTCTGTGTATTACTTATGTATTTTAAAAAAATTGTTTAATTTTAAACAACAATATATATACTGTATGTTCACGTGTACCGCATGCACCTTTTTTCCCTGAAATCACCGTCGAAAAACAGGGTGCGCGTCTTACACAAGTACATCATCAAAGCCATTGAAACGTGATGCATTATACCAAATTTGCGCAGTCTATTATATCAACAAATCGTCTTTTAGTATGACAGTGGTGCAGTTGGTGCTGATTACTCCATAAAATCCCAGAGAAAAAGTACCGATGTAATAGCTACGAAAATTTTGATTTCGTTGATTTCACTAAAACAGATTATGTAAAAGCCGGCATCAGTAGGTTATAGGTTGAAAGTATATATGTAGTAGTAGTCTTCAGAATGTTTGGGACAGCAAATATCAAATTCATAGAAATAGGGTAAACACTTTAAGCACTAACATGGAGACAGTCTGACTCTACACGTAATTTGACACGTCCTAGAACTCGCACGGCTTGTGCCACTATGATCTTGTTTTGCAAATAAACAAGATCAACCAACTTGAAGGTACTGGGAGTGGTAGGGTGTGATCCTAAAATGAAACAGAGATAAAATATGTAATATTTCATGCAGATTCAGGCAGAATCCACGGTCGTACTTATAGGTTAAGATGACTTGGGATAATTACATTGTCTCTTCCTGATAGAGACAAAGAGACTGTCCATGATCCCTAAGCACCCTTTCACTCATTTTATTCAGTATGTCATATTTGCTTGGTAAACACAGTTTACGTGCTTTTGTTGGTGGCCACAAATTCAAGTGCTGTATTCATTCACCTCCCTTTGGTGCATAGCCCCTAAAATGAATGGGAATAAAGGTTACGGTCTTTTACTGTAAGTGAAAAGCTGAAAGTGATCAGAGATGCAGAAAAAATAGGAAATGGTGCTGCAGGACGAAAGTACGATGTGCCTGAATCATGCATAAGATAAACTTCTCACAACTAACAGGGAAAGAAGAGCCTTTAGGGGAAAATACGCCAGATATCCCGTTATAGAAGAACGTCTAGCAGAGTACATAAGGGATAGATGGCAATTCGGTTATCCAGTATCGACAGAAATGTGTGTCATTAAAGCGCTACAAATAGCTGGAGAGTTGGTTGTTAGTCATAGTGAGTTCAAGGCTAGCAAGGGATGGGTAAGTTTTTTGTCAGAATGGCCTTTCAATAAGGAGAAAGACAACTATTTATCAACAGCTGCTCGAAACTTACGAGGAGAAACTGTTAGGTTTTCAGCGTTATGTTATAGGCCTGAGAGAAAAATACTCATACTTATTAGGACAAATTAGAAATGCAGATCAAACACCTGTGTATTTCGAAATGCCATGTGATACAACAGTTGACGAAAAGGGAACAAAAACTGTCCAAGTCATCACTGGTGGGAGATAAAAACAACGATGCACTGTCATGCTTGCAGTTTTGGTGGACGGAAAGAAACATCCTCCGTACATCATATTTAAAAGGAAAACTTCCGAAAAATAAAAGTTTCCAGCAGGAATTTTAGTAATGGCATAGGAAAATGGTTGGATGAACAATGATCTACTTCTGGACTGGATAAAGTGTGTGTGGGAATGTCATCCAGGTGCCCTTCTCAATCTCCACAGTATGTTGTTGCTGGACAGTTTTTGTGGCCACCTGACAGAAGACGTGAAGGAATGCCTTAAAGAACGAAAAACTGACAAGGTGATCATTCCGGCAGGAATGACGTCCATGCTTCAGCTGCTGGATGTCTGCATCAGTCGTCCCTTTAAAAATCATATGAAGAGGCAGTATATGGAATGGATGGTGGGTACTGTTAATGAAACTACGCAGACGGGTAGGATAATGAAGCCAGGATTGATGCAGATATGCCAATGGATCATCACATCATGGAAACCAATTAAAGAGGACGTGATAGTTAAAAGCTTCAAGAAATGCTGCATCACCAATAAATGGGATGGGAATGAAGACAGTATTGTTTTGGAAACTAGTAACGAGGAAGGTGCGAGTTTCATTGGAGAGGGTGATAGCATGAGTCATGAAGATTAAAAGTCAGTGTAAAAATCTTTCTTATATTCATTTGTATTTTCTTCTGCATTTATCACAATTTTTTAAATTTCTAAATTGCATATAATTTCTTCTACCACAGGGGAAATCTCTAAATTGACCGGACGGTGGCAACTGATTTCGCTATTCGTCAACCGTTTTTGGTGTAAAAAAATTGACGTAGCCGTAAATGATTTAATTTCCTCGGAAAATTAGTTGCTTCTTGAAATAGCTTCTGAAAGGAATGCTTTTACTATCATATAAAAAAATTTAATTTTTGCCGTTGTTGTAATTTCTTGCTGGTTTTTCCAAATTAATTTTTTTCCTATATCTTGATGCTCAAAAACAGGGTGTGCGTCTTACATGAGTGTGTGTGGTACACATGAACATATGGTATATATATTACCACTAAAACATTTTATTCCAAAATTTACCGGGAATCTAATTCTATTTTTCCGTAAACCTTGAACCTTGCAGTTCGCGGAGATTTTCAGGAATGAAACCCCATTGAACGACAAGGTTGTACTGTACCCAAATTTATTAATAAAATTGACTCAAAACTCAAACTTTTCAGTAACATTTGATTCAAACTTGAATTTATTTTAAAATATGATGTTCGCACAGCCTTGCACAAAACTTTTAATAGTAACAGTGAGTAAATGTTGAAATATTGATTGTCATTTTTTTATGCATTCACAGTGTCACTTTCATATTTAACTCCATGTCAACTGGAAGTGGAGGTTTACTCTAGTCATTTGTTTTCCAAATATCTCCTTTAGAACTTAATTTATGTAAATAAATGTTATTATCATAGTTGTAGAAAATGTAATTTTCTACGAGTTTTATTTGAAACATTTTTTCATAAAAGAGATTGTTTAAGAGATATTTCCGTTTTCCGTCCCTATGTGATACCATAGTTTTCATTGCGATGATATAATTTTCTAATTGTGGATAGTGATGTCTATGCTGACAGGGGTAGTTTTACTTTCATGTAGATATGTAGTTTGTTACCCATAGCAACAGCTAACAATTGTTTGCTTATTTTTTCATTGTGAAAAGTGATTCAAAGTATATTTTACCGTAAAAATTATTCAATGTTTAGAAACCATTCACCAGTGTAATTGCCGATATTTATTCTTGAGGACGTTGATGTCGAGATCTATAATACTCATTAATCTCTATGAAGAAAGTCGTGCTGGACACATTTTTTTATAGTAGATGTAAGCAGTGCCGTATTTACGCACAGGCAACATAGGCAAATGCCTACGGTGCCAAATTATGAGAGGCGCCAAAATATGAACGACACCAAATTATGAAATATGCTAAATATCGAAGTTTTCGTTAAATAAATAAATTTTGAATTATATCGTCTCATTTAAGGACACACTAGCGTGATGTCCGTCAATAATTACGGGATTCTTCGAAAAATGCACAAATTTTAAATTTCATATTTTACATTATATTAAAGGTAGTACTAAGGCAAAAATTCTGACGGATACACACAGAATAAGCCTTTCATATAAGTAATTTTCTTATTCGATGGCGGTTCAATCGATCATTGTTTTTTGTGTGGAATAAGCAGGATTGTGCCGAATACCTCAGTCGCCTCTCGAAAGGGGTGCCAGAATTTAAATGCAACGAAGATTATCAAAAAGATATCGTTTATTCCTTTTAAACATTGTTGCAACAACCCATATTTTATATGTTTATGCTGAGTTGGTCTTGTGCTGCGTGATAGCATCTTTATAACTTATGCAGTGTATGCGACTTTGTTATAAAATTTAATTTAATGAGAAAAGGCACATTGAAAAATAGTGCCTATAGGTGCCAAAAACTCAAATCCGGCCCTGGATGTAAGAATATTTAATGAGGTGAGCTGTTTCAAATCAAAATATTGTGACCATATGTCTTTTGTATCTCTGTGTTAGTGAATTTTATTTAAGACCACAACTATTTTATACCTGCAGAACACCACCATGTACATTTTGTTGTTTTTAGCAAACCCCCAATCCCAAGGCATTACTATAAAAAATTGCATGTATTATTTAATCGCCTATAAAAGAAATCTTTGGTGATATAGTTTAATATATAGAGAAAATTACTTGAATTTGATGACCTGAAAATATGAAACTAATAATAAACTATTAATATGAAGCTATAACTCAAAGAAGTTGTACATTATGGTTGAATATAGAGATTTTGTTAGTCTCTTGATTAGTATATGTTTAACAAATGCATACTGATGAAGGAAAGCTTAGGAGATATCCAATTCTGAATGAAGCATTTTCTGATACCCAAATTCTTTTTTCAATTATGTGGATAATTGTCTGGTTTGGTATTTGCAGTAAGAGAAAGAAGTGTATCCTTATAATAGGCAAAGATTAAATATGATGAAAATCGAGGTTTTCATGGCTTTGGTTTAAAGCTAGTTGTAGATAACAATTCATGATGATATGCAGACACATACTTTGATATGCAAATGAACAACCTGTATTGGCCATAGCCCCTTCTATATATCATATAAATTAAAGCCTTAGCAAACGTTATGTGTAATGCTTTTTGAAGCTTAATATCTCACAAACGACTGAACCGAATTTGATGAAATTTTCAGGATAGCATTATGATATAACAACAAAATGTTTTAATGTATGGAACTCCAGATCAAAGACCCGGGTTTTTACTCCAGAGGATAATTTCCGTTTCCCATAAGGTAACGTGTAAAAATGGACATTTCATTATTTTTTAGATTAAAACTAGAAAGAATTGACCTACAATCTTCGGATATAAACCATTTTGAAGAAAATATTATAAAGTTTCTTATTCTTTTCATCTTTTTTCCACGTACAGTTCTAAATCGCCCAATTTAAACATTTAATTCACACAGTTTGAGGAAATCTTGCCATTTTTAACGGGATGTTGCCTTGTCGATCAATTCCGTTGTTAGAAGTCGATATCATATTGTTATTTCATTTCTTATGGGTGTAAACGTGCTTTGAATGCTTTTAATACGAGATAGAGGGAGAGAGAGTAGGGGACGGAGGGGGAAATGATTTTCAAGACAGTTGTTGTTTCTGATGTTAATATGATCTCCCTAAATAGTTTGAACGATCGTATCTTTCCTCCTGTCATTTTTGACGGGCATTACACTAGCATATATATATCTCCAATTCTCTTCCCCTCTCCTCAGCTGTGATCCTTTCCTTCTTCTCAGCTTGATCATCCCCCCCAACCTCCTATTTACTGCCTCCTTGCAAAATGCTCCCATAAAAACACTCGCACTAAATCTACTTCCAATACAAATAAACACGTTCAAAAATACTAGGCCACATATGTTATGCGGGGTATACAGTAAAACCTGGTTAATTCGAAATTCACGGGACCAAAGAAAAAGCATTTCGAATTACGAAGAACCTCTATAATTCAAAATTTACAAAAAAGCGTGATTTAGCAAATTTAAAAAATGCAAATATAAATTACAGAAAAACAAAAGAATATGACACCATATTAAAATACAGAAAAAAAGGACGTACTACACATGCATACATCAAAATATGATGTCGATGAATAAAAGTCAAATTTAGGATTACTCATTTAAACATTGAAGCATATATGAACATATAATTAAACCACTAAAATGTTAATAATGTCTTTCACTTATTTCAACTTTAAAGTAAATAAACAAAAGTGTGTAATAAAATATTAATTTAAATTTATTTTAAAAAGTTGGTATTTTCCCGTTTCAATTTCAGGGCACTCCCTAGCGCAATGTGTTGCATAATGGCATCAACTTTTTCACAGACATTCATCGGCACGTCTGGCATCCCGGACACATACCTTTGAAGGGTATCTTAAGCTTTTAAAACATCCTCCTTAGATGGCAATGGCACATCCAACCTAGCATCGACGTTATCCACATCGTCTTCTTCGTCGCTATCACTTGCAACGGTTTTCGATTCCTCGATCGTGGGGTCATACACAACCGACGTAGCCAAGTCATTATCAAAGGAAACAAAGTCTCCGAAACTGACAGGCCCCAATACATTACTGTCGATTACTTCCTCCACTTCTGTACCTTGGAACACTTCTGTCGGCTGCGAAGATAGCCCGCTTTTCTTAAAACAGTTGGCGATGGCTTGAGGAGTCACCAATTGCCACGTCGATGACAAGGCCCAGCACGCGTCTAAAATCGTCCATTTTCGTAAATCATCCTGCGAACATCCATTTGTAATTTGCACCAAGTATGATGACAATAGTTTTTTTTCTGTAATGACTCTTTAAATTTTGAATGATGCCCTGGTCGAGTGGCCGCAGAACACTGGTTGTGTTCGGTGGAAAATACAGCAACTCAACATTGGGCGTATTTATCTGAGCCACATGTTGAGCAGAACAGTTGTCTAGTGTCAACAAAATTTTACGATTTTGCACCGCCACACGTTTTTGCATTCTTATTAAAAAACTTTTGAATATGTCTGTTGTCATCCACACCTTTTTGTTATGCTCGTAAATTATCGACAAATAATCACAATTAATACCTTTGAAACAGCGTGGGTTGCCATATTTTCTGATGATTACATGTTTTTCTTTATTCGACCCATCCATATTTGTGCAGAGCACGGCACGGCGGTGAGACACTCCTTACTACGTTTGCCGCCGTGACATTTTTTGCCTCGGAGAGCCAAAGTACGATCGGGCAACATGTTGAAAAAAAATGTGTTTCATCCATATTAAAAATGTCCTTGAGCGCGTACTTCTCCAAAACGTTTATTACTTTGCAGCCAGGTCGTCACTTCCTCTTCGTTAATTTTTTGGGCATCACCACATATACTGCGAGACAAACAGTATTGTGGCATCTTTAAAACCATCCAACCACCCATTGGATGCTTTAAAATCTTCAATGTTCAAAGTGTTCGCAAGACTTCTTGATTTTTCAATGAGCATCGGGCTTGTCACAGGTAAATTCGCCGCTCGTACTTGTGAAAAAAAATCGGACAGTTCTTCTTCGAGGTCTTCGTTTTTCGCAGGCCGTGAACGTTCCCTTTAAATTTATAAAAACTTTCTTCAATCTTCGCCCGATTATTTAAAATTATAGATAAAGACGAGTTCGGAATCCCATACTTTGAGGCCAGGTTTCCTTTCCATTCTAACTTCTTGTCAATGTCTTGCAGCAAAGACATTTTTTCAGCAAGAGTAAGAGTCTTATATGCACTACGAACCGGAGCCGTTGGAGGGTATATTTAAAAAAAATATTTTATAGCAATAAATTTAAATATAGTCTCTCTTGCAATCATTAAACTAAGAATGTTATTTAAACAAGTAACTAACAATGATGAAAAATACAATCTAATACGAAACAAACAACAAACCAAAGGAATATTGGAACGCGTTTTCCACACAAAACTCGCAAAACAGTAGATAAATTGAGGGGATGGACAGAATCTTGTGACAATACCCAATGCCCAGTCGGTATGATCACGATCACACAATGTTTGTAAACCAGCCGACATAGTGCCAGAAATATTTTAGTAAATTTCATTTAGTTTCTTTTTGGTAAGTTTTATTTCGAATTATGTCAACAAAAATGCGTTGATATTCCGAGAATCGGGCAAAAATTTTTTTCGAATTACAAATTATAGAGATTTTCGAATTATTGAAATACATTTGTATGAAATTGGCTTTTTCGGTCTTTCAAGTGTTAAAAAATTTCGAATTATGTCGAATTTCGAAATATAGAGGTTCGAATTAACCAGGTTTTACTGTAGTTAGTTCATCCATGTTATAGGAATGGTGATATCTATGGAATGGATTTTCGATCTTTTCACATTCATCGACCACTTACAAGAACAATAAGTTATTTTTAGTTACAATATATTATTGTTTCCAGGTTTTAAAATTTTTGTACTATTAGACCACCTTCATCACAGTTGCTTCTTCTTTTTGTGTTTCTTAATCACTGACATAGAATAACTACAGTGCCTTCATGTACCACTGGTTTAGAATCTAGAGTATTTTCCTTGGACTGGAAGCATAAGTATACTTCATTCTTTTATTGTGTGCATTTCCAAGTGTTTAGAAGGCATGGTTCAAGATGTCTCTAAAATTTAGATGGAATCAATATTTTTAGTGACGGGACTATCCTTTTTTGACATCTGCCTATGGTTTTCTTAACTCTTCCACATTTACTGATCATTTACATAGTTCTTTTGTATCTACATAGTTGGATGAGTTTGAAGAAGCGATGCAAATTTTACCTCTGGGGGCAGAGATCTAAATCTCAGAGAGAAGGGCAAAATTTATTCTGCCATACACTCTATTACAATGATATTACTTAATCTATTTCCATTTAGCTAGTAGCTTACCTTCAGTTAATTTTCTCTTTGGCTCATGTGTTCATATATCTGAGATTTGTTTAAACAATGTATTTTCATGTATGTACCATTTTTTGTCTAATAAAGGCATCAAAAAGGAAGTTGGAGGAACATCATATTTTCCTATCACTGTAATCTATCTCAGATGATTGCATAGCTCTTCAGAAGGAAATGAAATTTAATGAGGAAATCTGAGAAAAGTACAGATGACGCTCGATTTACGCCAATCCAATTTACATGCTTTCATTTTAACTCCATTTATAATGAACATACAAATAACATCCTATTTGCGCCACTGTGCTCATAAGCATTCGCTACCTTAGAATGTTACATTGTGAAGTGTCACGGTAAATCTTCAGGTGCAGTCACTCCAAGTACACTGCACAGCCAGAAGATTGCAAGCTTTATATGTTGCATAAATATGAAAATTTTTAATATATGCATGTATTTTAATAAAATAATGCCTAGATTTACTTTTTTGTTTAATTCAGCACTTGTACTTTATTTTTACTGAGTATTTGATAAACTCGAAGTTTATATGATCAGTGGTGGCTCCTATGTCTTTTATATAGTGGGGATAACCACAAAATTTTGTTGTAATTTTGTGTATGTGCGCGAGCATAATTTTGGAACTCCCAGATTACTATTTCGAATTTTTTCACAGGACAGTGCAACCTAAAGAAAAGTTTTAAAAGGTCACTTGCATGAGAAATTTATGACGCGTTATTTGCATTAAACATATACAAGGAATAATATTAAATACAGGAATAAATTAACTACTGACATTACATCATCATAAAGAAAGATTTTACAGAGGTTTAACAAGTTCTGGGAGGGAAGAATCCCACTATCCCCATGGTAGGAGCGACCACTGTACATGATCAAATACTGCTGGAAAATTACTTTCGATTTACGCCAATTTCTATTTATGCCATAATCCTCAGAACGTATCTATGGCGTAAATCAAGCGTCACCTGCACTTACTTTTTCAAGTGCTTATTCTTGAATTTGTTTTGAGGCATAAGATAATTCTCTAGTAAGGCTTTGAAATAGCTTAGAAAAAGAGTATAATTTCTTAAAATTGATTCCCGTGAAACTTCAGAATAATTTATGAATTGGATAATTTTATTTATTAAGTCATTAACGCTGGTGCCTGACAAATATGTTTTTACATCTAAGCTTGGTGTCAATCAGTCAAGGAATAGAACAGTCTGAGAAAATATTAGTCAGAAAATTATTAGATTTTTTCTCTGTGGTTGCAGCACCTTGAGATTCATTGTGCATTTGACACTTGGAAAATAAATATGCACTATTAGTTTTTGGAAATAATGGATCACATTTCCTATAAATATACATGATTAGTATAAAAAATGTCATTTAATTAATATTTACTTAATATTAATTACCATTACCGGTAAAAATAGCGTAACATGTTAAAGCACTTGCTGATTCGCCTCATGGACACTGTGAATGTTTGAATGGTATTTAAAATTTTGAAAACAACAGGAGCTGGCATTAAATGTTTCAGAAGAATCACCACCCTCTTATTACTTTAAACATTCAAACAGAGAAGGGGCATTATTTCAAATGACTGCTTGACTAAGAGACGTACATTCGTCAGAATGCTTGTAATCAGTCCACAACACTAGAAGTTTCTCAGTTTTGTCTTACAAATTACTATGTGATAATTTGATTTACTTCACAATTACTGCAGTGGATGATTCAATAGAACTCATAATTTTGCCTTTATTTAACAGATTTGTAGAAGTTGTGCATTATTGCTCTGACGTTTACCTTTTCCAAAACACTGAATCACTTGAAGCTTTTCTTCAAGATTTTTTATTTTCCTTGCTAACTTAGGAGCATTTCCTGCACTTTTATTGCCTTTACTCAATTTTCTCTTTTCTGTCTTGATTTATTTAAATTATTTTTCCACTATTTACTGTTAAATATTTATTTTACATTAGAAATGAAGCAAAATAACTATGGTGCATGACAATTGAACTGACATTGTTGAAACTGAAGACCTGGGACAGTGATTGGCCAGCGCAAAAGTAAACAATATAAAACAAAACCTGCAATAATGCATGCAGTACACAGAATATTACTTTTACAGTACAGTATTTATTTTTTTAATTTTTTCATAAAGTAAAAATTTATGTCCTAAGATGCCAATATGCTATATTGAAATTGCACTAAACGAACAAGTGCTAAACAAGGCATGACTGTAAAATACTGAAGGGAATCTATCCATAATTATCATCAGCAGAAAGAAATAACAATGGTAAGTACAATAAATCTGAATTAACTTTTAACATGTTGGTTATGCACATTAATATTTATACTTCAAGCAATGAAAAGACAGTATAATATTTAACTGTTAGAAAAAGTATTTATTGAACTATTCATTATATACTACAAATGATTTTTATGATACATCCATTCGAAATATAGGTGTAATTTTATAAATTGTTCATTGCACAAGGAAAAAAGCTAATCGTGTGTTAAAAAATTTCATCCCATCTCTGAATTTAAAAATAGCAAATAAACATGAAGGAAAGGCTATCAAACACCCTGTTTGCCAAGAATATCATCCATGAATAGAGATGTAAAATATGCCCATCTGACCTTAGGTTAGAGGTAGACAAAAATGTTTGAAATCTATTGTGGTGAAATTACCTGATCATTTGAAATTAAGAGTAAGAAGGTACTGTGAGTTTCAGCAGTCTGCATATGGCTACCACAGTTTTTGACCTGCTTAGAAACAGAAAAATACAAATAATTGAATTGCAAATGGAAATGAGTGTGACTGATGGTTGTATGCGAGGCTGGATAGTAGCACTATATTTGGAGCAATACTAAATAATAGAGAAATTCTGTTGATGGATGGTTTTGTAGACATTTAACAAAAGAGAAACAATATGAAATCTAAGAAGTTGTTTGCTGGCAAATGAGACACATAATTTTTATTCTGGATTTTGATATTATAGGTATGTAGCTTATAATGTACAGCCATATAAACTACCTAGCTGGCATGTAGTTGGAAAATTTAAGGTATATCTATTGTGCAGTTAACCAGATTAGCTGCATTTATTCAGTATCAGTGGTCTTTGTGGTCAAGAAGTGTTGTATATCCATTTCCATAGGAATTAGTGAAAATTAATTATTACCAGAAGAATTTGTAGATTGAGCAAGTATTAAAGACAGCTGTAAGAAAGAGAACTATGAAAAGTAAACAAATGATCTCTCAGAAATGAACATGTATGGGGCAATATTAACTTTCAGTTTACTTATAAATGATATTGACATTTTCATTGCAAATTTGTGTCATTTTGTTTATAAAATTTTGACTTTTATGCTTGTTTTTGGGATCATCTAAAATTGAGAGTCTTTGAAATTGATATAATAGATATGTAGATATAATTTTCATTCATTCCCTTTTTTGACTAAATTTTCAGAAAAGAAATAAACCGTATATTAATTTCTTTTTTTACATTTTTATCCTCAAGGCATTGGAGGCATGATAGATTTCGTGGAGGTGATCATCATGACAAAAGAGAAAGAAAGAGGGGCCGTGGAAATGGAGACTCACCCGGTAGTGACAGGCCTTCCAAGAAAAAACTTGCATTGGATGACAGGTAACTGGTTTTTCTGTGCAAATTATGTGAAAGGAGCCAATTGGTTCTTTAGCTATTATCCTTCTTCAGAATAATATATTTTAAATTCAAGTAATACATGTTAGCAAATGAATTTATCACTGTAGCTTGTCAGTATTGGTTAAATATTTAGTTCAAATTTTAGCAGGCCCTTGCTATGATATAAGCTGGCAACCTCTGTGAATTTATTTAAGCTGGAATATTTAAACTTAATGGGAAAATATTAGAAACATTAATAAACAGTCTCAGATGTGATGATTTATGTTTCTGTGAAAGAATTCCAACAGTATTCATGAGGCTTCCTAAATTTGTTAAATAATTAATTCTAAAAGAATAGTTAATTTTTCATAATATAATTTATCCTATTTCTCTATCATTTGCCATCCTGGAATTAGGCCTTAACCTAGTGGTTCTAACTTTTTCTGCATCACCTCGTTTACAGCTCCATTACCTTCAAGTCTACTTTGAGTAGCTTTATAGGCTTATCCATTAGTTTTCATTAAATATAATTATATAGGTATATATTATATAGATATATATTATATAGGTATATATTATGTAGGTATATTATTCCTGTTAAATGGAAAATATTTATCTTTTGATTCAGTGGGCCAAGTGAATAAAAATTAAGCAAATGCTTAAAGAACTTAGTAAAAGCAAATGCTTTTAGCATCTGCTTCATTTTGAGTGAATAAAAGTTTGCTTTTGCTTATAAGCATTTGCTAGTCGATTTTAAGCATTTGCTTATAACTGAGTAGCAGACGATAGAATAGTTGGTGATGAAAAACAGTTCGTGACATGTAAACCAACAATAAGTATGCTCAAGTACGAAACAGACGAAACCAAGAACTTATCCCTCCAAGAACTGCAAAGGCTAGTATTATTAAAACAACCTAATCTAATAAATTTACAGACCAAACACCAAAAAATTAACCTGGAAATATTAAAATCCAGTGAAATGTCTGGTACTTATATTTAGCTGAAAAGGAAGGTTCTGGATATGCCATAATTACGTCAGTGGGAAGTAATGAAACGATCTATTTATTTTAAATATTTGATTTCAATAAAAAGTTTATATTTTTCACTTAACAGTTATAAACATTTAAACATTATCATACAATAAAGTTGCAATTTCATTTCTTATTCTTTGCCCCTTTCTCTTGATTTCTGCTTCAGTTTCCATCTTTTCCGTTTCATGTGCATGTTCTATAGCTAGCAATTTATGTGTAAAATCATCACCATCATTTAAATTTTTGGCCACATTATGTACAGGCAGTCCTCGACATCCGTACATAATGCGTTCCTGAAAACATGTACGGAAGTCGAATGTACGGATGTCGAACATACGGATGTCGAACATACGGATGTCGAACATAGATTAACATGTTATGGGGGGGGTTCCATTCCCAGACAGCCAAAAAATATTATAAAATCTCTAATTATGGTATAAATGTTTAGTTTTTTGAGCAGGGGCCTTTTAGACACAATCGTCAATTTTATAATATAGAGCGGGCAAAATGCAATAAAATATTTAAATAATTGCACAAATAAACACTGCTGTACAGACAAAGATGGCGACGCAGCAGAAACTGGTGGCTGGCAACCAGCAGAACTCGAAATATTCATTCGTCATTTCACTGACACACGAAAGTCCGAATTCGGCAAACGGAAGGTGGTTTAGGGTTGTCATTGTATAATGTATGAAAGTACGAGTTTTTTTTTCATTAAAGCACTTTGCTATTTTCATAGTTTTTTTGTAATAATTGCCTAATAATGGCCCCAAAGAGAGTGATGATTGAAATGAAAGAAAAGTCTGTAAAAAGGGCAAAAAAAGTGATGAGTTTGGAGAAGAAAATTTAAGTTTTACATAGGCTTGCGCATAATGAACTGCTTCATCAGTTGGTAAATTACTTGGTGTGACTGAGTCTATAATAAAATTGATAAGGAAAGTGAAGAAGCGATTAGAGCTAGTGTTGCAAGTGGTACTTCAATGAGTACAAAAGTGTCTTTTGTACCTAGGAATCCGTATGTAGAGAAGACAGAAAGCTTTACACCTGTGAATCGAGACCCAAACTCGCAAGAAAATCATGCTGAATTCACTTGTCATTCACAAGAAAGACAAGCAACTGCACAATCATTGTCTCAAATTGTTTCGCGGTCTGCTAACGGGATATCGCCAACGTCATCGAAGCGTGTGCAGATTGGTTCCTTGATCTTTAAAAAAATGTGGCATTTTTTCAGAACAGCACAGTACGTATTATGTTATTATACAGGGTGTTCAGAAAGTCTCTATACACCTATACCAAAGAAAAACACCTATTCCAAAGAAAAGTAATTTATTATGTCATTATCACAAGTAGTTTCTAACAGATAGTTTTGATTCTACACACCATTAGTTCTTACAACAAATGTTGGAAGTGACCTCCCCGAGCATCTAAACAAGCCTGAACACATTTAATTTTATTGTTAAACACCTTCTTCAGCTCCTCTGTTGTTATGCCTTTGATGTAAGCATTTACAGCGGCTTTTAGTTCCTGAAGTGTATGTGGGTTTTCTTCATAAACTTTGTTTTTTGCTGCTCCCCAAAGGTAAAAATCAGGTGGGTTCAAGTCTGGTGAACGAGGGGGCCACAGATTTTTTGAGATTATTCGATCTCCAAAAATTTCACTCAGGAGTGTCATTGATTGTCTAGCAGCATGGGCGGTGGCGCCATCTTGCTGAAACCATCTGTTGTAAATTTTGTCTTCATTCAGTTCGCCCATGAATGGGTAAATAATGTCCGAGCAGTAACGAGCAGCATTTATTATGTCATTAAAGAAGATCGGGCCAATGATTCTTTTTCTGGAGATTGCGACCCAGACACCAATCTTTTGCTGATGCAGAGGAGTTTCATGTAGACTGTGTGGATTCTCTGATGTCCATAATCGACTGTTTTGAGCATTAACATAGCCTGATAAATGAAACCAAGCCTCATCGATAAAGAATGCACAATCAAGAATATCCTCAGTGATGTACCCTTGAAACCAGGTGCAGTAACTTATTTGCTTTTGGTGATCTGCTGGTTTTAATTCGTGCACTTGTGAGTTTGTATGGGAAAAATTAGTTTCTTCCATACTGCTAAATGTGCAGTTGCAAGACCAATATTTTGCTGTGCCAACTTCCGCATTGATTTTGAAGGACTTTGCAACAAGGTATCAGAAATGTTCAAGAGTTTCTCCTCAGTTAGTTTTGGTGGCCTTCCACTACGGGGCGCATCATGCACTGATCCTGTCTCTCAAAATTTCTCGATTAACGCCCATACTGAATGGCGATTTGGTACTGGTGTATTTGGAAACTTATTAGAAAATTGTTCTCGGACACTTTCAGTATACTTGCCACACGAAAAACATAATCAAAAAGATACGCTCCTCATTTGACAAAACCATGTTTAACAGCAATAATTGGCACAAATTAACAGCAAACACATCTGTGCTACCAAATAGCTAAAGCACAACTGGTTGACCTTGGTCTACCCTACATCCCCCACCACCCATGTCCAAGTCCACTACCGCTCCAACAGATCACGCTAGTGTTTTAAATGATACTTTCATATAGGTCATAGGTGTATAGAGACTTTCCGAACACCCTGTATTTGTTCTTCTCCTTCACAATTGAACACACACTCGACCGGCTTAAGTCCAATGAGTGTCTGATTGAAGCTAAAGATTCACCGCTTTTGGCATGCCTAATTATTTCCATCTTTGTCTCAATCGTGTTCAGTTTATGAGTTCTACATTTCTTTTCACTTGTATTAGCACTTTCAGTTTTCCGTTTCTCACTCATGTTTATAAAATAACAGGTGTAAAATGCACAAACAAAAAAACACTGCTATACGTACAAACAAAGATGGTAACATTGCTGAGACTGAATAATAATAAAAATTTATTGATTATTAACCGACTTTACAGTGGTATTAATCTTGTCAAATTGCAGTACAATATTAAAAAACATTACACACAAATCTTACATTACATATAATACATATATTATTACATAGCATACTTTAATTTGGTAATTTATTAAAAGTGTTAGCTTGGCTGACAGAGTGTGCCATTATGCGATAGCTCGAAATGTTTGTTCGTCAGCTGATGTATGAAAGGTGGTTTAGGGGCGAGAATTTATAATGTACAAAAGAGCGAATTGTACGGATGTCGAATGTATGGATCTCGAGGACTGCCTGTAATATGAAACAACATAATATGATGTTTAGTATTTTTTCTAAAGAAATTTGAACTTTATAACCAATCATTGCAAATCAACGTTTTAATTTTCCAAAAGCAGCTTCAATTACTCTTTTGTGAGCATAAATTCTATTATAATGTTTTTCTTGTGGAGTCGTTGGATTTTTAAATGGTACCATTAACCAAGGCAAAATACCATAACGGCTATCTCCAAGAATAATGGAAGCACTTTTTGATTTAGACAAAATCATATAAACTGGAACGTTTAAGTATATGGCTGTCATGCACAGAACCAGGCCAACAAATATCAACACTGGTGAAAATGTACTCAGAATCACATGTAGCCTGAACATTTATAGATGGAAAACCTTTTCTATTCGTATATTCATCCCCAAAACGACTCGGCTTTGATATTTGCACGTGAGTACAATCTATCGCACAAATTACAGAGGGAAATTAAAAATTCAGACCCCATTTACGTTTAGATTTTGCAATTTCTTCGGTTGTCTTTGGAAACTTTATCCAGTCATCACTCGCTTTTTCACTTATTTTCGAGGCAACAAATTTCACCATCTTACACAGTAGTACGGTGATCTTCCCTAACTCCAATTTGAAATCTGGGATCACTGACATCTTGAAAATAATTCCATCTTCTGCTTTGAAGGATGTGCTCCTCCATGTCTCTCTTGATTTTGTCCCAGAAGCAGATTTGAAATATATTTGATATATGCCTTTTCTTGTATTTTTTCACTTTTCGTTTAATGATAAACTCGGCCATATTAACAATATCGGTAAAATATCACCAATTTATACAAAGAAAAGAACTTGAAAAATTTTAAGTGAGCCCCTCACCTCACAGAAATAGTAAGCATATGCTTAAAAGGTTTAGCAAAAGGTCGGTTTTATTCACACATTTTGAAGCAAATGCTACATGAGAATCCTGAAACTAAGCAAATGCTTATTCTTTTAAGCAAAAGCAAATGCTATTTTTTTTATTCACCTCAAGTCATACTTTTGCTTAAAAAATGCTAGAAATCTTAAGCAAAAGCATTTGCTTAATTTTTATTCACTCTGCTCATTATGCTCATTATACATCTATTCCACTTCTTTTAGTTGGTCATTTAGTTACAATATATGTCCTCAATGGCTCTTTCCACAGGAACTCTCGTATGAGCAAGGATGAACGACGCCAACTGTTTGCCCTGAAAGTGGCACAGGAAGAGCAAGAAAAACAGCGCCGTCAAGAACAACTGTGGCAACACCAGCAGCAAATGCAGCAGGCAGCGATTGCTTTTACTGATCCTAACATGACACCTACGATGTATGACCCGGTCACGGGCTATCCATTGTATTACGACCCTATATCTAATTCCTGGCTGCCATATCCTCATTTAACCCAGCAACAACAGCAGCAGCCATCTTCATTGATTCCAGTACAAGCACAGCCTATCATGCCTCCCCCTGGTAAGCCAAAGTATTTCATGCATGTCAAAAGTCTTGCTTATACTAGGAATGACATCAATGTCCTTTCCTTAATTTTCTTAGCACCCGATTACCTTTTTTCATTGTAATTCCTGTAGAAATTATTCATTTCAAAACTTGAAAGAAATAAACTATACTTACTTGAGATTTTTGTACGACCATATTGAAAGATTTTTTTCTTTTGAAAATATTATGTAGGCTATGATTAGGAAGTTCTTCAGTTTAGTGCTCCAGTGCCCAACCTCATGCCACGCTCAGAGCTGTGACTTTTCTTTAGTTAAAAAAATAATTGCTTCACTCCTCCTTCCTTTCTCACCCTCTTTCTATCCCTCTCTCTCACCCTCCCTCTCACCCTCCCTCTCACCCTCCCTCTCACCCTCCCTCTCACCCTCCCTCTCCCTCCTGCGTTGTGGAAAATAGAAATGCCTAATTTGTAGTTGAACCCAGGACTTTTTCCGAGATATTGTTCGTTGCCACCTTACAGTATATGAGTCGAGCATTATCATGCAAAGTCAGTGATAAATCTGCATTTTAAAAGTTATATTAGAGAGGAAATTAATGCTATAAAGTAATTGATCACGAACTTTTATGTTTACAGTTTTCTTTGTATCTTATTATTGAAATGGATGTCCTTTTCTATATAACAATCAATGCAACCGTTTATTTAGATTAGCTATGAAGAGAAGATAACCATGTACCTTTCAATATGTATAAAAAATAACATACGTCCCATTTCTCATCTAATTTTAAATGTATGTGTGAGTCTATTTGCATTAATAAGCATTACAGATGTATAGTATAATGGTTTTACTTACGAAAAGGTGATTCCAGCATTCAAATGATGAAATGCCTTGATTAAATCGTTAGAAACGCTTCGCAGACGCAGTCAACAGCATAATTATCTTTAAATATTTATGTTGCTATGCATCATTAATTTCGATGCTTAAACAAAAGTTTGAAGCGAACAATGCTTTTCTTTCATCAATTTGAATGTTTAATTGGCACTAATTGAGTCGGAGACAACAATGAGAGTCTCCTTGGCAATGCCTAGAATGAGTACAAAAAATCTGCAAAATTTTGAAAAAGAATGCAAATTTCTGAAAACTTCGATCGTGTAACATGTAAATATTGAAGAATAAGATAGTATAGAGTTTTAGCCGTCAAATAAAGGAAAAACGAAGAAAATCGGTCCATATGTATGTATTTTAATGACTGAAGGAAAAAAACCTTGCACTCTGAAAAATCGAAAATCCTGTGTAAACTTATGGAAAAATATAATTGTCTCCTGGAAGTAGAAGTAGTCTCACTGAAATTTCATCAGTAGATGCTTTTATAAATACATCCTATAAATATTCCTTTTTGCTTCATGAAAAATTCGATTGATTCTTCGAACAGAAGCACAGAAACATAGGTAATTATATGTTGTTCCAAATTTGACCAATCGACTCGGTCGAATAGGTGAGCTTCGACCGGTGGGAGAGGGGAATGGATGCACCGAAGATAAGTGAGGGAATGAGTTGTTTACTAGACGCTTGCCTAAAACACCAGGTTTATTGGGGGGAGGTAGGCAATGTGTTGATTAAGTTCGGTTCGGATAATTAGAGTTGTACTGTATTTTTTATTTTCAGAGCATTTAGGGGAAATTGTCCTCAGTATCGGTTCCTCATGCAGGTGGTCAATAGATGAGTAAGCTTCCTTGGTACAAAATATAACAACTACTGAAATATATTTATATGGAAACCTTCATTTATCATTTTATACAGTACAAAATATAATAGTTACAATAGTAGTTAATAATTATTATTATTTTGATTGTTATACATCACTTGTTTCAGTGCTTTCAGTATCACTTTCTCCAAATTTATATTAACAAATATTTCATCAATTCCATCCATCACACATTCTCTTTGAATGTACTCAGTTTCTGTATTTTTTATTTTCTGGCAAACACTTCTCCACTCATTTTCACCTATTAAATCACATTTCTCCTCCACTAACACCTTAACATAATTTATTTTGAATGTTACATTCCGTGATGCCATCCAGTTTTTCATTATGCCCCAAATGTTTTCAATGAGATTAAGTTCAGGGTGATATGGGGGCAATCTAATTGTGGTATGCCCATGTTGGGCTAAAACTTGATCCATGGCAAAGATTTTATTGTTTGGCTTATGCCTCTTAATTTTTTCATAAAGTTCAATCTTAGTTTCATTTATAGAAAAAATAATTCTGCAGCTGTCTAACCACGTCTTCATCTCTTTTTTTGAGTTACTGCATGGCGAGCGATCAAGCTTGGTATTGTGGTAAGCAGCATTGTCCATAACGACCACTGAATTTGAGGGAAGATTAGGAAGTAATTGTCTTTCCAGCCATTTCAAATAGTCCTGGCTGTTCATCTCTCCATGGTAGTTCCCTGTTTTCAAGCTGGACTTAAAAATTAGTAATGAATATGGTACAAATCCAAACTCTCCTCCTTGTAAATAAAGAAAAACAACAATTAATGTGGTTCAATAACACTTAATTTGTTGTTTTTTAAATATAAAATTCTATGTACAGTGGTGGACAAAAAAACTGCACACCCTTGCGAGCGCTCCACCGAAATTTCAGTGAACTACTAGTCTCGAACGAGCTGTAACGCGATATGGCAACAGAGATGGTAGAGGAGGGCGTGAAGGGTCTTCTTCCTCTCTCCCCCCCCCCTTAGAGAAGGGTTTACGGTTCTCTCCTAGCTCTAAAGGATCGGATATTTTCCCTCAAGATAATGGTTTTGAATTCAGTAGCGCTTACTTTCCCCATTGCGGTAACACGTGAATGAGTGTCAGATATAATTCTTTTCATTTCAAAATTAGTTAGAATCGAGACATGAACTCAGGAGTTTAACATACGGACGTCAAAAAGAACGATGTTTATTTTTCCATTCAAGGGAGTGTTTACATGGGGCGAGAAACTTCGTGATTAGTCGTTCGAGAATTCACGACCGCTTTCTCGATTCGTGTAAACGCGGCTATAAGAATCGAAAAGAATACACATTCTAACGCCTTAACAATGAAAAAATGTTATTTACCACTACTACTTAATGCATTATTTCGTTGCTTCGACGCCAAATACATATCTGTTTTTGAAAGCTATTAGTTGAATTTGAACAATATCTTTATGCTATTTTACAAAGCATTTATGTATAGTTTTTCTATACACGAAAGAGCTTTTGAGGATTCTTCTCAGTTATATGTCGGGATTACAATCACTCAGATAGGCAAAATGAAAGAATAAGTTTACAATAGCGCAATAGGAATCTTTTTTGGAAGGCTAGGCAGGAGTGGGTTAGGATAAAGGGGTGGAGATGGGTATGGGAGCCGGTGGGAGATGCCGACAAGAGTTCGTAGATGGGTAGAAAGGTTGCAGGTAGCAAGCAATGGGGGGTGAGTGGCGAAAAGTGTACTCATGGATAATGGAAGCAATATTTCTTGGAAGAACAGAGTTATCTCAAGTTTTTCTCAAGGTGGCTCTTATTTACCACATGCAGGGCTTCCACAGAAAAGGAGGTTCTTGTGGTTTTGCACCAACGACGTTATTGTCCACAGATCAAATGGAGTTATTTTTTAAAAAGTTTAGTTAGGTTGTTATAATTTCATTTAAAATATAAAATGAAGTAAATATTCAAGGTTTTGATCGTTCAACGACACAAAAGCAATAGAACTTCCCTACGCGGATGGAGTTTTTTTTGCGTATCGTCTCATGAGTAAATATTGGAAGGTTAGGAACAAACAAGTCCAAACACTTGAGATGTGGATTTCCTTCTTCCTTTCAAACGGTGAAATCTTTCATTCGCAACAAAATTTCACCATTCGGAATTCCTTGAAGTGGATGAGGGAAAAGGACCGAACTTGAACCTAAATGGCAAACACTCAGAAGTCATTGAACTATAGCTATCAGTTAGTCGGCGTATTCTTTCCGCCGACTTTTGCGAGTTTTTGCAGCGTTGGCGTAACTTACACGTTTGCTTGGTCGCATAAATACGCGTATACTTCGTAGAATTACGAAAATAAACGTAGATGCAATCATATTGCAGAGAATTTACTATCGATACAATTTATATAACCTGATCATAAATCCTCGTGTAAGACGCGCACCCCCTTTTTTCCCCGGCGTTTCGGGAAAAATGTGCGCGGGGTACACGAGTAAATACGGTAATTCCTATTTAAGAATGCTAGTAATTTTATCGTTTAAAAAAATGTTTCGTTTATTAAAGTTATTTACTTAACTTTTGGTTACACATAATTCATAAACTTAAATTTAATAGTTTCTCACTTAATTCCTGAAATGTTACGTTTTTCGTAGTTTTCTATACTTTGTTTTTTTTTTAAATTGCTTATCTAAGTGCTAGGCATCCCGTCATATAACTGACCAAAATTCTCCTCCTATGTAAATGAATAAAGATATTGTTCAAATTCAACTTATAGCATTGATAAACAGATATTGGGCGTCGAAGCAATGAAATAATACGTGAAGTAGTCGCAACTAAACATTTTTCATTGTTAAGGCGTTGAAATGTGTATTCCTTTCGATTCCTAATAAATATTTATGCTAACTCGGAATTTAATTAATTTAATCTTGAATGGAAAAATAAACATCGTTCTTTTTGACGTCCGTATGTTAAACTCCTGAGTTCATGTCTCGATTCTAACTAATTTTGAAATGAAAAGAATTATATCTGACACTCATTCACGTGTTACCGCAATGGGGAAAGTAAGCGCTACTGAATTCAAAACCATTATCTTGAGGGAAAATATCCGATCCTTTAGAGCTAGGAGAGAACCGTAAACCCTTCTCTAAGGGGGGCAGAGAGAGGAAGAAGACCCTTCACGCCCTCCTCTACCATCTCTGTTGCCATATCGCGTTACAGCTCGTTCGAGACTAGTAGTTCACTGAAATTTCGGTGTAGCGCTCGCAAGGGTGTGCAGTTTTTTGTCCACCACTGTACCTGCATGACCTATTATTTACCACTGCCCTTTTGAAATGGGTGTCTTCAACCCACATTGCGATGTCTGACCATTCAAAATTTTGGGTGTGAGATGCATGTACATGTATAGGTTTTGTCCATATAAATAATTGAACTTTTTCATAGTTTTCACAAACTATCCATTGTACACGGATATCAGTACGCTCAAAAAGAACTTGCCTATTGTCGGTTCTCTTTTTCCACCTGTTATTTGACACCAAACAAAACATTAAACAATTTTTAGTAATTCCTAAAATAAATTATAAACATATTATTTACCACTAAATTCATACCTGAAACCAATTTTCTTCAGAAGTACATGAAGAGAAGTAATCCCACGTACAAATCCTGTGCTTTCTCTAATTTTCAGTTATAAAGCTTTCAACCTGGGTACCTTTCATTCCACAGTGTAAAACTGATGAACGATTCTCCGTATGATGTGGACATCAAAATCGTCCACCGTACTTTTAGGACTACTCTGTGTTCTCTTCTTTCTAGGAGTAGAAAATGAAGCCTTGCTTCCTTCTTCAATTTCTGCTCCTTCCTTTGAAATTCGGTCCAGAGTGCGAATTGAGATTCCACAGGCTGCTGCAACTCGCTCACGGACAGATGTAAGAGGAATGCAAATTCTATCTGCTCTTACCTCTTTCATAAGCTTTAACACATTATTAATAATTTCACGAGCCTGGCTGTGGATTATTTTCTTACTCCCTACCTTGGATGTTGATGGAGGTGTCTCCATTATAAAAGCAAAGAGAATAAGATGCAACAAAACAAAATGACAAAAATAACCGAAAAAGAAAAAACATAATGTGAAAATTAAAGAAAAAATAATGCGTAAACAGTAACAAAAATTAACAATGTTACAGTAATACCTCGCCTAGCGAATCCTCTGGGAACGAAGCTCCTTTATAACGAAGTCTGATATCATCCGATGAAAATATGAAAAAATGTCGAAAATGTTGCGATTTCACGTAGGCGGCCGAGACAGAAATTGAAGCCGGCACTGCTTGCGTATCGAATGTCTACTAACAAAGTAAGTGCGCAGATGTTCACAAAATTTCTGCTATTAAATTACAGTGTTACTAAAGTCTCGACTCTGATCTTATCTATAAGTGCATACATGTGAAAGAGTTAAGGCCTGCTTTTTGTAGGGAGAAACGCGGCGAAGCGAAGAGAAGAGCGGCTATAAGAAAAATATTCTTACCGAAGAGTTAAATGGACCCGCTCACGCTTAGACGCGGTGAAGGGAGCGGAAGCGAGGAGAAGCGAAAAGAATTTCTTTGGGAGAATATTTCTTCGCTTCATCTGACGTCACGAGGCGAAGTTTTGTGCGATCGGCAACCTTCGTGAAAGTTCGAGGGAAAGCGAAGTTTCTCGTGTAATGGAGGTTTTGACTGAGAATGACCTGGACTTTTCACGGAGCTGCGCTGTGAAGAGGGATGTGTTACAAGCAATGAATTGCTACTCGGAGATGCTTAAAGAAAGAAGGAAGAAGCCGAGGCAAGCCACCCTTGATAATGTTTTCAAAAAACGTTCAAAGCAGTCGCCACAGGAGGGTTCATCTTCCCAGCAGGATTCGTGACTTATCCACAGTGGTGGTCTTGCAGTCTGGACAATATTGACATGAAAGCGGAATACAGTCGCAGTAAGAATGATGTTTTTAAATTTATTTTAATCGCCAATTGAAATTCTACATTCATTATTTTATTACACAGGTCGTAAAGTTTTTAAAATAGTTTCTAAATGAAATAACCTCACTTGATTTTTACTGGTAATCTTGGTTTAGTTTAACTTATTCATTTTCAATGTTAATAATGTTAAAAAATCTTTCAACCCACAGCCAAAATGACGTTAGTGAAGTCAACCTTTGAAAAAGTACATTTTCGAAGCTTCTCCCTTCGTATTGCACCTGTCATCTAGGCTACCACCAATGCAAAATCGGAGGAGATGGATGCTACAAAAAACCTGTCGTTTTGTTTTAAAAGTCATTGTCACTTTCTAAATTGTAAAATAAATTGTTCATTGCTCATTTAACAATATTTTTGTCCATTTATTTAAATATTTGTGGATGTTTTGAGACTAAAAACCCCCTTTTCTGAAGACTTAGAACGCATCCCTAACTTTCTTATGTAATTTATACCTCTGGTAATGAAGTTTCCGGTAACGAAGTGCCGCCGTGGAACGCATCTACTTCGTTAACCGGGGTATTACTGTAATGATAGTAAACAGTAACAAAAATTAACAATGATAACAATAGTAAACAGTAACAAAAATTAAAAGCGATAATGATAGTAAACTGTAACAAAAATTAACGATAACAATAGTAAACAGTAACAAAAATTAGCAATGATAACGATAGTACACAGTGATACGACAGACAAAACTCGATCTCTAACAGAGAATGATGATGAACAGTTGTGTTGCCCCTCAGGCAAAATACCCTTTCTCATCTAGGGGCTCTTTACGGTTGATGGACTCGTCTGAACCAAAATTCATATACTGAGCAGGTGCTCATCAGCACACCTTAAAGCTTCCCCTTCTCATTCTTTCCCTTCCCCTCTCGCACATAGTCGACTGCCACCATAAACCGAATGAACTCTCTCTCTCTCTCTCAAGATATATATATATATCTTGATGCAGTGCTTATAAATTTAATGCTGAGAAACAAAAAATCAAGTCTGTTTGTAATGAATTCATTTTTATAATTTTTTTAAAATAAAACCAGCTTTTTTTTTACTGGGCCTTACCAGGTTTTACTGCAGTGAAATAAATTATACTTAATGTTGTCAAGTATTAAAATAGTAACTAAGCATAAATTATAAAGTTGAAATGAAGATGGAGTTAGATAAATGTTGGTTTTCATTTTTTATATATATTGTTTCTTTGCAGCTGATCCAAATGGGATCTCTCACCCTGAAATGGGTGGTTTTGATCCTCACCTGCATAGTCCACACCACTTCATGTCCCAAGCATCTAACCAAGTCCAGCCCCAGATGCAACAGCAGCAGTCTCCCCTCCTACCAACCCCTCACCAGCCACTCCCCTCCCAGCCTCCTTCCCTCCTCCCACCTCTCCAGTCTCCACACCCTCAGCAGTCATCGCCCCTCAACACGCCTCATCAGCCTCAGCAGTCACCTCTTCTCCCCACCCCTCACATGCCCCAGGTATCTCCCCTCCTCCCGACACCATCCCCTCTGCTTCCCACACCTCATCCCCCTCAGTCTTCTCCTCTTCTACCTACTCCTCACCCACCACAACCTCTTCAACATCACCCTACACCATCTCCTTTGCTCCCCACATCCCATCCACCACCACCAATGCCTCATCCTTCTCACCAACCACAGCTGTCGCCTCACCTTCCCACGCAGCCTCCGATACCCCTTCCTCAGCACCCTGCCATCTTGCCTGCTCCTCGCCAGCCTCTCCCTCCATCCCAACCCCCTCTCCCTCACCTCCCAGTCCCACATCAGCCTATTCCTCAGTCGCCTCTTCAGCCCCATCCTCAGTCACAGAACGTCCATCCTCCTCCTCCTCTTCCCCAGTCTCAGCCACCCCCACTTCCTCTTACCATTCAACCCAAAGGTTATGAACATTCTGATCAGTCAATGCCGTCTTCCCTCTCGCCCTTGGACATTCCCCTCCCTCCTGGAGGTCCTCCTCAGCATCAAGCATTACCCAAGTCGTCATCGTCACCATCTACTTCACCACAGTTGGCTCCTGCTCCCGAGTTCATTCCACTGCCGTCCCAGCCTCCTCCGCCACAATATTCAGCTAATCCAGTGGGATCTGGCCAGCCTGCATATACACGTATCATTCATCATCCACAAGAGGTGAATGTTATTTCCTCTGTCTTATGAAAAATACGTTCAAGATATCCATTCTAAGTCTAATCATTTTGGATATTATTTCTCATTCCCTTTTCAGATCATTTTACAGAATTTGAAAATGATAGTTACTTTAATATGACTTATTCAAGGTGTTCACTTCAGATTTGTTGGGTTGATAATTTTAAAGTATGTATTTGGAGCGAAATTGCATGTGATTGAGAATATGAATATTAAGAATAATGGTAAATATTAAAAAATATAAATTACAGTAATTACTTATATGAAACAACTTTTTTCATTAATTTTTTTGCTATAGAATTTATTTGCTTTTCCATCCTAAAACTTATGTTAATTTTAAGTTAGCTGGAAGCTTGGAATGATGCTAAAATTGAAATTAAATATGAAAAAGTGCTTGAAATATTAACCCTTTAAAGTTGGCTTGTTAGAAAACCAACAAAATGTTAAGCATTCAGGTAAATTAATCAAAAGCTATAGATAGCAATGGCTATCTTTTTGTGCAGTTATATTTTAACTGCAAAAAGCTTCAGTTGTTTTCATTAAACTTCTGTCTCCTTGTATCCCAAAAATTTATTTTGATTATAAAAGTGTAGCCAAGGAAGTAAGTATATTTTTCTTTTATACAAATTTTACCACTTTCTTATGGTGATAAAAAAATATTCTGAAGCTTATACAAATTATTAGTTTTCTTTTCTATTAATGTGACATAAATGTTTCTATTTATGATGCACTGGTATGTTAGGGTAGATTGATTATTTTTAATTATTTGTGTTTACCTTCTGCTAAGATAGTATCCCTTATTGCAAATATTTAGGCACCCCTTCCTCATGGAAATCCGCCAACGTACACACCACCAGAACAACAACATGTCCCTGCATCAAATGTCGGACCACCACCAGTCAGTCAACCCCCTCAAGTGGTTCCCCAGATCCCCATCGTGGCTATTGCTCCCACCCAGGGCTCTGCCCCTGACCAGGTCACTCGTCTCCCTTATCCTCTTGGACTCGTTGGAGGAGCATTCAACCCTCCACCACCCCCTCCCCCACCCCCACCCATACAGCTCCCTCCAAAGTGGAAAACTGCAAAAGATGCAGAGGGTCGGACTTACTACTATCATGTCAAGTTGCGCGTGCCTCAGTGGGAGCCCCCAGCCTGGCCCCAAGAGGTTGGAGAGCTGCCCGCTAAAGTGCCGACAATCATCGAGGAATTGGAGGAAGAGGTGGAGTCGGAGGAGGAGGAGGAGGAAGAGGAAGAAGATGAGGAGGAGGAGGAAGAGGAAGAAGAGGAGGAAGAGGATGAAGAGGAGGAAGAGGAGGAGGAGGAGGAGGAAGAAGAGGCAGGTGTGGTTTTTGAGGAGGGAGGTTCTAGCACAGAAGAAGAAGAGGAGGAGGAGGAGGAAGAGGTAAGTGTAGCTCACTTAAATAAGATATTTCAAAATACACGTCAGGTGTTTATCTGAAACAGATATTTTGGTTCATAAAATCCCAGGTATGTCCTCTTTCTATCCAAAGAAAAAAATTTGAAAAAAAAATTATGAGCAAGGTCAAGCGAATCTTTTGTTTTCATGATTTTACTACCATCTGCAGAATGGCAAATAAAATCCGTTCAGCTTCTAATTAATGTAAGGCAGAATAAACTTCATTTAAAAACCTCGTCTTTTGAAAATGAAACAAATTAAACCCTTTTCAGTGTTGTGTAAATGGCTTTTGCTCCTCTGAAAACATTCGTAATTCATATTTGAGATAGAATGGTCCATAAATATTTATTCCTAAAGGTTCACATCTGCCAGCTTTAAGAAATCTGCTGTATTTACCCGACTTTAAGACAAGGTTTTTTTTAAAATCAATGATTGGGAGTTCTCTTGCATTTGCACGCAGTGAAATAAATAAAAATATTGACAGTGATTGACTAGTGTAGTATGATTTATTGCATTTATCTTTGTTCTGCACATTGTGATGAGAATTTTAGAGATTTAAATAAAGGATAACTCTAATAATCTGTTTGATTTTTGTTTTAAAACACCTTACAGAACATTTTTCCTCAAAACTAGCATCTGTAAATAGTGGTCATCTAATATCGTTGCCCTATGGTCGGGTAAATACAGTATGTATACTTTTTGAGCCTTTGTCAACCTCTTGAGCATTCTCTTGAGACACATGCTGGGTGCATTTTGTTAATTTTGTCCCATGAGATGTCATTTTTGTCTCCTGTTCTCAGGTGATGGGTATGTATATTATAAATACACCATACAGAGATGATTCTCCCTGCTTGATGGAAATGATATCGTGTGACCCTCCTTTGGGTCATCCCAACATGAACTTAACAAATTGACATAAAAAGATTTATTTCTGAAGAGTTAAGCATTTGTGGGTGTTGAAAATTTTCTTCCAGAATATCACGAAAGTTACGTTCTGGTCATTCATTTCTGAGTTAATTATTAATTACAAATTATATATTTGGATAATTTATTTGAAGTTGTTGAATTATTACATTTGATAAAGTTATTGATAATAATTTCATATGTATTACACTGCTATTGTTGACTTCTTTTTGACTAGTTTTTCTTGAAATCCATTTTCCTCTAGTTTGCCTTAAATTGTTCTTTATTATTTCAGTATTATTATCAAGGGGATTAAGATCTAGGCATTTGTGTAAATGATTATAAAGCTGGTCTTGAGTTTGGAAAAAACAGAAATTATGAATAGGGAAGAAATGTTTGGAAAATAACATTTTATAATTCTTGGTGTAGAAGTGTCTTTTTATGTACAGCAACGTAAATGTTAACTGTTAAAATGTCATTTCCTGAATCCAATTAACTTCAAGTTTTGCAGACTTATGATTTTTGCAGTTCTTTGTTACAATTATTGTTTCTAGATCTATTTAGTCATACTTAATCTAAATCAAGATTTGATTAATTTTCTCCCCTGAATGTGTAATTGATTAAAACCGCCCTGTAATGTATATTTCAGGAATTTGTGCATTCGTTAAACCCATTTAAAGCCAACAGTATTACAAGTTTTAAACTAGGTTCATCTAGTGGTTTACAATTGAAAATTTAAGGATGGTCATAAAATTAAAATTTTATTTTCCCAAATTCTCTCATAATATGTGGCAATAAGAACTGAAAGATTGAAGTATTTAGGCTTAGAAGATTAGAAAATCAGCTATGTGGAAATAATGTAAATACAGGTGAGCCCTGCTTAATGCGGGGGATGCGTTCCTGAGGTCTCCGCGTTCGCCAGAGCACCATAACCTTTAGGCGCCCAGAGGGAAATAACTTCCCAAATGGTATTTTTGGACCCACATTCAATGTAAAACATATTTCTACCGGACTTTTATAAAGTAATTTATTAAACAAACTATAAAATTACCTAGTAAACAGTAAAACAAAAAAGCTTTTTAGCGGTAGGCGTACATAATTTCCAAATATTTCTCAGAACACCTACGAAGTTTTATTAAAAAAAGAGTCCAGGGTCGACTGCTTAGCTTTTTTCGCTTATTACATAAAACTTGTCCGTAGCATTCCAATAGTCTGTTGCAGCCCCACTTCACGGCACTCACTCGCGTGAAGTCACTTTGCTCCACCAACAAAGTCATGCACTGATCGACGATGCTCTTGCAGCTCTGCTTATAGATCAAACCCATAGTAGTGCGTGATGGGTCTTCTGCAATTTACATATCATTATATACAGTGATGAGCTGAATCTGGCTTGCTCGAGCCTGTTATTAATTTCTCTTAGAATTTGTGAGCCAGTTGTTAAATTTTTAGAAAATATGAAAATTTATTGATTTTGTCCTTTCAAGTACATTTTGCCCTATCAGATAATCAATTACCGACAGTGTATGAAATGGAATATATTACAAACTGAACACTTGTTAAGCTAGCGGAGTGGTATTACTAAACTAGAGCGATATGGTGCCCCTGGCATATAAGCATCCTGTCAAAGTTATACAAATTTCCTAACCCCCTTTTTTTTAGAGTGCCTGTTCTTAATTTTTTTCCAGCTCATCGCTGATTATATATTTTTATACATTATATGCATTCAAACATTAAGATCCCTCTGTGCGTACCACATGTTTTTTCATATCGCTCATTTGCAAGAAGGATGACACAAGTCAAAAATCGTCATTTTTGAGATTACAGGAAAAACTTGCTCGAAAAATGGTATATTTTTATCGAAAAGAGTGACATAAGTGTAACTCTACCATTAGACGCAAGAGAGCAGAAGTGTCGTCGTCTCATTCCCCACTCCTACACTGGCATTTTTCAGGAAGAGCGTCACATTTCAGTTGTGCCACGTTGTTTGAACAGAAAGGTTATAATTCTTTCATATACAACGTCACATTTTGAATTGTGTCAACATTGCCGATAAAATTTTTGCATGATGAACGTCGTATTTTATTTTGTGTCGTGTTTCAGGTAATAAAAGCATTAATCTAGTTTCTAATTCATCAAATAGACATTTATTTTGAGTTGTGACTGTATTCAGGATTGAATGAAGAATCCAACACGAGTTTATTTTTAGTTTTGTCGTTCTTTTCGAAAATATAAATCTTGTTTTCATGTCAAGCTTAGTTTGGTTTTTAACTTATACCAGTATTCTATAGGTTTTTTATTTGATTTTTCTAGTGTTTAAACTCAAATAATGTCAACTCGTACTCGTTTGATATTAAAACTTGTGAGAGTTGGTGCTGAAGAAAATGATACAAAAACTGGAGGTGATTGGAAATCTGTTACAGCAAGAACATCATAACTCAAAATAGGGGTTGAAAATCAAGCATATTTAGGGCTTTTTATTAATAATCTGGCTGGATTTACGGCATTCATTATGCCCTTGATGCCTAAAAAGAGTACAATGAAGTTTTTCATTGATTCTTTAACATAGTCATCATTAATAACAAATTTCATTAAAGCGAAATTTTCAAACTCTTCTCTTGCAAAAAGACGATTTTTGACTTGTGTCACTCTTCTTCCAAATGAGATCAAAATTATATAATTTTTTGATGTGTAGCGTTATTGTTTTATTATTATTTATAATGACATGTTAATGTGGTAAATTAACATTGTAATAAAGTAATTGTCGAAAATTATAGATTTAAAAAATATAAATCATCAAAAACATTCTTTATGATCCAATGATGCCAAAGAAACATGAAGCATGAATCATATTTCTGTTTCTGTTTTTCAGATGTTTTCCGCCTTAGGAGATATATTTTTGTGTTAGACCCATGAAATTTACAGGGAAAAGAGTGAAACTGGCCACCAGACAATGCAATATTATGCAACACTGCTGAAATATCACAATATTTAGGATACTTTATGAAATTTGATTAGTGCGAAATTTAAAAAAATCATAAGATATTAGACTGCGGTCGCACTGTGCATAAGATTTAAAAAAATTTAATTTGAAATAAAATCCGCATTTTAACGAATCTGCGTTGGCTGGGGCCGCATTAAGCGGGGCTCACCTGTATTAGTTTTTTGAATGAGAGATGTAGATTTATCTTCATTGTGATATTTAAAGGTTGCTGTGTTGGAATCATTTGGTCTTTTGTAAGTTTTAAGTATAATATCAACTGGAACGTTATATTTTAGGATAGTAATGACTTGTTATTTAAAGAAACTTTAATGAGATGTGTATTGTTTCTGTTACATTTTTATTGCATTATGCACTAAGAAATTGATCTGGCTTGTGATGCACTACACACCAAAAACACTAATTCGCTGTTAAGTTTACTACATAAGTTTGAATTTTCCCGTATTTTATTTTGTATTTTATAACCAAAGGAATCCACCTCAATTACAAAAATAGCTAATGTCATATTTGGGATAGAAAATAATCTCCAAACTGAAGATTCTCTACTGTTTGAAATTCAAGACAAAGGGAAAGAAATGTTTCTCCGCAGGCTGATGCAGATGTGAAATAAAGTAATTATAATTATTCAATCACATTAGCCCACTAAGCTTATCAAGGACTCTGGCTACCTATGCTAATTTTTAGCAAGAAAATGGTATTGGTGTTATTATCAACTTTCCTAATAAGGAGTTGGTGCCTAACTATTTGCCCAATGCTCTGCCTCAAGGACCCAGAAGATAATGACATTCATTCCCACAAATATATAGATGGGAAGAAAGAGAACTGGTATCAGCATTGGCTTTCTTTAAAAAAATACACTTAGAGATTGCATGCCTTAATGTCCTTCCCAGAGGACAAAATGCTGTACCTAAGTATCCTCGTAATACATCAGTGGGGCTCAAAGCTGGTCCTGGTTAAATATCCGTCACCAAGGAGATTTGGTACCCGGACCCGCTGAGTGGAATCTATCGTATCCTGTCTTCTCTACCACCTTTAGAATTATTCATAAATTAAGTGCCTGTAATTGATATTTTATTTCCTTGAAATTAATAAAAAAGTTGATTTTTGTTTATAGTATATATTTAGATATTTGTAATAAAAATGCATTTGCATGCCTGAATAACCACATTTGTGTAGTAATAGTTAATTATTCATTTTGTCTTGTTATTTAGTACAGTATTTATTTTAATAATTTACATTATTTAGGGTCATGCAAGTACAGAAATGAAGAACTGTTCATTTAATAGAATAATTAAGGCATACTTTGCTCAAATTAGACTGCATTCTTGCTTCATAAAAATATAGCATTCTTCATCTTCTAGTTGTTATGCTTAGCCATCTTCATTCATTTTTATTTGCTCTAATAATAAAGTCATACTATATGGCTTTCAATGCATGAAAGCAGAAATACACACGAAATATAAGTGAAAAAATTATCAATGCAATCGAGGTATGTACTTCAAAAGTAGTCATCGGTGTCATTGAGTCAGTTCATGTTTAGATGTCATTGAATTTTATAGTGAATCTTTCTCACTAAGTTTCTTTTATTGACATAATTCAAATCAGATCCAAAAATATTGAAAAATTTGTTCATGCAATGGTATTGGCTATGATTTTACGTTTATAGTTGTAGCTTTTTTATGGCAAAATTTATAATTGTGCTTTTTGATTTGACTAGAGTATTTGTCCATAAGATAAGACAGGTATAAATGAGTAAAAAAATTAAAATTAAACAGTTTCCATTCTCCCTCCCATACACCCTTTCTCTCCTATTCTGCCTCTCCATCCCCGGGATGTTAAAGATGAGAAATTTAGCAAATGGAATCTGGCGTTAATTTAATTTCAGTAATTCACTTAATCATCTAAAAGTATTTCAAAGTACAAAAATGCTTTACTCTGTGTAAAGTAATGTATAAGAGTGTTAATAACTCGTGTGAACGTATAAAAAATTCATATTCGACAATAAGTTTATTAATTGAGAAATGTGGAAATGTGAAAAAATCTGCAATGACCAGGAATCAAACCCGGGTCTTCCACTTGCCGGGTGGATATTCTACCACTGAACTACCATTGCAGACTACTTCTCATTAGTGATGTACCGGGTAACCAGGGAAGCAAAGAAAAATTACCCGGCCAGGTAGCGCTATGGCTTTTTTTGTGCTTTTTCCAATTTTTCACAAATTTGACACCTTTCTCGATTTCACTCTAATAATACCATACAAAGTGCCTTGAACCCTTTGATAGCACAGATGGCCCATCCACTGTTTACGCTAGTTTAGTGGTCCTCAAGAGGTTCCCCCAAAGTGAGGTAGAAATTGTAATCTACTATCGTATACGAAGAGCGGAGGAATAAACTCCCGCGAAATGCGGAAAAAATCTTGTTTATTCATCATAATCTCCCATTGTTGAAATTTAATTATTAAAATTTTATCTGCACTTTTATTTTATTCTTTACTTAAGGAGATTTTAGAAAGTTTATAAAATTTTTCAAGCTGGTACTGTTAACCAGTCGTCAAGTATAATTATGCATATTATGCAAAATGTTATTTCATAGTTCAGTTTAACTTTTGTTAGAGTAATCGGTTTTTTAAAAGTTTATTAAAATTAATATATCGTGTCTCTGAATGTTTCTTGCAGGCTAAATAGTAAAAGTAAAATATTAAGTTCCATTTAATTTGTTTTTATTGATATCCTTTTTTGCTCATGAGGGACCGAGTACACGGCACCGGGTACCAGCGCTCGGTGCCGGGTAATTTCCGGGTACTGAAAATATGGCCAGGTATGCTGGGTAATTGCCGGGTACTACTTCTCATTCCATCAATTTATAACATGGCATACTCACCATTTGAGATGGTAGGGGTTTTCTTTGATGTATCTCTTTGAGGACATCCGTTGGGGCTGATTGATAGGTGAAAAAGCAATCTGTAAAATTTAACACAATTTTAAATTACTTTTGGTAAAATTATGACAATAAAACCTTTAGTTTTGAAAATTTAGCCCTACAATCCTTTTGTTTGTGCTTGTTTTTCACATATGTATGATGCCTAAGAATCTAAGCAATTTCCGATTTAAACTCTAACCTGGCCCGCCTAAGCATTGGCATCATCTTCCAATGTGGCCCGCTGAAGAATTTGCAAACACCGATGTGGCCCGCCATGCAGAGAAGTTTGCCCACCCCTGCTCTAGAGCCTAAATGGTAGAGCGAAATGATTGAGATCTCGTACTTAAGCATTTTATCATACAGAATAAAAGCTATGAAGAAATGGTTGACATTGCACAATAATTAAGGGCAGTTTATTCTAGGCAACTTGAACGATAATTTGATTTTCTCAAAAACGGCTCCAATGATTTTGATAAAATTTCATACAGATACTTGAGTTTACGTCTGCAATAATACTACATAGTTCAAATTTATCAAAAAATGAATGAAAATTCAAGTTAATTCTTGGAAAACTTGGATAACAATTGGATTTTCTAAAAAACGGTTCATATGATTTTCATCAAATTTCGTATAGTTATTTAAGTTGATGTTTATAGTGATTCTACATAGTTCATATTTTTCTAAAGATAACTAAACTACGCATTAGTATATGAGAAAGTTTGTATAATGTATATTGTACCAATTTTTTTTTTATACATTCATTTACATTACTGATGACATTTTGATTTTTTTTTTAATTCTCAAGAACAATTTCAACTTTGATTTATGGCAAATAATAATATAACTAGGAAAATACATGGTTAAAGAAGGAAAAAATAGAAATTCAGCAGGAAAATGTCAAAGGTTTAGCTTTCTTGTAAATGTTCTTTTGATGTGCTTTTATCAAAGGCAACTTGACCCATATAATAGCTGAACCTGTAGTATATTTTAATGCCCTTCTACAGTGATTTGAGATCTCATGACTTCTTTGGCATTCTTTGTGTTGAAATTATTAGTTTGATAGTTTTCAATTTTAAAATGTATTTTTTCTATAGTTAACAGCCTCAGGTGTAACTTGATGGAATTTATTCATATTGTCGAAATGAAAAAGATTTACTTGGTAATTCCACAAAAACTTTTTTGCATTTTTTCTGGTGCACATAAACTGTTCTCATGTTGATGCAATAAATGCATCTGCTATGCTCTGTAAATATCTTAACATGTATGAGAAAACTTTTTTTAAGTTGATAAAAATGTGCCTAATGATAACCAAACCAAATTAAAGGAATGCCCTGAATGGGCAGATGTAGCTTCAAAATGCTTTGGATACCTGTTTTCTCTTATTTGGAGTGTATAGCCATACAAAAATTAAATTTGAAGTTTATAGCCCTTTATTCATGAGTGGGAAAATAGGTAGAAGAATCACTACATTTCCCAAAGTTATTTTTTAATATGAGAACTTACAAGTTAATTTTCAATTTTTAGTAAGAATGTCTTAAGTAATTTAATTGGAAAACCACATGGACAAACTTCATCTGATCTGTTTAGGCAACTTCAATTAGATTCTAGTAAAATGCATGGAATATTTTGATGTTAGAAAAAACGTAGAAATTCCCATTTTTGTCATAAGTTGATATTTTTACTTTGCATGATTTTTATCTTTTGTTTGTATGATCTCAGTGTGTTTTACATTTATTCTTCCTCTTTTTACTATCATTGTTTTTCATTTATCCATCAATTTTGGTTTATTTTTCGTGAGGTCTTAGTTTTTATATTAAATATTGATTTTTATCTTTATGCCTGTTAAGAATTTTTAAATTTGGCATGCCTATACTTTTTGTTATTGCTGCTCTTTGTAATTTTGTAATCTTCATAACCCAAGATCATCCTTCATGTGAAGAAGGTGATAGTTGTTGCTCTGAACACAAACTGCCTGGAATTCTACAAGTGACTAAGGGGAACGCTGGGCTCTAGTGTCATGAAAAAGCTTACTGTAGCTTTTTCCATTACAAATGTTAGAGCAGGGATGCAACAAGTAAAATTTATGCATAACTCATTCATCTATGCATAATTTCTCCTCAGATGGAGGAACAGGAAGAAGAGGAAGATGAGGTTGTTGAAGGGTCTCATAGGATGGAGGGACAGTACGAACAGGATTTGATCCATAGGAATGTTGCTGCCCAAGATAGACTGGTGATTGGGGAGGAAGGGTGGATGGGTGAGGGGGCAAGCGCAGAAGAAGATCCAAGGCAGAGGAGGCGTCGGAAGACGATGGCGATGGTTGCTTCTTCAGCAGCCAAGCGCGAGCAAAGGGAGCGTAGGAGGGAGGGGCTAGTACAGGAGAGAATAATAAGTGTGAGTGGATTCCAGGAATATAAAAAAAGAATGTCTGTGATGTTTAACAGTAGAGGCACATACCTGTAGTTAAATTATGCCTCATTAATCTTCAATTGATTTTTTTATTTATAAAAATTTGTTTCATCGTCTTTTTTTTAACTCGTTTTTCTCTTTTTTTTTTACTCCAAAAATTAAGTAAACACAACATCAAATTACAAATGAAATTAACCGTTCCTACAGCAATTATTCCTATAACAAACAAACATTTAGTACTTCCCTTCTGAACACATTCAATTATTTTAGTGAAAATTCTCAAAAATATATATTCAAGAATTCATAGTAGTTTTTAATCTCTAAGGCATTAACAAACCAATTTTCTCTGGTAGTGATTATTTTTATTAAAATAACTTTTATGTGGATTTATCCTATGTTATAGCCAAGAAGAGAAAGTGACCACACTGAATCTGAAAAGGTGTATCAGCAGATCAAGGATCGTCTGAGACGGCACAAGATGGCCAGAGAGGCAGCAGCAGTGGCTGCCTCCAAACAGGGCAGTACCTTTGGAGCCTATGCAACCTCTGTTCCCTCTTCTAGTTCCATTGCCTCCTCACATAGACACCATGGGAACCACAGGCACCACCATAGGCATCACCGCAATAGACCTGCCTCTCCAAATTCTATATCTTCGTCGGCGACAACCACTTTGACCAGATTGGATGACGAGGTTCGAGAAGAGGGCGAACTCGAACGTTCTCTGAGGCAAATGGAGGAGGGTGATGCTGTGAGGGAGGATGATATGGAGGGTGACGAAAGAGAGGGTACCGTGGTGGCTGGGGCTGATACATCTTCATCTGACATAGCACGTCGAATCAAGGATAACTTTAGGGTGAACATGGCTGGTGTCATTGTCAGTTGTTTAAATCAGCACCGTCGGCCTGATTGTAAAAATGGCAGAATTGTTAATACAGAAGACTTTAAGCACCTAGCCCGAAAGGTAAGGGAAATATCATTAGATCCTTGATTTATCTGTTGCATATGCTTAACTGGGTAACGGAGCTGAATGGGGCTATATTTTATAGGAACTTTTTTGTTCCAAATGATCTCTAGAATACACCATTTAAGTTTTCTCCTTTATAATGATTCACTCCATGGAAATTATGTTTTATGAGAATTGTAAATCGTGGCCACAGAAATTGTTAATGTGAAATTATAACTAATTATGATAGGAATTTTGCATTAATAAATTAGAAACTTTTGAAGGAAATTTAAAACTACAGTATTTACTGTGCTTGTATTATAAATTTGTTTGGCCACGTATATCCTTTTAGCAGAGATCTCAAACATCTAACTTACCATTTAAAAATACAATTCTCTCATTATTTTGACTCTTAAAGGTCGAAAAGGAGTGATTTTTGGGTGACGTAGCAGTACAAAATAATATGAAATCTTTAATACTTGGACTATGCAATAGTTGAAATTCTTTTATTTAAATGTGTACCATTCTTATTAGTGTGTTCAGTTGTCAACCAAGTACTCATTATTGCAACATGTGACCCACCGTGTATTGCAAAGTTATTTATTTGGACCTCGTAATTTCAATTTGGGAACCCTTGCTTAAGTTTCATGAAGATATAATCATGATATAATATGCTAACATTAAATTATTAATTTTCTGTAAATAGTGCCTCAAAAATGTTTCATTCTTAAATGAGATTCAGTGTACAGTAAAATTTTGAGAAGACTTCCCATCAATACCTAAGTGTTTGTTGTTGAGGGTTAAATCATTCGTAAATATTTTATCATATGTTATAGATGAATTGGAGAGGTTAGAATGTTAACTAGTGTTTTGTGGGATTAATGATGTTCGATTTTGCTCAATCTATCAAAAATTAATTATACAAAATTGCCTATCAATTTAAACACCTGTATACTACCATAGTAAAATTCTCTTTCAAGTGTGCTTCTTACATTCAAATGTTCAGTGTTTAAAATAACGGGTATGAGATTTATTCATGTTAAATATGAGATATAAATTTTGGTAGTTTCGCTTTTTGTGATTAAGAAAGTATTTCTTTCATTTTGTCTCCTAAAATTCACTGATAGAAATTCTTTAAATCTAACAAATTAACCCAAAATGGCTCCCTGGGGATATGTTCCTGAAAACTTATGAACTGCAAAAACACTGAAGGCAAGTCTTAATAGGAAAGAGAAATGGTAGGTTGGTTCCCAAACCCATGAGAGTAAACTAACATTTTTTGAAAATGCAGCAAATATTTTCGGCCAAATTTTATATTAGAAATAATTTTATCCTCCTTATTGCTATCATTAGTTGTATGTCCGTAAACAGCTTATAGGTTAAACTAAGTTCTTTACATTCTTTATCCTTGGTAACCTTCATTCGTTAATAATTAATGTATGTATAATAACATGAATTGAAAGACTAAAACTGAAAATATTTCACGATTACAAGGAAAGCAAACTTCAGCAACCTGGTGGGAGATTCCAAAACATTGATTAAAATAAGACCTCAATGCTAATGTCCAGTAATGCATGCATTATATCTGCATTGCTGATCTTCGCGTAGTATAATGTTACTTTGACTTTAATGTGAATCAGTTATCTCAATCAACTTTATTTTTAAGTTGACTTATATGGACTAACATTTGCTGTATATACCGTATTTAAATGATTGTAAGCTGACCTTTTTTTACTTTTTTACCCCCTTATAAATTGCCACTCAGCTTAGAATCGGGTCTTAAAAATCAATGGACGAAAAATTAAAGTAATCAATGCATTAGTGCCTGTAGTTTCATTATAACTCTAGATATAATACATAAGTAAACAATCTACTTTAAATGTATGTAAAAAGAACCTCAGTAATTGAATAAGAAGAAATAAATGTTTTGAGAAATTCACTCCCAAGCCATCTTTAGTATGCGTGTAATTGTAGGATTCTCCAATCCATCTCTAGTATACCCCTGTGCGCATAATCCTAGGATTCTCCAAGCCAACTATTGTTTCCTCATGCCTTTGCAAGCATAAATTTTTATCATTTACTTTGGTGAGTTTTTTTAATAATCCCATAATGGGATGAACATATTATTCTGCGGACTTTCCTTATTCTCCCATCTAACTCCATATAGCGTGACTGAATTTCTTAGTTATATAAAGAGATAGGGCTTAATCTGAAATCACAGTCCCATTGCAAAACGTTATTAAGGTTATTGAATATGTCATCATCATCATAGGTAGTCTGTCCGTTGACAGGTTCGTGATTATTCATGGTTAAACTTGATTCTCCATATACAGCCGACTCCCGAGTCTCGATTAATTTGAGATTTCGATCCCGCCGATCGATAATATACGCAGAATTAACTTATTGGTTCCAACCAAACGCGAGGTTTAGTTTTGGTGTAGACATAGTTGTATCTGCTCTAATTGTTTGAATTTGTGCTGATTTCACACTCTTTTCTGTTAATCTTTTATTTAAATTTATCTATTTTATTGATTTATTTATAAATTTATCACTTGACATGGCATCTAAAAGGAAATGTAGTAGTGATAATGTAAGGGAATCAAATAAAAGAGGGCATAAGATTCATAGTTATGAATTGAAATTAGAAATTTTAAAGCGTGTTGAGAAAGGTGAAAGCCAAGCTGAAATCGCACGATCGTTGGGAATGTGTCCTTCAACTATTAGCACTTATGTGAAACAGGAGAACATTCTAGAAGATGTGATAGATTCACGTAATTTGATAACAACAATAAACAGTCCTAGGTGCGGTGTTGTGATTCCTAAAATGGAAAAACTTTTAAAACTTTGGGTAGATGATCAGTGTCAGAAACACATACTGAAGGCCATACTGAAATCGTATGATAGTTGGGAATGTGTCAACTATTAGCACTTATGTGAATCAGAAGGAAAAAATTCTAGAACGTGATAAATTCAGGTAATTTGATAACAACAATAAACAGTTCCCCACCCAATAGCTCCTCTTCTACCAACTAAAATCTTCCAACTTCTCAATTAATAAACCAAGTCCAGTAAGCGCAGTTGAAAAAGCTATGAAAATATTTTTAATTTTATTGTTTCTTTATTCTTAAATTATTTTGTACATTATTAATAACTTTTATATTAATTTCGCTGCGATAAATAGTTGTATGTATAGATAGATGTACGCAGTTATGTTATCCAGCTCGTGCGAGTCGTTTGTTACAAACGACTCGAGCGATCTGGACCGGGCTGTCTGTAAAGCATATTGCATACATCTATCTTTGAAGTTCGAAACACAAATTTATTTTTTCCTTTTTAGTACAAAAAATAAGTTATACTTTTAAATATTTATTATATAATTTATTCATAATTTAATATTGTTGTATTAACATATTAGTAATGTTATTTTATCTTTATAGAACGTGAGGGGAGACTTTTTCCTGAGATGCAGGAACGTAACCCCCGATTATAACATGCAAATATATGGAAAAATGGCATTTGACCCTCAGATATTCGAGATTCGAACACGTTTTCAGGAACGCATCGCCAACGAGACTCGGGAGTCGCCTGTACTCCTATTTTCTAGTTTTCTTCATGTCTTGATAGCTCTCTTTCCCTTTCAAGTCGTCTACCAGCTGAAACTTTTTCCTACCTCTTTATCTTTTTCCATCCAGTACAGGCGACTCCCGAGTCTCGTTGGGGATGCGTTCCTGAAAACGTGTTCGAATCGCGAATATTCGAGTGTCGAACGCCGTTTTTCCATATACGGTGAAACCTCGATTCTGCACTCTCCAATTTTACGTTTTTTCCGATTTTGTGCACTTTTTGTCTGGTCCCGGCCAAACGCTCATAAGAACAATGTAAAATTTTATCCGATTTTACGTTCCTCGAATTTACATTTCCCCCGAATCTGCATCGCATTTTTCCAGTCCTGACAACGGAAATTCACCCGATTTTAAGTTTTCAATTTTCTATTTCGGAAAATGCGAAGAAGCACCGGCGGTGTTCCGTTCGTATTCGAGGTTAAAAATAGGCTTTATTCAATAGTTTTAGTCGTAATTTTGTCCAACTCATGTTTAAATAGGCATATGTTTACATAAGAAATGTTTGCAACCCCACATGGCAATACATTTATCGGCCAATCGAATAAACGAACACACTTCTTGCTCACCGTTACGCTTGCGTAGTTTCAGCCATTTGTTTTTGTAGGAAGTTCATATAAACACGACGCTAGACGTTGTATATACCGTATTTACTCATGTAACCCGCGCACTCCTATTTTTGGGCCTGTTCGGAGGGAAAAAATTAATTTGAGCCAGCATAAGTTTATTTTTAAGTCACCGATTCGCACTCCCTGAAACAAGTTCCGCTCAGGTTAAGTATTCTCCCTTCTACGTGACGCAATTTATTGGATGATCTCTTTATGACGATACTAGCAGAAATCTCCTCATCGATAGTCCTCTTTTGTTAACCCCTTAAATGTTTTTGTTGTAATATTATGCAACTTCGTCCTCACTTCACTGTTTTTGACGTAACATAACGCATTGATGCGGAGTTTCACGAACTATTTGTTCATCTATGAACGGGAACTTCCCTACGTGGATGGCGAGTTTTTTCGCGTATCGTCTCCTGAGTAAATATTGGAAGGTTAGGAACAAACAAGTCCAAACACTTGAGAGGTGGAGATTTCCGCCTTCCTTTCGAACGATGAAATCTTTCATTCGCAGCATAACTTCACCACTCCGAATTCCTTGAAGTGGATGAGGGAAAAGGACCAAACTTGAACCTAACTATTCTCAAGTCGGAAAACCCTATAGTTATCAGTCAGTCGGCGTATTCTTTCCGCCTACTTTTGCGAGTTTTTGCCTGCAGTGCGGGCGTAACTTACACGTTTGCTTGGTCGCATAAATACGCGTATACTTCGTAGAATTCGACGTCTTTTACGAATATAAACGTAGACGCAAGCATATTGCAGAGAATTTACTATCGATACAATTTATATACCCTGTACAGAAATCCTCGTGTAAGACGCGCACCCCCTTTTTCCTCCGGCGTTTCGGGAAAAAATGTGCGTGGGGTACACGAATGAATACGGTTAACACGTTAATCCATTTATTTATCGGTCATTTTAGTAGGAAGTCGACGACATCTACACGACGCTTGGCGTTTTTTATAAACGGGGCAATCCATTAATTAATTTTTGGCATGAAATATGGAAAATAAAGCAAAACGGAAAGTATTTACGATAAGTGATAAAATGAATATCTTAGCTCAACTTGATGCACATGTTGAACACATCACACTTTTTGACTGGTTTAAGATATAAAATGTTATATAAGTTAGTTTATTTGCAAGTTCATTGTTATTGTGTTCAAATATATATATTTTACCAAAGTTACGATATAAAGTAACCACATTTTACTATGTTACATAATCTTCATTTCCCCGATTTTACACCTTCCTCGATTTTACATTTATTTCAGGCGGTCCCTTCAATGGTGTAAAATCGAGGTTTCACTGTATTTGCATGTTATAATTGGGGGATACGTTCCCGCATCTCAGGAAAAAGTCTCCCCTCACGTTCTATAAAGATAAAATAACATTACTAATATGTTAATACAACAATATTAAATTATGAATAAATTATATAATAAATATTTAAAAGTATAACTTATTTTTTGTACTAAAAAGGAAAAAATAAATTTGTGTTTCGAACTTCAAAGATAGATGTATGCAATATGCTTTACAGACAGCCCGGTCCAGATCGCTCGAGTCGTTTGTAACAAACGACTCGCACGAGCTGGATAACATAACTGCGTACATCTATCTATACATACAACTATTTATCGCAGCGAAATTAATATAAAAGTTATTAATAATGTACAAAATAATTTAAGAATAAAGAAACAATAAAATTAAAAATATTTTCATAGCTTTTTCAACTGCGCTTACTGGACTTGGTTTATTAATTGAGAAGTTGGAAGATTTTAGTTGGTAGAAGAGGAGCTATTGGGTGGGGAACTGTTTATTGTTGTTATCAAATTACCTGAATTTATCACGTTCTAGAATTTTTTCCTTCTGATTCACATAAGTGCTAATAGTTGACACATTCCCAACTATCATACGATTTCAGTATGGCCTTCAGTATGTGTTTCTGACACTGATCATCTACCCAAAGTTTTAAAAGTTTTTCCATTTTAGGAATCACAACACCGCACCTAGGACTGTTTATTGTTGTTATCAAATTACGTGAATCTATCACATCTTCTAGAATGTTCTCCTGTTTCACATAAGTGCTAATAGTTGAAGGACACATTCCCAACGATCGTGCGATTTCAGCTTGGCTTTCACCTTTCTCAACACGCTTTAAAATTTCTAATTTCAATTCATAACTATGAATCTTATGCCCTCTTTTATTTGATTCCCTTACATTATCACTACTACATTTCCTTTTAGATGCCATGTCAAGTGATAAATTTATAAATAAATCAATAAAATAGATAAATTTAAATAAAAGATTAACAGAAAAGAGTGTGAAATCAGCACAAATTCAAACAATTAGAGCAGATACAACTATGTCTACACCAAAACTAAACCTCGCGTTTGGTTGGAACCAATAAGTTAATTCTGCGTATATTATCGATTGGCGGGATCGAAATCTCAAATTAATCGAGACTCGGGAGTCGGCTGTATATGGAGAATCAAGTTTAACCATGAATAATCATGAACCTGTCAACGGACAGACTACCTATGATGATGATGACATATTCAATAACCTTAATAACGTTTTAAATCGAAATCTCGAATTAATTGAGACTCGAACGATCGAGACTCGGGAGTCGCCTGTATAGGTATATATTATTGTATATCTAAAGCAGAGGTTCTTAATGTGGTGCCTGCCGAGCCATTTCTAGGTGCCTGCTTTCCTCTGCATACATGAAGATGCTCATAATCCCTTATCCAATGATGCAAATCTTGTAAATTTCATTACTTATATTTTCATTTGCAATGCTGCCAAAAATGTTGTTAATGCAGTGATGAATGATAGAAATAACTCATTTGCTTAATGAAAATAATCGTTACTACCAGAACAGTGCCCAGACATCCTGTCGCCTATGACGAGATATGACCCGTTTCTTTCCATCCAACTTCTTGAACTCGAGCTTCTCTCCCTCCTCTGGTAGGAAAGAAGTATTAAGATCAGTTTGTTTTCTTTATACAGAATGTAATTGTTTTAAGCATTAATCAAAAATATTAGTTGTTTAATGTATGAAATTATATAATTCATTCCATCATTTCTCGTGATTTCTAACAATTTTTTAGGCTTGTGCCTGCCTCCATAACCCAGAATTTGTTAAGTGCCCAATGGAGGTAAAAGGTTGAGAACCACTGATCTAAAGTATAGTTATGTACAGTATATTTACGTTATCTAGTATATTTGATAGTAAAAAATGCTGATCAGAGGCAATCTGTATTTGGTCGTAAATTTCTCCTTCCTCAGCTTTTGCCTCTTACCATAATTGACTTCAAAGATAATAACCCCCATTGAGTTAGTCTCTCATCATGTTCAATCGCTGGTCTCGGTCAGATGCTGGCAGGTGTGATGTGCAAAAAAATTCTTGATACAAATTCGTTTGCGATGATTCGAATATGCAGTGTGATGAATTGAATATGTGAGTCCAAGGGGGCACTGCAGTGATCTGTGGTTGCGATTATATGTATCCATTATGATTCAAATATTTTCTGTATCAATTCATTTTAAACTAAAATTCATTTGGGAACAAATTTTGGAGTCCTTTTAAATCTATATTGAAACACATTTTGTACAATTTACTTTATGATTACCAGTATGAAACGAGATACTTAATGTATTTTGGTTGATTTTTAATTATACCTTTACTTGAAATGCATTCTATTTGTCTTTGGCTTAACATTTTACCAATAGGTTTAATACTGATTATTTCTAACAAACAAATTTAATTTTTGATTTCTGGCTTTAGATTAAAAATTTAAAGCAACAAAATTGTTGTATAAATTTTCCATATACCGTATTTAATCAATTGTAAGCGGACATCGACTGAAAGCCAAACCCCCACTTTTCACAAGGACACGCAAAGAAAATTTCATGTTTGGTGTACAGACATCCTAGTTTTCCAGGATTTGTTGAGAAAAAATACAGAAAAGTATGAATGCCCCAGTTTATTTCAAGTCGTGATTAAATAAAAAAGGTAGCAACTAAAATTACGACAACACAAATTACGTTATATTCAAGCATTCAATACAATTTTTACTAAAATATAATTTGTCCTGGTTATGTCCCAAATTTTTAATCTCGCAACAAAAATATCCTGGTTTCTCTCTTTGTCTTCTCCAACATCTCACATTCAACTTATCAATCCTGTAGCACCATTGTAGAGCAAGATTTGATGTTTTTTCCGCATACACTATCACTTTCCTCATCCACAGAATAATGCATTCCTCCCAAAATGGGATTATTAACCAGTCAACTGCATATGCCATATATATCCGTCATGGCTCTTCTTACCCGTGGTGGGTTTGCCGTATATATATTCACCATACGATTTTCTCACCCAATCACTATGGGTATGCCGAAATAGTTCGTCATGTGGCTTGTATATCACGTAGCGGTATCCTTGTAGTTTACTTCCCTGCCAATAGATGGGGTGTACCTCATGTCGAAAAAATATAAGGGTCTTACGGAAGGCCTGCATCTGTCATGTGGGGTTGCCTATTATTGCCCCTACGTAAGTGGGAGTGGGAATTTTTTTTATTTTTTCACGCAAATGTTTACGGTCAGGATCACATTCCCTTTACCTCCTGTGGGGTCCCGAAAGTAATAAAAACCCCTCCAAATATCAGTTAACGGTACAATTTGAAAAACAGATGTTAAAAGAAAAGTAGAATCAGTCATAGTATGGAAATCTAACCAGTGTTCTGTTGAATATTGAGAGGCTCAGTTTTACTTGTTATTACTGTTATTACAAAGGGTGAATTTCATTTTACATAGTAATATAGTGGTTGAGACTGATTTTTTGGAGGGTGCACAACGTTGTTCCAGTGAATATACATTTTCCATTTATTTAGGATTTTATCATTTATTTAGGATTTTGTCATTTAGTTAGGATTTTATCATTTAGTTAGATTTTATAATCCCTTGACTTGGAAATTTTACAATGGCATCATCAAGCAAACGTGCAAAAGTTTTGCCGAAGCAAGAAGAAGACATTCGTGATATTCTTGAAGAAAGTGATGGTGATATTTCAAGTGAATATTTAGATGGTGTGTATATAAACACGGATGTTATCGACAGTGAAGTTGGATATGAAATTGATAATGCTGAAGAGGAGGAGGTGACGAATGTACCTGGATACCCGTATGTGTGGACTACTGAAGAGCACGTGCATGAGAAATTTCGATTCACAGGCGATCATGGAATAAAAGTTGAAATTGAGGATAGAGACGGTGTATTAGATTATTTTGAGCAGATTGTTGATGAAGATTTGTGCACGTTGATTGCTGATCAGACAAATCTTTTTGCTAGACAGTTTCTGGATGCAAATCCAAATCTAAAGCTGCGATCACGAACACGTGAATGGGTAGAGACAATTGCCAACAAAATAAGAACTCATTTGGGAATCTTCATCCTACAGGGAATCGTTTTGAAACCGGATTACAAAAATGTTTATTTGCTGTTTATATGAATGTGTTTCATTTTTAGTCTTTTCAAAATTATCTCGTCAATTTTACTGTAATGTATAATACTAAAAATTTTATCACAACATTTTTTTCTCATACTCATGCCTTTTATGCAGTGTTATAAACAACAAATGTTTATTTGCTGTTTTATGAATTGCTTTATTTTTTAGTCTTTTGAAAATGTTTAATTTGTCAATTATACTATGCTGCATAGTAAGAAACAATTTCTGTTATAACATTTTTCTCATTTCTAATTACTTGTATACAATTTTATTGAACAACAAATGTTTATTTGCTGTTTTTATAAATTTGTTTGATTTTTAGCCTTTTGAAATTGTTTATTCATCAATTTTAATATGATTTATAGGAGTAAAACATATTTCATGACTAGAATATTTCATCCTGATATATTTTTTAATTTATAAAGAAAAATTATTTTTCCATAATGTTTCTGATTTTGGCATGCAATTCATCGTTAATTATTATTTATTTCAATATATTAATAAATATCTAGAAAAACCCTTAATTATTGTCATGATTTTAAAAACCTCCTCAATCGAAGAAAAAGTCCCCACCAGCTGTGTGTTTAGCATAATTAAATACCCAGATGGCTGGTTAAGAAAAAACTGAAAAACTCGCCAAAGTAAATGGCAAAAATTTATGCTTGCAAAGACACGAGGAAATGACAGTTGGCTCGAGGAATCCTAGGATTACACGCACACGCATACTAGAGATGTCTCGGGAGTGAATACATCGAAACATTTATTTCAATTTTTAAGACTCGATTCTGTGCCAAGTGGCAATTTTTAAAAGGTTAAAAAAAAGGTCGGCTTACAATTGATTAAATACGGTATTTTAATTTTACAACTTTGCTTAGTTATCTTTTTCCAAACTTGCTAATAGTAACGAAATTCTATTGGCATTATTTTAACATATTGCCATTTTTCAGTGGTATCAAGCACATTTTCTCCATGCATTAGGTAGTTTCAAATCACAGTTATTAAATTGAAATTATGATATGCATAACATTAACTTTCTTCTTTTCTGACTTTTACAGTTGACCCATTTTGTTATGCTAAAAGAGCTGAAGCACTGCCGCAGTGTAGGAGACCTTGAATGCAATGAGAATGTTAAGCACAAAGCACGTGATTTTGTACGTAAATATATGCTAAAATTTGGTGCTGTGTACAAGAGACCGAGCGGTGATAGGGAAGAGCATTAAACCACAATATGAAGGCATCCTGGAATGATGGACTTGTTTGTGGCTGTGATTGCATTACTGTGCCAATGAATTGGGGTTGCCCTATCAATGACTCCAATTTGAATTTGTTACTTGTCAGGTCCAATTCCCTGGCAAAATGCAATACTATTTCAAAGAAAAGGGTTATAAAAACTTTCAGTGATATCATCATCAAGCATTGGAATCTCTCCTAGACCAGCATTTGAAAATATTTTTCATAGCCTAACCTCAAGGTGTAAGACATTTTTAAAAGAGGTTCAAAGTGAATGTTAATAGACAGCTTTTCATTTCATCAAAAAAAATCACCCATGGGTACACACCCTTGTCTCAGGCTTTGGTTGGCATCTGAATGTAAGATGTTAGAATGTTCAATCAGTTGCTGTACATTTTTAGTGATTTGTGAAGTGTTAATTTAAGTATTCATTCCTGTTGTACTTGACATTTTTCAGAACATTTGTTTATCATTGCCTATTGTTAATCATGTTAGACAGTTAATTTCCTTTTATATTACCACAGTGTCCTAAATCCTCTATAAAATATTTTGGTGGTGTACTGTTAAAGCAATTCCACAGGATACTTGGCATTTATTTGTTGTTACAATTTTTATGATTGATCCAGTGTGTTATTGTGGAAATGTGATTTGAAGTTTTTGAATGAATGTAAATGTAGATTGACAATCCGTACAAAACAAAATGGTGAAAATGGTTTTAGATATGAATTTTGGTTGTATAGAAAGTATCTCTTAATTTATATCTTTATTTTATTTTTTAAATGAGAGATATTTTCGTGTGAATCATGTATTATGGTTGTCCTGTGAAGTTGACATTTCTGTGTATATTTCCACTACTGCCAATCACAGTTTGTTCTGTGTATAATTGGCTATGACTGATTAATTTTTACTCATTAACAATTCACACATTGGGCCTGGAAGCCCTGAGTGTATATTTTGAGTCAATCCAATTGCCAAAACCTCACTCGTTTGAAATGGTTAACTAGTCTAGTTATTCATCAATTTTTTAGAATTGTAGATTTTAGTGCAGAAGTGTAAATTTATTAATTAGCAATGATTTTGGCTTGTACAGGCACCATGTGTAATAAAGTTAACAGTTGATTCAAGACATCAGTATTTAATTGCTGGAGAAATTTAATTTTTTAATTGTCTATTATTATAGAATGTTCTGTCCAAATACAGGTCTTGGATTATATGCTTAGAGGAGTTTTCCTCGTTATCTTATCTCTAGTGAACTTGGTGTTTCTAACTATATAATCAGTTCCAGGGAATGATGTGGTAGTTTTTCCTTTGCTTTCTACATCAAAATACTGATGCTGCTAAGTAAGTCATTTTGACTATCCATTGACCCAGCCAACTTAATTAGTTTTCTGCTACTTGCTTATAGCACTAGCTGCCTGCTGTCAGATGCGCATGTGGTTAGTATGAACTCAGGCATGGTGATCGATATCTGTTATGAAAAATTGGGGCAATATATGTACATTGCTCAAGTTTTCTCATAAATGTTTGCATCTGGTCTTATTACATTATTTCCTGAATGGAAGTAACTCTGAAGAAGTACTATAGCTATAAAAACAGCAAACATTTTTTCCAAGCGTAAATAGTACTAGTATACAGGAGGTCCTCAACTCGTCAGTCCGCATTTACAGCAGTCATCCATTACTGCCCATGTTAGCACAATATAGCATTTAAACTCTCACACCATGACAATGACTCAGCAGCTGCACTTTATAACGGTGACTGAGCGCTTGTGCAGACAATGAAATGTGTTGACCAGCATGGCCGCACCTAGGGTGTTTCACACCCGGGTGCAAGATATCTCTGTGGTGCCTCCCTATTAGCGGAATTTCGTAGTATGATCATATACGACTTTTTTCATCGATAGAGAGTGAAGACAAGCTGATGTATTTCTGTCGATGTATCCCATAACGAATTGATTGAAGAAATTAGTTGCATAATTATTAATATAAACATCATTTAATATCTGCTTGAAGGAAAATTATAAAACTCGCTGCACATATGATTATAATTCAATACTCTGTCCCGTTACCTTAACGATCAATCAAAAATCTAGCCTCTCTATGCTGGACCATTTCGAGCTCCCAAGTTAGGCCCTCCTCGAAAGGGTCCCAGACCGTGCAACAGTATTTCACGACGGGTCAAGTTAGTGTCAGATCGGATTGCTGACTTAAAATTTGAATGTAATGAGAGATTAGAAAATTATTTCATGCCTCTTACAATTCGAAGCGATATCAGTAAATTGGAAGAAAGATTGATTGAAAATCTTCGTTTGTTGGACATGCCCGAAATTTTTATAAGAACTACCTACTTCGATCTTTAGAACAGTGGTCTTCCCATTTTGTCACAATTGGTTGAGTTTCTGTAAACATATTCCGAAACAACTTAAAAATGTGTACCAAGAGGACAACTAGAATTCTGAATGCAGGGGAAACCCCTCTAAGACAGGAGTGGCCAACATCTCAGCCTTCCCAGTCTATATGATAGGCTCAAATCGTCAGTGATACTATTCCAAAAGACCTGTAGGTTGCCCGTCCGTACACTTTGGGATTTAAGTGAAATACCATGAAATACCTCTTTGATTCTGTTGAACTTATCAGCGGTGCAGTTAGCAGGCACTCGGTTAAGAACTTTGAGTGAGAGTTGGAAGGTGATTTTCGGCATTATCATAGAGCTGCAGTAGCAAGTAGTAGTAAAGTAAGTACATAATTACAAATAAATTTCATAACAATGCATTCTTATCATTGTATGATACTGTTTCTATTTGTTTTCCCGAACTAATTATACAATACTAGCAGAATTTCCCATTGAATTTCAACGGATTTAGAGAAGCTACTACAGCACAACATACAAACTCTTTAAAATATAGAGTAGATACTTTTTAACTTACAATTAGCTTTTCTTAACAATTAATCATATTTGCTTGTAACAATCCACTTCCGAACGTATTGCATTAAAAAATAACGATAATTTTATTTCCTATCATATTACTTCCGCCAAATCCAGCTTCATTTCTTGTGTAATTATGCCTCGCTGAAATATTTACTTTTATGTCTTGTAAGCAAGAAACCCGTGAAAAAGTCCATGATTGAACACTGACTCCGGTAAATGAACACCAGATACGTGAGCTTGTATAATGTAGAATATAATGATTTTACTTACAAAAAATGTAAGATTCCAGTATTCAATAGACGAAAGAATCAGACTTTAATACATATTTGTATCAAAATATTTGGCCGGAAGGATTGGATTTCTACCTTCATAAAGGGAAAGGCCAACCATCGCGCGCGGAATGTGTATCATTTTAAATACACCAAGTTAATTTGAAGAATATATTCAGTATAGTGTTAATAAAATTTAGTGTTTTATTGATGTGGATTTGTGGTAGGCAACTTTTCCCGGGCTGGAAAAAATTGCCAATCCGCGCCTGTAAAAAAGCATCGAATGGAGGGAAATTGGAACATCCAAGTGGAGTGATCGTCTGCCTGGATCTGCCCCCGAATTTTATATGAGAATTTGTAGTATTATGAAAAAAGTGAGGGAAGAAATGCAGAGCAAATTACATAAGACGCTTTTTTGCGTCGACTGCTCTTTCCATTGGAGTAAGGAATCGCAAATGCAGTGTATTTATGGTTGCGTACATTTACAACAGCATAAACTTTATAGTGTTCTTTTTTATGTTTCCGTTTAGTGCTGATCTTAGATTCCTAAATCAATCAAATTCATACCATATGTAACCCTGAAATGTTGGCGTTTTTAGGTAAGGTCATTTTTGAGTTGCTTTGTACAATGACAGATGAACGCGTGAACCTAACACATACTGATACACAGGCCCACAGGCTGTGCCAGGCCTCTGAAACTCCCTTAGAAACGGCTGTTCCGAAGTTTAGCGGAAGGGGATAACCAGATGGCAATAGCGTCGCTCTTAGCGTGACGTCATACAGCGGCTTTCTCAAATCTGTTTAAGCATCAGATTTGAACATCGAAGGTTCATTTTGTATCAAAATCACTATTACAGGAATTTCATGAATTTAAACTTATACGATATATGGGGTGAATCATTGAAACAGAATCTATATATATATATAACGCTTAGGTATGTATGCTTTGTTGATTACCGTTACCAAGTAACCATTTATTACCCCATAAGCATTGGAATCGGTGCAAGGCATTTTTAATTTCTTTTTAAAATTACTTAAAATTATTATACGAAGTCCGAACTTGAAGTATTAAACGGAAAAATGAGTGAAAATAATTATTTTATAAAACAATACGAATTCATGCTGAATTTGCTTAAATATTTTAACTGCATAAGAACGAGAAGTTTTGAAATTTATAATGGGAAATTTTATTTTTTAGTTTTGTAATAATTCTCCAGAGACGATCATTAGAGTCAATGAAATATACACAAAAATAAATCCGAGGGAATTCATTATAAACAATGAGTATAATACAATGGAAATATGAATAAATTTATTTATTTGAAAAATTGGTGAAATCACATATACAAATATCTTGCACACGCTTTTAGGTTCACAGGAGGTAAAAATCATAACATTCACATAATGTAGAAATTTTATCAATACCAAGCAAAAATTTTCTTTTAATATACAATGCATTCAATGGAAATATGAATATATTTATTTAAACGTTCGATCAAATCACATACACAAATATCTTGCACACGCTTTTAGGTTCACAGAAGGTAAAACTCATAACATTTACATAATCTAGAATTTTTATTAATACCAAGCAAAAATTTTATAACTTTTAATATACAACGCATTATTAGATTACATTCATTAGTTTTCAGAAACTTTAATAAAAATTTACTTTGCGAGCTTGAACACTTTCCAGTTTAAATTATAGAAACTTAGAATTTTTTTAATAAAGTGGTGATTTTTGTCTGTAACACTGATGAAGGAAGGGATATTTACATCAAAAATATTTTTTATTTGCCTAACTTAAAAGAAAAATATGCAGGAACTATATATCCCAATAAACACACACACGCCTTTTTACAAAAGTAATATAATTGAAAAAACTTATTTCATCTAAAGTTTCCCTAAACTTGGAAACACACCTTATTTACATAGCTAAATATGGGTACAAACATGGTACCAGGAAGAGTTCCTCTTATTTTTTCACACAATGATACTAAAACTCTATCTCGCACATATTTTACAAAAGTAATGAAATTGAAAAAGTAATTATTTTACCTAAAAGTTACCTTCATCTTTTCACAACATTTTTCAATAATATCTCCATTTTAATACTTAATTTTCTTTAAAAACTGAATCATATCACATTTTACGAAATTTACACTGGATTATATTTTATAAACAAACTAGCTGAAAGTATCCGGCGATGCACGGGTTATGCCAGACGTCTTTGGCGAATAAATTGTTTTATATGGTAATACAATCATTTCACCTTGTGCGCATTTTTTTACCAAAGGATGAAGGCATTATAAATTAGGAAAATATGTTTTTATATTTATTTCAAAGCTTGCTTGTAAACGTGTATTTCCGTTGAAATCTCGATTTCGAATTTTTTCATGAAAACAGTACTTTCTCTATACTATGTATATTGGAGGAAGTATAAACTAATACAATACTAAAAAAATACGCGAATTTTAATAAGCAAAATAAAATAAGGTTGCTGGTGGAAATATCGATTATTCCATGTTGTCTTATGAGGAATGGAAATCATTCTCGGGAATTTGGAATTTTTTTTTCGTAAATGGCTTCTACTTTAAGAACCGAACATTCCTACCAAATGTCAATCTTCTAGCTACTCGGAAAGTTTGTTAAAAATAGCATTACTCTACATAAGGATTGATGGAAATCCGTTGGAGCAAGTTAGAGAATACAGATATCTTGGTAGCTTAATAACTAGAGATGCCAAATGCACAGATGAAATCCTTAGTAGAATAACGAAAGCAAAAGCCTCATTCAGAAAGAAGAAACAGTTGCTTTAACCACTTTCTCATTTGACAATGTGAAATTTTTGGATGGAATTAATTAATTAGAAACAGATTAATTTCATTCATTTTATTAACTTATTAGTATATTTACATTACTGTATTTACATATGTAAAATATATATTGTTTATACAAATAAATAAATGTAGGATAATATTTACAGAATTCACAGATTTAATATTTACAAAGGAGTGGAGGCTTAATATTTAGGCTTTAAATAGATAAGAAAATCATTTGCAATCATTGATTCGGTCCTTTGCAAACATCCGGGGTAGTCCTCCCATCCGGTAACGCATCTCCTCTGTCTTCTGCTTCTTCAGATTTGTCTTCAGCTTTTCCCAGCATCTATTTCAATGCCCATGACAAATATTATTTAGTCATAATTCTTAAAAATCCATTTTTTGGGGTGCAAGCTTTTATTGTTTTGGAAATTAAAACTAGGATTTAACCTACGATCTTCGGTTGTGAACCATTTTGAAGAAAAAATTACGAAGTTTCTTATTCTGCTCATCTTTTTCCGCATACAATTCGATATATAATGATAATTAGGATGCAAAATGTCCTACTTTGTGATACATTTCTGTTTGAGAGAAGATCTACCGGCAGCAATTCCCTTAATCAATCGCATGGCTACCGGGACCTAATGGGTGAGTTTTACATTGCTGTTTATAATCTCTTCCCCCTACGTCTCCTCCGCTCATACTTCTCATTTAAGAGATCGCAATAATATAGGATAGCAAGAATAGCAGCTTGTCACTATTAGTTCTGCTTCATCCATCATCAAAGAATGGTCATGTTCGGTGAAGTGAGAATGCATCACATTTTAGTTCCGTTATATGCATTAATTAAATATAACAAATTTTCTGTCTTTTCTCAACAAGCTATATCAACGTTTCTCGTAAATTTTGTTTTTCTAATAAGGAAAGCAGGCTTTACTTCCTGAAACTTGGGGAGATATCAAATATGCATTTCCAATCAAAAGAGCATAGTTTGAATTGTTGTTTGTTATTTTCATTCATATTCATAGAATTATGTAACAGATTAAATTTTGAAGTTATATTCAAATGATATTGCTGCCATGAGAGTGAATTTTGAATCAATCTTTATTGATGTACAGCCAAACTGCATTTTCCTTTTAAATTGGATTCTATCAGGAGGAGATCCTGTGGAGAATTGGAGTGTGTTTGATGACAAACCAGCCTTGAATTCTGAGTTATTATGACTTGAAAACTGACACACTGCTGAGTCTAGATTGTAAGTACTTTTATGACCAGCCATCATGCATAATGGGTTTATCACCTCTAAGAGCAAGCAATATTATTTTGTGGAATTTTATTATAACTAAATATCAGCTGTGGGGTCATCCTACAAATGTAAAACTAGCTAATATCAGAATATTTGGTGTAACAATAGCCCAAGCGGCCGAGTCTCCAGAAAACACATATGTAATGAGAACATTTAGTCATTGGTACCATGAAATAGCAGATTATGAAAATTTCCAATGTTTTTCCTTGTATGAGTACATAGTTATTTAAAAAGTTAGTATCATTATTTTAAAGAGGTATTACTGAATTCACCAATGGCCTAGAAGAATATTAGCTATCCACACAGGGTAGAACAAATAATATTTTAAATTAATATCCTTTTACACATAATAATCACAATTTGTAGCTCATTTTCTTAAAAGCCAAAACATGATATTATGATAACTTTGTGTCCATCTGTCAGTGGACAATCAACGTTTTTTTAAAGAGGTATTTAGAAAACTCTTTTTGAATTAGATAGCTCTTATCCATCCTTGAAGTTCACTGCAATTGTACTTCTCATGTAATTCATCGTTTTTCCTCTAGGTGACTTTTGAAATGGTATTTAACCAAACTACTGAAGCTACAGGAGCGAAGTTTTCATGAATGGGAAGGTCTACGTTCCAACATTGCAGGTTTCCCCCTCTGCAACTAGGGAGGCAAAACAGAATTCTGAAAATTTTTAATAAAATGTGCTTCCACCTGTTGCTTTAGTAAGTGTATCTTACTTGTTTCAATTTAAAAATTAGTAAATTGCTTTGGAGAAGACAGCATCTAAACTCAGGACACAGAACTTGTCATGGTTTGTGGCAATGTAATATACTGTTCGACAAAAATAAGGAAAATAAATATTATTATATCATGATGGCTGGTAAAGTTTACTAATAAGTTTTAATTCTTTGTTTATGTTAGCCATATAACCAGGATTAGTTAATGTATTATAGTATGAAGGTAGAGGATGGCTAGACAATTTGCCTCAACCAAGGCAAACTTAAGGAAATTTCAAAATTGTAAAAGATTTTATGTTGCCATCAGCATTCACAGAAACATATTGTGGGAGCAAGGGGAACGAAAACCAGGGTCAGCTTGAAACTATTCCAGTGATAAGACTGCATTCAGCCCTCTTCGAGTTCCTATGTAAACTGTTCAACTTCAATAATATTTATTTTATTTTATCTTCTTTTATAAAATATTCTGAATGATATGTCTCTTATTTTTCAACCAATAATTCTAGAGGGAGGGGCAAATGTGCACGGTCATGTATATAGTATTAACCCCTTAAGCCGATAGCCCAATTACATACTCGCCAAATGCAGATGTTGCTTAAATTGCGATTCTATCAGCATAAATTAGTCTTTCATGGGACTATATGTGTCACAGCAGTCCATCGATATGTGATATTTCAATGGATCACCAATTTCCTGTCAGTTTGTTAGTTTTTATACTTCGTTAGAGGAAAAACATATCGTAAGCTACACTATTTAGTAATTTAAATACAGACTTGAATGGGTTAAGGCAATATTGAAGATGTGATAACAAAAATTTATTCATAGACTCGTAGATATAGAATTTATTTCATTTTTAATTTATTTTGCTGTAAAGAGGATTTTTATTTACATAGAAGAAATAAATATTATAGCGCTAATACCATTATTACTAGTAAAATCCAAGTGTCTCTCTGTTAAAATATATATACATATATGTATATGAACAAATTTTGAACTCTTATTTCAATTTCAATAAATCCTTTAGCTTTTAATTGGCTTTCCCTCAAATTTTAGATAACACAGAGCATGATAACAACTGTGTTCTTAAAGTACTAGTGAGTGTGGTGAAGTAAGAAATTACTAATGAAGAAATGATAAAGGTTCAATAACACATACAATGTGATTTACTGTCAAAATTGTTGATTCTATGCTATTCTAGTAGAATATTCTTTTAAACTATTTGTCAGGTTCTAATACTCTAATTCTTATATCAGAACCGAAAAATAATTAACTTGAAGTTGCTGCAATTTTAGAGTTAAAGAACTGGTGTGTTTAAGATTATGAAATTAAATATAAATCTAAAAAGATTTAAGGAGTCTTCTTATTTCGCTTAAAAAATGATTTTTTTTCTGACAGAAAGTTTCAATTATGGATTGCCGGAGGTCCTTTTTCAATTTTTATGAAATGTCGAGGATTGAAATTAGGCTTAGCAGATATCCCATTCTTTTTTTGGAAATCTCTCAGATTTTTAATGCTTTTCTTTCAGTTTTCGAATGAAATGAAATTTAGAACGCATTCTTGGTGAAGAAAACTGCCACTTAAAATGCGATATAATCAATCAGCTAATTGTATATTATTAAGCCTTGGATGAGTAATTTTATAAGTATTTTCATGGGTTTATATAAACAGAGCCCCTTGATCACAACATAGTTTTTCCTAATAAGAATCAATTTAGCTCGTATAGACCCAGGAAATATTCACCAAATAGACCCACACTTTTACACACACATACATACACACAATGCAAAAGGAATGAAAAACTCAGGCAAAAAGTATTCAATAGTACTAATTTTTTTTTATTTCCATTTTTACTGGAAAAACTCAATTACAAAAGAGTTTTATGTACGCATACAATTAAAGTGTTAAAAAAATAAAAAATAAAGGAAATTATCTCTATTATATCCATTATCACAATTATTCTTTAACACACACATAACTTTCATATTGCAGTTGGAACCCTTATATATTATATAGGTAATTATAATTTTGATAATTGTTTAAACCTGTCTCACCTGGAAGCATTCATGTTGATGACATGTGAAAAAGATATACTAAGTAAAATTAAAAACGAAGATGTCACTGATATAATGAAAATGAAAAGTTTAAAATTAAAAAACACTGTTGGATTAAAATGCATTCTTATAGGCTTTTGTATTCAAGTGTAAATTACCATAATAGATTATAACTAAGATATAAAGGATAAAATTGCGATAATGTAAATCTTCAATAGAAGTGTAACATTATTAATCCATCTGTGGTGTTCTGTTTATGAGATATGTTTATGTGTTCCTGCCAATAAATGCAATGTCATCTTTGTATCTAAAAATGTTTAATTACATTGTCTGATTTTACTGTAATTGAAATTGTTTTTTAGTTTTTCTTTCTCTATTTGAAATGGCTAATATGTAATATGTATCTAGAAAATGTTTTAACTGAACATTTTAATATTTTTTCCCACAAATTGTGAATCATATGTTTTCGTTGTAATATTAACGCTATTATCTTTTTACGTATGTCATACAAACGTTTTAATTCAAGGGTTTATGTAATAACTATGTAATAATTACATTATCAATACAATATACGTTATGTCAATCATCTTATTAATCACAGTTATATATATAGTTTTTAAAATTATCTTTACGGAAATTCTGAACATGGTCTATCATTTCAGCATTTTAAAATCCTTCAATTTCTTCTCTCGTTTATAAGTAATGCAAAATAATTTAGAAACGTCACATTAACAGAGACGCAAACCCATGGTTGTGAAGCCCTGTGTTACATATGTTTCACAATGAAAACAATAAGAATCATATTTACTCTATTTCTACATCAACAACATGCGTACATATTTGCAAGCCTACTTTGAGCTAACAACGTTAATTTCATAATTAAATTAGATCGAAATTATTACGCGGATAATCGTTAAATTTTGCGAATGAATCACATTACCAACCCAGGAGTAGCCTTCCCAAACATATATGTACATATTTACAGGACCTCCGAAAATCGGATAGAATACCGGTCCACAAACTTTCGCTCTCGTTCCCACGTTCAAAACTTCGATAAGATGAATCGATGGTTCGATGCGTACAAGCGATTTAAACCATTGGATCCAGGTCTTATGGAACACTTTGGACCTTGGGTGTGATGTTTACTGTTTTTGGGTGTGTGACTTGTATATTTGGTTAGGAATGACAAATTCTTCTTTATAAGTTTATAAAAACTAATAACACAATGGACTGTTGCCAAGAGCTTACTACGTGTAGGAAAATAGAAAAAAAATTATAAATGTGTCTCAATCCGAACTTTTATATTTTGGCAATTCTCAAAAATTACGTTAATAACTGTATATATCACCCTATGGCTGCTAAAAGGTTAAGGAGGAAGTTGAAATTTAATTAACTGTTTAACAGTTACTATTTCTGAGAAATGAATTGATTTCATCTGATCGAGTGACCAGATTTTGACTTCATGAAAAGAGGACAAATTGCTAAAAGAAATACAGCGAAAACAGGACAATAGAAAAAAGTATTAATAGGAATTTACTTTAAATATACAAGGCGTTTTCATATAAATTAACAATGGCTCAGTAATACACAAATAATGCAACATTAAAAGTAAATGAAAAGTTTTATAAAATTATCTAATATTTTTTCTAAGCTGCCCACATTTTTAAATTCTACATCATTAATTAGTATATGGTCCTAAAACTGCATACATGACAAAATTTTTAAATTATATTTTGTGATTAGGAGTCCTTTAATAGATTGAACTGCCAAACGATTTGCCATCTGTCCACTAAACATTAGACTAAAACAGTGTTTTCATTGTGAGCCGGTATTGCACTTCTAAAATTAAAAATAGAAAAACATACATGTTGAAAACGCTAAAGATAAATATATTATATTATATAAAATAACAATAAATGCAGATTAGGTCTTAAAAAGTCATGAGATGACATTTATCTTAATTGTAACCATAATTTAAAGTTAGAACCTTTAAAACAATACAATGACTTTAATTAAAGCATTATTACCTTCAACTTTAATTTTATAATATAAATAAGAATCGCAATTGCAAGTAAGAAATGCCGTTATGGTTTGAAGAGCCTTGAAGGTTATTTTAATTAGTGTTGTTATTGATTTGAAAAGTGTTGTTATTGATTTGAAAAGTGTTGCTATTGATTTGAAAAGTGTTGTTATTGACTTGGAAAGTGTTGTTATTGACTTGAAAAGTGTTGTTATTGGATTGAAAATGGTATATATATACATGTGTGTGTATATATATATTATCAAACACAACCTATGAACTATTTATAAATAAGGCAAGTAACAATGGTAGTTATACAATTGTAGTTATGTATTACCAATAACAACGAATGAAATATATTTATAAAAGAAGAGAGGCACATAACAATCATATATTCCTTCATTTTCAAGATATGTACAAACAATAGTGAAATTATAAATTCATACATATCTTTTATTGACTACCCCAATAAAGTCAATAATTATGTTATATACTCAGACTTTCTGATAAAAATGTCTAGATTAGAGAAGTACTTATTATAACTAGCACATATCCTCGTTAATGTTGAGTTCATACAAAAGTTTGTACCTGCATATTTAACTTAAATTGTACGATACTGTTATATTGTCAGATGGATTTTGAGTATAATTTTTATAGGATGTGATTTTTATGTGAGATAGTTTTTCTTATTATTGTGCTTTAATGGTTTATATTGTATTTCAACGCACGTTTAAATATTTTAGCTTATTTTTAATACATTTCTGATTGTATTTTTTGGAAAAGGGCTTGTCCCGTAAATAAAGTATTATTATTATTAGTGTAAAATTCATAATGGAGAGGAGCTTACCTTTATGAAATATACGATAATATTACAATAATAAAATTTTATAAATTGATGCAAAGGATGATCCGTATATACTTATGCGACAGGCATTAGCTGTAATAATGGGAGATACAAATGGAGAAAGACGGACGGACAATTGTAAAATTAGATAAAGGATTTGTTGGAAATTGACGCACGAATGTTTTTTTTTTGAAAATATATTACGTGAGTTTTTGGATTTCAAATAGGAAATGAGGTGGAAGGTTACCGTGAAGAAGGACTCACCCTAGTTTTTTATGGTTCTTAAGTGCATTATGAAGGCTAATTCACTTACTAAATAGAGTATCTTAGTTAGGACAATTACAAGTGTATTTTTCTACCTGTTCCGGACATCTGTGTTTGTAAATCAGTAGGTTCCTACGGTAGGTACCTACATTTCAAATTTATACGAATATTTTATCGGTATCAATTGAATATACCACAGGTTTCCAAAGTACATGGATAAGATAAAAACCTGAAAGTATTTTCCGGAGTATAATTGCTATTCTTATAATTACACTCGTGAATAGTTTTTAATAACTAATAATTGTTTCCGCATAATTTGTAAATGTCGCAGAAACTACCCATGTAATTGTTTATGAAGACATGTCCTACAGAAAAATAAATGTTACCAAAAAACGCAATCGTATTTGGACCAAAAATTCGTTATTACTTAATTAATTACATTGTCGGTTTTTAAGAATGTGAAAATATATTTTAATGCCTTATTTTTACCCCTCTCCATGACGAATCCAAATTTAGGTTTGCAAAGCAAAAGTTTAATGCCAATAAATTTGATTTACTGCAAGTAATTTATAACATTTAAGCAAATTTTATCGATCCTATAATAAGTTATAATTGTGTTCCTACTAAAATGTGAAATCAAGATATAAAAAGGAATTGCTTATTTTTTGTGGTTTTTTTGTCGAAATTGTAAATATCCTGCTTTATAAGACGAAATGTTGGTTAGCCTGCGCGCCTGCGCGTTACTTCTTGTTGTTTCATAGAAATCTTAAAATGGCTGACGAGATTATCTGTTATGTGCGTAATACCGTTCGAAATTTATTTTATGTTTCCATCAGACCTTTTTAGAAGGAAAAAACTAGACCTTTTTATTATATTCGAAATTTAATGTTGATAGTTATGATCGTGATATAAGTTTGGCCTTGTGTTCTTCGAAAACTGGTCCACGTGATAATCATTTTCACAGCAGTGTTTTAATACTTTTGGTTATTTTATTTTATTTATTTTAGAAGGAAAAAACTAGACCTTTTTATTGTATTCGAAATTTAATGTTGATAGTTTTGATCTTGACAAAAGTTTGGCCGTTTATTCTTCGAAAACAGTGGTCCATGTGACTCATTTTGACAGCAGTTTTTAAATATGTACTTTTAGTTTGATTTGTGTACGTTTTAAGACACTTTAAGTGAAGTGAAGTTTTATCTAAAGTTTTTTATAGTTTCAATGTGTGTAATCTTCACATTTCTTACTGGACATTAGTTAACGTCTCTTAATAGTACTATTTCTTATTTTGTAAATCAATGATATGTGAATTTTTATATGTAATTATTCAGTATGCCCTGTTTTGCCACTTAATTGTAATTTATGGTGATGTTTTGATGTATTATTGTTTTTGTTTAGTCCACTCGTGCTGTTATATTGTTTTACTTTGTATTTTCTTTTGTGATTGAGTTTGTCTTATTGATTTGCCATGTAACTATGATCTTCTGGAAAATAAATGTACTGTTATTATTGTGTGATCCGGCTGTCCTGGTCAATCTCCTCGAGGATTTATATCTTCAAAGGTAAGGAAATCTTAAATAACTTCTCTATTCATCTTTGATTTATAGTTGAAATATCTTTACCGTATATATATGTATATAGTAAATGTTATATTTATCATATTTATGTATAATGGAGTAATTATTCTTATAAATTAGTCCTTATGTATAACATTTTGTTACCGCATAACATGTTTAATGAGTGATTTTATCGTTGTAAAGTATCATTTTCTGTGAAGAGTTGGTAAAGTTTTTTGCAAGGACGGATTTGTTTATGGGCAAATATAGCCAAGATATGGCGTTACATTCTTAACGTAGGATTAATTAAGGGTTTGTTATCAATATATATTGTGTTTTTAACGTAAAAATTATAGTTTACCTCATAAAATGAGAATCTGTGTTTTTAAAAACGTATGAATAATACATTTTTAGCCAGTTTCCATTACTTTATAAACTTCAAATCAAAAGTTATTGTGAAGGTTTTGTAGAATTTTTATCCTTTGGGTGCGAGATTTCTGATTTGGTTCTGTCGTTGTTTCAGATGCGTGCCTCCGAAGAATGAAGTCTGAAAACGCAGCCAGCATCGTACGTCTTCCTCAGGCCAGCTCTGCTTTGCGATATCAAGAAAGAAGATGGGTGAGTGTGATTGATTTTGCATTTCAAATTAGAACCAATGAGCTTCCCGCTTTAAATATATATATTTCATGTCCTGGCATGTGCAGAAACTACATTAGTCTTACGTATTTTTACACATAGGGGTATTTTCTCTCTACGGCAGTTTTAATATATCTGGAAGCTGCGGAAGTGCTCTTCTCGTACCAGCATCTGTTATGCTTTTCTCGGTTATTTAAAAAACAAAGCTCTACGATTTTGACATTCTTTATCCATTTTTCCTAAATGTGAATCATCTCGTCGAGTAGCTAATCCGTTTCCTATTGCTGAGTTTAAATTTGTGTCTTTTCTTCGCCTTCCGCCGTTGGCTGCATCGATTCTGTTTTGGCTTCTTCTTATATTACTCCCTTCTTCAGTTTGTTCATTTCTTCTTTGTTACCTGATTTCGTTTATGGTCTCTCTCGCTGTTTGTCTTTGCTCATCTGTCCATATTGATCTTCTCACTCTTTCTCTTCTATGTCGTTCTTCTTTATCTTCTTCTGTCTCTATAATATTTATTATTTATTCATTTAGTCACAAGGTGGCTGGATCTGCCAGGTGGCGACAAGTAACATAAAATGACGCAATGAAGTACGTTTGAATCAGATTGACATTAAAATTTTCAAAAGAATCCATTTAGATTCACGTCATTGGTACATAAGTAAAAATTACACAGTTTCAAAGACCTCGTTATATTCTTCTTTCTTCCATTTGATGAATTAATGTGCTATTATTGCCTTAAACTTTAATTAAAAGTTATATTTGTAGTAATTAAAATGCTGATAGTAACAACAACCTGGGAAATTGCAATTGATAGTGCTTTACCGTCAGAGGTAATAATGAGTAAAAGCGTTGTTATGTAAACTAAACAAACAAAATTATAAGTTCTATTTGATGAATTAACGGAGTACTAGCTGTACCCGCACAGTGTTTTCACTGTTTTTTCAATTAATTTATAAAAAATTAAGAATTGTGTAGAATAAGTTGGTCTCAATATTTCACATATAACTCAATAATTCGTATTTAACTCTGATAATGCATTTCCCCAGTATAGGTAAGGTTAGCGAGTACAGGTCTCGCTGAGGGCGAGGCTGTGTGTGCATATTGACAATTAATTGTGCAAAGTCAGTAAGAAATCTGTATTTTAAAAGTCAAATTAGAGAGGAAATTAATGCTACACGGTAATTGATTGCAAACTTTTATGTTTTTAATTTTCTTTGTTTCTTTTAATTGAAGTATATGTCCTTTTTTTCATATATCAATCAACGCAACCGTTTATTTAGATTAACAAAGAAGAGAAGATAAGTTTCGGCGAGTTCTAGGTTATCAATCTAAAAGAAATGTTTTCATGCTGCTCCTGAATAAACGTAGCCCGTCGCCTAACATTCTTTGTCATTTAGATTATCTACGAAGGTGACATAACCATATAACTTATAATTTGTTAAAAAATAATGTACGTCCTTATTCTCATCTAATTTTAAATTTATGCATGAGACAATTTGCCTTAATAAGCATTATAGATGTTTAATAGTTTTACTTACTGAAAAAGTAAGATTCCAGCATTCGAATGATTTAAAATAAGATCAATTGCTTTGATTAAATTGTTATTAACTGGATAATTATCCGTAAATATTTTTGTTGCTATCTATAAAGTTTGACATTGCTACAGCATTAATTTCGATGCTTAAATTAAAGCGTGAAGCGAATAATGCTATTCTTTCACTTATTTGAAGGTTTAATTGGCACTAATTGAATCGGAGGCAATGCCAGGAATCTTCCTCTCTCTGTCACAGTGCAATCTGGCATCGGAACTTTTTAATTTTTTTGTACCATTTGGCGACAAATGAGGGTTGATCGAAACAACGATTATCAATGGTGACGGTTATAGAGGTCCAACTGTATTTCAAATGTTTATATAAACTCAGATCACGCTTGCAATTGGGAGCTTTTAGAATAACAAAAGATTGTTTCATTTTTAACTCTTTTTAAGTACTAAGTTAAGATTCCATCAGAAGCACCTGTTGGCATAGGTTTGTAAAAGTTTGAAAGGATTGAAAATATACGTTGGATTTGTTATAACTATTTTAATTTATATTATTCCAGAGCTTGCGATTATATACTTGATACGTTTTCGTGTATGGTATATTGCAAAACGTGGTATTGTACACAGTCCGACATCGCATTCTTTACATACATACAGTGAAGCCTCGATATATTGGACTAAAAGGAGGGGAAGGCCTGTCTGTTATATCCGAAACATCCGAAGGAAACGTATGTGTTGCCTTAAATTGTTAAAGTGCACATGTTATGAAGGACAGTGTTTTACTCCGCTATATATTCATACAAATTGTTAGAGCGCATGAAGTAATAGCACAGAGTTTTCTAATTAATTTAGGAAAATAGGAATCGTATTAATTTTTATATTTTACTAGTAAAAGGTGCTTGCAGTGTGCTAGCAGGAGCATATTGTTATAAGAACATAATTAAGAATGAAATAAATTATAGCGACCGTAAGAAAAATTGATTTTCCCTTGCGTTCTTATTTGAAAGGAATTATTCTTAGGAATGGAACTTGGGATACTTTTTCGAGATTTTAGATTTTTCCGGACCCTGGTGGAAATGGGGCAGAAAGTAACAATGAATACAAAGAATGTTTTAAGACAAACAAACCCCATGAGTAACGCAAGTCAGTCAATTTCAACCAGTCACAATGATCAAACGCAGGAACAATTAATTTTTGCGGATTTGCTTCACCAATAAATTATACATTGTATCTACCATATATACTCGTGTATAACGCGCTGTTTGAAGACCACATTTTCAGGTCATAATGTAGGGGTGCGCGTTATATGCAGGTAACACTTCTCTGCACTTAAAATAGGAACCTACCTCGCACCAGATTCACGCTTTTTGGGTTAATTAATGAGAAAAGCACAATAATTATTGATACTCCAGGTTATACATACATAATTATATGTATAGAACACCTAATTACTTCTATACATTTATAATCCCATCCTCTCCAATTATTCCGCTTTTCACTAGCTCATCAGCTGATTGCTGTAATTTTTGCAAAATCACAAGATAAGTCTTCCTGCAAAACACATATCAAAAACAAAAAAAACATAGAATAAGCAAATTGAAATAATTTTATTTAGTTAATGATTCTAGTATGTACGATTGACAATGTAAGTAATTTAAAACCCATAGAATCTCATGTGTGAACTTAATCCTACCTGTCGCATTTCCTGTTTCCAGATTTGTTTGTTAAATTTTTATGTTGTTCCTTCTCTTAAACAGTTTTAGAATGAGATAGGAAAGAGAGAACCAACATCCACTTTAAATCAAAACTATTTTATAGATCCCTTTTTGTCTGATGTAAAAGCATTGGCAACAGTGGCGCTGCGGTTTTCTACACGGCATCACTTTGCCCAACTTACTGTATGAAGTTGCTCCCATCTCAACTCAGTCGCTTTAATTATTGACGATGTCTCTCTTAGACATAATATGGAGCTTATTGAATGTAATACACTTATGGACAAGTCCAAACGTTTTAATATTTACATACCTCCCAAAAATGAAGGATGTGTGTCATACACGTGGTATAAGAAAAAGTCGGGATTTTTTGGAATAAAGTACGAGTGCGCATTATACACGGCAGTTATACACTGGGACGCATCATACACGAGTATATACAGTAATTATATACATTATAATATGTATATATATCCATATATTGCGACGTATAAGTCGACCTTGAATTTTCAACTTGAAAATACTAGATTAAGTATATGTTCGCAGTATAAGTCGACCCCCTTTGTTTCACTTAAAAATACTTCTCATGAAATCATCGCCAGGCAAAATCAAGGTCCTGTACGATCCAAGTTTTAACAAGATACAGAAATAAACATAGTAATAAAAAAATATATGAATATAGTTTTGAGTCCGTGCTATTCTTCTTGAGCCTTCCATTTGACAGGTGTTTTCATTTCAACCAATAAGAAACTGCTATTCTCAGAGAGCTTGACCAACTAAATAATGGTTCCTGTGATTTGATTGATGTCGGCTGTTAATGATGCTATCAAATTTAACTGCACCTAGTTATCGCAATCAATATCTACGGTGGTGGAATTCAATATAATATCACGTTGGCAGGCATAAGGATGGTTTTGATGATTACATTATTCCCCTTTTCAAAAAAGGAAATGTTTTTTTCGCATATTTTTTGATTATTTTTTTGTCTTTTTTCACGTACTTTTTTGTACTTGATTTATTTGCATATTCCACATATAATCATAACTTGCAATTAGTATGGTTAATTCCGATCGAAGTGTACCTCTTCTATCTCACTTACTTCTACAGCATTACAATACTTTGGATGATACATTTAAAAAAACAAGGTAATTGTCCATAATAAACATTTCATAAATGTCATATTAAGGAACTGATATTTTAATAAACAATCAAGTAATGATTATAACATTCTAAGTTGTATTATTTATTTATAATTATAATGTTATAATTACATGTGGAAAGTGCAAATAAATCACGTACGTATGTGAAAAAGACAAAAAAATGATCAAAAAATTGCGAAAAAAAAAACAAAAATGTAATGAAGACATAATAATAATACAATTTTACTAGTTAAAATATATATACAGACCATTTCTGAAAAAAAATGCTGGCTGCTGGGATCGAACCCCAGCCCATCCGACTACTAGACATTCATTCTACCAATTAAGCTATTGCTGCTTGTGTTTTGTAACCGTAAGGTTAATGATATATGTTGCATCCATGCTTACACCTGAATTTAAATTGTTAATATCTTTTAAACAAGGGTCCATTGGCAAAAACGCAGAGAGATATAGGTGATGTTTTAGTTCTAGTTTCACCTCCTAAAAGGGTTTTACGAATTTCAATATTAATGTTATGGCCTCCCCTTGTTAGTAAATATCGATGTTATTTATCTGTAATTTAAAGTTTACAATTTTGTATTCGTCGTATAAGTCGACTTTAAGTTTTAGGAAAATTTTTTAAGCTTCAAAGGTCGACTTATACGCCGTGATATACGTTAGTTATAATGTTGCGATGTATTCATTAGGCCTTCCAAATAACACACATTTGATAGGTCCGCATGAGACACAATGTAGTAGTGGCGTCATTTAACTTTTGCATCGCCGGACATTCTGTCCATTATATCCTAAGTACGTTCCATCAAGTTCCAGTATGCAGAGGGTTCAATGTACTGTGGATTTCTTCCTTTTCATTGGCTTCGTGGTACTTTTGTTTCGGATGATACACTTCCTCATGGCTAATCTCATCACAATTTACCGAAAGAAGTGAATAATATCAGTCAGTCTCTCTTTTACAATAAGCACCGCCTCGAAATATTCCAATTCATTTGCATCGGAATCAAAACGTTATCAGTTTTGTCTTTTCATTGGGAATCAGTGGGCTAATGAAGTTTATTCTAATGTGTACTTGAAGTTGTTTTATTTATTTAACTAGTTTTGAATTTTTACTTTGCAAAAGCCATAAATAATGACTTGAAAGGCTTACAGAATGCAAGCACCTTCTATTTGTATATCGAACAAATAAGTAACATATCATTCTTGTCATTAAAGAAAATTTTTAATAATGTATGTGTATCTGTAAATGTAATTACATGCAAGGTTATTTGTCAGGTGCGTTTTGCTTCCAGCATAAGCGCCTATTAGTATTAGTCTCCACCTGGTCTGTCCGCATGTTCGTTATCTGCTTCTACCAAGCAGATTTTCATGAAATTTGATATTAAGGACTTACAGTCAAAGATAATAAGAAAATCACATAAATGAGTCACGTAAGCCAATCAGGGGTACCACTTTACTGGTGATAAAATATGAACTTTCCCTCATATCTCGTAAAGTATCGGTCATATCAAAATATTTATCAAGTAAAACTTGTAGAACTAGTAAAGTAGGGTATTTCTTTTCCTTTACATTTTCATCGTAGGAGTCGCCGTTTCCGAGAAAATCGAACAAGAGTCTTAATTTGAGTTGAACTTTGAAATTTTCTAGCATGGTTACTTCTTCATTGTTGCTAACGTAAACAATCACACGGAAATATGTTTAATTTCCTTACATATGCATTTAATATTTTTAAATGGGAAGAAAATGGATTATTTATGACGAAGAAAAGAATTTATAATGCTATTTCCCTTCCAAACACGTAAATAATTTCTTTCAAATACGCCAGTGCACAAAATGCACCCATTTGTGATACGGTGTACACTTTCCTAACTTGTTTATATCTTAAAATCTCATTATAAATATTAGTGTTATTTTAAACTCTTGTACTAATTTTTAAACGAAGTAATCAACTGGTATTTTATAATTATACAGTTTGCATAAGCACAACATTAAATTACCATAACTTTAATGTATGTTAGCAACAAATTGTTGACAACATATTTGTAGTGAATCTGAGATAAATACAGAGTTCATAAAATTATTTCTAACGAAGAATGTAAATTAAACTACAAAATATCCTTTTAAGATTTAGTCACGTTAAACGTTTATTAGGAAAATTACACTGTAATCGTTTTTGTGCATCAAATCTTGGAGTAATTATTGGAATTTATTTTACAATGCAACACAGATGTCTTTATATAGTTCTCTGGTGAATAAATTAAATTAAAATGGTATTGCAAAGTTCTTTGCTTATAAATAACTAGCAAATTTGCCCAGCGTTGCTCAGGTTATGTTTTAAATCATCGTGACTTCAAATTATGGCAATAATTATGAACAAAAAATTATATCTATGCTTGAATTAAGTTTTATTGGAAATTTTTTCATATTTTAATTGATATAAATGAAAGTGTTGGAAAATATTTCGAGTATTCGTAATTAAAATTGGCAATCAATGCAGTCGATTCATTTTGTGAGGTGACGCTTTTTGCCAGGTGGAGTTCGTTCTCTAAGCTTCCGGTAGAGAACGTGCATGTAGAGTACAGGTAGTTCCGCCCAATGTAGCAATTGAAAATTACTAGAAGTTACCTAACGCCTCAGTGATCGGAGGTAATATGTAGAGTGGAGGGGAACAAATTCCATTAGAATAGAGGGGCATTGAAGGTGAGCGCGCTTCCTAGAAGGGAAATCCCCGTGCACGCAGAGTAGAGAGGTGACTTCTTAAGTCAGTTACCATACGGTAGCTTTGCTTTACGCATGGACAGTTATATGCGGGATGTTCAAGAGTTCAAAATAAACATTCTTTAAAAATTCAGATAATACCAGGTTCCTAGAAAGGAGCGTCTGTCTCACACAACATTGTACGAGGGTTTCCCAGAAAGTAATGCACCACATGTTTTGAAATTACGCATATTTAACGAATATGTGACAGATATTGACTTTTATCGATAAGTTTCCTGGACAACGAATGTCATTTTTGAGGCTCGAGATTCATATTATGCCTCGCGAGAGATAAGGGGGGGAACAGCAGAGGGAGGGAGGGGGATAAGGCATTGTCAAGTGCAATTTGTAACGTTTTAACAAAAGTATTGTCCACTTATTGTAACAAAGTATTATTCACTTGACATAAATTTATTTTAACAAAACTCTTTGCTTAGAGAATCATTCTAAGAGTCGGAGCATTGAATTTCTGTGTGATTTTAATTCTCTTTTCTACTGTTTTTGTTTTTCGTTGCATTAATTCTTTTTGATTGTTCATCTGTTGTTTGTCGTTTTGTATTAACCAAACCACATCCAACACAGTGTAATGTGAGCAAATAAAGTAAGTGGTAAATGTTTTCACTTGTATAAATTGTGTAGTATCGAAAGTAAGATTGCATAACCCGGCCACTGAATGGGTTTGTTGTCTAAGTAGGCTGTTATGAAGGTTAACATACGTAATAGTGTCTCATTGCACCGTCAAATGTCATGGATGTCTGCGTTGACCAGCATCATAGCTAATCCTTATATACAATAAACTTTGAAGCTTCTTTGTTTTTTATAAAAAATTCCGACATTTCAAATTTAAAATGCAGGCATCTCTAGTGGAATTATAAAATGTTATATTCTCCTATATTATTGTTATTATAGCACTGACTATAATTAACCAATTGACCAAACCTTTTATACATTCATCAAGTTAAGATGTTAATAATAATCGTACCAAATTTTAGTTATTCATGTCTTATAGTTTATGGCATGCATAATGAGACATGCAAACAAACTTTTGCAAATATATAGATTGTGGGAAGCTCATTCAATTCTATTTGGTATAATAATTATAGGATATCTATTTTGTTTCTCAATTTTGTAGTTATTGTTTTGATTCTCAGGTTGGTCTCTATGTAAATATTAACGTTGTCTCTTGTTGGATGAGTTATATTTTAGATTACTTAACAATTTCATGGCTGTTTAAAATATCTTCATTAAATTATCGTAACGATAATTTTGGTAAACTCCATATGAGATTTTGACTTATTCTAACACAAGCGTTACTGAAAAGGAATTCTTTAAATTTATTAACATAAATAACTCAATTGTATACAAATATTTAATGAAATACTTTAGTTTTTCGTGCACTCAATACTTTCATAAATTACAATTGAAAATTCTTTAAATAAATATTTTGTAACGATAATGTATTGCTACTTACATTTTGCACATTTATAATGTTAAAAAATATAATTATTGATAAATTTTTTAAGATTTGATTTTTCTTTTAAATTTGACAAATTGGCCATGAAAGTGTTAAGCTATCGATAAGGGGCAATGTTATTTGTTAACGATAATGAGTTGAGTCACGCAATGCAATTACTACTTAAATTTTATGTAAATTAACCTCAGATCATTTAATTTTATGCATTTACTGTACATTACCTGGAAATATAAGACAAACTTTGAGAATATGCTATATTTATTCATAAATAGAGTGTTTGCTTTGATTGAATGTTATATTTTGCATAATAGCTTTGAATCTGAACTTTAAATGAGCAAATATGTTTTTGATGTTGTAAATATAAACTTACCTCCATTAATGTTATATTTTTAAATCCAAGCAAGATAATTCTTAAAGACAAAATGTATTTAGTTCAATCTTTGTTGCTATAAAAATTAAATTATCGGAAGTAAATGTATAGTCTTTGAGTTTCTATTATGCAATTAACGTTTTTAAAAAACAGTCAAGCGTCTAATTGAGGTACATAGTGTAATTTAAATGCATTTTAAGCAAATTAATTTGGCAAATATAAAGAGGTTTAATTTTATTAACATTTGAAATAGGTATGCCATAAAATTTTAACTGCATTTTTTGGAGTTTATTTCTGACTTGGAATGGTTTATAAAAATGTTATTCTGACATTTAAGTAATTCCAATTAAGCATTGCTTTGCGAGATTCATTATTTTTTCGTCATTTATGCAAACATTGCTCCCATTTGGAATCAGTTGCGTGTATTCAATTTTGACCAATAAGAGACATTGTTAATTGTAATTAAGGTCATTGATAATGTGATATGTTTAAGTGTTTCCAGAACAAGCACTTGGAAAAATCGCTTGCCTCTGATAAAAATAGCTGCGACTGGGCTGTGAGAAAATTAATACATGCATTTCGACTTCAGAGCAGTTGTTGTCAGTGGCATTTCGCCACTGATGACGGCTGTTCTGTAGTCTAAATGCTTGTATTAATTTTTCCACAGCTCAGTCGCAGTTATTTTTATCTGAGGCAAGTAATTTCTTCAAGTGCTTGTTCAATAATTTAATTCAGCTGTAAAATGTGTTTGATGGTTTATTTTTTCATGTGATATATGTAGTTATGTCAACTGTTGAACAACAGTTGAAAATATTGTGTTATATGTAATTTGTCAGTTGTTCAATAGTTGAAATGTAGATAAATTGTCATAATGTTGAATAATTTGTTCAATAATCAGCAAAATTTGGCTGAATTTGTGGTCAAAAATGTCATTTTTAGGCTAAAAGTGTGCTAATTCTAGCAAAAATATACCTAAAAAAACCCCTTAAGTCCAACGATACCTAAAAGAGGCTCCGAGAAAAAGAAATTATTTCTATCTAAAAGGAGTCAACAGGTTTTGATCATAATAAAATGTCTTTATTGCAATGAAAATAATGTACAATGTATACATACAAGTTCAATAAAAATTTTACAATCTGAAATAATACATTTTCTCTACTTATTTTATCCTGGACTGAAAAGAAAACTGACTCTAGACAAAAGAAATGTTTGTTTACATTTTGGACAAGTCCTAATTTCAGAAATCTTTAAAGTCTCGAGTTAAAAATTATTCCGTCCAAATAGTAAACACATTAATTTTTTTAACTTGTTTACAATTTGGACTTAGAATAATTTTTAACTCTTCGACTTAAAAGCTTTCTGAAATTAGGACAAAAAAATTAATTTGTTTACATTTTGGACAGAATAATTTCTGACTCTGACTTTAAAAAATTTCTGGACTTAAAATGCTCTGCATATTAGCACAAATCAAAATTGCCATTTAAAAATTTTCATGAAGTGCAGAAAAAAATTTACAATTTAGCAAACACTACAATAAAAGTTGGACATTTTTACAAAGCACTTTGGCAAGGATAATATCATTTTAACAATTTCTATTGGTGACAAAGAGGAAAAATAGCACAGCAGCTTAGAAAAAAATATGAGACAAAATATATATATATATATATATATATATATATATATATATATATATATACCCAAAAATGCTAATTCTGGTTTGTAAAAAAATGGCAGTAATTATACAGAATGAAAAAGCAATAGCTTATATACATTTAGACTTAAAAGAATTTACGATTTTTCTGAATAATATAAATAACACAACACTTTGGAAACCTATTTACAAGTAAATAATGTCTAGCAAATTGGATATTGATGGAATTATTAAAAGAACTTTAGTATACAGACTTGGAATTCTTTTTTCTGGATATTGACTTTAATTAAGAATAAAAAAACCTTCACAATTTTTCTTAATTAAGAAATGTAACTCTCCACAAAGTTAAATCTTTTTCTAAATATTGCCTAGAATTAAGAACAATTAAATTACCATTTCCAATGAATGGCTTAATAATTGGAGATTATAAATTTTTCACAATGAAAATATTTTCCCTTACAAAGGCATTCAGTCGGATTTTCAATCAAAACTAACCGAAATTTCATTTACATTTTAAACTCTTTATCTGATTTTGATAACTTGAATAATGAATAGAATTTGTATTGCCTCAGAAATTTTTCTGCCTCGAATAAACCACAAAAAACCCAAAGAATATTTTCTGAATTAATTCAAGCATATTGTACATTTATCTCCAAATTTCTTTAAATTATTAAATTAAATCTGGAATTATTTAACCACGCCAAACACTCTTGGTAAAATTTTATATGTAGAACACAAAACATCCTGATCCAAATAATCTTTTTTAAGGGCTGCTCCTATTTTAAGATTAAATTTAATTAATTACTTTCCAACATCCAATTTGCTGAACGATATTCACCATAGAAATGCACGACAAGTCTGCAAACATGAGCTAATACAGTGCTGCCTCAGAAGTCAATATGAAACCTTCGCATTTAATAAGTTTTCTAAGGTTTTTAAATATCTTCTGTAATTCATAAATAAATATTTACAATATTAGATTCTTATTAACAGAAGTGGAATTTGATGAAAAGTTAAAATTTATAGAAGTACGCTAATAAACTTTACAAACAAAATGGAATATGCCTTATAAAATCAAATTAGAGAAAGTTTTTAGAGTTGAAACTGAAAACCAACACCTTATATTCTCATAAATTTATAATCAATATTAAATGCATTTTATAAAAGTTGAGTTATCACAAAGCTTTTCAAGTTCAAAGAGAAAATTAATGCCTTATATTCTCAGAAATAAAATATTCTTACAGAAGGTACCAGTTAAAACTTTTTTTTCAGAGGTAGCGCTATATTTTTCATTTATTTACTTTAAGTGTAAATTGATTTAAAAATATTTTAAAGAGAAATTGAATTCTTGGGGTATCGTATAATCCGATCGTAAATTTTGGCTTATTCTGAATTACGGGAAAAAAACGGCTCCTAAAAATTGGAATTCTTATTGTATCGTATTTATTTCAATTGGCTGAGCAGAAATCTATAATAATGCCAAATTTGAAGCATTTAGCCCATCTAAAAGTGCCTTATAATTTACAATCTCTTCTCCTAAATCTTCCGTAATATGCAGCCATATTATTATACAAGATATTTATCGCCTGATATATCGAACAAACCAGAATATAGCAACATATAGGTATAAAAACCTTCTCTCATCCCATGTGTGTAGCCTCCAGCACATAATCCGCTTTACTCTCGCACCCAGATGCATCAGTTCTTGTTTCAGCAAAGTAATACTCTTCGATTCATGGTTCCTTGATGCCTCACACCATCGCATTTTCACTCAGCATCAACTGTGAATGCCTAAAATAAAGAAGAAAAATGGTTGTGGTGAATTCAATTAAGAAATATAAACTAAAAAATCTAAATATTAAAGATTAATTTTCCCAAACAACACGAAAGAGCGCATCTCATTTACCGAGGTCTATTTAGAATCTTAAAATTTTAAATTCCTGACGAGTTTATTCAAATTATTATGTGAAAGATTTATTTGGCAATTAGTTTTAAAATTTTAACCTTCCATATGGTGTCGCTTAGCGTGTCGGCTTCCCGTTACAAAGTTCCTGGGTTCGATATCCACGAATGGAGGTTTTTCACAAAAAATTAATTAATTAATAACAAAAACTATCATCGGTGCCTGGCAGTAGGCAGCAGTACTGTCAGTTTGGTATCGAGCTAAAAACAAATTATGTTGGCTGGGTTTATATCCAATAGAGCTGTAGGAGTGATCGGGACGATTTGAATGGCTACAGTACTGCGATCTGCGATGTGGAAAGCAACAGGGAAACTGCCACATTACAATTCCTTAGTAACGATTATATGGTTGGACAAAACGAGTTCTTTCGAGGTAAAATAATCCCCCAATAGGATCTCCGGGCAGGGACTGCCTTGAGGAAAGCATGTGTCGAAGATAACTTATGCATAGGTACTTGGAATGTAAAAACCATGAGGATGGCAGAAAAGATAAAGAACCTGAAAGAAGAAATGAAAAGAAATAGGATTGACATCATAGGGCTGAGCGAAGCTAGATGGGAAGGAGAAGGACAGTTCGACTCGGAAGAATACATTAGGGAACTATACAACAAGCAGGCAGGATCGGCACAAATGGAACTGGAAGAAGAGAATTGCATTGAAGAAGATTGGGACTAAGTATTATGAAAAGCGAAGCATAAAAGGCAATACTGGAATTAAAGAAAGGAAAAGCTACAGGCAGCGATGGAATACCGGCAGAGGTACTTAAAAGTCATGGGATTGGAAGGACAAAGTGATTACGAAACTAATTAACAAGATTTACAACTCGGGAGAGAGGCCTCAGGATTTCCTAGATGTAACAATGATCCCTCTAAAGAAGAAGCCAACGGCAATGCAGTCTAAGGACTACAGAACGATATCCCTACTGTCACACACTTTGAAGATCACCACGAGTATTCTTAATAAAAGACTAGAGAAAAAGGCCGAAGAAATGCTAGGGGAAGATCAATTCCGCTTCCTAGGACGAGGAACCAGAGATGCTATCGGTGTAGTGAGAATCATATCAGAAAGGGCAACAGAGTACAGCCAAGATTGCTCCTATGTTTCGTCGACTGGCAGAAGGCCTTCGATAGAGTAAACTGGGTACTGCTGATGAGGATATTAAAGGATATAGGTGTACACTGGAAAGACAGGAGACTGATCAGGAATCTATATGTGAATCAAGTTGTAAAGAAAACTGCAGAAAATAGGAGTATATGGAGAACCAAGTTTAACCATGAATAATCACGAACCTGTCTACGGACAGACTACCTATGATGATGATGGCCTCAACTGATAAACCAAATAAAGAATTGATTTTTTTAATAGAAAATAAAGCGTAAATTATCAGGGGAAATAAAGCAATCGCGTTATATAACAATTGAAAGTTAAAATGAACCGAATCAAATATTTATAATTCAAACAAACTCTTTATAAGTTTAATAATAAATTGCATGGCAAAGTAAATATACTCAATAGCCAATTACGAGATATCAATGTTAATAATAATAATAATTTATTTAACACAAACAGTTTCCTCCAATTACATGTGTTGTAATATATTTTTAACAAGCACAAACGACCATGCCCTCGGCATTGAGAGCTAGACACACTAACCACTCCTCTATTTTTCACAACGAAAATATTTTCCTTTACATATAGGCATTCAGTTCGGATTTTCAATCAAAGCTCTAAAAACTAACCGAAATTTCATTTGCATTTTAAACTCTTTATCTGATTTTGATAACTTGAATAATGAATAGAATTTGTATTGCCTCAGAAATTTTTCTGCCTCGAATAAACCACAAAAAAACCCAAAGAATATTTTCTGAATTAATTCAAGCATATCGTACATTTATCTCCAAATTTCTTTAAATTATTAAATTAAATCTGGAATTATTTAACCACGACAAAACCTCTTGGTAAAATTTTATATGTAGAACACAAAACATCCTGATCCAAATAATCTTTTTAAAGGGCTGCTCCTATTTTAAGATTAAATTTAATTAATTACTTTCCAATATCCAATTTGCTGAACGATATTCACCATAGAAACGTATGATGTCTGCAAACATGAGCTAATACAGTGCTGTTTCAGAAGTCAACACAAAAACTTGGCATTTAATAAGTTTTCAAGTTCAAACAGAAAATTGATGCCTTATATTCTCAGAAATAAAATATTCGAATGGACAATACCAGACAAAACATTCTTTTTCAGGGATGGCGATATATTTTTAATTTATTTACTTTACGTGTAAATTGATTAATAAATATTTTTAAAAGAAATCAAATTGTTTGTGTGTAGTTTAATCCGACCATAAATTTCGGCTTATTCTGAATGATAGGAGAAAAACAGCTCCTAAAAATTGGAATTCTTATTGTATTGTATTCATTTCAATTGGTTGTGAGCAGAAATCTATAATAATGCCAAATTTGAAGTCTCTAGCTCATCAAAAAGTGCCTTATAATTTAATCTCTCCTCCTAAATCCTCCGTAAGATGCAGCTATATATTATACAAGATATTTATCGCCTGATATACTGAACAAACAAGAATATAACAACATATAGGTATAAAAACTCTCATACCGTATGCATAGCCTCCAGCTCAGATTCCTCTTTACTCTTGCACCCAGATGAATCAATTCTCGTTTCAGCAAAGCAGTACTCTTCGATTCATGGTTCCTCTACAGCTCAGCATCAACTGCTACTACCTACAATGAAGAGGAAAAAATGGTTGTGGTGAACTCAATAAGGAAATATAATCTAAAATTATAAATATAAAAGATTAATTTGCTTAAACAATATGAAAGAGAACATCTTATTGATAGAGCCCTATTTTAGAATTGTAAAATTTTAAATTCTTTAAGAGTTTATTCATATTATTATGCGAAGATTTATTTGACAATTAGTTTTTAAATTTTAACCTTCCATATTGCCTCAACTAATAAACCAAGTAAACGATTTTTTATAGAAAATGAAGCGTATGCTGCAGAAACATGGACACTAAGGAAAAATGATATTAAATACTTGGAAAGCTTCGAAATGTGAACATGGAGAAGAATGCTGACGATAAAAATGGACAGATAGGGTAGAAAATGAGGAAGTACTACGAAGAATATGAGAGAAGCGAACGATTATACAGAATATCAAAGAAGGATTGGGCTTTACCTGAGGAAAGAGTGCATGATTAAAGAAGTGCTAGAAGGAAAACTGGATGGAAAAAGAGAAAGAGGTAAGAAAAGGTTTCAGCTAGTAGACGACTTGAAAGAGAAAGAGACCTATCAAGTCATGAAGAAAACTGCAGAAAATAAGAGTATATGGAGAACCAAGTTTAACCATAAATAATCACGGACCTATCTATGGACAGACTACCTATGATGATGATGATTGTTGACTAATCAACCAAATAAAGAAGTTTTATAGAAAATAAAGCGTAAATTATCAGAGGAAATAAAGCAATCGCATTAGATAAGAATTGAAATTAAAAATTGTACCGTCATTTGCCGGTGCAATAAAAGTATTTTATTTATAATTCGAACCTTAAACTCTTTTAAGGTTTAACAATAGATTGCATGGCAAAGTAAATATACTCAATAGTCAATGAAGGGATATCAACGTTCTATTTGTTAACTCAATCTTAAGTTGATATTTTAGAAGGCACCTCCTGCTGACCACCAAGTTATTAAAATTTTTTTAATATTTTTAGATGAGATGGCATTTTAATAGATTATAGTCTTCCTGTGACAAATAAACATCGTTAACTACAGATAAGTATTAAATATTATCTGTTAATAATTTCAAGTGTAACAGCAATATTCATTTCAATTTATGCTATCAAATCAACTAAATTAATGAATTAACTTTATAAAAATTATTCCCTGTATTCTTAATTGGAAATTATCGACGTATCACGGCATTGGTTATAATGTCTATATCTATAATATATAATCTAAAACCAATTTCACATTGGATAAGAGTATGGTTTGTTTTTACATTGAAAAACGGTAAAAGAATATGAATTCTGATTAGAACTTTAAGCCAAATAATAGTAAGGAAATATTTTTAATCTTCCGAAAGCTTTCATCGTAACAAGACCAATATGCTGCACTTAACAAGGTAAAAACTGACGTTATCGCTTCTGATTTCATGTCACTTCTTTATTCACTGTCTTTAATACTTCATAAATAACAGGCTAATAAGATAAAAATCGTCATAATAATGCCATGAAATATGTTTCACATTTTAAAAAGCATTGGACCTGCTGACACACCAATTTCACCAAAAATAAAATCCTTTGTCCTAGTAATAACTAGCATAATGCATCATGTACAACCTGCAAATATTAGCCTTCTAATTCTTAGTTTAATATCTATTTTGATTTGATTGATTGAACATAAAATAAAATGCTCTAAAATGGTATTTGAATAAATATTTTACAATTTTGGCATGCTCAACTGATGATTAGCCAACCACCAGCGAAATTAAACAATAAAAACGAATTGTCACAACAAACTTTCATTACTATAGCAACTTTAAAAAAATTTGCATGTAATCCAATAATTCGACTAACTTTCACTATTAAGAATCTCAGAAATCGCTTTCCTCAAAATATTTCCGCGATTGCTTCAGTAATTCTCATATAGATAGCCTTTTCCAAACAAAATATTTTAATCACTTTCCTCAAAATGTCTCCATAATTTCAACATTCAATCCTTTACACATCACCAAAGAGTAAATTCAATGAACATTTCACGTTACACTGTCACTGCAAAACTAATATTTTTGTTTCTATGAAATTGTCTCCTATTTATACAGCATATTTAATTGATTTATGCTGAATTGAAAGTCAGTAGACTGAAAAGTAAAAGTTCTCCGGCTCAAAGTATTTCATAAATTATGCCAAAAATTGAAGCGTTGATAACACTTATGTTAACGATAATTGGCAAATCTTTGAAGGTCTAAATTATAAAATCAATTTTATTCTATCAACGAAATATCCACTTAAAAGATGTTGAGATTTATCACTTTCCGATATACGCTGAAGTTACTACATTTTCACCGTTAATAGATGAATAACTAGCACAGTAAGTATTGAACATATAGTAAAAAACAAATGCATGGTTACACGACAAAATTCCTCCTAGCTATTCATTTAAATACGTCGATAATTCTCAATGGAAACTTCTTCAGGTAACAGCCAACAAAAGTATCACAAAACAGCCAATATGTTAAATGCAATAGGCAAACTACTTAAAAGAAACACACTGATTATACTCACTGTTATTATTTCTTGTTACCACATATATGAGAACATGACAGCTGAGTCCTGTGACATCTTCTGCAAACATTCCTCTGAAACAAAAGAATGAAATCTGTACTGTAAATTCATGCTGAATAATATTCCCGGTTACATTATGCAATATCTCTCATGCTAAATCACTCCGATAATATTGGAATTTATTCTATTGTAACACAACCTCAAAGATTTGTAAAGAAATCTAAAACTTTTATCCCTTAAGTTACTTAGTTAAGCTTATTTCCAAACCATTGGACTAGTATATATTGATTATGGAAATTAATATCAACTAAATAAATCATTGCTTTGAATGAATTTTGTGATAAAGGGTTGCCAACATTTAATACGTGAAGTTTGTCTGATGAATACATACATACTTGGGAGGAAACCTTATCCATATATTTTTATTTATTCATTAAAATAAAATCGTTTATCATAGTAATAAATGGCATAATACATCACATACAACCCACAAATTTCAGCCTTCTATCTGTTACAGTTTAATTGCTATTTTGATTTGATTCACTGAACATTTATAAAATAAAATGCTCTAAAATGATATTTGAATAAGTCATGTACAATTCTTTGCATGCTCAACTGATAATTAGCCAACCACCAGTGAAAAAAAACAATAAACACCAATTGTCACAGCAAACTTTTATTAGCATAGCAACTTTCCAAAAGTTTGCATGTATTCCAATAATTCGACTGACTTTTGACTAATAAATCTTTTTCCCAAAAATATTTCCTCGACTGCTTCAGCCATTTCCATATAGAAGGCATTTTCCAAGCAAAGTATTTTAATAATTTTGCATTGACTCAAATTGTCTCCATAATTTCAACATTAAATACTTTACACGTCACCAAAGAATAAATTCAATGAACATTTCACGTTACACTGTCACTGCAAAACTAATATTTTTGTTTCTATGAAATTATCTCCTATTTATACAGCATATTTAATTGATTTATGCTGAATTGAAAGTCAGTAGACTGAAAAATAAAATTTCCCAGGTACAAAGTATTTCATAAAATATGCCAAAAATTGAAGCATTGATAACACTTATGTTAACAAAAGAAGTTGAGATTTATCACTTTCCAATTTAAACTCAAGTTACACTTTCACCATTAATAGATGGAAAAACCAGCATAATTCTCACTGGAAACTTCCTGAGGTAACAGCCAATACGTTAAATGCAATAGGCAAATTACTTAAAGAAGTTGAGATTGTACTCACCGTTAATATTTCTTGATATCTCAAAAGGGAACACGACAGCTGTTCTGTGAAGTCTTCTCACGTCTTCTGGAAACATTCTTCTGAAACAAGAGAATGAAACCTTAAAGTTTGTACTGTAATTTCATGCTGAATATTATTTCTGTTAACATCATGTAATGTCTCTCGTGCTATATCACTCCGATAATATTCGAAAATATTATATTTAACTCAAATTCCAAGATTTGTAAAATATAAAATTTGTATCCCTTTAGTTGCTAAGTTAGGCTAAATACTCATTTCAAAACCATAAGACTAGTATGTACTGATTACGTACATTAATATCAACTCAATAAACGAAATATATCAAAGAATGAATTTTACGATAGGGTTGCCAACATTAAACATCGCAGGACACGGAGAATTTTGTCAGAAAACTGACTATTTGGGAAAGAACCTTAATATTTTTTCAGTTATTCATTAAAATATTATTTATTCAGCTAAGCGTACGCTTTATCGAGGTTAAAATATACGAAAAGTTATACGCACTGCCCCGGACTCTCGTCAAATTGGCACCCCTCATCATCGGCTACCACCGTATATAAAATCATTTATAAAATGGTGTATGAGAAAAATTTCCGAAACGATAGAAATTTCACTACCTGTCCTATGTGATAAAAAACCAACCTTTACCTTGTAACTTGACGCTTACACAACCACTCGACAAGTTAAAAACCATATTCATGTCTAAACTTGACTCAGTCCACCCAAAATACACGTGGTTAAAACTTTCAACAAGGAAAAACAATTGCATTGATCCTATATAAAGCTTTCCCCTAATTAATGCAAAGATTATGCCGCCATTAACTTAAAGTGAAGAGATCAACCACTTCGTTTAATTAAGAAATAATTTCAAAAAATCTGTGAACTATGGATCGGAAGAAATAATGACCTTGAGACAAAATTGTACGGCTATATTAATGCGGTAATGCTAACCCGCTGAAGCATGCCGTTGGCGGCAATTAAATTAAATTTTCGCTTATTTCTAACTAAAGAATACAAACCCGACAATGGATCACAGTAACACAGGGTCGATGTAAATCTCTTGGCAAGTATGAAGAGAAAGTTCCTCACTCGTCGACGATGTGATCTTCCTCAACGTAAATTTAAAGTGACCAAATACCATCTTCTACACGCCCGTCAGTGTTTTAAGAGATGCGCATGTTCGGACTTCTTTTGTTCATGGCTGTTCCGTTCTCTTTACATTTTTTATTAAATACTGCGAAATAAACATGGTATCTTTAATAAGTAATATTGAAATGTTTTAATTAATATTTAATCGGCCCTTTTATTAATAATATGTTATAAATTAAATAAACACTGGAATATGTAACACACATTACCTGTATAAAAGTTTCCATCCTTTCGCTTATAACAAAAAATATCATTGTTTGTTATCTGATTTGAAATTTTACAATAGAAAAGTCCGGAAAAACCTTTTTTAAATCTATTTTACAACAAATACATGTATATAATTTAATATATGTAAGATCTTATTTACTTCGATTACTGCTAAGAATGTTAAGGGTGGCAACAGTTGCGTATCCATACATGAATATTTCCTATTTCAAACTGAACTAACATATGTGTCTCTAGTTGGATTTTCTCAAAAATACTTAATCCTACAATAAATATGTATAGGAAATGAAATGTTCTATTTTAAAAACACTACAGATTTTATTCGAAGACTTTTTCTGTATAAATACCTAATATTTTATATCTATTAATTTGTCATCCATGATAGGGTTAGGTGAATCGTTTATACGATATATAAAAATTAAAGCAATTCATTTCTCAGGATTAATAACGGTTAAGTAAATTTAAACTTCCTCTTTAACCTTTTAGCAGCCATGAAGTGATATGATGCCATATTTAATGATCTATCTAATATAAACTGGTGTTCATTACAAAATCTTGATATTGATTCTTCATTAAACTTCTTTTACGATGTATTGCAAGATATTATAGACGTCCCCAAAGTTAAGCCAAAAAAGAAACAATTCCCCATCTGGTTTACACCTGAACTAAAGAACTTAATAGTAGAAACAAAGCTCATATGACTTATTAAATCTCCAATTTATCCATTGATTACAATATATTTTCAAAGTTACGAACCAAATGCAAAAGTTTAAATAAAATTTGCTTTTCAAATTACATCAATGACTTAGAAGAATCTATAACTTTTGACATAAAGCCCTTTTAGAAATTTGTGAACTCGACCCGGAGAGATGCTGGTTTACCAAAACACGTTTTTAGATACCCAATCAGGTGATGATGGTCAGGAAATAGCAAACCTTTTTTCAAATTTCTTCTCTAGTGTTTATAGTAAATATTCCGATACTGATATTAATCCTAATTATGACCACACAATATATATTTCTCAATTTAAATTATCAGCTAGTGATATTATAACTAAACTTAATACAGTTGATATTAATAAAAGTCCTAGTCCAGATAATATACCTCCGCTTGTGATTAAAAACTGCTCAAATATCCTATGTTTACCACTTCTTATAATCTATATCAAATCACATTGGAGTTTTTTCCTAGGATACGGAAAATTAACTATGTGTACCCAATATTTGAACACGTTCCGTGCGCCGAGCGGCATATGTCGCTGGAGTAGGGACAAATGGGTGGCTGAGAGCGGCATATGGCGCGCTTGCCCCACTGCTATTCTATTGGCTCTCGTGGATGCCAGCCATGCGTTGGAGCCAGGCTGTGCACTGATACAGAGTTCCGTTAGGTTCCGTTCCTTTCCTTTCACCTTTTTACTCGACACTAGCGCCAGTAGGCTTAGGATTAGCCTACCGAACTTTTCCGTCACAATTTTTGACCGAAGTTTCAGAGGGGTGCTGATACATACGCGTATGTATGTACGTAGCAATTTTTTAGAAAAAGGAGATAACGATGGCGTATAAAAGTAAATACATATACAAAAAAATCAAAAAATATAGAAATGGAATATTTTAATTTTTAAAGTAAAAAAATACATTTTTATGCCTTGCGCATCATACAGTTAGCTAAAATATATTGAATAAAAGTTATTAAAAACATCGTTCGAAAGAACAATCGACTAATCGATTATTGTCATTCGTTAAGTGCCATTACGTATAGATAAAAACAAACTCTAAGCGAAATTTTTGGACTAAAGTAGAAATAGGAGTTTGGTATTATAATTAATTTTTTGTCATTTAATTCTGTTTAACACAAACTATCCTTGTTAATTGCTGTGCGCTTTTACTAGTGCAGATTCAGGTTGTTTAAATATATTTTTCTTGTGTTTCTATCGGTCACGTGTATTTTCGGAAAAATGGCTATGCGAGTTCAGTTTGAAAATAATAACGAAGTAGGAGTTTTTGCCAAATTAACTAATACTTACTGCTTAGTTGCAATAGGAGGATCGGAAAATTTTTACAGGTAGGTATTTGAACCTACATTTTTTATTCTTTCGCCTCAGTATATCAATGACCATAACTTTTCCTTGCAGTGTTTTTGAATCGGAGTTAGGTGACACAATTCCTGTTATCCATGCATCTCTCGCTGGTTGCCGTATTATCGGAAGGATGTGCGTTGGTTAGTAGTATATCTTTAATACGTCGTTTTGGTTAAAGTGTAATGGAGTTTTACACCAAGCAGTTGTAACACTTCTATAAATACGTTTTCTGCTATTGAATCTTGAAATACTTTATATTTTGATTCAGTGATAGATTATAGTTCACACAGCATACCAAACATTCTAGTCGAGTATATTTTTGCTATGCAGAAACCCCTTTCACACAATCGCAGTACAAACGGTAATTTTCTATAGGTATGCCGCAACAGTCTCGATAAGAAAGTAGCTTTTCTCTCACAGAAAATTAATTAACCTCCTATATTCACTTAATAGAATTCTGTAATCTAATGTCAATTAACCATAAAGTCATGACTCATATACCTTATCTGAGTATTGTTCAATCATCTTATCCTTTACATCTCCCGCATATCCTTGAGGGGTCAACCGGCCCCGTACTAATAATAATAATATTTATTAATTATTTATTTGTTCCATCTTTCAATGCTGCGTGTCATTCACAGTTATGGATTTTACTTTTTTTTGCGTTTTATTCTCGAATCCCATAGATATTAATGACTTTATGAAATTTTCTTCTGAATTGAATTGATGTCATCGATCTCGTATCCTTTTTTACCTTACAATGTCTTGCACTTTACTCCAAACGATCGCGGTATAACTTTCAATAATCTTCCTCGATGCACCCTTTTTGCTATCTTCTAATGTGGGTCATATGACTTTCGTTTATAGCAGTTAGAGCCAAAGCTACTGGTCCTCCAAAACCAAGTGTGATTGTCTACTGGAGTTTTGAGGTCAACGAGGCATGCAACCTTTACACTTGTATTTATTGTCGACTTTCCACCTTATAAAACAACTTTTACGTACTGCAGTGTTGCTACTTGCTGCTAGATTTAATTAATTTAATTAAATCAAACTGACCATGTTTTGTTAGGAAAGTATGATGTTTACTTTAGCAAATTTCATTGAAAAATACATTGATTCACATAAGTGTATTAGGCAGAATATTCAAATGAGCTGTGCACATATTTTCTTTAGTTCATTTGAAATTTGTTTGCAGAAGTGAACTGTAGACAATTATCTACACATAATCATCAGAGCCTGTTTCTCCTGAAGCCATAAATTCACTCAAGTAAATTTTATTCAAGCATGGGTTCAGGAATCATATAGCTGTTGTTGATCATGTCAACCATAAATGGGTTTGCAAAAGGACATTACAGCATATCCTCACATATAGCAGGTTATACATTCCTGAAATGGCTGAAAGTGGCAAAAATGTAAATACAGGCATTGCCCGAGATTTGACAGGACTGCGTTCCTGAAAACGTGGTCGAATCTCGAACAGTTGAATGTCGAGCACCGTTATCCCATAAAAGTACAGGTTATTATTGGGAGATGCATTCCAGCATCTTGGAAGAAAATTATTGAGTTCCATCTCATGTTACATAAATTTAAAATAACATTACTGACATGCTAAGAAAACAATATTAAATCATTAAAAAACAAAATAATTGAAGACTAAATAAAAACGACTTATATAAAAATATTTTCATACCTGAAATCTTTTTCAACTGTGCTTACGGGGCTTGATTTATTAGGTAATTGAGAAGTTGTACAATTTTTGTTGGGAGAAGCAAAGCTGTTAGCTAGGGGAATGGGTGAAATAGTTTCAACCCTTCAGCTCCAGTAATATTTTTTTCTTAGAAAAAGTAATAAAGGAAAATCAGACATCCTGAATCGCAGTGATGCCTGCTTCACTGGTTGACATGAGCACAAACGATGAAAATGAAGTATCATGAATTTCTCTTTTGCTCGAAATAACTTTTTGAAACAAGTTTTCTTTCTGTAAATTTTGTTTCAATTTCCTTTAAAAATAAATTTGAAGAAATAAAATACAAAAGTTCTTTGAAAAAATCAGCTGAGAGAGAGAATGTAACTCTAAATCCCGAACTGAATGCAAAAGGTACTCCCCAAAGATTTCACTAGTCCTGTTTGTAAACAAGAAAGATGCTCTGACAGCAAAAGAAATTAATAATCAGAGACTATAGAGATGTTCTTGGTCTGCTAGCAGTTAGCTGAAGGACATAACTCAAAGAGAAGTAGTCTCACTGAAAATTCATCAGTAGACGCTTTTATAAGTACATCCTATAAATATTCCTTTTTGTTTCATGGAAAAGTCGATTGATTCTTGAACGGAATCACAGAAACTTATGTAATTATATGTTGTTACAAATTCGACCGATCAGCTTTTTCGAATAAGTGAGCTTTGGCTGGTCGAAAGTCGAGTTTAGGTTATCTATACTAATATATAAAATCGTTCCTTTGTATGGATGTTACCGATAAACTCGAGAACCACTGCACCGATTTGGACGGAAGTTTCACTGGTATATTCCTTATACTTCCAGGAGTAACAGGCTATATTTTTTTCAGGTCTGAAGGGTCGTATTTTAGAAACAAAAACTTGACACCCATTTTCCATCAGTGAGAAAAGCAACTCCAGGTGTGCGCCACTTACTGCGCTATCTACTTCTCGGTGGCGATCTTAGGAACTAGGATCGCATTCCCCTCTCGCGCTCTCCTCTCGCCTTTTCCTCTTGCCCTCTCCTCATGCCTGAGCGAACACCCATTTTCCTATGCTACTTCATGACGTTTAAGAGAGGGATGGGAGGGGGGGGCAGACGGTGCGGCCCGGACCGTGCGTCGCTCACTACGCATGCGCAACACATCTCGCATGCACACTCGCTCGATGCTCCGCTCGCTTACTTGGTACATTCCTGCGCGCTTTCTTTCTACATTAAGTTTCCAGCACAGCTTAGATTGTGTTTTGAAATTTCTATGGTTTTAAAATGCCGAAAGTTAGGTCACAGTCATCTAAATCGTCATCGAGGGCTAGGAGAGCAGCGCTATTGAGAAATAATGAAACACCCGAAGAACGTGAGTTCCGACTTTCTCAAATGCATTCAATGAACAATGCCAGGCGCCTTGATGAGACAAGCCCTGAGAGAGAGCCCCATTTGAATGAAAATCGCTTGCGTAATTCTCTAAATAGAGCAGCCGAATCACGTACACAGAGAGACACCTGTTTAAGAGAACAACGAGTTCGCACGGCTCAAAGTAGGAATGTTGCGTCCAACCCTACCCACGGATTCAAGTCAGCGTTTCCATACAATCCTGCCATAAACTATGCTGACCATTGTGACATTTCGATAGGGAAAATGGACAAAATTTGTGGACATTGTCACGCGAAAAAATGGCCCAAGAAAAATGATGGGATGTGTTGTTCGAATGGTAAAGTTTGCTTACCAGAATTTGAAGATCTTCCAGAACCACTGAAAAGTTTATTGCGCTTTTAATACGAGATAGGGAGGAAGAGAGATGGATGGTAACGGAGGGGGGAGATGGAGAGAGGGAATTAGAGAGAAGGGTTGGAGAGAGGGAGGAGGGTGGGACCAGAATTTGAAGATCTTCCAGAACCACTGAAAAGTTTATTGCGCTTTTAATACGAGATAATGAGGAAGAGAGATGGATGGTAACGGAGGGGGGAGATGGAGAGAGGGAATTAGAGAGAAGGGGTGGAGAGAGGGAGGAGGGTGGGAGATGGAGGGGGAGGGAGAGAGGGAAGGGAGGGGGAGAAGGGAAGGAGAGGGTGGAAGGGATGGTAAGGGAGTACTATCTTATTATTGCGATGCTTACATGTTACATGGTCGAAGTTTTAGATTCACTAAATCCATTGAAATTCAACGGGCACTCTTGCTAGTAATGTATAAAGGTCGAATTCTCGAGTTAGTCGAATGTCGAACAGTCGAATCTCTGGTGTTGCCTGTACTGCTGCCAAGTGCTTAGAGGAGGAAGAGGTATATTATGTTTGAGGAACATAAAAATTACTATATTGTTGCAAGAATAAGTTACATGTGTGAAAATTATCTTTCTCTAAAGGCTTAAATAACTATATTACTTTCAGAAACTTGAGCATTTATCTTAAGGACTACTGGTCAAGCTTAAGCTTCAACGAAGGCTATTTATTATTAGAAACTTTCTATAATTCAACAGCTTCTTAATTTTTGGTTTGTTGAAATTCAGCAAATAACCTTCAAGTAGTTAACAATCCCAGATGAGCATGGCACTATCTTCAGGAGTAATGATCAAAGCATATAAATGAAGTTAATAGTATGTATGATTGTACCACTTCCTGATTATTTTTTTAAATTAATAGAAATTTTTTCTATAGCTCAGCTTCTTACTTTTTAGTTTATTGAAATTCAACAAATAGCAGTTTATTTGCACCAGGGCATGCATTAAGTAGAATTGGAAGTTGAGATGGAGTTGGAATTTCAAAGATCAGTATAAGTAAATTAGTCTGACCTTATGTTTGTGATTGTAAAGCTTTGAAAGAAATGACAAGATTAAGTTCACTGCCAAAATATAATCTCCACCACTATATTTTAGTAAGTCTGTCTATCTGTCTGTGTACCTTTATGCATGCCCACATTTCTCAACCGATTCGGACCAAATTTGACACGATTGTAGGGGGTACCAAGAGGAAGGTTGATGTGTGGTTTTAGTGTCCGTCTGTCCGTTTGTTTCAAAATTCATTTTCTGTCTGTCCCTTTATGCACACCCACAATCAACCGATTCCAACCGAATTTGGCATGATAGTAGGAGGCACTAAGGGGAAGGTCAACGTGGGGTTTTAGTGTCCGTCTGTCTGCTTGGTTCAGAATGGCAGCCGATTTAAGCACTGAACTACACATATTTGCCCGAGTCCTAATATTGATTTGAATCAAATATGGTATGATCGTGGAGGTCTCCCAGAAATAATTCATATGTGATTTTTGTTTCTCTCTGCACGTTTTATTCAAAATGAATTCTTAAATACCATGTATCATCTAGAATTGAACCAAATTTCCCCCGGGTATTTTTACTAGTATATGATAAAGATAAAAATAAAAAAATAGACATTGAAATGAAAATATTGATTTTGAAAGTCATTACTGTATAAGATAAGACTATAAAGCTTAAAATAAAATAACATAAAAATACTACTTGAAATGGACATTTTTTTACATACTAAAAAATGAAATATATTTTAAATAAACAAGCCATAAATTCTAATACACTATTTAATCTCAATAGGCCAAAAATTTATTTAACTATGAATTTCTTGTTTTAAACTTTTTAGTACACAAAAACATTTCAGTAATTCATTTCTTATGTTATTTTATTCAACTGCTAGTTGGTGATCACCACGTGTTTCCTAAATTGTTCAGATGCAATGTAAAGCTTATTCTGTTGCTTTTGCAATAAAAACCACCCACTACATTTCATTGCTGCTCATCAGAGGGTACGGTCAGAATACAACACTCCTGTGTAATTTTGCAATTTTGGCTTTATGAACCAATGCGTCAACATGGTAGATATTTTTTCATAATAAAGTGAACAATCACCTTTATTATTTTGATTGTGGGTGATAGATTAAAAGGGAAAAAGTGCAGAAACACTCAGAGACTGTTATATTGCAGCAGCTTATTTATATACATACAGAAATAACATTCTTTCATGAGAGTGCTAAATTAATAATCTGTAGATACTGCAGAGTATCAATGAATATAGTTAGATTATGTATCCATTGCTTGTCTAAAAATAAACATTTTCTTCAGGGAAAGAATTGATGGTCTCTAAAAGATCCACAGATTTGTTTAGCACGTTGTTGTTTTTACAATGTAGAAAAAATAAATCCTTAGCTTTGTGTGCAAATTTCACCTCTTTCATACGATTTTTCAGTTGTTGATCATCCTTCCCATTTGAACAGAGAATTTACAATGAACTGATTAACGAATAAAAATCATGATGTTGCAGGCAATCGTCACGGTCTTCTGGTCCCCAGTACAACCACAGATCAAGAACTTCAGCATATAAGAAACTCACTTCCAGATGCTGTGAAAGTGCAGAGGGTTGAAGAAAGGCTTTCTGCTTTGGGAAATGTTGTTGCAACTAATGATTATGTTGCATTGGTTCATCCAGATCTGGATAGGGTAAAAATAATTTTTTCTTACAGTTTAAAAAATTAAACATTTAGTTGTGAATTATTGATCCTGCTGCATGGCTCAAGGATGTCCAGTCTTATCACGTGCAATTTTTTCTTCAACATTGGGCTATTGAGTAAATTTTGGAAAAATAAAGCCTCAGAAATTTATCTTAACATTAATCAAAATAGCAAAAAGTTTGCATTAAAAAAAATAAACTTCCAATGAGAAGACTAATTTATTATCTTGCTTTCTAATCATATTGAACACTGGCTTAGTGAAAATGTGACATGGTTTTTGCTTGTCTAAGTAGTTAATGTCTGCCCAAACACTTTATGTAATGATAAAGAGTATTCCAGAGGGATGTCGATATTTCAGGAGTGATCTTGATTTTTTTTTAATTCTTCATTCTTGAGCAAAGTTACCCTCAGCAGTGTGTGTCCACTAACATTGCAATGAATTGAAGGGCATGTTTATTAAATTTTGATAAGACTGAGGGAATATTTTGACCATAAATGTTAGAAGGTCGAGCTTGTGATATCTCTCTTAAGGTCACTATTATTTTAGATATCAATTAGTTCCAATTGGAACATGTCATTAGCATCCTTTTCAGATGAATCTGCAAACAACTTAATTTCATCAGGCTGTTTCTTGAAATCCCCAAAACCTTTTTTTCATCTCTCAGACTGCAGAGTGATGCAGGATGCTTTCACTTTTATAGGCCTACCTTCTTGATAGCACTCTGAAATGGATGACTTTCTTCATACTCAACTTTCTGATTTTTGATTTCTGAATGATCAATTGGACATGGTGAAACAGTTGGCAAATTGATATTTTCGTTGTAGTTTCACGTTCAAGTCTGCTAGACACTGACGTTAACTAAGAATGCCTTGTCATTCAATCATTCATCATTGCCCATGAAGCTCATATCTTTTCTTCAGTTCTCATGAAATTTTTATTTATTTCAGCAGTAACCAGATTCTGGTTAGTGCACCTACCATGCTGAGCCAATGAACATGTCTGAAGTGAATGACATCAACATGATCAGAACCTACTCCATGAGAAATGCATGGAAATGTCTGTGGTGAAGCCACATGGGTCTTTGAAATTGGCTGTAAAAAAAACTTTTTCCATTCTATGAGCCTTTTCCAAGGTCTTCACGCATGGCTGTTCAAGCCGAATGAAGCATAGATGAGTGATGGTTTCATGAAGCACTGTCTTTTGCATTAGGCTCATGAATCTATTATGCTTGCCTGCCATAGCAACGGGTTCATCAGTTGTGGGCCACAAAGTTTTTCTGCTGTAAGATTCAAGTTTAGCAAAACATGTTTTACGTAATCAAAAATGTTTTATTTCATTGTGCTTGCCTTTCATTGGGCATTGCTTGAATTGAGCTGTTCAACTACTTCAGAAGTTTTGGTTACTGCTGGTTCAAAGATTACCAGTTGTGCCATATCATTACATGTGAGCTTTCATTGATCCTTAAACTAAAAATTACAGGCATAAAATCTTTTGATTGAAGCATTTTGAATATTGGAGGCTAGATCATCTTTTCAGTGTTTTTCAAAAGTACGGGTCACAAGTTTCATGAGAAAAATCTGAGCACTCAATGCATAAGCACCTGAAATGTATCAGAAATGATAAGGAACTAAATGCTTTTATTGTATAAATGCAAATATTATAGTATGAGCTACCTTTTATCAAGAGTTAATGAAAACTCAACTAAGAATGTATTTTTCTCCGTATTGCCTTCCCTTCGACTGGGTTGCGAGACATTCCAGTGGTTTGCGATAGAATGAGTTTGAAAAACACTGATCTACTTGTCTAGCAACAGTTTGCTGTAAAAGGCTGCTTTTCTCAATTCTCAACTGTTTGTCAGAGCCAGACATATATTCAAATAGCCCTTAGCAGTCTTTAAAAAATTCCCCATCAAACAACTGTTTCCATCTCATGGCTCTTGCCTCAGCTATCAAATCACTGATCTTGGTTGATGACTCATCACTCTAGTTTGCATCTTTGAAGACATTGTTGCCTTGCCTCACCCATGAAAAGAGCTGTTTTTTCATGACATATCGGAGATGCTCCTGTTTCGCTCAATAACAAAGAAAATCATTGGACCTAGAGTCTTTGAAGGCTTAGTATTCAGTATCTAATTTCCTTTTCATGTGAGTTGTCATGTTTGTTTGATAGATATAATAGGTAGGATATTTGATTTTTAGTTTTTATTTAATAAAATTATTTCACTAGAATTTATTACACTGCCTTCAAACAGTGACAACAAAATAGCAGTCATTTGTCACAACTGATGACTAAACAGTTATGAATCATGTAAGATACTGTTAGGGAAATCTGAGTTGTAATCTTTCACTATTTTGATACACACTATTAAAAGTTTTAATTTTGTGATTACTGTATTTCCCGGCACATAAAACATACCCCGATTTTTAAACAAATTTCAGGGGAAAAAATGCATGCATTTTATCTTACCTTATGTACAGGAATGAAAATTTGCTTGATATATGCTGAAAGTTTATTCATTGTAGAAGCCTATAAAGTCATCCTTGTTGCTGTTGCAGTCATCAGCACAGGTGCTTTCACATGAATCTTCACTATATTTGTACAGCTGATCATCTTCAGTGTCATCTAGAGCAGGGGTTGGCACAGAATGGGACGGTTCAGCACTGCCGTTTCAGGACCGGTATTTCAGCACTCAGCGCCAGCCGTTTCAGTGCCGGCCTTTCAGCACCGAGCATTTCTTACCCAGTATGTATATACAGTAAAACCTGCGTGAGGCAAAAGGGACTGGTCAATTGTAAATTGTTATTCATCCTATATTGAGCATACCATGAATTACTTTAAACAATTTAACAGGTTGCATTTTCAACTAACTTACATAGTATAAACAATTCAATCTGGAAATTTAACCACCGCTAGTATGAACAATTAAACGAGATTTATATATTAGTGAATGGGTCAGTTGTTCTACCAGCTATATAAACTATTGAACTGCAAATACTAACACCATTAGTATAAACAATTAAACAGGTAATGCTAAAAAAGTGTATAAGCAATTGAACATGTTGTATTATGAACTAAAGTTAGTTTTAATTCATCAGTTAACTTTTCCAAAACTTTTTCATAAAGTTCCAATGAATCTTCATTTTTGGCGCAGAGCATTGATTTAAAATAGTAAGATGTATAGAATGAAGATATTAATTCACCAAACTGGAAGTTAACACACTTTGAAAATGCAACCCGTTAAATTGTTTAAAGTAATTCATGGTATGCTCAATATAGGATAAATAACAATTTTACAATTGACCAGTCCCTTCTGCCTCACGCAAGTTTTACTGTATATACACACTGGGTAAGAAATGCATGGCGCTGAAACGGCTGGTGCTGAACTGAACCTGGTGCTGAAATGGTGGTCCTGAAACGGCAGCGCTGAACTTGCATTCCGTGCCGACCCCTGCTCTAGATGGCATTGAAGATGATCAGCTGTACAAATATAGTGAAGATTCATGTGAAAGCACCTGTGCTGATGACTGCAGCAGCAGCAAGGACGATTTTATAGGCTTCTACAATGAATAAACTTTCAACATATATCAAGCAAATTTTCATTCCTGTACATAAGGTAAGATAAAATGCATGCATGAATATTTATGGAATTCTATAATCTTATTTTCGTATTCAATTGGCATATTTGCACTATTATAATTTTAGTATGCATACTTAGCCAGTGTCTTTTCATGAATCTTTCACACCATGACGTCCCAAAAGTCAGCAATTCTCCATTCAATTGCAGTTCTTCTCACTTCAATTATAATCATTTTCGTCGATACAGTAATTCCATTCCTTCTATGATTAATAACCCAGTTTTTAACATCTTCTTCAAGATGTGGCCATTTTGCAGCGCATCAACATAAATAGTTATTGCTTGTCTACCTTCATTAAATCTTTTTGCTTCCTTCCATTCCCGTATCATTTTTTCTGTTGGAGTGGACCAAAATGTCTTTCAGCTGCTGAATTCCCGTGATCTAATGCATACTTCATGACTTCCAGTTTATATGCTATACTGTACGAAAATATTTTATTTTTCGATCCCATTAGACATTAGAATTTGCACTTTATATTTGAACACTGTAATTACGGATTGAATATAACTGCACTTATATTAAATAATACTATATCAAATACAATGCATACACATACCAATGTGCTATGCTCTCAATACGGTGATTCACACTGTTCAGGCAATGCAAGGTGATTCCCCATATCCAGGAGTACAATGTTTATGAGATGAACATAAGAAATTGTATACTAAGTTACATTTTCATTTATAGCTGTCATGTCAACAATGAAGTCATTTACTAATACTGATCTGAAGTTCGATCACAAAGCGAACATCTTTATTATTATGACATCTATTTTGTAACAAAAGCAAGTATCGTTTGTTTTGTAAATGAACTTCGATATTGGTTGAAATGTTTCTTTTATTTTTCTCCCATTCAAACTTTTATACAAAGTATCAGCATATCTACGAGTACACTATTGACAAAATATTTACCCCCGACCCATAAAGCTACGTACAAACGTCAGTTAATGGCCGGACGGCGGCCTCACGGCTGTTTCAAGGTGGCCTGATCCGTTCAGATCCTAGCATACACACGTGTGGCCGTTTCCTTCGGGCAACCTCAAGGCGGCCTGTGGACTGATGAAATCCTTCTCCTTCTGCCAGTTGTAGTTTTGGATTCGTCTCGGCTGGTTTAAAGACTATTTCATGTCCGTTTCAAAGAGAGCAAAGTTAGCTTTAGCACTGCTTCTTCTTGACAAGGAAGCTTCTTGAAGAAGGTGAAAAAGAAATGTTTGTGGACAAAAAGATGGCTGCTACAAAGACAAAAATTTTCTCATCTGCGATTGATGAAGGAACTTAGTTCTGACTGTCCCATAAAATGTAATAAAATAAGTTTTAATTAAGATTTTCCTTAAATTTACGAATTCAATGTAATTTTTTTCATAATGCGATCCGCAGACTTGGAAAAAATGTGAAATGCGGCCCTTTGATAGAAAAAGGTTGTGCACCACTGCTTTATAGTATACGGTCACCATGGAAAAGAGGCAGGGCTGCTTAAAAAAGTACCAGGGCGATCTTCAGAAAAGGGAAACGTGAATAACAATACGAAACTACCATGCATCACCCAAATCCACGTGTTCTCTGAGAGCATGTGTAGCTAGGAGAGGGGGTTGAAAGGTCTACTGCGCATGCGCAAGATTTGACCGGACGAAGTCCGGATGGAAAAACACTGTCAATCCAGAGGTTCTATCCGGCAGCCCGAAGACGGCCGTAAGGCCGACAGCAAGTGTACACACGTCAGATTTTCGTCCGGATTTTGTAGGGATTTCATCCGTTCAGACCGCCTTGAGGTTGCCGTCCGGCCATTAACTGACGTGTGTACGGGCCTTAAGACGCAGGTTGATTTTAGGCGATGTTTTATGCGAAAAAATTGTCTTATATGCCGGGAAATACAGTATATGTCTGTATATGGGATATGCTGCAAGTGGAAAACAAACAAACGAAACAAACAGTACACCCAATTCTTTTTATACACGATTTTTTTTACTTTAACATGGTCCAGAAAAGTTCGACTCAAAATAGAAAAGACGATCAAAAAAACAAAGAGGAGATGCATGAAACTCTACAAAACACGTCAATTCATTGCAGAAGTCGAAAAAGTTGAATAAAAATGCTATAAATGGTAGAAGCTGGCCTTCTACCATAATACGTAGATTTGAGTGAGCAGTCCACAATGGTTGACTAAGAGAACATGCAAATCTACGTGAGCCGTCAGCAATATACTATAATAACATGTATATGAGGATCCCTTAAAGGCCATATTTTCTTTAAAGCATTGCTTTATTGCATATTTGTTATTGAATTACATATTTGTATGATGCCATTTATACACGTAGATCGAACAACTAAAGACATTATTATCAATGAAATCAATTATTATTACTCTAGAAAGAAAATTATTTTACATATATGTAAGCCACAATTTTCCATCTTCAGATTTATTAATTATTTATTAAAATATTTTTCGTAGGCCTTACCAAAATGTCGGATAATGCAGCAATTACGAAACTCAAAAGGAAGGCAATTTCTTTGGAAACTAAAATTCAAATTTTAGATTGTCTTGCAAATGAAGAAGGTTCAACATCTGTTGGTAAGAGCTTTGGTTTGAACGAAGCCACCATAAGAACAATTAAGGAAAATGAAGCTGCTATTAGACAATCTGTAATTTCTGGAACGAAACAGTGCTAAGTCATCATCATACACAAGAGATGTTGTTAGAGAAAAAATGGAAAAGGCACTGGCAACATGGATAGAAGATCATACGCAAAAAAGAATACCAGTAATAATAATTGAAGGTGGTGGATACACTTATGATCAAATTTTTAACACTGATGAAAGCGGTCTCTTTTGGAAAAAAATGCCGAGCAGGACTTATGTGGCAAAATCCCAGAAAAGTGCTAGTGGTTTTAAGGTAGCTAAAGATCGTGTGACGTTTTTATTTTGCAGCAACACTTGAGGGGATCGCATGTTGAAACTTCTGCTCATCAATCAATCTCTAAGACCACGTTCAGTAAAGGTAAAGACTTGAAAAAACTGCCAGTTCATTGGATGGCCAATAAAAAAGCGTGGGTGACAGCAGCAATTTTTACTGAATGGTTCAACAAATATTTTGTCCCAGAAGTTAAAAGATACTTGGAGGAAAAGGGTATCGGCCATTCAGATTTGAAACATCCAAATGTACAAGTGGTATTCTTGCCACCCAATACAACAACCTTGATTCAAGCACTAGATCAGGGTATAATTGTCACATTCAAGACTTACTACATCAAGCGAACATTCCAATACATTTTGGATAAACTAGATAATGATAAAACGCAGTCATTGACTCGTGGAAAAAATTTTCTAAAATGGATTGTGTCAGATATGCTGCTTTGGCGTTATCTGAATTAAAACCATCAACTTTGAACACTTGTTGGAAAGTAATTTGGCCAGAATATGTTCCAAGTAAAAATTCTGTGCCTCCAAATTTGGTTGAGTATTCCGATATCATCACTTTGGCACATGCAGTTGGCAGAGAAGGCTTTGACGATTTACATTTGAGGATATTGATGAATTGCTGGTTGACAAAGCCCTAAGCGAAGATGAAATAATAGAGGTTTTACTAGAGACCGTTGATTCCGAAGAAAGTAGTGATAATGACGAACCAGTTCCCCTCACTGCAAGATTGATCCAAGGTCTTCAACTGGCCAGTAAATTGGAAAATCATTTTCTGATAAATGATTCCCATTGTCAAACAAGCTATACAGTTCCAACGTGATCTGAATTTTTGTATGGCCCATTACCAAGAATTATACAAGGAACTAGCCAAAAAAGGATCAAAAGGATTGATAACCGATTTCACTGTAAAAACCAATGAAACCCCAACAATGCAGGAAGTGCATAAAACTAAAGCACAGAATATGTCAATCGAAGGTGGAAATGTTAATCCTGTTCAAGATACCACAAAGAGGACCTCACCATTGGAAAAACATAAAGATGATGTGCTAAATATTTCTAGCGATGAAAGTGACTTTGCACCAGTCTTATACAAATGAATGCATTTATTGTCAGACAGCAACGAATAAAATGTAGTTCTTATTTTTATGCTAAGTTTCTTTGTTCCTGAATTTGTGTTTTTGTTCTTTTTTTAAAAAAAATATTTGAATTTACGTTAAAGTGATATGTTACAAAGTGATTGAATTTTTTATTTATGCAATAAAATATGTATATAAAATATGTACAAAACGTAATTTGGGGTTTTACATAGATTTTTTACACGGTTTGTTGAATGTATCCTTTTATTTTAATTGGTTCTTCGTCATTTTTTACACGTTTTCGAAGGTCTGGAACGGATCCCCTATTTTTCCATAAGCACGGTATCTTTTTTTACACGGTTTTCTCTGGAATGTATCTACCATGTAAAAAAAGAATTGGGTGTAATATGTATGGTATGAAATACTGAAAGAAACTGAATATAGGTCAAATTAGCATATTTTTTGCTTAAAAGTAAACTCTTGTAAACTGTTCACTAAAAGGCTAATCTACAGTTTTAGCAACACATGGGGCCAAATATAGTATTTGAATTATTTATTTAACAGTGTTTCAAAATAAGTATATTATAAAATACATGACCTTCTCATTGTATCACTCGGTATTGTTTGATATGTAAAAATTGTATGATATTCAATTAAAGTGCTTTCACCTTAAATTTGAGTTACTGTTGTGTGTGTCATAAATTAAAAGTTATGGAACCTGGCTTCACTTTACAGGAAACTGAGGAAATTCTTTCTGATGTCCTTAAAGTAGAGGTTTTTAGGCAAACTGTTGCAGCCAATTGTCTTGTTGGATCTTACTGTGCTCTTTCGAATCAAGGAGGCTTAGTTCACCCACGTACTTCTATCCAGGACCAGGATGAACTATCATCTCTCCTTCAAGTACCTTTGGTGGTAAGTGAAGGCCTTTAAACCTGCATTTGGAAATTGGTTAATTATGTTCTTCATTGTGCCATATTTAATTCTCATATCTTGACATTTGTAATATAACCTATCAAATGGTTCGATTTAAATGATATTTACATTTTATTTAATGATTGAAAAATTCCCAGTAGATGGTTAAAATTTGCAAATCTATGAAGGTATTTTTAGAATTTGCCACTGATTTTCTACTCTGCTATAATTTTGGTAAATGAAGAATTTTATCACAAGTTCATATTCTAAATGTACCATGCAACTATGTAACATCTTCAGTTGTTTTTATTTTATCACATGGAGATTATCATGTCTTTCTTTACCAGGCAGGAACAGTCAACAGAGGCTCAGATGTAATTGGTGCAGGAATGGTAGTTAATGACTGGAGTGCATTTTGTGGTTCAGACACAACATCTACGGAACTCTCTGTAGTGGAGAGTGTATTTAGACTGAACGAAGCCACTCCATCTGCTATTGCTACTACAATGCGGGCATCTCTTATTGAAAGGTGTGCATAACAAATACTTAATTTTACTCTTAGGATGGTATGTTTTGGTATGACCTTAATGTTAATTATTTTTGAAATTTATTAGTTTATGAAGGACATTTACAAAGTGGTTTAATGTGATGTAGACCACGACTTTTGCATCAATCATTATCACTACAATAGCCCACGTCTGTCCGTTTGTTGGTTGGTCATGCTATTGCATAGGTGGTGCCTCTGGTGGAAAATTATGGTTTAATGCGAATAACTCGAGAAAGAATCAAGATAGAAACACTAAATTTGGTAGGAATGCACGATTCACAAATTTTAAGGTAATGACGAAAAATAAATCTCGAAAAAAGTCCTGGGTTTGACTCCAAGGAAGACATTTCCATTTTCTGTAAGGTAACACATAAAAATCGTTTTTTTGACGTCCAGGCTTTTATTGTTTTGGAAATTAAAATTAGAAGGAATTAACCTACAATCTTTGAATCTGAACCATTTTGAAGAAAAAACATAAAGTTTATTATTCTGTTCATCACTCATGTTAAACGTTTAATTTGCATATTTTGCGGAAATCTTGCCATTTTAATGGAATGTTGCCTTGCCTACCAATTACATTGTTAGACCTCAAAATCGTATTATATCAATCCTTATGGGTGTAAGTGTGCTTTGAGTGCTTTTAATATGAGAGAGGGGAGGGGAGGAAGGGAGGGATAGGGAGAAAGGTAGGGGGAGAGGAGGGAACGAGGGGGATGGAGGTGGAGAAAGGAAAAGAGAGTGTGAGGGAGGCAACTATTTTAAGTTTAACTAAAGATAGCCTGTCATATTGACGGACCTTTATACTAGTCTTGTAATAAAACCGTAAGTTTTACATGCCTTTGTGGACCTTGGGTGGAGTTATTTCTTTTCGTATTTTAAGATTTTAACCCTTGTAGTTCCATGGAACATACATATGATGGGGGCATATGACCCTCATGGGAGTCAACATTTTTATAGAAGTTTATAGAATTGCATGTATACGGAAAACAAAAATATCACTGATTTTAGTTTTAAATACAGTATTTCCACGATTTAACAGACTAATAGGGAGAAGGGGAGTCCGTTAAATGGCGAATGGGATTTTTTGAGCCCAAAAACACACTCGTACATGAGAAAACCTACTTTATTGATAGTACATAATGATAATTACTGTCTAAAATAATACTTTACTGTAATAATAATAATCTTATAATATTAAAATTCTAATCGTACGCACATGAAGCATTACAGCGGCATACAGTGGAGCCCCACTATAATGCGCTTCGCTATAACTCTAATTCAGATATAACGCGATCGTGACATGTCTCCCAAAATGATTTCAGAAGAATCTCATAGAAAAAGAAAATACGATGTAACAAAATGAAATGACAAAAATAACCGAAAAAAGAGACAAAACGTAACGTGAAAATTACAGAAAAAACACTGCGTAAACAGTAACAAAAATTAAAATTGATAACAATAGTAAACTGTAACAAAAAATGACAACGAAAACGATAGTAAACGGTAACAAGAATTACCAACGATAGCAATAGTAAACTGTAACAAAAATTAACAACTTAATTGTTTTTGTTGTCATATTATGCAATTCGTCCTCACTCCACTTTTTTGAGACCTTGTTACGCCCCAAGGCCAAGCTTCACGAACTAATATTTGTTCGTCTATGAATGGGAGCTTCCCTACACAGATGGAGAGTTTTTTCACCACTCAGAATTCCTTCAAGTGGAAGAGGGAAAAGGGCCAACTTGATCCTACCAATTCTCCTGCCCAGTTTCCCGGCGGCCAAATCACCTGATAGACCTGTGGAAAAATTCCGCGCATTTCCATTGTAATTTAATGTATGAGTTTAAAAGTAGCTGGTATTAACAATGTTGCGGCAGAATGTGATATTGTAACCGGTGCTCCCATTATTTAAAGAGACAGTTTAATTTTTATCACCGCTACAATTTTGTGACTCTAACGCTCGTGTGACACGTTTAATCCACGATGGCGATGCTGACCCAATCTTGTGCCTATCGTTATACACTTAAAATTTATATACAAAGAACAACGTCTTGTATGTTCGAGTACAATGTAGCATCATAACATGCATGTACAATGTAACAAGTATCTTGTATTCTCTTAAACAGACATGCGGTTCATGTTCCAGAAAAAAACGCACTATATTCGGGTAAATACGGTATACTGGGATAATGAAATACACATAATAACATATCCACCATTGTTTTTTTACAAGACTTAACTGACCGGCTTGACATGATAAATTTTTGTAACCTCTCTATAATGCGACCCCGCATTTATCGCGATCGAATTTTTTGGACCCCAATCACCTCGTTATAGCGGGGCTCCACTGTATTTCTCAAGAACCATTTGTTGTAAAGATATGCGGTAAACGGCATTTTGTTTCTGTTAGCTATGAGGTCCCTGGAAAAATATTTTCTTTTGCTAATGTGTCCTGGGTTCGAATCAAGGAGACAATTATATTTTCCCATAAGTTTACACGGGATGTTCGATTTTTCAAAGTGCAAGGTTTTTTCCTTCATCAAAATACGTAAATATGGATCGATTTTCTTTGTTTTTACTTTATTTGACGGCTAAAACTCTATACTATCTTATTCTTGCGATGTTTACATTTTACACGGTCGAAGTTTTCAGAAATATGCATTCTTTTTCAAAATTTTGCAGATTTTTTGTACTCATTCCAGGTTTTGCCAAGGAGGCTCTGATTGTTGCCTCCGATTCATTTAATGCCAATTAAACCTTCAAATAGATGAAAGAAAAGCGTTATTCGCTTCGAACTGTAGTTTGAGCATCGAAATTAATGAAGCTTTACGCACAGAGAGAACTCAAACAAAGAGGCTGAGATAGCCACTTTGTTTGAGTCAGCTGTATTGCATACACTCTACACTACATTGTACTACATTGTCTGGACTGATTCACCAAACAACACTCTGTTGTTTGGGGCGAAGTCTGTTATTGCCTGAAATTCGCACAAAACTCGGATCCAGCAGATTTTGTCCGTTAAATCCGAAGTCCGCTAAACCGAGGTAACTCACCAACCAATCTCTCCAGTCATGCTTGTACATGTCACTCATCCTGTCTCAGTTGCTTCTGGCTGCCTAAACTCTAATCATTCTCACAGCCATAACTGTGGTAATCCCTTCACACCTCGCAGTGATAATATTTCAGTTCCTTTATTTTATTTGTTGTTAGTATTTTTATAGTTACACACACTGTATTGAATCATGAGAGACCTAGGGAATTTTAGTGATTATCTTACATCTTTGGACTTCTCCCATATTTTTATTGCACATAAATCGCATCCTCATTTTTAAGAGGTAAAATTTTTAAATTGTAGCTTTTATGCAAATGAATAGGGTAAAATTTTACTTAAAATTTTTTAATAAATTTGAAATAGGTTATTTATGATTTAACCTTTAAATCTCACTCTGGAGCAGTATTATTTACTGTTACTCTTGATATATTTGACACAGAAAATGTCAGTTCATCTAATGTGTGTAAAGAAAATATATTTAATCATGTAGAATAATATTTTTATCATTTATATCGGCATAGAATGTAAGTTCTGTGCATGACATTTAAAATGCATGAAACTGGAAAGTTAACTTAAGCTAAACCACCTGAAAAATACTTAGAATTTGTAGAGTTAATTACCAACATATATATGTGGTAGGTACTTGTGGTAGTTTTTGAAATGTATTGCCTAAAAAGAAGAAAATGTATCATTTCCATGTTTGTTTTCATATTAAATGTTGCTTGGTTCAGGTTATTCATCTTTGCTTCAATGAAGTTAAAATTTTACTTTTATCTTTACAGCATGTCATGAGGATGAGCTGCTGTTCCGAATGAATTCACGAAAAATGTTAAAAAGCTATTGGAATGTTTCAGAATGTTGCATTCCTTCCATTATTTTTGGAATCCTGCCTGTTATAATTATGAGTTAAGTGAAATTTGTTGCTTCTATGTATAGGAATTAATGTGCACCTAAACATTTTTTAATAAAAAATAAAATCCAAACTGTGTAGATTTTTACTAACGTAGTGGACTTTAGCAGTAGCATACTAATTTAATTAGAACATTACAGGTTCTTAATCTTGAATTTTATGTATTACTTCCTTAGAAGTGCAGCTTTCAGAAAAGGAATTTTATGATACAAATGAAGTATCTTTAATCTCTCAAACAGTAGGCATTTCAATCCATGCTCCTACTTATGAAGTTTTTATTGATTCTTAAAACAAACTGTGCTGTATTTAAAATGTGCAGTTTTTATTATTGTAACTCCTTTAGTTTAGTGATAACATTTTCAGTGTAGTAGTTACTCAGTAGACAGTTTGGTTGAAAAAGCCAACTACCATCTCAAAATGAGCTATTTATTGCTCTATAAACTAGTAACTTTCAAGTTATTAACAAGTGCCTATTTGATTTAGTTGTGACTAAGGTTATTGTTGAATATGGGAAAGCTGCTAAAAGCAAATACTATTTTTATAAAATAATTCTTAAGTAGCTGAGGAAGCATTAAGTACATTGCACTAGGCAATAATAATACTCGAGAGAAATTTTATTTATACAATGGAAAATATTAGATTAAGGCAGGTTCAGTTTATTACAAAAACTGGATGAAAACATTCTTGCATTGATGTTCTAAAGAAAAATGTAATTCCATCATTAGCTTTTCTTGGCCATAATTTTATTATAACTTATCAAGCAAGACTTTTCCGCAGTAAGAAGCACCTCTATGTATTGCATAATTTATTGCCATAATCAATAATTTAAATATGCTTTTAACATAGAGCATAAATACAAATAATTATTATGTACAACAGTAGTTCATTTTTAGTCAATCTGTCACAGGAAAATATCAATCATAAGATTTGTTTTAAAAAGTTATTCTCGAAAATGTCAGGAGTAATATTTCCTGAAACTATTTAGCATTGACTAGATTTTAATGAAAGATATGTGGTCTATTCGTTTATAATGAATCTTATCAGGGCTGTGGCATGAGTTTGAGAAGACTGCCTCAGGCAGCATTTTTCTATAGATGGCATAATAGTTTTTGCTGCCAATCTGTACTTATTTGTTGTGATCTGCAGTGGCATTTCATCTTTCTTTTTACATGGCCATGCATCTCATCCTTAACCACACTCATATTTAGTCATCTTTTCACTCTGTTTCATCTTTTTCATTGCTCAACTGCAAAGATATGACAGGACTGTCGTAGGTGTTTTTCTGATTTTCTGAAGTGATTGTCATCTGTCTCTGTTCTAAAGCTGAGGGCAATGCCATTATTGCTTCAAGTGGTCCTGATATCATGTACTGCAGTCCAGGCTGTAATGCCGCAGTCAGCTGATCCATAATTGCCGTTTGTTCATGCGGTAAAGCAATATACTGGTTCGCACTTCCATTGGCAATGTGACCCTTCAAACCTTGACCAGATGGTTGAGGTGCAGTAAGAAGAATTGTGTGCTGTTGAGAATTAGCAGTTGCTGGGGCAATGGCTAAAGGTTTTGTGTTATTTGCTAAAGAAGTTTGCATTGGAATGCTTTGATTGAGCGATGCCAGGATTTCAGCTCCATTACGAAGATTTTCATCATCATCTTGATTCTGTCCTGCATCTTGATCTGCTTGTACATATAACAGCAATGAATGATTCTCTCCATGAGTTTCTTCAAATCCATTTATCACTCCAGTTTCTCCTGTGGAAATAAAAACTTTTACTAAAGCTATTTCAATAAATATGGGATAAATTGTACCTTTGAGCTGTTATGGTTTCTTCAAATTATAGTAGTTCAACATAAATTATACGTATGAAAAATTAATTAGTAGATACAGTATAGAACCTTTTATCCGGATTCCACTTATCCAGAAATCCAGTTAATCGGCTATTTTAAAACAAGTTGGCAGACATCTTTGGCAAATAAAATTATGTATTATATGGTAATACAATCATTTCACCTTTTGTGCATTTTTTAGCAAAGGATGAAGGCATTATAAATTATAAGAATATGTTTTAATATTTATTTCAAAGCTTGCTTGTAAACAATATTTTTTGATGCGGGCCACAACGTCATGCCTATCTACCGCCTTCTGTCCCGGCAGCAACTCCACTATTATTTCTGGCCACTTCGGGTTGCACGTCAATGTGATGAAGAGGTCAGGCCGGCCGTAGTGCCTCACGTACGTGAGTGTATCCTGCGCGTGCTCGTGCATGTTGCGCGGGCTGCCCGTGAACGTGGACGGCAGGATGACCATTTGGCCCAGATCATTTGCATTGGCAGAGCCATCGCTGGCCACCGCGTCCATCAAGTACTCTCGTGCCCCCTCCACTGGCCCACCCACCATCGGCAATAGGATCGGACTAAACCTTTCTAAAATGGCATGCCGCCATTTTGTTTCAAGATGGCAGATGCAATTCAGAATATACTTTTTACTATTTAAATAGGCCCACAGACCATCTCATCAAATTTGGTTAGAATTGGGCTAACCGTTTCTGAGATAGCAGGCCGCCATTTTTTTTCAAGATGGCGGACAAATTTTGTTTAAAGCCTATGTGTTAAGTAGGTGTCCCAGCTATGTCAATGCAAAATTTCAGCTCTATCGGTGCAGTAGTTTTGGCGTGATTGAGTAGCAGACAGACACCACTTCATTTTTATTTATAAGATTACGTATTCTTTTACATATACGTATGTGTATAATTAATAAAATATAACAGAAACAAATAAATAGAAATACATGTGCGTCATTTTCGTCACGGTATGTACTCTTTTCAATTTCAATGGATTGGCACTGCACTTAATATCTTTTAACTACTGCGGCACTCAGATATGGGGTCGCGTTACTTTTCCATGCTTTTGGTTTTCTACTTTGTGTCTTTCTCTGCTAAGCAGTCTTGGGACATAAAAAGGACCTTTCGTCATTGTAGCCTCAGATATAATGTCTTTCGTCACGGGTTTCCCTTGCAACTTTGTTTCTTTTCACTGTATGTATTTGTATGGGCGGCAGCGAACGTGTTAAGACAAAAACAAAGGAGGCTATTCGTTAGAACAATTTAAAAGACACGTGATTGATGGGTCAAGAACCAATAATGCATGCTGATTGTCCATTGTATGTCGCAGTTTCATCATATGTCGATACTACATGGAAGCATGGGTGGCTCATCATAAGTCGAAAAATCATATCACGAGACCATCATAAGTTGAGGACCCACTGTATTAGAAAGAAATTATATACCTGTACGTAAGGGAAATTGCATTTTAAAGTTCTTTTCTTCATCATAAATAATCCATTTTCTTCCTATTTAATAATATTACATGCACACTTAAGGAAATGAAACGTTTGTTTGTGAAAATGTTTATGTTAGCAACAGTGAAGAAGTAACCATGCAAGAAGTTCAACTCGAATTAAGACATTCTGGTTTGATTTTCTTGATAACGGCTACACCTACGATAAAAATGTATAGGAAAGGAAATACTCTTCTTTACCAGTTCTACAACTTTTATTTGAAAAATATTTTGATATGACTAATACCTTACAAGATATGATGAAAATTTAATTTTTTGTCACCAGTAAAGTGGTACCCCTGATTGGTGTACGTGATTCATTTTTGCGATTTTCATATTATATTTGATTGTACGTCCTTAATATCAAATTTCATGAAAATCCATTCTGTTGAAGCCGAGAATGAACATGCAGACAGATGGACAGACCGACGATAATAGGCGCTCAAGCTGGAAGCGAAACGAGCCTAAAAATAATGCATTATTCCAAAATTTGTTAAGAGAAAGAAATTTAAATTGAATGCCTTGCTAGTAATTAACCGGCTCATCACCGTGCATTGGGTGCACTCTGGTGAACAAGTGAACGCATAATTTGGAAGAGAACAAGGAATTTATATTGAAAAGTATCCGATTATTGTACAGTACAGGTATATATTATAATAGTGCTCAAAATAAAAAAATATTACAAAACAGAAAGCATGTTCTGGTAGTGGAACTGAAAGCAGTGGACACAAAATAACTGATAGAACATTTACAATCGAGTTAAATTTTGATTTATTCCTTATGTACTACGATGAAGAAAAGTTAAGAAAATTTTTTGTATTTTATTAAATGAAGTTAATAAAACAGTATTACTAAATGTTTGACGAGACAGAAAGATATTATCAACACATGTGATGCACCAAAACACTTCCAGTGGGTGGTTCTAGCTCATTCCCAGCATTGTTTATGAGTATATTCCAGATAACCGGCTATCCCCATATTCCAAGCTTGCTGGATAAAAGGTTCTATACTGAATTCTAATATAATTTTAAACCTAATTAACATGTTCATTTTTACATAAAATTAATTTATTTGATTAATATTGATGAAAAGCTGACAATATACAACAAACTTGAAAACTAATATCAAATACTCAGAAAGAGAAGAGGGACAAATTTCCTTTCAGACAAAAGAGAAATGGTATGTAGATTAAGTTATAATAATAAAAATGATAACTTTCCATGATGGGGTACAAATTAGTGTTTGAATAATTGTGAATGCTATGAAACAGTTGATCATATTAATAATAAGCTTTTCACCTTGGTTACCTCCAGGCTCCTCTTGGGATTTTCCATTCCCTTCAAAAGTGATTATAAAAGGCCTGCCACTCATGAGCTTATTAGAATGCTCTTCTTCTGGCAATGATATTAATGAATTTGAAGGAGATTCATTGCAAGGGTTTTCCTGCACATTACTGATAATAGCTGTGTCAGAACTGTCAACCAGAGAAGGCATCATTGGACCTAGCGGAATGTCTAACCCTTCTCCTTTGGTTTGGTGCTGTCTGATATGACTTCTCCACGAGTCCTCTCGTACAAATGAAACGTCACAGAGGGGGCAATGATGGCTCCTGAGGCAGAAAGGAGGTCCTTCTCCTGTCAGGTTACCTCGTCTCCCACCCCTACCCCTTCGACTTCTAGATGGGCTCTCCCTCTTAGCTGCCCCACGCCCCTTCTTCTTAGCACCACTTCCAACTCCATCTTCACCAATGCAGTGTTTTAGTCGAATGTGGTTTTTCAAGTTCCCTGTTATGGATGAAAGTATTTCATTTAGAATTTTTTACACAATACTAGGAATTAGGAAATTTCCATCCAACCTAATTACTTGATTAACCTTTAAGAGGTCATATGCAGTCTTTTAGACAGCGCCCTTTTTTTCTTAATTTGATAAACATATATTGAACTTTAATTCTAAGTACCTTTCCTCTAATTCACTATCTATTGAGTTATGGGTCTGGGGCACTTTGTGCCAGCATTTATATTTTTTTTAGGGATTTTCTCTACTGTGCATTGGTTTCTGTTTGCTGGTTGGTCAGTCTAAAAAACCGAATACTTTTGTTTACCTTTCGTTATGACATCAACACTACAAAATTTGTGGATAAGTGTTTATTTATCATACCCTCAGTAAAAACTGCATCATCCTTCAACGAAACCATCAACTGTGATTTTTACATTACATTGAAAAATCTACCTAGGAGCCTAAAAGTAAAAATTAGGCGATTCGTACAGATTTCTGAGGAAGAAAGTCCAACACAAAGAAATGATGGACCAGGGAAATGTTTTTTTTTTACCAGAAAGAAACCAGGAAGACCCACATCTGTTGTGTGTTGTGCTGAAAATATATTTGCAGAGAGCATGCAGTTACTTCATGAGTCTGCTGTTCCGAAATTCAAGATGAGAAATAGAAAGAATTATTTAAATCTGAATTTTTGTAGTCCAGTTTTTATTTTAAATTAATTTAACATAACGAAGTATTCTCTTCCTTTTAAAGCTTTTTCGAAAATGTTGTAAATTTACCCGCAGATGACATGTAGTTGTATTAGTAAAAAAATATGGTATGAATGAAATTTTGTTGAAAATTAAAGAAAAAATTAAATGACAATCAGTATTTTGGATATTTTGCCTGATTTTCCGTGGTCAAAATGACCGCACGTGACCTCTTACGTTACAAAATACAACACAATCTCTTAAGGGTTAACAAGCAAATGGAGTATAACTATTTTTTATTAACCTGGCAAGAATGCATCTTTTCATGCCTATATAAGTATCACTACTGATACAATAACCTCTCCACTTCTGTTAGCTTACTACTATAGCAGTGCTTCAAACATATTTTGAAGCTTCACTCTTCATAATTTGACATCACAAAAATGAATGTAAATTAAAGTGACCAACTTTTCAGGAAGCTAATGAGGGACATAGTTCAGTGGTATGCATTTATTGATGGATCAGCCTTAGATGGATAGATGTCATATCGCTTGGTGTTGATCAGTGAGGATGTTTTGATTTGGTTTAAGTGACAATCATGATTTTTCAAAAAGACAAAAGTTGGAGCATTTAAAAAGGTGGGATGAGTGACAAAAAGGAGGGACTCTCTCTCTCCATATTTGGAATGATTGGTCACCCTAATGTAAATATATGTCAAAATAATTCTGTACGTGATTTGAATCTTTGCCATGAGCAACCTCAATTTGACTATTAATTAGGTCTTTAAAGATTAAATAGTAAATTAACATCAATATTAGGAAGCTTCATTTTAAAGGAAAACTAAATCTGTGTAAGCTTTCAGCTTTGCCAAGTTTAAATACGGACTGCAGCTTTCATTGCCCCCTTAGCATTTAACATGAACCTATTACCTAGTATGCCTTGGTCTGAAACATTGTCATTTAAATTTGACTAGTTCCTCCACATATGATTGAATGAGTGAACTTGGCACAAAATTGAATTGTTTCTAGGTGAACACTTTAAAAAAATTAAAGGGTTAGAATACCCAATTAAACTAAATGTCAAATCATATAAAAGTTTATTTATAACTTTATTTTTTAAATTGTAACATTTTTTGGTACCAAATAAGACTACTTTTTCACTTAAGCTCACCTCTAAGCATGCATGAGAAATCACAGTCACTGCAACGGAATGGTTTACGTTGTGCACTGGCTGGAACTTCTTTAGTTCTGGTCAGTAAATCACTACTGGCATTTTCACAGTGAGGGTTACTCTTCTGATGCTGTGTCATGGCTTCCATGCCAAAGCAACTAAAGCCACAAGCGTTGCATCTAAGCACATCTATCAAGATAACAGAATTTTTGCATCATCTATCCATTAACAGAACTTTTGCTTACTATAAATTACTAGCTAAATAATTCTGTTATGAATCAAAGGTATTTAACCTCTCACTAATTCAGAGGTGTCATTTTAAAAAAGCAACATTATGAATGGAGGTAATTTGATTGCAAAAATTGTAATTAGCTATATAAAGAATTTATTGTTAAAAACAAATATTTCAAATTAAATCTAATAGTTACCTTCATTTGTTGGTTGGCTATGTGCTTTCTCATGTTCCTTGAGGGCATGTTTAGTTGGGGCAATAAAGGAACATATGGAACAGTTTAAAGTTTTGTTCTCGGAATGATTCTGGCGCATATGTGCCTTCAGGTTTGCTGCATGAAAAATTGAAATAGAGGGAAATATTTACATATTTTTTTTTGGAGCAAAATATATTCAGCTGCAAATACTCACATCTAATGGAGCATTTATATGGACAGAGTTGGCACTGAAATGGCTTCTCCCCTGTGTGGGTGCGAATGTGACGTTTGAGATCGGAACTTGTCTTGAAGGATGCATTGCAGGATTCATAAGAGCAAATGAAAGGATGGTCTCCTGAAATGAATGTTAAGATGGTTGTGTAAGAGTAGACAATGAAGACAAAGTCACTTCCAGTATATCAAGTTTGTCTTAGTTTAACCCATTTATGCCCAGAAATTTTTTTCTGAAAAATGTATTTGTTTTACATAAACTGCTTTAGAATACTGCCATTATGACTAGAAAAATAAGAGAAAAATTCTATTACTCCCCATTTGGTAAAAAATGGGTGGGTCGTTAATGACCCGCTGGGTACTTGACTGAAAATGAGGGTTGAAAAATTCTGTACTGTTTTTTTTATTGATGCCACTTTATTTTTTATTGATGCCACTTTATTTTTTCTTATGTAAGAGAAAAATGGATAATTTTGTTACATAACATATTAAACAACTTATAAAGTATCTTTTGCATAAATAATATTAATAAAAATCACATATGCGAACATTTTAGCAAGTGTTTCACTCTAAATACTCTTGTATCATCAATACCAATGCTATACAAAATCATTTTAAATCTCTTTATATGTGATATGTTTCAAAGCAACACCTGCGACAGGCTTTGACCGTTTTGCTCTTGCAGATTACACACCGACGCCTCACTTGGTTCGTAACAATCAAATGCCCTCCGTGATTTTGGTGAGTAGGTTTCCCCATTACATTTGTATTTTTCAATCCCCCATAACCCTTGGGGAGGGTTCCATATTTTTGTAAAAGGGCCCTTGCGACCAATCTTCGGAAGTTCAGTGCATCGAATGATAACCCATATGATCGACATTCGGAAATTGCATCTTCTGGTATGCTGTTCTGATTTCTGGTTCAGGGATCTCAGTATCTGAGTTTTCTGCTTCTTTCTGCCCAACGATGAATAATTCTGCTTCAGACTGAAGCTGACGTTGGCTTAGATGATCCAGGTCATTACAGTCATCATCTCCAGAAATCTGCTTCCGTTTCTGCCCCACTAATATCTGGCGCGCCAATAAATACATCTGCTCCAGAATTAGGGATAAATACTGCTTCAGAATTCTCAATTGCTTCAATTATTTCTGCTACAGTGAGGCCACGAATCCTAATAAATTGAAGTATAATATAAACAACGTGAATTTACTGTTTCCATGATGTAAAGAAATATACATAAAAATATGAAAAATTCAATATCCATTTTTTGTGTTTGCAGCCAAATCTTCCACTTTCCATGTGATATATTACAATAAATTTGATTTTTAATAATCAAAAAGTACAATAAACACAAAATACGAACAAAATCTGATAAAACGGAAAATAAGGTACAACCTTATCCTACAACCACTTTCGCAGTCGTGCACAGTGGGTCGTTTTCGACCCACTTCAAATTTGAAGGATTACGAATCACACAGAAATGAATTTATGAACTTGCAAACACTTAAAATGTACTATTTAACATATAGAGGAATACGCTAAATAATAGTAACAATGAAATAAATATTTAAAACTTACAATCTTCGACGAGAGGACACACCGTGTGATTCCATCACAGACAGACAGCCGGTATTGCAAAAACCACTTTTTCAGACTCAGCTACATCTAAAACATATAGGTATTTCCGTCAAAATCTCAAGGTCGAATTTTTTCACGATAACAATACTTTCTCAATATACTTCGTATATGAGAAAGTAAAAAAGTGGGTACTGGTTCCCTTGGATGCTCTTCTTTTTCTCCATCATCTTCTTCAGTGACACCTTTCTCTATCTTCAGTCACCTTTCTCCTGATCTTCCTACCATTCTCTCTCTCTGTCTTCCATTTTCCTCTCCCTTCACAAAAATGTAGCTACTATATCTCTCAGCAGAATTAAATTAATAAATAAAGGAAAAACACATACAGCATAGCTATGTATGATGTGATTCATAAGAAACAGTATATTTAATGGCAGTTATGTACATACTTAACACTAGGACGGCGGGACCGGACGACGCCCCATGAACGGCAGAGGCGGTCATTTTGACCGCTCATTATTTCTCCGTAGTTTTTAAGCGGGAAAATTTACACAAAGATTGAAATCAACTTAATTAATTATCGATTGGTTATTTGTTTGCCTTTTTGCCTCAGCTTCAGTACATTTCTTTATGTGTGCGATCATGAAATTATCAATAAGGAGTCACAGAGCACTAACCGGTGAGCGTACTAATATTCGTCAGCATCATTAGTGTGGAATCAGATAATAAGTTAGATACAATGTAGATACGACGAACAAAACTGCCGATGACACAAAATGAGACAAATGAAGATCTGCTGTAATAATCTAAAGACGGGTGAGGAAAAATGTGCAGCGGTCACTATGACCGCTGCCGCCAGGTTAGGAAGATTGGCTTGTAAATAAAAAAGTATTGCAGGGATCAGCGTAAAAAACAGCTGAATTGTGCTTGACATTAATATAATAAAAGTCAGCAAAAGCGGAAAAGATTGGAGGAAAAACAAGAACACATCGAGATAAATTGCAAAGCCCAGCGGTCAAAATGACCGCGTCCACCGTTCTAGTGTTAAAAAACAAACAATGAACAGACTTGTATTATAATAATAGCCAATGTATATCACCGTGATGCCTGAAGTAGAACTGTTTCTAAAGAGCATGAGTAATGAGAACTAAGATATGTTATGGTTGTTTCAAAAGTTATAAATAAAAAAAACTTTCCACCCTTTTTCGATCAAACGTACTTAGAAATGCCACTTTTAAATTTTAAGCTACACGTTTTTCTTCTAAAAAAGAGAGTTTGGAGGCTTTAAGATACAGATTTGTTGATGTAATGAAATCCTTAAATGTGATCATACTGAAAAATACCAAAACACAGGAATTCAGTAAAGCAGTACTTTTAAAACAAATTGTTTTGAATTTTTTTTATGGTGGTAGTATTTACAAGTACATCGGAGAAAATGGACGCCTTGACAAAGTTTTTCCAAGGCAAATTTTGCAATTTACAAAAAGCTTTCGATTTTCTTCACACTTTGCAAGAGCCATTTAACTGAAATAAAAATGGGAGTTCGATAAAATGAAAGAAAAAGCTAGTGAACTAGTCTTGGGGAATTACGGCAAAATTTAAAACAGTTCGAAATAGGGCTCTTTTGGAAAATCCTATGTTAAAACATAATAAATTTAAATACAAAATATACTTTGGCAGATTAAACAAATTTTCAGAGCAAATAAAAAAGAGATTTGAAGGTATGACAACAATCGTGGAATATTTTTCAATAATAACACCAAAGCATTTATCAACAAGCACTACAGAAGAGGTCCACACACAATCAAAAAAGATAGTAGAAAAATATAAAAGTGACTTATCACAATATTTACGGTCTCAGCTGGTGTCTTTTAAAACAATTTTTGAAAAGGGGTTAAAAAATATTACAAGTATTAAAAAAATGGCAGACATCTTCTGCTTGATAACAGTGAACTAGCTCCTAGTTTTCCAGATGAATGCACTATATTCATGCTTTTCCTAACATTGCCAGTAACGACGAATATCAATGAACTGAAGTTTTTTGAAACTGAAAATAATAAAAAATTATTTACAAAGTACAGTAAAACTCGTTTATAACGATCACGCCTAAAACGAGATCTCAGCTATAACGAAGAAATGTATTGGTCCCTTGAACTTCTCCATAAGGGCATTGGTTAAATTTCTCGGATGTAACGAACACGCATTTTACGAATTCTCGGCTGTAACGAACAAATGTTTGGTCCCGTGGCAAAAAATGCCCCATATATAATGAATTTTGGCAAGCAGAGTGATAAGTAATGAATAGTTTCCGCTCGTTTACCGCGCACTTGTTCGTAGAGGTCCCCTTCCTCCATCGACCCCTTCCATACGAATTTCCACGCTCCCTTTGTTTTGAAATTGATATTAAAAATGTGAAATTTTTATGTAAATTAATGACCATAATAATAATATTAATTGACCATTTAAAAAATCGTATGTAATAGCAGTTGAACATTTTACATGCCGCGAAGTTGATAAGCATCTCTTTGCATATGTAAGTACGGTATTGAAGTCGACTCACTGCAAATACAGTAAAAGCTGTGTTATCCGGCTATCTTGGGGATTGTGGAAAGCCGATTAGGAGAAATATCCGGTTAGGGGAGCAATTTTCGATTTTGACATAGAAAATTTAGCAATAACCAAACAAAATTGGTCTTAGGTTCACTATTGTACTCCCCAAACATAACTATGCATGGGGTTTGCATTTTCCCTTTTAATTAATCCACATGTAGTTAGATATAGACACTATTTACCCATTCTTATTTAATACGTTGCTACGCTTACATGCAAAACAAAATGACTATTGAAAAGTTTAGGGCGTCTGAGAAGTTTGGGGATTACGGCAGTGAACCTGTTCCCAAAATTGAATTTATTGGATTATATCTTTCTTATTTATCTTTATTATTTATCTTTATTTACTCTATTAGAAAAGGACGAAATTATTTAATTCTTCTGAACATTTCTGTGAAAACCAGTCATATAATATTTTATCCAGTTCCTCAATTTTTGGCTTATGAAGCGTATGATGTTTATTAATTGATTTACTCGTCTCAGAAGATGACACAAATTTCATTAATTTAGCCTTATGAGCCTTGATATCGTAGAGCGTGGAAGACCGATGTTGAATTCTTTTGCTATGGCTGCTCTATTTTTTCCTTTTTCAATTCGTTAGATCAGCTCCAGCTTTTGTGTTAGCGTTAAACCAACCTTTTCTCTCCTGTTCCTGGCTTTTAGGTATTTATTTTGATGCCATATTCAATGGATGAGTAATTTTTTAAATAATAAAAATCGATAAAACTAGAAATTGTAGAAGTACACCAAAACATCTAGACAACGCACATGGCTTACGTAACCAAAAACGCCATGTTTACTCGGCAGCCACAGAAGTATACAGAGTAAATACGTAATATATACATCTTATATTTTAAGAAATTTTAAAGTGGAAGTTGTGGTATTACACATATACTATTAACACAAAAATTCATAGAAAAAGAAAAAGAAATACAAAATGAATTGTATTTGTGTAATTGCCGGTATCTAAGGCTGGCCGGTTCTAAATAGCCAGATAGCACAGCTTTTACTGTATGTGTATACGTGTTATATGGGATGTATAGACCAAAAACCATGTTTCTCGTATATAACAAAGTCACGCTTATAACGAAGCAATGAGTCGGTCCCCTCAAATACGTATTAAATGAGTTTTACTGTACCATATCTGAAGAACAACTAAATGGCTTAGCAGTTCTTTGAATTGAGAATGAAATAGCAAGAAAATTGGATACTTCCAAAATTATAGAGATTTTTGCTAATGAAAAGGTCAGGTGAAAAAATATTTAAAGGATTTAAGTAAAATGTTTTAATGTAACACTGTATTTCTAAAAAAGCATACAATATTTATGTTAAGCAAAATTTTTCATCTTCATGGAAAGGTTTTGTTTTAAAATTTCTAATAAAGAGATTTTTGTTAATAAATATTAGAAATTTTGTGTTAAATTTCATACTCATAGAAAATTGTATAGTTTGATGTAATTTTGTATTTATGTAATGTTATAAAACATATCTTTGATCCAATTTTAGAGTGAGCTTGATAACGACAATTTTATAATAAGATCTTTATATTTTGGGAATTCAGTTCATAAGCCCAATTTATTTTGACTTCTCCGAAACTAGTTGGCTTTGTAGCTTACTTAATCAGAATTACTGATGTCTTACTTTAAACTTGTTTATCCAGTCATTAGAACAACTAAAATTCTAAATTCATTGGCCAATTCTTCAGCTTTTACCTTTCACGTACCATAATTTTCCGATTATAATATGCACCCTATATAATACACACCCATGTTTTTACGAGTGAAATGTGAAAATTGTCTTATCACCATGTATAATACGCAAAACATTTTTTGTAAAATTATCACTGTAATTTTTCAATTGGTTATTAGCAGTATCGAGACTGTTCTCGCCTTGCCATCAAGTGAGATATGTGCGAGTGTGTTTACGAAAAATTCACATCTATATAGTTTTGACTCTCACTTTAAAGATCGATACAATGCATAAAAACATGTCTCAATGTCACAATGTGTAATAATCTGGACAGTTGGAATAGCAGTTCTCGCCTTGCCGCCAAGAGAGATAGTTTACCTGAATATCATGTCTAGTTCTGACTCTACCTTCATACAAGCTTGTCGATGTATGTAAAATAATATTTGTTGCTCGCAACTTGCATTCTATTATAATTAATGGTGGTGACCCTCCCCTACTGCATTGATTTTTTTCTCAAATGAATAAATTATTTTAAATTAAAGGTTTACCCATCGCTGTGTCAACCAAAAGAGAAAGCTACACTGCAAGCTTCAAACAGAAAGTGAGAGAAGTTGCAGAGAATATTTAAAAGAAAAACTTCCAAAGAATGTAATATGGCCACAAAATGTGTTCATACACACAAATGAAAAAGGCCGGATGGATGAAGAATTTACAAAAGATTGGTTACATAGTGTGTAGTGTAAAGACCCAGTTTGTAAGAGTCGTAGTATGTTGGTTCTCGATATATTTAGATGTCATCACATGCTGTGTGTTAAGGATATATTAAATGATCATCGCACTGATTTTGCCATCATTCCCGGGGGAATGAGAAGCCAGTTACAAGTGATGGATGTCAATTGTAACCGACCATTTAAAGTGCAGATGTGTCAGAAGTGGAACGAGTGGCTTTATGCTGGTGCACATTCCTTTACACCATCTGGCAACCGAAAGAAACCTGACCTATTACTTATTACTCGATGGATCAAAGAGTCCTGGGATGCAGTTCATCCATCACTGATTAAGTGTGGCTTTAAAAAGTGTTGCCTCACAAACGCCATGGATGGTTCTGAAGATGACATCATATGGGATGATGATTTCACCAAAGTGGATAGTGAGGATGAAGACGACGTTCTCAGCGATGCCATTTACGTAGACGATGAGAGAGAACACAAAAATCACCAACAAACTATTTGAGGACAGTGAGGGCAGTAATAATGAATTCAGAGGTTTTAGTGATTTGGACAGCTAAAAGTAAATAATTATTCTTTTTGTTCTGAAAAATGATATTTAAAGGAATGTTATCAAAATGCATTGAAATGTATAATTTATTGGTATAAATATGTCCAAAAATATTATTTCCTTACTGAAAGAAGTTGCATGCGTTTGTTACCATGTATAATATGCATCCTAACATTTTGTCAATTTTTTGTGAAAAAAATGTGTATTATAATTGGAAAATTACGGTATGTCTCATGTTTAAGTTCCTTTAGTCATTAAAGCAAAGCATTTTTCACATCACACCACAAATGTCACCAGATTTGTTTTGCACTTTGACTCAAGACTTAGCTGAAGTTACGAGACAGTTTAGGGATTGTAAGTCATAGATGGAGACATTATACATGCCCTCATCTCTCAACTAAACTGAATTTCCAAGTTTACCTCCTTATAGAGATGCTAGACCTATTAAAAATGCTTAACCATGCAAAATCAATATGTTCAATAGATGAAAACAACATTTCCATGTAAATAATTTTGACAATTTTTTTTTTGTTATAACCAAGTTGACTATTGCATTATAACTGACTTGAATATAATCCATTGTTACAGAAAGGGGGCCGGGACTTGTAAAATACATTGTTATATTAACCAAGGTTGTTATGAAAAAGTTCTACTGTATTTCTGAAGGTGGATTCAGTGTATATTTTACTTGATCCACAATATTGAACATTATCATAGAGTTGGTAGATGGAGCAAATAAAAGGAAATATATCACAAAAACTAATCACTTCTCTCTCCTATTGATCCGCATACTGTTACAAAAAATGAAAATAATGAAGCAAAGAGATGTGGAATACCAAATTATCTAAATTTTAGATAAAGCACCACCGGATTTTGCATCATGCAAAAAACACTTAACACTAGAATCACAAGGCTTGATAGGAGTAAATAGACTGCAACAATACTTTGCATGTTTATCCGTGTTTTCAACCTTTTCACTTGTAATTTTTCTATATCCCCATTAAATTAATGGCGCAATTTTTTAATCCAGAGAAATAGCTGCCAATGATAATGAAAATCATTTTAAACTCGAGTATTATTTTTTGCATAAAATAATGATAGAGTTGGTTAAAAGCTATACGATAAGGTTAACAATATGGTCTCAAGCAAACACAAATTATGTCGAGTTCAACTTTAGATAATATCAGTGCAAAATGTTAAAATATACAGCCTAAAAATAGTGAAAGTGGAAAAAGTTTATTTTACTAGAAGAAATGATTTTTCACTTTTTATTGTTTTAGTTTTTTTAATGTGAAGGAGGTATGTTCTAGAAAAATATTTAAGCTTACAGTGTGGCAAGAGAAAAACTAAGTTAAGTGTCATGAAAAAGGAAACACTTGAATAGTTAAACAATAAATATTTGCAATTTAATCTCTGAAGATAAGTAAAAATATCAGTGGTTTTTTAAAAACTTATGGAATACTCATTTTACATCAAAAGTAGTCAGTTTAAGCTGAAAAAGAATTGATGATGCAGCACTAAAACATGCTATTCACTTATTCATTCTGGATGATATTAAAAATATGAACACTCAAACTGTCATAACAAAAAGCTGATAAACTTGTCGTGCAATCTTACCAGTATGTGTTCTCAAATGCACAGTTAATTGTGATGAGTCCCGAGCACTGTATGGACATATTTGACACCTGTAATAATTGAGAAACATTAGACATAATAGCATTCCCAACATATTAGTCACAATAATTAATTGCAAAATGATGAAAAAGCAGAATTGTGATCATCTTGTCAATTGTTTGAAGGTATTCAATAAGAAAATCTTGCAAGAGATGCAACTCTTTCTAAGAACTACACAGGAGACTCACTTGTACGGCCTTTCGTCAGTATGTACTCTCATGTGCTTTCGGAGGCTTCCCGAATCAACAGCCTTGTATGGACAAAGGTTGCATGCATGAGGTTTGAGGCCAGCATGGATCCTGAGGTGCGTTCTTAATTTATCACCACGACTGAACCATCGCGAGCATTTTTCACATTTAAAGGGTCTCTCACCTAAATGCAAAAAGAGTGCCGTTTAAATCACATAAATACCACATGGGTATGACTCTTAAATGAATTATTTTTTCATTTCTGTAATTTGCACTTGAAAATGTTGTTTTAAAAATTATAACTTTTCTGTAGCAATCATCATACATTACGTATTATATTGATGCTTGTACAGTAAAATTTAGAATAAATTTCATTGGCACCATGTAAAGAAAATTGCTGCCAGAGCATACAGGACATGGAAGAGTAGATGAAATTATTTGCTTACCCGTATGTTTTCTCATATGGCGTATAAGGTCCTTAGTAAATGTTGTGGTGAATTCACATGTCTCAACAGCACACATATGTATTTTTCTTGGCTTAAACAAGCCAGGCATCCTTTTCCTCGCAGAAGTCATCTCATCATCCTCATCAGCAACCCTTTCTGTCATTAGGCATACCTTTGCATTTTGTTCTTGCTTTCCTTCCTTAGATGACTGCTGTGCTTTTTCTGAGTCATTCATTTCTAAGCTATCAGATTTAGACATACTTCCATCATCTGAACTCTTTCCTTTTCCTTTTTTTACTAGAACTCCAGGCTTAGCTTTTGTAACTGACAATGAGTTAGAGTGAGGCAGTATAGAAGTGGTTGTTGTAGGGATGGAAATTCCATTTGAAGATGGAGTTGTTTCTTCTGTAAGGCATTGTACATTGACGATGGCTCCGGGGTAAGAACAATCTGTACATAGAAATATTAAAAATTAGTAATGTTGAAAGAATAAAATTTCCAAAATCAATATGATTCAAAATGTTCTTCTAAGAAAATCTTACTGTGACTTACTAGTCTAGAAAACATGGTATTATAGTAACGAATTTAGAGTTTTTGTTATATACATATTCCCTCAATGTTACTCAAAGTCTTAATGGTAAAAAGTTCGCAAATTTATGCAATAGTTTCGATGTCTAAGTGCAAGAATAATAATTATCGCTGAATATGCAGCATAATTTGGATCTAGTCTTACCTTGCTTTACTAAAGAACTTGAAGTAGTCACCAACTGATTGGCTAGCAAAGACACTACATTTTCTTCTTCATGTTGAAAAATTTGACCCTCCCTTCCATGTTCAATCGATTGACATTCACTTTTATCAGATCTTTCTTCTTCCTGAATGACATCTGCTTGTTCTAGGGGCAACTGATCTTCATCTTTTCCCTTTTCTGCTTCCTCTTTATCACTGCATGCACCATTCAAAACATTTTTTTCATTCAAGCCCTACCATGGAAAATTATGAACTTTACCAAGAAGCAGTATTTGTAAAATCATTTCCGAGATTCTCATTCACACATAGAGAGATTTTGAATTGCAAGTATATGCATGGCTATTTAAGGAACATGAAAGTCAGTGAAGCATAACACATGCTACAATATGATAAATTTACCCACATTATTACTTTCTAATGTTCTAATTGATTTTAAATTGATTTCAAGGAATGACAGCAAAATAAACACATTAAATAAATCATGAGTAGCTATAGATTAGAGAGAAATTTCCGAAAAAATTTTGTTATGATGAATGAGATTAGAGCAGAATACTAGTAGACAGTACTATTACTAGGTGAAAATTATGTATTCCACATATAACATTAATTGACAAGTTTAAATAAATCTATGTAAACCTAGAATAAATGAACTAATGGAAGCCTAAAGGTTATATTAAATAGATTTATAATGTAGATCCTTGCAACAAAGAAATATGGTCAATTACATCTGCTTTAGAAATTTAAGTACTGTACTGTAAGACAAGTATTTAAGTAAATGGAGTATTGCTTAAATTTGTGTAATTAACTATGCATAGTATAAGTTGTCAAATCATGGATTTAAAATCCAGTTCAGGAAAATCATTCTAATTTTTGTAGCAATTTTTCCTCAAATATGTCTTCCTTCCCTCTGCCACCCAAAAAACTAATTACCGTATATACTCGTGTATAGTACGAGTTTTTACGACCAAATTTTTATTGCAAAAATTGGGAATCGTACTATACACGAGTAATGCATTTGAGGATTTAAAATTCATGTATCTTCACGGGCATTTTCGGTGAAGTTATGCCACCGGCACGCATTCTAATGGTAGGCTAACCTTAACAGTGAGGCCCTTTATTGTTATGTTGCTTCGTGAAGAGTAGAATCTTTTTCATATATACAACTTCAAATTCACAAATACTTGATATAAGTGAAGATTTACGAGCACTTCCTTTCTTGAATTTTATGTATGTACATCTTTGTTTGCATCTTTTTACAAGGGATGCATTGGAACGAGTTGGACTAAAAGTATCGTAGACGGCGTAACTTTATGGAATTTCGACATCTTAGAAAAAAGAAATTACTTTGTAATATTCAACAGTCTTTATTGTTTCTTCAATCACACACCGATCGGTTTCCACTACAAAGTGTAATGTTAGGGAGAAAGTCTGGAGTTTCAGCCAAACTTTTAGAAAAATTTCCGGATGTTTTAATTTGGCATTGTCTAAGTCACCGTATACAATTATCTCTGGGTGATGCAATAAAAGATGTAAATCAAGTAAATTATTTTCAAACTTTTCTCGATAAACTTTATGTTTATTATCATACATCAAACAAGCATCAGAGAGAATTAAATAATATATCTGAAGAGCTTGGAATTGAAATAGTGAAAATTGGAAGAATATTTGGACCGCGATGGGCAGCCTGTAGTTCTAGAGCTGCAAAAGCAGTTTGGAAATCATATCAAGCTTTGTATATTCACTTTAATAGAAATTGTGAAGTGGGAATAGTTAAACATTTGAGAAATGAACATTTTCTTAGAGATTTGGCTTTAATAAACGACATTCTAACAGAGATGTCAATACTTTCTAAAGCTTTACAAGAAAGAGATGTTTCAGTACTGAAAGCAGACAGATTAATTCGACGAACGATAAAAGTAATTGAACATATAAAATTAAATAAAGGAAACTATGAAAAAGAAGTGGAAGTTATTATAGAAACGAAGAAATATAATATACCATTTGAAACAAAACAAAGGAAAGTATCAATTCCAAGAGAAAAACTATTAGATTGCCTAATAAATCATATGAAAATGCGCTTGCTGTTTGATGACAAAAGTGAAAAATACAATGAACTTTTAAGTTATTTCAATTTATTAAATCCTGAAACTTGGCCAAATGACGTTTGTGAAGCTCCTTGGATTGAAGGTGAACATAAATTAATGAAATTAAGCCAAATAATTAAATATGACATTTCAATAAACGATTTTCGTGACTTTATTGATAATAGAGATATTGAATATATAAAAGTCCCAGACAGTATCACAAGGGCTAAAAATATTTTGAATGTAATTGCCGTTAGTTCAGCTTATAATTTTACCGCAGTTATTATTATTACATTTAACAACCGGTACGGAAGTATTTCCATATTTTAACAACCGGTACGGCCGTACCGGTGCGTACCGGCTGAATATCAGCCCTGTATATACTCGTGTATATGCCGACTCCATGTATAGTACGACCCCTGATTTTTTGGTGAACAAAACTGATTTTTTCATATATCTCGTTTATAGTACGACCCCAGCTTTCCGCCTGTGTCGATATGTTTCGTTTCGATAGCTCGATGGTTACGAGCGAGATATATCGAACAACCTTGATTTTCCACACCACCATAGAATACACCGTAAATGTCATAAATAGTATTTCTTGCGAGTACACTAAAATTTGGATAAGTTAAGTAAGTATCTTACTCCTAAAACATTTAATAAAAAGTGATATGAATCATGATTGCACAAGATGAAATAAAATCGTTTCAATTCTAGTACGTCTGGATTACGATCCGCGTACGTAATGGTTCCACTCGCTTATCTAATTAATAGGTAGGGATAACGGATAACAAGAATTTACTTTGTAATATTCCACAGTCTTTATTGTTTCTTCAATCACACACCAACCGGTTTCCACTACAAAATCATTCTAATGGTGTTACTAACCGACTTAACACCTTTAGAATGACTTTGTAGTGGAAACCGGTTGGTGTGTGATTGAAGAAACAATAAAGACTGTGGAATATTACAAAGTAAATTCTTGTTATCCGTTATCCCTACCTATTAATTAGATAAGCGAGTGGAACCATTACGTACGCGGATCGTAATCCAGACGTACTAGAATTGAAACGATTTTATTTCATCTTGTGCAATCATGATTCATATCACTTTTTATTAAATGTTTTAGGAGTAAGATACTTACTTAACTTATCCAAATTTTAGTGTACTCGCAAGAAATACTATTTATGACATTTACGGTGTATTCTATGGTGGTGTGGAAAATCAAGGTTGTTCGATATATCTCGCTCGTAACCATCGAGCTATCGAAACGAAACATATCGACACAGGCGGAAAGCTGGGGTCGTACTATAAACGAGATATATGAAAAAATCAGTTTTGTTCACCAAAAAATCAGGGGTCGTACTATACATGGAGTCGGCATATACACGAGTATATACAGGGCTGATATTCAGCCGGTACGCACCGGTACGGCCGTACCGGTTGTTAAAATATGGAAATACTTCCGTACCGGTTGTTAAATGTAATAATAATAACTGCGGTAAAATTATAAGTATTATAAATTCTATTATAAACTCGTTAGTTTAAGGTTCAAGGCAAGTAAAGCCTTTCGTTAGCGCTCCAAGCGGACAAAGTTCCAATTACTAATAATAATAAACAACAATCGTGGCGGCTTGTTTTGTAATTGTTTTGTAGATAAGCTGCCAAAACATGCGAAGCGTAGCAGAAATGTGAACTACACATTTCATTCTTCATTTTTCTATAATCGATACATCGATACCATCAAATTTTCACATAGTTTAGTTTTTACATTGGTTTTGTTAGTGCGTTTTACACCTTCTGTAAATGTGAGCGGTAAAGTAAGTGTGCAGTGTTTTTATAATTATAAATTCTGAATTTCTAATAAGATATTAAAAATAAAACCCCCAGAATGAAGAGACAGCAAAGTTTGGCTAAGTTTTTTAACGTTCCTTCTAAATCTCAAAAACATGAATCTGCTAAATCTGCGGGAGAACAAAGAAGAAAGGATAACAATAATGAGCCGCAACCTGGAATATCTTCTGATGTTGTGCAAATATTAGAACAACCTGGAACTTCTTACGGTACCGTACAAGAATCAGTACAAAATAAAACAAATAATTTATATTTCTGGAATGAAAAACAACTTGATTACTTCAAAAAAAAATATGAGTGGCTTATTATTGCTAGTGACGTAAATGTTGGATGCCAATTGTGCTCAAAAGTTGTGTCTTTAAATGTTGAAAGTACCAAACACTTGCATATTTCATCAGAATGGAAATCATGTTCTGTTAAGGCCCATGGTTCAAATATAGTAAATTTGCAATCATCAATGAGGAAAAAATTAAAAGAACATCATGAATCAGTTTCACACAGTAAAGCATTTGAAATAATAAAAACTTCCGAAAAAAATATTATATCAAAGAGTGTCGATGAAGCTAACGAAAAATATATGGAAAGTACTATTAAAATCTTTAACACTATCTATTGTATAATTAAAAATAATAGACCATTTACAGACATGAAGTATTTAATAGAACTTCAAAAAAAGAATGATATTGATATGGGCGTATCATTGCATTCTAGATTTATGGTCCCGCTTGTTGCAAAACATATATCTATTGAAATGAGAAAACAACTTTTTGGAAAACTTATAAATCAAGGCAGTAAAATTTCAATCATTATCGATGAAGCATCAACTGTTTCACATAAAAGTGTTTTAATCATTTACTTAAAATGCGAAATTCAAGACTTTGAAGATAGTTTAACAGTTTTTGTTGATCTCGTGGAGCTGGAAGGCACAACATCTGAAGTAATTTATCAGACTTTATTGTCAGTACTCGAGAAAAATGGTTTCAATGAGAAATATTTACATGAAAACCTTATTGGATTTTGTACAGACGGTGCCAGTGTAATGTTAGGGAGAAAGTCTGGAGTTTCAGCCAAACTTTTAGAAAAATTTCCGGATGTTTTAATTTGGCATTGTCTAAGTCACCGTATACAATTATCTCTGGGTGATGCAATAAAAGATGTAAATCAAGTAAATTATTTTCAAACTTTTCTCGATAAACTTTATGTTTATTATCATACATCAAACAAGCATCAGAGAGAATTAAATAATATATCTGAAGAGCTTGGAATTGAAATAGTGAAAATTGGAAGAATATTTGGACCGCGATGGGCAGCCTGTAGTTCTAGAGCTGCAAAAGCAGTTTGGAAATCATATCAAGCTTTGTATATTCACTTTAATAGAAATTGTGAAGTGGGAATAGTTAAACATTTGAGAAATGAACATTTTCTTAGAGATTTGGCTTTAATAAACGACATTCTAACAGAGATGTCAATACTTTCTAAAGCTTTACAAGAAAGAGATGTTTCAGTACTGAAAGCAGACAGATTAATTCGACGAACGATAAAAGTAATTGAACATATAAAATTAAATAAAGGAAACTATGAAAAAGAAGTGGAAGTTATTATAGAAACGAAGAAATATAATATACCATTTGAAACAAAACAAAGGAAAGTATCAATTCCAAGAGAAAAACTATTAGATTGCCTAATAAATCATATGAAAATGCGCTTGCTGTTTGATGACAAAAGTGAAAAATACAATGAACTTTTAAGTTATTTCAATTTATTAAATCCTGAAACTTGGCCAAATGACGTTTGTGAAGCTCCTTGGATTGAAGGTGAACATAAATTAATGAAATTAAGCCAAATAATTAAATATGACATTTCAATAAACGATTTTCGTGACTTTATTGATAATAGAGATATTGAATATATAAAAGTCCCAGACAGTATCACAAGGGCTAAAAATATTTTGAATGTAATTGCCGTTAGTTCAGCAGAAGCTGAGAGAGGATTCAGCACCATGAACAATATCGTTGATGTTAAAAGAAATTCTCTACTTACTGAGACTACAAGTCACTTAATGAGCATCAATTTAATGGGAAAATCGTTGGAAGAGTTTGATGCGGTTCCCTATGTCAAATCATGGCTCAGACAGGGGCATCATTTAGCTAGCGACAGCCGCGTCAAACAAAAGATGACGCCAACAATTTCTCAAAATCAAAAAATGATTTGGAAATTCCTAGAATAATTTGAGCTACAATTTATTTCAATTGGTAAGTAAACAGTTTTATAATAATACAGCTTATTTAGAAAATAAAAGAGAAATTTCACGTATATCCATTCCTTACGCATGCACGCACAAATATTCTTTTTTAGTTTTAACTCATACCTATATTAATTTATATTAGCGTACCGGTTGTTAAATATTTTGAATATCACCCCTGAGTATATACAGTACCATGCTCTCATCTCTGCTTATTTAAAATAATCATAGCATTCTTCCATTTGCGTGTTAATTTGAAAAGGGAAAAGAATATGGTAAATACAGAAAATGATCATCTTTAGTTCTTATTTTGTATTTACTTATTCAACATGTATCAATTTGAACCGTAATTAGAAATGGCTACAAGACTTTCAAGGCTAAAATATTCGGTTAGTGCAGGTTTCTGAAATCTGGGAAATTCCAAAAATCTGTAACTTCCTGAAGTATGCCAGGTTTCAGAAGCCTTAATGTATTAAGAATTACTGGATTATATTCTTAATTCATCAAAAACAGGCAAAAGTTTTATATTAAATGTAACTTTGTCATGGAGTTTCCAGAATTTAGAAAAATTAAAGAAAATAATTTTTTTTAATTTGCTGTTCAATAAATGAAGCCCTAAACTAAATTTCTGTAGTATTTATGAGCTCCACTTTTATATACCTTACATAAATAGTTGAGTATTGGCTGCCACCCTTTGATGGAATTACTGAATATCATCCCATGACTTGTCTAAGTGGATTCCTGGTAGGGTTCTCTCTGCCTTTTGTTATCATGTACCCATGGAGAACTGATATCCCACCCTTAAAGTAACGCTAGGAAAAATCCCACCGGAAACTTTGTTGCCATGAAGAGAAAAAGGGTTGCACATTTGAAGATAACATCATCATCTTAGGATTTTGTTTCCGAGAATTGTTCATTTTTCAACTAATTGTAATGTAGATTAATTTTTCAGTTTTTTGTACTTGTTAATATAGATAAAATTTCTATGAGTGAATGTAGGGCCGTATTTACGGATAGGTACTTGCCTAAGGGAGCAAATTTCTAGGAGCGGCATTTTAAAAAAATATTTATTTTAAAATTTCATTGAAATTAAATTTGTAGAATACTACTTTGGGTTTACTATTGCTACTAATAAAATATCACTTTTATTTCACTTTTATATAATTAATTACATATTTTATATAAGTAATAATAAATAATAATAGATTATTTAATATTCCACATTAAAATTAAAACTGACTTAACACAAACTTATTATTTCAAATAAACTACTGTTTCTATTTTAGACTTATTTAAAATTTTTACAACCGAACTCCTCAGAGCCAGAATATTTTTAAAACATGTTCTTTTCATATAAAACGAACTCCTGTAAGGTGGAAATTCTGAGACGCAGATGGAATTTTTCTCTCCCATATAACTTTGTTGGTATTTGGCTCCTGAGAGTCAGAATTTTTATGATAAAAATTTTACTTCTGATCTAAAATCAGTTTAATCTGAATAGAAACATTGAAAGACTTTTGCAATGTTACATTGATGGTTGCATGGTTTTTGTTCCAACTCGACACAGGGTATGTAATGAAACCCGAAAAGTCATACCGCCATTAAAATGAAACAGTTCAACAATGATATTGAGCTAACTTCGTTACTTTGTTTTTTGAATTGCAAATAGAAATGAATTATAGAAGGTAAATGGACTCAAAAATGTATTATTAAAACGATAAAAAAAATTCATATAGATACAGGGGTGGCAAAGTTCATAGTGCCTAAGGGTGGCAAATTTGTAAATCCACCCCTGAGTGAGTGTGATAATAAACTTTTCTTATGCAGTACTTAACATTCTTTGGCTGTTAAGGGCAAAATAAGTTCCAATTTAATGGAGGCTAGAAGGCTTACCTTTCTTATTGACAAATCTGGAAGAAGTTGTAAAGTTTCATCTGGCAACAAGTCACCAATTGTGGAACCTTGAGTTTCTGCTGTTCTTTCAAAGAGAATTTCATTGTTTCCTAAGAGAACCCGTAATATTTGACCACCAAGAGGCATTTCTCCAGCAGAGTGAATTAAACTACCACCTGTGCTTGACAGAGCTGGTGTTATAAATGTAGTTGGGTGCTGTAGAATAGTTTGAATTGAAGCAGTAGGTGGGGAAGTTTCATGCTGCGTAGCTGATGAAGAGGAGGTGATAGCAATTTCTGAAGGCGAGGTTTGTCGAACAATTTCTTTACCACACACAACCTTCTTGTGTGTTAGAAAGTTTTCCACATTTGTAAAAGACAGCTTACATACACCACATATGTGTATATCTTGACATGGCTCATGAACTTGGCTAGACATTCCAGGAAGATGAACTGCAAAAGAATTATTACAGGGTTGACAAAAGCTGTACGGTAATACTACAGCTAAATGGTATATCTTTAACTTTTGGAGGTGATCAGTCTGTTAAAGAGTTGCATGTTGCTTATATCACACAGAAATTGAATAAAAGTGTAAATGTTGACAATTTTCTTTTTTTAAAGAAAGCAGAAGTATACTTGGAAACAATTTACTATGAATTGGTGTGCTGTTTTATTAATTTACTTCCACAAGACTAATAATCAACTAATTATAAAGATTTAGATAATTCATTTTTCTTAGAAAAACTTCTTCACTAACAGCTTTTGGGCATAGATCATTGATCTCAACCACGTCAATAAAAATATCAGGATGCTTTTATAATCGAAATCTTAATGTATGGAAGTAACAGGCTGGGGTTGGTTTTTAGCAAATTTCAACGGTACAAGACGTTTCTTGGTTTTGGGTACATCTTTTCATTAGCGAGGCAGGGTCGATAAGTTTATAATTCCATTTTATTATCTTCGAGAAATTTCTGATCGAATAGCCTCATGTATTCACCTATTTTCTCCTCATACTCAAAAGAATACGTTGCACAAAATATTGAGCAACACAGTAGGAATAAGTTTTAATAATACAATTAGAAGTGTTTTTTGAAATGTAAACCATGTTTCGTTTTCCCACAGAAGAATAATCAACGACGTAAAAATTGTTAGAATTTCAATTTTCTAATCCGTAATTACATCTTCGGATGCTAAATCACATAATGAGAGGTAATCGATGAAATTTCCCTTAATATTGACTCGAGGGTCATATGTATATCATTCTGGCAATACAAAAACACTTAAAATAAATGATCATTCACGATTTACAAACAAAATAATTTCTCAAAACATTACATCACGATGCGTTATTTAATTTGGTTTAATTATAGCAGATTAATGATGAATTAAGTTTTTAGCTAAGTGAGACAAATTTCAGAATTTTCAAAATATGCGACGTTAAAGGTTACAACCCTGATCACGGCATAAGTTTACTTTGTGCAATAGTGATCTTCATTTCATGAAAGGTTTATCACTATGGTGGGCCCTCAATCAAGCACAGTTCAAAATATGAACTTTAAAACATTAAGTGAAACATTAAGGAGTAAAAACACTTTATGAAATTCACTTACCGAACACTTGAGAACCCAAAGATGTAACTGGAATACTCATTTTTTATCAAATATTTAATATCTTGTAAGAATAAACTAATATAGTCATTGTACGCCTACTCCGTAAGGCGACCACTGTACCTAGTTAGATGTCAGCACCGTAACAAATATGGCCGCAATGTTTACATGTAGCATGGGGTCAACATCATTAATTCGTGCTTGCCGGTCAAGTAAGAATTTACTTAGTGACAGGTATTCACTTGATGGTAATAAGTTGTTTTTAATAAACTTAAGTAAAGGTGCCTGGTAAATTTATTGTGATTATATATTCTTTTCTAGTTTTGAAGCTATTACACTTCAAGTCCGCGGAAAGAAGCTTTTGATTCGACCAAGATTGAGATATCCAACTTGGCTTTTGAAGAAAGAAAGAGTTGTGCGTATATCTTATGTTAATTCGATAAACAAGTAAAAACAACTTGATTATTCAATGGAAAAATTTATTCCCTAGTTTCTTTATCAGACTAGTAATTTTCGGTGTTGCTTGGTTCTTATTCGCTATATTTGTTTTCTCTTATTCAGAAATACAATGAAAACCTTACCCAAGAAAATATATCATTTGTGGAAGAAGTGGTACAAGACCGTTATTCGGTTGCAAGTCCTCTTAGAGATCCTCCACTGCCACGAGGAGAGTGGACGCCTGGATGTCGGAGGGCGGGATTAATAGCTAGAAAAATAGGATGTTATCCTATGTGGCTTAACGATGGGAATAAGATTTTTACGACTTTACTACAAGTACGTAATATAATTATTTATTATTAGTTGAAGCATAAATTGCTTCTTGTATAATTTTCGACGTATGGCCAAGTATCTATGACTTTTTTTACATAAAATATTCATTTTCAGGTTGTAGATAATCATGTGGTCAGTTATCAACCCCCAGGCGAATTTGTAATGACTGATCGCCCTCATAGAAAACGAAAGCCTGTGCGAGATGTATTGAAATATGGTTGTCTTTTAGTTGGTGGAGAGAGTACAAACCCTCAAGTGGTAAATAATATTTAGTTTTCTTATAATGTAGAGAAAATTCTTTAGTTTTCTTCGATTTTCATTTATATAGAAAAATGGTTTATTTTGGTCATTTGCTCTGTTGCATCTAAAAAGTTTTCATCATTCTCAGTTTCGGAACAAAATTGGAGGCCCCTAAGTATGGGCGGACTCAAGGGGGGGGGGGGGTAAAGGGGGTAATTTCTGAACACTCGAAAACTTACCCTTTAAATCTCGTCCTTCATGCTGAGCAGTTCATAATTTAAGTTCTTTCACTCGCTTCACTATAATAGACTATCATTTCACTGTATGTATTCGCTTTTTGCTATTAAGTTCTACATTTCCTTTTTCTGATTTAAATATGTATTAAATAAGATAGTTTCCAATACTTTATTAAATAACTTTTATATTAACCTCACTCGATATCTTATATCTATAATATATAGCTGAAAGTAATTTTTATTTCACTTGGAGTTTATACCCACAAAGGGGTACTTAAAATTCAGTGGGAAGTTGAACTCACTACACATACACTTATGTATAATTAAGCAAGATAATTGAAAGTGCAATGTGAAGTGCCATATAACTTTTACAGATGTTCTTAATAAACTTTAGGGAATCAGCATTGTTGTATAAGAAGAAACTTATTCTACTGAAACTGTCGCGAATTTTGGTCTTCCTTATAATAATAATAATAAAGTTTATTGTAGTAACCCCTATTGGGATATTACATTGTCAGTAGTTACAGAAAATATAAAACTTAAAGTATAGTTACAAAATGATTGGTACTAACATACAAATTGGTGAGTACCTGATTACTAATACAAGAACGATGCCTGTGGCAATACATACCAGCAATGAAGGTTTTAACATAAAATAAACATCTTATATACAAGTTTTACATGAGTCATTAAATTTTTAGGAATTGGAATTACATTCACCAAAATTACTTTTAAAAAATTCCCTTATATCATAATATGCTCCCTTTAGCAATATTTCTTTAACAGAACTTTTAAATTGTTTAGCAGACTTTGATTTTAATTTAACTGAAAGGAAATTATACAATTTTTTACTCATGTACTCATAATTATATTGACTAGTAGCAAGTCGACGGAATTTAACATGAACATCATTTCTTAACCTAGTGTTATAATTATGAGTATCCCTGTTTTTGATGTTTTTTGTATTTACGTGTACATGTGTTACAGCTTTGAGAATATAGACACCTGGTAATGTAAGAATTCCATTTTCTTGAAATGCTTTTTTGCAGTGGGCATTGAATTTAAGATTATTTATAATCCGTATTGCTTTTTTCTGCATAATAAATACCCTTTTACTTGCATTCGTTACCCCCCATAACAAGACTTCATATGACATTACACTATGGAAGAGACCCATGTAAGCACATCTTAATACCTTGAAATTTACCTCATATTTAAGTCTAAGGAGTAAATAATTTATACCTGCCAATTTACTTTCTAGATATTGAATATGTTTTGTCCAAGATAATCCTGGATCAAGAAATACATCCAACAATTTTCCTTGTTCATCCTTACGATCGAATCTTTTAGAAGAGTACCTATGTTGGTTCTTTTCTACATTTAGTTTCAGTTTATTGCATGCAAACCATTCCTTTAATTCATTCATAGAGGTATTTCGATTTTGTTATCCTCTGGAGTCATATTACTTACGAAAAAACTTGTGTCATCTGCAAACTGGAGTGTGAAAGCCTTGACATTTCCAGGACAGTCATTTACATACAACAAAAATAGAAGTGGGCCTAATATAGACCCTTGTGGCACATCATGGTTAAGAATGAATTCTTTAGATTTTGAGTGCCTTACAATAACCACCTGTAACCTGTTACACAAAAACGATTTGATCAGGTCAAGAACTATTCCCCGAATCACATACAAATTCAGTTTTTCCAGTACAATTTCATGAGATATGCAATCGAATGCTTTCGACAGATCACAGAAGATGCCTTCAACAATTTCATTATCCTCTAATCTATTTGCAATGTAATCAATTATTATTTTGAGAAGATCAATTGCGCCTCTGCCCTGTTGAAAACCGTACTATCTTTCATTCAGAATATTATGTTTTTCAATAAAGGTAATCAGTCTATTCTTTAAAGCCACTTCATATATTTTAGATATTATTGGTCTTATTGATATAGGCCTATAATTTGTGGGGTCATTTTTGTTCCCTTTCTTATAAACAGGAATAACTTTGCCCCTTTTTAGTGGCAAGAGAAATATTCCTGTTGTGAAAGACTTGTTTATTAATATAGTTAGAGGTTTTATAATGCAGTCTTTGACAGATTTTATTATTTTTGAACTCAACCCATAAATATCTGCAGTACTTGATTTTTTAAAATTTATTATAATGTTATTTGCCTCAGCTTCTGTCACTGGTAGTAGGAAGAAAGATCCTCCTAATCTGTGAGTAACATCGCTATTTTTTAAATAATTTAACTCATCATTTTCCATGTATGAAACCACTTTTTTCACAAACAGGGACTACTACTATGAATCTCAGGTACCACATTTTCGTAAAATTCAGCGAAAACATTTGGGGGGAGTCCTGTTACATGTCTTTTATCCTTTTTGAAATTATTTATTACAGACCAACTTTTCTTAGTGATGTTATTTGCTGTTAGTATAGCATTTTCATTATAATCTATTTTGCTTTTCTTTAGTGCAGCTTTATATTCTTTTATTAAGCACCTTAATGTATTATTTAAATTGGGGCAATTTTTGTATTTTAATTGATCATGAAGGAGTAGGATCCTTTGTTTTTTACCTCTAAGGTCCAAGTTATACCATGGTAATCGTTTCATGTTTCCTATTTTTGGTTTATTAATTTTAAGAGGACAATAATATTAAAAAATCTCCAGAAAAGTGTGTCAAAAAATATTTAAAAAGTTTTCAGGATCATGTACATCATTGATTAATCCTTCCCAACTAACTGTCCTCAGTTTTCCATTTAATTTGTTGAGGTTTCTCCCAGAGATATTTCTACCTACTGTTATTGGGAGCACATCTTCGACCACATCTGTTTAGCAAATAAATATAATAGGATAATGATCTGATAGAACAGTTGATATTATATTTGTTGTAGCATCAGTGACGTTAGTAATGATATTGTCAATGCAGGCATTACTAGATGGCCTGGTAATATTCTTTATGAGAAAACGAGCACCAAACATCTTCCTCTTGGGATCACACTCGCTTATTAGGTCAATATTGAAATCACCAATAACACAAAAATTTCCACCCTTAGTCACTAAATATTCCAATATAGCATACATTTGTTCAATAAAAAATATTAATGTCCCCCTTGTGGGTCTGTAAATACAAACAACACAGATGTTTAGTTAAAATACTTATTAATTCAATGTGAGACACTATAGAGAGATTATTCAACACATCAATAGACTTGTACTTAAGATTTTCTTTTATATACATAATGACACCTCCATGGCATTTGGTCTTTCTACAATAGCTACCTGCAACATTGTAATTTGTAATGTTGTAATATACTTCCTCATTATGTTTTAGCCAGATTTCAGTTAAACCAACAATGTCTGGCCAGTTTAGTTCAGACAAAATCACATTCACCTCATTTAATTTGTTTCTTACTGATTGGATATTAGTGTGAAGTACAACAATGGATGATTTAGATTGAGTATTTAGGTTTGTTATTTGTCATGCTTGGTTTTGATTATTGGCATTTGCCCTTGAACATATATCAGTCGAATGTGCGGGAGTTTTATTATTAGTAAAAGATACTGTTAAGACAGGTTGAACAGCTTCCATGTTGATACACAGTAACATGCTTAAAATATCACAAACATGACTCTTTCTCGACCTATTTAAGTGTAACCCATGTCCGGTGTGGTAGTCCCTTTCAAGATTCCCAATTTCCAAGACGTGCACATTTTGGAAGTGCTTACATATTTTTGAGATTATACTGTTTATCTTACGTAGTTCAATATTTATGCAAGAGTTTGGTAGGAGTTCATAGCAAAATGGAATATGGCTGACAATAACGTTTGTGTTTGTCAAATTTGGAAGCACAGGTCTTAATTTGTCATAAATGTTTCCCGACTCATTTAAGTAAATGTCTTTTATGCCACCCATTAAAATGACACCATCTTTTTTGTAAATGACTCACTGTTTGCCACACACTCTCTCAAAACATCATGGATACCAGCACCAGGCTTTATCAAGCCACAGATATTTGTACTCACACCAATTTTGTGTGTTCTCAATGTTCCGGATGTTCCGTGGCTGTCAGCATACAATACCACATTTCCTTTGTGGATTTGTTGGCTGTTCCCTCCCTTACCAACAGAACTCACAAATGTAGTAAATCAAAATTTATTTTATTCTTTTTAGTGCATAATACATGAGTTATCTTTAAAAACATTTACCATATTTGCTCGTGTAAGCCGTGCCCCCGTGTATCCCGCGCACCCCGGTTTTTGGGCCGGCTCTAGGGGAAAAAATTTGAGCCGAAAAGGGGTTTTTTAAATCACCAATTCCTATTTCTCAAAAATGCTACGCTCAAGTTAAACATCTTCACACTCGTACGTGACGAATTTATTGGGTGATCTCTTTCTATCGGTACTAGCAGAAATCTCCTCGATAGTCCTCTTTTGTTAAAAACTTAACTGTTTTTGTCGTCATTTTAGTCACGTTCGGCAGAAATCGCTCCGGGAGCGATCACCGATCATTCTGCTGTACGTAATTTTCCAGCCATATGTCCACTGATCGCTACCGTAGCGGTCGTCATTTTTTTGGCCATGACTTTCATAGACGTATCAGAGAATAACGGAAGCGTGCTGTATCTGAACATGGTAGATGTCGTCTGCTGTTAGCACAAAACCCCCGCCAACCCAAACTGGTCGCGCATGCGCCGTGACCTCCGTGATGATTGCAGCAGAAGACTTCGTCGAGTATGGGGAGCACCCGTTAATAAACTTAAAACTCATTTAAAATTTTTATACAATGAATGAAAATGACTAAAGACACCAAAATTTTGAAATAGAATAGTAGATGTGGCATGGGTGCTAGCTTAATGTATATTTGTTTACTGACATGACATTTTAGGAAAAAAGGTGCATGGCAAATAAAAGAATTTGTGTAAGATGCGCATCCCCTTTTTTCACCAACGTTTTGGAAAGAAAGATGCGCGGCTTACACCAGCAAATACGGTATTTTATTAATTTATTTTTTCACTCCTAAATTACCCCCCCCCCCCCCCCCGATGAATCCTGGGTCCGCCCATGCTATTTTTTTTTTTTTTTAAGTTTTAAAAAAACCAGTTGTGTTTCTTACTACCTGGCAACTGAGTTTCATTAGGTAAATTATATATTTTATTGAAATAAGTGAAAGAAAATAATATTTTTTGTACTATTTGGGGACCCCTAGGTGTTGCTTTGTCTGCTTATCCCAAGTTCCACAGCTGATCATTTTCTATATTTTAGTTGGTATTTCTAATTGCCTAAATTTTAAAGTTTTCTAGTTGGCAATATTTTATTGCAAAGTATTTATTGATTTCTTTGTTCTTATGTAGAAATTTAACTAAACAGTGGGAATAATGATGTGTGCATTTGTTTCAATTTTTACAGTTCACCAAAGAGTATTGTGGCCTCTTCACTGAAAGTGGATTGATGCCAAAAAAACTAATTACTCGGTTTTACATTTCACCTCAAGCAGCCATTCAACCAGGAACTCCTCTATATGCAACACATTTTCAACCAGGTCAATATGTTGATATTAACGGCAAAACGTAAGTGTTGTGTTTGATAGCAATACAGTCACTAAATGTTTTTTACATAGGAAGCCATATCAAATCTTAATGTTCATTCATTTTCAGTTAATGCACTTAGTTACATTCAAGAAATGCTTAATTCAGAGTTTAAATTTTTCCATTTTAAGTAGTGAATTAACCTGAATATGAGGCAATTATGAATATGTGACAATCCCGTAATACAGAAAAAGAAATCAAAACAGTGATATACTCTGTCTCAAACATTCCGTTCAGTCTGGGCTCTTATGGGAAAATCATCCCCTCTCTCTTTCCCCTGCATTTTTCTCTATAGCTCGATCTCTCTCTCTAAAGCTAGCCTGTACCCAAGGCTAGTCTTTCTGCCAAAACCATTAAAAACATGATTTATTGCTCTCTTTTTGTGTTTTTAGTATTATTTTTTGAGATCATAATTTCTATTTTTAATATACCCTTCTACATAGGCATTTTTCTAAGCTAATTTCATAAATGTTTTAAATATTTAAAAACTGCGTAATATGTGCATCTCGCAAATGTTGTAAAAAAATCCTGGCAATCACAAAATTTCTTTTGGTAACTTCTTTACGAGCCATTCCTTGCTGTCAATGCTTAGCGAATGGGATTTTTTTGCAACTGGGACAGTATGGGAGAACAGAATATCCAATTGCCCTTTGAAAACAAGAAATGAAATATTGCGAGAACGTAGGAAAGGACATATGACTCAGCGTATGAGGAATGCAATAAAATATTTGTTGTATGTTGGCATGAAAACTCCGTGGTAACAGTAGCTACAAATGTGGGAAGGCTGAATCCTTTGGTGCAAGCGAAACGGTATAACCACAAAACAAAAAAAAATCGATTCAATACCCCAGCTAAATGTTACAAGCGAGTACAATAAAGGAATGGGAGGGATAATGCGGTGGCTAATTACAGAGATGGAATAAGAGGGAAAAAATGATGGTGGCCTCTTTTTTCTAATACATTGGACAGTGTTGGAATATTTACAAAATTGCAAGTGAAAATGGTATTTAGCTAGTAGATTTTAGATCAAATTTGGTGTGTCATTGCTCCGAAGTGAAACTGAAAACAGTGTGAAGACGGAAGAAGAAGACAGCAGTGAGAAAAAAAATGTAAATCCTAATTTGGGAAGGATGCCTACCGACATTGATAAGGTGTGATAATCAAGGTCATATAATTATATCAAATGATGGCAATAAAAGGAAGAGATGTAGATTTTGTCATTCCTAAACAGTTTACCAGTGTAAAAAGTGCAGAGTGCCTATACATACACAGTGTTTTGAAAATTTCCACAAAAATACGTCACAATAAAACCACTTATTTTCAAAGTTTATATTATTTGTTTAACATAATTAAAATTGTAATTTTGTTAACTAACTGTTTAATAATACGAGTTAAAATGGAAATATATGAAAATTTGCAAAAATTTTATTGTCATTACGTATTCCACTCATTGCAAAGCTTCTGTTAGCCCCTCACGCCCAATGTTGCCAAAATGTAACATATTATATTGTTGCTATGAACAATAAAAACATTTTTCCTTCAAGTTATTTCCTTTATTTAGAGTAATCAACAATACTGAATGAAATTTTCCAAAAAATATCCGTTTTTTCTAGGCTTGGGCAGTAATGGGTTAAAGAGAGTAGTAGCGAAAATGAATTGGATGAAGACGTGAATTGTTTCGAATTAGACAATAACAAATTTTGACAATGGCCAAAATCAAAATGATGCTAAATATTGTTTTCGAATGGATATTTCTAATGTGCTGAATGAGTCACGATGAATTGTAAAGTATGTACTTTAAAAATTCCAGCATTAGAATTTCAATTTTACAGAAACACGTGGTAGAGAAAAAGGAACTTGCCCTTATATTGGACTGTAGAACATGGTGGAATTCTGTGATTCTCATGCTGGAAAGACTCTTAAAGATTAAAGAATGCTCTGGAAGATATTGGCTATGAAGGCATGTATTATGAGCAAAATTTTGCAATATTGGAAAATTTGGTTCAGATTTTTAAACCACTGGAACTAGCCGTGAAGGAGTGATGCGACTCTTTTGACTGCAGAAGGTATTTTCATATTTTTATTCCAAAAGCTTCGCCAAATCAATAATGATCTCAGTTCGGAAATGTATGAAGCTTTAAAAACGAGGTTATCAGAATGCAGAAACAAAGAATTAGTTTTGACTGCAGAAGGTATTTTCATATTTTTATTCCAAAAGCTTCGCCAAATCAATAATGATCTCAGTTCGGAAATGTATGAAGCTTTAAAAACGAGGTTATCAGAATGCAGAAACAAAGAATTAGTTTTGCTTTTTAAATACCTCCAAAACGCATCCGTCTCGAATTCATTGAAAAATCAGGAACTTCCTTATGCTCCAAAGTCAGTGATATTATCTTATGCAAGAGATATAATGCAAAGGATTTATCCTAATTGTATATCACCAAATGATAATTCTGTGAATCAAGTTGAAATACAGCCAAGTTTGCAATCCTTGATGTCGATGACAGCTCAATTTACCTTAGCTGAACAGATGCATGAGAGCATATCATCCATTTTAGCAGAGCCTGAAGTGCCGGCAAGTGAATCCTAGTCTGTGTTGAAAAAGGAATTTCAGCTGTTTGAAAGTAGTTGCACTCAAACGACTAATTTAGAGTCTTTTCAATGCAATAGCAAGTATTCAGCCTACTTCTACAGCCGGTGAATGAGTTTTTTCGACCAAAATTTTTAATTCTGTGAAATACGAAACACTTAATGATCTGGTATTCCTGAAATACTATTTTTTAAAGCATTAATAAATATTTTTGATTGTATTCTTTTGTGCTTTTGTAAAAACTCTAATTTATTGTATATCTGAAACACTGAATATCGTTTTTTTGTAAAGCATTATTTCAAAATCATATAAAATACCTTGTTCTTGTATTCGGATTCACGATTTTGTTATAACAAACATTGAATGAGCTTGAATCTCTTTGAAATGTTTATTTACAGAAAAACTAAGCAGTTTTTCTTGTATTCCTTTGAAATTTATTTAAATAAACGTGTCTAAAATTTAATTGAAATTTTCTATTTTTACTGGTTAATTACTGGTTATGTTCTATTAACCAAAAACCCGGTTAGCAAAAATTACAGTTAATTGGAAGCCCTAAATAGGTCTGAGCACAGCCAAGTATTTTATTAGTTCTGGAACTGTCTCTTATTAGGACATTGATGTACTGCATAAAAACAAATCTATGCAATTGCTTACATTAATATAAAGATTAACTTTTACCATATTTTTATGGATTTTAATATACAGAACCAATAAATTTTTTAAGCATTGATAATCCTTTTAAAGACTTCCTGGGTGAGGTTCTAGATTGCATTGAGTTTTTATATTAATTTAGTGTGAACTGTGGTTGTTTTTCCTTGCTACCAGAGTTGACCGTGGCTTTCAAGGTGTAATGAAGCGATGGGGATTCTCAGGTATGCCTGCATCTCATGGTGTCACTAAAACTCACCGTCGGCCAGGAAACATCGGAGGTGGTGGTGAAAAGGGAAGAGTGTGGCCTGGAACAAAAATGCCTGGTCATATGGGGAATAGAAATATCACTGTTAGAGGGCTTAAGGCAAGTATTTCACAAACATTTTAATTGTTGTTTAATAAATATTTATGTAGTTTGGCTGTTGGTACTAAAAGTTGAAGTTTTCATCTATTTTAATTCATTCACTGATGGCAGATTAATGCTGAATTGTTGTAGAAGGGCAGTAATACATGTAAGTGCCCCTTTGAATGATAAAAGTTTTTATAGCAACATATGTGTATATTATAGCTTGATGGAGATGTATTTATGGATAAAAACCTAATGATGATAGCTATAGCTATCTTGTCTTCAAAAGTGCTATTGCAAATATTTACTAAAAGGACAGGAAATTTTTTTTACAGTTTCTTTGACATGGTAAGGTCCATGAATATTGTAAAAAACATAAATATTTCTGTTGGAGCAAGTTATGATTTATGTTATAATAATATCATGTTATAGTTATGTTTGTCTGTCACAAACTAGTAATTATTCTTTACAGCCCTTTCACGTAATATTCCACGTTAAACCTAATTCCAGTAAAGCATAATTTGGAATTACAATCATTCCTCTTTAGCAGCATTGTTGCTACAAGTCAAACTATGCCTTAATGCATATTAATGTGACCAATAATACCATATTTACTGATTTACCCGGTGCACCTTTTTTCCCAAAATGTCGGTAAAAAAAGGGACTTGTCATACATGAAGATTTCTGAACAGGTTATATAAATTATGATTTTCGATAGTAAATTTACTGCAACCGCTTGTGTCTACATTTATACTCGCAGAAAACAAATTCTATGAAGTATATGCATATCTAATCGACCAAGCAAATGTTTAGGGTTTAAATGCGCAGTTTATACTGCTGTTGGTACATCTTCAAAGTCACCGTGGATATTTTGATGATTGATATGATGTTATTAAAGCTGTACCTTTTAAATGAGTTTATTATTGTTACTCAAAATAAGCAGTTCTGTCGTTAAAAATTTGCTATCAGTTTCTACCTATACGTTTGCTAGAATAAGTTGTCATCTGGTATCTGTGTTCGCCAAATTCATTGTGAGCTGCTGGTGCTCCTTTATCATGAGAGTAGAGACTACCGAGGAGGAGATTTCTGCTAGCATTGACATAAAGAGATCACCCAGTACAGGTTAAAAGGAGAAGATGCTTAACTTGGGTGAACCTTGTTTCAGGGAGGGAGAATTAGTGAAGAGGCCAACCTTTTTTTAAAAATACTAGATGTCAACTTATTCCTCCAAACTGGCTCAAAAATAAGGATGCAGCGGTACATGAGGGTGCTGGTTACATGAGTAAGTAAGGTATTATTTTACAGGCTAGAGGTATATGAATATGAGAAAGTTTGCCCAATATATGTTTCACTGGTTTTTTTAGACAGAATTTAAACCAAAAAGTGTGGCCTTTATGCAACTAAATATGGTATGTTCCCAAATATTTCATTGAATTGGAAAATGTTTTAATAACATAATTTTTTCTGTCTGGATCTTTTATAGGTATGGAGAATCAACACTAAGTACAATGTAATTTGGGTCCAAGGACTTTCTATACCTGGTGAAACAAATACTGTAGTTTATATCTATGACACAGTTTTGCCTCTGAGGTGAGCCTGGTATATAACAAAATGTTTCATAATTGCTAGTAGATTCCTCAAAATTTCTAACACTTAGCTATGTGATTTCAATTATTTGTATAATCTTTATCATTAACATTTTTATTTTAAATTTTGAATTTATATATAAAGTTTTTTATGACTTTCTTGCCCTAATGGTGCAAAATTTATAACAATATTTTCATTACAGTATTGGACTAAAAATATTCATAAATATATGCTTAAGGGAGAGGAAAGGTAAATTAATATCCGGGCAGTAACTAGGTATTGTGGAAAGTCCAATGGTACTATACTGTTTGGAGTACTGCTAGGGATGTTGCAGAGACAAACATGAAATTGTTTTCTCTTGTTGGCTGAGGAAGTTTGCTACCTGAAAGCTTCTACCTACATTCCTCTGCATTTGTCTCTATGACACTATCAGCAGTGCTCCTATCAGTAAATTACCACTGGGCTTCTCACAATACCTGGTTGCTACCAGTGGTATCTTTGTAATTTATTAACAACCAGTTTGCTTCAATCACCATTTTATATATTTAAAACTATGATCTTTGGCAGTTTTACTAGATACTTAACTGATAATAAGTAGTTCAAGATATTTTATTATTGGATCATTGAGTGATATTGTAATACAGTAGAAGCTGTGTTATCCGGCTATCTAGTAACCGGAATGCTTTAGAAACCGGACTTTTCACAAATGCAATTAAAAGCTGTGCTATCCAGCTATTTAGAAACCGGCCATCCTTATGTGCCTCCAACTACACAAATATAATTCATTTTGTATTTTACTTCTTTTTTATTAATTTTTTATGAGTTTTTGTATGAATTGTATTAGTGTATACCACAACTTCCACTTTAAAATTTCCTAAAATATTATATATTTATTACGTATTTACTCCGCGTACTTCTGGGGCTGCCGAGTTACATATGGCATATGGTGTGATGCACGGCGTTTTTGATTTTGCCAGTCATTTGCATTGTCTAGACATTTCCATATTGCATTTTATTATTTTAAAAAGTTATCCATCCATTGAGAACGGCATCAAAATCAGTACCTAAAAGCAAGGGACAGAAAAGAAAAAGTTGTTTTAACGTTAACACAAAAGCTAGAGTATAGTGAATTTAAATTTAAATAATAAAATAATGCATTGTGTCAGTTTTCTTTTGTTAAGTTAATACATAGTACTGGATGCAATCCTTCACTCATTTCCATTTATCTCTTTATGTTTACATTCTTCTTTTTGTATAATTCCTTGAAATCGAAGGAAAGAAAAGCAATTTTATTCCATATTTAATCAGAGAACCATTTCCTTGTAATTCATATTTGCTTTTGTATTGATTTTAATTGCTGTTATGACAGTAAGGAGAAAATAAACAAAATCAAATAATTTCATCCTTTTCTTCCCGGACGCCCAAAACTTTTCAATAGTCTTTTGTTTCCCAAGTAAGCGTAGCAACGTATGAAATAAGAATGCGTAGATATTTAGATCTAACTACATATGGAAGAAATAAATGGAAAATGCAAACCTTATGCATTATGTTGTCTGCGGCTAGAAGAAGCATTTGGGGAGTACGATAGTGAACCTAAGCCCTATTTTGTTTGGTTATTGCTAAATTTGCTATGTCAAAATCGAAAAACGCTCCCCTAACTGGCTATTTCTCCAAACCGGCTATCCACAATTCCCAAGATAGCCAGATAACACAGCTTCTACTGTATATGCTTATATAAATATTTTTATAAAAATATCTGGACTGATGCAATTATAGACAGAAATTGTTAGAGGGTTTTTGGCTTGATTTCCTTCTAAGTATGCATACACTTTGTCTAACAATCCTGTCCCACTAAAACATTTTTTGAAAGCACTTTTAGGATGATCAATATCTGCTGTCGAATTTCTTTTAATAGTGTTGACATCATCAAATTGGTGTCCTTACAGTGCCTTTTTAGCTTCAGAAGCAAAAATCACACAGAGCGAATACGGAGACAACTGTACTTAGTGGGTGGCATTTTTGACCATAAATTGCCAGACAAGTTGCAGCATGTGAGAGGGCGCATTATTGTGATTAAGTATCCAGTCTCCAGAGTCACACTTCTGTGACTGTTTCCTCCAAACTGCTTCATGTAGATATCTCAAAAATTCAATATAAAATTTCTTGTTGATTGTTTATCACTCTGAACAGTCAATTATTGTTTGTTTCGAACCAAAGTGCTCACTTCTGCCACGATTTCGTAATTTTTTATTTTGAGGTTCATCCAGACTTTCGATGGAAATTCTTCCATCTCTTAACCAATGGAATCAATGAAAAACTTGTGTTCAGTTCATAGCAGCATCTCAGTATGCTGTTTTGAGTAAATCAAAAGTTTCACTGGCAGATTTCCCAATTTTAAAATAAAATTGAATACAAACTCATTGCTTGGCATTCTCTGACATCATAAAAATCACCAAAGGACAAAACATGTTTAATTGTATCAGCTCACCACAGTGAACTGACACTATGTGTTGAACTGCAACCCTATCAGACATGTTGAGCACAGTCACAATTCCAAGCATGATAATACCGTATTTGACCGAATATAGCCCCCCTGTTTTTGGCCAAAAGTGAAGTGCAAAAGTTGAGGGGGGGGTTATTTTCGGGCACTAAAAATTAGGTGGGTACAAACAAGTGTGCAAAGCTTCAATAATGATGAATTTCATTCGAGTCAGTAAGTGTTTCTATCCATTGTAAGACTAAACTACTCGGGTTGCGAATATTTATTTGCAAGGCTGATTGACGTCACCGTATAGGAAGGATTTTTCAATTACCTGATCGCTCTCATTATCTTCAAATTGCAAGTTTTACCGTATTTGCTCGTGTAAGTCGCGCCCCCGTGTATCCCGCGCACCCAGGTCTTTGGGCCAGCTCTAGGGAAAAAAATTTGAGCCGAAAAAGGATTTTTTAAATCACCAATTCCTATTTCTCAAAAATGCTACGCTCAAGTTAAGCATCTTCGCACTCCTATGTGACGAATTTATTGGGTGATCTCTTTATATCGGTACTAGCAGAAATATCCTTGGTAGTCCTCTTTTGTTAAACACTTAACTGTTTTTGTCGTCATATTGGTCATGTTCGGCAGAAATCGCTCCGGTAGCGATCATTCTGCTGTACATAATTTTCCAGCCATATGGTCACTGATCCCTACCGTAGCGGTCGTCATTTTTTTGGCGAACTAAAATTATGATCAGTGATCATTCAATGATCACCACGGTGGCTATGACCTATGACTTTCATAGACGTATCATAGAATAAAGGAAGCATGCCGTATCTGAACATGGTAGGCGTCGTCTGCCGTGAGAACAAAACCCCCACCAACCCAAACTGGTCGCGCATGCGCCGTGGCCTCCGTGACGATTGTAGCAGAAAGCCGTCGAGTTTGGGGAGCACCCGTTAATAAACTTAAAACTCATTTAAAATTTTTATACAATGAATGAAAATGACTAAATACACCGCAATTTAGAAATAGAATAATAGATGCGGCATGGGTGCTAGCTTAACGTATATTTGTTTACCAACACGACATTTTGGGAAAAAAGGTGAGCGGCAAATAAAAGAATTCGTGGAAGACACGCACCACCTTTTTTCGCAGGCGTTTTGGGAAAAAAGATGCGCAGCTTACACGAGCAAATACGGTAATACCAATAAAATTAACCTTACCCGAGAATGGACTAATTGCCTGGCTTAGCTCGAATTGTTAATTACACAAACGAAAGATAGATTAGCATTGCGCATCGAAATATGAGCAAAGTGCGAATTTATTTTGCTGCATAAATTGGTATGTTATTTCGACTTGTTAATATTGCTGCATTAATTATTATGTTATTTCGACTTTTTAAAGTTTATTTTTACTCCCAAAAAATATATTTTTGTTCATTTCCTTGTCAAATATCTCCTTCGTTAGTATACCCTCTGAATTCTGAGGTACAAATCTGAAAACCTTAAAATTCGAATTAGCATGGTGTTTTATCACTCGCTAATTGGTACTTTTTTATTAAATGAGTGCAAGTTTGATATTTCTTTAAATTATACAGCATGTTTCATGACATTAATGTCCTAAAAATGATCATGTCCTTTCAGGGTATTAAAATATTTTCTAGATTTGTGGGAGAAAAATGGGTAGGGGGGCTATATTCGGAGGGGGGCTATATTCGGTCAAATACGGTAATAGTAAAAATAAACACCATATACTGACAAAGCAAAAAATGCAACCATAATGTCTGAAGTTCATAGTTCAGGTGTTCATGGAATATAAATACCTACCTTGTATAAAAGACTAAGTTAAAGAAATCACTGCAGAAACTTCACAAAACAAACGGTTACCATGCTAGAGTTGCATTGCCATTCCTATTTAGCTTCTTGCTATGTAATTAGTACCGACCAAGTAATGTGCAGATAAATGTCTCATATCACTTCACAGCTGGTAGCACCACCTCCTTATGTGTGAAGGATACTAATAACATTTAAATATTTCTGCTCTTGAAATATTTGTATTACTGCTCTAAGTTGATATTATTTAGGAAAAAAATAATTTTAAAAAGTTGTTCTGAATTTTTTACATTATTAGCATCCAATGCGAACTATCTGAATGACACAGTTGGTTGCCACCCAATTTTCATTAATAATTGGGGGGAAATGTTTAATAAATCATTACAAATTTTTGTTTAATTTGATGTTTTGACAGCAAGGTTTGAATTTTGCTGTGTTAAATAACCTTTGCAAAATTAGAAGTCTTAGAAAATCAATTTTTGTATTTTAACAGTTATTTTTATTTTTGTTATCACTTAGGACATTGATGGCGAACCTTCTGTTGCCCGTGTGCCAATATTACTGAAATTGTCAAATATTTTCTGCCTCGCGTGCCACAAAAAAGTCATTGATTTTTATCGCGTGCCAACTAAATTAAATTCGTGATCAAGAAATAATAGATTGAAATTTGTAATTGTAAAACTAATGTTTGCAATAGTTAACTAAATAACACATTTTTGAGGCACTAAATCATTACGATAAATGCTTTGATTGGTTTTTGCCTTCCGTTGGCATGCCAACCAAAATCATTTTGCATGCCACTCATGGCACACGTGTTATAGGTTCGCCATCACTGACTTGGGATAATGTTTATTTTTTGTATGCAGGAGGTTAAAGGAAAGCCCGCCTTTTCCAACCTTTTATCCAGAAGACCAAAAAGAGCCTCTGCCTGAGGAATTATATTCTGAAGAAGTTCATCAATTTGGATCACCCAGTATAAATTTTACTGAATGAGAAAATTGTATGTTTATGAAATGTTCTCTTGGAATTCTTGAGTCTTAGTATCAACTGTAAGGATATTGTGAAAATTGGAATTTAACATCAAGAAACAAATATTGTTCCAAATAATGTTGATACATTTTATCATGTGTCTTTTTGTAGAAAATTTTTGTTATGCAAGTAAAATGTTGTGCTATTTATAATTTATTTTTTATATATAAAATAAATAAACTTGCTGTTCTCATGTTTTAATATGTAACCATTTGTAATCTTAAACTATTAATAGAAAAGGAACAATAATCCTTTTTTCCAGAATCTTATTCTTAGACTGTAAAACTTCTTAAATTATAATGTACATATCATTTGTCATGTAATTTGTTTATTAGGAAGTTTTAGTTGACCTGATTTGATATTTTTAACAGTTTACTTTCCAATCGGATCATAAGAGTAATGAATAAATTGTCATGGATCAAGTGAAACATTCTCAGTGATGGTATTAATTGAGAACATGAGCCTAAAATGGTAATACAGTAAGCTCCCAGTTATCCGGAATGCCCGGGAATTGGGTTTTCTGGTTAAGTGAATATTCCAGTTTCTTGATAGTTTTATTGGATATTCCTCAATAAAGAATTTGGTTACCAAAATAAGAAACATGGAGAATTGTACATTCACCTTGGAATGCTAACCTGTAGACAAGATCTACTCACAGTTGTTCTTAAATAATTCCTTGACAGTCGAGGAAGTAATGAAACTTAAAGATGCAAGTATTCAACATGTTTAATTGCAATATTTTAATATTTAATAACTGCATTATCCTATGGAATTTCTCGTATGCCTATCGCTATTAACTTCTCTTTTGTCCTAATAACAACGCGAGGTCCAACCTTTAGGATTCTACGACAAAAAAAATAGTCGCCTTGTCTGAGAAAAGGAGAGAAATTATCCACACCCAACACAATGTATTAGCAGAAATTCTTGAGGAAAATTGATATTAAACAAAAGAGAAGTGAATAGTGACATGCAATCATGACACCAGTACATACAGTGCAGTTACTAAATATTAAAATAATGAAAATTAAACATGTTGGATACTTATATATTCCTTAACTAATGTTTCAAAAAAGTCGTAAAATTTGTCGGCAGCTTTTTGGTGGTCGGCTGATTTTTTATCACCTGTAACATCTAGAAGTCTGATCTTAAAACATGTTAGCCATTTATCTGAAAATGCGCACGGTTCACTAATCTCAATTTGTTTATAAAAAAACTTTGGCCTTTTCAAACAACATTGGTCCAGAAATAGGGGCATGCTTTATAGAAAACCATTCATAAATACCAATATCCAATTGCTCAAGTTTCAGCTTATGAAGAGTGTGCCGATATTCAACTCTTCTAGTTGTCTCAGAAGACATAATGAATTTCATTTACTGTGATTTCTGTGCCTTAATGTCATAAATAGTGGAAGAACCGAGATTGAACTCTTTCATTAAAACATTGCAGTTCTCACTTTTCTCTAAACGTTTTATTATATCAAGGCTCTGGATTAAGGTTAGCTCAGCCCGTTTCCTCTTATTACCTTTAGCGGATATTGGAGTTTTAGGAGGTATTTAAAAAGGGTGTGTGAAATATTTTATTTAACACACACACTGAGTTCAAGAAACATACACAATTGTGTATTGCAACTGCTGAAAACACAAATTTTAGCAGTAACATTCCGAATTAGATGTAAACAAAAAAATCTGATGTGGCCAACACATGACTTTCTCCATATTTAGGGTATAGATGTTTAAATTATGATGAATAGCATTATAAGGCGGCAAAATTATTATTTCTTATTGTAAAAGAATACAATCGTCCTTATTGCCGTTAATTATATTTTGAATATGTTTACAGAATTCACCGCTAGATGATGGCGCTGTATACTGGAAATTAAGTATACGTGAAGTATCTCCAAAATGGATGGTTCTACGAAAATTTGTTTCAAACAAAACCTGGAAGAAATATTATTCTCTACAACTTTGGCCCTCACAAAGATTACCAATAATGACAATTTAAGGAGATATTTGATGGAAACCGAAAAAACCGATTATTTATAAATAATTCCAAACAATAACTGATATGAAAATTGTTTCAAATAAAAGTTGTAGGAAATTACATTCTCTATAACCTTTGTACAGAATTGTATATACAATAATGATGTTTTAATGGAGATATTTCGCCAAAACTGAATCGGGTTTCGAATAAACCTCGACTTTCGTTTAACTGGTATTGTTCAAAAACTAATCAGCTCTTTGTGTTCATACTAAAGTGTTATATATGAAATTTGGTAACGATATGGCAATTACTTTTCGAGTTAGAGCGCCCACAATCACATACACATACAGACATCCTACCAAAAATATGTACTCTAGGGACTATGTACTTCTAGGGACCTCAAAACGTATTTCTGTTGAAATCTCGAAGTCGATTTTTTTCACAAAAACAATACTTTCTCTATACTACTTATATGGAGAAAGTAAAAATGCCAGTTTTATCGGTAACATTCCCAACTAGATGTAATAAAAAATTGAAGCAGAAGATGCTGGTTGCTTGAGAATGTCAGTTGCATGGGTGTTGGATAACTGGCAGTTTACTGTACCATGATTTTCTGATAATAATACATAGCCAAATATAATATGAATCCAGATTTTTAGCAGTGAAAAGTCAAGTTTAGCTTATCCCCGTTTATAATAACATAAGTTTTTATAACAAAGATCATTATGAAGAATGACTGGAGAATAGAAAAGATTGCAAGTATTGTTTGAAATTTTGAGAAAGAGGATAATGGATCCAATTGAGATATTTAACACTTTGGCTTCCATGTTTGACTTAGGTTGAATAGAGATCTGATACCTTCAGCTGCCATATTCAACTTTAGTCTACAGTCTTAGAATAATTTTTGCCACTTGCTGCTTATTTTTTCTACTGAAGTTGAACCACCCGGAATTTTCATTTTTTTATGCTCAACAGTGTGATACCACCTAGTAGCATCCTAATAAATGACTGCAATAGATAATTTTTACTTTGTTCATAACCATTGCAAAAGGCAGCTAACTGCCCAGTGCACAAGCCCTGGAAGAGTACCTTATCTTGGATCATGTTCTTTCACCTTTACTACATGAAAGTACTTTAAATGGACCAGTACACGTTATTGGCACTTTTAATTTGAATTTTTAGTGTGGATCACCAATTCCTCAAACACAGAATTGTAGATTTTTAAAGGAAGAGGGCAAGCAAACAATATGGCTAGCCACAAAAAGGAATGGAGGAAAACACCAATCGATATGGAAACTCGTAACAAAAATGTTTGTTTTTTATTTTTAACTTATTTTGAGTTTTATTATTGTATTATTTATTTATTTTTGTTAAATTGAGAAACTGAATAAATGTATCTTTATATTATTTGTTAATATTGTTCATCATCTTGCTCTAAGCATTAAGAGTACTGGCAGTTATGTTTTTCCATTTAAAGCACTTTCGTCATATTGAGTTGCAAAAGGCAGAACATTGTCATATGAGATGCAAATCAAGCCAGTGTTTTAAATATTACTAACTCAGGCTTAAAACACAATTTGGTCTCTTTGTGGATGGTGATTATAAGGTTTTGAATATTTTTCAGGCATGCCATCCTAGTGAGTGTTTTTATCAATATTTCGCATTGTGAAAATATACTAGCTGAGCTAGTTTTTTCATCTTGATCATCTGTAAGGTATTACAGATGGAATGGAGGAATAAAATATATTTATCTATGGCAGGGGTTTTCAACCAGAGGTACATATAACCCTAGGGGTACATCAAGAGTTTTGAAGGGGTATGCCAAAGTTTTAAATATTTTAATTTTTCTTCACCAGTAAAATAATGTCGAAACCCCCTGATCAATGAAAATACAAAGTAGAGAGTCAATGATTAAACGTATTGCAACTTAAATGACTTAAAGAAAATCTACAAGCAGGCAACTCTCTTTCAACAAATGACATTGCTCCTGAAAATATTGGTTAAAGGTAAATTCATTCACTCTCATGTTAAAAGCCATGTGTTCCAGCCAATAGATTTTTAATTCTTGAACTTATTTTTTACTTTTTAGCTGTCAAAAATTGTCTCTCAAGGTATCTAAAATATTGGATTAACGAGACAACTGAAAAAAACAGTAAAACAAAAACAAGGAAAGAGCTGATTGATCAGATATTAACCCCTCAGGGCAGTTCGACCTACCTGTATACATCCAACCCTGCCTACCGCAGTGGCAGTTGTGCACAAAGATATGCATATTATTCATGAGGATGTTTAGTATTTTTTCATCAATTTTTATGATTTTCTGTTCAATAGTCTTTAAAAAAATACTTAGTCCTTAGGCTGTCCCTGGAGTCTAAATTTCAACTGCAGGAATAACTCATGGTCAAGAACAATCCCTCAACATTGTGTTCCACTAACTTGAACAGTGTAGAATTAGTTCACTGGACATGGAAGTGCGGCATAAGGAGTGACTGGTAGACAAAACCAGGGCTGGTGTGAGGTACAGGTAAGCCAGGCAGCTGCCTGGGGTACCAATGTCTTTGGGTGCTAACCCAACCTATGTATTACCTGCAAGCAGGGGGTAGGGAGCTGCCGCGCTTAGCCTCCCAAAACGTTAAATTTTGTATTAACCAAATATGCAGGTATTCAGGAGGAGCCTCTGCTCCTGCCTATTTACATTTACAGAGGAAGACACTAGAGTGCTATCTTGTACCAAAATGTCTTGGGACACTCCTGGACAAAACGATTATGTTGGCAGATTTTTTTAATAAAACCATGAAAAAGATAAAAGCCTCAGTGAGCATAGGACTGGCTCGTGAAAAATTCCTCAATCTAAGAATCCTAAGGCCCACGAGAATCTTGAGTGTGGCTGACCATCTTCAGTCTGCAGCATGGAGTGATGGATAAATCCCTCTGTGGTGGTGGTTCTCAACCTGGTGCTCACAATCTTCCCTCTTCTCTTTGTAAGCCTGACTGTACTCTTTGACAGGCTGACTTCCCTTTTCTTAGAACCAATAATTTGCACCCTTCTTCTAGATCTAAACATTCAATAGCATTAAAATGTTGGTTTGGTTTTATTCATGATCATTCCTGTTTTTATAAAATCTTTTATAGGTGTTTGCCCGATATATATATATTAAAACAAATAAATATATTTAGGAACGTGTGTGAATTCATTTGCTTTGACTAATTGTAAGAGAATTAAGTCTCGCAAACAATGGCTCCTCCAGGGCCGCTGATGCAACACACTCAACCGTGTCTTCGCTGAGTGATGGTGAAGATTCTCTTACCAGAGGCACCACTGTCGCGTTCCCACTGCAAAGGGAAAGGAGGTGATGGAGGGGGGTGTGAGTCATACATTCCAAAGTCTTAGCTGAGCGTTGAGATAGACTTGTGTGGTGGCTTACTCCCACGAGGGTAAATACAAATTCTGCACGAGTTATTTTAATTGTAGTCTGTGTGTAATTATTGCATCTTATTGAATTAAAATGAATGATATTATGTGTGCAGCATTAGGAGTGCTTAGACTTAGTGAATTAAAATGAGTGATATAATTAAAGAACTGTTGGAAAAGACACCATTTTCTTAACAACTCAGAAAGTTTGCTATTTCAATTTTTTTAAATATTCCTTGTTGAGGGTTAGGGTGAGATAGCCCACATCTTGAACTCAGGATACGCCTCTGATATATATATATACAGTGTGGGACCCTGTATCCGGCATGCTTGGGAGTTGAGGGTTGCCGGATAGGGGGTTTTTCCGGAACTCGGGTAGCCAGGCCTAAAATGTACAAACAAATGTACAAATGCACAACCTAGCACTGTTATCCTTTCTTTTGAGTATTTAAACCCACTGGGTGCTGATTCCGATGGTGCAACAACAGTTTTTCTAGGAATATACCTCCAATATAAAGAAGTCTCGTCAGCATTATACAGCTGCTTTGCAGTAAAAATGTGAGCAAAAATCATGAGAATACAAGCCTTCACCATCAACTGGTTATAAAACACATCAGTGGCACCAGCAACAAACACAAATTACTTGGTGCATATTTTAAATATTACACTGTTGGTTTCCGGTTTTTGGAATGTTCCGGATACTGGGTCCCACACTATATATGAGGTGCTACCCAAAAGTTCCGGGACTGTAGCCATAAACTACAATAGGCTTACCCTCGAAGAAGTCCCCTTGGGAGTTGATACAACGATCCCAGCGTCTCTGCCAGTCATGGAAGCACCTCTGGAACTGTGATTTTGAAATGCTGTTCAGCACTTCCTGTGATTCTACCTGGATGTCCTCAACGGTGAACGGTGTCAAATCTCCCTCCCTTCATATGAATTTTCATCTTGGGGAACAGGATGAAGTTGCAGAGGACTAAGTCGGGGGAGTATGGGGGATGGGGGACCACTGCCATGTTGTTCTTGGCCAAGAACTGCTGCACAGACGGAGCGGTGTGCACGGGCGCATTGTTGTGATGCAGGAGCCAGACTTGTGTGCGCCACTTCTCCCGCCGTTTCCATCTCATGTCCTCTCTCAAACGCCTCAGGACTTCGGTGTAGAACTGGTGATTCACCGTCTGACCTTGGGGAAGAAATTCCTTATGGACAATTCCCTCCATGTCAAAGAAGACGATCAACATGCTGTTGACATTGCTCTTGACCTGCCTTGCTTTATTCGGTCACGGAGAAGACGGAGTCTTCCACTTGGAAGACTGTTACTTGGTTTCGGGGTCGAAGCCATAAAACTAGCTTTCATCACTGGTTTGGGTTGTTTCTAACGTGCTCCTTGAGTTCCCTGCACACACTCAGTTGATGTTGGTTCTGGTCCTGGGTCAACACGTGGGGCACGAATTTGGCTGCAATCCGCCTCATGTTTAGTTAATCAGACAGAATTCATTGACATGTCCTGTAGGACAGGTCAACAATGCTGCTGACATCTTGGATGGTATGCCAACGATCCTCGTGAATGAGCTGTCGCACTTTTTCCATGTTTTTGTCCATTGTGCTGGTTGAAGGCCGACCAGAATGTTCGGAATCTTCAACAGACATTTGTCCTCGTTTGAAACGCGAGAACCACTCAAAAGTCCGGGTTCTACTCATAGCCTCGTCACCGAATGCTTGCTTAAGCATTTCATGTATCTTGGACGCGGTTTTGTCAAGCTTGAAGCAAAACTTGATGCAGACGCGCTACTCTTTCAAATCTGCCATTTCACTACACAAGAAAATTGCAGAATGCTGGTAACAATGGGTTGAAAAAACTAGTATGAAAAGAAAACACGTGCACACACACACCTGAAACTTTACACACTGCTTCATAAAGGATGTCTTCAGCACATCCTAGCAGCAGAAATCCCTACTACTTCCGGTTAGCACTCCATGCGGACAGCCCTGGAACTTTTGGGTAGCACCTTTCTCTCTCTCACTCACGTTCAACGCTTACAAAAACATTAGAAACAAATGTAAACAGAAGATTAGGAATGCCAAAATAAAATTTGCACATTCTATCTCTGGCCCAAATGAAACACCGTCTGCGTTATGGCGCAATCTGCGACACGTAGGGATTGGTAAGCCCAAGGATTCCATCTTACCACCAAACATCTCTCTAGACTCTGTTAACAAGAAATTTTCGACTAATTCAACAGTCATTGATGCAGAACGAAAACGCAAAGTGATTCAAAACCTGGTTACGAAAGCTAACGATTCCACCGGCTATCCATCATTCCAATTTAAAACCGTCTCACAAATTAGCATACTTTCAGCAATATGCAGAATCAAAACTCAAGCGCAGGGTGCTGATGGAATTCCTATCATCATGATTAACAAATTAATACATCTTATCTTGCCAGTACTAACTAATATTTTTAACCACTCCCTACTTGAGGGAAAATTTCCATCACAATGGAAACGTGCGCTAATACGTCCAATCCCTAAGAAATCTCTCTCCGATAATAATGATTATAGACCTATTAGCTTTCTACCCACCCTTTCTAAAGCTTTAGAGAGACTTGCGCATGAACAAGTAACAGATTTCCTCAACACAAATCAACTTCTCGACTCCTTTCAATCAGGCTTTCGGAAGTCACATAGCACCAACACCGCGCTAATTCAAATTACAGACGACGTACGCAGACACATGGATGACAGAAAACTGACTGCACTAGTGTTGCTAGATTTTAGCAAAGCTTTTGACACAGTAGACAAAGACACACTTAGCGAAACTCCGCTGTATGCGATTCTCCACACCAGCAATAAAATGGTTCTCCTCATACCTTAGCGACCGTTACCAACAAGTAATCTCAAATGAATCCTCATCTTCCTGGCTGAGAACCAACCAAGGTGTTCCACAGGGCTCAATTTTAGGACCTCTCCTTTTCTCCATATTCATTAATGACTGCTCCCAAAGGTTAATTCACTGCAAACATCATTTGTACGCAGACGACCTCCAAATCTTCTTACACACCAAACCACATAATTTGTCTCTTGCTTTAACGAATATAAATAGCGATCTCGATCACCTACAAGAATGGAGTGATGACAACTTTCTCAGCATAAACCCACTGAAATCTCAAGCCATTTTAATCGGTTATCCAAAGCTACTAGCCGCGATAAATCCCGAGGAATTAGCTTCACTTTCACTGAATGGCAAAGTCTTACCCTACTGCAAATTCGTAAAAAATCTTGGTATTTTAATAAATGAAACGCTCACCTGGAGCAATCATATTATAAAAGTATGCAAGACGGTAAACTCTTCCTTGCACACTTTAAGGCCTCTCATAAACATGATTCCCTCTTCAATAAAAAGACCTTGTGATATCATTAATTCTTCCTCACTTTGACTATTGCGATATAGTCTACCAGGACTTATCAAAGGAACTCGCCATTAAACTACAGCGCTCTCATAATGCCTGCGTCAGATTTATCTTTAATCTTAAAAAATCTGATCATGTTACAGAATACTTCTGCAGACTCTCATGGCTCAAACTTGAATCCCGAAGAAACCTTCACCTCCTTTCCCTATTGTATCAAATCCTTAAAAATAAAATCCCTCTTTATCTATCTACTGAGTTCGTTACCATTAATACAGTTCATCAACGCAACACCAGAGGATGTGATACACTTCTGACCCCACTACATAGAACAGAAACATACAACAAATCACTGCATGCAAACTCTGGAATGGCCTTCCATTGGGAATAAAAAACTCCTTATCTCTATACACATTCAAACGTCTATACTACAAATATCTCCTATCCCACCCCACACCTTGAACCACTCTTCCTTTCCAGGTCGCCAAAATCTTAGATTTTTTTAAAAAAATTAGTTGTACTTAGACAGGTGAAAATCTCACTGCCATATCAGCAGGTTATGTCACCTTAATTTAAATTTTTATTTTTATATGCAATACTGTTTCCATGCACCCCTTTCCCACTCCTTCCCCTTCCCCTCCTCACTCTCCCTTCCCTCTCTCTCCCTTCACTCTCTCTCCCTTCACTCTCTCCCTCCCTCTCTCTCCCTCCCCTCTTTCCCTCCCCTCTCTCTCTCCCTCCCTCTCTCCCTCCCTTTCACTCTCCATCTCTCACTCCATTCTCCCACCACTTCTGCTAAATATGCATGTTTTCATCCCTTGTTTTTTATATTTTCTTTAATTATTTAGTTCATTTCACATAAAATTATTTTTTTGTTAATCTTATCTTGTTAAACTTGTATGTATCATTGTAATTCAACTATTGTTCTTTCATGTATCTAGAGTTTTCGCAGGTTTTTTTCCACCCCCCTTCCCTTCGTGGGTGTTTTCCTGCGTGGTCTTTTACTAGGATGGCCAAGTCTGGCCTTTCCTAGGTTTTTACCACAATTACTGTCTTTATATAGAAACTTTCCAAATTTGTAATCTGGTATTTTACTTGTGTTTTTCTATTTTCTTTTTTTTTTATGGTTCTCATTCTATCATTATCATTTGTAACTGTTGATGAAGGGTTAAATGTAAGAAGGGACTTCACAGTCTCAATTTCGCCCTGAATAAAGTCATTTGTCTGTCTGTCTGTCTCACTCTCTCTCTCACTCTCTCTCTCTCACTCTCTCCCTCCCTCCCTCCCTCCCTCTCTCTCCTCTCTCTCTCTCTCTCTCTCTCTCTCTCTCTCTCTCTCTCTCTCTCTCTCTCTCTCTCTCTCTCTCTCTCTCTCCCTCTCTCTCTATATATATATATATATATATATATTTTGGGGGGTAGACATTTTTGTTCCTTCATCTCTTGAACAAATGATCGAATTGAAATGAATGTTGCATTGATTGAAAGCTTATGGTTCATAGATAGTTCTTAGACCATAATCAATTTCATATCTAATCTAGAAGTTAAACTGTGAAAGTTCAAATTTTCCAAAAATCTATTTGGTGTCGGTGACTGCTGGTGGGTCTGGGAGCGTTGCCCTGCCTTTAGTAGTAAGAAATTGAACTACTTCATAGTCATAACATTGATATTGTGCTCTGATGGTAGAAACAATAACTGTAAATACAGATTTCCACCTGAGTTGTCATTTTGACCAATAGATGACTAGTGAAGTGATAACGCTTAATCATACAAAATCTTTTGCTTATGCCATTTTATACCTCTACAATGTTCACTTAGTTAAAAAAAACTTGAACTTTTTCATAAAATCATTGATAACTTGCAATCAGTATAAGATAGAGTAATGGTTCCTTTTGGAAAATATTTTCATTCCTCACACTGGAGTAATGGCTTCTGGATAGAAAGGCATCTGCAAAATTTTAATTTTATAATTTTTTTTAGGGGTGCCGTGGCATAGTGCGAGGGTATTGGCCTGCTACGCTGAGCATACCCAGTGCAAACCGGGTACGAAGAGATCTTGTGGGTCCCTATTTGCGTATTTAGAGGAGAGCATGCGAAGGGACGTAAATCCATTGGCCCCCTTGGTGCTTCTCGTTAAGAGTAGGCTAATGCCGGCACCAGGTTTCTCTCCTCACTTCCTTTGTGATTTAGACTGAGAAGCCTACTAGCACTGGTCATTGTTTAAAGTCACATGGTCCCAATTCAATATATAATTTTTAAGGCTGCCTTTTTTAAAACAAAAAGATTTTATTTTTGATTTCTTTTTATTCTTACTTGTTGCAGGAGTATAATGGTGTTTGCTTAACATTCTACAATACAACTTGGTGTTTGTCATATCAGAAAGGTTAAGAATATTTTCTCTATGTGTATACAAAAAAGTCTTTTATAACAGGGGTGGCCAAACCACAGCTCATGAGCCACATGTGGCTCTTTTAACTTAGTTTGCAGCTCTATTAAATATCCATTCAAAGTTTTTCACTGCAGAATAAAGTCACTTAGTGTGATTTGAGACATTTTGGGGATGCCTAAGGGGCATGCAATATATCTGAACTGTTTCGGATACAGGTTATGTACTGTTCATAAATTTATGGACACAGAATGTGTGTCATGCGACTCTCGAACTTCTGAAGATTATTGTATGCAGCTCCGAGGGTAAGTTGGTTTGGCAACCCCTGTTTTATAAACATGAATTTCTATTTACTGATTTAGATATTCATTAAAGTGAACAGTATGTTTGGTAAAAGGAAGGGTTTTTAAATTCAATACTTTCTTTAACATGATTGTACAACAAACAACATTGAACATAGATTTGTTGAAAGAGAGTTTATTGTATTACATTGAAGCCAATCTTCCTTCTTTCTCCTAATTTTATAATGGCAATAGGCGGCATGTATTGTTTTAGTGGTATCCTGCTCTGGTATAGCATTGGAGGGATAGACAGCTGATAGTGCAGAGATGACTTGCCCAAACCCTGAGAGGTGGCAACTCTAATTATTATTCAAATTATTATTTCAGCCATCCTTAATGTATTAAGCATCTATATACAAATAACAATCAAACCCTGCTTTTTATGATAAAATGAAAATATAACCATAAGGTGCTACGCCAATAAATCAAGGTTGATTATATGCTGGAATATGCACTATGTTTTTAATTTATCATATTGTAAATTTTGGTGAAAAATGAATTGGAGATTGAAATATTTGTTTTTACTGACTCATATTTTCAATTTTGGTGAAATATTTGAGCTTCAATTGAACTTGGGTGGGTTGGATTGGTTACTCTCCTAACAGTGATGACCGGTAATCACCCACCCCCTCAGATCTGACCTTCACACTCTACTAGGCCACAGTTGCCATTGAAATATATTTCAGCCCTTCCATATTATTATCTCACTGTTGGCTCTTAGTTATTTAAGAATTTTTGGCCCAGACCTGTTAATGGCAATGGTGAAATTGATTAGTAAACTGATACTATGTAAGTCAATGTTAACAAATTCATCATCAGGTTCTCTGCCCTTGGGCAGGTCCCTGGCACCAGCGTTGTCTCCATTCCTCCCTGTTCCTTGCCAGTTCTTTCATTTCCTGATATCTACCCCTTCCTTTTAGGTCATCAATCATTTTTATCCTCCTACGTCCTCTCTTCTTTCCACCTTCTACTGATCCTTCCAGCATCGTCGTCAACAAACTTCCTCCTCTATAGATGTGCCCCAACCAATTACCTTTCCTCTTCTGAATTGTTTCAAGTATCCTTCTCCTCTCTTTCACCCTTCTTAATACTTCTTCATTTCTTATCTTTTCAGTCCACTTAATTTTCTCCAATCGTCTCCACACCCACATTTCGAATGCCTCTAACCTTTTCTTATCTCTCTTTGTTAACACCCATGTTTCACATCCATAAAGTAGCACACTTCAAACATAACACTTTACAAGACGTTTCCTCAAATTTAATTCCATTTGACTACACAATAACTGTTTTTTCCTATAAAATGATTCTTTTGCCATTGCTATTCTTGATCTTATTTCTTTTCCACTCTTCCAATCGTCTGCCAGCAAACATACTAACTATATATACTGTTTTATTTGCTCAATCCTTCCATCCTTCATTAACACATTCATAGTTTCCTCATCCCCTATTCTCATTACTTTGGTTTTCTTAATGTTCATTTTCATACCATATTCCATCATCTTATTTTCTAGCTTGGTAATCATTTCTTGAATAACTTTTGTTTCTTCATCCAGGATGAGCATATCCTCAGCAAACCTTATATAATTTATTTTTCTACCTCCAATACTAATTCCTTTGTCATCATCTATTCCGTTGTTAAGCATATCTTCTATATAAATATTAAACAAGGTAGGCGATAAGCAGCACCCTTGCCTCATTCCTCTTCCTAGGTCAAACCATTTGGTCTGTGCATCCTTTATCCTCAAGACTGCTTCCTGTTTCATATATATTTCTTTAATTTATCTTCTATCTTTCCAGTCTATTCTTTTTCCTTTTAATATTTCCATGAATTTTACCCAATCCACTCTGTCAAATGCCTTCTCCATATCTATGAAACATAGACTAATTCCTTTACGTCTTTCTATATATCTCTCCCCAATCATTCTCATTAGCCCTATTGCATCTCTTGTGCCCCTTTTCTTTCTAAATCCAAACTGCTCTTCTGCAACACTTTCTTCCATTTTACTAATTAGTCTCCTATTCATGACCCTTAAAACAATTATTAGATTAAATTAGATATTTTTATTTGGGGCGAGATTGAGACTAGTAAGTCCCATCTTCCAACTAACTTGAGGTTAAAGTTACCTAATAATCATTGTATACAGGCTTGGATCATGGTGGATGCAAAGCAAAGAGTGCAACATTTTAGAGGCCCAAAATCTTAGTGGAGCAAAATTCAAAAATTAGCAATTTTTTATATAAAATGAAATGCCTTAAGAAATTAATAGGGCAAATTAATGATAATTTTGACAGATAAAAAGATCAAGAGTGCCTTAATTTTGTTAAATATATACAGTTTTATTTGATTAACTTTAATTTGAATTTAGAAAAAGTGAAATTTTTCATTTTTGTACACTCCAGTTTTTTAGCTTGCTTGTCACAAAATATAATTTGTGACAACAAATAGGAACCCTACCAATAAAAAACCTCTCATCTGGAAATTTTCATATTAATTCCTTTCAGATGACTTCTTAAGTGTTCTAAGCCACCCTTATATGAAAATTGCAGTCCTCCTCAGGTATATCAATATATGATTACTAAATATTTTCCTAGGAATAACTAATGCATGCTTAAAATTTGTCAAAACATAAATTATGATAACATTTTATTCTGCTATTTATCACTGGTTTTATGCATAAATAATCTTTAAGAATACTTAGAATGGTAAGATGCAATAAAGAAATTCTTATCTTATACAGTGAGTCCCCGACTTACACGGGTCCGAGTTACATGGATCCGTAGATACACAGATACATGACAGCTTATCAGCTCGCTCGATTTTTAGGTCAACTGCCACTCAATAGATGGCGTTACTAGTACAGTATCCCTCGGTATACGAGCAATCGGTTTACGAGTTTTTGCTTATACGTGATGTACAAATTAATACATGATTTTCAATTTACGAGCCAATTTTCGCTTATACGATTTCCTTCCTCTCGCAAACCGATCGTTTTTCTCGGCACCTATTTGGCTTTCGTCAGTTCCCAAATGTGCAGAACGTCACGGCATCCCAACTTTAATGATGTAACTATTGTTTATAAAATTTATAACATGGGATGTACTGGGAAATTAATTTTCGTTTTACAAGTTTTCGCCTTACGAGCAGTTTTCGAGGACCAAATTAAGTTCGTAAACCAAGGGATTACTGTACATTGATGCACAGCTGACAGCATCACTTTCGCCATTTAGATTTGTTATCCCATGAGTGGAAGTTGTCTCGTTACTGTACTGCTCTTCATAAACAAACTATAAACCCTCATCACATAAGCACTACTTTTTTAGCTTTAACTATCCATTGAAACTAACGTATATGTCAAAAAATATATTGTATTTAAGCATTGTTGGACTTACACAGTTTTCAACTTACACGGCGACCTTCGGAATGAATTAACTGTGTAAGTTGGGGACTTACTGTACTTCACTGATTTAGACATAACAATATTTAACAGCAAAATAAGAAAGTAAAATACTAATCTAATTGGTTCACCTTATTTTATTTCGAGGCTACAAGTTTCAACAGAGGCCCAAAGAATGCCCTTCAGTTACTTTTTAAAATTTCACAGATCTTCTTAAATTTGAATCGTTTCCATTTCCTTTTTCAGTAGAATATTTTTTTTTAATTCTAACTTTTCATAGCTATTTTATGATAAAATATTTTGATTGGGAAGCTTTTGTCATAGGGTGGCACAAATTTGAAATACTGCATAAAAAATTCTGATGACTTATTAAGTTTGGAATGCATGTAAAAAACAATCACCAACACACTGTGAGCTGATCTAAGATATCATTTGGCAATGAAAGGGTTATCATTAGGGTCTTATTATTATAATTATCTTCTATGCTACGTTTACATTATATATACTGTCATTCTCTGTATATAGTACATTTTTTTCATGAAAAATTGACCAAAAGTTGGGGTGCGTATTATACATGGTAACAAATCTACCAGCCATAAAGGAATTTATACAAAAAATTATGAAAAAGGATACAATATCCATTTTGAAGAGTATTCCACTTAGTAAAGATATGGATGAAATGGCCGGGGAGGTTCAAAAGTTTGCTATCCAGTTGGACGGGTCAACATTTGGCAGTTCCAATGTTCTCACGGCTTATATAAGGTATTATAGTCCCTGCAAAAAGAATATAATTGAAGTGTTTCTGTTTGTAAATTTTTTAAAAGCTGATTCAAAAAGTGAAACGATTTTTCTGTGCTTGGAGGATTATTTCAACAAATGTGATATTCCACATATTCCAGCTATTGCTTCTGGTGCACCGGCGATGATTGGCAGGTACCATGGATTTTCAGCTTTTTTGAAAGAAAAAGTTCCTAAACTATGCACTGTTCATTGTGTCCTACACAGACAACATCTTGTTGCGAAACACCTCAGTGGAGAACTTCACGATGATTTGAAAATATGCATAAAGTCGATAAACAAATTAAATAGAAGTTCTCTTAATTCTCACCTTTTTGCAGGGATATATGAAAACTATGATGACATTTTTACTCAGTTGCTTTTGCATACAGAAGTAAGGTGGTTGTCAAGAGGAGACTGCTTGCAGATACTTGTTGAACATTTTTATTCAGTTGTATACTTCTTGAGTGATGTTGTTCCATCACTAGGTAATGAGTTGTTGGGATACAAAATGATATTTATTATTTAGGTTATTTATAGGCTAAATTTAATGAAATTCAGAGAAGACTGCAAGGAAAAGATGTTACGATCATTGAAGCTGAAACCATTATTTTGTGTTTTGAAGTGAAGATCGGCTTATACAAGCTTAAGTTGGGGTGCAGAAACTTTCAATATTTCACAAACCTTTCACAACTAAAACAAGGATCCAATAAAACTATTTCAGACAATAACTTGCTGATTTATACAACCCATCAGGAAAAACTGAAGGAGGATTTGAAGGTTAGCTCTGAAGACCTTCAAAATATGGATATTCCCAATTGGATTGTTAATCCTTTTGCTATTGAAGTAGAATATCTAAATGTAGAGCCATGCCTACAGGAGAAGCTCATTGAAATGAAAATGGATCTCGAGGCAAAATCAATTTTTAATATGAGCCTAAGTAATTGTTGGAGCAATGAAAAAACCAATATAAAATGTCCAAATCTTCATGCTGTTGTTTGACCATTACCGCTGGCATTCCCAAGTAGATACATGGTTGAAGCTGGATTCAGTCACGGTAATGCTCTTTTGAGAAAACAGAGAAACAGGCTCAATGTTGAAGAACGTGGCAACCTGAGACTAAAATTAACAAACCTAGAGACCAATATTCATACGCTGGTTAAAGTCGGTGCTTAATTTCTGGGGGTATGGGAATGGTGTTCCCTCACTTATTTGGGAGGAAGTTTCTAAAATGTTATGAATAAAAAATATAAAAGGCTGATGTATGTCTACATTTCAATCGGCCTCTTGTGGGACAACCCGTCATTCAGAACAGTTCAGCTGCACCTGGCAGCAAGGGTGAATACAGAAGGGGGGTAAAGGGGGTAATTCACTCCTCCTCCCAAGATTTCTGAACACTAGAAAAAATTAACCCCTAAACCTCGTCCTAGGTACTGAGCAAAATGTATCTCAGAGTTTATAAATGAAATGTGATTGATATTGTGTAAAGTTAGCAAGCTAACAACTGTTAGCCTCTTATTTTTTTTATTGCCTCGCAGTCCTGGCAAATACCACCATGATGTTCTAATATAAAATATTATTTACTTAACTACAATAGTATAATAAATACATGAGTAATAAGACATTAATTTAAAATTAATTATTTATGTTTTGAAATATTATTGTGAGCATTCTCCCCACATTATTGTCTCCGCTTATTAAAGTAGAAGAGTTTCTAAATACAGTGATACATGTTTTATAATAAAATATACCGTTTAACTACATTTTGCTGTACAAAAAATTAAAATTAAAACTTTTTAAAGAAAAAAATCTGATGTGGGCAACAAATGACTTTCTCCATATTTGGGGTATAGATATTTAAATTCTTTTTATGAATAGCATTATGGGGCAAAATTATTATTTCGTATCGTAAAAGAATAGTCGTCCTTATTGCCGTAAATTAGGTATATTTTGAATATGTTTACAGATTTCACCTCTACATAATGGTGGCGCTGTAAACTGGAAAAGGTTAAATATCTCCGAAATGGATGGTTCTACGAAAATTTGTTTCAAGCAAAACCTGGAAGAAATATTATTCTCTACAACTTTGGTCCTCACGAATATTACCAATTACGACGTTTTTTATTAGATATTTAACGGAAACCGAAAAAACCGATTATTTATAAATAATTCCTAAACAATAGCTGCTATGGAAAATTCTTTCAAATAAAAAATGTAGGAAATTACATTCTCCCTAACATATCGAATTGTATATACAATAATGATGTTTTAACGGAGAAATATCGCAAAAACCGAATCGGGTTTCGAATAAACATCGACTTCCGGTTAACCGTTATTGTCCAAATATTATGTTCTTTGTGCCCATACCAAAGTGTTATATATGAAATTTGGTAACGATATGGCAAGTACTTTTTGAGTTAGAGCGCCCACAATCACATACACACACAGAAGTATTTTTCATTTCAGTACCAAATTTCAAATATAATATTTTCATAATAGTGGCAAGAGTTCATTAGTTTTTGGAAAATATAGGTCAACCGGAAGTGGATGTTAATTCTTGTCGTTTTTCCGTTTTCTTTAAATATCTCCTTTAAAAATCAAATTTCATAAATAGTTGGAATTACAAACGTTGTAGATAATAAAAATTGCTACAAGTTTTGTTTGAAACAATTTTTCGTAAAACCGATAGTTTAATAGATGTTTTGATTTTTCGTCATTTTTACTTTCTCCATTGTGAGCTCTCTAACTCAAAAAGTACTTGCCATATCGTTACCAAATTTCATATATAACACTTTGGTATGGGCACAAAGAACTGATTAGTTTTTGGACAATAACGGTTAACCGGAAGTCGAGGTTTATTTGAAACCCGATTCTGTTTTTGCGATATTTCTCCGATAATACATCATTATTGTATACATTGACCATTACAAAAAATTTAGAAAATATAATTTCCTACATCTTTTATTTCAAACAATTTTCCATAGCAGGTATTGTTTAGGAATTATAAAATCGGTTTTTTCGGTTTCCGTCAAATATCTCCTTTAAAACGTCGTTATTGGTAATCTTCGTAAGGACCAAAGTTGTAGAGAATAATATTTCTTCCTAGTTTTGTTTGAAACAAATTTTCGTAGAACCATCCATTTCGGAGATATTTTGTTTTTGCTGAATTTCCAGTACACAGCGCCACCACCATGTAGCGGTGAATTCTGTAAACATATTCAAAATATACCTAATTTACGGCAATAAGGACGATTGTATTCCTTTACGATACGAAATAATAATTTTGCCTTATAATGCTATTCATAATAATTTAAATATCTATAGGTACCCCAAATATGGAGAAAGTCATGTGTTGGCCACATCAGATTTTTTCAAATATCTCCTTCAAAACCTGTTTTTCGTAAATTGTTATAATTGCAAAAGTTGTACAGAATAAGAGTTGCTAGAAGTTTTATTTGAAATATTTTTTCATAAAACCGATAGTTTAAGAGATATTTTGATTTATCTTCTAAATTTACGTTAAATATGTCGCTTAGTGATACCATTGTTTCCGCTGCTATGCGATGCGTACACCTCTAAGGGTAATATTAATTACTCATAGATATTTTGTTATCCATAGAAACTGCTAACAATTATCTGTACTTATTTTTTTTTTAAAAAGACGAAAATTATTCTCGTGTGTAATCGCTGGAAATTATTTCTGAGAACGCTGATGTTGAATGTAATCATATTCACTGCTCTGTATGGAGAAAGTCCTGTTGGTCACAGATTTTTTACTTTCTCCATTCCTAGTAATGGGAAAGTATTGTGATCACGAAAAAAATCGACTTCGAGATTTCAACGGAAATACACGTTTTGAGGTCCCTGTAACACGTTTAGACTATTTTTGGAATGATGTCTGTCTGTGTATGTGATTGTGGGCGCTCTAACTCAAAAAGTACTTGCCATATCGTTACCAAATTTCATATATAACACTTTGGTATGGGCACAAAGAACATAATATTTGGACAATAACGGTTAACCGGAAGTCGATGTTTATTCGAAACCCGATTCGGTTTTTGCGATATTTCTCCGTTAAAACATCATTATTGAATATACAATTCGATATGTTAGGAAGAATGTAATTTCCTACATTTTTTATTTGAAAGAATTTTCCATAGCAGCTATTGTTTAGGAATTATTTATAAATAATCGGTTTTTTCGGTTTCCGTTAAATATCTAATAAAAAACGTCGTAATTGGTAATATTCGTGAGGACCAAAGTTGTAGAGAATAATATTTCTTCCAGGTTTTGCTTGAAACAAATTTTCGTAGAACCATCCATTTCGGAGATATTTAACCTTTTCCAGTTTACAGCGCCACCATTATGTAGAGGTGAAATCTGTAAACATATTCAAAATATACCTAATTTACGGCAATAAGGACGACTATTCTTTTACGATACGAAATAATAATTTTGCCCCATAATGCTATTCATAAAAAGAATTTAAATATCTATACCCCAAATATAGAGAAAGTCATATGTTGGCCACATCAGATTTTTTAAAATCCTCGCCGAAATACCTAAACCACACAAACTTTTCGAAAACTTTTTTGCTTATTCCTAAATTTCCTGTATATAGCGCCACCACCATGTAGCGGTAAATTCTGTAAAGATATTCAAAATATAATTTACGGCAATAAGGACGACTGTATATTTTTACGATACGAAATAATAATTTTGCCTTATAATGTTATTCATAATAATTTAAATATCTATACCCCAAATATGGAGAAAGTCATGTTTTGGCCACATCAGATTTTTTAATCTACTATGTGCTTACAATTTCTTATTTAAAACTTGGATGGCTCATGTTGTAAAGATTTTTATTTATTTTCATATTACACAAGCCTCTATGTAAAAGCTTTTTGTCTTGCTGAAGAACCACCAAACCTTTTATGTAAAAAATTGTAAATTGTTTCTTTAGTTCTCCTTAAATGAATCATCTATGTAAGAGCTTCCGGTATCTTTATGTTTTGCTGAAGACACACCAAACTTCATTCGAAAATTGAAACATTTTCTTTAAAGGGCTTGTTTTCTGATTTTTAGTACACTTAAGCATATATGAAAGTTGTTAGATTAAAGTAAGGCCTTTTAAAATATATTTTTATCGTAAATTTCAATTTGCAGTTTGTCTAGAGCAGTGGTTCTCAACCGGTGTGCCGCTGCACATTAGTGTGCCGCGAGGAAGGGACTAGTGTGCCGCACACTCCGAAGATATTTAATTTTAAATTATATATAAACCCACCGGGTCCGGATCCCCCCCCTTGGAAAATTGTGATTTTTCTAAACTGTGGAAACATATATCCTTATTTTAAATTTGGGTTCATGGGCGCCGTCAGTAAGGAATAAGAGACGGTTTGCCCCCTTTGTTTTTAATATAAGTTTAATTAGTAATGCAATACGCGACATTGATATAACTTACATACAACTTTTGTGCTTGTCAAATATTTCGGACTCCCTTCATGTGTGCCCTACGCTACTGTAAGAATGAAGTACTTCCTTAAATAAATTAAAACTGCATCTGAGTCGGTTAATATTTAGATTTCTTTTTGTGTAAAAATTTGTCTATATCTAAAGGTTTTTAATGGGAAATTAAGTTTTTCAATGAATGTTTACATATTTAATGGTGCAATGTTGTTTTCATTTGTTTACTTAGCGACGGGACAACAGTTGAAGTATAAGGAAACGGGATTGTTCAATTGTAAGCTTAGAGTGTCGGCATTCCATTTTCCATAGGATATAATTACGGTTTAACTAAGAAGCATCTGTAACATTTTTCCAGAAAAAACACCTGCAGATTACGATATAGTATAACTCAAGTTTATTATCGTGAGAAGTAATCATGAGATATAAAATTGAATGTATTCGTCTTAACTGGTCTCAGCGATTGCCATCCTTATTTTTTTCGTACCTAGCTCATGTATTAAAAATATTCTTTACGTTATATCTTATATCGGTATTTATAACTTCTAAATGTGGACTATATTGCATAGAAATTGTAACAGTTGGAAATTAACAGGCGATTCACTTGAATGTATGAAATACTTAATTTGAAATTTTATTTGAAACTAGCAACTGCAACATGACAGTAACTTAAATAACAGATTGCTTGAATCTAAAATATTTGTAGCGAATCCAAATTCAATTAATTTTAATCTATAAAATGTGTACGTTTATCTAAATTAACAATTAGTTTAGTTATATCAAGTACGTATTACTTTGCGTTCGATACTAAATTGGAATCTTCCGTAATGATTTACGTTGTATTTTGCTTGAAGAATAAATTTATATAATGTCTGAGAATGATATAGCAGTCATGTTATTTACTACGAATGATTCGTCAATTGAACGTAATAAACGATATAAATATATGTAGAAACTAACAGACTTAAACGTTATAATGAAGGAATTTAATCATGCTGTTTGAAATTACCGTAAGACTGATATGAACTTAGTATTGTTTTTATATGTACATTTGAAATTGTTTCTTTCTGGTTTTGTTATCATCATGCTCGAACATTATTTCTGAAATTCAACGGCAGGCACTGACAGACCCGGTCTGCAAGAACTTTGACCTATTGCCGCTAGACGTCAGCACTTGCCACAACCGACGATGCCGTGAAAAATACCTATCCCAAAGGAGGGAATTCGGAGATGGGATGAGATACCGGCGCGGTAGTTTGTGGATGGCATGTAAGTGAAAATTGCCGCAGCAATCCTATCCTCAAATTAAACAAATGCATAACTCTCGAAAAAACTTGTGGCGATAGTGGCGGTAATGTTTCTACAGCAGTTATAGTTTCGCAAAAAGCGCGATTCGTGTTTAATCCTAGCGCGTCGGAGCAGAGGGCGTTGAGGTGGAATACAGCGACAGAGGGGGAAAGGCTGTGGAAGCTCGGCGGCGGAGGGGGTGGCTCACGGCAAACGGAACGGCCCTTTTCGATCAGGGGGTAGTGCTCTCTTCCCGAGTACGCTGTGATCTAGCGCGGCAGTCGGGATCCGTCAGAACTTCTCGCCGGCTGAAGGGCCCGGCTCGCTGAGGTCGGTGGAAGCAGTAGCGTAAGAGGCGGAGGAGAGGTGGGAGAGGCGTTGTGTTTGTTGTACGGGCGGAGAGAATCTAGTGGGGCTCTTTTCTTCTCGGGAGACTTGCGATTTGAAAAAAAAGGAGGGCGGTTTAACGATTCCGGTGCTTCTCCCCAGAAAATACTCACCCCCTTTCCCGAAACCGTGCTAACCGCACACCACTTACTGTTTTTCTTTCCGCGCACCACCACCAAGCGTGTGTTTATTTTGTGTCTTTTTCTCGTTTCACGTTGTGGCATGAGTACAACTCTCGTGCGTATGCGTGAGGTTTTTTGCGCGGAGTTCGTGAGGGAGACTTCGGAGTTTTGAAAACCGTGTGAAAATGTGTTGTTTAATCCATCGACCGGCTTTTGGGAGGAGGAGCTGAGGAGAGAGAGAGAGAGCGAGAGAGAGGGCGAGTGGCGGTGGAAGAAGGAGGAGGGGTCTGAAAGAACATATCGATCAGGCGGAGAAGGCAAGCAGAAACGGAAGACGGTAAGTTCTACTATATACCTGCTACTACTACTGGCGGTTTCAGGAGGCTCGCGTACCGTGCACGAGATTATTTCCCCCAAATAGGAAGAAGATCGCAGGCTAGATTAAACCTTCTCATCCTTGATGTTGGCTTTTTTCTCTCTAAAACATGCATAGCTTGCCGGAGTTTTCGTTCGGTTTCCGCTAAAAAAAATCCTCGTAAAAAAGGGGCTGCCCGTGGAATATCGGCGGCGGAGGCGGTCGATAGCGGTGCTGCGATTGCGTGCGCTGTTCTCGGCATCTTTTCTCCGATTATTTTCGTCGAAAAAAACGAATTTTTCTATTTCGGGGTAGGTGGTCCTTGACACGCCTTTACGCGATCGTGGATTTAAGGGAAGTCTAGTAAATTTACCGCTGTGGGTCGGCGCGCTGTTCCAATTTGATGCGCCTTATCTATAATTACTATATTGTTTCTTTCCGCTGTTATCCTGATTATTATACCTTTAATTGTGTGTATTTTACCGTCAGAAATGAGATGATAGGCTCGATGAAAATTATATTCCCAATAACGTCTTGCAATCGGCGTAAACGTTTACTTGGTGACCTCTGACCGTGTTTATGGCGGCTTACCATCTATTAATACCTGCATTTCTGCCAGGAGTCTGTGATAGCTCAATCGGTTAATATGATAAGGTAAGCGTTGCCAACATTTGTTGATTCATTGCTTTATTAATGTGAAATTTAGACGCGCTATCTTTTTAGCGAGATAGGGTCATCATTAATAAATACTGTAAAATTGAGGGATCGTTAGTTTAACTAATAGTTTTTTAGAGAGGTCATCAATTTTTATTTCAATATGATTTTACCTTTACTACTGCTAGGAAAATTTTGTGATTCTAGTTAACAAAGCTAGTCAAATTATAATAGAAAAGGAAGAATTTCCGTTAACAAATAGCTTTTCTTTTTATATGCCTAGAACATGCAGATCTGATGAAATCATTATTGTTTCGAAAGAAGAAGACATCAATACGTCTACATTTTTTCCGGTACCGAATATTAAGAGTTAAGAGGTGTCACGAGCTCTCCAATTTCATTTCAGGATATCATCAGGCGTGTAACTTGGAGGGCGCAGGCCCACCCAGTGCGTGGGGGCCCCAAGATATTTGGGGCCCCACAAAAATACTTAAGAGTTTTTCCCGTAATCTGCCGTAAGTTATTCGAAGTAGTAATATCCTTTGGGGAATGAAAGATTTCATCGCTCGAAATGAAGACGAAAATGCCCATCTCAAGCATTTGGACTTATTTTGACCTATTCTTATAATGTTAGAATTATAGAAGTCTCAATGTATTTTTGGAATTAAAACGTAAAAAATATTGATAAAAGTCAAAACGGTATAATAATTTCATATATTTTTGTATAAACGGTGGCCCCAAAACCATAGTTACGCCCCTTGATATTATGCCTTATAATGATGCAGTTCTGGCAGTTTTTGTGAATTTATGAGCGCCGTTCATCTCATGGAGCAGGTTTTTCTGATTCTTTTTTATTTCATTCTGGTTCACGTTAAAATGAATAAGCCTACCAAATTTATTAAGTAAGTGGTTGGGTGCGGCTAAAATATAAACCTCTCATCGCGAGTTTCACGTTATTCGAACGAATGCTTTTGTTTTATTAGTTTCTCAACTTGTTTTCGTTGTTTTAGCTGCGGTACATAGGGATAATTAATCATGCTATTTTTACGTAAATCTTTCGTTGTTTTCCCCACGCCTATTATTGCCGCAGGATAATTTGAATAATTCCACCAAATTCTGACATGTTCTTGAAATTCTCTTTGTTCTTTAATACGGCGTTTAGCGCCCTTTTTGGAGTGTTTGATCAAGGAACGAACGGAAGCAATTATCTGGCGATAAAGTGCTTGGCAACCATTGCACGCCCGGACGTATCAGCCATCGAGAAGAGGATCGTAACCTGTTCAATGCACTGCATTTAAAACGGTAACGGTAGAAGAATACTTATATACAATCATCAGTCTTCGGAATCGATACGTGCACCTTGCGGAACCAGTTATTCACTTTTTATTGAGTAACCTGTGCATTAAACGATTTCCTCAACTGAGATGCCTCCTCGTAATGCTTTGTTGAAGTTATGAATTCACTACCCATTGCGACATTTTAACGTTATTTTAATTTGACTTCGTATCTTCTTCGACTTATCCTTTTCTATATAAATGGAAGTATTACTTGTTCTTTATCCAGTGTCGTCTTGATGTATACATTTTGGTTTCTCTTTATAATAAAATATAACGAGATTGCACGTCTCGTTACTAGTCTTTCTTTTTTGTCGAACATGTTTCACTCATCTAGGCTCTCCTATCGAGTTTTTATGCTTCCTTATATGTATTCCAATTTTTAGCGCATTTCGTTTCCAACGTTCTCTCCTTTCGTCCGTCCGTCCGTCCGTACACGTGTTCTTTTTCGCCTTCTACCGATCGGATTTTCATGAAATTAGGTAGGTATGGACAAAGGAAGCAGGAAAATGATATAAATGATTCACATGAATCAAACTTTTCCTCATATTTTCTTTTTCAAATACATTCTTGTCGCAGTAGTAGCCGTTAACAGGAAAATCAAACAATAATATCGTAAATCGCTTTGAGCTTAGAAAATGAACGCGTGGTCTGATAACTGTTGTCAACTAAAGCAATCTTGGTTGTAACTGAATTAAATAAGATCTGTTATAATTACGAAAATACGTTTAATTTCGTTAGGTGTGCATCAGCATTTCGTAAGGGGAAGGGAGGGGATTATCTACGACAAAGAGAAGAACGTAAACGTAAATATTACAAATACTTAACTGAAATGAGGTATGTTTTAAATAATTTTCTGTTGTTTGAATAGTTACAACTGATTAGAAAATAAATAGGTAGCTATACACGTCGCTCTACCAATGCAAGGGTGCATCAAGTGCAAAAAACGTCATTTTTGAGATGATTTTTTTAAATATGAAATTATGCAAAAAAATATTTATATTTAGTCATTATACTGTAATTACGGAAATTCGTTTATCGATGCACCAACTTTGGGAAGGGAAGAAATTTCCAGTTGACAGAGAGACGTGAAAGGGTCGTGATGCTGCCCTGTATTATGGCGTGCGTTCGTAAAAAGGTAAAAAGTCGAGTATCTCCAAATTTTTATTCGTAAAATTTTTATTTTTTTTGCTTCCGATAGCGTGACACCCATTTCTCGCCAAAACGCTCACCGTTGCTTTTCATTTTTTTGCGTCACGCAAGTTCCATCCGATTTACACGCTCTTCTATTTTAGTTTGGTAAAAAAACACACACACAAGCTTCCTCGGGTGAAGAGAACAACACGTCTCATAAAGGAAAGAAATAGTGGCGGCGAAGATGTCCAGAAAACTCTTCTCCGTAATAACCTCTACACGAGAAAATCCCGTATCACCCATTCATCTTCTCTCCTTTTCCGCTCGCGTGCGTGCTCTCGTATAATACGTACGTATGTGCCATTCGCCAAAACCTGTCATCTCCCGCCGCGCCCCGTCTTCACGACCTCTTCGTTACTCCCGCCGCCGCTCCCTCCCGCGTCATGGCGCGTGATGATGGCCCAACCAGCCGATCTCGACCACGAGCGAAAGCCGGCGAAATAACCTGCTTCCCCTCCTTTCGGCGCCCGCGAGCGGTCATTATTTCCTTCCATATTTGTTCGAAATCAAATTCTTTTTCGTCCTCTCTCATGCTGTGCGGGTCGGGGCGCCGTGTGCCAACAGCTATGCCAGTAATAACCCTGTCCGGTTTGGCCTCTCTTTCTCTTTCCGCGGTGGAGGGAGAGAATTAGAGAGAGAGAGAGAGAGTGAGGAAAGGATGGTTTCGCCGGGTGACCAAGAGGAGAGAAAAACACATGTAATCGAGACCTAGGAGATTGTACAATAGGAGGCTGGGAAAAAGAGAGAGAGAGAGAGAAAGATATACGGAGGAGTGCCTTTTCTTTTGAGCTCTCCGAGGCAATCTGAGTTGAGATTTTTTTTTCGATTCGCGTTTGCATTGCAGAGAGAACTAAGATGGAGGATATAACAGGCTGGAATGGTTCGAGGCGGTGGTGGTCTACTTTGGAAAAATCTTTTATTTTCTTTTTCCATTACCTTATCACGAAAAAATGCCACGAAATTCCAACACGCCTAATAATTATGTGATAGGTTAAACTTAGAAGCGTAGCAATGAAGTGTACGCTTCCAAAGGATACTTTTTTAAAGGGCATGAATTTTTCCGCGGTTTTATCGTCATTTTATGACGCAGATGAATCTCGCAGTCACCGAGTCTCAAAGTCGTTCAAAATGATTTATTTGTGAGGCAAATGCGTAATTATGTTGTTCGTTTTTATTTTATTTCGACCAGAAAAACCGTTCTTATGAAGGCGGATTTGAGGAAAAATGTGTCAATACATTGCATAGTTTTAAAAAATTCTGAACTGGTTGAATAAGTTTAACTTGAGAGAAAAAATATCGTATTTTAAACGGATCGATCGTCTAAAGCAGGGGTCGGCAACCTTTTGTATATGGCAGACCACATTCGTTGCTGCGAATGCTTCGGAGGGCCGCATTGGAAATCACGAGAGCTTCGGCGGGCCAGATGGGCGTTTAAATAAGAAGTTACCTATAGATGTTGTGGCCTCATATTAGTGAAAATCAATTCTAATTATTTTACTAGCGTTAAAATTCCACCAGAAAAGGTTTTGAGAGCATAATTTCACTGAAAAATATGTAATTGATTGTGTTAAATTATACCAATCACTTTTCATCACGGCTTCGCGGGCCGCATGAAACGTTCTTGGGGGCCGCATGAGGCCCGCGGGCCGTAAGTTGCCGACTCCTGGTCTAAAGAGTCACAAATCAGACAGGCTCCAAAGTTTCATCGCTTTTACGTCAGTCTCTCTAAATTGATTAGAATCTTATACGCGCGCACACGCGCACAAACACATTCATACGTACACATAGGTAAATAACTAGACTTCTCGCATGCATTGGGTAGAGGAATTCCCTCAGCGCTCGAGAAATCGTAAAGACCTCCTTTGCAGTGGTGCAATGGCATCCTGGCAGACGGGTGCAGTGGTGAGTTCGATAAAATGCAGTCTGCAGCAGCGAAGAGGCGGCCTCGCCCCGCAGACGTGAGCTGAATCGTGCACCTCCGCTCCATCGCTTTATTCCGCCTTTGGAAGCTCTCTCACAAAAAGAGCGCTAAGTATTTCGCATAGAGTTTAGAGAAACTCAAAGTTTGGGCTCGATCCTTGGCAAAAGAAAGGTCTCATCCGAATTCTCTCTCATTTAAGCTACTTTGGGTGAGAGCAGTTGTTGAAGAAAGAAGGGAGAGAAAAACTATTAAGGTCACGCTTCTTTCAGCGACTTTTATAAGCTGAATTGCATTTTATTTAACGGAAAAGGGGCTCCTTAATCGTTATTAGTTATATTTTAGTTATATTATATATATATATATATGTTACGCAAGCGAGGACGACCGCCACGAGAAGTGCTACCAGAAGCGGGACGGAGAAGGAGAGTACTAAGAGATCACGTGACGCGAGAGACAAGAATGTGTGACGGGACTCGTAGTAGTGTGGGCCGTGTGTTGGCTCGTGGGAGAGCTTCTGCTGGAGAGCAGAATGCTGGTGTAATTCGGGTTTAAATAAAGTTGGAGAGTGGTGTAGTGTTTTCTGACAGAGCAGCGGCGGGATCGGGATCAGATAAGGATAAGAAGATCAAAAACCAGTTTTCGGAAAAGAGCACGTCGTGAGAGAGCCGACTGTTTGCCGATGAAGACTGTACCCCTCCGTAAGTACGTGAAAGAAAAGTGATTCCCGAGTGAACAATACCCCAAGTATAACTAGGGTTGTGAGCGTCGAAACAGACCTAAAAAAAAGCGAAATTAGCGAAAAAAAAGCGACCGCATGGCGTTTAGTGGGGAACCGGAAATGACGTATCCAGTGGCGGGAACAGGAGTAAGCGAGGCGTTCTTGACGCGAGCAGCGAGCTTTCCTGAGCTACCGAGAGCGATGTCGACGCCCTCTGTGACCCGACCAAAGAACCACTTAGCGCCTAGGGCGAGCGATAACGACATTGAACGTGAGATTCTACGACGAGAAAGACAGTTGCTGGAGAGAGAGCGCGCGTTGTTAGACCGCGAAAGAGAAATAATGGAAGCGGGACATTGTAGTACGATGGCGACAACTGTAGTTGCTCACCGAGACATGGCGGAAAGATTGTTGCCCGAGTTTGACGCGTCGACGACCTTAGGATTTACCGCCGAACAGTGGGTGCGGCGAGTGGAAGGGGTCGCTTCCGCGTATTCGTGGGACAATTCCGTATTGCTTACTCATGCGGTGAATAAGCTGAAAGGAGTAGCTAAATTGTGGTTAAATAGTGTCGCGGAAGAAGTGTATTCTTGGGAGACTTTTAAAGAAAGGTTACTTTATAGCTTCCCATCAACAGCTGATCAGGCCGATGTCCACATGAGTCTCACGAAGAGGAAGAAGCAGCGCGACGAAACCTATGAGTCATACGTGTATGCCATGAAAGCGATAGCGCGACGAGGTAACATAGATAAAGAATCCTTGATTAAATACATTTTGAACGGCTTAGGTGACAAGGAATTAGTAAGGTCGCTGGCTTTGTGTGAGTTCAAAGATGTTGAAGGGTTACTGCTCAAGATAAAGCGCTATGAAAGTATTACAGAAAGAGCGAGATTAGGTGAAAGACAGTTTTTATCTAACCGTTATAGTGTCCCAATTGAACCGCCAAACGAAGGTAATGTGGTGAGGAGAAATAAGCAGACAACGCAGGCGAGGTGTTATAATTGTAACGGCCAGGGACACATGGCTAAGGATTGCCCAGAACGACAGCAGAGCAGGCGATGTTTCCGATGCAATAAAGAGGGACACATGATGAAGGAATGCCCTCAGGGAACCCAAGTTAATAGACAGAATTTGGAAATGAAAAGGCGAGTCCAAAGAATTTCGGTGCCGAACGACCAAATTAAAGACGAATATTATAAATGGATAAAGGTTAATGATGAACAAGTTGTTGGGTTCATTGATTTAGGGAGCGATGTTGTGACCATGAGGCAAGATGTCGCTGAACAGCTAGGTGTAGAATACTTTGCGAGTCAAAAAAGTCTGATTGGATTCGGCTGTGGAAAAAGTAACGTAATAGGCTCCAAACAGTTAACCCTTGTTGTGGACGACGTAAGCATTGAGGTAGAAGTGCTTGTGGTCCCAAACTGTTCGCAAGACGATGCCATAATTCTAGGACGAAGCGCCCTAGACCAATCGGGGATTCGAGTTGAGAAGAGCTATCAGAAACTTGTAATTAGGAGAGAGACTGATGGGCAGGAGGAAGAAAGTAACTTCGAAGCCAAAGTTCGAAATGTCAAAGAGAGGGCCGGGATAGAAATGGAAGAAATAAATTTGAATAACGACCTATCTGAAGAGGAGAAGGATGCGGTATACGAAATGGTGAATGAGTATCGAGAATGTTTTGCGAAAAATTTGAGTGAACTGGGTACAGTAGAGTCTGCCAGTTTCGAGATAGAATTGTTGGATAACCACCCTGTGAATTTAAGACCGTATCGCCTACCGTACGCCCAAAGAGCGACTATGCAAAAGGCAGTCGATGAGTTAATGAAAATGGGTATCGTGCAGGAGTCGACATCAGAATACGCAAGCCCAGCATTGTTAGTGAAGAAAGCTAACGGAGAAGACCGGCTGTGCGTCGATTACAGAGCATTGAATTTGAAGACGAAAAAAATAAAATTCCCCATGCCAGCCATTGAGGAACAATTAGACGCGCTTGCAGGAAACAGTTATTTTACCATTTTAGACTTGGCGTCGGGATACTATCAAATCCCTGTAGCCCCAGAGACGAGACCCTTGACAGCTTTTGTCACCTCAAGTGGACTGTACGAGTTCACAAAAATGCCTTTCGGAGTAGTAAACGCACCTGCAGTGTTTAATCAAGTGATGAAAAGGGTAGTGCGAATGACAAAACCAGGAGAGGTCCTAGTCTATATGGATGATCTGTTGATACCCAGCAAAACGGTGAAGGAAGGGTTAGAGAGATTAGAAAGACTGTTGCAAGTACTGAAGAAATTGGGGCTAGCGCTAAAAGTATCAAAGTGTGAATTTTTCAAAACTAAAGTAGACTATTTGGGCTTTGAAATAACCAAAGATGGGATCCGACCAGGCGAGAGAAAAATTCAGGCAGTTAAAGAATTTCGAAGGCCGGAGAATGTTCACGAAGTGCGACAATTTATTGGTTTGACGAGCTTCTTTAGAAGATTTGTATTAGGATTCGCTACGTTAAGCAAGCCGTTAACGCTCTTGACGAAGAGAGATACGGCATTCGAGTGGACAGAGAAACAAGAAAACGCATTTCAAGAGCTGAAGAAAAGATTAATCGAGCGTCCGGCACTTGCGTTGTTTGATGTAAATGCCGAACATGAAGTTCACACTGACGCCAGTAAGAATGGACTAGCGGGGATTATCTTACAGCGCCGAGAAGGAGAATCTCAAAAACCTGTGGCATATTATAGCCGACAGACGACAGATCTAGAGAAGAACTATCACAGTTATGAGCTAGAAGCGTTGGCAGTAGTTGAAGCCGTAGACAAATTTCGAATGTATTTATTGAACAGACCCTTCAAAGTTGTTACTGACTGTAATGCTTTAAAGACCACCATGTCCAAGAAAGAATTGTTACCGCGGATAGCGAGGTGGTGGCTTCGATTACAAGAGTATGATTTAACGATCGAGTACCGACCAGGACGCAACATGGGTCACGTTGATGCTCTCAGTCGAAATCCCGTGGGAGATTCCGAGGAACCGGATACAGCAGACTTGAAAATCTTCACGTTGCGAATAAATCAGGATGATTGGTTACTAACGATGCAGCTGCAGGATGTAGCTATCCAGAAAATACATCGTACCTTACAGCAACCTGCGGTCGCCAATGAGGATAGGCAGATCCACACAGACTATGTGCTGAAAGACAACCGTGTCTGTAGAAAGGTAGACGGTGGGGTCCGTTGGGTTGTGCCTAAGAACTCTATTTGGCGCATTCTAAAGGGAAGTCATGATGACATGGGACATTACGCAGAAGAGAAAACCCTAGAACACGTGAAGAGATATTTTTGGTTTCCGAAGATGAGAAGAAGGGTAAAGAAATATATTGCTGCTTGCATTGAGTGTGCTTATCATAAGAGACCGGGAGGTAAAAAAGAGGGGCAGTTGCACAGTTTAGAGCGTGTAGCCATCCCATTTCACACAGTTCACGTGGACCACTTAGGGCCATTCCCAAGGAGTAAAAGGGGCAACGAGTATGTTCTCGTGTATCAAGACAACTTTACAAAGTTCATCCTACTAAAGGCAGTGAAAACCACAAAAACCAAACCAGTGTGCGAAGCTATCAGTGAGATTACGAGCTTATTTGGGTGTCCTGAGCGTTTAATTACAGATCGAGGTACGGCATTTACAGCGAAGGAATTTGAAGAATTATGCGAAAGAAACCAGATAAAGCATATAAAGAATGCGACTGCTACCCCTCGAGCAAATGGACAAGTAGAGCGATCAAACGCATCCATTACAAACGCCATATCCACTATGTATGCACAAGAGGATGGAGGCGACTGGGATACGAATTTGAGAAACATCCAATTCGCCATGAATTCTATGTCAAATAAAACTACTGAGAAGAGCGCTTATGAGCTATTGTTTGCTTATAACCCAAGGAATTCATTGCAAAACCGTGTTATATTGGCGTTGCAAGAAAGCGAGCTCGATGAGACTAGAGAGACCTTAGGCGAAGCAAGGGAAAAAGCGTTAGTAAAGATATCAGAGACGCAGAAAAAACAGAAGGAGCGTTACGATCAAAGACATAAGGTGCCGAGAGTGTACCAAAAGGGAGATTTAGTCATCGTAGAACGAGAAGCGCAAGCGACAGGGTGTTCGCGAAAATTAGCTCCGAAATTTAAGGGTCCGTATCTTGTCTCAGAAGTGCTAGCGCGAGATAGGTATTCTCTCATGGATATACCAGGGGCAAAGAGGACTCAGCGAGCGTTCAATTCCGTGTTTAGTGCAGACCGAATGAAACCCTGGTGTAAGCCCCCCCAAGGCGAAGTAGGAGATGACGACCAGGCCGACGAGAGCCAGGACGAGGGAGATGACGACCAGGCCGCGGACAGCAGAGGGAAAGAAGACGAGAAGCGGATGGAGAACGGCGCGAGCGCCAGAGGAGCAGTTCAACCGGAGGCAGACCGGACCGGGACCGAGGACGGCCCCGATGTCAGGAAAGGCCGACTGTTACGCAAGCGAGGACGACCGCCACGAGAAGTGCTACCAGAAGCGGGACGGAGAAGGAGAGTACTAAGAGATCACGTGACGCGAGAGAGAAGAGTGTGTGACGGGACTCGTAGTAGTGTGGGCCGTGTGTTGGCTCGTGGGAGAGCTTCTGCTGGAGAGCAGAATGCTGGTGTAATTCGGGTTTAAATAAAGTTGGAGAGTGGTGTAGTGTTTTCTGACATATATATATATATATATATATATAATAACTATTATATTAACGTGCTGCTATAACAGTGATAGCATTTCATATTTATACTAATAATGTAACAATAAAAAAACTATAAATGCCACCTAATGCCGCCATTTTATGCAGCAACGTACTCGTCAGACACTAAACATCTCAAATCATATCCTGATATATTCACTTAAACTTATAATTTAATTATTTATTGCCAATTCAACCACTACAATTGCACTATCGTATCGTGATAGCCTTTCTTCCCTCTACGTTATCACTATCTAATATCTGTTTTATAATTAGTATTACGTGTGGTGGTGGCGGCGGCGGCGCTTTTTCAAAGAAGATTCTGTGTATGATTTTCATGAGAGCCTGTTGTTAAATTTCGATCCTATGTGATTCAAAGGGTTTAATCTTTTGGAATTGATTTTGGATGCATCCAGATAAAAAAAATTTAAAACTCGTTCGTGGTAATTTCATCCAACAGACACCTTCTGACTCAAGCAATTCCGTATTAATTATTAATCTACTTGTCATTACTTTTGATCTATTCGTTTCAGCATTTTCCGTAAGCTCGCTCATTTCTTACGTTAATTTCTTAGCGGTTTCTGACGGAATGTAACGTTCTCGATACTTTTCACAGGTTTTTCACAGCCACAGCCGTAATATTCCGTTTAAGATCGAATGGAATTAAACATGATTAGCCGCGAAATGTGAAAGGTTGCAAACTAATACACCACATGCAGTATCATAACCTAGTTGTAATGAAACCGTTGAGTGGGCTAAATCTGCTCACTCCGATTCCGTTCGTCGATTCAGCCGAAAATTCTTCACTTTCCAAGAGACAGAAGGTCGTCGTTTGATAAAATTCTTCTGTCCGCTTTTTTGTCTTCGCCAACATTTATGGAAATGGCATGTCGAAGTCGGGTGATCGGATTAGTTGTCGAAAAACTCGTCCGTCCTTGGTACGAGTCGCCTTCTGGTCAAAACTCTATTTTACGATCCCGAGCCGTTGCTCTGTTCGCTAAGAAGTCACGAGGTAAAGGATGCGACGGCTCCATTACTCCATCCTAGATTATACGCTCTTTGGAGAAATCGGGAAATGGAAAGGAAATATTTCATCTCGCGAAACGATGCGGTGTGACGGTGAACCGCAATACGCGCCTTCGTTTGCTTCACTTTCACGCGCAAATGTTACTTTGATTTCCATAAGCGAGGGTAACGTTGAGTGGGAAAAAATCAGTGAAATGGGAATTAGTATTTGGGCTAAACCTTCTAGTTATTTTATTTCATCGTCTTAAGAGGAAAAAGCTGCCTTTAAATTCCTTACGTCAGGGGCTCCCAAACTTTTTGAAGTCTCTCTGAACCCCTAACTAAGAGGTGATAAGCAATGAAATTAACTTAAAAATCATTGTAATGTTTATTTGCATAGCTTGTGTATCTTACAGTATACAGTTTACAAGTGAGGCTCATGTTTTATAATGTAAGTAAGAGAAGGAAGAGCGTATCGGGTATCACGAAATTCCATTTAGCTTCTACGGAACCCTTGGGTTCCGAGGAACAGTTCGGGAAACTCTGCCTTACGTGATACATGCCTCAAAGATATTTTTTAATGCGTGAGGAGCATTTCCTGCAATGTATCTTTAAAACAAATAACCATTTTGTGTTTTCAATTTTTCAACTTTACAGCATGGCAGTTTAACAAGATGAATTTCGAAAGGCCATTTGATATGTAATTCTTCATTTATTAGGAGTTAAAATGGATTTTTCTGAGCCATAACAGTGTATATCTCAACCAGATTCGGCCCACGGGAATAAATACTTTTAGTAAATGGAATAATAACATCGATTTTGGCATGCGAGGAAATTGACATTTTCTCTTCAACTTCAAAATTGTAACCTGTGACCATAAGTATGAATTAATGTGGCAGAAATGCAGCGTTTCCTTGGCACGTTACTTTTCATCGGCAAAGCGTGTGTGCATTACTCGCATTTAAATCGAATGCGTTTTTTTTAGCGCGTTTTATTTTATAAACGCGCTTATGTTTTCGCCCTGTCTGTCCGTCTGTGGAATTGATTAAATCAAAATAAAAAGTAAACGGTAAGAGATGTAAGACTAAAATTTGCAGGGTGTATGTGATATATGATGCCATTTATTGCCCTGCCAAAGAATACTTTTGGAGAAATCGGCGGGTGGCAGGGACTGCCTTTAAACATTTCAAATTAAGATTCTGAGCAAAAATGGTTACAGATAGAAAGTTAAACTTTTCACCATTTATGTGGCCTTTAATGCCATCTACTACAGAAGAATTTTTTTGAAAAATCGGCGCCTTTTAAAATTAAAATTAAGATTCTGCTTTAAAGGCTTCGGTGCATCTATCCACGTGAATATTAAGTAAGACGTTAATGCGTAATTATATTAATGGTAAAACTTTACAATACAATACATAAAATAGTAAATGTTAATGTAAGCATCGCTTGCGTAATTAAGGAATGGGGAACGTTTGCCCCGAGCAATAAAAATCGTTTGCTACTTAAAAGAAAATTTTCCCGAGCGAAGCCGGGCGTTTCAGCTAGTATAATTATATTACTAAGTTTATAAAGAATTTTAAGCGTACAATTCTAAACAAACCCCAATAAACGAAACACTTCTTGATACTGCGTCGGCAAAAGAAGCTCCCGTTTTTACATGTTCTATTCTTTTGTAATGCCATAAGTTCAATTCTTTGTATCGTTTGACGTTATATCTGCGAACTCGCCGTTGTTACACGCGACATTCTCTTTTATCACGCGATAGACACGGAGATCCGCCGTCTTCCCGGAGCGAGATCCCGGGAATCGCCGAGGCCGCGGAATCGCACCGCTCTCTTGCCGTAGTAAGCGACACCGGCCCTAGGTCGAGTCTCTCGGCGGCTCTGCATGTCTCTTTTCCTGCCGCGGTTTTGCGGTTTTCGATTCTGCCTGTGCCGACCTCAAGCAGACGCTTATTTTTTGTTCGCCATAGTCGTCTCGGCGACCAGCATCCATGGCGACTGCGCTTCTTAGCGCATCTTGACAATCGAAAGAGGGATTCGTTCAGCAATCTCTTTCCAGCCGTTTTTTTGCACATTTGCGCTCTTTTAATTTTTGACTCGCGGATGGTCGCAGTTTCCTTATAGTTTTCTTTTTTTAAATTTCACCGCCTCCTTTTCATATCTGTCGAGGTAGATTTTTTGACAGGTCCCGTAGAAATTTTCCGTGTTTTGTTTTTTTTAGATGGAATCCTGCTGAGGCGGTCGTTATTTTTTTTGCCTCCGATCGCTTCCCGAATTTCGCCGAGCGGGAGAAATTTCCACGGTGAGAATGTCACCCATTTTTTTCCGATTCTCGAACGCGTCGACGTGAGTTGGTTTGAGGAAGTCGGGCGGCGGCGGATTCGCCAGCGACGGACCTCTCCGTCGAAGAGTCCGCGAAATAGCAATTGCCGAGATCAGCGGGTGTAGAAACGGGAGTCCGCTCGTGCAAACGAGGTCGCTAGGCGATGGATCACTTATTATTTTTTTCGGAAAAGAATATTTGCGGTCGTTTTGTACGCCTACGTAAGTATGGGAACATTCATAGCGCACGACCCCACGCGGATCGTGTTGAGCGGAGGCGTGCTTCGGCTCGGCTTCGGAGGCAAATGATTTTCAGTCCTTTTATCGATGGAGATGTCGTCGTGCTCGGAAAATGCATCTGCCGGAAGAAGGGCGCGACGCCTAGAAATGTCGTCTCTCCTTGCCCCTCTATGGGGTGACCTGTTTGGTCAGTGGCTTCCACTTTTTTTTTGCTAAATACGCTCAAATTAGCTCGTTTTATACAGGAACAGAGAGTCGGTAATCGGTCAGATCTCTTTAAATTGAATCATTCGGAGACTAAAAGTTTTATCGTTAATAGTCGATATAGATGACGTGAAATTATAATATAGGAATACCAGCGATAAAATGTTTTAATTTTCTTCGGATCATCCAAAACTTGAGTTGAAGACGTGTGATGGAAATAATTTTAAAATATTTTATTAAAGCGTTATAATAACTACCATGCAGCCTTCTTGGGTCGTATATAGTCTATCTCTACGCTAGCATTCAGTCAATAAAACTTGCAAACAATTGCAGTATCAAGAAAGACAACGTTTAATTTGTAACTCACTCATAAAGAAGTATAATAGCATAGGATATGCACCTTTGCGTTGTCAGGTGAGATTGCACAAGGTGGTCAAATTATTATTTATGTTAATATTGGTGAGATTCCATCAGCTAATGGTTAGCTCCTCGAAGAAATTTTTTCATCATTTTACCTTTCTCATTAAACTTATCCTTACTCCTTGTATGCACTATTAGGTCCGCAGAAATTTACTATACTGGAAATAGACTTAAAAAGGGAACTAAGAGCTTTCTTTATGATTTGACAAAAAATGTATATAATTATTCGATTATTACAAAATTATACAAAAGTTATAAATAAATAAACAAATATATATAACGTTCCCTCCCCTACATACGTTTACTTGTTGGCGCACTCCTTGAAAATAGGCTGTCTGCGAAATTTAATAAGGGCGGTTTCAAATTAGCCACGTAAAATCTTTCCCACTGAATTTTTAGAGCTAAAATTTTGTTCAGACACGAATTTTACCCAAACGAAACCTCTTAAGTAACTTCCCATGTCAACTGTTATCAGCACCGCCCGATCACTCGTAACCTCGAACGAGTTTAAAACATTTAGAAACTCTACACAGCTGACAAGACATTTTAAATGCATAGCAATAATTTAGTTTGGTAGTCTATAGTTTATACTTTAATGGGAGCGTTAATTTCTATTTGTTTATTTATTTGCCTGTAACTAAGGTCCGGCTAATATATTTTTTTTCACCGAGCTTAAAAAAGGTAATAAAGACGAACACAAAAGTTCACCATTACTGTGTGACTCGATTCTCAGCATCGTGAAGCGTACATTCTGCCATATCTGATGCGTGTAACTTGCCGACATGATAAATTCGGTTCGTAGACGATATTATGTATCTATGATAGACGAAAATTGCTTTCGCTCGGGAGATGATACGTTGCGAGTTATCGAATTACTCGTTGACTTTGGACAGCTCGTAGTTATAAATGTATGCGTAAACGTTGGACGAGTGCGCTTAAATAAATCGATAATATAGGTAGCGACATCATTTGGATATATGGAACCGATAGAAGCCGCTAACTGAAACCGATTTTCCGCGTACAGCAAAACCGCGGATCCTTTTGTTAGAGCTATACAAGTCGTCAGTCACTTCGATCTTCGCCTAGAATATTTAACGATGAAATCGCCGTCGCGTTTTCTAATAGGAGGTAACTATAACGGTAAATACATCTACGATATATAGGGCGAATCTTTCGTCGCCCTCCCTCGCCCAGGTTCGTTCGACCCCGTCAGATAATGGACGACGATTGCGACGCAATTATACAAGGGATATTAACGCGGGTTCGCCAGGTGCTCGCGAGGACCCCTGCGACTTCTTCGTGAAGGGGTGGATAATGAAAGAAAAAATGGCTTCGTGAAAAGGGAGGCGATGGAGAGAGAGAGAGAGAGGGTTGAGAGGAGGAGGGGGGAGAGAGAGGGTTCCAGAAAGCACCAGACGGGGCGTGAGTGCGTCTGCGGGGAGTTTGGAGGGGGAGGGAGGGAGGGGGGAAGGGAGAGGAGAAGAATAGGGTGAAGCGAGGGAGGGAGGATTGTGAAGAGTGTGTTGTAGCTGCCTCTGTCCTTCCTCCCCCCCCTCGACCTCCCACTCACCCCCTCCCCTACTTTGTCTTCTCTTCTCCCTTTTCTCCTTTGCTGAGTGCGGACGCGTTAACTAGTGTGAAACCTGAGAGGGCTGGGGAGTTGCAGGAGTCAACAAGGGTGTGTGTGTGTCGATTGGGGGGATGCAAAAAATAAAGAAAAAGCCAAAGGGACGTAATTTTTTTTCTCTTTCGTTCCGTTTGAATACGCGATGGAGAGTCGTTCGGGAGCAGTCGTTAACGATACCTGGACGATTCAGAAGGCTATTCCTCTCTCTCTCTCTCTCGTCCCTTTTAATTTGTTTGGCGTGGTTAATCGCGTAGCCGTCTTTTTTTTCATCACCGCGGAGACGGAGGATTGTGGGAACAGGGTCGGGTTGGCAGCCATTGTGCCCGCGCGAGAAGGGTGCAAAACGCGCGGTGGGGAGGGTGGGTTGGGTGTAGCGGGGTCGTCAGCGCCACCCGGAGGGGTTAATTGTGGAGAGGATGGAGTCGTAGAGTTCGTTCGGCGGAGAGAGGAAGGTGACGAGGGAAGAAACAATGGCGCTGCAGCGGCCTTAGAAATTCGCGATATCCGATTGGAGGACTAGAAGAGGGGGGAGGAAGCATTGCACGGCCGTAAGTGGGTTCGCGTGGTCTCCCTGGCGGTTCTCGCGGGGGTGGAGTGGAGGTATGTACGACGAGAGGGAATTGCCGAGGCGGAGAAGATTACTCCGCGGATCGCTTTCAAACTCGCTGTATCTATGCGTTGGCCGCTCTGGTTGGCTGGTCCACCTTGAATCCGATTTAAAGTTTGTAATTATCATGGTCCGAGTTCGCAATTTAAACGTGAAAGTTCATCTTGCATTCTAATTGAGGTTGCGCATAAATTAAGCTACAAATTTAAATTTTTAAACCAGTTTTCTAGATTAACGCTGAAATCCGTTCCCTCCAGCGAATGTCATTCTCGCATTAGTGTCACTGACGTTAATTATTATCTCTAAGTTAATGATCAGTTATTCTTGATTCTTGCTCGACATTTTTTCTGCAACGTGATATTTTGCGACACATAGCTAAGGTGCCATGAAAATCCAGTACAACTATGCAGCTTCAAAATAAACATAAATTCGAAATAAAACCTTCAGTGGGTATGTTGTCGAGTTTTGTTCGGAGAGAGAAAAGTTTGATTTCCAGATTTTATCTCATATTAACCGAGCTTCCGCCTCAAACTGGCGTCAAACACGACGAAATAAAAAACTCGTTTGTAACAGACCTTCGTTTTCGTAACACACCCAAATAACAGGTGTGTGTGATTCGTTCAAAAAAATATTCCCGGTTAACCGAAGATTGCCGCGCGCATTGAATTCCATATCCGTACTCCTCTCGCGAGCTGTTACTCTCTCATTGGAGGCAATTAGGCAACGGAGACACGCGAATTCTGTCGGAATGACTTCGTTACCAGTCTCAGCTGCCGCGGGGCGAGTCAGAGAGCGAGGGAGAGGAGAGAGGGAGGTAGAGAAGAGAGGTCGCGAGAGAGAGAGAGAGAGGGAATCACTTCGGCTTACTGTTGGTGTAGCGACTTTAATATAGTCAAATCCGGCAACCGCCAGGTGTTACGCGACACGGAATGAGAGAGGCGGCAGCAGTTGTTGCAACGGCGGTCCTTCTCCGAGTCGGTCGTCGGGGTTCCCTAATATACGCGATCCGAAGAAGAGAGAGAGAAAGAAAGAGAGAATGGGAAGGTAATCCCCGAGAGATGGAGTCACTCGCTTCGTATCTTCTCTTCTTCTTCCTTGAGGTGAAGGATGGAGTTAAGGCATTTTAAGGAGAGAGACAGTTGAGCCACTTTGGAAGACATCTAGAAACGTCTGGATTAGGAAAGAGTCTGTCTCGAATAGCGAAGGGAGTCGTTCTCTCGAGGAACGTGACAGGCGTGACGCTTTCCTATTTTCGAAGCGTCTAAATTTGGCGGAAAGCGATTTTTCTTCTTTATGCGAGCAACCGTAATACCGGAGATTAGGTCGCGGATGGGAATCTGAAGATGAGGGCGGTGAATTTTGTCTGTAGTAAAATTACTGTGTTTAAATGCCTGAAAAATAATTGAAGTAATTTCTGTTATGATAAGCAAACGGATTTGAAAACACTTAATTCGCTTTAAAAATCAAAATGTCGTAAGAAGATTTTAAAATGGACTTAATGTGCAATAAGTTTTTAAGGAAATTTATACTGGAATTATATATAATTTAATGAGAACAGAAACGCATACCGTGCAATGAATTCTAAAAAATCTTTATCTGTTGTGATATTTATATATTCAAATACAACAGCACCCAGTAAATTTAATTCATAAATTATATTATAATTTATCATTTCGTTGATAAGATAAAATTATAAAAGCTTCTAGAAAGTGAGTTTTGTCCACGAAGGGAAAATAATGCGAGTCTATCAAGATGAATTGAACTACCAGATTTCCAGCATCTAATGCTCAAGAATTTTAGCTTCGCGTCGGCCATTATTTTTCAAAAATATACTCATTTCAAAAAAGAGATTCGAGACCGCTGGAACTCGACCAAAAACGGGAAATGGCTCACAATTGCTTTAAAAAAAAAGGAAGGTTCAACCCTTACGAGGAATGGCGGTATTTAATGACTCAACATCGAAAGTGTTAAAGACACCCAGCAGTTTAAAAGCTATCCCGGCAAATAAATCAAAGAGAATTGCAGGGAGAGAAGAAAGAGAGGAAAAAATAAAAATGACAAATTCCTCTCATAAAAGTGTCGCATAATTAAATTCGAGAACGCGAAGAGGGAATTGGAAAGGAGATCTATACGGCTAATACTGTGGTACAGGAATCCCAGGGAAAAGGGAAAGGGAAAAAGAAAACAATAAAAACAAGAGCGAGCGGCGTACCCGGCATTCCACGAGACGCGATTTCGCTTCACTGCGTATAGCGCTTGATTGCAGCACGGGAGAGCAAAAGACTCCTCTACCTTAGTCAGTCTTTTGTTTTTTCTTCTTCTTCTTCCGCTGATGCGTACTAGAGACATGAAAAGGTTCGTCGTTGTGTGCCGATGCGTCCGATCGAAATGAAGCGGCGGCGGATGTAAAGAGAGAGAGAGAGGGAGTAAATAAAGAGATGGAGTGGTTGGGGTAAGCGAGAGCATGATCGGTGGAGGAGTTAGGTGTGAACACGTCGGGGGCGTCTAAATGCAAGACTTAATTCTCTCGCTCCTTCTCCGTCGCGAGAGTTGAAATTTCCAGCGATAAGGGATTCCTTCTTTAAAGAAAAAATTTGCCGTCTTTTCTCCTTTTCCGCTTACCGCCTTTATAGAGTTTTTACTGGACTACTTTTTTCCAATTATCATCTGTACAGCTAAATCCTACTCGAGATTTTTTCTCCTCTCACATAACTAAGCCTAAATTATGCCTGCAACTGCATTTGGCACAGATCTCTGAATTAATTTTTGATGGAAACCTTTGCAGTTCAATTTTGTACGAGAAATCTTATGCGTTCTGATGAATTGAATGGGAAGTAGTTTTATTTTAATTTAGAAGTAGAAAGGTGAAAATTCCATTTCCTCTCCCCTACGTATTCAGTCCCATAATTATATGCAATGCTTCATTCAAATTGAAGCACTAATGCTCCCGGAGTGTCACGCGAACAAAATTCCTAAACTACACTTTGTTTTGAACAAACCATTTCTTTGCTCCAAATGTATATATATTTTATGTATCCGACGAGTTCATTGTTACACTTGTCACTGTCAATTTTGTTAGATGATAATACGAAAAATTAAGCATTCCACTATTTTATACCGCCCATAAACCAATGTTCCAGAAATCCATAAGTAAGATTGTAAAATAATACAATTATTCTTTTTCTCTCTTTTTTCGAATGTGCTTAAAAATTGTTTTTATACGGATTCGAAAATGTCAAATCACGTTTATTTCGAAATGAATAAAATATCGAATTCTTTCACTCCGGTGATTCGATAGAAAATGAAAAGCAGGACCCACAAAAAATAACGTCGCTCTTCGCTTCCATTCCTAAATACAAATCACCTCTTTACGTGAGCCATCCGCGAAGCTTTCACTGTGACTCGATTGTCGCGACTATTAGATCAAACTTTCAAATTGAGAACTTATCAGTATCTCGCAGCAACCGCTTATTGGAAACCGCTGGTTGCGATGGCGAAGTTTCGGAGCTTCTATCCCCGCTTAGTTTTGGGGCCCCCGTAATTGGTCGAAGTTAAGTTTACTTCTCCGCTTCTCGCTCACAATCAGACAGTCTTAAATCGACCGGTTAGAAGAATCGGCCTTTCAAATGTCGATCGGAGGAAAATCGGCTCTACTCGGATATATATATATATATATATATATATATATATATATATATATAGAAGGAGAGAGAGACAGATAGACCGACAGACAGACAAACGACTTTATTCAGGGCAAATAAAATAGTATATAACCGTCGCCTTTCCACTCCGGTCGGATTTCTCCCTTTTTCTCGTTTTTTTTTAATTCTCGCCGAAATACCTAAACCACACAAACTTTTCGAAAACAGCATTTCTGGGAATGAAAGAGGAAAGGAGCGAGAGAGAGAGGGAGGAGAATGAGGGGCTGGCTAGGAAGCAGGAAATAGTAGTCGGGAGTCCTTTGGACAAAGAAAAGAAAGTCGTAAGAGAAGAGGGAATGACGGAAAGGAGGAGGAGGAGGTTCTGCACTGTAAATGAGAAGATGTTCCCGTCTCCTCCTTGCCTCGGCGCAGCCTAGACGTAGAGGGGAGGGGGGAGAGAGCATTGGGGAGGTCGCCGGGGATAAGGAGAAGAGCGAAGAGAAGGCATTCGGCGTCCACCCTCCTCATATACTCCTCCCTTTCGCTCAACTATCCTCCCACGCCCTCTCTATCCCACCCCCCTCATTCCCTCCCCCTCCAGCCCACTTTTCATCCCCTCCCTTGCCCTCTTCCTCTCTCCCCGGGATTCTTCTCTTCCCATGCGTTTCCCCGGCTGCCGTAGTTATTGATTTTATGTCGGAAAAAAGAATGGAATCCGCCATGCTCTTTCTCCTCAGTTCCCTCCTTTTTCCTCGCCTCTCTCCCTCCGACTTCCCCCCCTCTCTTCCTATCCCCCTACCACTTATCTTCTCTCTCTCCCTCTCCCTCCCTCTCTCTCTCCCTCTCGCCCACTATCCCTCCCTATATCTCTCTCTCCATCACTCTCTCCCTCCCTCTATCTCTCTCTCCATCACTCTCTCCCTCTATCTCTCTCTCCCTCTATCTCTCTCCCTCTCTCTCTCCCCCTCTCCCTCTCCCTCTATCTCTCTCCCTCTCTCTCTCCCTCTATCTCTCTCCCTCTCTCTCTCTTCCTCTCTCTCCCTCTATCTCTCCCTCTATCTCTCTCTCCCTCTATCTCTCTCCCTCTATCTCTCTCCCTCTCTCTCTCCCTCCCTCTCTCTCTCCCTCCATCTCTCTCCCTCTCCCTCCCTCTCTCTCTCCCTCTCTCTCTCCCTCTCTCTCTCCCTCTCTCTCTCCCTCTCTCTCTCTCCCTCCCTCCCTCTCTCTCCCTCTATCTCTCTCCCTCTATCTCTCTCCCTCTATCTCTCTCCCTCTATCTCTCTCTCTCTCTCCCTGTATCTCTCTCCCTCTATCTCTCTCCCTCTATCTCTCTCTCCCTCTATCTCTCTCTCCCTCTATCTCTCTCTCCCTCTATCTCTCTCTACCTTCCTCCCTCTCTCCCTCACTCCCTCCCTCTCACTCCCTCCCTCTCCCTCTCTCCCTCTCTCTCTCCCTTTCTCTCTCTCACTTTCTCTCTCCCTCTCTTTTCCTCCCTCTCTCCCTTCCTCCCTCTCTCCCTTCCTCCCTCTCTCCCTCTCTCCCTCTCCCCCCCCCCCTCCCTCTCTGCCACCCTTCACAGTCTCAATTTCGCCCTAAATAAAGTCGTTTGTCTGTCTCTCCCTCTCTCTCCCTCCCTCTCTTTCTCTCCCTCTCTGTCTCTCCCTCCCTCTCTGTCTCTCCCTCCCTCTCTGTCTCTCCCTCCGTCTTTCTCTCCCTCCCTCTCTTTCTCTCCCTCCCTCTCTCTCCCTCCCTCTCTCTCCCTCCCTCTCCTTCCCTGCCTCCCTCCGTATCTCTCCCACTCTCCCTCCATTTCTCCCCATAACCTCGATATCTCTGCATTTCTCCATTCATTCTTTCACTCGTCCGTGTTTGAAAGTCTTATTACGGCTTCCTCCATTTGAAAGGAGAGAGAGAGACGCTTGCGACGGGGTTTTCACTGTCTCCTCTTGTTATTTTTTTGTCCTCATGTTTTAAGGATGTCGCCGGCCGCTGTTTTTTGTCCTTTACGAGAGAACGAGGGAGATTAATTTTATGTCGAGTTGAAGCCTTGTTCCTCCGGTTTGTTTTTTTTCTGTCCTTTCGCAGTTTTCCTAAACGGCGATATATTTTTTTCGGCACCTTGAGACGAGTAAGGTCTCCCGTCTGCGGCTGTTGTTTCGGCGAGAACTTTTCGTGTCGGCTGGCTTTTCATTCGTGCGGCTTCGTTCCGACGCTTCCAATTAGGTTTCGACTTTGATGAAAATATGCACTCTCGTTTTACGCTGCCTCTTTGTTACCTCAAAGAGACGACTTGTTCGTACCGGAAATGTCTCTGCCATTCCAGTTTTTTTGCTGTAAGATTTTTCTGAGGTAACAGGCGAAATTTATTGGTAAGTTTTACACGTCGAAGGTACTGTCAGAACAGAGATTCCTGGTTCGTTTTTGATGCAACTTTTTTTTAGTGTAATGTCATCTAGTGGCACATGATTTTCAGTTGGCCTATTTCTGTTAGCTCTGGTGTTTCTCATCCGGCTGTCATTTTTGACGATATAGTTGAACTTATACGAATGTTAATTACTTGACCGGTGGAGAGAAAGAATCTTCGCGGAGGAAAGTGTTGTATTACACACAAAAGAGATCAAAATGAGACGATGATGCTCTTCATCTAATTCGCTCTCACCGGATGAATAGGCCGGTACGAAAAAGGACGTGGATCTTGGGTCGGACGCGTTTCGCTTTCCACCTTTCAGCGAGGTGAATCTTGTCTATTCATACCCGAGCTGTCGGTTGTTGTTTCATATCGTTTCCCAAGTGCGCCTCACTTCTCTCGATCCGACGACTGGTAAATATGTCGATGAGAAACGCGCGGAAACATGGCGGCATCGTTTTAATAACATTTTAACGGCAAAAACAGACGGTTTGGTGGCAGATGGGGTGGTGTGGAACACAAGTGCGTATGACTTGGTAGCCGCTGGTGGTAGGAGAACTCCAGATGGCTTCTTCATGGATTGGGTGGTTAAAAACGAGTCATAACTTCCTGTCGCGCAAAAGAAAGAGTATTGATTGGGTAGTGAGTAAATTGATAAACCGTGTTTCTCCAATGGTCATAAAATATTATGGTTTTTCCAACCTTTTTACGGCTATAGAAGTAACATAGATTTTCAATTTGATTTCTTCCATAAAGTGAACTCGAGAATTCGTTCGTAAGTGGTAGTTTGTATTTAATTTATTATAGCACTTAAGAAAACGATCGCATTTTTCTGAATCCAAAAGATAGTGAGAAAGCTCCTGTAGAGAAAACACTGCATTACGGGACAAATGATTGGAACGAGTGCTGTTTGTCTCCAACAAGTCTTTGCAAATCATTCTTCATAGGACTTATTCGTTTAATTTCTTTGATTAGAGGGTTCATATTAATCCTAATAGGTCTACTGCACAATATATTAGTTATCACTTTTCTCTGTAAAGGGGAAAAGTTCAAATAGTACGATCGAATTGATTCCGAATTAAACTTGGTCGGAAACCACTTTGGTTTGCGTTACCAACGCAGCGGATGTTATACCGTATTAAATAAAACGGAGGCGATTTAAAATCTTGGTAATTTTTCTTGAACGCTAAAGGCGCAAAATGTACATACATATGTTATACTGTATTCGGTTACACCTACAAAACAAGTTAGGAAATTGTACAGCGTATCACAAATGGGCGCGTTTCGTGCAGTGGAGTATTTGGAAGAATTATATACGTGTACGTAAGGGAAATAGCGTTTTAAAGTTCTTTTCTTCGTCATAAATAATCCATTTTCTTCCTATTTAAAAATATTGCCTGCACACGTAAGGAAATTAAAAGTTTGTTTGTGAGAATGTTTATGTTAGCAACAATGAAGTAACCATGCAAGAAATTCAACTCGAATTAAGACATTCTTATTTGATTTTTTTATAACGGCTACGCCTACGATAAACCTGTATAGGAAAAGAAATATTCTAATTTACTAGTTCTACAAGTTTTATTTGAAAAATATTTTGATATGAGTAATACTTTACGAGATATGAATGAGTTCATTTTTTTATCAAAACAAATTACGAAAGTGTACAGTATCACAATGGAGTACTAGAAAGAAATGATATACCTGTATGTAAGGGAAATAGCGTTTTAAAGTTCTTTTCTTCATCATAAATAATCCATTTTCTTTCTGTTTAAAAATATTGCATGCACACTAGGGTGGTCCTTAGCTATAGGCAAAAAATTTTTTTTAAATTTCTACCGGGACGCCCCCTAAATTTGTTCCATTTGGTTAGAAAATAAATTGTGTTAAATATTTTTACAATCGGATAATGGGAAAACGTGCCGCATCGCACTTGAACTTTATATATTTCATCATTTTTTGTGGTATTTGGGTCATTCCTAGCGAAAACGGAGCAATTCCAATTTTAGATTCTAACGGATTGTTTTGATATTATTACCAACACTTTATTAGACATTTTTGGTGATGTGTCTCGAATATTCATATCATCTACCCAGTAGTTGCCAAGATCCGACCCGGAAAGTGAGCGCGTACCATGCAAGTCGCAGCGTGCCGTGGCGCAACTGCTCAAATCTGTCAAATTCGCTGCCTCTTATCTCGTAAAGTATTTCGCCAGTAGTTTCGAAAAACACAACTTATTATAGTTTTTGGCAGTTCTTTAAGGTTATTTACTTCAATATACCTCATGACTTCCATATTTTGAATAAAAATACGCGAAACTTGAGAAATATTCAGATTTTTTCGTTTCACTGTTATATTACGAAGCCAGTGGCATCGCTACCATATAGAAAGAGGAGGCAATGCCTAAGGGCCCTCGAACAAAAGAGGCCCCACGAGCGAAAGAACGATTTTTATAGTTAAGCGTCACTTTGATGAATTGTCATCAGATTATCGTTTTCACCTCTTTCTCAAGAGGGCCCCACCACAGAGAAAAATAAACACCGATGAAATATATATTAAAAAATCTTTTTACTAAAATATTTCCGCTTAGGGGGCCCAACAGCGATTCTTGCATAGGGGCCCGAAACATCGAGCTACGCTACTGTACGAAGCCTAAAGTTTTCATATTTTAAATAGAAAGAGTTTGAAACCCTTGTTAAATCAATAAAGTGAATTTGTAAGGTATAAATAATGTGTAATTTTTTATATTTCTTTTTATTTTAAAACTTCTTTTTCAATTTGTGGGAAAACATTGTTACTTCATTGTATTAAAATAATTTTCTCTCAGGGTCTTATGATCATTAAAATAGTAAAGTACCTTTCAGAGAAGTTTAATTTAAGAGTATATTTAAATTATAACGAGTTCCTCAAAATTCTTTTGACAACGTTACTCTGTTGCAGTCTGGAAATTTACGCAGGTAGTCTGCGACGACTTTCAGAACGAACTGTTTTTGAGATTCACATTTAGTAAATAATTTATTAAAGTCCTCCATTATCTTAACACCTCTTTCTGCAGCGTCATTGACGATTTCAGTTGTTTCGCAATCTCCAGTCCCTTGCTTTAGGTGTGATCATTTTTTCACATAAGGGGATCTTTAGAGAGAAATGTCATTGAAATAGTGAACGTTTTGAAAAATTGTCTAGATTCATTAAAAATGAAATGTTCAAGTCCCTTATCTACGAAGTGTATTACATCTTTCGAGTGTATGGTAAATCTTTTGGTTGAGTCGTCTGAATTCTCGTTGATATTTGATTGCAAGGCTAATACCATTCGTTTCTTAGTGTCTATTGATACCTTGCCGTCGAAAAACGCTAGAGCTGCACTTTCTGGTGCAAGGTACCACAAATGGTTACAAAATTTATTCATTGCCACACGGCTAATTTCACTATCAGTCTTGTCGTACTCGTAAAAGCCTTTTCAAAACAGCAAATCTTTCCGAGGAGCTTCAATGGCTAATCCAAGCCTCCACGTACAAACGTACTAGAAAGGCGCACACGTCGCGGAGTGCAATTTCTTCTTCGGCAGATAAGGAGAATTCATCGCGAAGAAGAAATATTTTTAGGCAGTATATAGCTTTAGCCATCCTCCTAACATGGTGAAATGCACCGGGAACGCGAAATGATATTCCTCGAGGAGGAACCCCTCCCAGAAAAATGACAGTTAGTTCAAGGAGCTCTCGGTAATCTTCTCTGGGGTGATTTTCCTGTAAACGTTGCAGCGCGAAAGCAAGAACTTCGTCTTCCGCGTCCTTTAGATCTTCTCCAACCCGCCAGCCTTGCATTCCAGGTTTAAAATTCTCCGTTAAGTTGAGGCCATGCTTCCTGAAACTTTTTGAAGAGGGGAACATTTGGGCCCGATGATTTTCCAAATTTTTCGTCAAAGACACTCTTTAAAACAATGTATCTTAATTGTACAATGTAGTCGCCAAGTGTATACTAAATTTTTAGGAATATCGCAGAAGGGAAGATTGCAGGAAACTTTTATTCACTATTACATTTCATGGAGATATTCCGACATAAGTGAAACGAAAAAATCTGAATATTTCTCAAGTTTCGCGTATTTTTATTCAAAATATGGAAGTCATGAGGTATATTGAAGTAAATAACCTTAAAGAACTGCCAAAAACGATAATAAGTTTTGTTTTTCGAAACTACTGGCGAAATACTTTACGAGATAAGAGGCAGCGAATTTGACAGATTTGAGCAGTTGCGCCACGGCACGCTGCGACTTGCATGGCCGGATCTTGGCAACTACTAGGCAGATGATATGAATATTCGAGACACATCACCAAAAATGTCTAATAAAGTGTTGGTAATAATATCAAAACAATCCGTTAGAATCTAAAATTGGAATTGCTCCGTTTTCGCTAGGAATGACCCAAATACCACAAAAAATGATGAAATATATAAAGTTCAAGTGCGATGCGGCACGTTTTCCCATTATCCGATTGTAAAAATATTTAACACAATTTATTTTCTAACCAAATGGAACAAATTTAGGGGCGTCCCAAAAGAAATTCAGAGTTCGAAAAATAAGGACCACCCTAATGCACACGTAAGGAAATTAAAAGTTTGTTTTTGTGATTGTTTATGTTAGCAACAATGAAGAAGTAACCAAGCAAGAAAATTTCTAGTTCAACTCGAATTAAGACTTTCCTGTTCGATTTTCTAGTTAATGGCCACTCCTACGATAAAAATGTATAGGAAAAGAAATACTCTAATTTACTAGTTCTACAACTTTTATTTGAAAACCGTTTCGATATGAGTAATACTTTACGAGATATGATGGAGTTCATTTTTTATCACCAGTAAAGTGATATCCCTGATTGACTTAGGTGATTCATTTTTGCGATTTTCTTATTGTGTTTTATTGTAAGTCCTTAATATCAAATTTCATGGAAATCCATTCGGTAGAAGCCGAGAACGAACATGCGGACGGACGGACAGACCGACGATAACAGCCCCTCACGCTGGAAGCGAAACGCGTCTAACAATAAGAAAAAAGATCTCTCCGATTCTTATTCAAAATTTTTTATGGTATTAGTTAGTGTCTCAGTTAAGATTTTGTTTTTTCTTCTAATGAATTATCGTAACGTACCCGATCCTAACAAAGCGACTTTAAAAATGAATGCATTCCGTTGGAGCATCATCTGTGCACGAAGACATTATTAAAATGTTATTTATATCGAAGAGAGTGGTACTAACTTCTACGGAATAATCAGCCCAATTTTTCCCAACTCTCCGGCCAAATTTTCTTCTTCGCCTTGCACCGCGCGGTATAAAGACGAACTCGATTGCTATCTCGGAGCTGCACGGAATCATTTTGGCCCGGAAAAATGGTCGTCTTAGCGTTTTTCTGGCTCTCCGTATTACGTAGGAGGAGAGGTTGTGGGGAGGGCGGGGGTGAGATGGGGAGGCGGCCTGGAGGCAGCATGCATAATGAGAGACGGAATAATGTTCCTTCTTATGCAGCTGACGTCTCCCTATCTTCGTCATCAATCTCTCTCTCTCTCAGTGTTTGAGATGGCCCTCTCACGATGAGGCGCTAGTTTTTGTTTCGTGGTTACTTCCATCACGCATTTCGCCCCGCGGTAGCTCCGTTTTCAGGGAACACGGAACCGTTCTTCTACATTTCCTCCCATTTTAAATTGCCTACCGTGGAAGCGTCATATTTGTTCGCCGGGGATTTAGAAAAAGGAGGAGCTTTTGGCAAATGCGTAGCCGCATACATTCGTGTTAAGAACGCACGCATAACTCATGCGAGATATAATGCCGGAAAAAATTATAACGAGAGCGTGCCCTCTAGGTTGGGGAGAGGAATTATTCAAGGAAACAATTTTGGCGTCAAGATTTTATTTCGTTCCATCTTTCTCTTTCGTGGATAAATGCCCTGTAAGTGAATAGCTAATAAATGTTTTTGACACGAAATTAAATTGGATTTGCGGTTGGAAATCTATCGCATTTTTTAACACCTGACGCCAGATGGCACGGTATTGGTTTTATGTCATTTTATTACGCTCAATCCACACAAATTCTCAGTCTTTATAATCTTTATCGTTATTTTAGCCAATTAGAATATCGTTCCTTAATAAGTTTAATCGGTTAACTTTATACGCTTGGCAAGATAATTTCAATGTTAACCCGTTCATAATTTTATCGGACTTTTATTTTTTTTTAAATCCATAGTTGTTGCATCGAATGAAGCTTTTATTTTTTACATCGAGTCTTGCAGGTATTTATCTCATCCAGTCGAATCCGACCGATTTTATATATAATCTTCATGGTCTCCATGGGCTACCGTATCTGAGACGCTGCTACATTTTTATTTTATTCCTCCGCCCAATGGCTTTCCCCTCTTGTTTTCTCTCTTTCTCCCGTTTTCTCCTGCAGTCAGCACTTTCGTTTCCATTCCTCTGGCTGCAACTTTTCTCGCGATGCCAAAATCCTCCTCCTCCTCCCATTCCTCCCTCTCTCTCTCCCCTCTTCCCTTTTCCCACTCCAAACCTCTTTTACCCTCTCTCCCCATCCCATTAGTCAGACTTATGCCCTCTTGAACTCGGCGAATCCCACGGTAGCTTCTCCTCCTACATTTTCCCCATCCATAACGCACCGCAAAATTCACCATCACCGGCTTCTATTTTTATATAGGTATTTCTCATTTATTTATATCCAACCCCTTTCCTCCTCCCCCCCCCCACCCCCCAACACTCCACTCTTCCTATTAATACGTTTCTCTTCATTCGTCTTTCCTTGCCTCTTCCTCCCTCTCTCCTTTCCCTCTCACTTTTCAACTGTCCTCTTATACGTATTCCTCTTTTATTCGCCTCTTCGCCCTGTGCCTCTCTCACCTCTGTGCTGGTCTCATTTCTGTATTGCGTGTACTTTCACTTCTTTTTCCCTTTCTCTTTCCTTTGTTTACGCCTTTCTGGTTCCAAACCTTCATTAATTCCTTTCTCTCTGCACTTCCTTCTCTCTCTCTCTCTACCTATCTCCTGCTCCGTTTCTCATCGTCTTCGCCATTATCTTTTCTTCCTCTCTCATTCTCCTCCCGCCGCCTTTCTAATCCTCCCCCCTTTTCTCTCCCCCTCTTTCTCCACCCGCGTTTCCTTTCTCTCCTCGAACCTGTCTCTAGTGGTCGGTCGGTCCAAGGGAAGTAGTAGCGTGATGTGGAGATGAATCTTTTTTTTTTTTTTATAGAAAGGTAGGTTGGAAAAGTTTTCGAGTGGTTCAAAACTCTGAAGCGACTGCGTTACTTTACTGACTTTAATTTACCACCTGGCAGTGCGGGATTCACTGCCGATCGTTGTCGCGTTCAAATTATTTTTTCTTTTTTTTTTTTGGAAGCCGATCGGAAAAAAAATCGTGAAAGCGAATGCGTCGCTTTGTTGGCGGCTGTCGAGATTTTAGAAATGTGTAGCTCGCTGATTAACGTCGGGGGAACCGCGAATGTTGCGCCTCATTATATTTGTGCTCCGGACAACATTCCTTCGTTAAATATTTTGAAATCGTTAACTGTAGAGTCCAGTCACTTACCTAGTGGCGGATTAAGACCCTCTGGGGCCCCTAGGAACGGGCACTTCTGGGGGCCCTCATCGTAGTTTGTTATGGTATAAACGAAACTATGATATACTGAAAAACGTTTCATTGATAAAATAATGGTATCTTTATTTTTTCTTTTTCAAAAAAAAACACGAAAATAAGCCTCGAAAATTCACCTTCCGAACTTTTGAGGCGGCAACTTTCGGAATCGGTAAAGAAAAATCTATTTAAAAAAACATAATCATGTTCTATGCATATTGGACTCAATGCATTTAGACGTTCTTGATGCAATGCTGTTCTTTTCTCATTTTTGGAATGAGACAATTTTGAAAAGGATTTTTCTTTTTGTCTGGTAAAATACTTGTTAATTCATTTTTTAAATTAAATTTTCTTTTTACTTTCAATAATACTGCCTACATAACAGTCAACCTAAGTGGTGGGGGCCCCTAGGCAGGTGCCTACTGTGCCTATTGGGTAATTCGGCAGTGCATGTACTGTGCTTTTAATTACGTGTTGAAGACTAACGACCCAAGTTTCCATGGTGATTTTATGGTAATACGAGGCGTCGAAACGTAAGTCGTGGATAAATAACTAAAACTAGCACGCATTTGTTATTTGTCTCTTATTTTCTTTTTACTTTCTCATACGAAGTATCGAGAAAGTAGATATTGTTTTCGCGAAAAAATTTGACCTCGAGATTTTTACGGAAATACACGTTTTAGGTGTCGCTGAATCCGAAAGTGGTTTTCGCAATGCCGTCTGTCTGTCTGTCTGTTACTGGCGCTGGAGCCTAGACGGTCGAACGAAAATGAATGAAATCTCGTACTTAGGCATTTTATCATACTGAGCAGAGTATACATAGAAATGGTTGACATTGATCAATAATTAAGAGTAGTTTATTCTACGTATTTTTAACAACAATCCGATTTTCTCAAAAACGGCTCTAACGATTTTGATCAAATTTCGTACAATTACTTGAGTTTACGTCTTCAATAATACTGTATAGTTCATATTCCTCAAAAATGAATATAAGGCTAGTTTATTCTAGGCAATTTTAACAACAATTCAATTTTCTCAAAAACGGGTCTAACGTTTTTGATCAAAATTCGTACAGTTACTTGAGTATACATCTACAATAATACTACGTATTTCATTTTTTTCAATGAATGAATATAAGGCTATTTTGTTCTTGGGCAACTTTAACAAAAATTGGATTTTGTAAAAACAGGCTCATACGATTTTCATTTTCTAAAGATAACTAAACGACGCATTAGTACGTATATGAGAACGTTTGTACAATGTATGTTGTACCGATTTTTTAATTATGTAATACCAAGAAGTTATGAGTGGCGCCGTGACTATCAGTGTTGAAAAAAACGATTTTTCTTATATACGCAATCTTTCATAGCGTGTGGGTGTTCGAGTCTAGAAATCGCTAAGGGAAGAGATCGATAACGTTATTTCTCTGGTACATTATGTAGAAGAATGAAAAATGCTGGGAAAAAAGCCTTCGGCCAGCGGAACAGAAGTTTCACGAACTGATGAAGCGATAAAATGGATGAAAGCTCGACTGATAAAAATGAAATCGAGGAAAAGGAAAGAAATCGTTAGGAAACATCCTTGTTTTTATGAAATTCGCTCTTTTTATTGGTATGGATCAGATTTCCTTTAGCTGTAGATGATTACATTTTTAGATACATTAGAAATCTTTAGGAATCAGTATGTAATTATATAAATAAAGATGTATAGATTTAGTGTATGAAATCGTCCTCGCTCCATTATTTATTTGACCATTTTAGTAAAATTCAATTTTTTCGCTTTAAGCAAGTGATCGATAAAATCGAATGTTCTGCGAAATATATTTTACTCTTCCAATTTTTAAATTATTTGCTATTTAGTAATTCGCCTAAATCTGTGGTGGACAACCTTTCTGATTGGTGGTTGCGAATTCCTCGGCGGGCCACATTGAAAGTTGACAATGCTTCGGCGTGCCACATTATACTTCAAATCGGACGTTAACTCGAGATTCTGAGATACCATATCAGTGAAAATAAAGGCTAAAATAGATTTTTAAGGTTAACATTTCAATCTTACGTATTTAACTGTCGTGTTTTTTGTTAAATCTCTTTTTAATCATAGCTTCGCCCAACCCAACCAAACGCAATTACTTTATTTATTTTTTAGGGTTTAACTTTCTTTTCCATTGAAAAAATATGAGTCGGTATTCTTCTTTTTCGGTTTTTTTTTGGAAACATACAGATTTATGCATAACGTTTATTAATTTCAAGTAGTCTCCATCATACACACGAAAAATAAAACTCCCATCTTTGTTGCAGCGAGCGTTGTCCTTTCTCCCGAGAGTTCCGTTTCGATCCGTCTCACTGCAACGAGGTATGTATGTTGCTTTTTCGAAACCCACTCCGTTCCTTATCATTGTCCTCGCGTCATCAGACATTCCGCCATTTGCATCTCGTAATCCTTCAAAAGCATTAAACGATTTCATTCGTTCTCTCTCTCTCCGCCCCCCCCCCCCCCCCTCCCCCTCCGTGGAAAATGCTAGAGGGAGAAGAACGAAAACAGAAATCCATATTCCAAGGAAATAAAACGGAGAACAAAAAACTCGCGCTGGAATTTTCTATATGTTGGCCTTAAACACGACCATGGTTCGTGAAAGGTATCCTGCTATAGAGAGAGAGAGAGTTGGCGTGGGATGGGCCGGTCTAAGGGGAAAAGGGGCTGCGAGGGAAGGGTGCGATGTTGGTGCATACTGGCGGCAAGCTTTCTGTCAAGGGCTACCAACCTTTTCCTTTTGTCCCACCAGTATCCCTGTAACCCACCCTTTCCATTTCCCTCCTCAACCCAACCAAACCACCCCGACTGAAAATCTTTTTTCCTCCCCTTTTTCTCGGACGGTCGTGGTGACCCTCTCTCTCTCTCTCTCTCTGGTGGCTTAAGAGAGGGGATCGAGAAGGGAAGGGTGGTTTCAGTGCTGCCAACCCAAGACGTTTGACTAAATTTTAATTTTTTTCCCTATCTCTCTATCCTTCCCCTTTCCGTCCTCATCATCACGCACCCTGACCCGTTGCCGTCCTTCACACGCACCGTCCGCCCGACGACGGTGTTGTGTTCCGGTATTATCCCCCTTCGCTCGCGTCTCGTGTGAGCCCTTCCACGGCGGCTTACGGTAGCCGTATGCAGTCACATGTGTGAGTTAGTCGGGCGGGAGAAGGGGAGAGAGGGAGGGGTGAGTGGGCGCTGGGGGGTGGTGAGAGGGATGTGCGGGTGTCTGATGGAGTGAGAGGGAGCAGACGAAAGTCAGACTACGAGAGAAGAGAGAGAGGGTTATTTTTTTCAATGTGGCGGCTTCGGGAAAGGAGATGGCTGCGGACATTTTCAGAGGAGAGGTGAAGGCGTGTAGAAGGGAAACTGAAAATGAATGAACTTTCCCGTATTTTTTTCCAAGATTTATCAGAGCATTGTAATTGCTCTTGTATTTCCATCTCTCGTTTTGCGCCAGGGCTCCGCGTTTTATTTCATTCCTTGAAATTTTAGGAAGAGTGAGTGAATGGAATCGCTTCGGTTCGTCCATTTTCGCGCCGTCGACTTTTTTTATTTTCTTTTTTTGTATGTTTTTCGGTCCATACTGCGAGGCGTGTGTGTGTGTGCACTCTCGCAAATTTCCCCTCCTCCCACCCGTTGCATCTCTCTCTCTCTCTCTTTGTAGCAGCTGGCGATGTTAACAGATGCTCCTCTCTCTCTCTCTCTTTCCCTCCAGGCTTATTCCGTTTATTTTTTTTACGCTCATCCTGGATCGCTTTTCGCTCGTCAAAATTAGATTTTTATCGGACGCATTAATTTGCATATGCGTGATGCGGTGCGACACGGCGTGGGTTTTTTGCCTTCTCTATCTACGCGTGCATGTCGAGATATGTATTCGAAAGCTCGGAAAATTTTATCCGGTGTGCGATTCCGGTCGGAATAAGAGGATGTTCTCTCTCTCTCGCTCTGCTTCCCTTTATTTCATTTCCTCTCGATGGTTTTCAATGGCAATATTCCGTTCATGTTTTTCGGCCTATAAAAAGTTCAATTACGCTAAAAGTCCCTTCGAACATTGATCGATGAGAAGTCACTGAGATTTTTCGTCTTTTTTTATACGGCACAATGTGGACGGACGCGAATCCCTGCTTACAGTTTGATCGAAGCGTTATCGGAATTGTCGTTGTGGTCGTCATGAAAGTTTCTGATAAACATTGGCGGTAATTGTATTCATCTGTCGACTGATTCATGCACGAATTTGTCGGCTAAAATTGACCCGAGTAGGTTTTGACTGATGTTCCCTTCCATTCCATTATGGTGGAAAACCAAGAAGGATTAATTGTGTAAGTATATTTTGAAACATCCCGTGAAATTCTTATGAATATTGATGCGTGCGCTTTGTAACTGAAAAAATATTTTTATCCTACGTTACTCTCATTATCTTTATTTTTTCAAGAAGTTGCAATGATTGCTAAAAGGATTAGTGAGTTATGGTTGTTAAAGATTTCTATTTTCTATTCCATAGAATAAACTTAAAACTTAATGGTCAAGCTTTAAGTTCTCTTCAGTTTTATCGACCTGTCGTTTTATCTAAAACCGCAGAAATGCAAATTAAATAGTATAATCGATGGAAAAATGTAAATTTTCCCCGAAGTGGAACTCGGAAACCGCCAACTTAAATAAATCGTTGGAGCTTAATTTTAACCGAATCCAGAGAATTATTCCGGCAATTATTGTAAGTACCGTATGTCATGAAATATTGTTCCAACAAGTTAACAAGAAGAGGTCATTTCCAATTCATAATTAAGTCCTTAGCAAACTTCAGCGCGAGTGCTTTCATTAGCAGGAGCACATAATTAACTGGAGTTATAATTAACGGGCAATTAGCGTTGCCTTTTCAACTGCGCGACAAACGTACGATCACGATTACTACGGCATTTTTATTCGTTCTCGCGATTTAGTTACAATGACGACCGAGGTCCGCAAATTGCAGCACATGCTCTCGATTCTCGCGCGAAAAAATGGTCGAACCCTTTTTGAACGTACGCCGGCGTCCATTATCTTCGAAAAGCTAGTTTATTCGTCCATCCTCCGTCCCCAGTGACCCAATTATTTTAATTTTCCGGGCATGAATTTTCCCACTGCTTTGCAGTCTTAAACCACTCCAGATTATCATAGTAACGGAAGGGTTAACTAGTAATTTTGTTTTTTTTATGTGGGCAGATTGGGGGAGGGGGGGGGGGGGGGGGACAAAATGCAATTCCCAGGATTATTGTCGCGGGTGAAATTAATGCAGAGGTTAATGCATTCCGAATCAATTCGTTTAAATTATTACACTCCGCTTTATAATTAAATATTTTTTTCTGACTTCGGAAAAACTGTTTGGCACTCGGTGAAATTCAATTTACGAGAAATTGCGATTTTATGTATTTAAAAAAAAAACACACGACGTTTGGTGGTTATTATTTTGTCACATTAACAAATGAACTTCCAGAGTGCCTGTAGCAATGCTTCGTTTGTGGAAATCAAGACGTTTTAGACCATTTAAAACGATCGTTCAGTATTGCTACATTGCTTTCACGCTCCCAAAAAAACACGGCTTTTGAAAAATATTCACATTTTTAGCGTTTTTATTTCTTCAGAAGTGAAACAATCAAATTTAGTATTGATCAATCCTTTCTTTTATGGAGGAAAACAATTTTATCGGGACACTTAAATCGTCAAGTGTCCCTGTCTCTTTCTCTCTCTATTTATTACGCATTCCCGGCGCATGCGCAAATACTATCACATGCAGCACATTACCAAAGCGGGTGTGACTTCTTCGCCTCGTGTCTGGTGCGTGCCTACGTATCGTAGCTCGTTATGTATGGAAAGCTTGTCCGTCGCACGCGCTCCGATCTCTGCCGGCCACCCAGGATAGCCTTGCGCGTGTGTCTGTGGGGTTTGAGAATATTCGGAAGGAAAAGGGAGAGAGACTGAGGTTGGTCAGGAATCCATTACAAATAGGTGGGCTCTTATCTTTCTCTCTCACTCTCTTTCCGCCGGGTAGTTTCCTTTTAACTCTTCGGAGCAATGTCTGCAGAGTGCGGAAGAAATCTCGACGCGCCCCCTTAAATTCTCATACTTTCCAAGGGTTCTCGACACGCTTCCTGGATTTCTCATACTTTTCGCCATCAAAGGGATAAATTCCTTTTCATCTCGCCTCCCCTACTTCCATCTCTCTCTTTCAACTATTGTTTCAGCAGACTCTGTGCTTCTCCCACAAAACAATTTTTTGTCAAAAAAATCCCGCTTCCCTTATCCTCCACTCCGACAATGGCCATGCGTTCGCCGTTCGCTCTTCCTATTCCCTGCACATGCACACCTTCGTGCCGCTTTAGCTTCTCTCGCGCTTCTCATTCGTTCCTTTTTAAACGACGATCGTTGACCTGGGAGTAATTGCTTCTTCCGCGTCCGTGTTTTCTTTTGTCACCTTTCCTTTTTTTCACGCATCTGCTTTAGACCTTTTTACGAAGTTTAATTCCCAAGTTCTCCTTCGATTTATAAGAAAAAGTTTCCTAGCCAAAAAATAAAATAAAATCGTCGTCAAGCTTAGGAATTGGTGGATATTGGATGGTTCCATAGTTGCAGTTTTCATGCGCATCCGGAATTTAATGCGCATCGCGACAAATGTTTGTGGTCATTGTCCCGTTGATTAAAAGTGGACGTAGTGGCGCGTCAGTAGCTGTTATCGATCCTCCACGCTTCATTAGCTGTTTTATTGGTTCGGTTTTACGTCTCTCTTATCTAGACGTGCTTCTGTTATTATAGGTCATTTCTGAAAGATTTGTTACGCTGTATCTCGTGTAGTACTAATTATAGCCTTGAATTTCTGGTTCGCCTAATAAAAATTCATTCGAAACTTCGAAGCATCTATTTATGAATTGTAATTTATGCGTCATTTTCGTCGAACCGCGCTCCATTGTTGATCAAATACGATATTATTTTTTTCTCATCAGATGTATTCTATGAACGGAAAAGATAAATCACTTTCGAGTGACGATATAATATGACTTATTGAATCGAGGCATTGAAAAATGTTTTACTTCCGATCTGTTTGATCCTGACAATACCACGTTTATGCATGCTATAACTAAACGAGGATTTCGTTGCTTACGTAATAAACATAAAAAATTCCCTTAGAATTTACTCATTTTTGATTATTTAATAATTCTTTTATCTCGTAAGCTCACGCCAAAGTCCTCTTCACCTTGGATTGGTAACGAGGTTAAAAAAATTTCTAGGAAAGAAAAACCGAATTATCTCTATCCCTTTCATCGCCCTGACGTTGAATTCCCTAACCTGAGTTTTTGGAATTATTTTCAGTTATTTGGGTGATGCTTTTTAAAAGATGTACCTAGCTCACAGCTAATTAGATAATAAAAATTATAAAACTACAAAAGCAGCACTTATAAACCTATTGCTCTTGTTCTCTTGTTTTTTCTTTTCATAAAATCCTTCCTCTTTCCACCTATTCTCTCTTTTTTCTCTCTTCTCCCTTTGCCTCTTCCAGTATCAGTTTTTTCTTACTTCTCAACCGAGACTTCTCCTCTCTCGTCCCTCCTTCCTGTCACCCGTTTCCTCTCTCTCTCTCTCCACTTCCCGCCTAATTTGCATCACCATTTCCACGTCGCAGAAACTGGTCCTCCGTTCCTCACGACCCACTCCGCCCATCTCACTAGAGAACTTCTTATCCAGCGAAATCTCCTCATCCGTACTCTATTCCACCCTTTTTTCATACTTATCCGGATCCTTCCGTCTTGCCGAAATTTCTCTTCCGTCTGTCTGATCTCCTCCCCTTCCACCTCCCATCTCCTCCCCAGAGAGAAGCCCTCTTTTTTTTTATTCAGCATCCTGCATTCATGTCTCGTAGTCCGGACGTGGAAGACTTCGGAGGGATTACCGCGGAAACAGGATCGCCAGAAAGAATCTAATCTTCCTTTCTCTTTCTCTCTCTCTCTCTCGTCATCCATGCTTCTTTCGTCTTCTCCTCTCGCTAACCTGTCTCTGTCCATTCATTTGGTAGAACTGTCTCTATGGTAACGGAGACAATGGCGGGTTCCGTCCCGAAGGCAGTCTGTAATCTATTCCTCGTGCAGTTCGTCCTTCGTCTATTTTTTTTAGCGTTAAGGTGTCCGAACTTCATGGTCTGATTACACGGTGGGATTTCTCTTATGAAAGGCCGATCGAGATCGCCTGGGTGGGGAATGGATTTGTTTTTTTTAATTTTTCTCTTTGGAATATTTTTCGTGGACCCGTTCGTTTTTTTTTTCGTTTTCTTAGGTCGGCGGGAGACTGGATTTTTTAATTGGGATCGGGAGGAGTTTTTCCTCCTCGGCCGGATGATCGCCGAATGTCAATTATGCGGGGACGGCCGCTACGTGAGGGTATTACGGGACTACTTTGAGGGATAAATGGGCGCGCGCCAACATGACTAATTAATGAAGACGTCTTCGAGAGCGGTATTTATGGGTTCCAGTCTCCGTATTAGGACTGTTTCGAAAATTTTCGGCCAATTTGGAAGGCGAGTGAGTTTTGAAAAAGTCCTTCACTCTGATCGTTTAATGGTTGGTTGGTTTTTAATGAAGGTGGATGGCCATATGTATTGGAGTCAGCGGTCCCTGAAAGTGTGTTTTTATAATAGATTATCGAAATAACTCGTGTAGCCGTAGATCGCTTTGGCGATTATGATGACAAGTGGATACGGTCTATCAGTTGGACATAAATAGCGTCTCAATCTATAATTGAAATTTTTTTATCATCGCGTTGTAATCGATTGTCACATTTTGGCGATGTGAAGCTGTAGGTAGTCAGCTCGTAATCGAAATATCTTAAACTCGTAAAAAAATTAGCGCCGAGAAACTTCTATTAACGGCACGTTCGTTTGGATCAACTCAAGTTTCCGTCCCTCTCGCGACATTTTCTCTGCACATTTCCACATTAAAATCTCGGATCGTGATAGTACTACGCGCTAAACTTTCTTTTCTCGTTCCTTCCGCTCTCTTCCTCCCTCGACAGCGTTTCTGCACGCCTCCCTTTTCCGCTCGTCTGCCCTCCCTTTCACCGCGTTATTCTTGGCCCTCTAATCCTTTTCGTGCGATGGTTTTATCCCTCCTCGTTCATTTTTATCATTCCGCCGCTTCTGTTCCATCTCGTCATTCAGGGAGTCCAGAAACTTGAGAGGATTCGCAGTCTGAGCAATCCTTTATTTTCAAGGATGTGTAATTCCATTTATCCCTTTGGGTGTTCATAAACTTAACTCGGTATGGTGAATGTGTAGTTGAACAATTTTGAACTCAAATAGGCAAACCAAATCTGCTGATTTGAATAAAATGTTGGTATATTTCTTGTACTTTTATCTCCAGTGACGGTAACTGTTGGAACTATATTCGGGACTCAGTTGATTTGAATCTGTGCTTCAGTTAGTTGAAACAGGTCTGTGTAAGTTCCAGAACAATGTCTTATGATCGCTTGGGAAACCTTTCAGGCTGCCTCGATGTTCTTTACTTTTTAAGTTCTAATAACTGGAGATGAGGCTAGTAATAAGGTTAAAATTCTGCGTTAATTTATCGTTAATTTCATTTGTTTGTTTTATCGGTGGTAGCTCATATAGGTCAAATTCGTCATTTTGCACCGATGGGATGTAATTAGGAGCTGTTTCGGACGCAAATAGTCATTAGCATTCCAATCATAACATCTATTAAGGCCCTTAGTCTATAGTGTTCAGTCGAATACCACCATTATAGGTCTATTAGCTATGAAATGTTTGGCTTCATCTTTGCATAACCGAGTCGAGCAGCTTGCTCAGAAGTTTACGAATTAAAAATGGAGGTCTTTACAAAAGAATCGAGATTGTTCCTTCCCATATCCCGACCTTGATCGTACATTTTTTTTTCTGCCGTCTCCGCTACAACATCCGGAACCAAACGTTTAATGGAATCGTCAAACCTCACTAATTCTCTCCGTTTTTGTTTAGCACACATCGGTGGACCGATATCGCTTTTGTTTCGCTGCTTTGTATTCGTATCCCGCCGAAGGTAAATGCATTTGGTCCCGGCACTCCGACGCTCTCCACAGTCCCACGAGCTTTCGCCAAATAGTCGGTCATGTAGTATGACGTTAAGTGGACTGGAAGTCATACAAAATACCTAATCCCTTTGGGCACCTATTGCTCGTGCACTCTGTCCCTCCCCCTTCCGCATCCTTGCCCTCCCTTCCAGAAACCCTTACAATGCCTCTACCACACATGATAGGTTGACCCAGTCCACTTCTTCCACCTGGTCGCACCGTTCCTATTATAAAACCTACCCTATCCCCTCGGCCTCCCATCGTCCAGCCTCATCCTCTTCTGCCTCATCCCCTTCCCCTTTCAACCCATGCAATTTGCATATCAAGGATCCAGAGCGAGGAAGTACTTAGGGCTCGTCGCAGAAATTCTGCTGGATTACAGAAGGGACGGTGCTCATTGTGAGGATTTTTCAGCTTTGTTTATTTTAAATGTATCTTAGCATTCGGAATTAAACGGCAAATGATAGGATTAACAGTTTCCTTACAGATTTTATTCATCGGTCAGTGCTTCGCCGAGTTCTTGAAAACGTATTTACGCTTTTTGTTTATTCCCGAGTTTTACCATCAAAGGTAACTTTTATGTTGTGCTGTTTTTCGACTATATAGTATTTGTCGCAGCATTCTATTTAGATTTCATAGTCATGCAGGAATGGTAATCCTGTATCCGTGAAATTCGTCGATTGTAACAACATAAACTTCGTAAAATCAACGGAAGAAGCCTTTACTTTGTGGAACTCCATCATGAATAAAATGAGAGAGAATATCACTTGGTATAAGTTCCACTTTATTAAAATAGATACGACCGGTAGTATGTATTTTAATAAAGTGGAACTTATACCAAGTGATTTTTCTCATTTTATTCATAAACTTTGTATATTACAGCAATTTCCTGGTTTGCGTTAGAGTGAATTTGGAATGACGTAAATCATCAGAATTAGCTTTTCATGGCTGTTGCCTTTTTGGCGCCAGCTTATACTGTAGCATTTAATAATTAAACAGCAACGTACATTCTTATCGTGAGGTGATTAACAAACAGTTTTTACCGAAGAAGTAAGTACTTTAAAATTAATATAGAAATTTATTACATTATGTCATTTATTGTACCTCCAATTCCCTTATTCCTGCCTCAGTTACTTGAAAAATTCCCTTCGGTTGCATTAACCTTGTTTCCTATATGTATCACGCGCACTCCCATGTCCACCGAAAAGTTATTTCTCCGTTCGTTCCCTGCTTTTCCGTCTGAGGCCTAACCCTTTTCCCATCAGTCTCTCTCCCTTCTGGTAACTTAGCAGAAAGGAAGTTGGTCCTCCCACCTCCTTTTTCTGTCCTAGAGAAAAGGAGGCGGGTGGGTGTGGCGGGCGACGTGAAACTGGTGTGTGTGTGCGCGTGGAATTGGCCGGGGTTCGTGTTTCGAGAGGTGGATGAGAGAGAGAGGGGGGGAGGTGGGTAAAGGAGGACCAGAGGGAATGAGGGTGCAGGATGTCGTCTGTGTCCCGGCCAAACTTACCCGACGTCATAATGGGGAGGGAGGGAGGGGGGGGGGGGGGTTGATTGCGGTGACAGAAAGAGAGAGAGGGAGTCGGTGGAGGGGGAAGGGAGTGAGAGGGGAGGAGGATAAATAGGGTGGAAAGCCATAGAGGGAATACTTACGAGACACTGCTTATTAATTCATGACTTATGGATTTAGGTGATTCCATCACGCAACTGCTTCGAAAACTCGAGCGGCTCGAATTAAGCGTTAACGTCGTCATAAATATAAAAGCGTTCCGTCGTCCTATACTGGAAGTTCCGGATTTTCTTGTTTAAAATTCGTTATTAGATGTAAAGAGGCAAGGGAAACGGTCTTATTCGCCGTAAACGCGAGAGGGAGATTAAAGCGGAGGAGGTTGAAACTGCAGAAAACCATTAGCCATATCGCGAGAAGGAAATTTCATTACGGTTGCATTCAGAGGTTTTTTTTTACCTTTTCCGGTAGCTTAGGAATAAGTAGTTTAGTAGGAATGAATAAATACTCTTATTAACGGAATCCGAAAGAAAAAAAAACTTTGGCATCCTCCCGTCGAATTCTAGATATTTACCAGTAAAATATACAAAATTTAAAAGTCGATTTTGTTGTTAAATTACAGAAATATTTTTTGAACCATGTACGAGATAATATCTGCTTGAAATGTTAAGAAGAAAGTCCGATGGAAAGGAGAGAGATAGCGTGAAGACAAAGCGCAGCCAAAGTGCGCTGGCGAGTCTCAGCGATCTCTCTTCTCAAAATAATAATTGTGGGACTCATAGGCTGTTTGGCGCACTGTTTTTTCCGAGTGTATATGTTACGGTAAAGATACGGAATTGGGGAATGTGTACATTTCCCGGTTTATGTGCATATTTACCAACAAGCTCGGTAAATGTTAGTATAAACTTCCCGAAATGCGTATTATACGTACATTTCCCGGTGAATGTGCACTTTAACCTATGTACGTTGAGAAATGTGCAAAATAGCTAAGAGTGAGAAATAACACACTTTCAGAATGCATTGCATGAAATCGCTACTTAAAATTAACAAACGAACCCGGGAAAAAACTGTTATATTAAAAAAATAATGCAGTTTGTTATTCTTGAAAGCAAAATTGAAATATATGCAGAATTAGCTTCAATAATTGATTGTACCATTAACGCGCAGTTTTTATTTCGCGCATGAAATCAACTACTTAAAATTACCCAATGAACTCGGGAAAAAACTGTTATATTAATAAAATAATGCAGTTTGTTATTCTTGAAAGCAGAATTGAAATCTGTGGAGAATTAGCTTCACTAACTCATTGCACCATTCTCGCGCAGTTGTTATTTCACGCGTCAATTGTTTATTACGCTTGTGACAGTACGTAATGGTGTATTATTTATCATTGCATTGCTAATAAACAAGATATCTTGGTGTATTAGACAAACTCTAAAATAAATGCGAATAATCTTATCGATATAGTTTGTAGCTAATTGTAAGACGCAAGGTATGTCCTGTCAACAAATGTATATAACAATTTATTTATGAGCATTGAATAAATACCTTTATTTGTAACAGCAGTTGTCATTACAACTGTTTTATTATTATTATCATTACCAATGTTAGCAGTAACCATTAATATATTATTAACCGATCTATCAGGAGATAAAAGCAATTTTCTGCTAATAATTACAGATAGATAAGGTGTACCTAATTATATACTTAATCTATTAATTGATTTTTCACGAAAGACATAGTATTCATTAACACTGCAAACTACTGACTTGCTATGAAAAATATTTTTTCACATTGCACTTCATTGTGACATGCGAACATTGTCATGATGACCCAAACTAAAAGTACCATACAATTAAAAAATCTAAAGGTGCAATGTTAAGCAAAACATTGGCTTCACAATGAAAGCTTTGACATTGCTTAATGCACAATTTACATTAAATTACTTCACAAATGACTCTCAGTCTTTTAATACCTACAATGTATAATGACTTCTTATCTCCATCTTGTGTACTTTTTTCTTCATGCCTTTGTGTACTTTGGTTTGATTCTTCATGGCCATGGTTTGATTTTTCAAATTCACTCACAATTACACCCAATCATTTACTTAATTCCATCTCTTCAAATTTTAATCCTTATTATGGCATGGGTTGCTGCCATGACATTTTAAATCACATAAAACGTGAGCAGCTTTACAGTGACATTTTTTTGTTTCGTATTTTCCTTTGCAATTACATCTTTTAAATCCTTGTCCTCCGGTAAGTGATTCCTTTCCAATAACTTCCCAAACTAATATCTCAATATTAAGAACTTGATCAGTAGACAAAAATTTCTGTTTGCAAAGATGAAATTGATTCCTTGTGTAATACTGTTTTAACTTTCCCTCTGTTGTAAGCAATTGATAATACTTTTTTATCATGAACTGCCAATACTACACAAGCTAAATTTCGAGGATCTGTTTTGCCTCGATCCATATCAGGTATCGGTACTTTGACATTGTCTCCAATTGCTACAGGAGGAAATTTAGAATTAGAGAACTTACACATTTTGGTTGCTTGCATTTGCAAGTTTTCTTTAGCCATTTTTTTCTTTTACCAGCAATAACAGTTTTCTTATTTTCTAATAGAAAATAGTTTTCATTTTCTGTTAGTATTTCCTTGAGTGGGCTGGTCCTTTCATCGTGTATTTCATGAGGCACTGTTACTTCAGAATTTTCATAAATTCAAAATCTTCAGCTTCAGCCCATAATGATTTGAAATAATACCTAATATAGAATCTGTATTTGTTTCTTGGACCTCAATTTGTTCAGTAACACTTGATTCTTGATATATAACCTGTGGAATATGAATAATAGGTTCTACATCTTCTGAAAATGTGGGCAAGTTTTGACAAGGTGTTGTTTGTATTGTGGTCTATTCATTCTCAGGATCATTAGCTGTAGCAGTTATTTCAATTAAATGAGTTAAATCCTCTTCTGATTGCACTTCAGTGATTACTTCTGCTGGTAGATTAGGTGTTTTTAGTCCCAATTTCATTTTTGTTCCGAGTAAAGCTTCATAAGGAGTTTGCTTTATACCCGTGGTATGCACGATTCTTCATCGTCTGCACAAATTTTAAGCCATGGGACCATTTAGTTGATTTGTTCGTGATCAGCCACGTAGACAACATATTTTGTACATCCTGATTTGCCCGTTCTACTGATCCCTGACTCTGAGAACGTCTTGGCTTTCCATGAACAATTTTAATCTCGCTCCAAAGACTTGTCAGTTCACTTATGATTTTGTTCACAAATTCTCTTCCATTGTCACTCTGTAGTATTGATGGAGCTCCCAAAAGTGTAAATATGTCTAATAAATTTTCAGCCACTTCGGAAGCTATTTTTGTTTTCAAAGGTCTTAGAATCACAAATTTAGTCAGATGATCTTGATAATTGAGTATAAATTTATAGTCATTATCTGGTTGAGTCTGTAAATCAATCAAATCTACTTGACATCGAGAATTTAACTCATTAACCACGATAGGCTTTATCACTATCCCTTTTTTCGTCCCTTTAGATTTTTGTTGACAAGCTTTGCACAAACTTAAGTATAACATAACAGCCTCAACAGTAACATTTTTATATTTATCACCCAATTCTTTCAAAAGTCTGTTACGACCACCATGTCCTATGCTTAGATGAGCATTATGGATTACATCAAATATTTCCTCTGTTGTAACAAAATATTTAATGTGAGTGCCTTCACTGCCATCAGCAACTGGAGAAATTAACTTGTTTTCCTTTCCTACCGTCATAATGTCGTAACGTTGTAAACGACGATAGTCCAGTGGTGTTTTGGAATGTTTCTTGAGTTTAGCATTACTTACTACTATTAGGATTTTTTCATATGAATCCTTATTCAGGTAAACGTTTTTATTTTTTCTGGCGACAATGGCATTTAAAAGTTTATTAAATTCATCTTTAATGGATATCTGTAAAAACAATATAACATAAATCGGATGTAAAAAGAACTTATATTTGTTTAATAACCCCAACAATTTAAAACCGACAGCTTAACACGTACGTAAAAGTATATTTATATTTACCGAGATTGGTGACTTCCAAACTGCAGCAGTTGTTCGTTGGATATAAAAAGACGACTTTACCTTACTTCTAAACCGCTGAAACTATATTTCTTTAATAACACCAACAATTCTATTCCGACAGCTACACGTTCACCGGACACCGCACATTTACTATTCGCATTTGCTTTACAGTTTGTCTAAAACGTCCGCCAAGATACGCGCGAAACAAAAAATGCGCGAAAATTGTGAGTACAATCACTTTCTCCACATTTACCAGTGTCTCTAGGTAAATGTGGACATTTCCCCAATCCAATCGGTAAAAGTATGTTATACTAACATTTACCGAGCTTATTGGTAAATATGCACATAAACCGGGAAATGTATACACTTACCGGACTACGCACTTTTACCGTAACATACATACATACATACATGTGTGTGTGTGTGTGTGTGTGTGTGTATATGTATATATATATATATATATATATATATATATATATATATATATATATATATATATGTGTGTCTCTCTTGTGCTGACGAAGGGATCATCCGGAAAGCTCTAACCTCTACAAATGTCTCTCTCCAACACCCCAGCGGCTCTACTTCCGGTAAGTGTTCACCGGGTTTCCTTCAACACCTAGTTGCCCTAAATGTCCTTACTTACCTTTCCTCTTCCGTAGTATTTTTATATATGTGTATATATATATATATATATATATATATATATATATATATATATATATATATATATATATATATATATATATATATATTTTCTTCCTCGTCCCAACCGAAGAAGGAAATATTCCTGCAGGGTCACTTTGGAAGTAAAAACACAAATCGTTTTCGTTCCGCTCCTCATAGTGGATTAACCGTTCCCCATGGTGCAGCATCTGTGAGTTTCTATGACGTCTTCAATTCCATTTGATCCTGCGCAAGAAGACTATCGCACAGGGTTTTCCCGATTAATTGGAGATACGATATCGAAACTTCAAGATTTTATTCAAGGTGTCTAAGCGTTTGAATATTTTTCTCTTTGGAAGACGTCGTTAGCAGTTATTGATCTGAAGTCAGTGACTCATCGTGACAGCCACTGCATTTCATGTTCTGTCACGGGTCATTCATAACTTTAACTTAAGCAGTTCCTACGGAAATTGTCACTCTTAAATAAGTGCGAATTTTTAATCTAAAATTGTATTGAATTTGAGATGTCGGTAATGTTTTCCATTGTGCAACTTACGCTCGGCAAAAACTCGTTCTCCAAAAGGTTTCTCGAGGTCATAAAACTTATTTTCCGCACGAAGGTTCTCACTCAAGGTCAAAATGTGACGGGCGAGTCGTAGCGGAAGATTTTCAAGACTCAATGTAATGAAACCGTTTCTAACGGTAACATTTTAAGAAAAATGGGTATTGCGAGAATGTTAACCATATATGAGTCAAGTAATGTATTACGGTGATTGCGATTGTGGAAATTAAAATTCGACTTACGGATCTATAATTTCATGCAAAAGAATTAGAATTTCTTCAGCCATAAAATCAAAAGCAACCGTCTCATGAAAATTTTTCAGTCAGATTCCATTCCCTGCATGGGATGTTACCTTATCGTTGATGATTCTTGCTTCCATTTGCATGGAGTAATATAAAAAAATCGTAGCGAATTTGTGAGATCTTTTCATTACTCGTAAGAGAGAAAATGAAAAAGAAACATTTCATTGCCACTTATACCTTATACCGAATGTTTTCTTTATATAGATTAATGAGGGGAATATCAGTTTATCTCTGGAAAGAAAAGCGTAGCTCCACAGTAGAGAGAAAACGATAAAAAAACTAGTAGGATTCGCGATCTTGCGGATTTTTTTTTGTCCGGCTTCCGTCTTGAGAAGGGATTTGGCTTTCGTCCAGAACGTGAATGAAACGACCTGGGTAGCGTCCCAGAAGTTTCTTTCTCCCCTCGGAGAGTTGACTCCGATGACGATATACCTCGGGTTAGTACGCATCTTAATGGCTTTCTTGCCCTTTCACGACATTCCTAGGTCAATTTTAGTAACAAAGGTCTCTTGCGCGGTTTTTTCCCCGAGTTCCAGTCGACAATAGTTGTCGGTCGGAGCAGAAAAAATTCCCGGACAAAAAGCATCTCATCCGGAAACAATTCCTCCGATGGGAATTTCCTCAAATGCGACCAATTTCAACGATTCCGGTTGGTGCCTTTTCATAGAAAAATGTGCAAATGTCGAACGAATAGAAAGCACCGTTGAAACCGAGGATGGTGTGAAAATAGTTTCGTGTGATCATAATGCACGGCAAAATGCTTTTATAGCACGGCGTGGCGAAAACTTTTTCGTCTTCGCGATTAATTCGTATTTTACTGCGACGCAATTTCGGCAAACGATCACATCGGACGCTAAAAATAAAAAAAAATAATGAAAGGAGCCATTTTTTTTCGGCACCTGTGTGGAGGCCAAACGACGCGCGGAATTCTTTTGGAGAGCTCCGATATTTTTTCTTGTCCAAAAATAATCGTTCCGCGCGGCGAATTGGTGTGGGGGGAAAAACGATCGACGATGGTGTGTCCTCGTCGTCGAAAATTTCGCTCGCGAGGCACGAAAAATAAAACACGGCGCTGGTCCGTCGTAATGGCCTCTATCAGACTGCAGCCGAACTTTGAATTGGCGGCCGAGTTCCGCCACTCGTGGGACGGCTTCGAACCATCATACATCCCACTCTCTCTCTCTCTCTGTCTCTCTCTCTCTCTCTCTGTCTCTCTCTCTCTCTCTCTGTCTCTCTCTCTCTCTCTGTCTCTCTCTCTCTCTCTGTCTCTCTCTCTCTCTCTCTCTCTCTCTCTCTCTCTCTCTCTCTCTCTCTCTGTCTCTCTCTCTCTCTCTCTCTCTCTCTGTCTCTCTCTGTCTCTCTCTGTCTCTCTCTGTCTCTCTCTCTCTCTGTCTCTCTCTCTGTCTCTCTCTCTCTGTCTCTCTCTCTCTCTGTCTCTCTCTGTCTCTCTCTGTCTCTCTCTCTCTGTCTCTCTCTCTCTCTCCCTCTCTCCCCCTCTCTCTCTCCCCCCCTCCCTCCCCCCCTCTCTTCCCCTCTCTCATCTTCAATTTACATGCACACGGCGCCTACGCACGCAACAATCAATTGAAGTCGATAGCCACGGGAGATAGTGAAGAGAGGCACTTGACATCGCGACGAAATTGGGTGCGGGGCTCTGAAATGATTACGCGCGTTGTTTGGACCGTCCTCTCTCTCACTCGGTCCTCGCTCCGTCTCTGCCCCCCCCCCACCCCACCCACCCCACCCCACCACACCTCACGCCCCCGGCCTCAGCCACTCCCATCCAACGGGGTTATAGTTGGGTTTGCTGCTCTGCCACCTTTCTCCCATTCCCTCTTCTTCGGTTCAAATATAGAATCTCTCCCCTTCTGGTCCCTGAATCTCTCTCTCTCTCTCTCTTTCTTACTCTCCCTCGTCAATCTTTCTTTCTTACCTCTCTTTCGTTCTGCCATCGGAACACCCTTTCCCTCTCACTCCCCTCTCCCCGTTCTGTCGTCCCGATTCTTTCGTATTTCCCTTCCGTCTTTTGAAGCATATGCGAGAATTCTCTCCTCTCTTTGCCTTTCTCTCTCTCTCCCTCACGCCCTCTCTCCCTCTCTCTCTCTATTCTTTGTCGTTCATGACTTGGGTATACTGGCTGAAACTGCGGAGGCCACGTCAACGCCGAGATTGTTATTTTTTGAAGGGGTTTTTTGGGATGGACGAGCTCTCCTGTCCTCCGATAATTCCCGCATGTCGTGTTGCTTAGGTCTGCAGTTTGGCGGGTCGAAGGGTTATGACGGACGGGGCGAAACGAGGTCCGGTTGTGGAATGCGTAGGGGTTTCCTCGCCGCCAACGCGTCTTTCGCGATAAAGAAGCCTCCTCGATTCCAGTCGGGAAATTATTCACGATCATGTTCGAGGATTCGATTATACCTTAGTATACTTTTCGGAAGGTTTTCCTTTTGGCGGTCTTCTCAGCGTGAGGTTCGCAGTTATTTTCCGTCACACCGCGCCGCTGTTTCGGCGTAATTTGCATGATTTTTAAATCTATTTTTACTCAAAATTGTATGGAATTGGTGAGTAATAATTCGATTTCTTAACCATAGTATTGATCCAGGCAAGTTTTTCTTCAGATCTCTCTTTTTTTTGCAAATACAAGTGATATTTCTGGCAACATTGGATATTGTTAAATGGCTATGGTATATTTTGTATATTCAAATATTGTTTTTTTTCTGTTTTTTATGAGTTTTGTCTCAAAGGCATTCGAGAATACCTGGAAATTTTAAAAAGTTCTGCTGTAAAAAATTGTGAGTTATTGAAACAGTCATACTTCCGCTTAGCATCCCAGCCGGCATTTAAAAGTTTTACGCATTAAGATTATTAAATGGAAATACTTTTTAGAATTAAAGTTAGAAAATATTATGCGTGAGCTTTCAAAGTTTTACGATAATATTGGCATACATTTTTAAATTTAAGGAACAAAATGCTACTCGGATTCACGAGAAAGCTTTTCATGTCGTCCAGTTTCTGTTACGAAACAATTATTTTGCAGACATCGGAAAGGATGAAGTAAACTTCAAATTATCCATTTTCCCATTTTTCCATTCCGCGTCAGTTTTTTTTTCATCTTTCTCTAATGGGCGTATTTTCAGCCTTTTCTACGCAATATTCAACCCCGCGTTGAAATAATGGCCTCTCTCGCTCTGCGACACGCAAGATCTCTGGATTTTTTTATTTTCCAGCATCTATTTTCCGCTTTCCGCTCAGAAAACTTTCGCAAGCCATTTTAACTGCCACGTCCCGCATGCATTTGCCGTAATAGTGACAAATGAGAGTCTCAGCCCGATTCTTTCGAAGTCCAACTCGTCTCTGAGTCTCCTTTTTTTCTCTTTCTGTTTCTCCGATTCTGTATCTTTTCCCTCTTTCGCATAGGAGAGAGGGTGTAGGGTCTCCAAGGCGACCGGGAAGCGAGCCAGGCTCGTTGAGTTAATAAAAACACACTCTATCTCTCTTTCGGTTTGCGGCTCCACGGAGGAACTAAAGAAAGGGAGCGAATTGCTATGCTATGGGGTGGGGGGGGAGGAGGTGAAGGAGAAGGGGGGAGGAGGTGAAGGAGAAGGGGGGCGTCGGCGGACGATGTATCTGCAGAAGTGCGATCGCGTTCGCTTAATCGGACCTCGTTTGTTTCTTCCTCGTAGAGCGGAGAGATCAAATTTTCCCGCCCGAACGTTACAAAAGGTAGAAGGGGTAGGATTTTTTTTACAGTCGATTAGCTTAACTGGATGCTTTATTTGTTTCTTTATTTTCTCTTCTTTCGTGCGTCGTCGTAAAATGGCGAGGTAGAGAGGGGGAGGGGGGGGGATGCGATGAGGAGCGGCGGAGATGGCTACTCTCATTTGTCGATGCGTAAATGGAGTGGTAAACTATCTAGCTATTCCACAGAGGAGATTGGACGTTTGGGTTTGGCGGAGATTTATGTCTCCCGTTAACGATTCGGCGAGAAATAGGTGTATCGATCGATGCTTTTCAATTTGAAACGTTTGCTTCGGTAATTTACGTCGGAGTTTCTTTTACAATGCTTCGTGTGTTTCGCGAATCGCATTTTTAGGAGCGTTTCGCTTCCAGAGTGAGTGCCTATTATCGTCGGTCTGTCCGTCCCTCCGTCCGTCCGCAAGTTCGTTCTCGGCTGCTACCGATCGGATTTTCATGAAATTTGATATTAAGGACTTCAATCAAATATAATAAGAAAATCGCACAAATGAATCACGTACGCCAATCAGGGGTACCACTTTACTGGTGACAAAAAAGTAAATTTTCGTCATAACTCGTAAAGTGTTGCTTATATCAAAATATTTTTCAAATAATAGCTGGAGAACTGGTAAAGAAGAGTATTTCCTTTCCTATACATTTTTATCGTAGGAGTGACCGTTATCGAGAAAATCAAACAAGAATATCTCCATTCGAGTTGAACTTACAATTAGAAAATGTCTTGCATGGTTACTTCTTCATTGTTGCTAACATAAACAATATCACAAACAAACGTTTAATTTCCTTACATGTGGATGCAATATTTTTAGATAGGGAGAAAATGGATTATTTATGACGAAGAAAAACTTTAAAACGCTATTTCCCTTACGTACATGTAGTACATCATTTCTTTCTAATAGTACATACTCCATTGCACGAAACGCGCCCATTTGCGATACGTTGTACACTTTCCTAACTTGTTCGTCCTGCTAGCAGTAATCATTGCGTGTGATAGGGTTTTCCTTCGTTATTTATTGCTACATCGCACCGTTCCAACGATGCTCAAAAGAATGATTCGAATTACGGGTCTCGGAAATGTAAATTTTGGGTGTGAAACACGTTTCGATATTTTAATCGGAGTGTTTTACAGGTTTGAATTGGCGTACGCGGAACGAGTCGAATTAAAAGTCGCAGCCAATAGAAAAATTGCGTCGCGGGCAGTAATTTAATTAGCTCGGGGAAACTGTTGCCAACTCGTTTTATTTCTAACGCCGCGGGGAACTCTCGTTGCGCCGCAATTAAACACCCGTAGACACACGGCGTGCCGCGGAGAATGTTTTTTGCCGACCGTAGAGCAAAGCCAAGCACTCCTCGTCCGCGAAAAAACTCCTCTGTGCGCCGCGAGTACACGAGAGGAACTGTACTCGACTAATTGCGGCCGAGTACGCGTTCTCCTGCCCGTTGTTAGACCTCCACTTTAATCCATATGGCGAATAATGGACCGAAGTAATTACATATTCTCACTTTTTCCTCCTCCACCTCTATCCCCCCACGGCCGTCATTCTTCGACGTCGAAGATCCAATCGCGGGAAAAGACTCCGCTACACGTCACCCCCGAAATCTGCGGTGAATAACGCCCAGAATTTCGTCGCCACCCGTGCTGCTCCGCCATAAACGTTCACACTACACGGTTATGTCGCGGGTCAACCGTTTGTCAAGGAGCCTTCCGCCGTCTTGTCGCTGGAATGTCTCGACGGGCGCGTGCGCAACAGCTTCATCCGGGTCCGCCCACGAGGCCCCTCTTTCCCCCATGCGTTCGCCTCTCCCCTTCGCTTCCAGCGCCATTCCGTCCGTACCTCCATCCCCCCCCCCCCCCCACTCCCCCCTTGCTCTCTCTCCTCCTCCCTTTTTCCTGCACGCCTGAGTTTATGCTCCTCTCATCATTTCCTCTTTTCTCTCCACCTGCCTTCATCCTTTCGGCTGCCTCCTCCCTCTCCTACACGTGCCCTTCTCTCCCTCCCATCCTCCTCACCTGCCCTCTGCCCCAGCCCCATTCTCCTAACCCCATCAATCTAAGTCTATTCTTCCCCTTCTGATTCACGCATGTCCCCCATCCACATCCCTCTCTCCCATCGCCCCTTCTTTTTTTTCCTCCTCTCTTCCACAAGTTTCGTTTTCCTCTTTCCTCCCCTTTTTATTTTCTCTTGCGTTTGATTTTGTCTCGTCTGGAAGGTTATCCTATTTTAGGAATCAACCAAACCATGACTCGCTAATAGTTTTTACGGAGACTTTTCCTCCATTCTTTCTGTTCCTTCTTCTCGTTCGTCTCCAGCGTACTAAACGTGTTCTCGTGAAATTAAGGGAATAAATTTGGCGGATTGTTTATGTCTTTGCAAAATGTCAATTTTTTTAGATCCGCTCAAAGTGTTTTCCTCGTTTGCAAAGTGTTCTTGAAAATCTTTCACTCGCGGTGAACGTCAATTAAGTTAGTTGGCTAGCTGTGGCAAAGTGACTGGTGAAGTCATAGTTAACAGCAAATTGATTGAAAACTGCAAGCCTTTTAAAAATCAGCTTATGTTATGGAAGTAATTCGATTTCGTTATGCTTGTTATCAAATCATGATTTTATTGCTATACTAGTATTAAACACTGTTATTATGTATTCAATGAAAACTCGACTTATGCCGCTTCTCAATCATAATGTTATTGCTTACTAGTATTAAGTACTGTTATTATACATTTAATGAAAGCGTGATTTACGCCGCATCTCATACCTCACGGCTTCATTATTGCTCAAATCATTTTGGACTACGTTTATTCTATTTTTTCAAATTTTCTACTATCAACTGTCGATAAAGCTTTATGCGAAGGAGAATACATGTCTGGAAGGTGATCGTTGATAATACAATTCTCTTATACCTTATCAGCGTTCTTGAAGATCGCAGGGATTCGGACTGGGCTATACCTCTTTTGTTTTCAATTGAAGAGGAACGTAATCAAATCAAACCGTACAAAACTCTCGGGCGATTGATTCGATGGGGAAATTAGTCAGCTTCCATCGATCCTCGGTGAAATAATTTTTTTTCTGCGCGACCATGGAATAATTTCCTTTTTTTGTAGGAGCCGGGTACAACGGAAGAGACTTGAGCGCATCGGGGTCACGCGTTCATTGTCTTCGCGCAAACTGTGTTCATCATCGTTTGTTGCTTTCCGGAGTTTTTTTCCCATTGTTTGACTTCGTTTTCGACGCGGAACGAGAGAAGATAACTGGGAGGGTTCTTTCGCAAACATATGGAGCGGCGTGAAAATTTGCTCGCGTCCCATCGGTCACGGAGAAGTTCTTTTATTTCGCATCCGAGGTGATCAGCTGCCAAACGATAAATTCGGTGGTTTTTTTGGTTATTTTTCTGTTCGAGCGCCAATCCCGGCCTCGCCTTTGGGTGCATTTCGCTCCTATCAATTCATTATTAACATCCGATGCGGTTTGCATTGTTTGATTCACCTCGTTTCCATTCTGCTGGCGCAGGTAGTCATTAAAAAAAACCATTAGAACTATTATTCGTGCTGAAATGTTTGTTTAAAAAATTCACCGAATTCTTTGTTGAATACGTAACTCGGATGACATTTAAAATAGTGGCTATGAGTGAAGAAAAGTCAAATAATTAGTCACGGATGTATTGCAACGATCGAATATTCATCACGAGCCATTAGAAATTACATTCGAATTTACGACGGTCATTATGTATATTTTCGGCGGCTCACTAATTCCAACTTTGCTTAATGAGGCTTTTATGCTAACGGGAAGACGTTCCATTCCGAAGCAGCTGTGGAAACCACGTATGTAATCATATTGAGAGTGCGCCCGGAATGCGAAAACTCGTCCGCGTCCAAGAAATATTCGCTCCGCTGACGGCATCAGTGACGATTCGTTATTTAGCGAACCACGCTAATGTTCGTTCGAAGCGTCCGTGTGCGACAATGTCTCTTTTCGGTGTTTAGACGTGCGAATGTGGTGCAAGCGTTTACATTGGCCTGGTTGAAATTTCGATGCTCCGTTACTCCTTTTCCTTCTACTTAAAAAAACGTCGCCATTGTGAAATACTGCCGAGACTCAAGTGTATTGGACATTCCTTATTAGGCGCGTTTCGCCCCCAGCTTGAGTGCCTATTGTCGTCGGTCTGTCCGTCCGATCGTCCGCATGTTCGTTCTCGGCTTCTACCGAATGGATTTTCATGAAATTTGATATTAAGGACTGATAATCAAAGATAATCAGAAAATCGCAAAAATGAATCACCTAAGTTAATCAGGGGTACCACTTTACTGGTGATAAAAAATGAACTCCGTCATATCTCGTCAAGTATTACTCATATCGAAAAAGTTTTCAAATTAAAGTTGTAGAACTAGTAAATTAGAGTACCTATTTCTTTTACTATACATTTTTGTCGTAGGAGTAGCCATTATCTAGAAAATCGAACAGGATAGTCTTAATTCGAGTTGAACTAGAAATTTTCTTGCTTGGTTACTTCTTCATTGTTGCTAACATAAACAATCACAAAAACAAACTTTTAATTTCCTTACGTGTGCATGCAATATTTTTAAACAGAAAGAAAATGGATTATTTATGATGAAGAAAAGAACTTTAAAACGCTATTTCCCTTACATACGGGTATATCATTTCTTTCTAGTACTCCATTGTGATACTGTACACTTTCGTAACTTGTTTTGATAAGCCAGCGCATATGGATTCTTATCAGAGTAGTGGTTTTGTTCGACATTCGTCGCGAATACGAATTTTCTCCAAGCTGGTGGTGAATCGGAAAAAAATGCTCCGTTTTGCATCGTGAGAACGAAGAAAGCGACAAAAAAAGCGCTTACTCGAACTCGAGCTGGATATGTTTTTAATTAATGTCCTCCGGGCCGGAAAATGTTATCCGTAACCTGCGGCCCAAGGCGTGTAAAAAAATGGGCGTAGTTGTCTGAATGACGATTTTTTTCACGTTTTTTCTCTTTGTAATCGGAGCTGCGTTCTCATTCGCTCAGGAATTGGAAGTTTATTTTTTAAATAATCGGAGAGACCTTTTGCAGAAGAAATCTATTCTCACGCGTCTTAGATATCTTTGTCTTCGTCTTCATTGTGTACAGTGAAGGAATATCACAGGCGCTTGGAAAAAATGTATTTATATGAGCTTTACTTCCCACGAGTGAATAGGACAAAAATAAAAGTTAGTTTTATAGAATGAATATTTCTCGGCGACCTAAATCCTGTGCTGGAAGTGTTTGGCTAGGTTTCCTGGTCGTTAAAACGCTCCTAACGCTGAAAAAAATATTTTTTTCTAATTTAAAGAATAAAAAAATGTCTCATTAGAAAAACTAGTACATGCGAATGGATAGTTTTTATAGTTAATGGGTGCACACCATTTCATATTTTAATAACAGATGTCATCTTTAAGCAGTCATCGAACATTTATTCCTGAGCTGTTCTTTACATAAATATTAAGCTTAAAATCGCCCGACATTACAAGTGGGAGTGCGGTTTTCATTTTCATAACTGCCCATTCTTTTAGGGTTTATCTCATTCGTTTCAATAAACAGTCACATTAATCAACATCGAAAATATGCGTCTTTCATTGTTACGAAACGATTATTTTCCTCGATTATTTTTTACCTCCGGATGTGCCCATCCTTTTCATTTTCGCTCATAAATTATGCATCTCTTGGTATATTTATATTGCAACGACGAGCATGCTCCACACATGTATGTATCGACTTCTCTTTCCCATCATTCGAAACCTGTAGTGTATGCTCTCTCTCTCTCACGAGAGAGAGAGAGAGCCCGCCGGTCCTTGTAACCAAGTCTCACCGCTCCATCTGTTTTTTGTTTCAAAGTGGCTGCTGCGTCGCTGGCGTCCTCCGTCACGCTCTTCCAAGTATCTCACATTACCCGGCATCCCAGAGCGGGGGACCATTTCCTGCCCGCAGCCTTGAATAGGAAGTCATGCCCTCTCTCTCTCTCTCTCTCCCACCCATCCCCACCCCTCTCTCTCTCTCTTTTTCTGCCGCAGGAATTGAAACAGGACTCGTAATGGCCGTTCGCAACGGTCGCGGCCCTAATCATAATAATACGTATCTCAAACTAATTCGAAGCTTTTTTTTGTTTCGTTTTTTTTCTCTCTCCCCGCTCTCTCTCCCTCTGCCGCGATATCTACTTTTTATTTCCCCGACTTGAATTTTGCTCATCAGGTTTTCTCTCTCTCTCTCTCTCTTTTTATATTCCGGAAGCACGAGGTGGGCACCTATTAAAAAAGTCCAATCGCGGCCGGAGAATTAAGGGAATGGTAAACATCGGACCTCGTGCCTTTTTCCTTTCCCCCCTTTTAATGGCGTCCCGCGGCTCACTTTTGTGTACTCTTTTGTTTTTTTATTATCTCCTATCGTCCTTTTATAGAAGTTTTTATTGCAACCCTCCGAGGAAAGATATTGTGCGGTCGTCATCATTCCTTATTGCCTTATTTCACCAGCGAATCAACGTCGAATTTCGACATTCATTCCTCCCAATTTCTTGCGTCGGTCGTGCTTTTTTTGTTTGTAAAAGCGATGACGAACCATTCGTCGGCGTGGAATTTGTTCCGAATTCTGTTTCGGCTCCACAAAAAAAAAAAATTCGTCGGGTCTCTTTTCTTTCCACAGATGCACGAATGAATGTGCCGATGTGATGGGAACGAATTCGCGGAGGGGAGATTAAAAGAGGCTAATGAATGCGATTTGCCCGATGACGCGAGCGCCGGTTGTTCCTGGGAACGACTCGCAAAACCCTTTTAAATCACGGAGATGGCTCAAAGGGAAAGGGTTACCAATTTTGCTGCGTGGGTGTAATGGCGCGTCGGATCGTAATGTTTGTAATTTAATGTCCACGCTGTATGTCGCCTAATGCGTAAGAGAGCATCCGCGCAGGTTCGACTTCGCGCTTCTCCACATCCCCTTCCCTTTCCTCCTCCCCCCTCCTCCTCCCCCCTCCTCCTCCCCCCTCCTCCTCCCCCCTCCTCCTCCCCCCTTGCTCAGCAGCGCACTCTTCCAAAAGCGTTATGGGAGTCGTAAAAAAAAAATAACTCTCTTCGTGACGAGTTGTAATAGTTTAGCTAGCATTTATATTCGCTGTCACAAATGTCGCTTGTTTCGACAGAGATTCAAATTAATTAATGTATCGACCGCCTTTGGAATTTGTCCTATTGAAATATTTTCCTCAGATAGTAATTACCTTTAAAATGATTGATTCCTTTTTGTGAGATGCGCGTTTTTATCATTGGCGATGGAAAAAAGGACTGGTCTTCGGAGAAACAGACAGTAATTTAAAAAAAAATAATTTTGTCATTTTTTGATAAAAAGATATGTATTTATTTTTAATTACACAAACATATAGTGAGACTGTAAAAAAATTGTCCACAATTCTATCTAGCCTTATGTTATCCATGTCTTTCGCGGAAAAACGTTAAAAAAAGAATGTTCCCACGAGAAACTCAATGTTGGTACTTGAAAAAAAACGAACAATTCCCCATTGATTGCCCATATTACCTGAAAGGGCTTTTTTTGGGTTAACTTGAGAATTAAGAGACTAAAAAACTCAAGAGAGCATGGTGGAATGTATTATTTGGTTAAATTTTATCGTCATTATATGCCGGTATGACTGTGTCATTCTGAGGTGCTGGTGCTCGTGCTCGATTCTTCATCAGCTGAGTCGAGCATCACGGGTAACTAACCTCAATTTGATTATCTGCCTCTCACTGGTGCACCACTAGACCCTGAAGAATGGATAGTTGACATGTGGCTCCAGCTGCCCTTCCGCACTAGGCACTCGGCACCCATTCGCCATTAGCCCCACCCTCCCTATCCACTTCCACCCCCTCCAGGATATTCAAGCGGACAGCCTTTTTGTCCACTTTCCTCTTCTGCGGTTTTTATCGTATTGGAAAATAATGCTATTTTTATCGTTCTAAGGAAATTGTAACTGGATCCGGGATTTTTATTCTTAAAAAATTTCTTTTCGTTTTACTGTGGTATAGATCTAGTTGAAACTTTTAGAGAACTTTTTATAAGGTCGAATAAATTCAGACGAATAATATATAATAATAAATAAATAAATTTGAACGACCTAATCGATACGTAAAAATTTGAAATTAAATTTTTCTGTCGAATAATTTAAAATTTTTAATAATATTGCACTGCAAAAAGTTTGACATAATCGTTAGATTGAGTTGTTTTTGACTGATTTTTTTTTCATCTTATTGTTAGTCATTTTTGATCGATTCAGATATGTTCTGTTGGTTTGATTTTTTTATCTTTTCGCAATATTTATTTTCCGGGGGAGTTTTTTGCATTTCTTTTTTTTATTAACGCTCCTCCGTTTCTTTTTTTCATCGATTAAAGAAAACCTGGAAGATAAAATGAGGATTGGGCAAGTGTGCATAATGGCTACCCGAGGAAGAAAAATAACGTCGTGACTCGTATTGCGAGGCGGTTAATTACGGCAATATTTATTCTGCAGCTCCCGAAAGCTCTGCCCGGGTAGTTTTTCTATGTAACTTGCCACTTAGATGATACTTATGTTCAAGGTTCTTTTACGAGCCAGCTGATAAAACAATGAACAGGATGAAAATCGTTTTCAAGCAATCAAAATTTTATTTTCAGAAAAAAACACGGTTGTGAATCTGCGGTTCTGAAAACCGACGAATTATATATATATATATATATATATATACATATATGTACTATACTAGCTGAAACGCCCGACTTCAGGAAAGAGTGGCGAACTATTTTTATTGCGCGGGGCAAACGTTCCCCATTCCTTAATTACGCAAGCGATGCTTACATTAACATTTACTATTTTATGAATTGTATTGTACGCATTAACGTCTTACTTAATATTCACATGGATAGATGCACCGAAGCCTTTAAAGCGGCAATAAAATAATGTGGATTATGTCAATACTATTAGCCAAAACGTAAACAATAAACAACATCTTGGTTACCGAACAAATGTAAGTTGATGTATCGATTTATGTTGCGATAAATCTTTGAAAGTTAATGGTAAAAGGTAACAATGTTCTAAAATTCCTTAAAAATCATTTGACTCACTATAAAAGTATTCATAGACTATATTTAGGCATATCTTGGCGTTAACTATTCCTCCTCTACGACGTGCCACGGCGTAGATTTTCCTTGCATTAATCTTTGAAGAGGACAACAATTAAGAAATTTAGCTTTGTTGCCGTCTGGAAAATGGACATCTAAACCGATAAATTTTGCGCTTAAAGGAAAATTTCGAGCAATTTAGCTTGTAATACGACAAAACATGAACAGAATTAAAATATTCAGTCTTTCGTGCGTAAAATAAGCCATTTCCCGTGATCGTAAGTTAATATTTAGGTATATTTATATCCGCATCAGTGAAGGGCTGCATGGCATTTTGGGGTTCCTCTACACAATTTCTCAAGCATTCTTATGGAAATAGTATTTTGTTGACTCCATGGTATATAAGAGACCACAACGGTCTGCAAACCTATACCTAGTTCTTCCTTTGGTCCGTAAGGTGACCCATGAAACTTTTGAGTTCGATAGCTTCAACGGTGTAAAAACGTATAAAGTACATACGTACACACACTCTAAAATATTAATAACATATATATACTATATATATGTGTGTGTGTGTATAAACCAACTTGTAAATATCCCCAATATTTACGCTTCTCCCCCGGATTTCTTTTGAAGTTTATTTTGCTTCTCCGGGTTTTTAACATGAAAATGTTGCCATTAACTCGGGTTGCATGGGAAGAGCATGTTGAGCCATACAGTGCTTGCTTCTTTCGTCCGTAAGCAGCTTCTTTCAACCACTTCCAGGAAAGAGAGGGAGAGAGGAAAAGGACTATTTCGATTTCATTTTTATCCGTTATGTCGTTCGATAATATCCGCTTATATTCATTTTTTTAAAAGTTTCCGCAGATATCTATGCAGCAGTTACGATCTATAGGTTAGGTTATAGGTTAGAATTATAAATCGCTCACCGTACATGAAAATGCCGCGCTAAATGTTGGCAAATGATGTTGTCGGCGTGTTTTTGTTTTCCACAGTTGCACGGGTGTTAGTGGACGCGGTACATCCCAAAATTTGAAAGAACCCTGAACTTTTTCACTGGAATATGCCACTTGGTGTGCGGATAGGTATGTGCAAAAGTAAATTTTTCAGATAGGGAGCCACCTCAAATTCCGTGTAGAACACCGTAATGGCGGCCATTGAAAATTGCGGCGGAGGCTTTATTACAATAGTTAATATCTCGGCTATCTTTCATCCGATTGTAATTTTAGTTTTTTTATCTGAAAGCTTGTAAGTTACGTTATATTTTTTATAATTAGCATTTTTTCTGTAAACCTTACGGTTTTCCCGGAAATTGCGGAAAACTGAAAATTTCTCAATTTATCTCAGTTTTTTGCTTCATTACTTCCATATAACGCAAAATTCCACTTTTTTTGTTATAACATAGAAAAATAAAATTCTTTAAGCTTTTCAATGATACCACCTGTGCGCTGCTACCATGAAAACTGCCGCGGTAATTAAAGGAAAACCAGCGGAAGAGCGTATTTCTGGACTCGGGCAAGAGCCACCTACACAAACCAGGTTGTCATACTTAAGGAAGGCACATTACCACAAAGGTGCTAAAAGCACAGTTGGAGCCTACGACAGTATAGACCACAACTATAGCAGCACCACAGCACAGTCATCTTTCCATGGAACAGGTATTTCCTTGTTTCAAATACCTGTCGAAGGCGAAACGGAAGATCCTCGAAACTTTCTTACTAATTTCTGCCATGTTTGCCAAAGGAGTCGTACAGTTCCTCAGCTTCCTGACAGTTACGGTGTCGTAAAGGCAGTAACCCTTCACACCAAGCAGCCATCTGCGCCAACAGCCTGTGAGCTCATTTATGACAAAATGTTACCTTCTGTCATAGGTCTGGAATGGAAAAATGAAAGAGAGTGGCTAGATCATGTGCTCACTGACGGAAAGGATGGCCCTTTAGATCTCACCTGGGCTGCTTTCCATGCCACAAATCAGGCCGATTGCTCCTTCCACGTAGCCCTTACTTCTCTTCTGCGCCTATTTAATGAAGACTCTTCTTCAGCATCGATGGTCAAACACGCAATGTACCATATCAGGAAGTTAACAAATTTTCTGAATCCGGGGCAAGCTCCTGTCATATGTGCAGACCAACCTTTGTACGCCTTAACTAAATTAGTTCAGTGGAACTGGCCTGAGGTTTATGGGGAGTCCACCTTCGTAGCATTGTTTGCTCCTTTTCACATTGAACAGGCTTTTTTGAAAGTGCTTGGACAAATCCTCCAAGGTAGTGGCTGGGTAGGGGTGATTACCAATTCAGGCATAAATACAGAAGCGAGTGCAGAAGCCAATCTTAAAGTGACTCATGTAACCAAGGCTAGAGCAATACATCAAAAAACTGCCTCAGTTCTCTACAGTCTACTGCAAGATTCATATATAGCCGATAGCCCTGAAAAATCCTTTGAAGAATGGATTGCAGAGAAATCTTCTCAATCTCCAACATTTAGATTTTGGTTTCTGGTTCTCAACCTTGAGATCCTTCTTCTCTCTTTTGTTCGATCCGTTAGGGAAGGGAAATATGAACTCTTCCGGCAATCCCTTAAAAACATGATGCCTTGGTTTTTCTTGCTTGACCACCAGAATTATGCACGCTGGTTATCCGTCCACATAAAAGATTTGGAGGAACTGGAACAGAAAGCACCCAGTGTTCACAGGTGTTTCTGTAATGGTCAGTTTGTAATTCGTAAGACAAACAGTCCGTTCTCTGCGATAGCTGTCGACCAAGCACACGAACAGCACAATGCAGTCATAAAAGGAGATGGTGGCGCTGTCGGCTTCCTGCGAGATCCTGCAATGTTAAGGAGGTGAATGCTTGTAGGTCCAGAGTTGATCAGCATTCTGGATGTTTGAAGTTCCGAGTAAGTCAAACAAACGCCTCCATCACGAACAATATTCCGCATTCCAAGGCAAGTTCCAGGAAAAAAAGCAAGCTCTCAAAGAGAGTTTTCTTGAATTCGGAAATCCTTTCAGAGAATCCTCCTCTGATCTTATTGTTTGGGATACGAAGGTTGTAATTGACAAGGAACGTGTGAGTGCATTAGTCAATGGCGAGGAAAGGGGCTTAGGCCTATACCGTAACTTTGTGAGAGAGCGCTTGATCCGGGGAGCGAAAACCTGCTTGTTTGCTCCATTACAGAAAACAGGAACTAAATTCACAACGATACCTTTGTATGCATGCCATGGTTGAATCTCTGGGTCTAGATAAATCCAATGCCTTGAGAAGCTTTCACACTTTCACTGGATCCGATACTACCTCATCATTTTCAATGAAAGAAAAAATGAGTGCATGACATGTATGGAAAACCTTCCCTGAAGTTACAGCTGCTTTTGAAGCTATTTCTCGTCCTCTACCCTCCATTCCTGATGAGTTATTTCAAATATTAGAGAAGTATGTAGTCCTCCTATACTACAAAGGTGGCGAAGAGTATTCCCTGAATGAAGTGGGAAAAGTTCTCTTCACATCTAAGAGTCCTACTTTGAATAACTTGCCACCCTCATCAGCGGCGTTGGAGCAGCATTCTCTTCGCGCCACATATCAAGCAGGTCAAGTTTGGGGCCGTGCCTGCTCAGTGAACGACCCAATACCAAGTCCAAATGGATGGGGCTGGACCATTATCGATAGAGAGTGGCAACCTGTCTGGTCATCTCTACCTCCGATTTGGGATACGTGCAGAGAACTAGTGAAGTGTGGCTGCTCCACTGGCTGCCAAACAAGATGCTCCTGTCGGAAGGCACAGGTGCCATGCACACTTCTTTGCACAAACTGCGCTTAAAACTGCTGCAACAAAAGGCAATTATAACAAAGTATTCTTTACTTTTAAAGAAAACATTTGAAAACACACGGTTTACTTAAGTTTATACACTTTAGAATGATTTCAATCATTTGCCATTATTTAATGCAGTGCTGAAGCCGAAGATGAGGATGATAACTTACCTTAGCACGCTGAAAACAGAGGCAGGGATTTTCATTATATCTACTTCCAGGCTTAAAATTATTTATGGTGATTGATTAACTTCCTTATTTTGCAATAGTATTGTAGTATAAATTTAGTAGTATTATGTAGTATTAATTTACATGTTTCATGTATCGTCACTCATAGTGTTTCCTCCCCCTGACTGTGAAGTCAGATATACAATGACCACGGATAACTCACAATGATATTACAACAATGACAGTGTTATGCATTTTCTGGAATATCTTAAGATTAAAGATAAGCTTTGTAAATAAAGTAAATATAGTTCTAAAAAATGTAAAAAAACCGTCTGGTCGCCATATTTGAACAACTGCCACCATATTTGACAGCTGCTGATTTCTTACTTAGATAATGGTTTTTAAAATCCACTAAACATATTAGTAACAGAGTATTTAAGAATGAATAAATTCCTAGTATTATGACCTTAAGAATGACAGCCTGGTTTGTGTAGGTGGCTCTTGCCCGAGTCCAGAAATACGCTCTTCCGCTGGTTTTCCTTTAATTACCGCGGCAGTTTTCATGGTAGCAGCGCACAGGTGGTATCATTGAAAAGCTTAAAGAATTTTATTTTTCTATGTTATAACAAAAAAAGTGGAATTTTGCGTTATATGGAAGTAATGAAGCAAAAAACTGAGATAAATTGAGAAATTTTCAGTTTTCCGCAATTTCCGGGAAAACCGTAAGGTTTACAGAAAAAATGCTAATTATAAAAAATATAACGTAACTTACAAGCTTTCAGATAAAAAAACTAAAATTACAATCGGATGAAAGATAGCCGAGATATTAACTATTGTAATAAAGCCTCCGCCGCAATTTTCAATGGCCGCCATTACGGTGTTCTACACGGAATTTGAGGTGGCTCCCTATCTGAAAAATTTACTTTTGCACATACCTATCCGCACACCAAGTGGCATATTCCAATCAAAAAGTGCAGGGTTTTTCAGTGTACTATGTTTATCTTCGCTGCAGCCTTCTCGTATAAAATGTCAAGTGAGGAAAAAATATGTATCCGCATACCAAAGCGGGTTAACCTTCTAGTCTGAGCCTTTTTAAGCAAAGTTCATAGATTAAAGTGATCATATTGCCAGCTTTATACAGTAGAACCTCATAAACTCGGCATTCAAAAACCCGGCATTCAAAAACCCGGCATTCTCAAAAACTCGGCACTTTTTTGAAAGTTTTATGTAAAAAATAGAGCTGTCAATAATCGATTTTCGAAAACCTATTCTACTTACCGATTTTCGACCGCCGTTTTAAAAGTCGAAAACCGAAAAATCGAAATCGATTTTTACCGAAAAGTCGAAATCGATTTTTTTTACCGAAATGTCGAAATCGGTTTTTTTACCGAAAAGCCGAAATCGATTTTTTTACCGAAAAGTCGAAATCGATTTTTTTTACCGAAAAGTCGAAATCGATTTTTTTACTGAAATGTTGAAATAGATTTCTACTGAACTATTGAAGTCGGTCTTCTGGATGTCTACATCGATTTTCTCAAAAAAGCCTACAGTATGTGATCGTGGAACGAAGTGACACCGCATCGTGTCCGTTGTCTATGGTAACCCGATGTGCTACGGATCTGAAATTTGGAATGTAGGTATAACTCCGGGTGAAACAAGTTCGAAAAATAAAATTCTGAAATTCATACTCCAGAACAGACATATAATGTAATGGTGACGGCTCACTTATAAATAAGGAGTCGAAATCGGTTTTTTTTAGTGAACTGGGGAAGTCAGTCTTTTGGATGTCTATGTCGTTTTTCTCGATTTAAAATGATTAAAAAACACTATTTTTTTTCGATTTATAATAATTAAAAAACATACTATTATGGAAATCATTCGATTATGGCAATCTCTACACAAAGGATGCATCGAGGTTTGCATTTCTTCCATTTTCTCATTCCACAAAAACAATCAAGGCGGTGTGACGCTGATACCCCACTGCCCTTTGGTCTGACAAATCTATACATATCTATAAAGTAAGGTGTTTGTATGTATGTATGTATGTATGTATGTATGTATGTATGTATGTATGTATGTATGTTCTGCTAAGGCTCAGAAACTACAACAAGCAGAAAAAAGAGGAAGGTGTCACATTAACCGTTATCATGTGTACGGTGGTGTAGTAAGGTTTTTAAACCGATTCGGTGTACTATATAATTATAATAAAATGTTTTCGTTTATATGGGATTTCCATTTTAAATTTTTTCGTAAATTTCTCGAATTTTTAACTCCTTACATATATATCGCAGACATATGCTCTCGCAGACTTTTTTGCGGTAAATTATCTCCTCTTTTGGAATAATTTTTTAAAAGAGGGGCTTACAGATCAAATAAGACGAATTGAAGGGAAAATCTTTTTTTTCATTATTGCTCAGCATTTGGATATACTTAGCAACCGATGTAAACAAATTACGTTTGAACTATAAACATATCGTAAACGTAGAATAGTTGATGAAATACTCATTTAATATCTTCTGATTTGATTGTATGTTTTTCTTTCATTATCTATGGTCTTCTATACACAGGTTAATTCTGCGAATAAACATTAGTGAACTGTTTCTTTTTCTGTAATCGTGTCATTCGCATTATATGTATGTTTGGATATAAGTTAAATTGTTTTTATATGCCTTTTGTCTTATTTTATTTCATATGTTGTTTAAGTGAAAATTACTGAAGATATATGATTAAATTACTACGTTAAAGTTTTTGTGTTTTGTTTTATCAGTTTATCAATAAAAACTGAATTGAGCATTTCATGCTAACATGCAAGTTTTTTCCCATGCTCATCCATTTTGCGTTTCAATGATAATTAGATACTTTTTTGTAATATATAATATCGTTTTGAATTAAAAGAGAGTTTTATCAATTGGAAATACGGTTCACTCCTGAGTAATTGTTATTTTAATACGAGAACTAAATTAGATTAACATTTTGAACACGTAACGCAGTGAATTTCGAAAGATTTTATTTGAATAATACTTTTGTTGAACTTTATTATGTCTTCTAAACTAAAATTAAGAATTCGTGTCTGCGGTTCCATGGGTAAAATGTAAACACTACCGATACACTCACGTCATTAATTACGTTAGAAAAGTAAAACATTTTACTACATTATTTAAAATCGATTCGTTCGAATATCTCAATCTATTATTCAATTAATTACGATGGAAAACACAATTAAGATCAATAATTTTATATCTATTTAGAGTAATAATATGTATTCTTATTTAGGTTCTCCTGTTATTATGTTGACATACAAACTCATATTCCGCGTAATCAGTATTTACTCATCACTACGACACGCTATTTTGTGATTGTTGGTTGTTTATTTTGCAACTGAATAGAAAGCGTCAGTCGCCATGGTCAGATACATTGAGCTTTAGGAGATTATTCGTTGGTTGGTTTCTGTTAGTTTGTTGTTTTCATTTGCTTTCGTTTCGTGTCCATTTTTTGTGTTCTTTGTTTGTTTTCTTTGTTGTCGTTCTTAGTTGTTCATTTTGTAGTCTATGTTTATATTCTTTGGTTGTGCTCTTGATTTTTGTTCCTTGATTACCTATTTGTCGGTTTACACCTTTTATGCCGGCTATTGGTTAGAGTTTAATTCATTTCTTTTTTCTTGGTGGTTTTTACATTGAACTTATATTCTTTGGTTGTACTCTTCATTTATGTTCCACGATTATTTATTTGTCGGTTTACATCCTTTTCTACCGGGTATTGGTAAGTGTTTAATTCATTTCTTTTTTCATGGTGGTTTTTGTAGTTTTCGTATTGGTTCGTTTCGTGTTCTTTCCACTTTATTTCAAGACTCCTAATGTAGTTTACAGAAAGGAGAGGAGAAGTTTTAGTATGTATCATTTTCTCAAGCTGTCTTCTAAGCGGGAAAAAGTATAACTATTTGCAGTCCGAAATGCACCCGGGCGAAGCCGGGTACGAAAAGCTAGTACCATTATAAATAAAAAATAAAGGATAATTAAAGCGGACAATTGCAGATGGACCCGTGGATATTCAAGGCTATTTCGGACCTTACCGTTTCCCAGCAGGCGACGTTTTCATCTTGGCGGTGAAATAAGAAACGGCAAATTCTTCTAGGATTTGAAAAGGAAGCACTTTACAGTAATCCTTGTTCGTAAGCTGCATTTTATGATTACAGCAGTAATATTTTCATAATAGGATGAAAAACACAGAAGATGATTTACATTTACTGCTACAATCATACATATACATTACTTAATTTTACTTAATTATAACTTAATCATTACTTAATCTTACTCCAAATATAATATAATAGTAGGAGCAGTATTTATAATTGAGCCGTCACCATTACATTATATGTCTGTTCTGGAGTATGAATTTCAGAATTTTATTTTTCGAACTTGTTTCACCCGGAGTTCTACCTACATTCCAAATTTCAGATCCGTAGCACATCGGGTTACCATAGACAACGGACACGATGCGGTGTCACTTCGTTCCACGATCACATAATGTAGGCTTTTTTGAGAAAATCGATGTAGACATCCAGAAGACCGACTTCAATAGTTCAGTAGAAATCTATTTCAACATTTCAGTAAAAAAATCGATTTCGACTTTTCGGTAAAAAAATCGATTTCAACTTTTCGGTAAAAAAATCGATTTCGGCTTTTCGGTAAAAAAACCGATTTCGACATTTCGGTAAAAAAAATCGATTTCGACTTTTCGGTAAAAATCGATTTCGATTTTTCGGTTTTCGACTTTGACTTACCGACTTTTCGATTTTCGACGGTCGAGTTACCGATTTTCGAAAAAAATCGAAAAAAATTGACAGCCCTAGTAAAAATCCTAATACTCTAGAAATTATTGTAAATGATGAACGCTTATCTATTTTCATTGTTTCGTTTACCTCATTAGAACCACATGTTTAGATTAGTGGCGATAGCAACTGTTTTTCGTTAATACAATTAGTACTTTTGTTAAATTTTATTTTGACATGACTTCAAAAAAAGAAAACCCATAAGTGGTGTTACGAAACATAAACAGAAGAGTCTTACGATTGAAAAAAAAGTGGAATTACTAAGAAAACTTGAAAGAGGTACTTCAGTGAAGAGACTTTGCGAAGAATATAGCATTGGTAGTTCCACTTCGTACGACTTAAAGAAGAAAAAATCGGTACAACATACATTGTACAAACGTTCTCATATACGTACTAATGCGTCGTTTAGTTATCTTTAGAAAATGAAAATCGTAGGAGCCTCTTTTTAGAAAAAATTTTTTGTTCAAGTTGCCCAAAAATAAACTAGCCTTATATTCATTCATTGAAAAAAATGAAATATTCATTCACTAAGAAAAAGAAATACGTAGTACTATTGTAAATGTATACTCAAGTAACTGTACGAAATTTGATCAAAATCGTTAGAGCCGTTTTTGAGAAAATCGAATTTTTGTTAAAGTTGCCCAAGAGTAAACTAGCCTTATATTCATTCACTGAGAAATATGAACTATACAGTATTATTGAAGACGTAAGCTAAAGTTACTATACGAAATTTGATCAAAATCGTTGTAGCGGTTTTTGAGAAAATCGGATTGTTGTTAAAAATGCGTAGAATAAACTACTCTTAATTTTTGAGCAATGTCAACCATTTCTACGTATACTCTGCTCAGTATGATAAAATGCCTAGGTACGAGATTTCATTCATTTTCGCTCTACTGTCTAGGCTCCAGAGCCAGTAACAGACAGATGGTAGGATATACGAGCATAGTAGAGTTTTTTTAGATTAGAGAGTAGGTTAGTGAGCAGGTCATATACGGGGAAATTAAAGACTTGCGCTAATTATCATAATAAATTTATTAACTCTGACCGTAGATCAATATGTAGGTCGGCTTTAGGGCACAATAAACCATGCGATAATAATACTATCAGTAATAAAGCCGCTATTGGAAATGAGGGATGCACCCTCCAAATCTCTGAAATAATTCCGAAGCGACACATAAGTGACACTCTAAAAATTTTAACTCTAAATTGCCGGAGTATCAGGAATAAGGCTGCGGAACTTCAGAATTTACTAGAACAAACAGAGGCAGATATAGTAATAGGCACAGAGAGTTGGCTAACCTCGGATATTCACGACCGTGAAATTTTCCCCTTACGATATACTATTCACAGACGAGATAGGACAAATAGGAGCGGTGGAGGGGTGTTTATAGCAGTGAATAATACAGTAATAAGTTCTCCGGTCAAGTTTGCTGTAAACAATATTGAAAGCACTTGGTGTACTATAAACAGTGAAGGTTTGGGAAACATTCATGTATGTGCATATTATAGGCCGCCAGCTTCAAACGCAGAAGAAATATACGATCTAGAGCCTCAAATAAATTCACTAATGAAGAAGAATAGTAAAAGCATTATCATAGTAGGAGGAGACTTCAATCTACCCTCGATAAATTGGCAGAGTTGTAGCTTCATACCATCCGGTAGGAATCGCGAGTCATGCGAAGCGCTAATAGACATCTTCAATAAACATTCCCTCATCCAGGTAGTCAAAAAACCTACGAGAGCGAACAATATATTAGACTTACTAGCAGTTAACATCCCCGAGCGTGTTTCCGAAGTAACTGTTGAAGAAGGAATCAGTGATCACCAATCAGTTCGAGTACTTTTGGATATAACTGTCGCAAAATATCGCAAGCCTAAGCGGAAAGTGTACATGTATAAAAATGCCAACTTTGAGGATTTCAAAGAGAAACTCATCAAGGATTACGGCGATTTCAGCAAATCGACAAGCACAAAAAACGTTGAGGAAACTTGGAAAGCATTTCTATCAGAAATTAGAATTGGTATTAATACGCATATACCAAGTAAATTTATTAGCGATAATGGGGAACCAAGGTGGTATAATCGGCAGGTTAGATGCGCCCTCAGACACCAAAGAAAGCTTCACTCGAAATTTAAACGCATCAATAACTGTAAGTCACCGGAGGAAGTAATTTCAATTTCACTTAAGTACAGAGATTGTCGGACTAAGACCAAAAAGGTTATGCGCAAAGCACTAACAGACATCAAGAAAAAGACTCTTAGTGAACATCTAAGTGAAAATCCCAAATGCTTTTGGTCATATGTTAGAGAAGTTCAAGGTCGACGCCCAACCGTAGCCCCGTTAATAAACGACCAAGGAGAGGTAGTTAGCGATAGCACAGATAAAGGAAATTTGTTAAACTTATTTTTTCAGAGCGTATTTACTACCGAAGACGTGAGAGCGAAGGTCGTGGCGCCCGAACCAGGCAAGGAAAAAATGAACGATATAGTCATATTAGCGAAAGGGATAGCTAAACAGCTTAAAAATATCAAGTCAAATAAATCTCCGGGTCCAGAAGAGATACCAGCTAGAGTATTCAAAGAGTTAGCACTGGAAATAGCACCTTATCTCGAAATAGTTTTCAATAAGTCACTTAGTCATGGCGTTGTACCTAAGGAATGGAAATTAGCCTTTATAACGCCGTTACACAAAGGTGGGAAAAAAGACGACAGAGAAAATTACAGGCCAATTTCGCTTACCTCCCTATCTTGCAAGGTTCTCGAGCACATTATCGCTAGCTCCGTGATGGACTTCTTAGATAGTCAGAACTTGCTAAGTAAATATCAGCATGGCTTCAGGAAGACGAGATCTTGTGAAACACAGCTTGCTCTGTTCGTTCACGATATACTAAGATCAGGAGACCGTAAGACTCAGTTAGATGCTGTTTTCCTCGACTTCAAGAAGGCTTTCGATAAAGTCCCGCACAGTAAGTTAGTGAAGAAATTAAATGACTGTGGAATAAATCGAAAGATAATCGAGTGGATCAGGGACTTTCTTAATGAGCGTGAACAAATAGTAGTTATAGATGGATTTAAATCAGATTCAGTCAGCGTAGCCTCAGGCGTTCCACAGGGAAGTGTAATCGGCCCCCTACTATTCCTTTTATACATAAACGACTTAGATAAGGTTATTAAAAGTAAAATCAAGTTATTCGCGGATGATACAGTAGTTTACAGAGAGATTAACAGTCCTAATGATCAATTATTACTTTCTGACGACTTAAATGCAATTCTCGAGTGGTGTAAAGAGTGGCAGTTAGAATTGAACTTAGGAAAGTGTTCCTTTATGAGATTCTGGGGAAACAAAAACATTGACACGACGAATTACACTGTTGAAGGCGTCCAGCTAAAACTAGCCGATTCCGTCAAATACTTAGGCGTTACTTTAACAAGCAACCTCTCGTGGGATATGCACATACGAAATATATGCGGGAAGGCTAAACAGAAACTAGGATTCATCAAACGCATAGTAGGTAAAAGTGAGGAAAAAGTCAAAGAGACATGTTACTTCTCGTTAGTAAGACCGCTATTAGAGTACGCGTCGAGCATATGGGATCCGTACGTGAAAGGATCAATCTCAGAGTTAGAAAGAGTGCAGCGAAAAGCCGCTAGATTCGTCAAAAATTGTTACGATAGAAACAATAGTGTTACAGCCTTGATACAGGACTTAGGATGGGAATCACTAGCTGAGCGCCGATCACGCTCTAGGTTAAAACTTCTCGAAAGATTTAGAACGCATATATTCTCCAGCGATGTCGAAGAAATAATAAGAGCGCCAACTTATATTGGGAGAACGGACCATCCTCGTAAAATAAGAGAGATAGCCTGTAGGACTGAGAGGTATAAAGGCTCGTTTTTCCCTAGAACGATAGCTGAGCAGAACAGAAGTTACGAAAGGAAATCAGCCGACGTAGAATGATACTATACATTATTATGCGCTTTACCTTGGTGCTATTGCACCCCCTGCCACACACCATTGCGGTGGCTTGCAGGGTGAACTATAGATATAGATATAGATATAGATGTCATTGCAAAAACCACTTTTCGGATTCAGCGACACCTAAAACGTATATTTCCGTAAAAATCTCGAGGTCAAATTTTTTCGCGAAAACAATACTTTCTCGATACTTCGTATGAGAAAGTAAAAAACGGAAATATTGAACTTTTATGCAGAGAGTGTTACACCTAAAGCAATGTGTAGCCGTAAAACACTGCACGTCCCGGTTAAATATTGTTGATAAGATATTGTTTGAGCGGTTTCGTCAGCGAAGAAGTGAAGGTGTACCTATTTCAGGCCTAATGCTGATATAACAAGCGAAAATTTTTCACAATAGGAAAAAGAGTGGTAGAAGATGACACTGAAAACTGGGTTGATATCGACAATGATGCGCCTGTCGAAATAGTGGACATAGTTTTGAAATCTGAGCATGAAAATGATTAAGAAAATCAAAGTGATGATGATCAAGAGATAGTTAAGGACAAACCTTCAATAGATCGCTATATACAGTTGGTCACATATACAATATCTGTTTTGCAACAACGCTCTTGCATTGATTTTCAAGAGATTATGTGTTGGTATCGAATAGAAGATAAACTTATGAAGGAAAAATCAAAATGCATGACGCAAGCTAGTTTGCCTTATCTGTTTAAAAAAAATTCTTAGAATAATGTGATGAAAATAATGTTGTAAATGCGTATTAGATATACGCTTTATTTAACGTTCGTTATTTGTTTTTTAACGGTTCTTTTATATTTCCTTGTTTTAGTGCATGTATAAGAAATAGTCTTTATTGATAATGGGTTCCCTTTTAATTGTTATACATCAATTGAATTATATAATCAGTTACCAAAAATGTACATTACTTAAGGATTGTTTATAAATCTTCAAAAACCAGGCATTTTCAAAAACCCGGCAAATGCTAGGTCCCGAGGTTTCCGGGTTTATGAGGTTCTACTGTATTAGGTTTCATTTAATTGAATTAAATATTTTTTTAGGTGTTTTGAAAATAAATGGCATATCCCTTAAATATGCTCTTGGATTAGAATAGAATGCGATGTTTTTCTGATTCGGTTCCCCGCTTACCGAAATATTTCCGTCTTAATTTTTTTTCATTGAGGAACTACATTTCGCATCGCAGTGAATTTGATAGGATATTTTGTGCACGACAGTTATTTCATTCGTTTAGAAAAGTAGAGAGTATTCGGAAAATATCACAGGCTTAAATTCTTATACGGCTTTGAAATGATCGCGCGAGTCCATCTAATGAATTTTTATAACCTTTCCTCCCTCAAATTAACGCAATTAAGCTCTCTTCTCCGATAAAACTAAATGATGGTCCAGTTCCTAGGTTAGACGACTAGAAAGGTCTCAGATAATTAGACCAGAATGAGAGTGTTCTAATCCTTATTTAATGCAATCCCGTAAAGTTCAATAGCACGTCTCCTAGATAGAGAAAATGCTAATGATTGTTAAGCAACGGAGCTTTCCCCAACCTCCTAGGAAATCCATTGTTGCGCCGCTATTTTTTGTACCCCCCGCTCATGAATAATAGACGACGTCAAAGCGACCCTTGACCCCTTTTGTCTCTCCCCCCCTTTACCCCCTCGACGCTACCTCCGCATCCTACTTCATCCTCATCAGAAAGATTTTCCACCGTCTCTCTCTTTCTCTCTCTCTCTCTCTCTCTCTCTCGACGACACTTCCCATCGACCCTTTCATCATTCCGATTGGACGGTAGGACTGAAGAGACGGAAAAGCTTCCATTTTTCATTTCTCTCTCGCTTTCTCTCCCTCTCTATCAAAAGAGTGAGAGAAAATAGAGGATATGGAACCCTTCAAAGACCTGCCGTATTTTCTTCCTTTCTCCACCACTCTCTCGTGATTTTCTCCCTTTCTTTATCCTCTTCATCGATTTACTGTCCAATAAAGGGTCTCTCCCCTCCTCCTCCCCCTCCCATCCCACCTTCCTCCCTCGGTCCTTCATCCTTGACGTTTTCGACGATATCCGTGCCTCCGCCCTCCCGCGCAATATCTCCTTCACGTCTCACGGAGATTGTCAGAAGTGTTGAGCGGTTTATTTCCAGTAATTTTTTTTCTCCGGGAGGAGGAGGAATGTTCGGCGTCGTCGTGTCTCCGGGACGGAATGTTTCTCGGATCTGAAGGATTGGAGGGGGGAGGGAATGGGGGGGGGGGGGGGGGGTGAAAGGGGAATTGTTTGCGTCTGGTTTCGTAGGAATCGATCCCTCGAGGACCTTTTGTTGCGGTTTTTGAGTTTCGGTTACGTTCACGATTTTTCGAGGGTTATAATGATACGTGTTTGTGTATCCAAGAGAAACAGCGTCTTCCGGATGAAAACATGTTTGCTGGCGAAAAACCGCTCGAGGAATTGACTCCGAAGTGACTGTTTGACCCCATTGTTTTTCCTCCTTTTTTTATGCTATGAAATGCTGCGGTGAAATATTATTGTCTCCTTGGCAGAATGTTTCTCGTTCTGCAGGACGAAAGACGGATTTGTCGAGAGCGCGATGGAGGTGTCTGGTGTTTTTTTATTGAGCAGCTTTGTTTGTCCATGATGTGCATAATTAGAGGACCTAATTTCTCGAGGACGAAATATGACAAAAGTTAAAAAGTTCCCATTCTTATTTTCACCGTTACATATTTATTGCTCCTTTGTCATTCTCACGGACATGTTTCATGGCCCGCCGTGCACGGCTGGTCGAGCAAACTTTTTTGATGTTTCAGCGCAGAAGAAGTTCACGCTGAACTTTATCCAGGCATCCGAAAGTTGGTCGCCGTTATTACATAGATTTTCCACCAAAAGAGAAAAATCATCCATCCCGAAGGACACTTCGCCCGATTGCTTTTTTCTTTCGAGTTTTTTTTTGTTACTTTTCTTGGCCCGCCGACTTCGGAGATAATAACACGACGGCCATCAATTATTAACGGTTCGTCCAATCAGTCATAGTTGTAGGCACCTATGTTTACTCTTCAAAAAAGTTAGCGCCACTTTCATTTGTCGTAAAATCGTGTTCTCAACGATCGATTGGCGCACATCCGCGTCCGTCTTTCCCAAAAAACTTCTAATAATATTTAGCGATTTTCTTTTTGTAAATTAACTTCGTAGTGGAAAATCCTTACTCTAATTGATGTAGACAACGCCGTAAAGTTTGTACTAACTGAGGTATACCGCATTTTCGAAACTTTCCATGAATCTCGATCCGAAAGCACGGCTATTTTTTTATCCAATTACGAAGATATTATTCACGGGTGCGCGTAATATGTTTGGTGTTGTTTTACCGGCGTACGATTTCTGAGAGCCCGTATGGCACCAAGAGGAGAGGTGCTACGCGAGGCACGTGCATTTAAGTTTATATCCACGCCCGAAAACAGCCATTGTTGAGTGTATTTCGCGGTTAACGCAATTTTATCATCATTTCAAAACTTCCTTTCCTGCGATCGACTTACCGACTCGAAATTTCGCGCGGAAAATTCCCATGACATTCCCATATTGCACGAGCCAATGCGAACGTAACGCTATAGAAGGCGTCGCCCAAGACAAATCACCAGTTTTCCCTTAACTCCTCCCGCCGCGTCCAAGGCCAGTGAGTGCCGCCTCCCCTCGGTCCCCACCCCATTCGCCTCCCCTCGGTCCCCACCCCATTCGCCTCCCCTCGGTCCCCACCCCATTCGCCTCCCCTCGGTCCCCACCCCATTCGCCTCCCCTCCCCCCGACCGCGTATCGCCAAGCTCGCTCCAACAATCTACCCGGCCACCACATCCATCCTCTAGCTCCAACTATAACACTCCCGACCGCCCACTTTCATCACGTCTCTTCATGTCGCGAATATCTCACGAAAAAATATATATCATACATCATTTGGAAGTTCGGAGGAAGTGGATGAGACGTTGGTAGGATGGAGAAACTTTTCATTTCTTTCTCTTTTCCTCTCTCAATCTTTCAAAGGACGCGGACCGAAAGAGACTCAGCCGAGCTTCTGGAAATAAAGATTTTTTTGGTCCAATCAGACGGTCTCATCGACGTCTCCCTGTCTTTTATCTTACCTCCTCCCTTGTTCCACGTCCCAAGTTTTCGTGCGTGAAATCAAAAGGTCGGGAAGGGGCTTATAATGATTTTCCGGACCGATATATGTAGCTGCGAAAAATGTGCGAGATTGTCAATTTTCAAGCGAGAGGGATGACGTATAAAACGCTCGATTTGCGTAGAGAAAAACTTATTCGAATTATTAGGTTTGTCTTTCTTCGAGTTGATTAAATTTTTAAAAAAATATCTTTTGAATTAACGTTGGAGAATAATTTAGTTTGAGAATCGGTGAAATGTGACGAGGAAATATTTTTCTTCGTTCTATCTGATCCTAAATTCTACAAAAAATCGATCGTTATTACAGTTACGACTTAATTCTTTCGACTTATGGGAAATGTAGTAATTTTATGAGAGTGCCTACGAATTACTTAATCACATCTATTTCGTATAGAAGTTCAGTAATTTGTTTAGCGATTTTAAAATCATGAATACCTTCCATTTTGATAAAATATATTTTATTGCTAATAAAAACTTCATACTTATATAATTACTGCGGCAATAAAGAACAAAGATAACATTTATGGTAGTGTAATCTCTTTGCTTGCGAGGTCAGCGATTATAGGTACCGCTTTCAAGAACTCCCGCTGTAACGGTACACATTCATTGTCTCGACTGCTATCGATGAGAATAAATCCATAAAACTACAACAACGGTGCATGTATATCGTTCGCTTTTTGTTCGCGTATTAAAAACAAAAAAATAAATAAATACGCCACGGTCAATCCGCAGTCTTACGTTAGCATCGCGTGTTACAAGCCATCTTAATAACCCGGACGTCATAATAATTTGTCTCCGTTCTCTCGGGCTGGTATCATTTCTTCCTAACGGTGCTCTAATTCACACATGCCCGGGTCGTTTTAATGGTCCTGAGATATCTGGATAGATCTCCAGTCCCGTAATATTCTCAAGTCATTTTTACCCGAGGGCAATAGTGTGTGTGTGTTTATGCGTGCGTGGGTGGGCTCTCACTGGAGCCAACGTTTAACGGAGTGAGCGCGGGAGACAATGGCCTTGTCGAGGGAGGTGTGCGAAGGGAGGGAGAAAGAGGGAGGGAGCCGTAGAGACGGATGAGTGGGAGAGAGCGAGGTGGTGGATGTTTGCAGGGGAACGGAGCGGGGTCAGAATGTCACTCGGATGGGGTCGAGAGATGCTTCGGAAGTGCGGGAGCGGTGGAGGGGGGCAGAGGGCGCTCCGTGTTCCTTGCGTGCTTTTTTTTAAATCCCTCTCGCGCCCGTGCGTGCTCTACCGGGTGGTTTACGTGTCGTCGTAATTGCGCCCCTCATTCTCCTCCCCCATATTCTCCCCCGCTCTTTTAAAAACGCTCGTTCCAAAAGCGTCTCCGCCGCACCCTATTCCTCCCTCGTCTTTGAAGCGCTCCCCACCCCCTCTCTGACGCGCCCTTCCCAGCACCCCTCTCCTATTTTATCTCGTTTTTTTATTTGACTTCCTTCCTTCCCTTCTCAAAGCTGCATAACCCATCACTCTTTTTTTACGCCGTATGTGCGTGAGTGTCCGTGACTTCCACCGGTTCGCAGCCTCTCCCCCTTCCCCCTCCCCTGCCCTGCTATACATAACCTCGTTCCTCACTCCACCTGCTCTCTCTCTCTTTGTCTGCACGCCTCTTCTCCCTGCAGATTCGTCTAGACTGATTGCGGCATTCCATAACCGTTTGCCAACGTGGTGCTGGCGAGTTGATGAAGGAGGAGTGGGGTATGGGGCGCGTCGACTGTGTTGCTAAGTTCGAACTGTTTGTTTTGGAGCGTGGAGCCTCACCGAGGTTTGAGCATGAATTGTTTATGTTCCGGTTCATTTCTGTGGTAACTGGTTGCGACTCTTTTCGTTAAACGTCGTCTCAGTTAGTCAAACTCTTATTTTTAGGGGATGTCTTTTTAAAAAAAGACTGAAAAATGAAATACGATGGCTGGAAAGATGTGCACCGAAGATTTTTAGCTTCCGAAATAATGCGGAAATTACGATTTTGAAATAAACAAATCGCTTAAGGATAGGTATATATTATATCATATATGATGTACCTAATGGAAGTGACTCGATTCAGAAATATTTCCTTGTCAGGCAATTGTACATAGTATATCGAATTTGAGGTTTTGGTGATCGTTAATATGGGTAGCTGTGGTTGGAATCATCGGAGCTTTTCAGAATAGCTCTGATTACATTGGCAACTCGCAACCCGGAATAAGCGCCTTTACTTCGGGTTTTCTCTCCATTGATGCCTCTCATGAGCACACACAAATGCGCCGTTGAAACAGAGCTAGAAATGTGTTTCGGTCTTAGGAAAAAAGTAAAGTTTATATTGCGGTCATTGACCACGCGCTGAAACTGTGCCTCAATCGTCGCCTTTCGAGTTACGATAACGAATTTCTGCCGAAATATCTCTTATTTCGGATTTTTTCCTCGGCGATTGTCATGTTCCTTTAAATTCCCACAAAATCGAAAGCCTCCTTCCATATTTATTTCGATAGATTACCCAATAAACGGACCGAATATCAAACATTTCCCTCTAATGTGATTCTTGAATTATGCCGTATTTAATGATGTTTATATCGGAAAATGTAAGACACGTATATGTTACGGTTAATGTTGTAAAACAGTGCATTAACGTGAACGACCGGTCTATAACGTCAATGGCCTACAGTATTGGGAGTTGACGTTAACGACCGGTCTTTCACGTCATTGCCCTATCATTTTGGTCAATGATGATAGTATCAACAATGTCCGGACATTCACGTTATTGCCTGCTCCTGTTCGGCCATTGTTTTATAAGTTTACACCTTGCAAGGAGAAATTTCTTGTATTGGACAGCGTACTGAAGTCTGCTAAAGGAAAGGAGGCAGAATCTGGCAGCTGCGTCTCAGGCTCACAAGGAAATCGACGCTGTCATTGTAAAACTAAATGTCCAAAATAAAAAATGAGCTTGCCGTGCTGCTGTTGAACTCCGTGATTCCATATGTTATGGAAGTTTATCTTGCAGCAATAAAGTTGATTAAATAGTTACGTATTTTACGATTTATTTCATTGACGTATCAAATTTCGACACTGTCCGACGAGCAACGGTCAGTAATGAGAAAGCCCGGACGATGTCGATATTATTATCCTTTAAATAACAATAGTGGCCACATAAATTCGGGAATTTACGGGAAAAGACGGTTAATATCGTCATTGACCGTCAATTTTGAGAATTCACGTTATTGACCGGTCGTTTACGTCAGTACCCAAATAACAACATTAACCGTAACATATAAATATCATTTCTTGTCATACATGTAAACATAAAATCATCCTAACAATGATCTCCTCCCTCCAATGTCTCTTCCACTTCTTTTACCGTTTCCAGAACCCAGATTTTATTCTTTCCTCTTTGTATCCTAACACTTAGGCGTTGTTATTAATGTAGACACTGGTATAAAAACAAAACGGAGATTTGACTTAAACATTAACAGATTTTTTGCCTTCGCTTTTCCTTCTGCATTTTTGAAGCTGCTATTAATAACTTTACGTTTCCTTAATCCTAATCACCCTTCTCGTGTCCTTTCGACGTTCATTCCTTTGTTGACGAATCTCGCCTCCAAGGCGAGAGACAAATGCTCTTTCGAGCGTGCTGGTGCAATTTTTGCTGTATTTTTTTTGCGCAATTCACGCCCGCAGTAGCACAGCCGCTGATCGCCCGTGAACAACGAACAGTGAGGTTTTGCAAAAAATGAAAGGGGGAGTGATGAGGTAAAACTAACTAGACCCTACCCACCTTTGTATACCTTTACAAGGAGTGGACAGGTTTCCTTGTCTCTTTCTTCTGTCGAAATAATGCGAAGCAATTTTGAAAACTCATGATAGATTCGCTTTTCGTGGTTTCCACTCGTGGAAGTTTCTTTACGTTCTCATCGGGGGTCCTTTCCGCTTCAAAGGAGCCACAAAAAGAGTCTGCGTTGGTTTCGGTTGACGATATTTTTCCCAGACGCGTTCGAATTGCTATGTTTTTGCAAAAAATAAGCTGGAGATAGGGTTTTTTTCTTGAAGAAATATATTTTAAAGGTATTAACACAATAACTCTGCCAGGAATGCGTACCGAAGGAAGCTGTTCCTTTTCTGTTAAATATAGTGTGTGATTCGGGATGAATCCTCAATATAAAACGCTTATTTTGTCAATTTGCGTAACGCCTTTTAACGTGCTTTAACGAACCTTTTCATAAATTTCTTTGGTTTTTAATAATAATCCGCCACTCTTAGTCAATAATATAGAATTGTCTATGTATTCACGTATTGATATATAGGTGGACCACGGAAACTTTCTTGTAGCTTAGGTGGACCGCGGGTAACTTCCCGTAGCTTAGGTGAACCTTAGTATCAAAAAGGTTGAGAAACGCTGGTTTAGAACATTTAATTCATATTTCGTCATTTTCGTCGGGCCCTTACTCTAGTCATAAATAAAATAGCTAAATTAATGAGAATTAATTGAGAGAGAGTGGTTTCAGTTGTTTGGACGGGTATAACGGCCGATACTAACCGAAGTGCCGATTTTTTGCTGATTTTCTTTTGATACTCATTTTGAATGAAGGAAACGCAAAGATTTGATCGGGCAACAAACTCAAAAAACCGCCCGTGGGCGGTTCGTGAACACGCGATCTCTCGTTCGAAATGCGATCATCGCGCCGCGCGTATATGGTGGCATTTTTAAAAAGAACTAACGGAGGCGATGATTAGTACTTCTGCGAACGCTAATTTCTTATTCCGACTTATCGAACCGCCTGCGCAGAATTTTTTCCCGAAATAATGAAATATCGCGTTTTTTTTTAGCGTTTATTGTGACCCCAAACGATTATCTTTTGCGAAACGGTGCTGCCCGCGTCCGCTAAAGCCTCCAAAGCAGGTGGTCTTCCTCGGTGAATTTTTTGGAGTAACTCCCCCATCCGCCCTTATTAGCTACACTTTATGGGAGGGAGAGAGAAAAAGAGAGCGAGAGAGAGAGAGAGAGAAAGGAGAGCGTAACATATTTTCTTCCAGTACTTGGAAATTTCGGTCAGGAAAGGAATTATTAAAAAAAGGAACAAAATCTCGAAAAGAAAAACGGCGTGCTTGCACGAATTCAAAAACGGTCCACGTCACGAAACACGTGGATTGAATACGCTTGGCGTGATTTTATTCCGTTCGCGTGATTCGTTTAAGGTGAGGGGGGAGATTTGAGGGAAGAGTGGTAGGGGACGAAAGAGTTCTTTGGGAGTCTTTTGTGTGTTAAACCACGCCTTCTGATAAGAAAAGGTTTGTGGATGGGAGCGTGCGGGTGTGTGAGTGTGTGCGTGTTTGTACGAGCAGCTGATGGCCGCCGCCATCGCTTCACTCTGTCTCTCTCCCTCGCTTTTTTCCTTCATTGCCTCCTCGCTCGATCGCTCACTCCCTTCCTTCAAACGATGCATTCAATCGTCGTTTTTAGGATTCTAGCGACCCAATACGCGTCCTCCACTCCATTTTCTTTCTTTCGCTCCTCTCTGTCCCTTATCTCCTATCGCTCCCACTGGCTCTCGCTTTTTCCGCGGCGCAGTAGATAAGCGCCCCGAGAGGGAGTTGTTGGGTTTGCGGTGCGGCGCGGCATTCATCGGGAGGCGTGGCCATGAAGGCGAAAACATGGAGGGAGTGTGGGAATAAAAATTCGGTTCAGGTCGTTTGTTTTCGCGTGGATTGGATGCCAGCTGGAAGACAGGATTTTTTTCGGGCCATTTGTACAAAAAAAAGAGGAGATTGGACTTACGAGGAAAATTTTGTATAGTCGACAAAAAATTAAATAGAAAAATAGATAGTATATAGAGCAAATTATCAATAGATCTCTTACCTGCAGGATTTTTATACCATTTCGATATTGCTACGTAGACATTATTCAAGCATGATAAAGATTAAATAAGTCTTTAAGCATTTTCCTTTTAAGTTTATTTCGAGGGAACCTGCTTGTATAGAGGGAATTTGATGGAAAATTTAAATTAACCTTAGTCAGTTGCGTAAAAAACTCGAAACAAATCTACTATACCACGGGCAGTCCATCATCATGCTTTGGAAGGGCGCTGAAACAAACGAGCGACGTTGCAGATTTGCACCGATGCGTCTCGAATCAAACGGGTGCGTTTGTCTCGAAATACTACCGAGCAAGCACTCATGCGAGTTATTGGGAGTGAAGCTAATTGAGCGACATATTTCCTCACCGAAAATGATCGCGTTCACTTCGATACGACATGATACCGAACTCACAGGAAGACTTTACAATTCGGATCATTAAGAAGATGGACGATGACGTCGTCATTCATTTTAGTAGGCTAAAAAGCGCCGCGATAGTTTCTATGGCTTTTGTGAGTGCTGGAGCGTATGGAGGAAAGTGATTAGTAACCTGACGCCTTCGAAAAAAAAATGGGATGGAAAGAAAAGGTTAGGCAGCGAAGTGGAGAAGGATTATATAGATGGAGGGCGAGAGGAATGAAAGGAGAGAGGGATGTTCACGGTTACGCCAGCATATTCACTCGTGCGGAACGGAGGAACTTCACGGTCCCGGAGTCGTCATAGGTAAACCAAACAATCAAGGAGAGGGATAGATGAGAACTTTCTCCTTCTACTTCCTTCGAAAATGCTATGCAATCTTGGAATAATCATCCGTTTAATGTCGTCATTAGACGTCCGATGGGAATCTTCGCGACGATTTCTTTTCTTTTCAGAAAGTGGTGTACGACATCCAGTGCTGGATCCTTCCAAACATTCTTACGATCTGCACTCTTTTCTGATTCTTTTTTTTCTTCCATGTAAATTCCTTCGAGTTCCTTTCCGCTCTTGTCCTTCGATTTTCCCCTTTCTGCGCTTAGCGTCTCTTGAAATCATTTCGATTCATTCAGGAGACCATCCCTTTTCCTCCACGCTTTCAATATTCCCTTTTCTTTACTTTGGCATTTATAAATTGCTCGAGTTAAATAAATGTGTTGAATACGTTCCCACACGAGTGTATGCAAACATTAAAAAGATGCGCAAGCGTGTCATCATCCCACAAGCAGGGACGGATTAACGAATTTGCCGCCCTTAGGCACTATAAACTTCGCCGCCCCTGTACCTATATGAAATTTTAAATATCTTTTTAAATAAAACATTTTTGTCTCCATTTACCTTATATAATTAATTTTTATTTGAAATTTAGCATACTTTAGTATAATAATTGAGTATTATTATTAAGTAATAAGTTATATTTTTTTAAAATGCCGCCCTAGAAATTTGCCGCCCTATGCAAGTACCTATTCGCAAATACGGCCCTGCTCGCAATGCAAGTGACGCCAGAGAGATCTTTGTAGTTGGCTTCCCACCTTTCGATTCCTTGGATGGCTGTTATTTGAGCTGGGACGGTCCCCTTCCCTACTTAGCCGTGGAGAGGAAATAAATGGCCTCTGCGAAGTGAAGCCGTGCGGTGCACTTTCGTCCAGAGAGGGCCAATGCAAAATCGGGTTTCCATCCACTCGTCTCCTGGATACATAATATGTGTGTGAAAATCTACGTTTTTACGAAATGCCGAACAAAACGTGCGTTCGCGAAAAACATGCTTCCTCAAGTGGATTGCAGCTGCGATGTAACGGTGAAACTTAAACGAAACGAAATAACGTCCTTGGGACACTTACGGATCACTATGTACCATGCTGTGAGGCGCAGGATTCGCTTATCAAACAATTTTGTGCTTTCACGCTCGAATGATATGCTGCCAGTCGCAGAGGAACGAATATTAACGGATTTCTGCGCACAGCCCTCTCAAGATTTGGATTCCACAGATCCGTATCGTTCCTCGAAGCTCGTTTTATGCGGGCGTAGTTTTCCTAGAATTCCACTCATATCACAGTGCAGATTATCTTTCTTGCGAATACTATGAGTGTTGTTTTATTCCTAAGCATCATTATTATATGGCTGTTACGTTTAGTTAATTAAAATGCATCGTTACCTTTTCTGGCCATAGTTACACTTATCAACTTATTCACCGATTAAAGCAACGTCCCCATTAATCTTTGTTGAAGGCATTAAAAACCGAATAGTAACAAAAATATTTTGAACGCATGCGCCACTTTCGGTCTGCTTGCATTTTCCCGTTGAATTTCCCCGTAGTCCGTCAATCAAAGCGCCCGTATGCATCGAGTTTCACGTTCCTTTCTGTCCTTTTTCAAAACATCGTTGGAGAGCCGATGGCACGTTAACGTCGCGATTTTGACGAGCCAGTGGCGTTCATAAAAAACTCCATCACGTGTCCGCGATACTGCTGTCCGGTTATTATTGCGTCACGAAGATTGGCATCGCGGGGGCTGCTATTTCCGTCATCACTTGGACGTGCGGAGAAGGAAGTGAGAGGCTGGAGGGGCTTTGCGTGGCGCCGAAGGAAGGAGAGAGAGAGAGAGAGAGAGAGAGCGAGAGAAGTGGAGGAGGAGATGGAGGGAGAGAGGCGGGCCCGGAGGGGATGGTAGTTCGGCTAAGAATCGATTAGCAGATGCGAGCGACATATTTCCCGCCTCCGCTCCGTTTGCGTGATCGGTACCATTTTTTCCCTTTGAAGGCTAACTTTAATGGCTACGAAAGGCGCTAATAATAGTACATTTTCCCGCATTCTTTATTCGATTTTTTCCTTAAAAGAAACGACATTTTATTTTTTATTATCTCGATTAATCGTGAAAAAACATCCGACGGAAATTATCTCGAACAGGGGAATCTTCGATACTTTTTGTTAGTTCACGTGGTTTCAAGTCTGTCACCATCATTGAGCGAAATATAAATTCGGATGTAGCGTTTACTTCCCATTCTTTCATTCTTAGAGATGATTGGTGATATCTATTTGATCTGTCTCTGCAGTTGTTCATACCTTGCTGCAATTTTCTGGTTGAACACACCTTGTTGAAGTGGATTTATGTGGCAATTATCACCCATCGTATAACTATTAATTCAGCTATAGTTTAAATAAAATCGAATTTTCTTCGGAGGAAAATAACCTTATTAATCTTAAAACGTTAACTTTCAATTACAACACATTCGATTTAATTGACAGAGAAATCTAAATTGTTACATCTTTAAAGAAGTTTTGTCTGGGAGGGAGGGAAATTTTGCATTAGCAGCATTTGTAAAGTTTGGTTATTTGATTTGATTATTTTTCATTTTAATAAAATATATTATTATACGAATAGTTTTTGTCTTTTTGTTTAGAAACCAAGCAAAAAATAGATGAATACATTAAATTTGATGTCCCCGCATGTTTAATGAGCACTAGTTCCTCGTGAAATTCAACAGCATTGCATAATGACACCCAATATGCTAATTAAAAGAATTCAATAATGTGTGGAAGGTGGGGTGACGAAATGGTGCAGGCGAAGCGAATTGATATTGGGAACAGAATATAGGAAAGTTAGTCGGATGCCTGTTCGAGAGATGGAATGTGTTTGTATGTGGATGGAGTGCATCATCAGTAACTCGGCGAAGATTCGCCGAAGGAGGTTTTTTCCACCGAATTCTGGAGAGGCCGTATTTCGGAGTTCCCCACAGTGCAGTTCCATGTCCATCATATTTCAGTTCGGGGAAGAGAATGCGTATATGTTAGCACGCGCTAGAGACTAGTAGGAAATAGAAAGAGCAAAATAGAAAAAGGAAGAGAAGAGCCTAGCATCCGGAACAGAGAATTCGAGAGCAGAGCGTGGTTAGGAGGTAGAATGTGGTTCGGGAAACACGAGGATATGTTTGAAGAGAAGAGGGAAGGGAGAGAGGAAGCTACCTGGTAAATTGCTCTCCACTACACACCACGAAGTGGGTATGTGTTGGGAGAGATAGGATAGGAAAGGCAAGTTGTTAAGGTTTTTAAAGCTTGTAAAAGGCTATCTCCGTTGGCTATCTCGTAACGCAGGAGGATGGCAAACGCGATTTTAGGTTAATTAACCGAGTGTCGTAAAGGGAGCGATGGTGCTTCGTTTTTATTTGAAAAATGCGTTACAAAACTCTTTCGATAACCAACGTGAGAGGAACTGCTGAAGCGATTTTTTTCGGAAAGCTTTGAAGTTTCTGGCTGGAATAACTTTGGAATCGTGCGTGAATGTATTCTGTGGATAATAGGATATTCGTGTTTGCGTAGATTTTCACATTATATCACAAGAAAGGAGACATATTATATTGCAGCGTAGTTTGAATTTATATCAAGATTTTCGTAGCGAATATTCTGAGTAATTTTAGGATATACGATAACTTCAGCTACGTTTGGGTTATTAGGCAATTTAAACACGCGGCAAGTCAAAACTCCATTTTTCTAAAGGTGTTTTCAGTAAACTTTTAGATTTTCCTCTATTATATCGTTGTACTAAAAGTAACAGAAAATTGATGAAGTTTCTTCCCAGCGTCGTATTTTACGTTTATGAGGAATCTATGAAGTAGCTCCGGGTTCGCCGTATCTTTAATGCATAAACGTGAAAGAAAGCCACTCGGCTTCAACGGCTGTTGGAGTTATGGGGTGTAGAAAGCGGAAAGATATCATATAGTCACGAATATTATGCAGGATTTCAAGGGATTTATTCTCGCCTAAAGATAAAAATAAATCTTTCTTTTTCGTGAAAATAAATGGCCGCCAAATAAACTGTCACCTTTTATATTTTAGGCGAAGAAGAAAAGAGTCGTAATATCCGGGATCTTTGCCCACAAACACAGGAGGGAAGATTCTTTATATATACCTATAAATATATTTGATGTGAAGGAATTCTCTCATGGAGGTTTGGTTTTAAAAGATTAATATTCATGTTTTGCGTGCAGATAAGGTTTTCGGTGTGAAAAATCTCCGGCGATATAACTTATGCTCGATTATTTGAAGAGTTTTACTGTTTTTATTGTGAGTGGTCGGTATTCGGTTTATCTGGAACTCTCTCGTCGTTAATAATGATTTACTTCATATTCACCAGCGTTATCGTTGCTAGGAAGAGGGGCGAGTCTACGATAAGAAAGGGGCATTGAAGTATTATTCCAATAATTTACAGTTTCGCGCGGAATTCCGTTTCATCGACCTAATCTTCCAATGGTTTCCTCGAGTTTAACTTTCTTTCTTATGTAATATTACATAGAATTGTTTGGCTTGCTTCGGCGTTCAATAAAACTAAAATTTGAATGAAAAGTGCGACAATGAATAAATTACGCGTGATTTAAAGTTTCTTGTGTTTGTTTCCGTGTGGTTATTTGTCTGACTAATGGGATATTTACTATCATACTATAGGCTCCAATGTTTCCGATAAAATCCGACGGCAGATAATTTGCCTATATTTTTTCTTAAATTTTATTTCCACGTGTTTTTTTGGGTAACATACATCTTTTTGGCTCTCATGTTTTCCCTCCAAGTTCATCATCTCCTTTATTGCTAATTAAATGGAAAACTTGGACATTTTTAACATCAGTTTAAAAAAAGGGTAATTAGTATCGAAAACCCTTTAGCGCTCAGATTGTCAAGGACTGAAAACATGAAGGTAGCTTGTGGATGTGTCTCATTTCCCTCCGAAAAGGCTACATGGGAAAAAGTTCTCTGTGTGACAAGATATGGATATTTTAGTCATTAAAGTCTCGGGAGGAAGATCCCCCAGGCATGAGTTATGCACGGGGCGAAAAAATGTTTGATAGCGACTGGAGGTAATTTTTCTTTATTCCGAATCGCAAAGTTTCCTCTCCTGCTCAAGGTATAGCGTGGGAGGAGGAAACGCGTGGGAAGACGGGGAAGAAGCCATTTGGAGAGGGGAGATATTATTCTTTTATTTTTAAGGCCATAAAGCAAGTTTTCATGGGCTGACGTTGAGGGCGCTCTTTTTTATAGGCGACACACACGAGTAAGTGAGGAAGTGATGGAGATATTCAGCGGTAGACGGCGAAAAAGGCATTAAAAAGGAAGCTAGGTGGCGGTTTGGTGGCATGGAGGGGTCGGGAGAAAAAAAAGGGAATCGGGACGGCGGCGGGTGATTTAACGTTGTCCTTTAGGAAAGGAGCGAAAGAGAGAGAGCGATGTCATAGAGATTCCCAGAGAAAGGAATAAAAGAAAAGGTTTCCGTGGTCAAAAAGTTAGAAAGCATTAAGATAATACTTTTGGGGAAATATAATTAAGGGTACGAATGATATTTCCCCCAAAAGTGTCGTTTAGAACTTTACGACCCAGTAGGTTTTCAAGAGAACATCTATTTGCTCCAATCGAGACACATAAAACGATACGGGAACAAAGAAAATATATTAAAGTCCTTAATGTTTCCGGATTATCTTTACGACGCTGGATATTCTTGGAAATAAACTATTTGGATTTAAGTTTGCCTTACCGAGTGAAATTATTATGTCTTTTGGTCATGAAAAAAGTGGTAGTCATTAATCAGTCATCTAGTGTTGGCAGATGGAAAATAAAGCGTATGTTACTGTTGATAACTATATAACTATGGTTTAGCAAGCGAACTCAACGAAGCAGTATCTGGAACCCGGCGTAATTCGTGAACAAATTTTAAATTTTTTTCGATAAATCGTTCGCAGCCAACCGAATGATGAGATAAAAATCATCGCCCCCACAATGTACCCTAATACCTCAGGCAACGTTTCCTCCGTCCTTCGACCATAACCGAAACACGAAATCCGAATGCTTCAAAACCCGTAACCCCATGGCGGTCACGCGTGGAGCGGGTCCGATGAAGGCTGCGAGGCCATTTGCGAGAATGGGTTTTAAAGAAGGAAAAAAGGGAAGAGAGCGCGAGATGGAAGGAGGCCGAGAGAAGGGTGGATGAGGGTAAAGAGCTATGAGAGAGGGCGTGTTTAATAAAGGTAGGAAAAGTCCGAAGAAAGAATGTCCGAGGAAGGAGTGGATCTGCTGGGAGGCGGGGTAGGTAAAGAAGGGGTTTATATGAAGGTGCGTAAGGAGTTTGGTAAAGTGACGCTGTTGGTAAGGGGTTTGAGGGGGCGGGTGATAAGAAGAAGGGGATGGTGAACGGGTGTGAAGGGAGGGACGCGGCGGGGGGGAGGGGGAGGGGGTTGAGAAGCATTAAAGGGTGAGATGGGCGGAAGGTCGTCCTGAATACTGAAAAGGTCGGAGGGAATAAGGAGAATTTCGGGGACGGAGTCGTTACCTCGTCCTCTCGGTAAAAAAAAAAACGTCTTCCAGAGGTTCGGAGGGATGGAATAAGGAAGGAGACTATGGTAGAGATTGGTGTAGCTCCGGTCGGATTTGTAGGAGAGGAGGGAGGAGGCTGAAAGGCCTACCGGAGGATGCCGCAGAGAGGTGGAAAGAGGGGAGGATAGAGGCAGGGGCGGAGGCAGTACTTTGTATGTAAGATGGAAGGTGAGTTCAAGGAGTGGTGGAAATGTGGAGGTGAATTTTGAACGAGCGGATGGGTTTTACGTGTGAATTTGTGTCTGCGTGGGTGCATGCTCCCGTCCGCCCTGATATCATGATGTCGTATAACGAACGGAGACAGCCTTCGCCTGACTTGAATTTATGGTTTACTCTTTGCGGCTTTGTGCAATGACATGAAAACTGAGAAATTGGGGCTAAGTGGAGTGTGACCGGACTGCTGTCTTAAGATGTCTGTTTTTCGTCCCGAAGGAGGTAGGTTTTCGGTGTATTAGCTGGACACTTGGAGAAGAAAGATTCGTTCCTTGCACAAAGGTAGCCCGGAGGCAAATGTTCCACGGTTACGATTGTATCTAAATTGAAGATGACGAAGGTGCTATCACAGCCTAGGATAAGTTTATTTGGTTTAATATCAATAAAATAATCACAAAGATTATTTGCATTAAATATAGTAATAGTTAATATTTTATATCGAATGTTATTTGAATTGTTTAACTAGGTATGCATCTTGTGAAGATGAGATAATAATAATACTTTGAGATCTGAAACGAATGACACCCTTTAATTTCCTTAAAATCGATCTATTAAAAAGTCTCCGGGGTTGATGACATTTCCAGGAAGGCAACCGAAGCCGTCGGAGGTATTGTTTTGCCCTCATTTCCCATTCATTTTTGAACAGTACTGTGGTCGGAAGCACCGAGAATGGAATGCTGCCCTGGCTGTCGAAATACTCGACAGAGGTGCAGGATGTCGAACGAATGAGTGCATGAGCAGCATCAGATAAAAGTGGTCGCGAGTCAGCGATTGGGCGGAAATGTTAAGATGGCGGCGCAGATACGAATCCGTGTTTCGGCGCCACTCCACCGTCCATGCATAGGCGCACGAAAGTGCAACGCGCATCTTATTTGAGACAAAAAAATCTCTCGCGTGATTTTTCGGTCGGCTAGTAGATCGGCTGGGCGAGATTCGGAAGACAACGGGGGACAAATAAGAATCCAAAACAAAACACTGTCGCGTGATTCGAATATGCGAACCCGCACTCAGTCAGTCACGCTGACTGGCTTCGGAGATTCCTGCGAAAATGAGAGGATATTGTATTACGTAGTTGAATGACCGCGCGACGAAGATAATAATAGCGAAAGGAGTGGAAGACAGATTAAAAAAACCTGTATGTAAGGCTTCCATCACGTTGCGGCGAACGCCCCGAAGGCTTATACGAGAACAAAAGACGGTGAAGAACAATACAACTAGTGGAGATTTTTTTTAGGCGCGCGTGATGTTCAGGAAGAAGGACGCTTTTAAAGATACGATGTAACTACGCCATCACGTAACATGGTAGTGGCAGCGTTCTCCGCTTCTCGAATGTCTTTTTTTCTGCACGATTCATAAATAAAAGGGGTCGTTAGGTAGCTATTTCTCAACCTACGTATTGAATTCAGGCGCAGCAAAAAACGCCGTTCCAAAAAAATGTTTTGACGAAAGTTTTGGAGTGAATAATGTTTTGTTTCCGTGAAAAATACGCGTATAGCTTAAAAGATTTTAATGGTAAGAAATGGAGTATCTTTTAATGGCGTATTCGTATTTCCCATTTTTAAACTTTCTGTCCTTGAATGGAACTTTTGTATATATTTTTCAGTTAAACCTGAGCGAGTAAAATGCGCTGTATAAAGTTACCTATAAAAAAAATGTTTGCTGCATTTATTAAAAATTCAGCGATTTTCTCCAGCGAAGGAAATATTTTTTCCAAACCAAGAGTCGTTCTGTCATTTTCAACAATTACCTAAGATGAGCAAAACTGTATTATAGCAAGAGCAGCACTTCTCTTTTTCTTTTCAAAGGCCATGAAATAATTTCATTTGTCTACATTTTTAACGGCATTCTTTAGATATTTTTAAGCGTGCCAGTCTTGTTAGAGACCGTGTTTTATTCCCAACTAGTGTAATTCTCGTTGAAATATCAACGGAAGAATTATAGATAGATTGATTATTAATATTTGCATTTAAAACAATTAATAGCATACTGTTACATATGAAATATTTCGTCATATACTACATTTCTAGTGAATATTCTGTTGTCGTTTACTAAATGCCTTTGGTTTTTATTTTCTGCTATAAAATTCCGATATTCTTCTTCCGCCTTGTTCTCGTCAATGCTACATATCGGTGTGCAAAGACAGGGAAATAATTATATGTATACATATATAACGTAGGGAAAATAATATGTGGGTATGATATTTACATTAACAAATAAATGTGCCACTAGAATATTAACAACTACCAAAAATATATTGTGATAGAATGCGTTCAGTATTAGCTAACTGACAAAACATATTTTCAAGTGGTCTAATTAAATTTCGCTGTCGGCCATCCTGCGTTCCTTACAGAACAACGTTTTTATTATAGAGAATGCTGGAGTCGAATCCTCCCGAGAGCATTGTTAAATATTTTCGTCTTTGATATTTTCATTGCGCTCATTGTAAAAAGGCCGTTAACGGCTGTTTATGAACTAGTTGAAATAAAAAAATTCATATGAGTTTACTTGTACGCGCTGACAAACGCTTTTGAAATCGAGAAAAGGCGGAAGTATTATAACATACCGATAGAACGAGATTGGAGGCAAAAATATGTAGTCTGAGACAGTTGGGGAACAAAAAAGGCGATAAAAATCTCAAGAGACGGGAGAGGGGGAGGGGGGGAAGAGAGAGAGCGAGAGAGATGGATAGAGGGAGAGAAGCAGGCAGGAAGAGGTAAGAAAAAAGTTTGTGGCACGGGTGAGGGAGAGAGGCCGAGGAATAAGTATGTGACCATTAAGGGTAAAGTTTTATTTCCTCTCTCCCTCCTTCCCTTTTGGAGCATGTTAGGTGGTGATAAAGGTGCCTTTAGGAGCGGTGGATCAGAGAGAAAGAGGGTGGTCGGTGGAGCGAAGAGGGGAGGAGAGGGAGGGTGGGAGATGAAAGGATGGGGACTGTGAGTTGGGCACCAGCACAGCGGGAGGGCGACTTGGGAAATGGCATAAGTTGAAATGGGTGCGAGAGAGAGGGGGATGAGATGAGGAACGTGGTTGAGTTTAGCGTGAATGGTTTAGATTGGAAAGGGAGAGAGTCGGATGAGGAGAGGGAGGACAGAATGATGAATGCGACGTGCTGCCGTGGAATGAGACGTAGATGCCGAGGCACGCGTGGCGGGAGACCCGAAAAGGGGATTGGGGGGGGGGGGATTGTGGGTCAGGAGGAGATCGAGACGAGGGAACAGGGCACCGCCGTTGAATACCGATGCGATTTCTCTTATCCACTTTCATCTCGTTTGTTCGGTTTCTCCATTAAAAAAGGGTTTCTCCGATTTTGGGCTGGTTCGTGAAGTTCGCGTTGGGCACGTCGTATTCTGAATCCCTGGTTCGACGGATTCCCGCAAAAAGTTATTTCGGTGCGGCGTAACAGGCGATGGCTGATGCGGCGCTTTCGTCGGCGAGGTCTTCCGAGGTGCCGTCGTCGGAGGAGGTCATTTCGAAGGCGCGTTACGAGACCGAAAATATAAATTGCAATTCCTTTGGAGTTATCCGGAAGTAAAATATCGTCTGCTTGCTAGAATGCCAAAATGTCCTAAGATTATAAAGTTCTCTAAATCCAAGGGCCTTCGATAATTTATTTTCTCAGAGTCGTTCAAATAAACAATGTAGTTACTATACCAGTTCGCAGGACGTTGTGGAATTATATATACACACACAGTAGAGCCTCGCTAATCCGAACTAATTGGGACTCGGATATGTTCGGATTAGCGAAATTTTTGGATTAACCGGGTTTTACAAAATACACGGCTGGGGGGGGGGGGGGGGGGGCGAGACTGCTTACGTAGACTCGTTGCCTGGCAATGTCTTGGACCAATGGGAAGTCCTCGCATAACGCTCTAATAAAGCGGCGGAAGGATTGGAGGGCTAATGTGACGTCACGTTTACCCGTGCCTCGTTTTCTAATGTTGAGTGTCGCGACTGTGCTACCGCCTTAGCGTACATTTGTGTAATATAGTGCAGGGCTTTTTCCAGTGTTTTAAATTACTGTCGCCGTTTTGCTCATCTTGTAGAAATGTCTAAAAAGTGTAAGCACAGTTCGTGTTCGTTAAAAGATAAGTTGGAATTGCTCAAACGCATTGACCTCCAAAAGCATTATTTATTGCTCATTATAATGCTTCATCCCATTCACGGGAATCAGAACTTATCTGTGGTGGTGATATAAAGGCTATTTTCTTACCTCCAAATGTGAATATGTTGGTGCAACCAATGTGCCAGGGAGTGTTGCAAAATCTGAAATGTCACTACAGGAAAAAGCTTTTGCGATATCTTATCGAGGGTGAAGAAGAAAATTTTACGATAATGTAGAAACTGAAAAAGATCACAATAAAGGACGTGATTTATTGCGTGGCTGAGTCTTGGGACAATGTGAAATATGATATTATCAAAAAGTCATGGAAAAGACTGTTGCCAAATATCATGGATGGTGTTCAAGACGAGCAAGCACTCGATGAATTTCTTTTACATCCTGTTCGGATTAACCGAAATTTCGGATTACCGATGTTCGGATTAGCGAGGCTCTACTGTGTGTGTGTGTGTGTGTATATATGTGTGTATATATCAGAGCTGCAAACCACTTCAAAATTTGGAGGTGGTTCGGTTCGCGGTTCGGTTCTAAATTTTTGGAAGTGGTTCGGTTCAGACGGGAATTTTGACAAGTGGTTCGGTTCGGTTCAGCTAAATTAATCATTTGAAATACTATCCAGAAATAATTTATCCAATATATACATTACACATTCAGTATCAATCTGTAAGTAAATCAATCAGCAGTCATTATTATTTAAATGAAAGAAGAATTTATATAAAGAAAGGAAAAATTTATATTTTAAAAATTTATATTACAGTCCCATCATCATCCTATATATTATGCGCGTAGTGAAGCTGCGTCCGTCAGTGCGTATGAAGCCTCGCGTAATTATATCGGCATATTTCTCGAGAACAGTTCGTCGTAAAGATATGCGGTAAACGGCGTTTTGTTTCAACTGGCTATGAGGTCCCTGGAAAAAATATTTTCTTTTGCTAAAGTGTCCCGGGTTCGAATCCAGGAGACAATTATATTTTCCCATAAGTTTACACGGGATTTTCGATTTTTCAGAGTGCAAGGTTTTTTTCCTTCGTTCATTAAAATACGTAAATATGGACCGATTTTCTTATTTTTTACATTATTCGACCGATAAAGCTTTATACTATCATATTCTTGCAATGTTTACACGTTACGCGGTCGAATATTTAAGAAATACGCATTCTTTTTCGAAATTTTTCAGATTTTTCGTACTCATTCCGGGCGTTGCCAAGGAGACTCTCATTGTTGCCTCCGATTCATTTAAGGCCAATTAAACCTTCAAATAGACGGAAAAAATCGTTATTGTTATTTTCTTTTCATTGATAATCTAAATAAACGCTTTCATTGACGTCGCCGTTATATTAGGTCCTGTAAGAAATTAAAAGCAGTCGTTGATAGACACTTGAAGGAAAGCGACTGTTTGTGAGTTCGTCTATAAGGGTGCAACGATAATCATTGGAACTAAGGCTAGGTAGAATTTAAAAATTTTCCCCTTTGAATATACCGCGATATTAAACTGGCATAAAGTAACTCTGTGACACTGTGATCACGTAATTGCTCTAATATATTGCTGTAAAATCGCAGAAAATTTAAAAATGCCAAGGGGTAGACCAGTGAAAAGGAGAGCTATTAGCCCAGCTACAGCTGCCAGAGAAAGGAAGAGGAGCCAGAGATCAAAGGAAAGAGAGAGAAAGAGATGCGGAAGCTCAGGATTTCCCGTGTAGATGAGGAGCGGAGAGCACAAGAAAGACAAAGAAATAGAAAAACACCTCAAATGAATAGTAAACAAAGACGATCTAACCTAGGGCCGAAGTATTTAGATTATTTGCAAGCGTAGCTGCAACGGGCTGCTAGTTTTCATTTATTTATATTTAATAAATGGTATTTTTGATCCTAACGTGATTTTTATATAGATAACAATAGTAGCAGAGAGGAAAGAGATAGGCACTCTTTCCTTTGAAGCAAACCCGCTGGTTTTTCCAATGGAAATTCCTGGTATTTTCGTTGGTCCGTACTTTGTGGATTGAGATCGAACCGAAACTAAACCACTTTTGCAAAAAATTACGGTTCGGTTTTCGGTTCATTGAAAAATTAATCAGTGGTTTCGGTTCAGCTTGCAGCTCTGATATATATATATGAATTACTGTATTTTCGAAGTTTTGTTGGTAAATATTAATCATATGTTCACGTTCAACCGCAAATTTGTTTGTTTAATCGTCATTACATTTTAATCGACCGGTAACCCTGAAGGGAAATCGACGTGCCTCTCCGATGCTGTCTAACCTTACCGAACTTGGGATAGCAAAATTAAAATATAAAATTGTCTCCACCACGAAGGAAAACGAACATCTCTCCGATGAACATTGCAATTACCACGTAAAATATGTTTAAAGAAATACCTCGTTTCATTTCGGCGTGTTCGTCGAGAAAATTGGAATCGTGACCGGGAATTTTCCTTCGCCGCGTATGTGCGGAAGGGTGGGGTGGGGGTGGGGAGACCTTGACATAGACCTGCGAGCCTTTTATTTTAGAAACCGTTCCCTGTTCCGTGAGTTATCGGGTCTTCGCACGGGAAGAGACGTCAGCGCCTCCAGAGGGGCAAAATGGACGGCGTGCTCTCTCTTCCTCCTTTCTTCTCCTCTCTTCCTCCTCTTTCCCTCCGTTCTCCATCCATCCTCTCTCCCCTTCTCATCTTTGCATCCACCAGATATTCTCCCTTGCCTCGTTCTTGCCCGGTGACCTCCTTGATAAATTTCCCTTTGCGAGGAGCCATATAGGCGCGAAAGGTCATCGAGGTAATATTTTTGTAGTAAACCCTGACTCGTTCCGGATAGAAGAGAAGAAGAAAAGAACATACACCTTCTCTTTTAGAGGATCTTATTCATTAGGACCGACTGAAGTGACGGCCTCTCCTTTGTTTATTTCCGACTCGTCCGAAAGCCGTAATTTTTCCCCCGCAGATTCGAGTTCAGATTTTTTTCGTGTTTTTGTAAGACTCTTTTCTGATTCATTAATTTAAAACATGGCTCTCATAAACAAGATAAACTTATGCTCGAACACGATCGTAGATCTTGTAGATTTGTGGATGATGTTTATTTTTTTGCTTGGAACACATTTTCTCCTAATTGCTTGATCTGAATCAATGCCCAGAAAGAAGATTTTTTTGGGAAACAGAGCCGATCTATCAACCCTTAAAGTCAATAGATTTATTAATGCGGTTCAGTAATCGTATAGTTTAACGATTCTCTCAGTCTTGTTAAATTCAATGGATTTATTTAAGTTTTTCCGCCTTTTGTAAATCTTAAAATAAATCGTTTGGATTTGCGGGACATGGTAAAAAAATAAGTTATTTTCATAGCCTTAAATATTTTGTTGGTTTTAATAGCTTCAGGGTATCTCGTATCAATCAATAAAATTTCAAATGGTGTTATAATTTTCTCCATAACGAAAATATTTAGAAAAACGTCAGTAGTTGTTAGGCATTGAAATATATGCTATTAAAGAGCGTCTAAAGGTAATAATAATTTCAAATAACAATTGCGTCCTATGGGATATTTGGGAATGTGAACTTCCAATGTCTGCATCCTGTCGCGTAAATCAAGGGTTGTTATTTTGCTAGTAAATCATTCCAAAAACAATAAAAATACTGTTAAAATATTCGAGGCTTTTTTATATAGCTTACCGACTTCGTTTACTCTCCCTTATTATCCATTCATCGCCTCTCAGCATTCTTGGTCTTAGTATTGTTAAACTTATGCCACGAATATTCTCAGAAGTGCGGCAAAGTATTTTGAGCTAGCGTCCATTACATCCCATTTCACACCCAAATAATAAGAGCGAAACGAAGCGGAAACGTCGCTTATTTTTCCAATTTCCCGCCTTCTCATTGGCGGCGCTATAGGAGCGTTTGTTTTCCCTTCTCCTTCCTGGGTTTCGTCCACTCTCGTATTCGATGCTTTTTTTTCCTCTCCGTTTCTTTACCGCCAAGTCATCGCCTCGTGTGTGTGTGTGTGTGCGCGTGTGCATTAAAAGGAGATTATTTTCTTTACACGCCGCTCTGCGCTCGGTTCATCTCGCCCACTTTTCTTCCCGTGAGGGAGGGCCGCGAATGGCGGAGGGGAGTTAGGAATAGGGGAAAATAACGGAGGGAAAAACCGCTCATTCCGACGCATTCATTTCTCCGAAACGATGTGTTAGAAACACACTCGTCGCGCGCAAAAAACGAACCCATGCGATTGGTGGGATATTCCTTCATTCCTATATTTTCTCCGTTTTTTCTAATTCTTCCGCTTCCTTCGAAATATCCGCATAAATGGTTATGCTTCTCGAAATACGCGCAGCTTGCCTTTTCCCGTACATTTTGTTGATTTCCAGTGAGCAGCTAGTTACGATCCAGCCATTCCCGATGTGTCAACCCAGTTTGTTTCGTGTTAATTCATCGTGGAATCGCTCTGATCTTTTGATTAGACTTGAAGGATATTGTTGCTTCTATCAACATTGGCAGCGAAATACGAATTCGTGTTTTGGTGCCTAAATTTTGACGACTGAATAATCTCTTTAGAAGCTTATGCTATACGTAATTTCCCGTTCATCACGAGTTTTTGAACTGTGCATTAAATAAAAACCTTCGGCAATTTCCGTATTTTCCTCAATGTGCCACATTTCGCTTACCTGTACTGTTTAGATAAAAGGCATCAGGACCTTTCAAACGTAAAATGTTAATATATTTCTTTAAAGTATTATTTTACCGATGCGTTCCTTATAAAACGCGACCAAAATTCACCCATTCCCTCCGATATCGCTTAACAAAATTGAAACTTTTTGCTCGTTCTTTTGTCACGTCGAAGGATATTCTTCACGTCACACGGCCTTCACTTTGACGATTCAGAGCCCTTGGCTAAGACCCTCTCTTCCTCTTCAACTAAAAAAAAACTATAGAACCAGATATTTCAGACGCTCATTTGTTCGCTCTTGGAAAAAAACCAATCGAGTCGATGGTTCGGAGAGGAAAGAATAACTAACCTCTTTGATCGCCCTGCTATTCTCCGCCTCATTTCCTCAGCCCCTTTCTCAAGATCTTTCATCCTTTGTCTCTCTCTCTCTCGATCCTTCTCCATCCCTCGCTTATTCCGAAGTTTTTTCTTATTTCCTCCATTACAGTCCATTCCATTTACGCCCACGCCAGCTAACCTCTCTTCGCCTTCCTCCATCACACGCCCGCTTCCTTCTCTCGCGAAAACCGTAGTCCCGCACCCGGACTCTTCCTTTCTCTTTGAAACTCCATTCTCTCCTCTCTCTCTCTCCCTCCTCCTCTTTCCTCCCTCCCTCTCATCATTCTATGCGCACACCAAATCCGTTGACCTTCAATATCTTCATTCCTGTTCCGTTTTCGCCAAGTTGTTCCACGGAGCGTGCTCACACTCTCGGACGAACTTGTCCTCTCCGCAACTGAAATCCCGGGTAAAAGGGGGAATAGAGGGAGGAGGACGTTGCAGAGGGGAAGCGATGAGAGGCATCGGGTTCGAGAGACGGAGGGAAGATAAGAGGGTGAGATAAATGTTGAGGGAATGGCAGGGAGAGGAGAAGGTTGCAACTGCGTCGCCCGCAGCTGTTTGCTAGATTACGCGCGGAGGAAACGGCGGAATTGTGGCGGGAGAAAAATACTACAAAGGTGCGATAATGGTTCGAGGACATCGAGGGAGTCGGGGAAAAGTTAAGCGATCCATTCATCGCTGTTTCATTTTCGAGTCCATCGGTTAACGCAGTGGTGCCCAACCTACGGCCCGCGGGCCGGATGTGGCTCGTAAAGGGTTTTCGTGCGGCCCGTGAAGCCATGATGAAAAAGCAATCCGAAAAATTTAACACACAAGTTCGTATATTTTTATGAAAATTCCGCAAACAATTCTTTTAACATCGGAATGTTTACTATAAAAACTTCATTAATGCTATATTTTCACTTAAATAGTACCTCAATATATAGACAACTTCCGATTTAAGCTCTGATCCGGCCCGCGGAAGAATTGGCAACTTCCAATGAAAATTCCGCAAACAATTTTTAATATCGGAATGTTTACTATGAAAACTTCATTAATGCTATATTTTAACATAAATAGCACCTCGGAATATACAGACAACTTCCGATTTAAACTCTAATCCGACCCGTGGAAGAATTGGCAACTTCCAATGCGGCCCGCCGAAGGATTCGCAACCACCGATGCGGCCCGCCATGTAGAAAAGGATGGGCACCACTAAGTTAACGGATTGGACAAGGGAATTTGGATTCTTCTTTGAATGTCAAGGTTAAACCGAGCTGTTACGTTCTTTTGTTTATCCCCGCCAATTTTATAGTGTTTCTTGCCCTTTGTCATTTTCGTAAAATATATTCGTTTCCAGAGGTATGTCAATTCTGTTTCCTGTTATTTACTCATAGAATACGGAAACGCTTCCGTGTATCTGATGAATACATATTATACGCATTTCGTAAGATTTCATTCAGTCTGATTATCAGATTTCGTAAGTAAAGGTGATATGATCTTTTGCTGAGAACCCAAAATGTTTTTATATACCTCAAATTTTGGTCGGAAGAAGTGATAAAGATATTGATTAGATTTTTTCCGATGAAACATATTCGTCACGTGTTACTAACAATAAGCTATGTAAATGTTCGCGATAGAATCCTTCCTAAATACCTTACTATTAAAAATTGAAAGTTGGATTTCTGTCTTTTATCCCGCTAATCTTATACCTTTCGTTCTTTCCAGGAGTTCAACTTCGTCTTGAGAAGGTCACACCCCACCACCCTCACCATGTGGTCCCGCGCCATGCTGGTGCTCGCCGCTGCGGCACTGGCTAACATGGCGGCGGCTCACGGAGGCACCAAGAGCATCGTCGTTCCAAGCGATATACGACCTGGGTTCGGCGTCGCTCGGGTCGTGGACTCAGGAGACGACGCATCCTCCGGACATCAGTTCCGTCTCTTGGACACCACATTTTCCGACTATTTCGCCGTCCTCTCCGATGGTCTCGTCATGAGCACGGCCGACCTCCACCCGCTATCCGAAAGGGCAGTGCGACTGGTCGTAGTGGACGAGCAACCGGGCAACCGAACCGAGAGACATTCCATAAGCCTCTTCGTCACGGACCCTCAGAGGTTACTCAGGTTTCCCTCTGGGAAGTGCGATTCCGCTTCCGTCACCGAGAACGCCGTTTCCGGAACGCCTATCAAATGCCTCCCGGGAGGTTCGCACGCTTTGGCAGCCTTGGGAGGTAGACCGGGAGCGGCACTGAGGTACGCGCTGGGAGGGGCTGCAGACGGAGCTTTCAGACTAGCGGCCGCGGAAGATGGGGACGGCGGAGTTTCCGTTGTCACGGCTAGGGCTCTGGACAGAGAGGCCAGGGCCCACTACGTCCTCACCCTTGAAGCTTCCGACGGTCGAGCCACCGCCACGGCCACCCTGAGCGTAACAGTAGAAGACGTGAATGATAACGCTCCCACGTTCGACAACGGAGGAGAGTTTCACTTCCGAGTGACTCTTTGGGATAACGGTGAAAGACCACTACCGAAAGTAGGAGAGGTCCTCGGGAAGGTGTCAGCTCGCGATGCTGATGGAGACAAGGTCAACTTCCGCCTCGGAGCTCCGAGCGGAATCGCCGTGGTAGTACCGCAGACCGGAGATGTCCTCTTGGCCACTCCCAACCCTCCCCCGGGCGCCCACGCAGTGAGGGTACTCGCCCACGACGTAAGGGAACCTACCCTATTCTCAGAAAGACCAGCTACCGTCTGGATACACGTTTTGAGGCACCCGAACGATCCGGAAGGGGTCTCCGGGAACAACGGCGGGGTTAGTGGAGAGGGGGTCATCGAAGGGCCTCCCATGATCCACCACGGCAGCGAAGGCCATGACGGCATCTCGTCCTCGCAGAACGAAGTTGAGGACCACTTGGCCAGATCGAACCACGAGCGCATTTACGAAGGGGAGTTGTCGAACCATGTAGACGTCGGAGGTCATTGGAGTCAGCACGGGAAGATGGTCGACGAACCTGAGCCCAGGCACTACTCTTACAGAAAAGGGAAGCACTCGGGAAGAGGTCACCACGGCTATCACTTGGGCGAAGAGGAACAGGAGAACGGGGCGGGAGATAGGAGGAGCGTTATGATGGATGCCGCATCGCACCACCGCCTCTGGAGGAGGGAAGAGGCGGAGGCGGGAGCCTCGGCGCCTCCTTCTTCTGCCTCCTCTTCCTCGCGACACAGGATCGTGAAGAGGAGGGTGACGAGGGCCGTGAGGCCGACCAAGAGGATAGAGTTCAGCGAAGCGGACGGAGGCGCCGAAGGAAGGGTTGTGTTCCAGTTGGAGAAAGAAACGGAGAGAGAGACGTTCAAGATCAGGGACGAGTCGCCGTGGGTGACCGTCGAACCGAACGGGGCGGTCAGGGTGAAGAGACGCTGGGACTACGAGGAACTCGGCCCTGAGAAGACGGTCGACTTCTGGGTGACCATCACCAATGCGGGAGTTGGCGGTGAGTGTTCCTGATGTATTATTTTCTTCTACAGTAGTATAGAAAAGTGGCACGTAGTCTTAAGAGGTGCGAGCAGAATTATAACTTTTACGTTGTGTGCATGGTATAGACAAATGAAGCTAACTGGAATAAAAAAGAATAAATGGGAAGGTGCAAAATCGCAGAAGAGGGAAGCTTAAATATAAGAATTTGTAAAGGAAAAAATTCAAGCCAGATTTCTAGCGGTAAGGGATGATGCTAAAATAGAGGCAAAAAACAGAAGATAATATGGAATTAGAAGGTTAGCGGAAGAGGATATACGTATATGTGAAGATGAAAGGCAAAGCCTTAGATAGGACAAATTACGATATGAGACAAAGAAATTTGAAGCAATAGGAAAATATAAAAAATTGGAGATTCATTTATTGAAAAAGGGCGTTTTATTTATTGATGTTTATTTAGAATTTTAAACTTTGAAATTCTTTATAAGTTTAGTATATTATGAAAAAAGTGCCCAAAATGCTGTCGTATAATTTAATGCTAGGGACTACAGTAGTGGAATGCCGATATGCAGTTAACTCATGAAGTGCTGTTTATGAGCTGGTGAAATAAAAAAAAATTTAAAAAAAATAATTTTATCTTGTTTGGTACAATCTTCAGACGTATTAAGGTTTTTTTGGAAAGAGAATACGATACGCTCGAATAAAAAATCTGTATCAGATAAGTTTATTTTTCGATACCGAAAGTGTGGGTATTAAACGAAATGTTATTTTGAATTAACTTATGTTTCAACGAATTTTCTGGCAGTAAATTTCGATTCGTTTTCAAGTTCTTCACTTAAGGTTACATATCATTATCATGAAATGGATGTTTTAATATTTTAAGCAGTCGTGGGCGAATGTAAAACACGACCATGTGGTCAAACGCGTAGCTACCATTATATTTTAATTGTTTTCTTTTTGGCGTGTGGGAATGAGTCGGCGTTTGTTTATCTACTCCCACGCCTTGGGAAATATTGAAATTTCATCAAGCGACAGGGTTTGTGGACCTAAGAAATTACTTCGCGTAACAAATGCGAGCCTTGTGTTTCCATAATTTGCATTCATGTCCAGGTGCTGCTATTCGTGTTCCTTTTTCCTGTTTGTCCTTCTCTCACTCTCTCTCTCCCTCTCTTTCTCTCTCTCTCCCTCTCTCTCTCCCTCGCAAACACCGTCATCTGGGAGTCACCAAAAAGTTTTCCCACGCTCAGTGTCATTCTTATGGAACCATTCCTAGTCTTTGCGCCCCTCTTTCGGGAGCATAACATTTAGCATCGCCTTGGATGCAGGGAGCGGCAACCACGTAGGCGACAAACGGACTCACGTGCAGTAGGAGTATCGGAGGAGCATTCGTCCGGCCCACATATTTTTATATATTTTGATATCCTGCATCACTTACAATTTCTATGCACTGGCTCGAAAAGGTTTTACACTTAAAGTACTCTTGCGCACAGCTTACTTTTATATTCCATCTGGCGAAGGAAATTTGTGGATTTGTTGTAAAGTAAAGCTTCTAAAGCGGCCATCCCAGTCTCCTCGAAGAATAGCTGCATTGAGGAGTAGACTCTTAAGAGGCATTTAACTAATTAGCTTGAAATTAATTGGAATGAATTCGTTTTCAGGGAACATGGTCGTTAACAGAGGTGGCCTCTCCAGGATGGCAGTTTCGCTCCTTACCGTCTCGTTTTACCCACTTCGTTTTTTTTGGCCTTCTGAATGTGGCTCCAACGACAAAAAAATTTTGGCACTGAAAAGAGGAAGGAGTCGACATAATTAACGCAATAGTCGCTTCTTTTTTATGTTCGCTAGTCATTGGGCTGTGGAATGGCGGCAATGGGGGAATGAATGAGATACGGGGAATTAGGAACGGCGGAAACGCTTCGCCTTCTCTCTCTCTCTCGAGAGAGAGAGAGTAAGGAGCAGATGGCAGCAGGATAGACGGAAAAAGGGGTTCTACCGCCGAGGTAAACGCACGCAACGTTGAAGAGATGGTTATCTTATAAACGGATATGTTCGCGTCACTGCTTTCAATTGTGGCGCGGTTCAGTTGCTGCGTTTGTTTGGGGCGTCTGGCGAATTAATCATGGAAGTGTTCTCTGCGCGAAATTGGACTGCTACTTTTACGATAGTCTGTACAGTTTTTAGACTGGCATTAAGGTGTTGGTTCTTTGCTGTGCAGCAGATGAGAAAGCTGTTGAATCATAGACAGCGTAGTGTCCAAAGGCGGTTTTTAGGGTGGAATTTGTTTGAAAGGATGAACAGCATCAGTTTTTTGATACTAAACATAAGTATAATGTGAGGCAAATGAATGAAATTTGAATGAGGGAAATTTTGCATGGGTGCTAGTGAATCCACCAATGATAGTTATTTTGTTCAAGTTATTACATAATCAAAGGATTCGGATAAGAGCTACTCAGCAAAGCCCAGAGAATTTTCCATAAACAAATGTAGATGTAATACTGCAATTTCAAAATTACGAATCGAAAACCTAGAAGCGCTGTCAGTACAAGATTATTTTACAGTTTTAATTAAAATAGTTCTTTAACATATTTGATGAAAACTACTTTTGACTGTAATCCTACACGGGAAATGCTCAAATTTTTCTCACAAACTTAAATTCTATGCAATTGCTTATCCGCCTTGTCATGACATCACAATTAAAATGGAACGCCCTTTTTCATTTAGTACGTGCCCCAAATAAGGTTGTCTATAGAACGTTTGAAATTCGTTAATTAACGGAACCTACGAGTTTAAATTTCTTCCTCGATGTGTCTAAAAAGATATTTTCTCTCGCAGCAAATAAATGAATACATCTCCCCATATTCTCAGGTTTTCTTCCTTTCTAAAGATAATCTTCAGCTCTTATTATCTGATTATAATGACATAATTTTTTCGTAATGGATGGAAGCCTTAATAGACAGTTCAGAGGGCTTCCGTTTTCCTTTTAATCCCTTTTTATCAAAGGTGATAATGATTTCCTTTCTATCTTTAAAAATGTAGAAATACCTCTTTGTTTGGAAGGATGTTTAAACGAATCTCGTTTAAATAATACTCGCCATTAATATCGCCAAAAACTACGTTTCTAAATTAAATACCGTTTATTTTTACTTTCCTATGGTATGAACGGCAGAATTTTCAATTGATTTTTTTGGGACAAGTTTCCGAGACCGATTAGAGCGACGTTACGAGTGTTTCAAAGTGAAGCAAACGTTTTAATCGATCTTGATTGCATTCTATAGTATCTTCTCATAAACAAATGTTATTTTATGATGGGTCAACGTTGATATCATTCTTATAATTAAATAAAAAAATCGTTTTACCTCTGAAGTATCATTAATAACCTTTCAGTATATTTCATAATCCGCCGTTCAGTAAGCTGGTCAAATAAAGGAACTTTTTGTTAGTACTTATGAAAACTCGTGCATACATCACTTCTCTCGGTCGAGCCTTCCTCTCCCACCAAGTTTGAGGAACTCTCAATGAATCGAGCAGCCCTTTCTTTTACGTGAGACTGTTTTGCGACGCTTTTAACATTTCCCTTGAATGGGCGAGAGGGAGAATTAATGGAACGGGATAGAAGCACGCGGGTGCGTGAGGGCGGAGGAGGAGGACGTGGGAGGGAGAATGGTTAGGGAAGGAATTCTGGGAAGAAATATAAGGGAAGGATAGGAATTCTGCCCGTGAGGGATGGGAGGAGAGAAGTAGAGGGTGGAAACCGGAGTGGGAGCGAGAGAGAGAGAGAGAGAAAATAAGAGGCGTCCTTTGGAAAATAATGAAGAGGGAGGAGAGGGTAGCAAAGGGCGAGGGAAAGGGATGCGGATGGATGATGGGGCGGCGAAGCGGAGAGTTGAAATAGTCATGTTGTGTGATGAAAAAACTGCATATTGAGCAATTAAAAGGAATAAAAGTACTTGATTAGGCGCAATGAATCACCGCGCGTCTAAACTGAGAATCCTGTTAATTGCTGAATCGCAAGTTAATAGTCCGTACACGCCAGGGATGGCAAATGATTTTGTCTCGCGTGCCAAGAAAGTATTGTGTGAATCACCAGAATTGTTCTCGCTTACCACTGTTTTACTCCGTCTCTAAGATACTTCATATTTTAAACAGAAAATGCAAGCTTACGCGTGCCAAGTAAAATCGCAAGCGTGCCACGTATTTTGTCGACCTTTCCATACGCTTCATGTACGAAAACCTAGGGATATATGATGAGATCGCTGTGTGAATTTCCAGGAATAGATGAAAATGAACGATGAGATGTTAAGAGAGCGTGTAAATAACGAAGAGGAAAGAAATATATAACGAAGAGTAAACTAAATGGATAGATTATAGCAGTATGTCTGATTCGTGGAACCTCTAGAGATGATCGTATTACTAAGTAAGTTTAAAAAAAACCTCATATTGCTATAAAGTACAAGAGCGAAAGATAATTTTCTGCCTAGATTTATTTACATAAATTTTTCAATACGAGTACGTATATCAATTTTACTCTCGTGTGTGTAAAATTTAATTTGATTTTGAGAGGTCAGCGTGTTTAAAAAGTTAGAAAATCGCTAGGCCAGCCGCGGGATCGCAGGTAAAACGAAAGGTGAAGCGAGCTTTTAGGAGGCGAGGGTTTACATTTTGTATTAAAAGAAGCATGATAAGTATGGACGAGAGATCGGAACGTTAGAGAGAATGGGGAGGGCGAAGGGCAAAAAGATGGGCATTAAAAATTAAGCGAAGACAATGAGAAGAGGATAGCCGGTGGAAGTTTTTTTTTTGATGAAGACAGCGAGGATGCTGGAAGAAATGGTGTGAGGCAAAGCGGAAGAGATCGGAAAATTTAAGTAGTCATGAAGAATTAAAAGAGTGGAAGAAAGAACCGAGAAGGGAGAAGATAAAAAGGGAGGAAACTGGAGAGAGATAAGAAGATTAATGAGAGAGAGAAAGGGGGGATTGGGAAGTGAACACAAGAGATAGGAAGGAAAACTGGGAGGCCATTCGTTTGGGCTAATTCCCTCCTCCTCCTCCCTTCCATCCTTTCCTCAGCCGCCCACCGCTCTCTTTCTTTTATCTAGCAAATAGGTAGAAGCGAGGGAGGCTTAGGTTCTCCATTGCCCTCTTGTTTTATTTCCTACGCTATTTATCTCGTCCTTAAGCGCGTGTAGTTAAAAGGTTGTTTGATAGCGGGTGGAAGGATCGTCGTCATTCTTTTGCCTTCCACCGCCCCCTTCCTTCCCCTCCCCCCTTTCCTTCTCCCCCCTTTCTTCCTCCCTTCCTTCTCCCCCCCTTCCTTCTCCCCCCCTTCCTTCTCCCCCCTTCCTCCCCCCACTTTCCTTCTCCCCCCTTTCCTTCTCTCCCCTTCCTTCTCCCCCCTTTCCTTCTCCCCCCTTTCCTTCTCCCCCCTTCCTTTTCCTTACCCCCTTCCTTCTCCCCGCCACTCTCCCCGTCGCCGTCATAAATATTTATAAATTGGATGTCTCCGCGAGTACGATTTCCCTTAACGAGAAATTTCATGGGCGTGTGCCCTTGTAACCTTTTTTTATCTACGCCTGTTTCTGTTTTTCTACTCTCTGACACTCCCTACAAACTTCTATCATCTATCGCCATATTTTTTACATCTCTCTGCTTCCCTTTTCTACGTGCCGTCTTTATTCTGCCGTTTCTTTCTGTTACTTTCCCTTTATTTTCTCGATTTGTTTTATATTCTTTCTCATTTCCTTTCTCATCCTTCACTCTTTTTTATCTGCCCCTCCTTGCTGTTAAATGCAAAAAAAGTTAGCGATAGTCTTAATATTGTCGAAAGTGAAACCACTTTTTATTACACGTTTACCCTCACTTTCATTTTTCTCCCTCTTGTTTTCTTCTCTTTCTCTCTCTCTCCACCTCCCCCGCTGGGGAATCATGAGTCCGGCCGTGTCTGCGTGGGCGGACAATTTTGTTAGAGGGATGTGTTTTTTTTGTTTTTATTTCGCTCGCACGCCCTTCCTTGCCGATGTGGGCGGTTTGACGCGGAGGGGGAGGGGGAGGGAAGAGAAAGGGGCGGTGCAGGAGAGGGGGGAGGCTGAATGGCCGTGGGCGTAAAATAAAAAAGAGTGAGGCTGGGGAAAAGGGGGTCGCGGGAGGCATCGGGTGTCGAGCCAACTTGGCCCGCGGTGAAACGCTCCCAGGGAGCAGAAGAGGGGAAGAGTCTTTTTTCGAAAAAGAGGACCGACTGAATTGGATTCTGGGAAACTATCTCGCACACTATGCCTCACCCTATCCCTGTCTTCGCTCTAGCATTGTATCTTTTTTTTCGGACGAAAGAGGGAGGGAAAGGGTAGTTCGTTGACTCTCACGTTTATGACGCGGTGTTCGCACGAGATGGCCGGCGGGGCCGAAGGGAGGGAGGTGTTTGTGGGAGGGGGAGGCGTTTGGGGGAGGGGGAAGAGGAGGAGATGGGGAGAGGGGGGGAGGAGGAGGAAGAGGCGAGAAGGGTTCAGCATGTATTGGCAGCGGGCCCCGAGAGATAGCTCTTCCTGTCATCCCTTAGTTTTGGAAACGTGTCTGCCGATGGCGGTTTTTGGCCGACCAGTGAAAGAGGTCAGCAGCGGGCTTGATGCAGCGTGTGCGAGACGAGGAGTTTCGTGTGTGTGGTGCACGGGTTTGTTTTAGCACCGGTCGCGAGGTTGTGTCTGCGGGTCGTAAAGATCCGCTCGACTCGCTTGTGTGCTCTCTATTCGAAACGGACTGTCTAGGCGAGATGTGGCTGACGGTGAAATTAGGTCGGAACGGGAGAAAAATTTATATTTTTTCCCGAATCTGCTGCTCAATCCGTTGCATTTTATGTTTCTCCTCGCAATGAAAGTTTTCCATTTTTTCGTCCTTCGGTTGTATTTGGCGTTGGTGTTTGATTATTAACCGTTGGCGAATATATTTGAGTGATTGACGCAATTTGAGTGTTTGAGGCAGTTGTGCCGTGTGTTTAAGTGAGATTTTATTATTTTTAATATTGATAGCCGTTAAAATATTTAGACAGCTAGTTTTATTTTGAGTGGCTGAAAAAGTCGCCGAGTTACCATTAAATCAGATTAAAGCATAAAAAAATATTAAATTGCTTTTCTTAAATTAAATTAAGTAATTAAGTAAATTGAGTAACCCGATTTTATAAAACTAAAATTTTCAAACATTTATTTTCTGTGATTGATGTGCGATTTAAAGCAAAAATTATTCATGGAGGAATATTTCATCATTTTCGAAATCGAGCACTTCGCGGAAATCATCCTTAGGCCAGACGACTTTTCGGCGAAATATTCATATCGCGAAACCAATAAAGCGTCCGATCGCGAATCCCGTCAAGGGCTCGGTTTCGCGCGGATCACAGAGTTCGCGGAAACTAGAGACGACGTGGTCACGAGCCTCCATTGCATTCCAACAACGAAAACGGTTCTCCGAACGAGATTGGATTTTCAGAAAAAAATTTAAAAAAATCAGGAACGCGTAAGGGTTGCGAGAGGCGGATGAAAACATGGAGAGAGGATTGAATTTTCCTCATCTTAAGAGGGGCAGCAGGAAAGGATAGGGTGGGAGAGGGGGAGTAGCAGAAGGAGAAAGGAGGACTTCCGGAACAACAAACCAAAGGAGGAGAGGTTGGCCAGTCGGGTTAAAAGCAAACAGGGAGATAATGGGGCGGGAAGGTGGGCTCTGGAGGTGGCCACTGAGGGGCTTGTTAAGGTATCTGGATGAGGAGGTCGTCCAAGAAAAGGTTTCGCGGAGACGAGATAAGTATCGCGGGAGAGAGAGAGAGAGAGAGGAAAGGAGGGAGAAAGGAGAGAGAGATAGCAGTAAGAAAGAACGCATGGCTGCTTCGATCGCCCTTGAGAGTGATGAAGAGAGAAATTTAACGTCGTGGAACCCGACAAAAGGTTTCGGCGAAGAAAAAGTGAATGCTTTCGAGAGCCGATGGTTAGTTAATTCTCTCACTTTGGGAAAGGGCTTTTTTCACTCTATGGTAGCCGCTCGAGTTTTTTCTCAAAGCGAGAAGGTACTCGTGCCTACCACAAGTTTCTGAGGGAGGCTAATATCTGTTTACCGGCAGCTCCATAGGAGGATGATCCGATTGCGACTCGCATATTAGTTTTGATTGGACTAATATTAGAGTACTTAGATTTTCTGGATAGCAAAGATTCATTCGTCTGATTGTTCGTAATTTCCCGTGAATATATACATAGTTTGTTTAACCAATTTAAATTGACAAAATATTACCTTAGGGGTAATTATCGCAAATGCTTTTTCCTATTACTTGTATTCATTAGGATCCGCGTTAGGAATTCCAAATCGAATTTTTTCTAGTATTAAATTAACTACAATAAGAACGCGTATAATATATTGCCTTCATCGTTGCTAATTCGTAGAATTAATAGGTAGCTTCGAACTGGCGTTGCTCTCCGCTGAACCGGACCCTTAGGAATCAATGGCTCTCGTTTGTCTTGAAGAGGATTTCGCGGTAATTGGCGCGGAGCAGGGATTGAAGACTTGGCCTTGGGTGTAAACAAACTCTCCCGCAGGATTTGATTACTCGCACCTTTGTTTGTTTGCCGCTAAATTTTAGTAATATATATTTTTACTCCACTTTGCCGAGACGTCGAGAGATGGAGTCCAGGAACGCGGCAGAGGGGAATGGTGGTGATCGAGCAAACTAACGGAGGAGGATGATAGGCAAGGAAGGTGGTAAGGAGTTAGGAAGGTGAGGAGGGGAAGGTGAAGATTTATCTCCCCTTCCTTTCATCTACTTCCTCTCCGTCTCTCTTCTACTTTGCTCCCGCTATTTATCGAAATATTTCTCCTTTTTTCCATCTCTCGCGCTCGCCACCAGAGGGATTGTACAAACGAGCTTCTTGATGGAAGGAGAAAGAGGATGAGTCGCACCTTTAGTGCGGGTAATTTGGAGATCCTTTGGTCGTGTTATAGGAGAGAAGATGAGAGAGAGGGAGGGAGTGTGGGAAAGCTGATGGAATTTTGTAAGCGAGAGTCCTTCTTCGCGACCGGCATTCCTTGTTCCACGCCTGATTGGAAAGATCTTTTGGGATGAAAAAAAAATCTCCGCGATTCGTTCCCTCATCAGGGATAAAAGGAAGCCATCGTGATCCCATCGAGACGACTCTCCTTCCCCCCACCCTTCCCTCTGTGGCGAAATGGAGAAATCCGTCGATTCACTGCAATCGACATCATTATAAGATGCTTCATTTCTCTCGTCCCTTTCGATAAACCGATCATTCTGAACATTTTCTTGACGTTCTATCGTTCGGAATTGCATCTTAAAGAGATTTATGTCTCAAAAAATTGATGCACGGTAATGTGGATTATGTACTCGAAACTTTGTATTCACGTACATGATGTGAGCAATACATAATATACGAAGAGAGCGTCTGAGCAGAAATCTCTGTGTGTTCAATGTGGGTTTCCCGTCATCGATTTCAACTATATACCGTATTCGTCGAGCGCAGTTATTAATTAATATTTACTATTTTAAAAATAAATCGTTAATTATGTTTGCCCAGGAGCGATTTTAATAATCCTTTTGTTTCTATGAAGCTATGAGCTGAAATAAAATCTTTTCTTTGTCTCGAGTTTTGTTCGATAATTAAAATCTTTTAGTGAACCAGTGGCGGATTTAGGCCTTCTGGGGTCCGTGGCGCTATAAAAATTGGGGCCCTCAATATTATGAATTCTCATAGTATACACAAATTACTTTTCTATTATAAATACCTGCTTCTTACATAGTATATATATATATGTATATGTATGTATATATATATGCACACACACAAGTACACACACAGGATCTAAATGTTTAGCTACTTCTACAAATGTAGGAAGCTAAAATTTGGCAAGTTGATCATTCCAAAAGAAAAATAATAAATCCCAACATTTTATATTCCGAGGGAGTATTTTTGGTCCCGTAGACTTTCTTTTCCAAATCCCATAAGAAAATCATCGAAAGTTTTCTTTAATTACATATTAAAATTGCTCACAATTAAGGTAAAAACTTGGTATTTGCACAATAATACGGAAAATATAGTGAAAATTACTTTTTTGAGGAGATAACAGGAATTCAAGCCGAGTTAGCATGAATATTTTAGACTAATAGCATTAAAACGTGAGTTTAAAAAAACTGTCTCAATGGCAAATTCTGTATAACAAGGCAAAATTGAATACTGGTCTTCCTCATTGAATCAAATTTAAAACATTTCTATCTGACATGATTGCAATGAAAATAATTCTATCCATCGTTCGGTATGGATTTTATATTATTATCTTAATATTTATTTATTTTTTAAATTGCAATGAATGGAGATTGAAAATTTGTGGAATAGTTTTGCGCATATATATATATATATATATATATATAGGCAGGTATTATATCTTTTATTGATTTTTAATTTCCCTTAAAGAATATAGAATATTGAATAGCAAAAATAAGGGAGCACTTATAATTAGTACACAAAATTTATAGTAAAACAGCAGTTTACATAAATACCATAAAAACACTACGTAAATACAGGAAAACAAAATGCTAACATTTGTTTTATTACGTGCAAACATTGAAAATTTTCAAAAGAGTTACAATAGTTAAAAAATCAAATAAAACATCCAAAACACACCACAAAAATCATAAGAATTACAACCATGATTTGTTTGTACTTAGATGTGATTAACTAACAATTTACAAATTTCTTCTCCTAGATTTAGATTTAGCAAAAATATCTTTTATTAGGCTCGGATCTATATTATTTAAAATATCATTCTCAGTGTAAACTAAAGTCAAGCAATTCAAACGGCTGTCACTCATTGTGTTTCTCTGATAGTTTTTCACTCGTTTAAGGGCGGAAAATGATCTTTCGCCCTTAGCATTTGAAATCGGCATTGTTAATAAAATCCTTAATAGAATTTCTACGTTGGGAAAAGTTTCTTTCATAAGGGATGCCAATTTATGCATTTCGATGATGCTTTCTGATTTGTCTTCATCTTTCGCAAATAATAAAAATTGATCTACTTCGTCCTCTAAATTCACTGAATCTATGTCACTCTTGTAAATATTTAACAAGTCTTCAGCACATTTCTTCTTCTTATCCACTTCTAAATTTAAATCGAAAAAACAATTCAAATTTTTCTAAAACATCTGAATAAACAAAACTCCTCATTATTTCAGAATACATATTATCGCAAATAACATAAAACGAATTAAATAGAAAATGTTGTCTGGGGTTGTTAGTTGATCATTTACTAATTTCAAAAATTTGGATAACGTGATCCACTGTTGTCTGACAACTTCCTCTTTCTGTTTAACCTTTTTCCTCTTTTCTGCACCTGACTTGTATCTCTTCATTTTCAGTCTACAAAATGGGTTTAAAAAAATAATTAAAATTTGCCTTTTTAACGGTGGAACAATATTATCAGTTTGGCAGTTATTTCAATATCATAAAAATGAATTACATCTGGTGAAAAAAGTATTGACTTCATTACAGCTGTGGAATACTAAACTAAATTAAAACACTCCTATGCAAAATGAAATTAACATATAAGACGGATAATTCGTGAATCTCCATTACAAAAGAAGGAAGCGTTAAGAAAATGTTTAAAAACTTTAAAAACTCATTTAAAATAAATGAATAGTTTAATTTATACATACGAAATCAACCCATTTAACACAATAATTAAGGAGTTATAATGTGCCGATAGGGAGGTAAATAAATCAACTTATGATTTCCTCAAATTGAAAAGGGTATCAATTAATTTTTAGAAAGTATGATAATGAAAACGTAAAGCTTCAATGAAATTGAATTAAAAAGCATTGAAAAACTTTCTAAATGAATGAAATAACTTAGATTTACCTTTTCTGGAGTTGACTTTTTCGAAGGTTTCTTCACCGGTTCTGAGTATGAACAACTGTAGAAAGGCAGGATTCTTTTTTCAAAGGTTTCTTCAACGTAGCACTCGTTAAGAAACTAGTTGTCGCGGAATATTAAGAACCACAGATACTCAAAACACTTATGGCCATATGTAAGGGACCCCCTACTACTCGGGGCCCCTGGCGAGCGACATGTGCGACTCCCCCTAAATCCGCCACTGTAGTGGACGCAAGATGCCAAAGTTGAAGCTTACGCCGCATAATCGAGTTATTTGCGTTACCCGTTAGTTTAAGGTAAACTCAATTAAAAGTTGAACACTCCGCGCCAATGAAAAAAATCTGAATTTGTGGACTGACTTTAATTAGCAAGGTTTCGAGCAAACTCCTAATTATATTCTGGGACGTTATGATAAAATCGCCTTCTAACACAGTTTTCCTAAGAATCTAACCTGTATAATTGCAGTCACGACCCTTCCTCGTCCTCGGCATTTACGAAAAATAAAGGATCTCTTAATTAATACTGCATAAATAGACGTTCTTATTTATCATATTTCTAGCAAATTTTTCGTGTAGCATCCCCATCTCCAGTTTTATTTTTCTTTTTCTCTATGCTGTGAAGCAAACCTTGGTCCTAATTAGCGGAGAGACGTGTTTGTTGATGGGAAGCTAATGAGGGACCTACATGCTTGAGTAAGATAAAGAGAGGTTGCCAACGTATGGAGAAAAGAGGAGAGAGGTAGAGGCAGGAGAGAGGGTGAGGAAGGAGAGAGGGGGGGAGGGGAGTTGGCGTGCAGCATAGGGCGGTGGCCGCCGAGGACAGGGATTTCTCGGGAATTGGGAAGAGTGGCATTAGCGATAATAATCCCTTAATGTGGCCAGGCTTTCAAAGATGGCATGCCCAAATTCCGCGCAGTCACAAATATTTAATCCTGGAGAAGCCTTTTATTTAAATTACACGCGAAGGGAACATGCTCGCAGAAACGTTGCGTTTGAAATTAATTCTTATTTTTGCTCCGGTATTCATTTAACGAAGGGTTATGATGATCTACGCCGGGTTACTTTTCGGGCTGAGAATGAAACTTTCAAAAATATGTTCTGCGTGATTTATTCAGATTTAATTAGATTTTACCATTTAATTGTTATTTTAATATTTTGGCATAATATTGCCAACTCGTTTATTGTTAAAGTAACGCCAGTCTTACCTGAGCCGATCTCCCGGTTATACTAATAGATTTCCGATCTTGAAAGGTCAATAGATGATCTATGTAACTACTGTGTCCATAAAACGGTTGAGTAATACAGATTATGATTTTATCTGGAACTTAGTCATCCTCATTGGTAATTTATCGATCGTTAATTCAGACATCAACATCTTCTCCGCGTTTTTTTCCTGTTACGTATGAATGGACTGGGGCATGAATCCTTGTGGGCGGGTGAATTGCCGGCGAGGGCAGCTACCTTGTCGCTTAAATGAGCACCTACTTTATTCGACCGTTTTATGGCTGCAGCGCCCAAACCGTAATAGGAGCTATAATTCCTTTATAAATTAACGGCGTATATCATTGTTTCATCCCTATTGATAAAAGTCAGCAGCGTTGTAGTTGGATTTAATGTTAGGGACTTCTTGATGGAGCTGTTTAATCCTGGATCGTAATGTTTTAATCATCCCTCTCTGCGCGATATAGGGAGATGATTTTAAGATGCGAGTTATGAAAAGGAAAGTCGATGTGGATGCCCGGTCAAGTCGTTGTAGTCACGTGACCTTAGCCGTTCTGCGTCCATTGATTCGAATAACCAAAATTTAATTTTGCCTGCCAATTAATTCACTTAGCAAATTACGATCGGTTTAGACTTCCGAAAACGTTTTCACAAACGCGCACACCAGGATCGATTTCGCATCGATCGCCGTCGGAGGACATCGGCAGCCGCATCGCAGCCGCAGTAAAAATTACGCAGAGTATAAGTTCCCCCTCCTGAGGATCAACGAGAACACGGAGGGGAAAGGGTGAGAAAAGACACGAGCCCTTCTGGAAACATCCTAATCCATTTTCGAGGTCACCGTGAATGCAAGTCGACCGGATTGAGACGTTCATTCGATTGCGGTTTCGGAGCGCGCCTCTCCGCTCGCTACTATCTCTACTACTATACTACGAATATCACGTCCCTTTTCCGCTGCCTTCCGACCATATTTCACACGGCACCCCGGTTCCCGCTTTTTCGCGGTAAAAGGACACGGGCGTGTTGGTGGACGTGTGAGAGGTGGATGGTTTTTTTCCGCGGAATATTCATCGGGAGGAGGAAAAGGGGAGTGGCGTTTTTTTAAAAAAGAATATCGCGCGTTTGATTTTCGTCGTGTTGGCAGGCGTCCTGCTCGGAGGAGAGGAAGCGGATTGCGCGCCGATTCGTGTGCGGCGGCTGAAACCGGGAGCGGACTGGAGCGGGACATCGATCCGTGGCCGGAAAACTGTGGGTGTGGAGAGAGAGGGGTGGAGTGACCCCTGAATAGGACGCGCAGGGCTGCCAATCTGACGAGTCCCGGAAAAAAATGTCGGTGCGAAAAAACCTGGGTCTTTGGGAGATCTTGGCTTCGCCGTTTTATTGCATTCGATTTTTAGGGATAAGGATGGCGACGAAGGAGTCTGTTGGCACGAATGCAGGCCTTGGTGAACGGGATGCTTGGAGAACGTCTTCCACCGAATACCGATTTCGCGAGGTCGATTTTTATCGAGGGCATTTGTGTTTGCCTTCGTTCTATTAGCTCGTAAATTCAATCCAATCATCCCTTATTATGGTGGCGGACGACTAGTAAATTATAGACGACGAAATCCAAAACCTTTGACCTTTTGTTGCTGGAACGGAAACGTTTCGGTTCGATAAAATTGGTTTCCGGAAATCCAATGAGGAAATTGCTAGTCTTTTCAATGTAGAAAACTTTTAAACAGGCCGTTTTATCTGTGGTTTATTGTATTTTAGTGACAATAAAATTGTTAAATGGGATGGATGGTAACCTAATTTATACAATTCAACGTTTTGATTTATGAAATTCATTCATCACTACAATTTTAATCAAAAATCTATTTTAAAAATGAAAATTTCTAGACAATGCGTATGATTTTGAACAAAATCAATTCGTGGTTTATAATTTCGCCTTTAATATTGTTTTAAAATCGCCTTTTAATATTTGAACTTGTCCAAGGTATGATTGACGTACCTGAAATATTACAAGTTAAACGAATGTGTCTCATTACGATTGATGTTTTAAATAAGCGTTTTTATATCATTTCAAATGTGATGAATCACTAAGAGTAGGTATAACATTTAGAATTTTAAAAGTGTAAATTGAAAGGAATTATGCCGAATATCCGGAAACCCACTGCGAAACATTCTTCACTTGCTTTTTTATACGAATCCAAATCTACTTCATTTCTCTCTATCTATCTCTCTCTCTCTATATCTCTGTCTTTCTCTCTATCTATCTCTCTCTCTCTCTATATCTCTGTCTTTCTCTCTATATCTCTCTCTCTCTCTCTCTCTCTCTCTCTCTCTATATCTCTGTCTTTCTCTCTCTCTCTCTCTATATATATATATATCTATATCTCTCTCTCTATCTCTCTCTCTCTATATATATATCTCTCTCTCTCTATCTCTCTCTCTCTCTCTCTCTCTCTCTCTCTCTATATATATATATATATATATAATCTCTATTTCTCTCTATATATATATCATCATCATAGGTAGTCTGTCCGTTGACAGGTCCGTGATTATTCTAGGTTAAACTTGGTTCTCCATATACATACTTCTATTTTCCGCAGTTTTCTTCATGTCTTGATAGCTCTATTTTCCTATATATATATATATATATATATATATTTCTTTCTCTATCTCTCTGTCTGTCTCTCTCTCTCTCTCTCTCTCTCTCTCTCTATATATATATATATATATATATATATCTATCTCACACTAACAACCATTCCGATGGGATATTTTCCCGGCATTCCACTCGGATCGCATCGGTCGTCGCATTAATTTGTCACTCAATTGAAGAACATTTCGATTACCGCATTTGCCTCTGTAGGAGGGCGATTATTTCATTTCGGGTTAAAAAAAACGCGTGTAATTTAGAATGACGTGTTGTCGGAGCGGGGAATGGCTAACCCTGATTAAGGCGGAGAGAGGAACAAAAGAGCGCGTGGTAAATCGTAATTGAGAAGTGTTTGACGGCAACGCAAGAACGCTGATACGGAAGGAAATCTTCGTAAGACGCATTGTGGAAACGGGATGGAAATAGAACGGAGATGGCGGAGGCTTTAAGAAGGGGTTGGTGGAGAAAAGATAAAGGAAAGGAGGGGGACTTCGAATTTGTTGGGCATGTTCCTACCGAAACGTTAAAACCTTAATGATGATGAGCGGGTGTGTGCACCTCGCCTGCAACACCCGATTCCCGTCCAAATAATCGCCTTCCTTTGTGAGCTCGTTCGGCGACGAGGAAAAAAATCCAGCCTCTCTGAAAGTCTCGCTCCGGCTCGCCGCGTAAAAAGCTTTACCCGGCGAAGTTGCGCCAGGACGAGAATTTGCATCTAATTTGTTTGCATAAGGAAGGCGGTGATTCTCGCTTTTTTTTATTCGACGCCCATAAAAGGTCACGGTTTAAACGTAAAAAGGTCGCTCGCGTCCGGGAGAGGCGGGGCGCGGCATCTTTATCTTCGAAAATTGTTGACTCCCGAGATTAGCGCGAGGGACCGCGTTGCTAAGGTTTCGCCGCTGGATCGCCCGTTTTGCGGCCTCTTATAAAACGGCGAGGGTCTTCTCTCGCGTGCGAAATTTTTAGGGTAAATAAAATTTCTCTGGGGCGTAAATTATACTGCTACAAACGATGGTTAGGCACAAAAATTGATTCGCGAATTTACGTTTCGTATTCGTGGTCGATAAAATGCGAGATGCTCACGTTTTCAGTCACCTTACTTTGTTACGTGCAGGATGAGGTTTTTGGAAATTCTTGCCTCATAAAATCTCTAAGCCTCTAGGTTTTAATCGTTCCGAATATAATACTGAGTGAGAATATTCATATTCAGCCTGAGATTTAAGGACAGCTTAAATTGGAACACCGTTTCCCCATTAAGGTGGCGGATGAAAATGTACATTGAGTTAAATTTTATCCCTCTCCACGTAGAAATATACATCGCTAAATATACGCCTTAATCTTATGGAAATGAAGGCGAAATTGAATAATTTACATCAAAATCTCGCCTTTAAAATGCGACACGTCGAGCCCCTTGAATTCGTTTGGGTTGAAGCCATTTTTGGAAATGACCGAGCAGTTATAAGTAGCTTGCTATGTGGTTAGAAATTAGTTTTAACGAATGTTACCTTATCGCAATTATACGGATGAATACATGCGTCAGTGCTTTGTATTGGTGTAATACATTTAGATTTTATTATATTACTAGTGTAATGCCCCTTGAAATATCAACGAAAGAATTATAGGTAGATATATTATTATTATTTTAAGTTAAAATAATTAATATCACACTTTTACATATGAAATATTTTGTCATATACATTTCTAGTGAATATTCTCTTTTTGACGGGCTATATTTAGTTAAACTTAAAATAGTTGCTTCTCTTTCCCTCCCTCTCACACCCTCTCTCCTCCTCCCCCCCCCTCTACTTTCCTCTCTCCCCTTCCCTCTCGCTCCCTCTCTACCTCTCCCCCCTCTACTTTCCTCTCTCCCCCTCCCTCTCACACCCTCTCTCCTCCTCCCCCCCCCTCTACTTTCCTCTCTCCCCTTCCCTCTCGCTCCCTCTCTACCTCTCCCCCCTCTACTTTCCTCTCTCCCCCTCCCTCTCGCTCACCCTCTACCTCTCCCCCCTCTCTCGTATTAAAAGCATTCAAAGCACGTTTATACCCATAAGGATTGAATTAACAATATGATATAGAGGTCTAACATCCCGTTAAAATGGCAAGATTTCCTCAAACTGTGTGAATTAAACGTTTACACTGAGAAATTTCGAACTGTAGGTGGAAAAATATGAACAGAATAAGAAACTTAAAATTTTTTCTTCAAAATGGTTTATATCTGGAGATTGTAGGCCAATCTTTCTAATTTTAATCTAAAATAGAATGAAAGCTTGCACGTCGAAATGTCCCTTTTTACCTGTTACCTTATGGGAAATGGAAATTATCCTCTGTAATCGAACCCGGATCTTTGATCTCTAGTTCGATACATTAAAACGTTTTGTTATTATATCATAATGCTATCCTGAAAATTTCATCAAATTCGATTCAGTCGTTTGCTAGATATTAAGCTTCAAAAAGCATTGCATGACAAAGGGACAAAGTGACACTCTTTTATATATGTTTTATGATGATGATGTCCACAACAAAAATGCGTCATATATATGTAAAAAGTGTGAAAAATGTTTATGTTATGTAGCTTTTTTTTCTTGTGTCTCAACGACGACAATGAAATCCTTTTTAACGTCCGCGCGCTTTTTCTAAATTCGTCGGTTTCGATCTGTAGTATCAACTTTCAATGGAAGACCGCCGGCCGTCTGGCCTGCAATTAATTCCTTAGGATTTCCTCGGAGTCCGGAGTTCGATCCGGGGCGACGTCTCATTTCCATGGCAGTGGCGATGACCTCGTGTGAAGACGGCTGGCTTGGAGCCAGTTTTCGGAAATGGGATCAGAGGTCGACAGGGGAGATGAGTTAGGCAAACATCTGTGTTTCCCTTGTGGAAACCTTGTTTGGTGATAGATTCGACCCCTAAGCCCTCTTAAACTTGTTAAGAAGAAGTCATCTATTTTTCAAAAGGTTTGCCTTTTTGCGACGCTCCACTTGTGCCATCGATGCTCGACTACACTCGCAGAGATTCAAGAGGACTCCCCAACTTAGAAATTAGTGGGGAAAATAAAAACCTCTGATCATTTCCACCTTAATGATCCATTAAAAGTAAATACGCAATGCACAATAAAACAGCGAAGAGGTAAACTATTGGTAAACAAGCACCCATGGAAATGGATAAAATTAGCGCGTCTTTTTCTGTTGTTAAATTTGGTAATATTTTGTTTTATTTCGGTATGAATATTTCTCCCGTTAACCTAATTGACGAATTGGGAAGAACTTGAAATTTGATCACCTCTAAAACCTATCATTACTTATATACGTAAATTTAGATTAGGAGGCATGCATAAATTAAATCACATTCGGGGGGGGGGGATTAATAATTTTGTGACGGACCATGACGAGGGGGTTGTTTTTTGACAACGTGACGTCTTCGGTTGATGAGAAAATGTTTAAAACATATTTATTACTAAAATTCAATTCATTTTTAGCCTACTTTCCTATGGAACGTTACTGGATTTCCCTTACTTGTTAGTCCTCACCTGTACGGTTCGGAGAATTTCGAAGTATCAGTTTCTATTTATTATCTTTTATTCCGTCAGAGATATTTAAAGAGTTAAATAGGCTTATCATATCCATCCCCCTGCGTAAGTCTCAATACTTAAATCTAAAGAAAGACAAATCGCGGCAGTAAAGAAATCTACCCTCCAAGTTTCAGCTCCCTATCGTTTATGGTTTCGTCACAATTTCAATTTAATCAGTTGCACAGACATACGGACAGTCAGACGCCAAAGCGAAATTATAAACGTATTAAAAAACGCGCTAAAAAGTAACTATCCAAATGTTAAACATACAATAGAGAAAGGCGTGAAGAAACGCAAAAAGTGAAATGTATGAACTGTTCTCTTTTCGAAAGGAAAACGTGTCAAATTTATTTTTGCATTTTTTAATAATATGGGATAATATTTTAAATCGTTAGATTGATTACTTTGGCTTATCTTAATTCCTCGGCGTCCATAGCCGTTGAAAGTTTGTGAAGACTAATGGTTTTCATGGAATAATACCAAAATGAGTTGTATGGGAACATTTTTTAAAGCTTCCTCAATAATGTCTTGACGTGGAGCAAAATAAATGACGGCGGTTCGAAATAAATCAATTTATTACGTGTCAAATTAATCATTTCGAAATCATCACCCTTTTAAAACTATGATGCGATAGTTTGATGAATGCTTTGCCGTTAAGAAATTCATTTATTTTGAAATGGGATGGCCGATGGGCTCACGATTGATGATAAAGTGAGGATAATTCATGCAAATTACATGCTCATATTGTGTTGTTTATATCTCGAGTAAACTAAAAAACTGTTGAATTAATTTTTTTAAACGAGTTAGTTTATATTCTAGTTTCTAGTCATATTTCCATAAAATACGCATTTGGATAAATTATTAGAAAACTTTGCTTTAGGTACACCAAATAGCATTCCAAGTAAGGTGGTAGATGTTTTGATACTGCAACAAAATGGTTATATTATCCTTTATTACTGGTAGAAGTGAACTATTTCTTTGGAATTTTATAACATGAATATAAGAAATTATGACATTTGCCTCGAAGGGCTCCGTTTTTATAATGGTTATTAAATTTATCTAAAGGGAAATTTATAAACTCGAGCGACTACATATGCGTATAATCTCTTTAAACTACATTTAAGATTCTAAAACCCCCTTATGAAACTAAGGGTTTTTTAAATACCTTACCACACAGGCGTCGAGAATTAACAAATATTCGACGCTTGAATAATGTTATTGCCAGGTATTGAATGGTTTTATCTATTTTCCGGTGCCTGCCACAGTATTCGACAGCCGAGTTTTTGCATCTACAGTAGAACTCGGTTATAACGGCCTCGGTTAATACGACAACTCGGATATAACGACAAATTATTCAGGTCCCATCCCCGTTTCTACAATATTTAATACTATAATAACCCAGGTCTGTTGGTTGGTTGGTCACGCTTTCACGATGGTCGATATAGAGCATTTTAACAAACTTCCCGAATAGGTAGAAGATTGAAATTTGGCAAGGATGCCTGATTAACAAATTTTAAGGTAATGACGAAAATGAATCTCCAAAAAAGTCCTGGGTTCGACTCCAAGGAAGACGTTTCCATTTTCCATAAGGTAACATGTAAAAATCAATTTTTTGATGTGCAGGCTTTTATTGTTTTGAAAATTAAAATTAGAAGGAATTAACCTACGATCTTCGGATCTGAACCATTTTGAAGAAAAATTACAAAGTTTCTTATTCTGTTCATCTTTTTCCGCATACAATTCTAAATCGCTCATGTTATACGTTTAATTCAGATATTTTGTGGAAATATTGCCATTTTAACGGAATGTTGCCTTGGCTACCAGTTCCATTGTTAGACTTCTATATCATATTGTTAATTCAATCCTTATGGGTATAAACGTGCTTTGAATGATTTTAATACGTGAGAAGGGGGGGGAGAGGTAGAGGGGGGACCGAGAGGGAGGGGGAGAGAGGGAAGTAGAGGTGGGATGGGGAAAGAGGGGGAGGGGAGAGAGGGGAAGGGTGGGGGGAGGGAGAGAGGGGTGTGAGAGTGTGTAAGATGGGGGGAGGGGGAGGTGGAGGGAGGGAGAGGGAGGGAAAGAGAAGCAACTATTTTAAGTTTAACTAAATATAGCCCGTCAAAAACAATATTCACTAGAAATGTTGTATATGACAAAATATTTCATATGTAAAAGTGTGATATTAATTATTTTAAATGAAAATAATAATAATCTATCTATCTATAATTCTTCCGTTGATATTTTAACGGGTTTTACACTAGTTTTATAGTATAGAAGCCCAGGTCTATTGGTTCCATAGTAGGTTCTGGTAGCGAATTATGATATTAACTCTAGAATGAATCGAGACAGAATCTCGAAATTTGGCAGGAATGCTCGATTAACATATTTTAAGGTAACGACGAAAATAAATCTCGAAAAAAATACTGGGTTCGACTCCAAATAAGACATTACCATTTTCCGTAATGTAACAGGTAAAAATCGATTTTTTGGAGTGCAGGCTTTTATTGTTTTGGAATTAAAGTTATAATGAATTAACCTACGATCTTCGGATCTGAATCATTTTGAAGAAAAAATTACGTTTCTTATTCTGTTCATCTTTTTCCGCCTACAGTTCCAAACCGCTCGTGTTAAACGTTTATTTTACATATTTTGTGGAAATCTTGCCATTTTAACGGTATGTTGCCTTGGCTATCAATTATATTGTTAGACCTCAAAATCCTATTGTTATATCAATCCTTATGGGTGTAAGCATGCTTTGAATGCTTTTAATACGAGATAGTGAGGGAGAGGGATGGTAACGGAGGGGGAGAGAGGGAGGGAGGTGGAGAGAGAGAGGAAGGGAAGGGCGGAGAGGGGGTGAGGGGGAGTGGTTGTAGAGAGGGGTTGAGGAGGGAGGTGGAGAGAGGGAGGGAGAGAGATAGATATATAGATAGATAAACGTCTTTATTTTCAGTGCGAAATTGAGACCGAAAGGTCCACTCTTCCATTTAACCCTACGTTACAATATATATATACATATTAGGGAGGGAGAGAGAGGGAAGGAGAGAGATGGAGAGAGAGGGAAACAGACAGACAAACGACTTTATTGAGGGTGTTTGGACAGGAACTCAATTTATTTCAGTTAAAGTAACCCCGCCTCTAGTACTAGTGGACTGTATTAATTTGGTAATTAATAACCACCAATGGCTCAATTGACTTACCTCTTAGCCGTATTGGTTTCCTTAGTTATTCCGACTCCGTCTCCTTCACGTCCGTATGGGGTTGCTCGCGGTTAGGACGACTTTCTAACAACTGATTCACACTCAAAATCACATACAATCACATTACTAGGTATAGCCAACGAAACCTGGTGGCATTTCAGCAAACTAAATGCGTTGTGGACGCAACATACCGCCCACCAAATTTGAGACTCAAATTTAGATACCGAAATACCCAGGAGAAAGGCAACTAATGATAAATACCTTAAGAATAACAAAAAATACCATAATTAATACTAAGTGTTGCTCCTAAGGGAAGGAGTAGGATAGGTTATTTCTTCACTCTGGAGGATGCTTTCACCAGAGACTTGAACAAAGGATAGTAAGCCCACGGAAAAAGGGATATGAGAATGAGCAACACTACCTCAATGAATAATCCTTAACCTAAATGTCTTAAGCTAAAATAAAGAAAGAGAAAAAAGTACTAATTCCTAATGATCAACTGGTAGATTAACCAGTTTAGACGTAGGCCTTTTAAAGTAGTAGGAACGCTAATTCGACTATTCGATCCTGGATGAATTCTTTCTATCCTACAAGTGACCAGTTCAGAGGCATGTTACTCTCACCCTTTACAATAACCAAATCGCCTTCTGAAAGATTAGGATGATCCTTTGACCATTTACCTCGTGATTGGAGTGTGGTCAAGTATTCATTGGACCAACGATTCCAGAAATGTTGACTGACTTGTTTAACAAGTTGCCACCGAGATAGTCTGTTAATATTTATGTCCAACAGTTTGAACTCAGGTACACTGACTAAAGGTTCACCTTTGAGAAAATGACCTGGCGTGATTGCTTCACATTCATTAGGATCTGATGACAAAGCAGTAAGCGGTCTTGAGTTTAAGACTGCTTCAATTCGGCAAAATACAGTGGAAAGTTCCTCGAACGTGAGCGCGCGATCGCCAATAATTCGTTTCAGAAGGTTCTTTGCAGACTTCATGTTTGATTCCCACAAACCTCCGAAATTTGGTGCACAGGGTGGATTAAAATGCCATACGATTTGCTTACTTTCAAGCTTAGAAGATATCTTACCTTCTCTAAATAATGATTGGAACTGTTTATTGATTCCCGTAAGATAGTTATTAGTACCCACAAACCCTGTTCCGCAATCAGAATAGAGGTCTGAACATAGACCTCTTCTTGACACAAAGCGATCCAATGATGCTAAGAATGCCTCAGTGCTTAAACTAGAAACTACTTCCAAGTGACACGCTTTAGTTGCTAAACATATAAATAAGCACAGATAGGTTTTTGAATTCCTGAAGGACCTCCTTAGAGATTCCTTAATCAGAAATGGTCCTCCAAAATCTACTCCAGTGTGTGAAAACACACGTGCTGACAAAACTCTTGCCGGAGGGAGATCTCCCATTAATGGGTACAGCCTTCAACTTAGTACATGTGAAACATTTCATGATACGGTGACGAATCACGCTTCTACCTGAAATGATCCAAAATTTAAATCGCAAAAGATAAAGAAGCGTTGTTGGCCCAGCGTGCAAATATACTTTATGGTAATTATCAATGATGAGATTTGTTAAGGTGCTCTTTTTAGGCAAAAGCCATGGATGCTTACGGTTGTAAGCAAGATTGACATTCTTTAATCTGCCGCCCACCCTAACACCACCATTTGAATCAAGAAAAGGAGTCAATCTTTGAATTGCTGTTGAACAACGCCAAATAATATGCTGATATGCTCGGTGCTCCGGCTGCAATAATATCATTCGGTACATTTTTGAAATATCAGCCGTCAAAGCAATGGGATTCGATCTTAATCTTATTATCAGATCAGCAATATCTCGATGTAAACTTGGACCCTTCAAAAGCATCTCATTCAAAGAAAAACCAGAAGTAGATTTGCTAGATCCGTCAAAAACAACCCTTCGTCTAGTAGTTTTACTTACTTCCTTTATTACTGCATGATGAGGCAAGTAATAATTTCCCGATCCCCATTTCACTTGAGACATATGTCCAAGGTCTAAATATTCTCTCAGAAATGCATGATAATCATTGCTTAATTGAATGTCATGATTTAATTTGCGTTCCAAATTAAGATATCTTTTCATGGCTAGGATTTTTGAATCCCCCAACTCTACATTGTTAAAACCATCCTTAAACAATAAGGGAGCAACATAACGACCATCCTTATCTCTATAATGATAATTCTCGAATTGCAAATTAGCTAAAGTGTCCTCTGGCGATTGGGATCGAATTGTTGGTATCTCTCTTCGATCTCCCAAAATTGCTTAATAAGGTTATTTAAGTCTTGATCCTTATTAATAGCTATTAATGATGTAATATTTACACAAGAATGCAATCCAGATGAAGTAGACTTAACAGGTCCAATAAGGAGATAACCAAATACTGATGGCCATGCAGTAGGAATACCATTAGATCGTATGACTGGCCCATCGAGCATTATTTGTGAATACACTTCGGCGCCGATTAAAATATCAATCTCTCCAGGTTTATCAAAATATGGGTCCGCGAGAATCAAATTACTAAAATATTTACGTAACTTCACTGGCACTGAAGTACTCAGTTGTTGCGAAGTTATCTTAGGAATTACAATGGCATCGGTTGTGATTTCAACTTCTGCCTCGCGTGAACGAAGGACCAAGGACGTTATCCCTTTTGTGGAAGTAACCGGAGTGCCAGCAAGACCCAAGCATGTCACAAGAGAATGCCTGCGTGAAAGGCCCAATTTTTGCTGGCAGCTAACAGTAATGAAACTAGCCTGAGAAGCAGGATCAAGAAGTGCTCGAACACTTTCAAATGAGCCGATTTAACTGATACTACTAACGTATCCAATAGCACCATTGAGGACTCCGATGTCACATGACCGGTGGAGCATGAAACCGAATTTGTAGCAGCATTTTCATGATTCGTTTGAGGAGAAAATTTTTCATTAGATTTATCAAAAGAGAGAGACTGCGAATTAGATTTGATGCCACTGCCATCCGAAACGCAAAGTAAAGAATGGTGCCTTTTTGAACAAATTCTACGTACTGCTTTGGATCTACATAGATAAAATTTAGGTTTGCCACCCAAACAATTGTAAAATATATTTTTGGATTTTACCCATTGCCTCCGACTTTGTACTGGTATCGAATGAAATTGCTTGCAATGATATAATCTATGTGGTTCTGCGCAAAATAAACATCTCACTGAATTTGTTGTATCATTCGGGATGCTAACAAAGAAGTTTTCTGGGACACAATCTTATTTGATCCAAAAACCCTACCATTCGCTTGAGCATTTTGTTTAATTCCGGAAGTTTGCAAAACATCTAAATAGTTTCGCACAAACTCTAATAAAGTTTGCACAGAAGGAAATTCAACATGATGGTTCTCCATTTCAAATTGCTTTCGCGTATTTTTATCGAGAGCCCAGGAGGCTAAATAAAATATCATAAATTCCCCACTATTCGGAATTTTCATCGCCCTTAAAGCCCCAATATTTTCCGAGAATGTGTCCACAAAATTCCGCAAACCTTCGATGAATCATTATTTAACCGAGGAAATGCGAAAATTTTATCTAAATAATGAAATGCTAGGAGTCTATTATTCTGAAATTGCTGAACTAATGAGTCCCAGACAATGGGATAATTTTCAGCAATTAGCGGCAAACTCGACACTACCCTTAAAGCATGTTCCTTAGTACAACCGAGTAGATAATGAAACTTCTCAATGTTCGTTAGGTTTGGATTTATGTGAATCAAACTAGTAAACACATCATGAAATTGCTTCAACTGTGAAACATTCCCGTCAAATGTAGGAATGTTAATCTTGGGCAAACGAGCAGACTGCATCGAATTCACGGAACGTTGTTCACTATGTGAACCAAATGAATCATTCGGGAGTACTTGACTGGCTACCGCCTTTATCTCATGATACATGCCTTCTACTTGATCCACTACACTTCATTGCACAACAATAGAAAAGATTTATATTCTTCATCCAGCGAACTATACCGACTACGAAATACAAGAAAAACAGTTGAATTCTCAACAACCGTAAGAGATAAACTATGCAAATTTTTAATAGTTCGTATTATAGCATCTCGACGCACAGTAATCAATTTAAACCGTCGCTGCCCTCTGCTATCCATTTTCTTTTCTTCCTCCATAATGACTGTGAATTACGTTAACATTAAATGATAAACAAACTTGATATGCGATATACTAAGCAATAATACCTACAACATTTCGAGAATACGTGACTAACCACAACGAATAGACGGAGTCGTATTGACCAATTTGAAATAATTAGAAAACTTAAAGAAAATTATATATACATGGACATTACAACACACACGCAAGTACAACCATTGATTAGACTAAATAAAGTCACTAGAAATACAGTTGCCTTTCGCCTAGGATCATAAAGAGTTCGATAAACAGAGATCCGGCCCGAAGGACCAAAAAATGTTTGGACAGGAACTCAATTTATTTCAATTAAAGTAAGTACTAGTGGACTGTATTAATTTGGTAATTAATAACCACCAATGGCTCAATTGACTTACCTCTTAGCCGTATTGGTTTCCTTAGTGATTCCGACTCCGTCTCTTTATACTATGTTAAATGTACTTATTATAACATAATATAATGTACTATGTATTATGTCATAATATAATAGAATGTTTTAAGGTACTTATTAGATCATAATATAAAATTTAGAATTTGGAAACTAATTCTATGTTCCCATGCACCTCGGTTATAACGACACTCGGTTATAATGACAGTACATTTTCAGTCCCTTGAATGCTCTTATAACCGAGTTCTACTGTATATTGAATTGCAAACATCCTTCTCCATTGTTATTTATATTGACCTCATAATCCAACGCTCTTCTTAAAGCTCGCCTCTATTACACCTAGTTGAAAATCACTTTTCCGAGGGAATCAAGTTTCGTATGAATTACATTCGGTATGCATCATGTTGCTTCTTTTAATTTCTCATGGGATATCACTCCGCGTGCACGTGAGTGCCCTGTGAAATTAATCTTGAGGTTTAATCGAAATTATTCTGAAGCCTCTCGGAAGGATGGAGATCCCCAGAAACCAGAACAAGTAATAAACCATCGTGTTTATTTTCACATTACTGAAAGAGAACGATAAATAAAGAAAAAATCTATACCGTGCATTATTTGTTTGTTCAAATATGACGACGATTATTTTATCTAAATCATTAATATAATTATCTTTTAAATATCACTGACGGCCAATTACATTTAAACTGATGCAAAAATATTCATACGATAGCAGAGACTGCCACGAAACACATCAGTTCGTAAGGAAAAGTAAAAAAAACTATTTTATCCTAAAAACCAAACATTCCATTTGTCCTTCGTGCGTCAAAACCAAACATTCCATTTGAGTCGCATGCCATAGCGTTCGCCGTGGAGAGTATTTTGGCCTGATAATAGCACCAAAATATCGAATTGATCTGTCATCGCGTTGCCCCGTGTGTTTTTGTGGACTCTTCTTGTTTGTGTTGGAGTGCAAGGGAGACTTCTTCTTTCAGCGGTCTGTCGAGGGATGCGAGAGACTCTGTAACGAGAAACCGTCTTCTTTCTCGAGATAGTCATTGGAGGAGCAATGAAGAGGGAAAGCAAGGTGTTCTTTCACACTCCTCTTACCTTTTGTTAGTCGACTAGACCGGAAGTCTTGGGAGCTGTATTCTAGATTCTCTATTGTCGACCAAAAAGGAGTTATGGCGGCCTTTATCGTCTTGAGTCCCTTCGCGGGGGGTTCGTCGCAGCCGGCGGCATGAGAGTTTCATGCGACGGAAGGGCGAAAGAAGCCGAGGAAAGAGAGAGGGAGAGACGGGAGGAGGGCGGGGCACGGAAAAAGGTCTCTCAGGGGTGAAATGTGAAGGGCGGAGAGACAGGGAGAAAGTCTTGAGAAAATAATTTCGACGCGTCGAACGCAACGGATTCGGGTGTGTAACGGGTTTAGCGGCTCGTTACCAATGGCAGCAACTATTCTTGCGTGTCGAAATCGAGCCTTTTGGATAAGTTGAGTTTTTACACGTATTATGGTTGAGTTTCACCGAAAGAATCGACTGCAGTTGTAGACTTCATCTGGTAACTAACATTAATTTAGAGTGTAAGCCTGATAGGGTTTCAAAAAGTGTGCTATTATTAAATAAGAGTTTACACCCTTTGTCCTCATATAGCACGGGGAATACTTTCTGAAAAAGTGTCGCGTAATGTGAAACCATGTTATGTAAACCTCTGTGAGGTCTGTCTGTTTAAACATCCTAATCGAGAGATCTACAATATGCATCCGTCAAATTGTAGCCCACAAGTGATTTGGACTTATCGTTTGCTCGGCGCATTCCTTAAGGTGATTATATTAATGCCAATTGCAGTTGCAATAGGTATTGTTTATGAACTGTGATTCAACATGATACAAAGGGGTGGGCATAAAGATAGTTTTCTTAGGTGGGACGCGCGGCATTGTATTATCTGGAAACCGCTGCTGTAAATAGTGAAATGATGGAGCTTGTGTTTTATACCCCTTGGCTATTCATTTTCTCGGCTTTTCATTGTTCTTATTCGTTCACGTATTACAAACCCCCAAAAGACGCAGCAGTCGAACCTCTAATCTCTAATCGTCGAATAATTTACAGCTTTGATTCTAGAGTAGGTAAGTAAAGTCCTGGATTTAATAATGGAGTGGTCATAATATGCACACAAATATATAAAAGTTACGAAGAAATGGACACAAAAATGTTTAAAAAAAGAAAAATTTAAGAACGAGAGCACGTATGCTAACTATTACTGCGAAAGTCACGAGTGAACTGTTGATTATCTCCTTCCAAGTTATTTGACAGCCTGCTATATTGTGAAATAGGAGAAAGAAATTCGAGCACATTAGGTGATAATTATTATCGTTTAAACCCACCATAAACAAGTAGCTCATATTCCAGCTCAGTTAACAAGGCAGCGAACTGTTAAGTCTCAAAGGAAGAGGGTGGTGGGCAGCTCATATGCATAGTTTTGAAAAGTGTGGATGTCCTGGGCCGGCTTGATGGCTTGGCCACCCAAAAAAGTATCACGTCAACCCTGTAGTTGTTGGTTTCCTAAGCTTATAAACAAAGCACTCGGGTCTTCCAACACGTCTCTGGAATCTCACGTCCTAAGTCCGACTAAGCGGCGATAATGCGAACAATAATCCACGTTGTCTGAAATTTGGCATTAAAATAACAACCGTATGTTAGCGTTACTGTGTAATAGCCGGAGCAAGTGTGTACTCAAAATACAGAAATAAAATTCCAGATACTAAGACAGTTAAATCAAAGATATCACCCGATTATTTCTTATGGATAACTTAATGTACGTAGAAACGACGCAAATATCCTCTTTTACGTCGTCAACTTTGCATAAGGATTTTTATCGGTGGGAAATTTGGTTGTTACAAGATACGGTAAAGTACTTTTGCGATCGGTTCAGAAACAAATGGCACAGAAATAACGCAGTAGGTGGTATCTCCATTTTCCGCGACGAAAATTGTCCCATCACGTTAAGGTTTGCCTTTGTGTGAAACGCCGCGCATTATCCTTTTGCTTAGAGAGAGGAAGTAATTTAAATTATGCAGGAAAGTTCGCCAGCCGTATAAACATCTTTCCCACTCTCTCCTCTTACCTGCCTGTTTCCTTCCTTAAACTTCCTCGCTTCCTTTAATCCTTTACACGCCTCTTAAGACGCGTCCTGGATTACCATATGGAATTATCTCAATGTGGGCCGTAGAGATATTGTTATAATTAATTGGCGTTCCTTGTTTGTTTTGCGAGAATTTTTCAATTCTTTAAGACTTTTTGAAGGCGTGGTTGAGGTGCTGTGGGAGGTCAGTGAGGCTAGTGTTTAGGTGTTTTCTTTTTGGTGTAAATACAACGCCAGGATCTCTATCCTATTATCGATGAATCATTGCTATGGTTTCGTAATTTCAAACGCTTTTTTCTAAGTGTATATGTGTTTAATGTCGCTTTTATGTTTATGAGGTTGATTTTATGTTTACGTTTCGACTTTGGACTTGTGTGACAGATGAAAATGTTCTACGTCGATTTCTTTATTTTCATACCTGTCGTAATGAATTCGTGGACCCTGCCAATGACAAAGATATTGTTTTTTATGTAACTGGATTTTCTACGGATTTACGCAAAATAAGGCTTCTTCGGTCAACTCAGTTTTTCAAGTTTACATATTTAATAATAAGTTTTCATTATGTTTCTTACATCTAATCGTTATTTCTATCGGCCAAACTGCTTAAAAAGGAGTGAAAATAATAGAGCTTTGTATTCATTTTTATTCGCAATATATCGTTTGAATGAATAAGCATGTTGTTGATTGTTACAACCGTCAATATGTGGTTGGTATAGCACAAAAAAACTTCGCATCAAAAGGTGAGCGCCAAACGCTCTTCTTCTCATGGGATTCTCGTCTAGGGAGAAGAGCAATCATTTCTTAAAAGCTTTTCTGATCATCCGGCGTCTTATTACGCGACGAACCCTCGGATGCTGAGTTTTTACTCGCGCTGGTAATGAAACACAATCACGTACCAATAACAGGGAGGACGGCGAAGTGCGTCTTCTAAATGAGTTGTTGTAGTCGAGTGCGGAATGACTCACGACATCTCCCACACTCCTCCCTTCCCCTCTCTCGCTCGCTCCCTTTCCGTTCCCACGTGGGACTGGTTCCGCTCACCTCTCGTTCCTTCCCACACAAACACACGCGCGCGAGCACACACACACACGCACGCACGCATATCTCCAACGAACGAACGGCAGGGATTTTCATTGAAAGAAACGAGCTTCTCTCTTTTTTTTTGTCGGAGCGTTGGGAGGAGGGGGATAGCTGCATATCCGCCGAGCACGTGTACTGCGTTCACAATGCGAGACTCTGAGGATAGTGTTGCACGGAGGGAATGCCTTGATGGAGGCAGGTGGGGGAGGAGAAAGATGGAGGTGCACTTTGCGACCGGAGGGGAGGGGGGCAGAGGGAGTGGTGATGGTCTCCGTGGGGATGGAGGGGGAAGGGGAAGAGAATAATGCGAGTCCACGCATTGTTGCGATCCGTGTTTTTTTTTTAATGATGAGGTTGATAAGATTTAATGGCGGCTCAACTGCATGTCACAATGCATTGAAGCGAGCAATCACGTAGTCAAATTAAAATTTTTATGTCGACTTTGATGGAAGCGAGGGTTTTCTTTCTGTTAAGAGAAAATCCGCAGAGTTGAGCAGAAGTGTTGTTGATGAAAAAGATCCAGAAACTTAATGGGATTCAAAAATTGTCATTATTATAAATTATTATTTCTCTAGAAGAAAAATGTACACCTTGACGCATCAAGAAGTTGTAAATTTCTTCTAATGTGTAAAAAATTGAAAAGGAAATTTATAGCTTTCTTGAATGTTTGTATAAGGTGGTTTTATCCAATGATTGAGTTTTCATTATTCTTAAAAAAATCTTTTTAAATATTAATATTATGTTATTTTGTCAGCAGATACATAAAAAGCATTAACATATTCTTAAAAGAAGTATTTTATGGTGCCATCACTATTATATTATAGCGCTTAACTTTTTATGCCTAAGTAAAACATTTCAACTGAAACATATACGTCAAGGTAAAATCTAAAAAAAAAAGAAAAACTAATGACGCGTCAAAAAATTCTTCCTCTTGGAATCGTTTCCTCGTAGTGATTTCCGAGGCGAAAAAGATGACTCTCCGTATTCCGTAATAACTCGTGTACGAGGAAATACTCGACGTGAACGAGGTAGAGCGCTTAGTGGGGGTCGGGCGGCACCCGTACGCGTATTATGTAAAAAGAAAACGGCGGTTTGGACGCCTATCTTCTACAAAGATACGGGGGAGAGGGGGAGGGAGGGATGGGGGAGAAATCGAGGGGGTGAGAAGAAGGGGAATGGGTTGGGGTGGGAGAAAAAGCGGCCGGAAATTGGTTGTTGGACGAGAGAAGCGAGTCGAATTTAACCGTGTTCATGAGTCCTGGGCGTTAAAATAGTAGGGTGAGAGAGAGGGAATGAAAGGGCGAGGTTAGTAGTAGTCGATCGGAGGGCAAGCAGGAAATAAAAAAAAATCGCTCCGGAGACGGATGAGCTGCTCCTTATTAGGACCGTGTCTGATGCGTATCTAGCGGTTTGCCGCACAACAGAGACTCAGGATCGATGCACTGCGAATTTTTTCGAAGGATGATGGCGATCAGGATTCCAAGATGCTTTTCTTACGTCCTGCCGACTTAAAGATTAGGTTTTACGCTTCTATCGCATTTAGGAAATTTCCTCGTATTAATTGTTCGTAGAATGTCATAGTATTTATTTCGATTGGTACAACATCATGGAATGTGGATTGAAGTAATGTATACCTTTACTAATAATGCGACGCAGTGGAAGTTTTGTCGAACACTTTTCCGTAAGTTATCTTCCGCCCGAAGTTCGGCCATGATGTAAACGTTTTGTGTGTACCCTTCGAAGATAAACAGAATATTAGGTTTTGTAAATATTCATGCGGGTATCACAAAGTTTGGAGGCATCCATTTGTTAGTACTGCACTATAATCATTTTAGTAGAGGAAAGGTTATTGGCACATTGCCATACCAAAATTTCCTAATCTTTGATTTATTTACTTAGAAAAAAATGTTTGCGGCACCCTTAAAAATCAGCTGTAGCACCCAGTTTGCGAAACACTGTCGTAGTTTCACGCCGATTCCGCACGGCGCACCTCCTTGGTTTGCGTAGAATTAGCAGACGACACTCTCTTAGCCAATCACCGATGGATTTTCTTTCCCTTTTCCCCTGATGTAATAATACACCTCATTCACGGCCGCCCATGTGCGAGTCTCTCATTGGCCGCCTGTGTGCGAGTCTCTCATTGGCCGCCTGTGTGCAAGGCTCTCATTTCCGCCCTTTATAGACGTTCTTTACAAAAATTAAAGAAAAACACCTTATGGTTTGATAAATTTCCGTAGCCAATAAGTATGAAAGAATATACGGCATATTCGACGTGCCATTGAGATATTATTTGCCTCACTGTGTTATTTTTATCTGAAAATATGATTACTTTCTTCAATTCCTGATGTAGTCATCGCTTATTCCTCTTTCAGTGCAGGTTCTGTTCAAGGAGTTTAAATCCCTGCTATAGTAGAAATAATAATTCTTATTCAAAACCTTCCTTGACTAAGGCAGTCGGTCGCCGAGCAAGATACGGTCATTGTTCAGCCGAAACAGTTAAACTCAACCTAGGTCATGGTCGTCCGTTTCCCATAATTATACTGTCTAATTTCTCTTACGTGTAGCGATTTTTCCCCCACTCCGCACTTATACGATGACGCCGTTATTCGACTCCCCTTTCCTACCGTTATGTAATCTCCCAAAAGAAGTAACCAATACAAAATCCAGGAGACGCCCGTTTGAAAAAAACTGCCTCACCTTATTCCCTTCCCCTCCGCAAAAAAAAACCCTCCTGCTGACTTCACGTGTCCAGGACTTCGCCAGTGAGCGTCGAGACCTTGGGTTCGGACACCACCATTCTACACGGAGAGCGCAAAGAGCAGTAAGACACCGACCACGGAAGAGGTTTCTCGTGGACTGATACGCCGATCTATTTCTGAATACCTGTTGTAACTACATATATCATGTCTTACTACTGATTGTAATTACGAGACAAGTCTGCGTCTGACATAGTTGTCATTTGCTTTTCATAATTTGTACTAAATATAGCATGTTAGTTGGAATTCTGTGTGGGGATATATTTTGTTGCCACATACGAAATCACCAAAGTGGTCAATATCAGCGTTCGAATTTTTATTTCTAATTTTATTACTTGCCAGTTCGTCTCTGAAAGTTATATTTTTGGTCGCGGAACTCGAGAGTTTGCTTCAAAATACAGCCAACATTCTAATGAACCGCGAGAAATTCTGTATATATGTATATATATTTCTTTATCTTTCTGAAAAGCTTTCTACCTCCTCTTCGCCCTTTTAATCTCCTCAAAAATCCGGGCCACTACTCGCGTTAGTGGCAACGACACTCACCTCGTGTACCGTCTAATTTGCCGAAAAGCGCATCTCTACCCGTCCTCTGTTTGTTTGCGCGGATTAATGACGCCGTTGCATTCATTTCAGTTTCTCCATCTGTCAACTCCTCAGGTTCTTGGTATAATTTATTGACAATTCCACACTCAACGGTCTGAAAATTAACACGTCTCTCCTCTTTTGGAGAGAGTTATTAAAAATAAAAATTTGAGACTGTCGCTATGGAGCACTAGTATCCCGAAAGACGTGTATGATTTTTGATCAATTGATCGCAATCGGATGCCTCTTGAAATAGTTTAGCCAGGTTAGGAAAAGAATCATTATTAATTTCGGAATGAAAGATTTCAGACGACTCCTGTTAACTTATTAATGATTTTCTTTGCTACCTTATCTTGCACTCCCCTTATCGCGATGGAGTCGTGTCAATTAGGGGAAACACGGTTGATCAGTGATTGGAAGAGCATCGTTTGGTTTCAGAAACGAATTTTGGCAGATCTCTCGCAGTTATCCATTAATCGATCTGTTTGACGTCTTGTTTAAGAATTATCTCTTAACGTCAGAAGGAAGATTGAAAGCTAAGTATTAAATTAACATAGATCTCGGAAAGTTATGTAAATCATGATTAATGGCGTTCAATAAAACCTCCGTTTTTATATCGGTATACGGAAATAGCTCTTAACCTGTCAACATATCCAGACTAATGTCCGAACTGTAGCTAATGTCAATATCGGCCCGATGGATCTGGTTAATAAAATCCGCTCTCGTTAAAAATACTATTATTGCGATTCAAGCCAATGAAATAAACCGAGGCTAAAGTTTGGTGGTTTTAATGAGCTTGGAGCGGATTTTTTTTTGAAAATTACTTTCACATTTTCAATTAAAGGAAAAATATTGGTCACGTTCACCCGGTTAATGTCCACATTAGCTTTTTTTTTGGACATAATGATTTAAAACATAATTTTTCGCGAAGTAAGTCGCCATTCGAGGTAGTTATTACAAATTTATAAAAATACGTCTATTAATTTCATGATAAATTGTTTCTTATTCCAGTTTCAATCTCTCTCAATCCCAAGGCAAAGGCGAGTATTGTCAAGTAGAAGGGGTGCAAGAAGGAAAACGCCGAGTAAAGGCAAAATAAAACATTGAATGATCCAGTATCTTTTCCAATGCAATGCGATTCCGTTGTCATCCGGACATTTGAACTGCGGTGCCGCATAAAAACGCTTATATTGAAAAAAAAAAGGATCCAAATGGGGAGGAAGGGGACAAGGGAGAGGCGGGTGGGAGCAATCGTCACCATCGCGACACCCTTGTTGGTTCCTCGATTGGAAGGGGTGGAAGTAGCATGCGTGTTAGGTTGCGCTGGAGGGAGAATGCGTGCGTCCGAGTTGGAACAGCAAAGTAGTTGGCGTGTGTGTGGGATGCTGTGTGCAACTTGAGAAGGCTTTATGTGAGTGCGTTTGGAGGCAAGGCGGGTGTGAAGTGGAGGAGAGGTAAGGCTTAAGAGGACGCGAGGGTCGAGGAGGAGAAGGCGGGGAGCGGAAAAGCGCTGATTCGAGAGATTATACGAGAAGGCAGGAAGTGGGACTCTGAAGGAGACAAGTTGTATTTTATCGCGTTTTACTTTCTAGCCTAAAGCTGTGTTTAATTTAAGAAACACTACCTATATAGAACGAGAAGATGGCAGAATTGCCTCTCTTTTTTCGCGTCGGCGCTAAAACGTTTTCTCTATTCGGTGCAAATTGGCGAACGGTTTATTTCTTCCCTTCTTTGTGTTCCGACAGCCTTGAAAAATACGTCGAAGACGAATTGAAAAGCTAAGAATTCGAAGCGCAATATGTTTTGCCTCTGGACAAGGATTTTATTGGCGCTGACCGTGTAAAGCGCTATTTGGAAGGAACGTCTGTTTTTTTCCTTTTCGTACGTGATACAGTCTCAGAATATTTCAGGAATTTATTCGCATGCATTCACTAAAAGTTGGATGGACGTGTTTATTTTTGTTTATAAAAAAATATTTTTGTGGTGCATTTTGATGCCTTCATTCGTCGGATTTTGGGTTCACTCGCCTTTATTATAGTACAGTATAGTATTATAGTACGTTTTAGTCTCGTCAATTTTAGAATCCACAATCAGTGGCCTCACGGCCGCCCGTGTGCAAGACTCTCTTTAGCCGTCCTTGTGCAAGCCTCTCATTTGCCCTCCCTTTTTATGCGTTCTTTACAAAATTTAAAAAAAAAACGCTTAAAGGTTTGATAAATTTCCGTAGCCAATAAATACGAAAGAATATACTGCATATTATAATACAATCCGCATTACTGTTAAAAATACTGTACGTGTCTGACGATAAATCGGTCGCCCCTGTTGAATGGCCGCCCACATCGCACATACGGAAGGCTCCTGTCCACAACTATGCATGTAAAACTTTCATTTGTTATTTTACTCATGTGTGGATGTCATTTCTTGGTATAATCGATTTCCCCAGCACTCAATTAATTACCACAATCAAACGCTTTTAAATTCACGTGTTTATCATCTGTTCCGACAGGCGTCAGCCATCATCCCATATCCTAAAGAAATCTCTTTCCACAATTCCCTCTCCCGAAATTCCTCTCTCGCCTCGAGGAATCTAATTTGAATAACACCGATTAAAAATATAATCGGATTGTTCCGTCGTTTCTTGTGGGCGTGGATTTTTCTCTCATTCGCCACGAATCTGCCGTGATCCTCTCTCGGCCCTCCTTCCTCTGCTCCCCCACTAATTCCATCTTCCTTCTCACTCTCTCTCGCAAGGGCGTGGACCTTACGCTTACACACAAGGGGCGATAAATGGGACTAACTCCTTCTCTTCTTCTTCCATCTCTTGTTCTCTCCTCCCATAAGTTTTTTTTATAATAGCTTTCTCGTTCTTGTTGTGGGTGTGGGCCCAACGAAACAGCCGGCCTTGCACCTCTCTCCTCCTTCCGCTTCCCTCCTTCCCTCTCTGTCCCGCCTCGCTCTTATATGTTGTTGTCTGGCTGCTAGAGGGAGGTATGCTTTCTCTCTCTCTCTCTCTCTCTGTCTCTCCCTGGCTGTGCCTGTTCACTTCGAAGGGGAAGAAGGAAAGAGAGATAAGGATGGGTTGGAATGAACCGGTTTTCACGCCGGCCTCCCGTCCGAGATGACCAAGACGCCGACTCAACCCCTTCCTCCGTCTCCTATCGCTATCCTCTTCCCGCCCCACAATGGGGATAGTTTTTTTTCTCTATTTATCTCACTCCCCCCCCACGATAATAACAATCCACCTGTTTATCTCTCTCTCTCCATATGGAAGTTTCGGCGAGGGGCGATTTTCGATTTCGTTTCCACTCAACCCTCTACTTTTTCAGTCACCGCGTTGAGGGGATGCTTGGCAACGGAAGATCGGCTCAATTTAAAAGAGGTTTTGCAGGTAGGAAGCGAACTCCTCCGTGACGTCATGGGTATGGTGTCGACGCACTCGCCTCTTTAGTTTCGAAGAGCTGAGAAAGAGACGGACTTTGATGCGAGCGATCGACTCTGCCATGGAATTTTGTTGTAGTTTCTCAACAGCACGCGTCTTTTTTATGTTTGAACTGTAATTGAATTCTACTATGTATTTTATTCGGATTTTTTAAATACTCGCTGCAGAGAGAAGTCGATGCTTTCTTGATCTACCATAACAAAATTTTCTTCCATTCGTAAAGTTGTCGACACATCTTTTCTCAACTACGCTCTTTATTTCCCTCTTAATTTGACTATTTCATCTCGATTCTATCGTCTCCTTCCAGAGCTTTATACCTACATCTTAACATCTGCCCTCATCACATTAAGTAAGATCCTTTATTTTAATACTAAATGCTTTTCAGATCACGAAGACGAGTGCCTAAACATAAAACTAATTGCTCATGAACTTTTTATCATCTCATTATCCAGACCCTTATTTTTTAAAAAATGTTTTCCAAAGGATTACTTTTTTCTTGCTCTGTCGAATCGCAGTCGCCCTGCTACGCTGTCGCATTATTCGTAGCATACTTTGGGAGAGTGTTTCCTCATCCTTTTATCGCCCCGAAGAACTATTTAATTTTCGCGAACCATTCAATCATTCCGTACTATTCGGGGCAAAAGTCCTCCCATTCATCCCCAATAACAAAGTCCTTAAGAAAGAGAGAGAAAGAAACTGGGAGTGAGAGAGAGAGAGAGAGAGACCACTTTTTGTTCCGAACTCTCCCTAGAGGAGGTTGGCAGCGAGGGGGTTGGGACCTGTGGCGATGAAAACCCCTAACCCTCCCCTCCCCACCTTTCCTCCTCCTCCTCCGCTCCCTCCTCTCCCACCACTGTAACTCTCTCTCTCTCTCGAAAGAAAGGACTTCTTCAGAGTTCGCGAGACATTCCGTTTCCTCCTTTTCCCGAATTTCTCTCTTTTCGAGATCCCGACGGCAGCGGCGGAATTATTTCTCTCCCGATTCCTTTTTCTCGTTTTTTTTTAACCCGAGTTCAGCTGGAAATGTGTTTCTCGAGACCATCGAGAAATCTCCGGGAAGACGAGACGGCGACGTCAGGAAAAAAGGCATATCTCTTTTTCCTCCTCCTGCTTATAAGACGCGAGAGGGAGAGATTTTCTTTCCTCTCTTTTCCTCCCGCGCTTTCACCTCCAAGGGCGCTTGCTCCCTTCCTCGCCCGATCTTCATTTCTTTTCCCGATCCTCTCGTCTATCTTGACGTTTTAGTTTCCGCCGAGAGTAAAAAAAGATAATAAAATAAAACGTAGAGAACTCCGCGGGGCGTAATATTCGAAGGCATCTTAACGCCTCGACGACGCTTTCGCTAACGCGCGCGTTTATTATTTCCTTCCATTCCGCTCCCTTTTTATATCTTTCTTTCTTTTTTTTCTTCTTCTTTCCTTCCTTCCTTCCTCGCCGCCGGAAACATTTTTTACCCGCCGAATTCCACCTCCGTTCAGCCATTTTTCCCACCTCTTCCGGATATCTTGCTTCTTTTTTTATATCGAATATGACGCTGAAAAAAAAGGAACCTTCGAAATTACTCGGCTGTCGCCGCGTCGCGAGAAAGAGACGAATCGATTCGTGGAAGGGAAATCTATTTAAAAAAAAACGGTCGCATAGAGATGGATGGGATGGGTAAGTGGAAGGAGACCTCTTTCTATAGATTGTGTGTGTCTGCGTGATTTACGGTATTAGGAAACTTCAGAGACTTGGCGAATGTTCGTGAAGTGTTTGGCTGATGTCTTCTTTTTCCTCTCTCTCTCTCTCTCTCTCCGAAGAAAAAGAACTGAGGGAGTTTTTCGGAATCGTATCTCATTTTATTTTGCGTTCAGGTGCTTTGAGTTCTGAGGAGGATTTGATTGGATATTGGCCAGATCGTTCTTCCTCTCGAAGGCGCTTCTTTGTTTCATTGCGTCGTGCAACTTAGTGGCATATACGTATCATGGATACATTTAGGGAATTTTAGAATTAGTATATCCAAAATTACGGTTTGTGTAGATATAATATTGAGTGTAAGCTATCCAATTCGTGCGCGAAAGTTTAATTTGTCATAACTATGAAATTAAAAAAACCATTAGCTTCTGACGTCGGCATAAAAATATCGAATTCGATGAAAACGTGGAAATGGCGTTATTTTTCCGATTTAATGCTCTAGTCGACCTTATTTTCATTTTATTCTAGAATTATTTGAAAATATCTATCGCCTGCATTGTTTCTATTTCAAGAATCCTTTTTATTTGGCCAGAGATGTTATCCTGCGTTCCATTTCTTTTCCGACGGATCCGTATTTTGAGCTCCTGGTCTAACTTTGCAGCGAATTGTTGTAATTCTAAGGTAAAGTCTTCTGGAGAATTTCCGTTCGTTCTAACGAAAAGAGCACTAAAAATTAACTGTAATAGCACTTATGAACGAAGTTGATCGCAAACGGTTTGCTCGAAAGCGTGTGTATCAGTCCTCTGAAAAATGTTGCGACTTTAGTTCCGTCCTTCCATCATTAAATTAGAGAGCTCTTGTTGGGACGGCGAGTTAATTGCGAGGAGAAGGCTTGCTCTTTCTGGCGCACAGTTTTCGTTTTTGACCACGCATAACTGCATTACGGAAGGGAATTGAAATTGAAATCACTTGCTTGACGATTTTAAATACTTGTCACAGGTGTCACCTCTTCTTTTATTAATTCATGACATTTAATCCGCGAATTTCGACTATTCTTTGCTCTAAATTGACTTCCCTTCTCTTCACTTTCCTGGCGTATTTCTTTTAATCCATTAAAAAAAACTTGAATGATACAGTTTTAAATATTGGTCATTCAAACCTTTGCGAGTGTTTAGCAAATTGCTTATATACAGGATGTCCCAGAATTCGCGTCTACGGACGTAACTATGCGAATCCTTGCGAAATTTTAAGTCGAAAATGTTCTATGTGAAAATTTCGGAAGTTGCATAGTTTCCTCAGAAAACGTGTTTAAATTTGGCAATATGTGGCAACACTGTACTGGGAAAGGGTCGGTTACGATAGTGACTCTAGTGTCTAAAATGACCACGCTAATACGTTTCTAATTATTTGCTTGTAATCTTTAAATTCCTTAACTTGCTTTTATTTATTTCTGTTTTGTTTTTATTTCCTTTTCTTGATAGTATATGATATGTGACTAAAAGGTTGGAAAAAGAAGAAGCTCATCTCTTTGAATTTCCAATTCAATACCGTAATACTTTTAATAATCTGGGAACGCAAGTTTTTGAATGGTTTTTATTACACGATATTTATCTTAACGAGGCGTTCGGTGTTGTTTTTAAATTACAAGTCCATAGAATACAATATTTCGTTACGATCGTATCTCGTGGACGAATTCTCTTTGCACCGGATTACATAACCCAGTCTACTTCCAAATCTGATCATTACGAGGACAAAAGAAAGAGCCTGAAATTACATACGTGCTTGTGAGCGGCAACTGCTTTGCCATAAGGCCCAATCGTCCGAGAACGTGAATACAATGGGTTTTAGGAGCGTGGGACGAAAAAGATGGTTCGGTGACGCATCCGCGGATTATATAAACCCGCCACTGCTGCAGGAAGGGAAGGCAAGAGCTGAATTCGGATAAAAAAATGGCCAACTCGCCTCCTTCTTTCTTTGCTGCGGTGCGATAGCAGCGGGCAGTCTCGTCGTTACAGACGAATGACCATTAGCTGATCTCTGATTGGCTCCGCGCCAGGATGGGGTTATCTCAAACAAGGGTATCCCAATGCGAAGACAAGACACCCACGGCTCCTCCTCCTCTTATTTGGTCTTAAATCGGGTCCGAAGAACCCTAAGGCGACGTCAGATCTCCTTTGAAGATTAATTGCTGAGTTATTATAGCTACGGGGAGATTTTAGGGTTGTTTAGAATAGAAAAAAATGCATACAAATTAGGGTCGAGAAAATAGATTTTTGTCGCGATTAATCTAAAATAATTCCTTGTCGTTGTCGTTTATTTCAATATGTTACCTGTTCCAAAGTTATAAAGTTGTGTGGATATTTTAATAACGTAAGTTTTCAAAAGAACGAGTAACTCAGAAGATATTCTTGTCGATTTATATGTTAGGCGATGAATCTATGATTCGGTGTGTACGTTTTCATTCTGCCGCATATGGAGGGCATAAGCAGGATGGGAGGTAAGCAGACGCATACTTTATATTTTCCTAAAAACAGTAGAATATAGGATCGGTAGTTTTCCCCTATCCTCATGGTTATAGCGAGTCAATATTTGTTTAGCGTTAGGATAATGAAGCAATTTTTCGTTACTTTTTTGGACAATATCGCCAACTCTGACAGTTATTGCATACTCTGTTTTATGTTAACCTTGAAAACCGAGGTTCGTTACATATAAAAGTTTCTTTTTTTCTGGCGTGTCACGATTTCACAAACTCTCAATTATTTCGAGCGTGCTGGGAAAGATTTCGAAACTGATTAGGTGACGCAGGGAAGTATCGTCGTAACAGATGCCATCGTAGCCACTCCCTGTCGAGGCGTTGTTAAAGAAGGAGCGAGGTGTTACCGTGAAAGAGGAAGGGGGTGCTGGGTTTTATTGGAAGAACGAAAGGGTTTTTTGGGTGTGGGGGGGTCGGGAGTAAAAAAATGCCGTTTTTTGGGCGGCAACCAGGTCGTGTCTAAACCCTTACCAGAGGGGACTGCACGCTGCGAAGTGGGTGGCACTGCGGAGGACTAGGCCACGGCCCCTTGTTGTTGTTGCGGGAGGGTGGTGTAGCGCGAGGATTGGTGCGGGGGAGGAGGCCCCAACCTGTTTCCATAATGCCCACCGGAGTCGACCGTTTTCACAGAGGTCTGGGGTTGGAGGGAGGGCCGTGCTTCGTGGAAGGGGGAAGAGAGTGAGAAGGGAGGGAGGAGTGAGCGAGATGAGTGGAAAATAAGACGTAGGCAGTGTCCTCGTCATTATCTACCCTGTCTACCCCACCATTTCGTAAGATTTTTCTTAGATTAAAGCGTGTGATCCGTGGAGTTGGGATGGACGGCAGGCCCCTAGCGTCGCTGAGAGATTTGTAGTCGAGAGTGTAGATCGTGTGTTACGCTAGATTAAGAAAAAATAGAATGGTGAAAGTCAGCGGAGCGTTTGCACTGGAATTTGTTGCTGTTATCTTCGTGCACGTTTGGGACCCCTGGAGCAAGAGTTTACGTAATCCATGTGTGCGTGTGTTTTTATTATAATGACCAGTTTAACAAGTTGTATGGAATGTTGCGCGTCATTTTAATTGTATTAATCTGCAAATTTAATTTTTGATTTTGAACTTATACGTGATTACTGTTCGTTGAAGTATAAAATTTAATTCTCATGCAATTTCATAATACATCTTAAAAACGTGCATAATAATGTGAGTCAGAATCTAAGTCACACTAAATTGTTTGATCACTTTGCTTTAAATCGTTATTTAACAACCAAATGTTGTGCATTTAGCACTGAGATTGAATTGGAAACTCTGAAGTCTCCATACTTGGAAACTGGATGTCCACTAACTCTTAACTAAAAATTCGTGATTAAGGAGGCGGTCCCGAAAAGGGATTCTGGATCCCGAATGAAAGGAACGTCAATCTCACTTTATGTTCAATCGTTCATTTCAGATGAAAATATGAGATAGGAAAAAGGTTCTATTAATCATTTTGACTGATAGATGTCATTGAAATAAAGTAATAAGATAGGAGGGGTAAATTGGTGGAAACCTTACCGTTGATATGAATTGTTTAATCAAAACATATTAGTGATTTATTGTAAAGTATGTGGGATCCATTTGGAATTTTTCCGAGGTGAAGGGGCGGAAGACATGCCAACAGGGCCAAGGGGAGAGGCAGAGAGTGAAAGGGAGGGAAATGAATGACTTCGTTCTCAGGCGTTCTCTGCGTTGTCGTAGACATTTTCTTACCGAGGTAGCAAAAATATTTCAATATATAGAACCTCAATCTTTCGTGAGAAGACAAAAGCGAGCGCGAATTAGTATGCCATTCAGAAGACGGATCGTAATTATGGCTTGCAAATCTTGTTAAATTATCAAGCGACAAAAAAAATAAGTTCCATCAACTCACAGCCACGGTGGCTGGAGCTAAATAAAGAAAAAAAGGAGGAAGATGTTTCTTTTCCCCGGACGTTGAATTGGGAAGGAGCGGACGGCATTCCTCCGAAAATATTCACACCTGCTCGTTCCATGAATTCTCTCTCAACTGCAAGAGTTTTTTTTGGAACCTCTGATGAGACTGGAAGCAAATAACGAGCTAAGAAGAGAGAGAGAGGGAGAGGGAGAGAGAGAGAGATAGAGAGAGAGAGAGAGAAAGAGAGAGATAGAGAGAGAGAGATTGAAAGGGGGGAGGGGGAGAGAGGTGAGGGAGGTTGAGACCGAAGGCGGTAGAAAGAATTATGAAGCAATTTTTCTTTTTCCCCCTAACGAACTTTTCCTCATAACTTCACCCTTTTCGTCTCGTCACGACACTATTCGCCTTTAAGAACCTTTAATAATAAGTGGCAACCGTACGTGACGCAATAAGACGGTGATGAAGAGAGGAAGGATGGAAAGGAATGGCTAAGGTCCTTGAAGCTGATGAGAGGGTGTATAGACGAGTAGGTCGTAGGATGAGGTTACTTTTCCGCAAGGTGGAGGGAGAGAGAGAGTTTACTGGAGGAAAATGGTAAATCGTAGAAAAGCGTAGGTGGCCGGTTTCCATGTAGGTGGAGCACGTTGCGTGTTTGTCTGTCTGTGGTGGTGGTGGTGGTAAAGACATTCGGTTAGGCAAAGTAGAGAGGGAGTGGTTTTTTCTCTTGAAAAAAGGTGGGTGGAGATGAAATACGGCTGGGAGAGTTTTTGGGAATAAATGGGGAGGATGTGTTTGGATGAGAGAAAAAGATGGGAGAGATGAAGCCGGGAGAAGGTCCCGGGAGGTATGAGAGGCTGAGAGAAGTGAAAGATTCGTTGTGGAAGAAAGCGGGGTTATTAAGGGCGAGGTCATACAATCCATGCCCCTGTGCTCTGTAGGTCAAGGGTTCGAGTCATAGTTCCGCCGTCAGTCGTCCTTGGTTATTTAATGTCATACATCCCACGTTAATTGTAAGGGCTTTACAAGTATCCTGCGAAAAATTAATAAGTTCATAAGACTCTATATGATATCGAATTCTGATTTTATCCACTAGAAACTTCTGAACGGGTTTTCTCGAAAAAAATTATTTAAAGTGTTGATGCGTCTGTTATGTGCCTATTTATGTAAAAGATTATTTGATTCCAGGCATTTTTTGTGGCATTTGTTTTTATCATAAGCTTCATCTCAACGTGTTCGACAATCCATTTATCATTTCTGGACGTCCATTTTCAATTAGGATTGTAGGGCGGATAGGTGTAAGGCATCCCTTTTCCTAAGATAATAAGAGACAATAAGAGGAGAATAACATGATAGGTCGCTGACATTCTCTCCCTGCCACACACCAATTGCGGTGACTTACAGGGCATTTATTCAGATACATTATTTTCATTTTTCAGATTTGTAGGAACGAGATAAGCTACATATTTGACTAGGAGCAAGCAGGAGGTAAACATTTCTCGGTTGCCGCCCAAAATTCTTCATATATTTAAACTTTCTCAACATTTGGTTTCCAAAATTTTCTGAAAGATTCTAGTTAAGCATTACAAAGCAGTCCAAATATTTTAATCTCTTAGCATTCGTTAAATTCGTCTTCTACAAACATTGTCGGAAAAAATCTTTATTCTACTTTGCCTTAATATTAAACAAAAAAATAATCATTCATAAGAAATAAAATTAATCACATAACTCATATCCGTTCGTTTCTGTGGCACTACTCGAATACTACATTCTTTCTGCTATGACAGTAGGAGGAGCTGGACGACATCTCTCTTGCATTGTTGTGAAAACTCACATCCATCCGGATTCGCCTATCGGAGAAGGCTCTTCACATCCGTCTCGTTCACCTCCAGAGGGCTCTATTTCAACAATGCTTTTATATGGCGGCAAGGGATGGGCGTTTTGGTGGATAGGAGCCGTGAGAAGGGAGAGAGAAGAACGTGCGTGTGTGGACGAGAAAAGGGGAGCGTATGTGTGTGAGGAGGGGAGGGAAGATGCGGGGACGATGTAAGGGCGTGGGTGGGTTGCAAGCGGTCGTGTGTGTATATGCACGATGGAAAGAGAGCTGTCTATCAAATAGCAGGGCGAAAGATCTGGAGCCCACTCCCTGGTGCCTCTCCTAACCTCTCTTCCATTCTTTATTCCTCTTTTCTACCCGCCATCCTTCTCTCTCTTTCTCTTTGCCGTACCTTTACAACCATCCTTCGGAACCCTCCTCTGTTCCCCTCGGTGCTCCCACTCTCCCCCGTTCGCCTCCCATGCGGCCTTGTTTCCTCCCTCCCCATTTCTCCCTCTGACACACGCTCTAACCTTGTCTATTCCTTGCCCTATGGTATCCCCTCCCCCCTTTTCCCGCCTACCGCGTCCCACTCCTCTCTTTCCCTTCGGCCGGGACCATTCTTTTCCCGCCAAGCGGATGGCACGGTCTGGACTCGGTGCTAGCAACCTTAAAAAATTTTACGGGCAGAGAGTATATTTGTTCTTTTAGCCTTTTTTGTCATCTGTTGTTGGTAATATTTTTACTCCATGCTGAAGTGTAACAAAACAAACTACAACTCTGAATTGCTGACAGGAAGGATAAAATGGATAAAGAAAAGAGAACACTAAAATTCGATTGTATGCTAGGGGTAAAAACGACTCCCCACTTCAGCTGCTTCTTTTACAGCGTTATGGACGAAACACTCATAAAATTACGGTATATTTTGAAAAAGACAAACAGCGCACGTTTGCTTGTTGCTAATTATAAAGCAATTTGACGTAGCTGTCCAATAAAACTGACTGTAGTCTCTGGTTTTGTGTATTTAGATATGGGAGCTGATGCTGCTGCGCTATTTCAATTGGAATAGACATTCAACTATTTTTGCCGTCACTTCATGGTCAACTAATTATTATTGATAAAAACTCGTGTTTTAAATGATATTTATAGCTCACAGATGTGGTGAAGCGAAGCGTATAAATGTTTCCCTTGATGGTGATTTCAACGCCCGCAAGACAGCTTTACTACCTGAACATTTGAAAAGGTTCAAATGAGAGATTTTTCAAATGGCATTATGGCCGTGCTTGCTAAACAGCAAGCCATAAAATTCGTGCCCACGCAAATATAAGGCTTCCAACTGGAGGTGGGTTATGGATTAATTTTTGGTAATGTGTGCATGGCCTTTCATCCTGGGTAGATGTTCAGAAGCACATAATTCAGGAGAGACGTATTCATTAGCGAGTGTTGTTAGCAACGATAGCTGACAGTTAATAATGGCGTATGCACGTTTATTCGAATAGAAACTCGTTAACAAAAATATGCGTTCTGTAGAAGTTTTTGGCATCATTATTTATTTATTTCGGAAGTGTGCTTTTGTCTACAGCAGACCTGAGCAACCTAAATCACTCAGTGGACCAAATTTGAGAACAAATATTTTGAAAAATTAAAAAAAACTTGATTTTTCATAAAAACAAAATTTATTCAACGAGAGACTTGTTTTTATTTGCACTGACTTAATTTGTCAAAGTTTACTACAATTTTTGTGTTGGAGATTCTCAACTGATTTCCTAACAATATTTTCCAAGGAGCCGCGAAATATATTATTCGCGAACTTCATTTTAGAAAAGAGGAGCATACGAAGCGAAGTACTCCCAAAAGCTCTATTTTTGCAGCACGGTTTCTCAAGCTTGAGAATTTTGATTCTTCAACGTATTTGTTGTAAAATTGAACTATATCAGTCTTCTTTTAAAAAATGAATTTGCTTTGCTTTGCAAATCAACTATCTCCAGCTGCAATAGTGCCGGTGCAGTGCTTGCATCCACGTCAATCGAAAATAGACGATTTGCAAGAAATGGGTCACTTTTATGTGGAAAACCATAAGAAGTTTGTGGGCCGCACAAAAACTCGGAATGGGCCGCATGCGGCCCGCGGGTTGTACTTATTTGTTTACATGAATAACAGCTGAATACAAAATTTTTAGGTAAATTATTACATTACGATACTTCGTGTTGTTCCTCCGTTTTGAAATGATTTTGCGCATAATTTTTAAAAAATGTATGTATTTTATTTCTTGACAGTCTCTCCATACAACACAGGACCAATTACATTAGACTGAGTCTTACGAGGAATTGACTGCACAAAAGTGTATGCCCTACGCGGAATTTGAATCCGCGACCTTAGTAACCATCGGCAGATACTCTAACCCAGCGTTTCACAACCTATGGTCCGCGGAGGTTTCCAAAATATAGCTTTTTTTAGGCCGCACATCATATTTAGTTGGATTTTTTTTGGAAAAGTTAGGCAAGTTTTACACTCACAGGTTTTATATATTTTTGTTAATGGCGTTTTTAAATTCCTCCTGTGCAAATGTTGAAATATAATTCTTGGAATACAACAAAAAAAATAATCAGGTGATCTTCAAACAAACAGACGTGTGTAATATATATTTGAAAATGGTCAAATAAACTACATAACCAGGTAACCCCTTTTCTTAAACGTAGATACAGCAAGTAGGTTAGTGTAAGAAATGAGGAGGTCCGCAGGGCCTGGAAGGGTTGCTGAAGTGGCCCGCAGAATTCAATAGGTTGGGAAACGCTGCTCTGACCATCCATCTAACAAGACCAACTTAGCAAAAAAATCGTATAAATTAAAAGCGAAGTGACATATGTATTACTTTTTTATTTCCTCCACCATTCGCTTTTGAGTTATTTTATGTAGAAGGAGCGCATGGCAAATTTGACCAATTTATTGATTTTTAAACGACACGCAGATTAGGCCGCGGAACGAATTTCGCAAGCAAGAATACTAATGTCTTCGATCCATAAAGAAGTTCCTCTCTCCATGTTTTTCTTGACTCGTTCCCCTCGTAGAAATTCTTTCCAGTACTCCGAGCCCTTTTTCCATGGCCCTTTTATTACCTTCTAGACAGCACACGAGTACCACGTGACTCCTTTTCCTTCCCCTTCCATCCTTACACCTGAATGAATATTCGAAATCTTTTGACGCACTCGAATAACAATATAATCCCTCATATTTTTCCCCTCCCGTAAAGGCCCGGGCGGTTTTTTTCTTTCTCCCCGTAAATCTATGGTGTTGGTGTCGCAATGACTCACTTCCTTCTCTCCGTGGAAATGGGCGACTTGAAGGTCCGTGGCAAAATTGAGAGAGAGATTCGAAATGTTAGTGAGTGGGACTGCCGCTCTTTTCCCAAATGTGCCGCGGGGCTGGAGTGGTAGGGATTGGAGAGGTGGGGAGGAGTGAAAGAGAGAGGCATTGTAGTGAGAAAGTAATGTTAAGTTATAATGGAGAGGGGAAAGGTTTTGATATACGGGAGGAAATAGACGGGGAAGACGAAGTAAGTGAGAGTAATTTGGCAAAGAGAAGAATGAGATAGGAGAGAGATAAAAAGAGACGGTGGCTCGAGGAAAATGGAAGAGACAAAACGAGAAGAGAGAGAGAGAGGGAGGGAGGGGGAGGGGAAGGGGGAGAGAGGGAGGGGGGGAGAGAGAGAGGGAGAGGGAGGAGAGAGGGGAAGAGAGAGGGGAAGAGAGAGGGAGAGAGAGAGGGGTGGGAGGTTAAGACGGTTGGAAGAACGGGAATATAGATCACCGATATAAATGAGTTAGGTATATATTATGTTCCCTATCTAGATACTCTTCATATGTAGATAACAGTGGGAGGTTCGGAGGCGGAGGTCGGTATAAGGGGGAGGAAGAGCGATGGTGTGGGTTTGTGAGGCAAGGAGGAAGCCTCGGTTTATACAAGGTGTTGAGAGGTCCCGCAGATAGGGGCTCTGAAAGGATCCGCGGCGTTCCACTCAAGGCGGTGGTTTGTTGGAGTAAAGCCTCCCATAAGACCTCGGGCACGTAAGAAAAGCCCTTTTCCGTCTGTTGAGAGAGCAAAGGGGGAAGTCTCTCTCAAGAGAGAGAGAGAGAGCCTTTTTCGTGCTACGTTAATTTTTTCGGTATTTTTCCTCTGGCGTGAATACTGGAATTATATGTACTCGAGGCGGCGATGTTCCGTTATTTTGTATAAATACGGCTGTATACCATTCCTCCGCGCCGGAAGATGGCTCAAATCGATCGGATAAGAACGTGGTGCTGTCCATTAGGGGGAGGGGCAGTTGAAGTTTGAAGGGAGAGGAGAGGAGAGGGGGTGTGGTGGGTAAAAGGATGTCCTTCAGGGTATTGTTGGGAGCTCTCCTCCCAGAATAATGCGAGAGAGGGTTAGGACGAAGAAAAAGAGTGAGGAAAGGTGGCAAAGGAAGAGGATGTTGGGACTCATTGGGGGTTGTTTTATGCGCCTAGCGAAAAAGGCTTTGTGCGACACGTCGCTCTCTGTCGATCCTAAGAAGGGTTCGTTTAAGAGACCGCAGGCGGATTCCTTAAAGTTTTTGAACGACTGGCTAGCGTTAGGAAAAGAGTGTTCCGGAAATATTTCATAGGATAATACAGTCTGCTGCCACTGCCGTGAACGTGTTGTCCAAAAACTCGAGTACGAGGAAATCAGAAGTTCGAATCAGGATTCATTAAAGTTCTAGTTTCTCTTCTCAGTTGTTTTTCAGATGAATGTGCCGCACTCGTTATGAAAACAGTTCTCAAGCAACAAAAATGGAACTAATCAATTTTTAGTTTTTTTCTGTCTGATTCGTTGAGGAAGGATGTCACAATTACGGAAGAGAAGTTACGATCTAAGTAAAAAATTGTACTAATTTACTATGTGAAGTATTGTTAATGAGAAAGGTGGCTTTCGGCTGCCAAGGAAAATTAATCAGTGGTCGTCTTCGGTACTGATTATTCATTCAACGCTGTTGACTTTTCCCTCTCGATGCGGGGTCGCAGGAGGGGAAAATCTGACGTAGAAGTTAATGATGACGTATGCACTCGGAAGCTCCAGAATATTACGAAGTCGTCTTCCAGCGGATCCGTGAAATCCCACCGTCTTTCCCTTTTCCCCAACGGAGCCTCCTAAGACAAACACGCTCGGGACATCTCGCGGTTGGAGTGCATATCGATGCACTTTTAAGACGATTAAGTCCTCATTCCCCCATTATTTTTACACCCCTCCGTTCCTTCTCCCTTCCAAATTCTCGTCGCGTCGCTCCTCTCCCTCCAGAGAAGGCTCACCATGCACGTCACCCAAAAGGAGGACGGTGCAGGACGAGAGAGAGAGAGAGAGGCGGAACCCCGTGAAAAATGTGTTTGTATGTACGTGTGCGCGTCGTTTGAAGGGATCGATCCTAATCCATCCGAAATGAATGTTTGAAGAAGCGCGTTGAAAGGAAAAGGAAGGAGCGCTTATAAGGGAAGAGGAGGGGGAGATATGGGATAGGGATCGGGAGTGGTGGTGGGGGGAGGGGGGATAGGGGGAGGGGGGGTGGGGAGCGATGCCCGCGGCATTTTCTTTCGAGAGCGGGATGGAAGGGAACTAATGGATGGGCAAACGCAGGAAGCGAGTTCAAAAGAAATCGGAGAAAGGAAGGGTGTGGGGGGAAAAAAAGGAGGAATTGGAGGAATGTGGAGAACTTTTGAAGTGTGTTGGGATCGTAGAAAGAAAAGATTTTTAGTAATTGGAGCGAGTAAAGAGGAGAAGGAGAGGAGAGAATGAGAGATTTGAAGGAAGATGGAATATATCGCGGGAGGTTTGCTCCTTCGCGGCGCGCGGCGCTCGTGTGGGCGATGAAGTTTCCTGGAACGAGATTGGTGGGGGGGTGTAACGGCGGGGCAAAATTAAGGATTAGGGTAATGAGGAAGGGGTCAGGCTGGTACATAAGTAGTTCAAGTAGGATAACAAAGGAGGTGGAGGTCGGAGTGTGGGAAAGTTGATTGTTGGGGTCAGGCTGCGTCTGGAGGAATCGTGGGTGTGGGATGGTTGAGGTGGAGAGGGCGAAGAGAGAGAGAGCGAGGACGTAGAGAGAATGGATTCGGAATGTGAGAGCGTCTGGGAGCTTAAGAATGGTTGTTGCCGTATAAGGACCGAGGCAGACAATGCCGACTCTCATCTGAAATATGGCGACGCCCGAAACGGGGATAAAGGCGGGAGGTCGGCGATGACTGCTCCGCGGAGATGATTTGGCGGCGGTAGCCAGCAATAGAGATGGTAAATTTATGAAATAGCTTGGTCGCGTCGGAAAAGTGGTGTTCTAGGGTCGTCCTTTGTTGTTTAGATAGAACGAGCGTGATTGGACGGTTTGACTTTCAAATGACCTCAGTATCATTTAATAGTCATCTTTCATGTTTATCATACTATGGTTATTGGGCAAGATTCTAGAGTTGTGTGCGCCCGTTTTTAGTTCTCTGTATTATAGAATAAGGAGAGACGAATGGTAAATGCATACAGAAATTATTGGCTTCCATCCTTTCGAGAAATGTCACCGAAGGCTTTGTTGAATATGGTGGAGGGTTTACATATACGTGCGTATGTCAAATGCTGTTTAAACTAACTATGAAATATTATTTTCGGCATTAAATACTGCCATTATTTATGAGGGATCACTTGGTTGGGAAAAAGATTAAAATACGGATGTCAATCGTAAAATTGCTAAATCGATTGTACATGAATATCTCGAATGATCAAAATGTTACTCTGCCCATGGAATCTACATCTACATAGGTTAATAAAGAACGCAATCTGAGCCTTATATTTTTCGAATATCATCTTCTGCCTCTTCAAGAATAAGCACTTAAGTATAAAAAAATACTTATGTTTGGTATCTTGGATAGCCATAACAAGTTAGTTTTGACGTAGCATTGTTATGGCTATTTGTAGTATCTAACATAAATATTTATTTTTTGGTACTTGTGCTTATTCCTGAATTTGTTTTCAGCCATGAGACGAACTCGATAATTCTCTAGTGAATCGTCTGCCTCGTTATCCGGGGCAAAGAGTAGAATTGCATGCTAAGAAGAAGCCATTTGTATGGAAAGGGTCGAGATGGATGGCTGTTACTCCGCCGAAGGTAAACAGTACGAAGCAAGGAAAAATAAAACAAAAACATTGTGATGCCGATGCCCTTTCTTTCTCGAACTCCGCGACACAGTCCCTCGGTACCTTTTCCGTGTGGCATTAATGGATAGTTGTCGTGCATCCTATCTGGTTAACCTGTCTAAGTCTTATTCGGCGTGGTATCAATTAGCACCCGAGGCGAATTTTTATTTGATAAGAAATCCTCGTTTTTTTTGCTCCTAATTGCCTTCTTTGAAGAAAAAACTCAATGACGAGGCGAATCGGTCGTAAAGGGAAATATATTAAAATATCTCCTAACAAACGAAAATAATCGGATCGAGGGGCTTTCCTCTACTGGAGAGGCGGATTTGGGTAATGGCCTCGAAGAAAGAGGAATAAAAAATTGAGAGCGGACTCTTTTTTTCCGCCGTACATATCTCGCCGCCACAATGGGAGAGAGAGGCTCCGCGGCAGTTCATGGCTCGACTCCGCGGTAACGACGGACCGGAGAGAATAAATTCCTCGTTGGCTTTTCAAGAGATTTCGAGGAAGAATATGAAAAGGGATTTTAATGTGAGTTTACGGCCCGGGCACGAGGCTGCGAGAAAATACGAAAACACGAACACATGCGCTTGCGGCGAAGGGCGCGCCGCGTGGTGGCGGTTGGAGGAATTATGGCGGGATGAAATGAGGGAGGAAGGAGCATTCTCTGAAATGCTGAGTCGGAGAGGAGGGAAATGGAAAGGGGTGCAGATGGGACAGAACGAGAGGGAGGTGTTGGAGTGGAGGGAGTGTGACAAGGAAAACGAAAGGTGGAGGGAGAATACTCGGAGACGGAGAAAGATTGTGAGAAATAATGTAGAGAAAAAAATGTCATCCGAAATTGTAAATTTGTGGCTGCTGATTCACGCCTCTTGAAAGTAGTTGATCCCGTGGTTGTGATGCTTATGACCCGATGGCTAATTTCATTCGGCATCGTCGTAGAATAGTAAAAATAGTAGTTATTTTAATTGCAGCTTTTCGGAATCTGTATGCTCAATAGATATACCTACATTAGAATATTAAAAAATATCATCGCGAAGCAGATTAAATCGGATCATTTCATTCGGTATTTCCGTTACGGGCTTTTTATAATGCGGTATTCTCGCATCACGTGAGCGAAAGCGTATCTCCGTTTGAGTATCCTCGCTATTTGCCAACCCGCAGGAGCCAGTGATCACGATCCTCGGTTATCTCACGAGAGGGAGGCTGAAAATAATGGCAGGGAGTCCAAAATGGCGGACGGCAAAACAAATGACGGGGAGTGGCAAGACGCGTGCATAAATGGTGGGGGATAGGGGCGGTCGGGAGAGGGGAAGGGGAAAGCAGACTGAGCGGTGCCCCATGGGAGGGGAAAACAATTGAAATATTAAAGTGGCCCCGAAGAGAGTTGGAAGAATTGCGAGGGTGCGGAGGAGGGGGTGACATAGGATGGTTTTTGGAGGAGTGGTTTTAGGGGGGGAGGAGAGACTTTAACTTCAGGCGTACGGATGGAATGAGCGTATTGTGCGGTGCTCCTGCGGGTGTGAGGCGAAGGGAGGGTGGGTCGAGAGAAGAGGGGAAAGGAAGGGGGAGGAAAAAAGATGGTTGTTCGGATTTGATGCGAATGGGAGCAGGGGCGAAGGAGAGCGTGGGAGAGATGGTGCTGTTGGGAGAAGAAATATATAGGAGTCGAGTTGGGGCGAATCGTAGAGGGTTGCGCCAAAAGTGCGCAAAGCCTCTTTTATTGGCGAGATTAGAATCTCGGCTTCGTTGTTCGAGGGAATGAAGATGCCGAGTTTCTGTCTGCGGTTTTAAACATTATGGCAAAATAAAGAGGAGCGGACGGAAAGGAGGAAATGGGGTTGGCGTCGGGGAAACGCGGTTAATAAGTCGGAGAATCCCTTATTTGTGGAGCGAATATGTTAGTGCGCATATTGGTTGGGCAGATTTTATATCCGTACAGTTAAAAGCCTCGTGGATTAATATAATGTTTCTATTCAATTTGGATACGTTTACTGTTTTCGGGGAAACGTAACGCAAGAGCAGATTTCGTTCATTTAAATTGATTACGAAAAACTTGCGATTTGCAATTTTTCGTTAATTTTTTAGCGCGAAATGAAGCTTTTATTTCCGGCGGCAATGACCCGTAGTCTGACATCGAGTTTAGCTTACGCTGTATCGGAAAATTTTATTAATTCTCCTTCAAAGTACGCATGCATTTCATAATGGAAAACATTTTGTCGGGTAATCAACTGTACGCATCGACGTGATTAAGCCTGCTTTACCGAGAAAGGCTGCTAATTTCATTTGCACTCCAACTGCTTTGATCAACATCTCTAATCCGACGCCTAATAATTCCATTTGGTTTCCGACGGCGACCGTTTTCAGTTTTCGTTTATTCGCAGGCTAACAAGGTGCATACGAGTTTCCAGCATTTCGGTGTCTTCGTTTATTACATCACTAAGAGTTTCAATTTCTTCGGCGAATTGGAAGCGAAATTCGCGCCCAGACCTGTTTTCCTTCTGGACGACGTCAACAGTGTCTCCATCGTCCGTCTGCTCGGTGTTTTCGGCCCGGCCTTATGTTTCCAAACATTCATTCTCTCTCTTTCTCACCCTCCCGAGTTCCGCAGCAGTAACTCGTTCTTGCGTATTGTGCTGCACGTGAAAGGGGCACGCGAGATCCATTGCGTGGGAATACCCCGGGAAGCGCTGTTCGTTTTTTTTTCGGAGGATTCGACTCCCAAATTCGCTTTGGTGTCCGTGTGGCCGTTTCGCCGCGGACCTCCGAGGTAGGAAAGCGAAGCATCGCTAAGGATTTTCGGAGAGAGATTGGCTCAAGGTCACGCGAGTGTATCTTTTTATCTTCTCTTTTTATGCCGTTTCTCTTTTTTCTTATTTTGCGTGTTCCTTCGCTTAACAATCTCATGCTCGGCAGATTTCGTGGACGTGAAACGGTTGCGTGATTTCCGTCTTCCTTTCTCATTCGGTTTCGTCGCTTTTGGTCGGCGAACGCGGCGGTGCGGTTTTCATTTCCCATTTTTTTATCCTGGTAGTTTAGGAGCTGTCCTATTATTATTTTCCGCTTTTGTCCTTTTCCTCGTATTTATAAAGATTTCGTGATTCTGTTGTTTCGGAGTTGAACTCTATAGCTTTCCGTGGAGTCGGGGTTATTTTCTCGAAACTTGGAAATGTTTTTTTTTGCGAGGGTCCTTTCAAGGTCCAACTTGCGTAAGATTTATTTTTGTGCGGTTTCGTGTTTCTCTAAAACGAGATGAATATTGTTTTTTTTGCTCCGCGCAAATATTGTCCAAAGTTGTCATTATATAATTTTAATTCTGCGAAACTCGAATTCCGGTGGATTAGTTTTTCGTGAAGGGCTGTCCCCCGTCCAGTACGGAATACGATGACACTTCTTTCATTTTAGAAAATTACAGTTAGTTTGTAAACAATACCTTCAATTTTGAAATAAAATCGCTTTCGTTGAAATTCGTAGAATTTTGTGTTCGCTCACAGAAACCTGGCGCATGCATTTTTGGCGACTTTTATTTAAAACATATTATTTCTGACATGTAACAGGTCCCGCAATGTGCTTGTTGACAAAAGGTCCGAGCGTTTAGCAAAGAAAAGCAAAAACTCATTAGCGAATCGACGTGCGCTCGATCTGAATGGCATCATTAACGAAATTTCATTTCAGTTACATTTCCTGGAAAATAAAGTTCTATTAAGGTCGCTTGTTCTCTCCCTTTCTCTCTCTCTCTCGACACATCAACAGTGTCGTCGTGGGTTTAATATAATCCCCAGAGGGCGGCCGACCTTCCTTTGAGTTTCACATTACGTCACGCGTGCGCCATTTCCCTATGATTTCGGAAGCCCAAAATAATCGAACATCGCCTCTTTGGCGAAGGGATGAGACAATAAATCACGAGGGTAGAGCAAACAAAAGGGCGTGCGCACACGCGCCATGTTCCAACTCCAACCAACACACCCTGTACTTTCCTTAATCTCCAGAAAGTTAATAATCGCACAGCTCAGCACGTAGCTTGAATTTTCATGCGCGAATACGAAAAGACGACGACGACGATGATGATGATGATAACGATAAACGTCCTTCCTCTCTAACGTTCATATTTTGGTGGCGCAAACCCTCGTCGACGGGGTCCATATATCTCATTCCCTTCTATCTCCGGACGACGTCCTCCAACCCTTTTCCTCCTTTCTCCTTTTCGCCTATTTCACGCTCGCCCGAATCACGAATGGAAGAGGAAGAGAGCGTGTCGGGAAAGTGAGAGAGGGAAGGTCGCTTTATTGTTGAACTCGACGAGGGACCACCGCTGCTGCGCCCTCTTGAGAGAGGCCGTGAAAAGAGAGCATTTAATGGGAAGGTGAGGACAGAGGATCAGGAGGGGGTGTGTTGTAAAGATGGCGAAGCTTTTGGCGTCGGTGACGTGTTGCGGAAGGAGGAGACGGAGATATGGGGATTTTTCGCCGCGATGCGCGCGTGTGTGTGTGTGCGTGCGAGGGTTGCGTTGGATTTATTGTTTTTCTTCTTCTCCGCTTTTGACGAGCGGGAGATAAATGGAGGGATTTTTCCCGCCTTCGGGATTGTAGATGTGTTCGTGAAGGAGTGCTGCGGGAATGTTTAATATTTAATAAACACGCGGAGAAAATTACGTGGGCGTTGACGTCTGCAGACACATTAGGCGCCATATTCGTTTTGCGGAGAAGGATTTAAAAAAATACATTTTTCTGATAAAAACAGCCACCATCCGAATTTCATGTAAAAGCTTCTTAAAATTCTGTTTCTCCGTGGAATATAGGGATGATTTCTCGCCTTTTTCATTTGGTTACATTTCATAAAAGAAAAAAATAGCTGAAATGTGTGCCATTGACGATGGCTGTTAGATTTGTAACGTTTTTATATGATTTTCTCAGAAATAGTGAATTTATTGATGGATTAACTCAAATTATATTTAGTAAAATATTTTAGAAAAGTTGTCTAAGCGAATGTGATTCTGAAATTAATGTTGTTATTTTATAAGTTAGTTAGTTCTCACTCTAATTACATTGAGAAATTCTGACATTGTTTGTGGTGCGATTCAACGTCTTTCCCTTAAGAACGTGCTTGAACCTCAACGCTAATAGAAAATATCTTTTGTTTGTATTTGTTGGTCGAGAATGAAAAAAATCAAGTTTATATCACAGTATTGTAAATGACTCGCCTGGGTTTTATGAACCATAAAATGCATTGAATAATTCGTAATGATTTCTATTATTGATAATATAATATCTGTGCCTCTTTTCCTTGCTATTATGATATGTGTAAAGTTAAAGATAAGACTTGATAAAGTACTCGTATATCTGCTATTATATTTTTGTAAATAAGCTAAATTAACTTCTTGGAGACAATATTTGAATTTCTATTGTAGTTCCTTGAAGTGCTTTCGATTGCTAGTGTCCCAAGTCGAGTACGGTGTACGCTTTCCAATTAAGACAACAGTCAATGTATTCGTACGTCTATAGTTTGCATAGTTATACACAGACTTCTGTTACGTCAATCAATGACTAATTTGCCCTATGAACGGAATTATGCGACACGGCTCTGAAATGCAAACTCCAGCACACTCGCTGTGCAGCCATCTCTCCTATTGTTTTATTCGCCGAGGCTGCATGCTCTGTTGTGGGGTCAAAGGTCGCTCGTTAACTTAATTCCTTCCACCATACATCAGTAAATCAATTTCATTTAGGTCTGATAAAAGAATCAGTCAATGAGCAATTTAAAATTATTAGCAATCGAAGCTTTATATCTTTGTTTTTCCTATTCATTCGATATATAATCATAATGCTATTTCTAAAGGTATGTACAGACTGGGAAACAGTCGCAGGAGATTTGGCATATCGACCGTCGGCCTACAGTCGGGATGCAATCGGCCGACAGCGGAAAATAAAATTTTTAGACAAGGGCAAAAAATATGAAGATTTGAAATTGGAATACGGGAGTGGTTTTCGTAATTTCGTCAGGATGTCAACTACCGAAATTTTTTATGTTCTCGTCTGAATTGGGTTTACAAAGACTTGATTTTTTGTTCGCTCCAAACTGGTCCCCCAATCGTTTCAGCTCGTCTTTTTTTGTTGAGATCACTATACTCTTTAAATCGAATATCCCATACTAGTGCAAATGCACCGTGAAGACATTCAATCAGTTGATTAATTTTTTCGGTTGTCCGCATGATTTTGTATCACTAAAAGTGGATTTTTTATAAACTAAATTAATAAATAAAGTAAATAAATATCGCTTTATTAAATGTATACACCTGATCCACTTCCTCTTGTGTTTGAGAAACAACAGTTGACACGTAAAGACTGAACGATGTTTTACAATTCTGGTAGGAAACAAGGAACAACAAGTTTTGTTTGAGCTATTCCCGACAAACAGTCGGCCGATTGCATCCTCCACTCCAGGAATTTGTCTCGTCTGCGGGACGCACGCAAGATACAGTCGGCCGACACGCGACGGTCAAGATACAAAGTTTCCAGTGATTATTTCTCAATCTGTACAGGCCTTAAGAGTTAGTGGGCGTCATGGCATTAATGTTAGAATACCTCCAAAAATTTTTCTTGTAATTTTCAGCGAAGTCTTATATTATACTATCAAAGTACGCTTATTAATTGATTTTATTTCGTTCTTTTCATTTCCTAGCAATGTCCAGTAAGATAAATCTCGCTTCACGAACTACACGAAGTCCCAAAAACGGCGACTAAGTTAAATATTTACCAGATAGTGTCGTCCTCAAAGTTATTCATCATTTTACGATAATTTATGATGGTGATAATTTTGTTATTTAAGTGACAAATCCCAGGTACCCTTTTATGACTCGGACAAAAAGTATCTTTTAAACGAGCGGTTTTTATGCCTCTCCTCCTTCCTAAATCTGCTCATAACTGCGCCGTAACCCGTTCAGAAATTGCTTCCACTAAAAAGTTTTGACTAAAAGTCCACAGTTAAATAAGTTGTGGGCGACGACCTCAAAACAAATCTATTCAGAACGTATCCCTTATTTTTTCGTAATTTTACGATCGCCTTTGTTATTGTTACCTCTCAGCTTACAGCTAAATTTCTTGTTTCCAGCGTTGTCGTAATAAAATCCGACCTAAAAGAAAATCCTTTAAAAAGTCATTCTTTTGTTTTCTCCGCTTTCAAAGCTGGCCCACAAAAAATAAGTAAAAGACCCTCGTTCGATTTAACTAGTCGTCACCTCTTTCGACACGTCATTTTTATTTTACTGCAGATGACTTTCAGAAAAAAACATGGTTTGTTGTATCTTAAAACTATACCTTTGGTATGAGGCAAGATTTAAGGAAATATATTTCCGGTTGAATGGAATATTTATTTCTCCTGGCGATGATTGACCAACATACGGGCAATATTTTTTCCCTTTTCTGCCTCTTTCCTTGGGACTCTTAAGCCTTTTGGCCTGAATTTTGAAACGCGTTTCCATTTCCTTTCCTTTATTTTTTTATCCTTTATTTTTGTTTTAATTCCCGTTTCATCATCTGTGACATATAAAGTCTCTTTTTAGTTTTAAATCGTTGATTCCCGCTAATCCCAAAGATAACGACGGATTCGTATCTAAGCGCTGTGATTGTGGTCTGTGATCCAAACGTGAAGATTAGGTTTTATTCTAAAGTAATCATTAGAGGTATAGAGGTCAGCTATAATATGTAGGTTGATGCGTATATGAAACGAGCAATGGTTTTTTGCAGTGAAAAATTCCATGCTCATAAAAGCAAACCTGGTTTTATAGTTGAAAATTAGGCATTTATTTGGAGTTGCAATTATAATTTCTGCTACTCTGCTAGACTAATCTTCATGCGTTTTTTTGCGTGAATGCAAGTAACAAAGGAAGTAGGTCAGAATTAACGCGTTTTATCATTTTTCCTGCTTTTAGGAAAATCGAAGTGGTATTTGGAAGTTTAAAAAAATCATGGCTTTAAAACTTTGTGATGGCAACTAAAATGACCAATTTTTTAAATGTTGTTAAATAATGCACATTTGTTCAGTTTTCTGCGTTTTAAAAACGATTTAACATTTATACAACTTTATTGTATAAATTACACTGTAGAACTCCTTTCGAAGAGACATTGCACGTATTCAAACAAATTTGGAAAACAAATGACTCCCTTACTATTCTAAAGAAATCTTCTTAGGATCGCTCTTACCCTTATATGCGTGAAAACGCTGATAAATACGACAAGATTTATTGCTCCCTGTTCCCATTCGTCTCGATAATATGTTTAATTTATTTCCTCACGGTTTCGTATAACCGGATCTCTTACGTTTTCGTCCACTCTTATAACCACTCGGGGAAAAAGAAAACAAAACCGACAGGAATAACATCTCCCTGAATGAAACTGGTCCACGTAATTTTTCCTCCATAATCCTCTTAAGGGGCCAAAAAGTGTTCACTAGGTTTACGGCTTTTTCTCCCGGAATAAAAAACAAAAAACCTCGCGAAGATTTTTTTGGCCGTCGCTCATTCACCACGTCCCCGAAAGGGGCGCTGCCAGCGACAATGGGAGTGTCGCCAAGACCGTGGGGATTCTTTCCCATTCGTCGACGATCCTGACTTCCTCCCGGGGCAGATCGCGTTAGAACAATCCCCGTTCCAAGTGCGCGTGCCCCCTCGACACGTCCGTGACTACGCGCTCGCTCGGAGACAATGGAGAGTGGGATTCGACTGATTCACGTGTCTCCCTCCCTCTCCTCCCGGGCATTCGCTCCCTAACACCCTTCATAAAGCATCACCTCCCTCCCTCTTTGTCCCGTACCTTTTCGCCGAAACACGGACAAGGAATGTGGAATTGTATTCAATTGAATTATCGCGTTTCTTTTTTGTTTCTCGCGCCCTCTTTATGTTCCATCTACCCGTTAAAGGAAATTTTTTAAACGGGATTCGTCGGAACGTTTTGAGAGTGGCCGTGCGCCGACAATGAAAGAGGCGTATAGCTTTATAAGGGCGTCGCTTTCCACGGCCGGGTAATTGTCGAGTGCATTCATTAGTTTTGCCTCTCCCTCTCTCTCTCTCTCACTCTCTCACTCCCTCTCTCTCTCTCTCTCTCTCTCTCTCACTCCCTCTCTCCGCCATTTCCGACAAACCGTGATCAATTGCGCAAACTGCGGGTGTTTAATGTCGGCGGTCGTGTCGGGGCGCGCTCTTTTGCTTCCTCCGCCTCGCCTGTTTTTCTCCCGCGTTCGATCCCGCCGATCGGATATGTAAATATGGAAATGGCGTAAGTGACGGCTTTGTAAAACGGGCGGCCATTTTGAGGGCTAATGCGACGGATCGTTGCGATTAGCAGGGCGCATGTTTTCTCAATTTTTTCGTCGATGTGGTTCGGCGATCTCGCGTCGTCAACTGTTTCTTTTAATTCCCTGGCTCTCTCTCTCTCTCCCTCTCTGGGTGAGTTTAAATCGGTTAATGTGGCGGTCAGTGGATATTTATTTATTTTACGAGTCTTTTCAAGAGGCATAATATAATGCGCCCCGGGAATCTGCCTCATTTAGCGTTTTTTTAAAGTTAAACGCGATTTTTATTACTTTTATTATCGGGTATAAAGCTTTTAATTGCGGGTTTTATGATTAAAAAGGACGGTTCATAAATTAAAAAATTGCTTCGGTTTTGCGATATTAACTTCTACCGTTGCGTTGTGTTAATTTTTTTTGAGATACACTACTGTGACGGGATTGGTTAGGGCGAATACAATTTTTTTTAATAATAAATATTATCTTAGTTTGCCGGAAACATTGCATTAGTCACTATTAGTAATTATAAAGATATTTATGATATTATTAAAGTTAAATTTAATGGTTTAATGGCGTCGTGGCGATGAAGGCTACATTTAGTAGAATATTGAGAATGAATAAATACATTTTCAGTTGCTTTGACATGCGCAGCAAATTTGCGCTATTTTAATGTGAAAATTTCCTCCTTTGAACTCAACCCTTTTATAGCGAATCTAATGCGATTTAATTCTCCTTGAAAATTCCCAACTTTGTGCGGAAATTACGCTGAGCTCTGTACCAATTTGCGAAAAGTCAAACTTTTCTTTTAAGAAGTCAAACCTCCCACCGCCAAAAAATGTCCTCCCGAATAACTGCGCCGTGGCCAACCTATCGGACCCGGAATTGAAGGGTTTAAAATTTTTAAAAAATTCATTGGCCCGTGGAAGCCCCGAGTGAGGGAATATTTTCCAAAATAAAAAAAAGCTACGAGCTGAGTGAGAGATTTATAAAAAATAAACAGTGGGAACTAAACGAGGAAGACCTTTCCTCATACATAACACGAAAGCTCTCTCTCTCCTTCCGCCCGGGCAACGCACACATTCCCGGGCGAATAAATAAAAAAAAAGTCGCTTGCTACACACAAGGATGCATGTACGACTGGTTGCACGCATGCGTGAACCCCTTGCTGAATAACTTGCTCGTCTAAAACCCCCGGCTCTCTTTACCCCTTTCTTCCCCCTTTGTTTTATTTTACTCCTCCCGAAAAAAATCGAAAAAAAGAACGCTTCCTAAACTTGCACGTTCCATGTTCCTCTCTCTCTCTCTTCCTCCCCTTCTCTCCCTTCACCTCTCCTTCCACTTCCACGATCCACCCTTCATCACTATCCCATAGGCCTTAGTGCGCCCACATTTCAATCCAACGCGAATAGTCCCTTTCCATCATCCACTCTGTCATCCCGAAACCCTCCCACGTTATTCCCTCTCCCCCTTTCTCATTATTGGCACGCGCGCCCTTCAGCTCTCCGCTCATCTCCCCCTTTCTCTCTCTCTCCCTCTCTCTCTCTCTACTCCTTTCTCTCCCTCTCTCCTCCTCCTCTTCCCTCGCCTCCTCTCCTCCACGCACCGGCAAAACCAGTCTCTAAAGGGAGAAAGATATGTCTTTTTTTTTGCCCGTCTATATATCTGTTCCTCCCCTTGCCGCTGGGGTCTTTCGTCCGATTTCATTTTCCCGCCTCACTAATTGACCGACGTGCGTAGCAAAAGACGACCGTGTTTTTGTTTTCTGCTGGCGTTGCTAAGAAACGCTCGATAAATATCGGCGACACATCCTGCTCTTATACATTTATATATATATATATATCACTCGATGAATTCGGATAATCCGTGCGTTTAGGGTTTTAGGTGGAGGAGGAGATTTAGTCTCAATCTCGTCCCAATAAAGAGGTTATTCAATTCCATTCAATTTATTTTCGCATTACTCCAAATGTGAGTCGCTAACGGACTAGAATACGCAAATTGAGGTAGTTAAATTTCAACCTGGTGCGATAGAAATATTGCGACAGTCGGACGACGGTCGTGGGCAAAACTCACGCGTGTTTTTTCGCCCTTATTCAATTCTCCAATCTTTCATTCTCCAATCTCCTCCTTCCCTTTACTTTTTTAAAAAAAACGAAAAACGGAGAGAGATAAACATTCCGTTGTGCCAACGCTCTGCCAATAACATTCTTCTCGTTGCGGTATAGAAATTTCTCTTTCGAATCTGTCTGTTGATCTCTCTCCACCACGAATTCGGGATTTCGCAACGCCGTTCATAAGAAAAGAAAACAATTCTTCCATTTTCCATATCCTGATTCCTCGGAATTTTCAGTCAAATACCGAGGTATTTTTTTTTGTTTCCCTTCTTTCAATCTCTAGACCACGAATCACATCACAGATGACGGTCACCGCTGTCTCGGAAAGGATTTCGAGAGCGCCTTTTTGCATATCACGAAGTTTTTTTGTTTGATTTCCGTTAGTAAAAAGGCTGTCAAATTTTTCCTGGCATGGTTTGATCCGTACAGTGAAAGTGTGTCTATGGTAATGGCATGTTGGTATAAAATGTCTGTTGGGCTTGTTATGCACTTCTATATCGTGAAATGAATTTTTGCGACGTATATTTGAGCTTTATTAAGAAGCCTCTTAATTGTATTTAAAATTGTTATTAAGAGAATAATTGTGAGAGATGTACGTATGTAAGTGATGGGTCGGAAGTAATACGACACTCTTGTTCACCAAAACAGAATTTACGACAGAATGGAGAGATGATTATTTAGCATATTACTTCAATTTAATGGTTTTACGAGAGGTTTCAGAAATTACTGTTTTGAATTCGTAGGTTTTTCAAATTAAGAAAACGGCAGGTGTTACTACGGACGCAGAAAAAGCACGAAAAACGAACGTAAGCTAAATTGCATTCCGTGGCACGAATTTATGATACATGGGGTAATTAATTCATGCTGGAATGTTATAAATTCGCCTAGAGGAGGTTTATTGCCCCTTCATGCGAGAAATTGGACGTTGTACGCGAGAGTTTTCTAGCCATTCTGCGAAGGGGAAGGACCGGAAGAACTAACACCGTTACGCCCGACGACTATGCAGCAAATCGTTCAAAACACAATGCGACGTGAACGCGCTGCCGTGACAACGTGTCCGAGGAGCATTATCGGTGAATAACAAGGCCCCTAGATCCGTTTCGGGCGAAACAATAAACGTGTTGTGGGAGACGCTTCACGGAATCGGGAATCATTTATTTCGGGAAGTGAAAAGAGAAACAAAAGAAGTGAAAGAACTCGAGCGGCGACGAAGAGAGAGAGGGAGAGAGAGCGAAAAACAACGCGTTAGTTATCCCAGATCCGTGAGCTGTCCGTCTGAGACAAGCCACTCGGTTTGACAAATTAACTTATTATTCGTCTAGAAAAGGAACCCATTTTAATGGGCTTCGTACGGCTCCGTCGCGATAAATTGAGACGATTTTGATAATGAATTACTTGTCTCTTAACCCTCTCTCGCTCTATTCTTTCCTCGGTCTAATTGTCCCTGCAGCTTTCTCCGTCGTAAATCACGGACGCGCATCCTTCCTACCATGCCCTTATCTATCACGTATCTTCCACTTTGTTTTCCTTTTAACCTTCGACCTTCACCCCTCCCATGAAGTGAAGGGTATCTGTCCACTCAATTATACGTCCTCCCGGATTGTGTGTGTGTATATATATAGGTGTGTGTGTGTGTGTAGAAATTATTGGAGCTTCGTCCCACAGGGATCATCCCGAAAACTCCAATAACTTCTACAAATGTGTCTCTCCAACACCCTGGCGGCTCTCCTTCCGGTAAGGGCTCACTGGGTTTCCTTCAACACCTAGTTGACCTAAACATCCTCATTTACCTTTCCTCTTCCGTAAGTTTATTATAATATATATATATATATATATTTTCCCATTCCATCGTCTGTTTCTCTTCCTGTGACAACCAGATCGGCGGCTCTCTCTCTCTCTTGGAAGGGCGATCCAATTCGGGGCGCGCATTATCAACCGTTGGGGCGAGATTATTGCCACTTGGTCCTATCCGATTGGGCTTTTTTTCTCTTCCCTAGCGGCTGGAATCGGTGTTTTTTTTTTAATCTGGCCTCCGTCACGTTGTAATAAGGGCGACATATTCCGTTTGTATTTTGTTCCTCATGATACACAAATAAAAGGCGAACGTTCTGAGTTCTCACGTGAAACATTATTTGTTGAATTGGATAGCCGAACGAAGTGATGATGATGAAACAATTCGAAATCCCATAGCACCTTCCTTTTTACTTTCTCCATACGTAGTAATGGGAAAGTATTGTATTCATGAAAAAAATCGACTTCGAGATTTCAACGGAAATACATGTTTTGAGGTCCCTAGAATACGTTTAGACTATTTTCGGAATGATGTCTGTGTGTGTGTGTGTTAGTGTGGGCGCTCTAACTCAGAAAGTACATACCATATCGTTACCAAACTTCATATATAACACTTTCACATGAGCACAAAGAACTGATTAGTTTTTGGACAATAAAGGATAACCGGAAGTCGCGGTTTATTCGAAACCCGATTCGGTTTTTGCGATATTTCTTTGTTAAAACATCATTATTGTATATACAATTCTAAACAAACGTTATAGAGAATGTAATTTTCTACAGTTTTCATTTGAAACAATTTTCTATAGGAGTTATTGTTTAGGAGTTATTTATAAATAACCGGTTTTTCGGTTTCCGTTAAATATCTCCTTAACAACATCGTTATTGGTAATCTTCGTAAGGACCAAAGTTGTAGAGAATAATATTTCTTCCAAGTTTTGTTTGAAACTAATTTTCGTAGAACCATCCATTTCGGATATATTTCGCTTTTTCTTAATACCAGCCTACAGCGCCAACACCATGTAGCGGTGAATTCTGTAAACATTCAAAATATACGTAATTTACGGCAACGACGTGTCTTCTTTTACGATACGAAATAATAATTTTGCCTTATAATGCTACTCATAATAATTTAAATATCTATACCCCAAATATGGAGAAAGTCATGTGTTGGCCACATCAGATTTTTTGGTATAAGTAGACAGTGATGGAATCTTAAGGTTATGGGATATTAATCGAAATATCGAACATCCGTGCGTTAAACATTAAGGAAGTCCATTATCATTTTTTTTAAATGTCATTTAGTACTTCAGTGTAGTTCATGATGTAATAATTTCCTACATTGAACACAATAATACCATATCACTTCGAATGAAAACATGTGTATCGTTCAAAATTATATACTTAGATATTTGATATCGTATTATGGCTGAATTTAAATTCCAGAATAAGGGCTTAGTATAAAAAAATTGAGAAACGAACTGCTTTTCTTAGGTACCTATCTTCAGTAATCATGACAAGGTTATAAAAATAACAGATGCGCACTTCAGCTAAAAAGTACCGAAAGTATATTCTAAATTTAGAATATACTTCCGAAAGTAGATTATAAATTTAAAACATACTTTCGGTGAATCACCACTGAAGGCGGCTGATTTTTTAGCCGAAATGCGCATATTTCTTTTTATAACCTTGTTATTGATATTGTAGATATCTAAAGCAAGCGCATTGTACAGATTAAATTGAACGGAATAATTCCGTCTATTTTAGCATAAATGTTAACCATGGCACCGATTTGGCTGTGAAACGAAATAGCTATTTATTTTATCGGTGTTTGAATATTTGGGCTCTGCTTTTACGCCGAATTTACCTTGCCTTTTATCATCATGTGTTAGGTTACAAAAGAGAGGCCGTTTGTAACCTGCGCCTTTATTTTCTCTACCTCATCCCCCTCGTAAGATACTTGGCCGGGAAGCATCTGTCACGGCCACTCCTAGCGCTCCACGGTGTCAATCTGAATAATGCTCTTTTTCGTCCCTTCATAATGGGGAGTCAGTCGCATGAGAGGCCATTCGTGTTAGAAGAGGTGGCTCTAAGGGGAGTTGGAGGAGGAGGGGGGGAGGGGAGCAGGGGGCGAGAAGGACAGAAGGGGGAAGCTCGGGAGAAAAGGGGCTAGTGAGATATTATTACCGCGGCCTAAACGGAAAAAGGGTTTTGATGGACATGTGTTCCCCGCTATTATACCTAACCCTTCGTCGATATACCTTCGCAAATTTTCGGCTGCGTCTTGTTTGGATTCAGTTACGAGACTACGAAAACCATTTTATTTCCGCTTACCTAGCTATCTGTTTTTTCCACGATTTTTTTCTACTCCGAAAAAAAACGGGCCCTCGTTCTGCTGTCGTTTGAAGTGCGGACGAAAAAAGAATTTTCGATGTGCTAATAGGACGAACCCTGAGCCTTTGAAACCTCTCGAGTGAGAATTACGCTGCCGCGAGATTTCCATGTCAGTAAACGTGAATATCTCGAGTTCGAATAAATGACGTGGACGTGGATTTTTGTGTTCAGTACGCTCAATGCGATTTGATTATCATAATCGCCGGCAATATTGTTCTAATTTGTGTCAATCGATTGCATAATTGGTACGAAATTTGGCGTATGCTTTTAATTCACGTTTTGTTTGTCGTCGTTGATTCAGGTCTGAATATTTCTCTACATTAACACCACAACGAAGCATTCTCCCAAACATGGAAATAGCGTACGTGAATATTAATGTCGGCCAAAGCAAAAAATAGAGCGGTCGCTCATCAACATATATAATTCTCTTGGTAAGTGTGTGTGCGGACTGTGTAGCGCTTGGTTGCAAAGCAACAATCTATACCTATATATCTAGCTATATTCTGTAAAATAAAGTGTTTGTATGTAATTTTATAGCCCTGCAACTACAGCATGTAGAAACAAGAGAAATGTATCATTTAAATCGGAATAAAGAGTTTTAGTGGTGTAGTCAGATTTTTATACCGATTTGATTGACCTTTCTAACTTTAAAAAATATTTTCTATTTTCATTTTCTCCACTTGAATAACCTAAGGATGAGTGCAGCGTATTTTTCATTTGAATTTTAAAATTACTTAGAAAGATTATGCGAACTTGAGACTTAGATTGTTCTCTGAAGGAAAGAACAAGTTTATTTTTATTGAAGACAGAATCCGAATCCTAGTCGAATCAGCGTAAAAATACGTTTAGAATCAGGAAAATACGTGATTTTATCAGTTTTATTACAATACCAAATGTAAGCTACCATGACAACTCCCATTGTCGCCGAAATTGAGAGTCTCATGCATTTATATTGGAAATTTTTTAACGTAGATAATATCATTTTTGAATTTCTGTGTGCGAGCTTGCTTTGTTTACATGACAACCTAATATTTGTTGATTATAATTCAAATATTATTAATAATAGTGGTTTTTAATGATATTTTCGTGTGGCGTAGAGTTCTCCAAAGCAAGATGTTTTTAAAACTACGTAAGTAACTTAAATAATTAGACGTAGATTTTCCACAAATTGTGATTGGATAAATCGTTCCATTGTTTCCAAAGTATTGTTGATGTAAACAATTTTCCTGTAACAGAACTCGTGGATGAGAGAATCGAGCTAATGGTCTGAGGGTAATATTCACTCTGTGATTCTTAAACGTTCTCTATTTACTTTTTTGTCTTTCGTTAAATTAAATCATTTCGTAAGTTCCTTTGTTCATTTATTTTTTGTTGATTATTGTGGTCTTGCTGGTTTTACTTACAGTTTTCGTTTTGAAGAAATCGTCACGAAACTTCGCGTAGGTATATAATTTTACCCTGTGGGTAACATAGACTATATGGATGGCGATAAAAATTTTGGGGGAGGGAGAGATTAAATCAATAATTATTTTCCCGTAAGTTTACACGTAATTTTAGATTTTTCATAGTGCAAGATTTTCTTCCTTCATTCATCTAAATAGGTAAATGTGAAGCAGTTTTCTTCATTGTTGCTTTACTGTATACTATGTTATTCTTGCGATGTTTACATGTTACACGGTCGAAGTTTTAAATTCACTAAGTCCGTTGAAATTCAACGGGCACTCCAACTAGTCTTTTATAATATATTTTGAAAGGTGTGTTTGTTGGTTTGTTCATAGAACTCCTCCTAAACGATAAAAGCTAGGATAACCAAATTTTGTACGTTTCTTCATTACATCCTAACTTAATGAATGGTCAAAGTTTTGTTTCTGTCCGGCACTTTGATTCGAAATGGCGAACGATTTAATTATCGAACGTCACGTATTTTGTCGCGTCCTGCAACTGAAATACAGGGAGGAGTGTAGACTACTTTTAATTTGCACTTTAAAATTACTTAAAATCACGGTACGAACTTGAGAGTTGGATACTTCTTTGCGGGAAAGAACAAAGTTTATTTTTATTGAAGACAGATTCAGAATTCTGGTCGAATTCTCGTAGAAATGCGGTTAGAATCAATAAAATACGTGATTTTATCAGTTTTATTGCAATACCCATTATAAGCTACCATGACAACTCCCATTGTTGCCGAAATTGATAGTTCAGTGCATTTATATTGAGACTGTATAGTCCCTTCTTACATTTAAGAGAGGGAGTGAGGGGAACGGAGCGAGGGGGAGGGAGTGAGGGGGAGGGAGTAAGGGGGAGGGCGCGAGTGGGAGGGAGCGAGCGGAAGGGAGAGAGGGGGATGGAGAGAGGGGAGGGAGGGGGAGAAGGGAAAGAGAGGGTGAAAGGGAGGGGGAGGGAATTTATACGTTATTTTCGATTTTTCTCAGTGCAAGATTTTCTTCCTTCATTTATCTAAATAGGAAAATGCGGAGCGGTTTTCTTCATTTTTGCTTTATTCGACGGTTATAACTGTGTACTATCTTATTCTTGCGATGCTTACATGTTACACGCTAGAAGTTTTAGTTTCACTAAATCCGTTGAAATTCAACGGGCACTCCAGCTAGTAGTAAATATAAATAATCTATACATATCTATAAAGTGTTTGTATGTATGTATATAATATGTATGTATGGTTTTTTATAACTCAGTAACTACAGCACGTAGAAACAAGAGGAAGGTGTCATTTTAATCGGAATAAAGAGTTAAGTGGTGTAGTCAGATTTTTATACCGATTTGATTGACCTTTCTAACTTTAAAAAATATTTTCTATTTTCATTTTCTCCACTTGAATAACCTAAGCGTATTTTTCATTTGAATTTTAAAATTACTTAGAAAGATTATGCGAACTTGAGACTTAGATTGTTCTCTGAAGGAAAGAACAAGTTTATTTTTATTGAAGACAGAATCCGAATCCTAGTCGAATCAGCGTAAAAATAAGTTTAGAATCAGAAAAATACGTGATTTTATCAGTTTTATTACAATACCAAACGTAAGCTACCATGACAACTCCCATTGTCGCCGAAGTTGAGAGTCCAATGCAAAAAATTTTAATGTAATATCGTTTTTCATTTTCTGTGTGCGATTTTGATTTGTTTACATGGCAACAAAATATTCGTTGATTTTAATTGAAATATTACTAATAAATAGTTTTTAATGATATTTTCGTGTGGCGTAGAGTACTCCAAAGCAAACTGTATTTAAAACTACGGAAGTAGCTTAAATAGTTATACGTAGAGTTTCTAAAAATTGTAATTGAATAAATCGTTTCATTGTTTCCAAAGTATTCTTGACATAAACAAGTTTATCGTAACAGAACTCATGGATGAGTTTGGATGAGAGAATCGAGCTAATAGTAGGAGGATAATATTCACTCTGCCATTCTTAAACGTTCTCTGTTTACTGTTTTGTCTTTCGTTAAATTAATTCACTTCGTTTGTTCCTATGTTAGCCTATTTTCTGATGATTATTCCGTTCTTGCTGGTTTTACTTACAGTTATCGTTTTGAAGATATCGTCACGAAACTTCGCATAGGTAGGTATATATAATTTTATCCTGCGGGTAACATAGGCTATATGGCGATAAAGCATTTGGGGAGGGAGGGAGAGCTTAATTCAATAATTATTTCCCAATAAGTTTACACGTAAGTTTAACAAAAAATACTCTGAATGCTGCATGCCCCAGAAACATGGCTGATATTCTCTCAAAAGGCCGAGTCGACAAACGAAACGCTTTGGAACTTGCGATTTCTTATATGGCTATTCTCTCAAATATCATTCTCTCTCTCTCTTGGTTGCCAGATCAAAGCAGTGAAGATGTCGCGAGAGGAATGGAAAGGAACTTTTTTGTACTACTCTTCTTTGTCCCCGCCGACGCCCATATATGTGCCTGCGTGCTAGTGCGCGTGTGTGTTAGGAGACAGACAGACAGACAAACGACTTTATTTAGGGCGAAATTGAGACTACATAGTCCCTTCTTACATTTGGAGAGAGAGGGGGTGAGGGGAGGAGGGAGAGAGAGAAGCCTTTAGGCGCCGCCGCGTCGGCATCGTTGCCTCTTGACCGAACCCTATTCCACTGCCCGCATACTCCCTCTCCATAGATATCCTTCCTCACTCGGGGATCTCACTCCCTCTTCCTTCCCCCCCTCTCTCTTCCTCACTCCTATTTTTCCCTCCCTTTATTTCCCTCTCAAACTTCGGCCATTCTCCATTGTTTCCACCGATCTCCATCGCAACCCTTTCTCTCTTTCTCGTCCAGCCGTCGTGACGTCATACCCCTTTCCGCCGCCTTCCTTTATTTACCTCATCCACTCTTATTCGGGGCTGTTTGCACCTCTCATTCGCCCTCTCCTTTTTTCCTTCTCTCTCTCTCGGAATGAATCGGAGGAGAAGGTGGGGTGTCGGAAAAAGGGGTTAGGTTGGTTGGTTGGTTCTGTTTGTTGGAGAGAAGGGGGCGGGTGAGAGGGCGGAATGGGGAATTAATACGTGCTCTCTCCTCTTAACCCTTACTATTTTTTCCCCCTTCGCCTTGTTTTGCAACGCTCTGTGCGTCGGGTGCGAGAGGGGAAGTCACTATTTGAAGACTTGGAAGAATTTCGTTGGTGTGTGTGTGTGTGAGTGCGGGTCTGGGAGGATGGAGGGGACGGAGGACACGGCTTTTTTGTTTCTTTAGATTTTTTTTCATTTCTTCCCCATCCCGCCTTCGTATAATGTACTCCTCTCTGTGTCTCTTCACTCGAAGGTTTTTTTTTAAAAGCAGCTCGACATCGACCTCGCTCTTCCTTTTCCTCTCCTTTTTTTTTTGCAGAATAGCACTTTATTTGGCGAGGATGGAAGGCGAAAGTAGTGATTCTGGAAAGTTAGCCACATGGACGAAGAGAATTTTGTGGTATTAGTGCTTTTTGCGAAGAATTTAAAGAATAATTTTCGATTGCTCAATTCCCTTGACATATCTTAAAGGAAGCACATTTCATCGGCTAGATATTATCAAAAATGGCCGTTAATTTAATAAGATATTTTTAACTATCTTTTATCATTCCATTTTCAAGTACGAATTATTAGCAATCAAAGCTAGACAATGAAATACATCGAAACATTTTTACTCATAAAATTGTATAGTAATTTTTTTGCATATCTCCATAATTCATATATTTTTCTTGAGTATTCAAGACTGATCAAGACGCCTTTCATAGCTACAGCCTTAGAGCAACCATTCTTTTTTTTTCGAGCGCGCACGTCTGGGGAGCGTTCACGACGCGGTCTCAAGGCTGCGTACTCGAGGGATGAAAGCACGGCGAATAGACGAGTCGCGTTTATTATGTCTATAGTGGGCATTACGCTTCTCAAAGTGCTCACCCGCGGCTGCGGCTCAAGGGAGAGGCGTCTGATGGAGTGGTAGGAGGTGGACTCCAACGCGAGAGAGAGAGAGTGATCCGACACGAACGTAAAGGCTCTTCATATACGCGGCGCTCGCTCGCTAATTGGAAGACCCTCTCTCTCTCTCTCTTATGAAACACTTCCTCGCCCGCCCACCGAGACTCTCCCCCCCCCCCCTTCTCCTCCCCGACAACACACCGTGAACAACGACCCCTTTTCTTCCGACTCGCACCGCCGCCACCCAGAAGACACGCTTTTCCGACGTTCCACTGGGAGAGAGCGTGTGTGGGTGGCAAGAAAGGGGTAGAATTGTGGTGCAAGGGGATGGGGGGGAAGACCGGAAACTCCCCTCGCAGCGCTTTTATAAGACGGAGAAAGGGAGGGAGCTGAAGAAGGGTCGCAACAACACTCTCGGTCGATGGCGCCACAGTCGCGACGGGCGGAGTTTGGAGGGAGATCACCCCGTACTAACGTGACAGAAAAAAATGAAGAACGAAATTCTGCGGTGTAGAGAAAGAGAGGAAAAGAGAGAGAGAACCCATTTAAAAGATTGATGGCGTTAGTAGGAGAGGTGGCAGAGAAGTTCTTCGCTTGGGATGTCGATTAGCAGACTTCACTAATGGGTGCGAGCGGAGGCTGAGGAGTCGCGCGTCTTCAGTTCGTGGGGGATGTTTCTTTCTCTCTCTCTCTGTTTCCCGCCTCAAACTTTCTTCTTTCGTCGCGTTTTTTTCGCTGCTCGTGAGGTAAAGTGACGTCTCTCTGAAAAAAGTTCTTCCCGTAAAAAGAGAGGCGGTATTAAACTTCCGTACTCATCCGGTCCATTCATGAAACGTTGAGGGATGAGATGGCGAGTGAGAGAGGCTAAGACTACGTCTCGACTCTGTGATGGTTTATTTATTTTTTTAGCAAAAGTTAACGCTAAGGAAGGCAACTTGTTACGATGTATCCGAGTTTATTTTGTACAAGCTCTACGTAAGACGTGTTGCGTTGAAACAATAATGGATTTTCAATGTGTGCGCATTCCTCTTGGGAAGGGAAGAGCGTGCATTAGTGACCACATTTCAGTGGAGCCGCGACTGTCGACTGTTTTATTCATTCGATCGAGAGGGTGCTATGTAAATATGTGCCGGAGGATTCCTTACGGAAGAGCCCATTCAGTAGGAGATAATAGGTCAGATAGTTAGCTTCAAGGTGTAAAGTCTTAGAGAGTCACTTTTGTTTTCTTTGTCAAACTTCGGTGTTTTTTAGGGAGGCTTTTTGAGAGTTTTTTTTCTTTGAAATGAAAATGATGAAGATCACTCACGGTAAAGCTTCATTTACGCAAACAAATATAAATTGTTCACGCCGAGCAAAAAATATATATGTAACGCAGTTGAGATAGGGAATAGGTTAATTTCTTTCATCGTAGGAATATGTAGTCTCCAATTAATATTTGTTAAACTCTCGCATCACTTTTTTACGGAATTTATTGCAACGAACTGATGTGTTTAAACCTAGGAATAGCAAGCTATTTTTAGTCCCTTGCACTACCAAGGGGGGAGCCTCTGAGCCACACTATCTAAAGTTTAATAAAAAGACAGGATAATGTTTTTTAAAGCGTTTTAATATATTTACAGATATCTTAGGAATATAAATGTACAATTTTCATAGTTAATCTTACATTATATTGTTTTAACATACAGTAAGGGCAGAAATATCCACGGAATTTTTTTTAAACCTTTATACTCGTTAAGTTTACAAGCTCAGATTCATATTACAATATTAGTGCAAATTAATCTTAAATTTTCAGAAATAATAAAAAATTAACTACGTGGACGTTTTCCTCCGACATTTTAATTTCGGCCTTATTACGCGTCCATTGCTAAAAACAATCATACGAACGAGGAATATGTGTAAAATCGATTGATAATTATGTCTTCTTGCTTATTACAAGGCTGTGGATAATGGAAAAATTTTATTAAAAACTTACACGAATTTAATTACAGTGTAATATACAAAAAAGGTTGTGGGCCGGTGGAATTATTATTACTATTTTATTCTCATTTGTAAATGTTGGCGCAGAGTTAAATGTAAGAAGGGTCTATATAGCCTCAATTTCGTCCTAATAAAGTCGTTTGTCTGTCTGTCTGTCCCTCCTTGGTATTCCTAGGGTTAATGATACCTGACGCCTTTATTCATAAATGATTATTTTTAGTTTATATTTCTGGAAATATCAAATTATTTTTTCGCTTTTGCGGACTGAACTTAATTCTTTTTCTTTAATTTGTACGAGCGAACCCGACTCGACCTACTCTGAAATTTCTCCGAAGCGGAAATTATTGTTTCGAGATTTAAGACGTGCTCAAGTAACTGGTCGATGCTTTTCTATGGTTCGGGAGGCACCTTTTTTGTGTGTGTCGCTCCTGACCATTCCTCCCCTTGAGCATCGTCATTGAAGCTCGAGAAAAGAATGGCAACCAACAAAAAAAAACTTTCTTAAGAACCTTCTCTTTCTTATCGCAACACGTCCTACGGAGAAGTTGGGAAAAGAAAACCTCGTTATCCCCATCTAATTCAGTTCATCCTCATGTTCGCCTCGAGGAGAAGAAATTTATTTTTCTCGTTACAACTCCGAGGAGATTTCCTCGTGGTCTTTTCGAGACATGCTTCGAAACTGGGCTGCCTTCGTTCGCATTCTCCGCGGAAATATTTTTTTCGGCTGCGGAATTACTTTTTTCTTTAACTGAGGGAGACAATTTTGCTTTCCTTCCTCTTTCCCGTGCGGGCGCATGCACGAAATGTGTTAAAATAGGTCACGAATGAATTGTGATATCCCTCGTTAAGCACTTTATTTTTCATGTTTTTCATCATTGACGGCGCTTTTGTAACCTTTTAAGGGTAATATAAATTTTTGGTGTGTATAACTAAATATTACTTTTTTACTATTGCATGGCATATCATCGGATTGTATTTTATTCCCAATTTTTATAGTAAAAGCGGCCGAACCTCTACAACTCAAATTTCATCATAAAACCGAAGTATTAGCAGGAAATTCTAGATAAAATATTTTAAATCTAGTCATAGGAATAGCAGAAAATACTTGCTTCTAGTAATCTAGAAACGAATTACTTTCGGGTACTGTAAGATCGAGTGTGCTAACATTCATTTTCCAGTTTATTCGTTATAGTTATAATTTATTGTGAATTTAATATAAATTATTTTCTAAAGATACATTTCGTGTAGTTTCATTGTTGCTCACAATTCGGAATTTTCACATTACCGTAATCTCACTAAATATTTTATCTTCGAAGTAGCTCATTAGAAGATAAGTTTCTTTTGAATTCTTCTTTAAAATGGCGTTGTGAAATTATTTTTATTTACATTATTAACAAAATAAAATTGATATAAGTTTACTATTTACGTTCTCTATTTGTGCGTAATTGCACAATTAAATAATGATACGAAAAACCCTACAGAGTTTAAGAACCGCATTCTCTTTGGCAATTTCATCTTTTTTACGTCTATGTTGAGATATTCAAAAATACTTTTTGCGATTTGCAAGATTTTTGTAGGAAATAAATATTATCAAAAACAAGAAACTCGGCAATTAACGTTAAAAACATTTAATCGAAATTAAATTGCATTTATTCATAATTGTAGAAAGGTCTCTTCATGTAGTAGCTTCTCGCCCATTTCTGTAAAATATAAATTTTATTTCCTTATAATCGCGGTCTTCATTAAAGGCTGGAAAAACTCATTCCTAAATAAGGTCGCAGTACCAGAAGTCAGGAGAATTGAATAATGTAATTTCCCGCCATTCATTGCGAAGAATTTTCACGAGGGACCGTACTTTCCTTAAATTTTTAAACCTCGATTAAAAACCCATTAATCGACCATGTTCAGAACTCCCTTACTCTTCCGACAACGCCAGATGGTGGGAAAAAATATCGAACCTCCGGAATATGAATGTCTAATTTCATGAAATTGAACTGCGGGAAATATCATTTGGCACGAAGAAAATTATTGGCCTAGATTGCATCGCGATCATTTTTTTATAAAGATGAATAATAATCGGAAGAATACTGAGGGAATTAGTTCTGAATAGCTGTACAGACCCAAAATTATTTTCCTTTTTAAACTAATAAACAAACTCCCGAGATATTTGCGTATGATCCTTACTTCTTCGAGAATGGTGGCACAAATTTTGATCCTCCAATTGTTTGTATTTTCAAGCAACGATAGCACCAAATTCTTAATCGTTTAACAATGCTTTATTCTCGTTGTAGTAATCGCAGTTATAAATATGTATATCCACAATCTGTGTTAGATGTCAGGGCCCGATGTTGCTATAGACCCTCAAGGGTGTGCTTCGTGAGCCAGCTCAGTCAATTTTGATATCTACAAACAGTCTTCATTTCCAAGCGAGAATGAATGCGGAAAATAAAGCAACGAATCAAACACAAGACGGCGGAATACTCCATTAATTTATTATATTTCATTTTGAAAGCGTCATGTTCAAGATTTATTTGAAAGACAATTACAAAAATCTAATTTGTCGGTAAAATAATTTTGGCGAAATGGGCGCATAAAAAAACCGATCATACAAAAAAATCTGTCTCGACTCCCTCGGAGTACTGCTCTTCCTCGTATATCAGCATCGAGACCACCTACACCGCCGCCTAACCATCAATCGTCTTCACGAAATAAGTAGGCTAATTAGTCCTTATGTAGTCTGCCGAAGCGAGGAAGCCATTCGAGCATTCCCCACCGCAAAGCTTTTGCGGCAGAAAGGCGCTGACCGAGTGTATTCACGAAAACGCCTCGCTACGGGATTGGTCCAAATGTCTCTGTTTCATTCTATCCATTGTTTACTTCTACGGACCCGCGAAAAAGCTGCCTCTCCTCACGCAACTCTTCTCCGCCTCCCACCCACGCCTCCTCCACCCCCCTCCCCAACCCCTATTCCCACTCTATATCCATGCCAACTCACCCAGCTACACAAACACCGGCAGGATCATTACTCGACCTATCCGGGTCAGGCAGGCCTCCCTTACTCCCAGCTCCGGAGAATGTGAATTCTGCCGCCTCTGGCTCCATCCAACGGGGAAGAGGAGCAACGCGAAGGGGGGAGATCCTTAGATAGTTGTGGGGAGGGGGAGGAGAGTGGGAAGTCAGGTGCATGGTCTCCTCCGTTATGCTCTTGAAAAGGCGTCGTTTCTCTCTCTAGCTTGGAAACATGGCAACGCAGCCTCCCGGAGGTTAGTGGGGAGGGGGGGGGGAGGTCTTCACGTGCGCGCTCTTTCAACCCGCTCCGTCGTCATGGCAACGCCGTGTAAGCGCCGCCCCCGCTCACCACGCCCCTCTCACTATCTCCCTCCCTCCGTCCCTCTCTCTCTCTCCATCTTTTCCTCCATTCCGCTATCGTCCTTCTCTTTTTCCCTCACCCCTTTCATCTTCTCGTATATCTCTCCACCTGTCATTCTTTTATATCTTTCACACTTTCTCCTTTCCATCTTTCCCCTCTTTCTTTCCGTTTTATCTCGTATCACATTTTACCTCATCTTCCTCGGGTTTTTCTCATCTCCAAATCGCTGGTATTCCCTCTTCATCTTTTGGTGTCATCTCCCCCTGGTCTCTCGTTCTCTCCCACTCCCTCTCTCTCTCTCTCTCTCTTTCTCTCTTCCTGAAAACACGTCCCCGTTGAAGAGGGGCTTATGAGGGGATGAGGGACAAGAAGCACTGTGGTGTATTACGAGGGAATGTGCGTGTGTGTGTGCGCGTGGAACACGGAGATGAGCGATGGGACTCATTTACAAGGTGGGGAAGGGGAGGGTCGTTTTTACCCAATGTGCCCCCGAGGTTCACAGTTTCAACTTGGTATGCGCATGAAAAGCTGCAGTGGCGGCGTTTATGTTTCAAGGATGTGAGTATACCGCTAAGATAAATAAATTACACGCGTGGATCCCCGAAAGGGAAAAGAAAATGGATTGATTGTCTCCCGGGTCTAAACGTCTGTTTCTTTGTTCTAAGAATTTCGGCTCAAATCTCGAGTTACTGAGAGAGGCAACGAGGAGGATTATATTAGGAATGTTATCGTTCGAAAATCCACCTGAGAAGTATATGACTATTTTAAGTGTAGCATTTGAAAATTGTCGCGTTTTTATTTCGCTTTTATTGACACAGAATACGAATTAATATTGCTTTGCAATAGAACACGTCTCACATCTCTTATGCTGGTAAAGTTGTATCTTGAAATTATATGTAGATCTTAAAAAATGTTTATAAACGTGACTTGCCAGATTCACCAAAGTTTTCGTGGAAGTGATTGTTTTTTTTAACCAGAGGAAAAGGTTGAGTGAAATTTCATCGCTACCACTATCCGTCTTAAGCGAGACATGAAAATATTGTTATTGGTGGGAAGGTAAGACTTTTCGGGAAGAGGTTATCGAACAATATGTCGAAATTGATAAAGAATGAGAAAAGGGAAAAATATGGGGAGTTGGAAGCGAAAGAACTAGAAAGTTCCTTAGTGTTGTGAAAGCGGATATAGCTTTGGGAATGTAATTGGATGACGTGGAAGTGTTGCATTGTTGAAGAGAGATTTGGGAGGATTATCTCCTCTCCGTCCATCGCTGTTAATCCCCGAAAATTCTACTTCGGGTCTTGCGGAGAGGTGCAGCGGATAGAGGGAGGCGGACGGTTGGTGGGGGGGAGGAGGGGGGGGGGGAGAGGGGGGGGGAGAGGGGGGGTGGAGGGGGAGGAGGGAATTGTATGGAGCTGGATGGGAGTGGCGGTCTTGGGTGGGCCTAAGTCTGCTCAGGCAGTTCGTGATCATTGTGGAAATTTGGGAATCTTGCGAGGAGATGGATTGGGGTGGGAATGGACGAATTGGATCCGGGTTTTGCCATTGACTGCGAGAGATTATTGGGATGCGAGGAATTGAGGTATAATAATGGCGCACGGAAGATTTAGTGGTATTGAGCGAGAGAGAGAGAGCGAGTTGTTTGAGGAATTGATTGAAAGAGGGCGTTCATATTGAAAGAGTCTAAGGGAGATAATGTTGCCAAGCTCTTTGTCTTTTGGATGACTCATTCGAAATGGACCTGTAATTCAACCGAACATTGTGCATTTGTGTTATTACCGTCGGTTTACAGCAGGAATAGCAATGACTTTGGTATATCATTTGCTTATATATTGGATGAGGTTGTTTGTCTCTATGCTTTGTATAAATGTAATCATTATTAGTTTTTTAGGCACACATTGTATGTAAATCTTTTTACAGCAGTACCATATACAGCGAAACCTCAATATAGCGAGAATTTATAAAAATACTCTAACGATCACTCACAATATCCGAAAATAAATTCTGTGTATGTAACGTTAAAAAATTGACGGTATTTTAGCGCATTATAATGAAGTTCTAGTTATATGCCGTACTCATTATATCGAGGTTACACTGTATGTCATTTTTAATATGTATTCGTACATGTATGATAACTCCTACGGAAGGAGACTAATTTATATTAAGCGTATAGCGTTATTTGGTCGAATTTGTTGCAAATATAAAAGGTATTAGTGTAATTCTGAGGCTTAATTTCGCATCTCTCAATAGTTGCTTAACCGTTATCTTTCCTCCTGCTTCCATTCCATTAATGCCTCCCGCGAGTTAAACGAAACGGAACAATAGAACTTATCGCTGTGTTTTAGCGCTTTATGAGTTCGCATTCAGGCAATTTCGTACGGCCTACTTGTCGCAGCAGAGGAAGTTTTCGGACGGCATTAAGCGTTCATCAAAAGATGAATGGCTTTACGCGATGCAGGTACCTGACGTTACACTAAGTGGCGCGCCTCTCAATCTGTCCCGTCCTATTGCCTCATCCTCTCTTATTCCTACCTTGTTACTTAGCGAGCGCTTCACTTTGCTCACACGATTTTTGTTACCTACAAACATGCTTCCCTGCTCCTGCGTGCCTCACTCGATTCTTGCCATTGGCCTGTCAGGCCGTCGATGAGAGTCATCAGCGAATCGTACGTTATATTGCGTTTTCATTTGTTAAAATGCTACTTTTCGGCACAAAACAATACGTTTAATACATCAGCGAAACGCGAGAAGAATATAATCGATCGAGTGAAAATAATTAGAAAACAAAATGTCGGCAAAAAATGAGCTGCTGTTAATCAGATGGTGAATTTTCGTACACGCGTCCTCTAATTAATATATATCAACCGATATGATTTTGAAGTTTCCGCAAACGAAGAATAACCCAAATCGCACCCTGTTGAACTTCATTGACGTAATGAAATTACATGAAAGATATAAAATGGAAACGTTTTCGAGATGATCTTTCCAATGGACTCGTGTCATGTCGACGACTCATCTCCCTCGACGACATCCTTGTAATTCTCCAATTCCGCATTCGCACCTCTTTCCCAGAGAGCTTCCCTCATCCCTCTCTCCATCTCTATCCCAACGCGACAGTTTCTCATCATCGTTGACCTCTCTCTCACAATCCTTAGTCCTTCACCAATCATCTCACGCAGCCTCCCGGCGGAGGGAGAAGGGATCTTCTCTCATCCTCCCAAACCCTTAGGCGGCCATGTTGCCATGGAGGCGAACAAAGGGAATCGAAAAGGGGGAGACAGAGGAGCGTGATGCATCTTGGGTGCGGGAGAAGTTAGGAGAGGCAGAGAGCTCGATTCTTGCGGGGGTAGAGAGAGAGAGGGAGAGGGTAAAGAGAGAGATGTATTAGGTTGGAGTATGCGACGTTCGAGTCGACAGACGGGAATGTTTTAAACTCAGTCGCGGTGAAGCCTATCGCTTTGAAGGAGTTATAAACATTCTCTCTCTCCTCTTTTCCCCGTCCCATTCTCTCATTCCCCCCCTCGCTCCTACTCTTCCCTTTCAAGTCTCGAGTTGAAGAAGCTTCGTCTTCGCGAGGTTGCAACGCATTTCACGCTCCGGATTCGGCGTCGTCTCGGCATAATTCTTCGCGGGAAAGGGGGATAGGTGTGTGTGTGACGCATTGCGCCATCAGCGGTGGGCGGGAGAAGGTTGTCGAGGAAGGGGCCAGCTGGTGGGATGGGGGAGGAGGTGGCAGGGGAGGGGGGGGCATCGGAGGCGGCCCTCGGCGCGGGAGGAAATCCTTCACCGGTCGTGATTTTTAATACCCCAGCCGACGGTATCGAAGGAAGATGTCTCGATGAGTCGTCTCTTTTCGTTGTCACGGTTGGGAAGTGTTGTTTTGTCGGAATGGATGGGAACGAATTTATTGAATTGTTTATTTTGATGGCCTCTGTAAAAATGATATTTTTTGGCGAGATTTAATTCTTGGTTTGGAGTGGTATTCTGATTAGAAAAGAAAAATTGGAATTGTTTTATTTTTTCCCGAAGGGTGTTTTTGTCTGGAGCGCTCGTTTATAAAATTTTTGGGTATATCTTTACGTACTTTTGTTGCTAAATAGTATTGGTTGGTGGAGTCATAGCTTCCCAACACTGTCGATGGATGGAAGGCGTCTGAATATATCTTTGCTACTTTTCATGGAATCGTTGTACAAAGGCCGTGGAGTGCCGTTGAAAAGCTAATTAAAATGTAAAAAATTGTATGCTTGGAAAGAAGAAAAGATGAGTCGAAAATGTCACGTCATCCGGGAAAAATGTCCATTTTGAAAGAAATGATACAGTTAATGACGTCATGTCCTGTTTTTACATTTTTTATCTTCGTGCTTTAAGTAAAAACACAATGGTTTGTCGTAAAAAAAAGATCCTCCTCCATCTGTGATTAATACGGTTCGATATTATCGCAATTCATACCTGTCGATCTATTTTCACTAAAAAATGTAAAGTTAGTTCAGTATACCAGCTGCGAGCTAATTTTTTTTACCGACTCAAGTAGTTCCGGGAACTTATTTTTTGCTCGAAACCGCTGTGGAATTAACTTTATTTAGATTTGCCTAACCTTACTGTGATACATGAGATTATCGAAAATAAACATAAATATTTTCCGATCGACTTTTTAAAGGTTTTGACTGCCGTCCCATAAATTCATTTCGGAAGTTCGAACATTCTTTCGATTATCGGTATTATCTGATTTAGGCTACGAAGAATGAGTGACAAAAAAAAACATAAAGGAATTTTTTGTCAATGCCTTTTAGATTTACGATGTTATTTTGAAAAACGTAGCCCGAAGTTATTTCAGAATGAAACTTGATGACCGCCGAGAGCAGTTATGGGAGTTTATCCTTTCATCCCGCACCGACAATTCATAGAACCGCCCTTAATTTTTTCTAGACCAACCCACGTCTATATTTTTATGCGTTTTTTCTTTGATGGAAGAACCTCATCTTTATGTTAATGCGTATTATACAGCGAAAACTACTATCTACAATGGATAGCTGTTTAAAAAAAACATGGTTGGATATAAGCGTCGGCCTTGGGTTACACATCGACTAAAACAGGGCACGCCTTTTCATGCAAACGTCTAATATCGTTGGTATTCGTTGGCATGTGAAATTTTTCGTGAAAAGAAGTCGGTTAACCCTAAAACTTACCGGCTCGGATTATCAGCTTATAAGGAACGTATGCACTGAAAATTCGAACCGTTTCTCATGAAGTGCAGGAAGTGAAATATATGTCCGTAATTTCTTCATTCGCATACTTATCAAAAGTCTACTCCCGGAACATATCTATCCACTCAATATTTAGGACTAATTTTATTCGTCTCGGAGCTTCCATGAAATATCGCAGAGATTTTTTTACGCAGATGAATTCTCTCTCCTTAGTAATTCTTTCCCTTTTTTCTCTCTCAATACATTCCATATTTTAGTGACCACAAAACCACCTTTACTCTGTATTTGCGTCGTGCATGAAATCCCCAACGGCACGTACCTCCTCCCCCCATTTCTTTAAGAGTGGCATGACGTCATAGTGTCCACCCAACGGCCTCCCAATCCACTTCCTTCTCCACTTTGGAGGGTAACTAAGTAAGTCTTCCCTCCGTTCCTTACCCGCCTGCCTACTTCCCGGACAATGGAGTTCTGAATAACCCAGAAATTCCGTCGCCATGGGACCGGAAGGCGGGTTTCCCGACTCACCCAGGCTCATCCCGGGATTCGCAAGGAAGGGCCTTTGGAAGGGAAAGTAGGAGGAAGAGGAGAGAGAGAGGGAGAGAACAGGAAGGACGCGAGAGATTTTTTGGACTCATGTTGCAGCAAGAGGACAAGAATCGCCAAGTCCTTCCTTCCTTTAAGAGTCATGCGGGGAAAATAAGTTTTCCATTTTTATTCTCGAGGAAAATGCAACGGCCTTAAAGGAACACAGATATTTCGTATCTTGAAGAAGACTGAAAAAAATCAAAGAACGTTCCAGTTATTTCGTGAAAATATAAAAAAAATAGACGACCTTATAAAAAGGTTTATTTCTATTAGTTATTTAATCGCATCTTTTAAAAAATCTTTCTCTGTGGCTGTTTACAAAATTCTTCTTTTTCTTCCGTCTTTATTCAACTTCCTGTTTTTATCCATTATTCCTACCTTTCATTTTGTCTTCGTCTCTCTTCTTCCTTGAACTCTCTTCCTCTTTGCGTACCAAAGATTTTTCATGCTCTTTTCGCCACCGGCGGATCATCAAGGAGAACCATCTACGCGTGGAAGTATGAAGTTGTTTTATATAGTTTTTTTTTGTCCCTCCGATTTCCTCATTTTTATGTTAGCGAGGCGGCGTTGATCACGGTCTTGTAGGGGGCGGGAGGGAGGAGAGGAGGGGGAGGGGCGCATTCACGGAATGATCGATTGCAACGTAAAGGTGGCATCAGCTTGGATTTATACTCCTGATATAGGTTGGTTGTTAAAAATTCGCTTTAAAGGATGCTCGAGAAAGTAATGGGAGTGATATAGGTTTGTTTTATATTCAACCCGTGTTAAAAATTCGCTTTAAAGGATGCTCGAGAAAGTAATGGGAGCTATGATTTATAATTTTGATTAAGGAGCAGTGTCCATCGTTGGAGTGAATAAATTATTTCTTTGTCGAACTTTGTGACTATTACATCTTTGAGATAGTTCAGTAGGGAAATTAGGTATATCGTTTGAGATGATATGTTTGCTACGTAAATCTGTGTCTGTTCTTAGGCACTAAGCAAAGACGTTTAAAGAGTTTTGATAATGTCCGGGGAGATTAGATACTGCTATCGTGAATGAAACATTTAACAGTTAATAAAAGGCCAATTTACTTTAAATGCGCTATGACCAATGAAGTGTTGTTTTCTGGTATTTTACGGCATTTTATCTAACATAATTTTTACATTGTTTTTTTTTTTTCGCCGTTCATTTATTTGAATTCCTGGCGAAGTAACAAAGCCTATTCAATGTGAGATTCGATTCAGTATTCACAGTGTACATTTTATAAAAGATTTATCGTATTTTATTTGACTTGGGTACGCTTTTATCCACTGCTAATGTACGCTTTGTCATTTACCGTGATAATTAGATTTTACCCACTAAAAATAAAATTTTTAATGTCAATACAGTTGTTCCACTTAATTTTTAACTTATTTTTTTTGACAGAGGATTCAGTTATCTGTTGTCTCTCTCGATTGACTTAATCTTCTTTCCGCGTTAACCCGTTTTTATTAGGCTCAACTTTACCGAAATATTTTTGTGCATTTTTCGTTTGCCTGGTATATCCTACGTCATTCGTTTTGAAGGAACGGAATTTACGAGTTTATATTTCGGATCAAATCGGCGCTTTTTCAGTTTCAGGTTTTCTCTCGGAGTTTCATTTTGCCTACTTTGTCATTCTCTTTGTTATGCTATCCTTTCCCATTTGTTTTGGGGACAAAAATGCTGGTTAGTCATTGTTTCAACGATGGAATTTTTTTGTTCATATTTTTGAAATGGTTTTTGTTGTTAATGTTGATAAATTCTCCAAATCGTGAGCATTGTTCGGAAAAGAGAGGATTGTTGAAGGGAATATCGCCCGAGAAAATGCTAGTCGATTTTTAAATTGAAACGCGACTTGATTCGTCAGATGTTTTCCCGCAGTAGCAAGCCCATCAGCTCTGTGTGCCGAAGATTAAAATCGGCTTATTTTACTGATGGATGAGCCTTTTCAAATAACATCCTGGGCTCAATTTAGAGACAAACTCTAGTTCCATGCGTATTTCTACTTATAATGAAAAAAATTACGACTCGAGTAAATTATGGACGGAAGCATTACTTAATAATCCTGCTTTGTAAGGCATATCCGTCATTTAAGTTTGTTGGAAAAGAATCGTGCTTATTAAGTTAAAATTAGAGTTAACTGAATTCATTTACAAAAAGGGTTAAGAGGGTTTTTACAATCGATAGCCTCGTTCATAATTTACGTATTTTGGTGACAATGATGATTCGCGGGTGAAATTAAGAGCGGATGTGACGTTTTGGGAAGAGCAGAGAGAGAACGTGTGCAGTAGACGCAGTGAAGCGAGCTGCGTTCCGGGAAAAGAGAGCTTGGGGGTGGGTGGGGTGAGAACGGAGGGCGAGTCATCTGTTTGTCCGGACAATATGGCTAGAAGTGCGGAAGGACGAGGAAGGGGGGAGGCGATATTAGCGAACGTGCGTGTAAGATGGAAGGAAAGGCAGGAATTGCGATGTGGAGGGAAGAGGGAGGAGGAGAATGTTTAGGTTCAGCGAAGGCGGGTGGTGACGGGAGAGATGTATCTGTTTAAGGGAGGAATAAAGACCTTGTGGGTTGGTAGATAGGAGAGGTAGAGTGGGAGGGAGAAGGGGGAACGATAGATGTTGCCGAGGCAACGGGGGCGGGGCGTTTGCGGGAGAAGAGCGAAATAGGAAGAGTGGGTGAATATGAGGTGGCCGAGCGGGTGTGTGTGGAGGTTAAGGTTGGTGCGAGTGGCGCTAAGAGACCGAAGAGAGAGAGGATGTGTGAGTGCTTCTTTTGCTCGCTCTGGTCCATCCTTTTTACGAGAATCTCATTTTAGGCGTACAGCGAATCGTCATTAGGATTACTGCCGTGGATGCGAGATGGGAATGAGGAAAAATAAAAAAAAAGTTTCTGATGGATGTTGCTTTTCGTACGGCGTGGGGGAAGTGTGGACTCTCTCTATCTCGTGTTTTGGGAGCTGCATTGGCAACGCGGAAAACATTTTCGTTTAGAAATTGGAATTGAAAACGTTTACTCTAGACGTGGCGGCGGCGAGGATAAGGACGGTTTTTATCAACACATACAATGCAAAGCGATAATGAAATAGCCCATTTTAAATCAAATTTTATTTGTATGTACGACACGTTATACCATGCTCTTATTTTTAATTTAATGTTTTAGGTTCTTGTACTCTATTAAATGTTCTTGTAGAATATATAAATAATTTAAACTTTTTGTATTCGTTGGATATTTAATATAATATTATGATTCCTAAACAACAATAGCATCTCTCCTTTAACCTGATAATTACTGATTTGGTTCATGCGACATCTATGAAACGGTTCACTAAGTTGATAAATACAGTAATGAAGCATAATATAACCGGAAACGAATGCTTTTGTCTTTCAAATGAACTTCAATGTGTTTTATTGTGCATTTAATTGATTTTCAATATATAAACCGTAATATTCTGTTGTCAGTGATTCAGGCTCTTTTGAAGAATTCCGAGTGCACTGTCCTGTTAAAATGTAGTATTTATATCCATGTAGGAATTGAAAGCGGCGAGTTTAATGCAGTAGCGTTATCCAGTTTTGGTTCGCATGCTGTGCATTCTAGATTGCTTGTGCTTAATACTTGCTTCCGCTAGAAGTTAATTTCCCTGCAACTTTCGTTTAACCCGCAGTAATACGTGCGAGCGTTTCGTGTAATTTATGCAAACTGCACCCAAATTTAATTCCTTGTAAAACTAATATGAGATCATTTCGCCTCTCAGCGGTAAATAATAGACGTCGGTGTTTCGTGTCTTCTGAGAAGATATGCAATAACTACAGAAATATCTAACTCAATTAATCCTAATAGTACTTCTAAATGGAGATAGGGTACTCTTTAGCAATTCCCTTACAAATATATTATCATCTCCCTTACTCCGCAAAGTGATCCATGTCTCCCGTTGCCAATAAAGCGAAGGCGCCGAGAGAAATTCTCTTTACTAGGAAAACGTGCGGCGAATCAGCTAATAGCGAAGGCGAATGAATGCCCGGAAAACATGTCGTCGTCTTATTTCAAGCTTAAGATGGATGTTATACTCCATTTTCTGCGCCATAAGAGGCGCGTAATTGAGTCATTGTCTTTTAATTTATCCTCTGGGATTAATTAATTTCCTCGTTCTACCAGTCCTTCCTCTCCTCTCTCTATCCGTTACCTTCCTTCTCCATCTCTCCACTCTCCCTTCTTGATTCTCCTGAGGTCATTTTAATCCTGGGATCGTCGCCTCTCTTTGTCTTTGTAACGGGAGATGGTGGAGGTGTTGAAGAAGGGGTTTTGCTAATTCTATATAGCTCATATATATATATATATAGTAAACTAGCAGAAATACCCGGCGTTGCCCGGGGAAATTTGGTTCAAATCCGATCGGAATTCTAGATGATATTTAAGAATTCACTCGGCCGCCGTTTTGAATAAAACGGGCAAAGAGAAACAAAAACCACGTATGAATTATTTCTGGGAGCCCTCCACAATCGTACCAGATTTGATTCAAATCAATAGTAGGCTTTGGGAAAATACGCGTAGTTTAATCAGTACCCGACGTCCAATTACGGATAAGGAAGCAGTCGTCTCCCACCTTTCTCACTGTGTATAAGATGTAGAGTTACCTGTTCTTTGAGAACAGGAAGTTTATGAGAACAGTTACTTTATTGAACAGTTTAGGCATCAGAACAGTTCAAAAAGAACTGTTCCATTCTTTCTGACCCATCTCTAGATGGCAGTGCATTAGCATACAAAGTTATTTTGCTTTTTGTACAATTAATATAAAACATTTGGGATTAAAAAGTAGCCTACGGCCTTTCTATTTGCGAAGAAGGTATCTGTTGAAAGTTTGATTATTCTAGTTTTAACGGTGTGGAAATGTATAGATGCACAAATAAACAAACAAACAAACTAACTTTCATAAATATATAGAAGATAACGGAGAGGAATTCGTGAGGCCCAAAAAGCCGAGGAGGTGGAGAGACGTAAGGAAGGAGGAAAGGTTCTACCACAGAGTGGGTCCTGGAGACGGAAATCGCGGTTAGGAGAAAGGTTGGAGAAATGGGTGAGTGGAGGTTGGCGGAAGAAAATTTGAATCATTTTTGCTTGAATAAGCTTTGTAATTGTCTGGTATTGCCGACCGCGTTAGAGGGATGGTTAGCGTGTCTGCCTCTTAATCATAAGGTCGCAGGTTCGAATCCTGCTTTGGGCATGGATCTACTTATGTGTTTGTCTTTGTTACTGTTAAAAGCTCTCTGTAAAATGCCGTAGATGTGCGGTTTAAGAACTATAGTAAATAAATCAATAAAATCTGCGTTTAAATCGGGCAATAGCGTATCAATTTATAAAGTGGTGCAAATATACTACATTCACCGTATTACTGTATTCATAAGAAAATTGTATGCCATATTTTATACTTTATATATTATACTTTATTTTATATTTTATACTTTATGATGCTGTTAGCATTTATAGGAAACTATCTCTTATTTAAATATAGGTAGAAAAGCTGTGGTTTGCGAGAATGCGCATTTTGAGCTTTGCCTTTTTTTTATGCTGAATTTTGTATTTTTTTTCAAAGACGGTCTTGTCCTAAATTTGAATAGGAGACAGAAGTTGTGCCCTTCACTTTGTCTTTGTTTAAGCGCAGCATATTTTCTCTCCGACAAAGAGGTTTGCGAATTATTTTTCGTCGCGTGTCATTTTCGCCGCGAGCTAATTGCCTTTTCCATTCGCCCTCTCACTCGTTTCTTTCGGTAGGCAAATGACAGGATCGTGATAATGTCCATGGCGAGAGAGGGAATGAGCAGTCTATGCAAATAAGATACAAGGAACGAGACGCAGGAGGAATATCGAATTTCCTCTCATAGTCGAGGCGATTTTATTGGGAAAGAACGGGTTTGCGAGCTGGATTGGACATTTCAGGACTGGAGCGTGACGATCTGGGCAGAATCGCCGAAGGGAGACGGGAAAGAAAAGTCGAGTCGCAGAAAATGGAAACAAAAACGAAACGCGGAAGGATTTGAAGAGAGAGGACGGAAGAGGATGAGCGATAACTGAGCTCGGCTGTGATTTCGCTGAATTTTAAGAATCTCATTTTCTCATCGTGTGTTGCTGCGGGGATATGAATTTGTGAAGATGAAAATTTCGTTTCAGTTTTGCAGATCGCGAAGAAAATAAAAGAAGCACGGGTGTTTTGTTCCAATTTTAGAAAATATCTTTTCCTGTTTTATCCTCATTGACTGATTTTTTTCCAGGAAGAAGTTATTTGATTGTGTCCGACGACGAAACGCGAATATTTAAATACAACGGATGTGGATTTTGTTCTCTTTCATTAAAGGACGTTTAGAGCAGTGTTTCTCAACCTTTAGGAGCACCTAGAGGTATTCATTAACTTAGGAGGAGCACCAGAACAAACTTTTCAGGTAAACATTTGTTACCTACCAGCTAGTACGCTTTTCAGTGCAAAAAACGATCTAAGAAAAAAACAAATGAATGAGCTAAAAAAATCGAAATGAAATTAAAGGCTTTTTCACACATATTATATATTGGTTATTTTTAATTAAAAAAAGAAATCATACAAAATGATGAAGGATGAAAAGCTTGGTCACGGAGCACCGGTTGATAAACGCTGGTTTAGACGATATCGACAATTTCGGTTTCATCATGCTAATTCTTTTTTATCCCTTAATATGTACCTAGTTTTCGATTTTAGCACATTAGGATAAAAACTCGCTTTTATGTGCTCGACATTGCAGAACATCGTTTGTAGTTTCGCAAATATCGAAACACTTGTCGTCTTTGCTCAGCTGTAGATATGTCCTGTTGACTACAGAAAGGTGTTGAATCAATATTGACAATAGACAGACGTGGCATGTATACCAGCCTTATTCCCTGTATACCTGGCTCAAATGTTGCTGTTCGACGGATCGCAGTCTGTAACGCTCTTTCCCATACTCGTTGACCTTAAGAATACTCTTTGCGCGTAGGCACGATTCTACTTTATATTAGTCAAGCCCTAGGCAGGGGTAAACTGAATGATATAATACTGGTTTCATTTTTATTATGAATACAGCATCATTATTCGCTTATTTTAAAGTTGTCGAGTTTTACAGGCAAAGCCTATTTGCCGACATGCCACTGCGTTTCTACGGGCTTACTGAGGCCGCACAATGTTTTTTATTCCCGTCGGACTATTCGTACCATTATTTTGTGTGATTCAACGCGAATCTGTAATAGGCGAGATTGACTGTAAGACAGAGCGATAGAGAGAAGCAGATAGATTCAAGTGACGTACCTAGGCGATATGGCGCCTATGGCTACATTTTAGGAAACACCTTGGTTATGTAGGATATAATTTTTTTCTGCGTTTTAATAAAAAATAATAGCTTTTTTATTACACATAAATTATAATATAATATAATAATAATAATATTTATTCCACATACATAGTATATAACATATAAAAACATTCAATTTTATTTAGTGGAATATAGGTACCCCAGAGGAAAACCTGATTTGGGGTTACCATCCAGTAAATTTACACTTAAGGCAGGCAAATGACTGGTGTAGTGAATACATTAACGTTGGAGTATTGAAATAATACTTGTTTATGGGAAAGTGAACTTTTTGCACTTTTTTCGGGAACGTTTGGCGCCTTTTGCAAGCGTCGCCTATGGCGTACGCCACCTTCGTCATACTCTAGCTGCGACACTGGGTAGATTGGTAGGATTAGGAGGTAGGGATGTTAGGTAGGCCAAGGCGGGATGCGAGCGTTGTGGGGTATAGGTTCCTGCTTTTCACAGGTCAGTCTAGTGAATTGAAAGATAAAATCTAAATGCGGATCAACACCTTCTTTCTCGCGCTCTTTTTCTGAAGATTAGCTTAAAGAACTTCAAATTAATAAAGTGATTGTAATCGATTCATACATAATATCATGTTACTCAGAAAAGGCGTTTATTTTTTTCGTGACTATATGAAGGTAAGCCTCCGCATATCGCCTTGTAATGAAAAAAGTTTAAATAGCTTTTCATTCGAAGATGTCATCGCTCAGTGGACGGGAGAAGTTATCTTTACGAGAAGAAAGGGGTACGAAATAGGTTATTTTTCCAAGTGACAGTTGGTTGCGATAGGAATATCGTCTTTCATGGCGTGGGCGGGCCCATGACGTCGGCGACACAAAACAGCGCACGGTTGTTAAGGTTAAATACGCACCTCCTTAAAGCCACCCGTGGAGACGAAAGGGATTTGAGGAAAGTGTGTGTCTGCGGGGGACGAGGAAGAGGGAAAGGGAAAGGCATTCGGGATGGGAGATTAGAGGGGAAGGAAGGGGGAGTTCGAATAAAGGGACCGATGACCATGCACAAAAAATGAAACACGACGGGGAGAGGAATATGTTATTTTATGAAGATGGGGGACTCGTGGGTCGAGAGGTCGGAGGAAGAAAAGAGGGCGTAATAGGAATTCAGAGGAACTTTCGTCCGAACTGAAGCGGGAAATTAATTGGAAATTGTGAATCAGAGGGGAGATACAATGAAAATGGATGCTCTACTGTACACCCACCCCTCGAATTGCACGATTTCGCTTGGGTTTAGCACGGTTTTCTTTTTATGATCCATCTCGAATTCCACGACCCTCAATTTCACTTGAGGAGGGTTTTGAAACCGTCTCCAAGTATTAAAAAAAAGTAATTTTTTCAGTTCGACCCAAGAGGTTATATAGAACAAAGGGAGCAATGCTGAATAAAAATTTCACATGTTGAGGTTAAACCCTCAAATGCGAACTCATGTGATCCTGTTCTAAAACTTAACCCACTTTAACGGTTTCGTTTTACACGGTCTTTTTCAAGGACGCATGTACACCGCAAAGCATAGCATCTTTACACTCGTGTTATTTTATATTCCGCTTAGTTTTCACATCTACTTTATCATTTTGAAGAATTCCATACTGATACCAACTCTTTTGGTCAACTCTGAATGTAAGTATGCCATATATGGTATACACATCCTGCAATGAATTATCAATTTCAATCGAAAAGCTACGAATATTAAAGTATTTAATTTTTACGTTGAAAGCGGGGTAAGCATACGTCTTCATGTTTAATCTTACAGTTAGTCTTGAGATTTTTATAAGCTAGCTTATTCGTGATTTAGGATACAGATCTTACAAATTGTGACTGCGGGAGCGATTTGTCAATAATCTACTTCGAATATTCATAGTAATCATTTATCCGAGAAAATAAGTGATAGAAAGTCTTATATTGTTCCTTATTATCCAACAAAATCTGCTGGTCTTTTCGATTATCATTGCTGTCCTCTTTTGTCATTTAAAAAATAGATTTTAGGGAAGGGAACTGTAGCAATGAAGTTCGAGTATAATTTTGGCCCATTGTGATTTTTTTAAATATCATTTTTAAGTGTCATTTTACGCCGTCAAGAAAGAATTTTCATTTACAAAATAAACGCGATTATCGTCTCGAATCTTAAATTTTTACCCCTAAATGGAGGAATGAAACTAAAAGAACGTAAAATAACGTAAGAAACGATGGTTATCGAATGCTGGAGTTCCCACACGAATAAGCCGACGATAATTGGTTTTTAAGACATTTTAATAATTTCTCAAAGAGGATATTGGATCACATAGTTTCCGAGGGATGAAAATGTCTCCATGCAAAATTTCGACCTTTCCCCCCCCCCCCCCTCCCCCCCTCTTTTTCTTCTCTTTTTCTCCTCTTTCTGTCGTTCTTTCGTTTTAGCCACTTTCATCCCTTACTCCTCGTTCCTTATTCGCCTCGGGGAGAAACCCATACACTCAACGACTTGGAGAAATAAAGTGGGAATAAAGCACCCGAAAACATTTTGTTTGCCCCGGAGGTGTATCCAAGGAATATGGAATTACGGAGAATTGGTAGAGCGAAGGGAGTGAGTGAGAAGAGGGGGGGAGGGGGGAGGGGGGGAAGAGGGATGGAGAGGAGGATCTCGGCGGTTTTTGGGAGCGAATTTTCTCCTGAATAGGAGGAAAAGAGTTGCTGTGTACGCGAAAAGGAAGATTCTTTAAGTTGTGTGGCCGAAATGGAATGCCTCAGGGTTTGGACGTATCACATACATATACTTCCAGGACGCAGTTCCACGCTAAATCCTTCCTGGATGCTTCCTAGGCTTAAGCCAACCACATGGATTTTTTCGGCTTGCGTCTCTTAAAATGAGGAATCTGAAAACAAACGAAAGTGTATTCCTAAGGCGCTTTTTATTTTTGTAGCAATCTGTTTGATGCCACGTTAATGTACATTACGCAATGCTGAAGAAAAATCAACTCGATGACCTAACCCGGGGCATTGGAGGACTACAATTGTAGTCCAATCTTTATTTTTGTCTCTTTTCACAAATAGTGATATTTTTGTTTGTTTATTTTGTTTGAAAAAATACATTCATAATTTTGATTGGGTATTCAAAAGGACGCTTCTGTGTAAATAATAAATATAGACGTCAGAAAAAAACATTCAAGGCAATGTCTAATGGAAATGAATCAATGAATTGACCTTTTCATTCAACTTTTAGATTTATATAACGAGTATTCATTGTGGATTATTTTTTTCGAGTTGATGTGCCATGCAAAATTGATTAACAGCGTATGTATTTGCATTTCAATGAATTTCACACGGATTAAAATTTTATTTAAGTAATAACATTTTGCAATTCTGAATGACTAATTGTTACTAGTATAATTTATCGCAATGTAAGCTAAGTCATAAAATAAAATGATTGTGTTTATCATTGCTTATATAAATGTTAATCATAGTTGTTATATGCTTGATTTATTTGTCATATGCACTGATAACATCCCTTCTTTTTTACATTGAATTTCACACGGATTAAAATTTTATTTATGTAATAATTTTTTTGTAATTCTGAATGTCTAATTGTTACTAGTATAATTTATCGCAATGTAAACTAAGTCATAAAATAAAATAATGATTGTGTTTATCATTGCTTATATAAATGTTAATCATAGTTGTTATATACTTGATTTATTTGTCATATGCACTGATTACATCCCTTCTTTTTTACAGGTAAGTCAAATCATCACTATTTGTGGTAACTCGGAAGCTACCCAATCCCGAAAAGTAGTAAGTACTTTAAAAACCATTTTAGAGCACTTTTATGCATACAGTTTTTGCTTAGTTATTTGTCATCATTATAATTATTGTGTTAAAAATGTTATTTCTTCATCAATTTTAGCTTTTTACTTTCCAAAACAGACAATCATATATTTAGAAGGATCTAATTAGAAATAAGACACTTCATCCGAAGTACTACATCAGAAATAACTCGGTTTCGAAATTAGTTTCCATGGAGTTATTGAAATGTTCTATCGTTTTACGCTAAGATAATGTTCCTACCTCAGCTTAATAATTGAAAAAAGAGTTGATTTTAATTTTTAAATATTTACAGTCTTATACTTTTCCAAGACTTTTTTCATGTTTTATAATATGCATGCTACAACAAATTATATTCGGAGATATTTGTATCAGGGTTACTATTCAGAGGTGCATGTTAAAAAAAATAAATTTGAATTAATTTACGTTCGGAGCAGTTCGAACGAATGAAAGGTTGAGAAGTAAAATACAATGCAAATTTAAAAAAATCTGATGTGGCCAACGCATGACTTTCTCCATACTTGCGGTATAGATATTTAAATTATTCTGAATAGCAGTAAAAGGCAAAATTATTATTTCATATTGTAAAAGAATACAGTCGTCCTTATTGCATTAAATTAGGTAGATTTGAAATAGCTACGTTTACAGAATTAACCGTTCCATGGTGGTGGCGCTGTATACTGGAAATTACGAAAAAGCTAAATATCTCCGAAATGGATGGTTCTACTAACATTTGTTTTAAACAAAACTTGGAAGAAATATTATTCTCTACAACTTTGGTCCTCACGAAGATTACCAATAACGATGTTTTTAAGGAGAAAACCGAAAAGCGGTTATTTATAAATAACTCCTAAACAATAACTACAATAGAAAATTGTTTCAAATAAAAACTGTAGGAAATTACATTCTCTATAACTTTTGTATAGAATTGTAGATACAATAATGATATTTTAACGAAGAAATATCGCAAAAACCGAATCGGGTTTCGAATAAACCTCGACTTCCGGTTACCCATTATTGTCCAAAAACTAATCAGTTCTTTGTGCTCATGTTAAAGTGTTATATATGAAGTTTGGTAACGATATGGCATGTACTTTTTGAGTTAGAGCGCCCACAATAACACACACACACGCACGCGCGCGCGCACACACACACAGACATCATTCCGAAAATAGTCTAAACGTGTTCTAGGGACCTCAAAACGTGTATTTCCGTTAAAATCTCGAAGTCGATTTTTTTCGTGAATACAATACTTTTCCATTACTACGTATGGAGAAAGTAAAAAAGGTAAAGTGGTATGCATGACATCCCTGCCGTTCTTTGAGAACTCCGCAACACGTTCCCATTTCATATAGCGTGCAGAACTCTTCTTCTCTGGTTTTAATGCGCGAAGTTCCATCCTTTCGTCACGTCCTTTTCTTCTCTCGCCTCTTCCTTCCTATGGGAATTTTCGCCGTGCATTATGTCCCTTCTTCCCCTTCGCAATAGGCACTCCTAGCGTTAGAATGTTTTCCGGTTGCCTCTGATGGCTTTTGCTCCTGTGTTTATGTGAGTGCACATACGGACTCGTGCGGATTTATGGTGGCGCAAAACGTGCGAGGATTCTCCCGTTTGGAAAGAGAGGTTTGTTTTTAAACCCTGCGCACTGTTATAAACTTCGGTATCTCCGAAACTCCTCCCGGGCAGCCAAGTTCGTGACCGGTAGTACGCTTCCCGATAGTGTTTTTTTTGCCCATTTCAATCATTTTTTTTGTGAGAAACCGTCAAATGTGATCAGATTGCTCCACGTGATGAATATAAATTGAATTCATCGATCGCTTTCTCCAATAGATTCGATTTTCACCGTAACAGATTTAACCGTGGAATTATATTTTATCTACGGTTTATCTTTCACCGTGAGTAAATATAAACGAAAAACAGAATATAAGATAAATTTTATCTAAAAACAAGTGTTGTCGTAATAAAAAATATATACCTACATATCTATCTTAGTCGTATTGCAATTTTAATGTCACAAACAATATATTGATTACATTAAAACGCTCTAAACAAAAAATAGTTTTTTCAGGGTAAGCTCGGTGCAAAGTCTCGAAAAATTCTCTCTCGTTTTTTGGCTAAGAGTCGTTGTATATGTACGTGCATAGCACTCTCGTCATTCGAATAAATGGTTTTGGAGTTTGTTTTCTTCTCAGTTTATTCCTTGCGAGGAAATCGTGTTCGAGAGTTCATTTTTTACCTATCGGCTCCGTAAATCCAAGATTTGTTCTTCCTGTCCTTGGCTTATTGGCTTATATGTGAAAAAAGAGAGAGGAAATGGAAGAAGGAGAATTAGGTTCTTCATCACCCGTCGGAGGAATGGGTTTGTTTCCTTTCGGTTGCTGATGGAAAGGGGTATTTTGAAGCCTTCTGTGTGGATTCAGGGTTTTTCGGAACGACGCGAAGCGAGATCAACACACACGCAAAAGCTTCCTTCTCTGTGTTATATTTAGGGTTTTGGAGTGATTTTTCTGGGATCTCTTTTTACCTGCGGATGCAGGCATGCATACGTGTGTACACACAATCAAAGACGAACAGTGGAACCTCGATAACTCGAACTACTTCAATTCGAAGTTTTACTCGAAGTAGATGTTATTTCAATTTGCATTCATATGCCTTAAAATTAAGCTCTGTAACTCCATTTTGATGAATCGTACTTTTTTCCCTTCCCTTGAGCTTCGACTGTATGCATTTGTAAACATTCAGACTTACTTCCTTACATATATCATGGGGATAGCAAATCTCATGGCAGAAAAAAATTGGGATGTTTCTATTACTGCTTCACAAATGTACTTTGTATTCCTGGCGTTTCGTTGTCGAAGTCTCAGGTTATAGTGCCAGAAAAATATTGAGTATATCCTCTTATTGCCTGATAATCAAAGCTGTAGGGGTTAGTAATGAGTCATTACTAATCACGAATTGGGTATATCTCAACCTGATTGAGAAATTTGATCGTAATTTTTTTACATTATATGTACATTTATACTAATAAATAATTTATATAATAAATACTGTATTTCCGATCCACCAATAGAGTATTTCCTCAATCTGATTGTGTGATGCTCTGTTGGAGATGTCAGAAAAAATCCAGGGAGCACTTATGATAATGGTTCGAGTAAATCCCGGCTTAATCATAGCAGTTACTTTTAATTCCTTCGATGTATCGATAAAAAATGAGAAGCTCGTTGTCCCATAGGAAATGTTTTAGGGGCGATAGCGAGTTCAAGAGAGGATGTATTTGGTAATATCGGGCGATGATTACTCCGGTCACGTGATCCGATGATGTGTTATCGCAAGCGTACCGACGTCGCGTCTGCTACAACCAATTATTCCAATTAGTGGTAATTTAGGTATGAAACACCCTTGATGTCTGAGCGGGTCAATTTAGATTAACTGGCGAGGCGCAACCGGAATATCCCGCTAGAGGGTTCGTGCATCAGTAGTTTTCTCATCTATTTTATCTCTCCTTCGCTGCTTTGGTTTCAATGATGCAGAAGTATAGGACAGCGGGTCAATTTCCGATTTTATTCTTGGGCGAGGCGCTGCGGTCGCTGCTTACAAAGTGGTTTTATTAAAACCTTGACCACACATTTTTCTTCATTACGCGGATAATACATTAAAAATTAATGGGTAGATTCTTGTTGCAATACCTTTTTATATTCTATACCGGGGTTGCGCAACCCTTTCCTATTCGCGACCCCTAAATTTAGACGACAATTACACGCGACCCCCGTCTATTTGCCTAGGGGGGCGTATGACGCTGCCGTGGTTGATGTGAGCTCAACTAAAAACAACTGAAATACGGGAAAGTGCACGAGACTCACTCAGGTGCTCTCTCTCTCTCTATCTCTCACATTTCACTGTCAGTGTATTTAACCAAGAATGTCCCGTCCATGAAACAGACTAACAAGTTTCAATAACAAGAAAAATAACAGAAATCGCAGGCGGAAAATAAGATCGGAAGGCTTATCCCGATTGTTCAACTGCAATGTATTTATTGTATCATATCGCGTGACATTATAGAAACTACTTTATCACGCGATATGATAAAAGTATTATGTTTGGGTCTAATTTCTTTTAAAAACTCCTTGATTGGCGACTCCCGGGTTGCGCACCTCTGTTCTAGACGATTCCAAAAATTAAAACAGGTACACATATTCGCTAAGTACACTAGGTAAGACCTACATAGCTCAATTTTGTGCGCTCTCGTATTTGTAGTTTTCATATTTTCCAAAAACATAAGCCCAAAAAATGTAGGATTTGTTTCCCCTCTCTTATCTAAACTAATTTTCACGTGCTTTTGAAAAAACGTAAGCGTAAATAGAAGCGATTTCTAAAAGTCACCACGAAACAAGAACAACAGATGTATCGCATTAAAATTCAACAATAATTTATGTAGTGTGAAAAAACATCCGATAATATTCTTCTACATTGGTTTTAGTAAGATTTTATATTTTAGGATTAATGTGAATTTCACTTTTTAATCTCGGTAATTTTTATTAATTACCTAAATGTATTTATTATATGGGCGTAATTGTCGTATATCATTCTTTGGAAGATGGAAAGGATAGAATTGTAACAGTTTACTTGGAATTGTCTGTAATCCTGAGCGTGCGCGTGTGCCTGCGTGTTTGTATAAGGCGCTGCCTATCGCTCGGCAGCGAATCCATTATTTTTATTCATATGTTATGCGTAGCTATAGCTCAGCCAACAACCAGATGGTTTTGACGCCAGAGAGAAAAGCAATAACATCAAATCCATCCTCGGTATATCATATAGACTACGAGGAGACTTCGTGGCTCATTTCGTAGGTCTTCCATCTCTATAATATATCGACCCGCATTTTCGCGTCCATTTGATTCCAAGCGAGGATATTAAAAGAGGAGTGAGTTCTTTTTTACTTTTGAAAGAGACGAAGCGCAGGCTGTGAGCTTCTCGAGAAGGGAAGCCACATAAGAGAGAGAGAGGGAGAAAGAGAAAAAGAGACATGTACGCATGGGGTTGGTTTTTCGTTTCCATGGCAGCGGTGATGGAGGAAGAGTCGGGATACGAAGACGCTGGCGTCGAAATTTTTACCCTCTTATCTATCGACAGGAAAGGGCTCGTTCTTACGCCGCGCAATATGGGGACATGGTAGGGAGAGGAAACGGTCTCCTCGCGTGCTTGAATGACGGCGTGTTTATTCGTGTTCGCCCGTATCCGTGGGGAAGGGCATTCGTGCGGTAACGGCGAGGGACTTTTTTTTCCTCGAGTTCCGTCGAGGAAGCCGAAGAAGCGCTCATTTTGAGTAACGGAAGGAGAGATAGAGGAGATTTATGGGGGGGCGGTTTTATATTTTTGTGCATTCGATTTTTTCGGGTTTCTTTTTTATGAGCCATCGGGCGTGGGTTTGTCTTGGATGCGTCAACGCTGTGCGAGGAATTAAGAATTCTCAGAATTATTTCCCGCTGACGACGTTTACAATGCGCGCACTTTTACCTACATCAAATGTACGATTTAATAGGGTTAGTAGTGATTAATGAATGCATTGCATGAAAAAATGCATACATTCGAAGGCAGATGAAAATTGAATTGAAAGTTGAAGAAGAAAGTGTTTAACTATAAAGGATCTTAATGGTAACACAATTGGTAATTGGTACAAGTAAGATATCATAAAACAGGCTTGATACGATGAATCGATTAAAATAAATGACGCAGAGGCATATTTCCCACCCATATATCTAAGATAATGCGAAAGCGTTGTGTTTGTAAATGTCTGAAGCATATCGTTTTATTCGACAAAATTGTGAGCCATAAACGTAACCATCTCTATAAAGTACCTTTGTGGAATTCCTCGGAAGAGTTTACTTGATCTGGAGCCATCTGTCTTCCTTCTTTGTGTGTGTGTGTGGGATGTGAGGTTTGTAGGAGCAGATGCAGCCATGTGCCTGACCGTTCGTTCCCCTTTCCACCACTGTCCGCCCTACCACAGTTATGGGTAGCAATAGGAGGGAATTGCTTCCATCTAAAGTCTGAGACATGAGAAAGAGGGAATCGTGCTTTTCCTTTTTGGCGGGAAGATTTTGGTATTCATCGGTATCAATCCATTTGAATGGCATAAAAAATTTAATTTTTCTTCGTTGTTTTACGCTAGTGGGATTAATGGTTCGCCAAAACTATTCCGCAATTTCTCATCCGAACTATACTTTATTGTATTGATTGTATTGCTTTATCGCAAAATTATACCATTTCGTTCACAGGGTGGCGATTTCGCCATTTATTATTTTTTTTCATTTAGTCAAACATTTATTACGTAAATTGTACCCAATATTTTTGCCTGAAGAAATTTCGACGTTTCTTCATACCTTTTCTTCCCTGGCGAAGTAACTTTTCAAACACCACTTGTCGAGGTTTTTCTCTCTTCCGCTTCCTGCCGAAATCCTGGTCCTACATTCTCGGTTTCTCAAGCTATCGTTCCCTACCGCGAGAATATTTTACACCGCCCATTCCTCCCGCCGAAACAAGAATTTAAAAATGTGACTGGTGAAATATTCGCCCCGTCATTGCTCTCGCCCTCAAAAAACCCTTCCCTCCTTAACTCTCCTTATGTCGTACGGCGGATACTCCTATCTCCGCCACCCACTCACCAAAAAATTCCCTTTCTCTCTCTCCGAGTGTTTTATTCAAGCACTTAGTTAGTGAACTGCAATCCATCCTTTCCTAGCCTTTACCTCCCTTCATCCATTCCTTATGCTCCTCGACTTGAGGGGCGCCATTCGTATATTGGGTGTTGACTGTGCAGGATGTAATGTTTACACTAGGGCCATATTGCTCTCTATCTTTCCCCCTCTCTCTCTCTCCCTCTCTCTTCCCTCTGAGCTTTCCCTTATACTTGGAGAGTCCATCCTCCTTCCTTCTTTACCCATCTCTCCATCATTCCTTACCTCTTCTTTCTCTCCGTCCATTTCTCTCAGTTTACAAAGTCTCGACCTTCTCCACCCTCCCCCCCACGCCAATTTTCTCTCCTAGGACCCTAAAATTCTCTTCCTTTCTCTCCTCCCCCTCCTCCCCCCTGCCCTATCTTCCGAAGCCCTCTCTAATCTTTGCCCTCCCCATTTCTCTCTACTTCCTACATCGCCCGATCATCGTCCCTTCTCCTTACCAGCACCCTTACTTGGCACCATTTTCCTTTCGTTTTTCTATTCTGTTTTCGCCATTTTCTCATCTCGTCTCGAGTTATAAGATGTTTTGATGCGTGAGCATCCCCAGGTTTCGCAGTTTATTAAAAAAAAGGAGGATATGAATTTCTCAAGTTTTAGGGAAAAATAAGATCTCGGGTAGATTTAGAAATGAAATGAATTCCATCGGAGTGAAAAATCTGTGATTCAGTTGGAACGAGCGTTGATGATATGCGATATTAACGAAGATTGAAAACATCCCCATCGACTTTTAAAAATGGACATTTAGCGGAAATGAATGGGAAAAACAATCCTCGGGAGACATTCCGAGAAATGCGTTTTATCTTATTCCCTCTCTACCTTAAGAGCGGGGAATTTTATTTTCACGAGATTTCGTTTTGAGGAATGTGGTCCAAGAGGCATAATTCAAGGGATCATTTATTCCGCGAGAGCATCTGGGCCAGAGATATTTGGTTCTCTTCCTCTCGCATTTCTCTCCGTCTTCCTTTCTGTTCGCTTCTCTCTCTCTCTCTCTCTCTCTCTCTCTCCACGCTTCCCTTTCTGTGCCTATTTAACCCCAGAAGATCCCGAGGACACCTCGACTCCTAGGGAGACGATCCTTCGCTCGACTCCCTGTCTCAACTGCTTCCTCGCTCTATAATCTCCCCGCCAATTGCTTTTGCCTTCTCACGTGACCTCCCCCACCTCCTCTCTCCCTCTCTTCTCCACTCCCTTCGTCTCACTCTCTCTCTTTCTCTCTCACTTCCCCGCCTCGTACCATCATGGCTCCCCGCAGATCATATCCACTCTTTTAGTTTCCGTCTTCGCTTCAAGAGCCAGAAACCTTCGCTATATTAAAGGGCATAACCTCTTCCTTTCATTTCTCATTTAGATGGCTGTAATATCCGTTGCTTTTCCTCTGATTTAATGTCTTAACGCGCATGGGGTATTTTCAGTTGCGTAGATTGTCTAGTTTCCTTGAAATCTTTTGAGTGCACAGTGCCATTTCTTCCATTGAAGTTGTATAAATATGGGGTTAACTTTAATCTGAAACATCCCCGCGTGACATATTTTCTGTTAAGTGCCTCCATGAGCGTATACGGCAACATTGAACGCTTGTTTCTGTACCTTTATCAATTCGATTGTAAGGTGCGTTCATTGTTTTCTCTTGGGTAATACCGGTTCTTTATTACTGAAAGAAATACCTTAATACCCGTAAGTTTGCACGGTCTCAAGTTCTCGGAAAATTTGATGTAACCTTATGTGAAATACCAGTAATATTTGTTTTTCTTGATAATCATAATGAATACTATTACTTGTTTGCGCTTTAATAATTTATTTATTTTTGTGTATATAGCTCATTTTTTTGTCGCCGTATTTTTGTTTCTCCTGTGAGTAATCACTGGGAATATTAATTGGAAGTATTCTTACCCGAAACCGTTCTCGAACTAGGGATGAATACCGGTATTGGAAAACCGGAATTAATATCGGCATTGAATTAGACACACAAAACCGATATCATGATATACCATACCGGGTTTTCGGTATTGAAAAGTGCACTTTGTGGGAGCAGTGCCAAGTTACCAAAAATGTATTTGTTGCGTGTGTGAGTAGAAATAAAGTGGGGGGATTCTTCCGAAAAGTGACTCCGAAGGATCAGTATGAGAGATTTCTAATATTACCTAATTCGATGAGAGAAAAGGATTGGAAATGGTCTCGTCCTCCTGAAATGCGTTCCTGAACCCTTCGGTCCCGAAGCGCGGCATTTTTTGACCTCAGGTTCACAAATTGACTCATTATTTTCATATCAAAAATATAATTTGGTTTATAAATTTATTTTGTGTAGTGTAATCCTTTCTTCTTACTTTGCCATTATTGTTTGTGGAATATGAAGAGTTTTCTTTTCGAAAAAAAATGTTTTTTAGCCTGGGGTTGAAAAATACCCCTTATCGGGATGTGTGTCACCGTTTTGAAGAATGGTAAAAATGCCCTGAACAGGGCAGTTATCTAGCTATAACCTTATTTTGAAAGCAAGAGTGTTTTTGAAAAGTCCATATTAATGTAGTTGTTGAAATACTCATATCTTGCTTTTGAACTCCGATATTTTGTAAGAAATAGGGTTTATCCCGTTAGTAAAGGATTATTATTATTATTAAAATAATATACTAAATGATTATAAACTGTTCTCTGCACAAAACCGGTTTCAATACCGATATCAGCAAAAAACTGTCCCAATACCGGTATTAAAAATTGTCGGTATTATTTCATCCCTATCTCGAACAAATGATATTGGAAAAGTGCGTCCCATGTACGGGGATATTTAACGGTATTTGGTCTAATTTATTATAGTTAAGTCTCGGGCGTAACTTAATGGAATTTCTTCATGTTATCGAAATAAAAAAGATTTACTTGGTAATTCCACAAAATTTTTTTTTTTTAAATATGACCTAGGTTTCGTTGCTGTGCAACATCATCATGTTGCACACAAAGAAACCTAGATCGTTTTTTGTAATAAAATATTTTTGTGGAATTACCAAGTAAATCTTTTTTATTTCGACATTTGGTCTAATATTTTCTCTTTCCCCGCCAAAAAGTGACATAACAGTACATTTTAAGTTCGGTGTCACATTAATCTTCGATTTCATTACTTTTCCGCAAGCCATCGTATATCTTCGAAGTTGCTTTCTGTGGGATTACGAATAAACCGGACGAAATGTCTTATTGTTTTATTTTTTCGGTTTCTACCGAATCAGTTCTTAAAAAAAAACTTTTTTCAAACAATCCTGTTATCTTGTTTCTCTCCTCGGCAATCTTACAAGACCACTCTCAACTCCCTTCCGAGCTCTCCTGGAGCATCTTTCTCTTCGCTCAGCAATCTCTCACCGGAAGAATATCGTTCGACTTTATCCTCGCTGACTCCACCTTCGATATGCCGTCTCGGTATCTCAAAGTGCCGAAGAGTGTTTCCGCTGCAACACTTAAAAACGAAGCTTTGAAAGCGTCTGCGGGACTCGATATTACGCGGGTTATTGTGGAGGAAACGAGCTAAAACCTCCAACCAATTTGAGGAGGTGGTAAAAGTGGGGGATGGTGTCTGGGGAGGTGTTGGGTTTGGGCGAAAGGTCAAACCTCCATTTCATGGCCTTAAAACCCTGTCTCTGCTCACCTCGTCTAATTTCCATCCACGAGGGAACGCCAACCTCTCCTTTTCCTTCCTATTCTCCAACCCTTCCTCCCCCTCATCCCTCTCCTTGAACTCCCCCTCTTTCACTTCTCCCTCCCCCCCGCTTCTCTCATATTGACGTCCTCCCCGTTCTCACCTTGCCGTGCGATCCTTTGTCACTCGTATTTCCCCCCCTTTATTCTCTTCTTAAATGGCGCGATCGTCGTTTACCGACTCTCTGGCGTTGGGAGTTTCACCGTTCATCTCTTGCCTATTATTTCTTGCGCCTTAACAGAAGCATCGCTTCACCGACCGTTTTTCTTTCTCCCCATCACTTCCGCAACATGAAATTCTTTTTGGTGCGCTTCCATTTGACTTTTTGCTGCGTATTTGTGCTGTCTATTCCTCAATTGCTTTCGCCTTTATTCCTTTCCCTATTTTTCTGCGTCAATAATAATTTTATTTTCTCCACTGTCCCACTTTCTGATCACTCGCAACTATTATAGTTTCCTTTTTAGGTTTTTCTTGTGACGTACGTGTTTATGCCTCGAGCTTTGTTTTATGTTTTCATATACTTCTTTAGTAGATTCCCTTGTCATTCACTCTGCATTCACGCCTCAAAATCCTAATCTAGTTTTTGCTATTTCCGCCTTTTTATGCTTACCTCTGGTTTTGCTTTCAGTTAATTTTTGACACTTTTATCTCGCGTCTCTTTCTCGTTGATTTATTTTAATTATTTAATCTCACTTTCCATCTCTTGGCAACTATCATTCTCTACCCCTTTGTTTCATCTCTACGTTGCCATATACTTTTAATTATTTGTGCGTTATGTTATCCCCCTCCTTCCCAGCCTCTTCTTCCCTCTCCAAAATGCCATCTTTTTCTCATTTAATCCTGTCCGAGTTTTCTCCTAAATCTCTCCTTCGCTCTTTTCCTTTTATTTCCGCCTGCAAAGTCTTCGCTTCTCACGCCATCTTTTTTCATTACACCTCGCTTCCTCTTTCCCTCTCTTCTTATCTCTTTCACGCTCTTTTTACATCTCCATCACTCTCTCTCTCCCTCTCTCTCCCTCTCTCTCCGTCTTTAGTAAAGGGAGAGGACGTTTCTCTCTCTCTCTCTCTCTCTCTCTCTCTCTCTCTCTCTCTCTCTCTCTCTCTCTCTCTCTCTCAAACACTCTCTTGTCTCTGAATCAGAGTTCAACCTCTCAGAATTCCTCTCTCTCTTATTTCGTCCCTCTCTTCCTCTCCCTTATTTTTTCAATCTCCCACCTTTTCCCTTTCGATTCTCTCTTATTTTTCTCTCTCGGCTCTCTCTCTCTCTCTCTCTGATCCACGTCTCTCCATCGCTTCGCCTCCCCTCTTTATCTCTTTCCCCCTCTCTCACTTCCTGTTCATCTCCCCTGCTCCACCTCCCTTCCACTCGACTGCATCCCCACGTTTCCAAAGTGACGATCGAAATTCGTTTACACCTGGATTTTTCTGGACCCCATCCGTGTTTTTTTATCTTTTTTTTTGCTGTGGCCACACCTCGCTTTTAAATATTTACCGAAGTAACAGGGAATGGAGAGGATTTCGAGCCAAAATGTTCGAAACGGCGGATTATTTACTGGTTTCGCTTTTTTTTATCACGGGGTTATCGTTCCCTTTGATCTGCTGTTTTTTTCTCTTTTTTATCTTCACCAATCAAAGAGCGTTCCTAATTGGAAAGTGCTTTAAAAGATTGTTAGGGACACGGATTATGAATTTAGCACTGTTGCGATAAGTGGCAGCTATGTCACGTACGATTGACAAATGAAAAGATAAGTTAACTCCATCGACGGGTTTGACAATTGCCATAATTCGATTTTACTTCTATTTTTAGCGGAAACATCCCTGCATCAAAGCGCAGAGAATTTGAAACAAAAAAAAACGTCGTCGTTAGTTTTCGTGAACGAGTGTCTTTCGTTAGGAACATTTAATTTGCGAAAATATAAACGTTCTCACATTTGATTTAGCTAGAAAACGGAGGTCGACGGTGAAATTCCTTCAAATTGGTCCCGACTAGTTTGTGGTGTTAAGCACAATGAAATGGGATGATTTTTCGTAAAAATTCAGGTACGCCTTTTTCCTTGTTTCGCGCACGAGAATTTACTTTCCCTTTATGTCGATGCGAGTTATTTTTTCCGGAGATATTGTTTTGCCTTCTTTTGTTTTCGCTACCGATTTGATCCTCCGCATGGATGACTTTGAACGTTGAATTAAAAGTTGTGCGATATTCCTTTCTCCTCTTAATTCTTCCATGAATATTTCACTCCTGTAAACTCCAACCTATTCCTCCTGCGAGCCTCATAATTTCGCATTGTCTTCGAAATTTATTGTTCCCGAACCCTTCCCCATCTTCCTCTCATTCTCTCCCCTTGCATTCCCTCGCTTTCCCATTCCATTCCCTTCCTACCTGCTTCCAACCGACTCACCTTATCCTTCCATACCCTCAGTGGCCCCAAGAATTCATTTCCGACCTCCTCAGTTGTCTCTCTCTCACCTTTCCTCATTCACCCCCTCTCTCTCTCTTTCTATTCACCTCTCGTATTTATATCTCTTCACTGTTCCCAATCTTCCCCTCCCTTTCCATCTCTCTTCCTTCAATGAGTTTCCTCCAATATATATATCCTCCCTCCTCTGCCAATTCACCACTCCCTCCCGCACGATGTTCTCCTCTTCTCTTTCCTCTCTCTTCCTTCACCCCCTCTCCTCTCCCCCCCTCTCATTCTCTCTCCCCCTTTGCTCTATCCTTCAGACCTCAAACCTCCCCCGAAATCCCCAAGTTTTCACCTCGACTAAGTCCTCAAAAAAAAAGCCTCTTTGCACCTCGAACCCTACTCTCTCTCCGTTTCTCTTAAATCACGTTCCCCTGCTTTCCCCTTCAAAACTCCCCAAAGTTTCTCGCTATCTCCCTCATTCCCGAAGATCCAAACCGCTCGCATACCAATTTTTATCTCCCTTTCCTCCCCACTCTTAACTCTTCTCTCTGTTTCTCTATCCACCAGTGCTTATCTCCATTCTTCCCGGTTCTCATTCCTCGTCTAACTTTTTATACCGATTCCAGTTCCTTTTTTATCAACCTTCATCTCTTTTGATCCCAACCTATCTTTCCGAAACGCTTTCAATATATTCCGAGACTTTTTCTATCCTACGCAAAGGGCAGTTTTGTCTGCTAGGACTCTTTCCGAAACGTAGCCTATTATTTGAACTTTTGTCTAATGTGGTTTCTAGCAATTCGCGAACGAGTGCTTCTTTTTGAGCTTTTTATAACCTTTATCATTTTTCAACCTTAAGAGAAGTTGTTGGTTCACCTTATTATTTTTGTTGATCTATTTGCCTTTAGAGAGGCTTTTAAATCCATACCTTAATACTTTCTTTATTTTAAGATATTCAGGAATTCAATTCTTGCATAATTTTCCTTTATAACAAATTTCATTTGGAATTCACTTAAATTAGGCTTCTATTCCCAAATATATCTTCGCAAGTGGCAATTAATGGAGGATCTTGAGATGTCGCCTGCATTCCTTACTGTATCCTTCCGTCCGTAAGCTCCCCGCCATTCATTCCTTGAGATCCCGTTTCGCATTTCCAATATGCCCCTCGCCTTAATTTATTTCCAATCTACTCACGATTCCATTTATCAAGCGTAATTGCTTCCACACCAGTTAGTGAGCTTTTAAATCCGCTAGCATGAATCTATCATACGAGTCGACGGGATCCGGCGAAGTTGGTTGTGCCAAATGACTAAGCGCTTCGCTAATTTCCCATTAGGATTTCGAGTCGTTAGGTCTTACAACGCCCTAGAAATCCCTTATGATTTATGCCCTCTCTTGCATCCAGGCTTCATTCACTATTTCCGTATTAGTAAATGCGTGCATCATGTCCCAATCTACACCAAGATTCACTGCACAAGACTTTTTTGCATGACTGTTTGTATGCCTAAGGAATAACGGGTGGAAGAATGCATTTCATTTGTTCATCGATCACTTGTTGAAGTGATCTCATACATATGCCAAATTAAAGAACGCCATGGCAAATCGTGATGTCTATCAGTTCTCCATTTTATGAATGGCCATGAGCTTTTATGTTTTGTGTTGAGTTTATTAGAGTGATTCTATAAAGTAGCATAAACACGTATACTAAATCTTAGAAGCTTAATTAGCATTGTGAATCGTGAAAATTTCTGGATTACCAAAGAAAATTTATCGAATTAAGGTTAATGTTCAGATTTTAAACATTATTTGTTTGTTTGCTTTATTTCATTAATGAATATCCCGTCACTATATACAGGGAACATGTTCATAATGTGTGGGAAATAAAAGAATTGGAGGTATAATTTTGTAGACTCGTTTTTTCCGTTTCATCAATTCCATTCGTCCAAAATTCACCAATATTTATGAAACATCTCGTTAAAACTCTACTCTAATTGTCTCGACATGTTGATCCTTTTTTAGCAGGATCAGTGACGCAATGAAATCCAAAAATTAAAAATTCATATAAGTATATCCAGCTCACCTTATATGTCGAATTCAATATTTCACGGCAGAAGGAGTTTCCTCACCGGATAAAAAAATGCGTTAATTGGACCTCCAACTCCGATTGTGATTAATCCGAAACTGTTCCGGCGTCCTTCGCCTTCTAGCATTACCGAATGATTTTGGAATTGCGGGTTCAGCCGCGGCAGTCTTTTCGGCGTAGCATCGCGCCGTTTCCAGGGGGGGGGGGGTGGGAGGGGGGGAGGAGGACATAATCTGCCCGATTGAAAGCGAGGGAAACAGAGACGCGAAGGGAAGAGATAGAGAGAATAGGGCTTTTTAGAGATCCCTGGCAGCGATCTCCGCTGGCACATCCCCGTCTGCCCTTCCCGCGCCGCCCTCCAGGGCAATTCGGGAGCTCCAAACATGGGAGTCGGTCTCGGACAGATTGCGGAATCTCAAACCCTGAGCTCAGCATCATTATCGCGTAACGGAGAGCGTCATTAACGAGTGGTATCTCTCTCTTCCTCTCTCTTCTTCCCCCTTGCTCTTCTGATCTCTCACTCCTCTTTCTTCCTCTCTATCCGACCACTCCGTCTCTCTTTTCTCCTCCCTTCCCCTTCTCACACACGCAGATTAATCCCTACTCCCCCCCTAACCAATGACCCTTCTATACTGCCGGGCGGGGTTCTTTCCTGGAAAGTCCTTCCTCGACGCCTCGCTCACATGGCATCTCTCGCACTCCTTCCTTTCTCTGACCTCTTTCCGTCTCTCTGTGTTCCTCGAGGTTTTTCTCCATCCCCTTTCCATTCTCTTTCCCTTTACCTCTCTACCGATCTCCCTTCCTTTCTACCCCTGTCGCAGACCCTTTTCCTGCTAAACCTAATTCCCCTTCCGTCCGGCCTTTGTTTTCTGCCTCACGTGCTTTTGCTATCCCCTGCAGAAGTTCCGACCAGTCTTTCTTCGAGAAAGAATATCCTCTTTTTTCTCTGAATAACACACTCCATTTCCAAGCTACTCCTTTCTTTCCGACACAAGTTTTTTTGCTTTTTACTTTATCATACGAAGTATCGAGAAAGTATTGTTTTCGCGAAAAAATTCGACCTAGAGATTTTTACGGAAATATACGTTTTAGGTGTCGCTGAATCCGAAAAAGTGGTTTTCGCAATGCCGTCTGTCTGTCTGTTACTGGCGCTGGAGCCTAGACGGTATAGCGAAAATGAAAGAAATCTCGTACTTGGGCATTTTATCATACTGAGCAGAGTATACATAGAAATGGTTGACATTGATCAATAATTAAGAGTAGTTTATTCTACGCATTTTTAACAACAATCTGATTTTCTCAAAAACGGCTGTAACGATTTTGATCAAATTTCGTACAGTTACTTGAGTTTACACCTTCAATAATACCATATAGTTCATATTTCTCAAAAAATGAATATAAGGCCAGTTTATTCTAGGCAACTTTAACAACAATTCGATTTTCTCAAAAACGGCTCTAACGTTTTTGATCAAATTTCGTACAGTTACTTGAGTATACATCTACAATAATACTACGTATTTTATTTTTCTCAATGAATGAATATAAGGCTAGTTTATTCTTGGGCAACTTTAACGAAAATTGAATTTCCTAAAAACAGGCTGATACGATTTTCATTTTCTAAAGATAACTAAACGACGCATTAGTACCCATATATGAGAAAGTTTGTACAATGTATGTTGTACCGATTTTTTCGATTTATAGTTTGAGAGTGTCAAATATAAGTATTTTTCAATTTATAAATCAGTTTACAATTTTTCGTTGAAATAAATCAATCGCTAAAATTTGGTAGAAATAGATAGTCGTTTTTTATGAATATTTTGTCACTATTCCCTTCAGATTTTCTTTTTTAATCCTATACGAGAGAGCCGTTGTTAATATCGATATATTATTTTCAGTAAAAGTCATTTTGCATTTAGTAATTTGAGTGCCTAAAATATTATTTTCCGAATAGCAATATACACCTAATTTTAGACATTTTGATGGAATACACAGTTTTTACATACAGTTCAGGAATTTGCTCTAGATGGAATTATATACCTAGATGTATTTTTTGGGATAATAAAAATCAACAGCCGATCTTTTATGCTGATTCTTCTCGTGTTTTGTAATAGATATAACAGAAGGAACGTGTCGTTGGACTTTGAGTTATTCTGGTTACACGTCAAGTGTTAATTCTCTTCGTACTCTTGCCATAATGTTCGTTTTTAATTACTTAATTCTCGCGTCTGAAGCAAGAGCAAGTTGAACCCCGGAAGCTTGTTAAACATTTTTCTTTACCAATCTCAAGCGCATTACCACATGGAAAGGAAAAAATCAAAATAATCTCAGACTGTACTATAAGTAATGGCAAACTTTCCCGATTGTTCTCTTTCGTAACAACTTGCGAGACTCCATCCTAGCAGCCCAGTCCTGCTTCTCTGTCTTGCGTGTGGCGTGCTTCTCAGGATCCTCTCCTCCATCTTGATTCCGACCACGGCTCCTTCCATTTTGCTCTCCCCCTCCCTCTTCCAATCCTTACCCCGCGAGCGTATACAACCGATCGAACTATCTATCGTTCCCGCATTACCTTTTAGCTCTCTTATCCCTTGGAAACTCGTAGCAATCGGACGGCATCACAGTTAACGCCGCTTCCCTTATCATTTTATCTCCCAATCTCATGTTTTTTGCGATATCATGGACTCCTTATCATCCGTCTCATTTCGGAGTGCTGGGATTTTCTGCCAGCGAGATAGTCAAAAGAGTTTAATGTAGATAAAGGGAAGAATTTGGCCAAAAAATAGAGCCGGCTTATGCGGTTGATGGGAGTTCCTTTTACTTTCTCCATACGAAGTAATGGGAAAGTATTGTGATCATGAAAAAAATCGATTTCGAGATTTCAACGGAAATGCACGTTTAGACTATTTTCGGAGTGATGTCTGTGTGTGTGTGTGTGTGTGTGTGTGTACGTGTGCGTGTGTGTGTACGTGATTATGGGCGTTCTAACTCAGAAAGTACTTACCATATCGTTACCAAACTTCATATATAACACTTTAGCATGAGCACAAAGAAATGATTAGTTTTTGGACAAAAACGGTTAACTGGAAGTCGAGGTTTATTCGAAACCCGATTCGGTTTTTGCGATATTTCTCCGTTAAAACATCATTATTGTATATACAATTCTATACAAAGGTTATAGAGAATGTAATTTCCTACAACTTTTATTTGAAACAATTTTCCATAGCAGTTATTGTTTAGGAATTATTTATAAATAACCGGTTTTTCGGTTTCCGCCAAATATCTCCTTAAAAACATAGTTATTGGTAATCTTCGTGAGGACCAAAGTTGTAGATAATAATATTTCTTCCAAGTTTTGTTTGAAACAAATTTTCGTAGAAAGATCCATTTCGGAGATATTTTGATTTTTCTTAATACCAATATACAGCGCCAGCACCATGTAGCGGTGAATTCTGTAAACATATTCAAAATATACGTAATTTACGGCAATAAGGACGACTGTATTCTTTTACGATACTAAATAATAATTTTGCCTCATAATGCTATTCATAATAATTTAAATATCTATACCCCAAATATGGAGAAAGTCATGTGTTGGCCACATCAGATTTTTAACGGAAGGAGTGTAGGGGAAAATGCGTTTAGTGGTTGGGATTTCTTTTAATGCTAAACATGCGAGAATTTCGTCTCAGGTAAGTGGAAGAATATGTTTAGTTTTTTATACAGTTTCTTCATAAAAGCATTTGGAAAGGTTATGGAAACACGTTTTCCACTTTTTCTTTTGTATTGTTTATATGAACTTAGAACGTTTCGTATTTTTTGATTAATCGAGTATATAGTAACTCGAATAGTGCGTTAATCTTTAGTATAATTACTGCAAAGAGTAGGCTGTTATTGAGGAGTTAGGAGAAATAAACTTTGTCAAATTCCACATATAATAATCTGACAAAGTTTATTTACTCCTGATTCTTTAAACATGAGGGATTTTCGCAAAGTGACGCCCTGAATCCATTAACTTTTTGAGGTGGTTATTTGACATTTAAATGCACATTATTAGCTACTCGTCTTTTCATAGCCATCGTAATGATTTCTCGCTTAACGTCGGTTTAACCAGTCTAATATTTTCTGAAATAATCTCATTTTACGGACCTGAAATAGTCATGTTTCATAACTGTTCACAAAACCTTTAATGTAACATTTATCTCTCGTTGAAAAAGTCCAGTCGTATTAAAAATATGCCTGCAATTAATTTCCTTTGCCGCCCGTAAAAAAAACTTTTCCATGATCAAGTTAGTAATTTTTTCGTCGAAGAGTAGCTTTCCTCCCATTATTCACGTGCGTCGAGCGATATGGAGATAGAGAGGGCGGAGTTATTTTTCCTTTCTTCCTCCGGAAACGCCGTTTCTCATAACGAAGTTATCTGTTCGTACATGCGTGATCATAAACACTCGCACACGAACAAATCTTTTTTTTTTTACCGTACAAAACGGACCTCAGTAGGGAAGCGCTTCCCGCCTCTCCCCCTTCATCTTCGCCTCCTCCATTCTGCCTCCGCTGCCCCCCCCTCCCCCCCCTTCCTTGTTCATTCACTCCACTCCCTTATGGAAAGCACACCATGCACACAAGCGCCAGAGTCAAGTGTGGACGAGAGGAGGCGGGCGGTCTATTCGCTCCTCTTTAGCCCCCTCTCCTTCCCCCCCCTCCCCCCACCCCTTCCTCTCTCTTCCCTTTCTTCGCTTATATCAGCCTCGCTTAAGCGATAGCGGTTTTCTAAGGGGGAATCTGGGTTTTAACCCCCGCGAAAACCCTTTTTTATGGGGATAGTTTCCCTTGGAAGTTTTTTTTTTCAATGTAATGTATAAAAAGGACGTTTGTGCGTGTGTGTGTGTGTGTGTGTGTCTGCTCTGTTTGGATGGGAGAACGAAATGGGGAAAGTGGGATCCTTCGATGTCCCTTTCACATTTCCCAATCCTTTTCGATAATATCATCTCCTTCCATTCCATCTCTTTTTCTTTAATCTCCATTTGCCACTCGCAGTCATAAAACTACATGACCATCAATGGAGATGGCCGTTTATCTTTTTGCTGCTCTCTAGCCTAAAGGAACTTATTTTTTTTACATCAAATGAAGTGAATCATTACGGATTGATAAAAAATAGCGTATTTTCGATGCAGAATGTTACTTATAAAAATCATCGCAAATTTACAAATTTGTAAACAGCTACTTACAGGAAGCCGTCGCGGTTCCTATGCGGCAGTACATACCTGAATTAACGCAGAAGTCGAAACGAAACGGTTATCAGGACTCAAGTTGTGTTTTGATTTCTGGCTGGATGCGATAAAGGCGCGCGTATTTTTCCCGTCCACCCTCGTTAACGGGAATTTGTCGGTCGAGGGGAATGGTTTCATTATAGTCCCACTACCGACAAATCTCTCTCGTTTCCTCCATTCGGTGCATCCATTTTAGGTACTACTTCCAAGACACTCGCGAGATCTTTAGACCACGCTTTCTCTCTCTCTCTATCTCCACTTACACTCTTTCTTCTTCTTTTCCCATCCTTCCTTATTCATCCATTTTGTCTCTTCGAAGGGCGTTCGTTAATTTTCACTTTTTTCTTTATCTTTCATATCCGTATCCTTAATCTCATTGCATTCACTCTTATTTTTTTTGCCTACCTTTCCTCTTACCACGTGTGCTTATATAGCGTCCTTCCATCTACTGCATCCATTCACCGTGGCATTAAAAGGAGTTCTCTACGCGTTCCCGCACGTTTAAGGAGATGCTATCCTCTCAACTGCCTCAAAAATTCTTTTTCCTGTTTCTTCTATGTCTCTCTGCGTTACTGTTACACTTTCCCCTCTTAGCACACACGCATTTCAAAGATTTTTGTCGAAAGTAGAGTTCCTAGTCTCGACCGAAAACTTTCCCGCATATCTTTCTTTATCCTTCCATCCGCGATTTGTCTGTCTGTCTGTCTCTTTCTTATTCTCTCTTTATTTCTCTCTCTTTCTCTCTTTCTTTCTTTCTTTCTCTTTCTTTCTTTCTCTTTCTTTCTTTCTCTTTCTTTCTTTCTTTCTCTTTCTTTCTTTCTCACTTTCTTTTTCTCTTTCTTATTCTCTCTTTATTTCTCTCTCTTTCTTTCTTTATTTCTTTCTCTTTCTTACTTTCTCTCTTTATTTCTTTCTCTTTCTTTCTTTCTCTCTCTCTCTTTCTCTCTCTCTCTTTCTCTTTCTTTCTCTCTCTCTCTATTTTTCCATCTTTTAGGCTCCCGACCGAGCGCCGCCTCCATGTTTTTCCCTCCTTCAGTCCCTTTCACTGGCTCTGCATTTCCCTTCTCGTCTTCGTCTTTTTCCTCCTCTTCCCCTCCCGGCCCTTGAACTCACCGTTTTTCGACTTTCCGTCTCAGTTGCGTTTCTCATTGCATCGTTCTCTGCCACCCCATCTCTCTCTCTCTTCCACCCACCTCGCTTCTGCAACTTCCGCTTTGCGTCCGTTTATATTTCTGGTCTCTGTTCCGGACTTTTTCGCACTCCACTCCTCGCTCTCCTTCGTCCATTTCCACCGCAGAAAGCGCCTCGAATGAAAATGATAATTAAATCTAACTCGAGCGAATAATATGAAACTCTTGCGGTGGTGTCATGAGAGCCGTCTGGGAAGTTATATTCCACTTTAACTCCTCCGCTCATTGGATTCCTCTTCCTACCGCCGCCTACGCCAATTCCATCGCTTCCCCTTGGCACGTGGAGAAAACCTTTGCTCCGTCCGTTGATCCCTTTTCTCTCTTCCTCCAGTTCCTCCCTTTTCCTTCCCTTTTCTCTTTTCCGGATTTATTTCACCTCAAGTCTTTTTACGCGTCCTTTCGTTCTATTCCCACACCTCCCCTCCTCCCCTCCCCTCCATCGTTTTATGTCCTTAATTTCCGCCTTTTTTTGTCTTTTTCATTTTTAGGATGATCTTTTTTATCGCCCTATTTCTCCGTAACGTTCTTCGATTCTCGGTTTTAATTCCGCAAATTATATTTTAGTCAGCTACTATATCCCCCTTCTATTTTGCGAATTTTTTCTTCTCTTATTTTCTCTTTTCTTGAGTAATTCGGTTTCTCTTACCCAGTCATATCCTCCCCCCCCTCCCCCTCTCCCCCCTTTTCCTCCATCTCCCCCTCTCGCGTTTCTCGTTCGGTCTCTCTCCTCTCATCTCTTCCTTTTTATTACTCCGCATCCTAACCAATAGTCGTGTTCGTTTTTTTCTTTCTCCCTTACGTCCTTAATCCGATCCCTTTCTCGATTTCTCTTACTATCTCCTTCCCCCTCCATTTTTATTTTCCTCTACACATCTCCCCCATCGTCCTCATCTTCTCTGCCCACCATCTCCTCCTGTATTTTCTCTTTCCTTCCTCTTTTCTCTCTCTACCTCTCCCTCCTGCTGCATCCTGCGCTCCTTCATCACGTTTTCCCAATCCATCTCTCTCTTTTACTTTCTCTTCTCCCGTTCTCTTTCCTCACGCGGAATCCGCAATGAGTTTACCTTCGTATTTTCCTCTCTCCATCTCCCTCTCCATCTCCCTTGCACCCTCTATGGTCCTCGTGCCGTTTTCTACAAACACCAACCCTCCCCTTCAACCCGCCTCTCCTTGATCCCTATAGCGTACTCCTGCCTGCACTTCCTCGTCCTTTTCCGGCATTCAACCTCACTCCCTCCCGACCCTCCCTCATCCACCATCTCTCTCTCTCTCTCTCTACCTCCCTCCCATCCACTCCATCTTCTCTCCCTCCCATCCACTCCCTCTTCTCTCTCTCTCTCTTCCTCTCCCTTCCAACTCCGTCTCCTCCCTCCCGTTACGTCGCTTGGCTATTGATTTGTACCGACCTCTCTCTCTCTCTCTCTCCCTCAGCGAAGAGGCGGGGAGAATGAGGGAGAGAGAGAGAGGAAGAGGGCTGAGGAGGGAGGATTGAGTGGGAGGCAGGCAGGGCGTACGGAGGGGAGTAAAAGTCCCGGGCGAGTCCACTGCGGCTCCGGGATAGGGGAGGTCGTAAGCTGGGGTGGTTTTTCCAAGATGGCGCCTCGCGCAAACGGAGGGAAGGGAGAGATAGAAGGGGGCGTGGAGAAGGGTTTCCCCGGGGCGCCAAGGGTTACATGGCGGAGTGGCGCCCTCCCTCTCCCTCCCAGTATCACTACTTTCTCTCTCTCCCATGCCCCTCTTTTCTCATCGCCCTTGCCTTCGCGGAAGTAAGCGTGGGGGATAGGGCAGGGGGATTTTAGGAAGAGGGGAGAGGAAGGGTGGGTCATATGCTCCTTCCACGCTTTATCTGCAGGCGGTAGTGTAGGGTGTGGTCAGAATCCACTGGTAGCGTCCGTCGGTGTCCCTTCGCCGGCTCTCTCTCTCTTAACGCCCCCGTCTCCCTTTTGTGTGTGTACCGATGTTTGGCGTGGCCTCAGTTTTCACGTGACAGGTCGTGACCTTATAAAACGTAACCTTCTTCTTGCCTTAACTTTGCTCTTTTTTCACTTCATCGATATCCCCGAAACGACCGTGTTTTTTTCAATTTTAGAGGAAGGGTAAATCAATCGTTATTTTTCCGTTTATGGGTCTTTTAAAGTATATCGATTTGTGTATCGATTTGTCCCACTGATGAAAAATTAAACGGTCGATTACTTTTAAGTCTTTAATGATGTTTTTTCGGGTTATATTGAATTTATTTTTAAAAACGTTCGCTTTATTTTGCTCAAAGAATTTCGCGAAGATGTTTTTGAAATTGTTGTAACGAATACGTAGAGTTCTTTTTCACCGGGACTTGTGATGGTATTAATTGATTTTACTTAATAATGGCGTATGAGTTTAACCGCATTTTAATCAATTTAGGCTTTTATGCACATAAAATAAATATTTTATTTTCTCGTGAAGTAAGTTACTACATAATCATTTTCCTTTTTTATTGATATTATTCAGGTAAAAAATGAATTTCATTCTGGTTGTCTCTTTGATTTTCTCGCCCATCACTCAAGTTCGATCAATATTTACGGGTGTGCCCGATGTGCACTTTAATCCAGACTCACGGCGTAGCTCCTCTGGCTATCATCTGTCAGTATATCGACCCAATTCTGTTAGTGTAAATATTTATGATTTTTATGTCATCATCGTAGTTTAAAAATGCTGCAGATTTCCTGTTTTGAATGAATCTTTAATTTTTTGAACAGGATTTACCATTTAGACAGAAATTACCATAGATGTTTCTAAATGGCGAATCATGTAATTAGGTGAAACGAACGCCATGAAACCCATCTCTTAATATTTATTAAGGATTTTACTGTCAAATGAAGGAAAGGAAGTTATTTTTACTAAAAAATTAAAATTGAATGAGGATGTTTACATGACGCAAAGCTTTGTAATTTGTGAAATTAAAAAAAAGGGTTTAGAGTTATTTTTAAGTTCCTCGTAGTTCTTTATCGGCGTGCGAGTTCTAATTCCACTCTCCCTCCGCCATTTTCCAAAAGAGCACCTTATCGACATTGACGAGAATACACGCGATATTCTTGAATCCGGCGTCGGCGCACGGATTTTGTCCTGGGAGACAATGACATACGAACATGAGGCAACCGACGGCAGTTCGGGTGAAAGGGGTTTGTGGCGCGCATGAATGAATCGAGGGAAAGCGTGGTTGAGTCTAAAAAAAAATAGTGAAGTTTATTCACCTCCGTGTGTGCTGCGGAAGTACCTGAATTTTTTATGAAACCATTTCCAAATGTTGTTTTTTTTCTGGGGGTTTGTTGCTGTGAAATAAATGACGTTAAATGAAATTAACTGCTTTTATTTTTTATCCTCGTGCTCAAGAATTGTGGAAAACGGAAGACGGGAAAATTAACGAATCTATGGGGTAGATTTTCAAATTATTTGGACACATATAACGGTTGAAGTTTATAAAACACGATCAAAAGTTAAAATTTTCATATCGTGGCAGTTTTTATGTATCTATTTTTGGAATAAAAAGTCGAACTTTCTAATTAATCGATGCTTTTGACGTTTAACATGCGAAATGTTTTTGCTTTTGAAGACGCGCGATGATAATCATGCTTAACTAACCCGTTTTTAAGCGTAAAGTCCTCGTTATTTAAAGGAAATTCTAAACGTGGTGCATTCGAATTTAGGTGCGAGTAATGCAATAAACACTGGATAGCCTCTGAGTGGCTTTAGGAGGGAAAAGCACGTCACAAGAACCGTGATCCGTTAGGTGGACGGAGGAAATTTTCCGAGGCCACATTTCCGGGGACGATTGCTTGGGAGCGCATCCCATCTCCTTGGAGAGAGGATGTGCAAGTGCAGCACTCAGTCCCTGCAACCGGAGCAAACACCCTCGACGCGTTTGCTCGGCTTGTGTCCTTATGAGCGGACCAACTCCGGGATCAGGTTTCTCTGATCCGAGCGCAGCGTGTTTGTCTACATACGTGTTTGAGCGGTTGCATGAGCGAAGGAGGATAGTAAATGAACGCGTCCTCGTCTTGCCTAAGAGCAATAAACAGTCACAACTATATATTACTCACTATTATTACTTCTTCGACCTCTTCAATTGACTTAGGAGTCGCCGTAATCAGTGCCGTGGCGGTAAAGTCTGTCGCAAGGGGCAAGACACCGTCCCTTAGCTTTCATAATAATACAAATAATAATTTAAATAATATACATTTCATACTTATTAACACATATAAATAATTTCAATCAGGCAAACGTTTATATATATATATATATATATATATATGTATATATATATGTATATATGTGTGTATATATATATATATATATGTATATTTATATATGTGTGTATATATATCAGAGCTGCAAACCACTCAAAATTTGGAAGTGGTTCGGTTCGCGGTTCGGTTCTGAATTTTTGGAAGTGGTTCGGTTCATGGTTCGGTTCAGACGGGAATTTTGACAAGTGGTTCGGTTCGGTTTGCGGTTCGGTTCAACTAAATTAATCATTTGAAATACTATCCAGAAATAATTTATCCAATATAAACATTTCACATTCAGTATCAATCTATAAGTAAATCAATCAGCAGTCATTATTATTTTAAATGAAAGAAGAATTTATTTAAATAAAGGAAAAATTTATATTTTAAATATATTACAGTCCCATCACCATCTTCATTTATTTATATTAAAAATGGTATTTTTGATCCTAATATGATTTCAATGTGGATAACAATAGTATCAGAGAGTAAAGAGTTAGGCACTCTTTCCTTTGAAGCAAACCCGCTGGTTTTTCCAATGGGAATTCCTCGTCTTTTCGTTGGTCCGTACTTTGTGGATTGAGATCGAACCGAAACCGAACCACTTTTGCAAAATATTACGGTTCGGTTTTCGGTTCATTGAAAAATTAATCAGTGGTTTTGGTTCGGTTCGCGGTTCAGCAAAATGACTGCGGTTCGGTTCGGTTCAGCGGTTTGGTTCGGTTCGGTTTGCAGCTCTGATATATATACACTAAAACTCATTTATAACGATCACGCCTAAAACGAAATCTCGGCTATAACGAAGAAATGTCTCGGTCCCTTGAACTTCTCCATAAGGGCATTGGTTAAATTTCTCGGATATAACGAACACGCATTTTACGAATTCTCGGCTGTAACGAACAAATGTTTTGTCCCGTGGCAAAAAATGCCCCATATATAACGAATTTTGGCGAGCAGAGCGATAAGTAATGAATAGTTTCCGCCCGTTTACCGCACACTTGTTCGTAGAGGTCCCCTTCCTCCATCTACCCCGTCCATACGAATTTCCACGCTCCCTTTGTTTTGAAATTGATGTTAAAAATGTGAAATGTTTATGTAAATTAATGACCATAATAATAATATTAATTGACCATTTTAAAATCGTATGTAATAGCAGTCGAACATTTTACATGCCGCGAAGTTGATAAGCATCTCTTTCTACATCTACATCTACATGATACCCTGCAGATCACCAGACTGGTGGGCGGCAGGGATGCAGCACACCAAAACCTACCTAATAACGTCTCTCGTGGGAATCACTCTCCTGTTATGATCCCGTATCGTCCTTGGGAAAAACGAGCTCTGATATCGCTCGGTCCTACAGTCGATCTCTCGTATTTTATTCTCGTGATCGTGCCTGCCCATGTACGTAGGTGCCTCTAATATTCCTGAGACCTCCTCTAAGAGAACATCCGAACTAAATTTCTCCAGAAGCCTTAACCTAGCGCTAATTCTGCATATGTAAGTACGACATTGAAGTCGACTCACTGCAAATACAGAAAAAGCTGTGTTATCCGGCTACCTTGGGGATTATAGAAAGCCGATTAGGAGAAATATCCTGTTAGGGGAGCGATTTTCGATTTTGACATCGCAAATTTAGCAATAACCAAACAAAATTGGGCGTAGGTTCACTATCGTGCTCCCCAAACATAACTATGCATGAGGTTTGCATTTTCCATTTTAATTCTTCCACACGTAGTTAGATATATACACTATTTACCCATTCTTATTTAATACGTTGCTACGCTTACATGCAAAACAAAAAGACTATTGAAAAGTTTAGGGCGTCCGGGAAGTTTGGGGATTACGGCAGTGAAGCTGTTCCCAAAATTGAATTTATTGGATTTTATCTTTCTTATTTATCTTTATTATTTATCTTTATTATTTATCTTTATTATTTATCTTTATTATTTATCTTTATTATTTATCTTTATTTACTCTATTAGAAAAGGACGAAATTATTTAATTCTTATGAACATTTCTGTGAAAACCAGTTATAATATTTTTTCCAGTTCCTCCATTTTTGGCTTATGAAGCGTATGATGTTTATTAATTGATTTACTCGTCTCAGAAGATGACACAAATTTCATTAATTTAGCCTTATGAGCCTTAATATCGTAGAGCGTGGAAGATCCGATGTTGAATTCTTTTGCTATGGCTGCTCTATTTTTTCCTTTTTCAATTCGTTTGATCAGTTCCAGTTTTTGTGTTAGCGTTTGAACAATCTCCTGTTCCTTGCTTTTAGGTATTTATTTTGATGCCATAATCAATGGAGGGGTAATTTTTTAAATAATAAAAAGCGATAAAACTGGTAATTGTAGAAGTACACCAAAACATCTAGACAATGCAAATGGCTTACTTAAACAAAAACGCCATGCTTACTCGGCAGCCACAGAAGTATACGGAGTGAATACGTAATATATACATCTTATATTTTAAGAAATTTTAAAGTGGATGTTGTGGTATTACACAAATACAATTCACACAAAAATTCATAAAAAAATAAAAAGAGGTACAGAATGAATTGTATTTGTGTAATTGCCGGTATCTAAGGGTGGCCGGTTCTAAATAGCCGGATAGCACAGCTTTTACTGTATGTGTATACGTGTTATATGAGATGTATAGGCCAAAAACCATGTTTCTCGTATATAACGAAGTCACGCTTATAACGAAGCAATGAGTCGGTCCCCTCAAATTCGTAATAAACGAGTTTTACTGTATATATATATCCGCTCGCGCCTTGCCTGTTGCCACATCTCCATTGCTGCAGTACCGTGGTAATATCGGATGAAGTGTACTCGAGGAACGTGCGCGCACGACCGAATGGCATCTTAATTTGTGGAAAGGATGATGGGCGTTCTCTTATATCTTGGCGGAATATTAGTTTATTGCCGTCGCCGATTTGCATCGATGCGTCTTTTTTATGGTGAGAGAGGTTATTGGACAACTTTTACATTCGCCTCGCTCCTTTCATTCTCCTCCGTTTACTGCCCTTTGCGCAAGGGAGGCTCCTCAGTAAGGCGTGCATTTAATTTTTATTATATAGCGCAGAATTCCGCCATAGAATAAACTGTCGATCTTTTATTTGCTTACTGTTGTTTATTACCGCTTTACCGACCATAATTGACAGTTAATTTCGTTAACTAGTTAGTTACGGCCGTGTTGTCGAGTTTCTCTTTGAAATGGGTGGAATATTCCCAACGCACGATAAAACGAAAAGAAAACGTAACGGTGTGAATAATAAGCGAGGGAAACATTTAAAAAAATTTTTTTACGACCGCCATCGTGAAGAACTGCTAGGCGGAGGTAAGGTCGGAAACACTTTTTACCGGCGCCATAACACGCGCGTGCACGGAGAGAAAAAAAGATCGCTCTTGAATTATTCAGGGAATTTGATGCACTGCAGGTGCTCCTTTTTTTTGGAACGGAAAAGGGAGGGGCTGGCCCCATTTTTTTCTGTCAATAGAAAAAAGAAAGACACGTTTGAGTCGGTGCACTCCGAGAAATATAAAGAGAGGCAATTCCGTCGGAGCTGAGGATCGAACAAAAAAGTATCCGACAGTGAAAGAGGAGAAACAATTCTCACGCCTTTCGGAACAAATTTCCCGGAAGACGTTCGGAAGGATTTCGCAAAAGAATTCTCGAGACCCGAATCTGCTTCTCTCTTTTATTTTTTGCAGAAATATTTCTTCCGCCGATTCGACGTGAGGTGCGTATTTATCGTTTTTCTTGACTCAGCACCTGCAATCATATTGCATTTTATCTTGATTGACTTTCTTTGTGGACATTATAGGTACTTACATGACACATGAAATCATAGGAATGTCTCCACCAATGGATAACACGGCTGTTTTAGGCGTTTGACCGGAAATGACTTTTTTCTACGCTCTCTAGCTCATGCCATGGTTTTGAGATCGAGTCGTTTATAGACTCCAAAGAAGTTTTTGGAAATGTCGTATCGTTTCAATTACACCACTGCAGATAAAGTCGGTTTGAAAAGGCAGCAAGAAATAGGATATTAAGCCATGTTTCTTGGATAGATATTTCCCTCCATTTTGCGGCATCGAGTTCATTCAAGTTTTTTTACGGATATTTTTTTAAGAATGAAAATTCTTCCAGGAAGGATCTAAAGCTATTAGACTTCTATAGATAGACTTATCGTGTGTTTTATATATTTCACTCTTGAATCTGCGGAATCCGTTTCTTTACATTTATTTGATAAAATCGCTGAGTAAAAAATTTGCCAGGAGTTTAGAATAAAAAGTTCCGTATAATATATTAATGTTATGTTTCCCTAAATACAGGCAGAGGACTCATACCATGTAGTGAATACATTTATTGCTGCTAGGAAAACGGAGAAGATGATGAGGAAAATCAAGTTAAAATATTTATGTATGTCTTGGAAAAATATCGTTTCCCTCGGTAAATAATTGTCCACTTCATCACTCAGCACCGATCAATGCTCATCACGCATATTCACAAAAGTTTCTGAAGCTATTTTTCTTCTTGCCTAATCTAATGGGACTCTAACCCGTATCATTCCATTTTCCGACGAAATGTGTCTGTAAAAAAAATTCAATAGGCCTAATTTCTAAAGGATTCGTGTGGTAAACTTCGATGTTCAAAAGAAGTAACAATATTTTAACACTAGCCGTAAATTAAGCAAGAAAACTTAATTATGACCGCCAACGTAAAGTCTCAAAGCACCGTTTTTGTCTTGTCCTCGCTCCTAGATTTAAGCAGTTGCAGACATACCACCGCAGTTAAAAGTTTTTATATAGACCTTTATCGCTGTTCAATAAGGAGGAATGAGTAATTAAAAATTTTCCATTTTGCTCTCATTCCATAACGTCTTTTTCAAAGGAATCAAAAATTACTCTTTGTCAGTGATATCGAGTGAACCTCCCCTGGTAGAACTCGCGTCCCTTGAAATTACTGTCGAAGTACTAACGTCATGTTATAGGGCTGCTCTGTGAACTTTATTACCAACGTAAAGGTCACCCCAGTGTCGCACGTAGGGTTTGATGGTCCACCGTGCGATATTCTAAAGAGAACGGAAAATAAGCAAAGCAGTTAAAAGGGTTGCAGAGTTACAAAGTGAATTTATATGGTCTGGCAAGCGCTCATTTTTTGTAATAAAGATTCTCAGATAAATTCTTAAGTCCGCGGAGATCGTTGCTTCAGAATTTGGAATTCGAGCGAAAGCGTCGAACTTGTCAGTGGAAAAAAGTATATTTCTCGGAAGTGGAACAATTCGTGCCAAGCATTCAAACGAGGATACAAAAATGGAATGCCAGAAAACGGTCGCTTTCGTGGTTGCGCAGATGAAGTGTAGATATGCACATAAAGGGGTGCATTACTAGAGTTCGGTATAAAGGCTGCGTGTTTGCGATGGTGCGTGTGAGAGGCGGAAACTGGAGCGAGGTAGCTGCACATGCGCGATAGCATCTGGGGGAGGAGGGTTTGAAAAAATAAAAGTATACCTAAATTTTTATTCGGTATGACGCGAATGGTGAAAAGGAGGATTAGAAGGTCTCATTTGGTTAATGATCTCCCTTACAAAGAGAAAAGAGAAAGAGCTTTCCCCGTGCCGCTTTAAAATAGCGTTGACGACGAGAAAAACTAACCTGCCATGACCAATGGTTGTAACGAACGAATCGGGAAAAATCCCTTTTTAATTAAAGTCACCCTGATAAAAAAATATCCGCTTCTATTCCTTTTGGAACTACGTCTTTCCGAATGTTGTGTTATTTTCAACGCCAAAATTGGATACGTTCGGTCATTATGGTACATTTTCAAGTCGCTAAAGATATCAACTTGTCCATTTATTCGACCGTGTTCATTTTTATTGGACCGTACGAGCTAAAGTTTGGAACTTTGGTCATTATTCCTGTCGGAAGTTAGCATCTGTGCAGCACGTAATATCATGATACTCCATTGGGGAACCTCAAATGCACAGTTTACGTAACAAAGAATTCGATGGGCGAATTGTGCACCACTTCAATTTAGCACTGTGAGTTGAACAATTAAGTATGCACGCCGGGTGAATTATTTTCGAGTCCGATGAAGAAGAAACTCAATTGCTAAAAATACAGTCCTGAAAAATTTTCTTGACTTAAAATGTAGTACTTCCGTTGGGATTGTCTGAATTTGAAAAAATAATTACATTTTATGAAATATACATGTGTGTACTTTCTTCGTTCAGAGGAAAATGTGGATTATCGGCTTACTCGTTGAAGTAATACGGTTTCATATTTAGGAATGCAGTATTTAATACGCACCAACGTGAGCTCCTTTTCAGTAGTAGTCGGCACGTAATAACACCTACCAAACGCCTGATAGCGTCAAATTTCTATCGGTCGGAAATGGGTTGTCGCTACCTTAATTGAAGAAATCGAGCGAGTTTTGGGATGGTCCGATTCAACCAACCGCTTGCCACTTCAGATGTGTGTCTTGGATGCGAGAGTGCCGTTGCTAGAGTTGTATATATATATATATATATACACACGTATGTGTGTGTATACCTATACATATAATCAGGTGCCGGTACTCCACCTCTTCCAGCACCATCTCCCCCTTCTCTGTTGAACTTCTGATGAACTTTTAATAAGAAGGTTGATAATTAAAGTCATGTTTAACATTTATAGAAGCCGTTTATTACTTTAAGTTTTAAAGGATCAAAAGAATGAAAATGTACCGAAATTAGACGCGAGTCAACATCGCTCTGAAAAAAGGTTCCGGTGCACCGTACCGGCGCGTACCGTCACAAAAAAGTACTGTACACACACACGCACATACGCACGCGCACACGCACGCGCACGCACACACACACGCACGCACACACACACATATATACCAGATATATCAGTTACTTGAGCTTATTTACGTTAATAAACATTATAATGTACGAGGGAAAGTCAGAAAGTAAGGTTCCCTATATTTTTATTTTTAATGTAAACAAGTTACAATGCGGAACACATGGAACAGATATAGGCACATATTTAGTCTATTTTTCGACATAGTCGTCTTGTCTGTTGAGGCACTTATCATAGCGGTAGATGAAGGAATCGAAGCCGTGGTGGTAGAAAGATGCGTCCTGCAGACGTAGCCAACGTTTGACCTCTTCTTGGACAGAATCATTACTGGAGATGAGACTTGGGTGTTCCATTACAGTCCTGAGAGTAAAGCCGAATCAATGACATGGAAGCATCCTCGTTCCCCTGTTGCAAAAAAATTCAAGACAACGACAAGCCCGGGAAAAGTGATGGCGTGTTTTGGGAGATGCATGGAGTGCTTTTGGTGGATTTCACTCCTCATGGTGCAACAATCAATGCAGCTGGAAGCACCTTCTAGGCCTACGTTTCCAGTCTAATGAAGACGTCCAAGAAGAGGTCAAACGTTGGCTACGTCTGCAGGACGCATCTTTCTACCACCAGGCATCGATTCCTTGATCTACCGCTATAATAAGTGCCTCAACAGACAAGACGACTAAGTCGAAAAATAGACTTGAATATGTGCCTATATCTGTTCCATGTGTTCCACATTGTAACTTGTTTACATTCAAAATAAAAAAATAGGGAATCTTACTTTCTGACTTTCCCTCGTGTGTGTGTGTATATATACAGGGTCGTGCCCAGACATTTTGCCGCCTGAGGCAAGATATAATATGGCGCCCCCTGGCCTCGTTGGCCTTGTGAATTTATTTTGATAGGTTTTCATTTTTGTCAAATTTTGGCGCCCCCCTTCGAGAGGTGCCTGAGGGGGTTGCCTCGCCGCCTCACCCATCGGCACGGCCCTGTGTGTGTGTGTGTGCGCGTGCGCGTGTGCGTGTGTGTGTGTAGAGAGAGAGAGAGAGAGGATGCATCCATCGTTTTCACGGAGATAATGGCATTGAACGGGGGTGTGGAGTGGCATTGTGTGAAATTGGAGCGGATGCTGTGTTCGCCCCGTCGCATCTTGCGAGAGTTTGGGCGACTTCCCGCTTATAACGAACGTATTCGGCAGTGCGTGCAACAAAGGGATCGCGGGATTTACTCCTCCGCAGAATAGGATCCGCGGCACGCATGTTGCGGAATAGAGAAGCGGAAATAGGATGGAAGAAAGGGGTTAGCGGCCTGAATGGGGATTAACGTCTTCACTCGAATAAAGGGAAGGACCCGGAATTTCTCTCAAGTTAATGAACGTTTCCTCTATGCTCGCTGTTGCTTGAATAATTGTTTGCGCGGCGGAGGAATCCTTCTCCGCTGATGGATGTAACTCGGTGATTTATATGGTGAATGGCGAATCGTGAGGGTTAAACCAATATCTTGAATGCCATTCAGTTAATCCGTTCGGTAAATACGCCTCCCTGCCACCCCCTTCCTCCCTCTCTGTCTCTGTTTCTCTTGGAGAATGACTCCTCTTATACTTTCAGGTAAGGTTATGACCCTTATCAACTATTCCGATTTCCATTATCTGCCGAATTCTGCGAAATGCATGCACCGAAGGACGACCATCGGAAAATTGATGTTTCGCGATTTAAGTATGTTAGATTTGGAGATTCATTTCGGACTCGAATGGAGATTAAATTTTCGAAAAGACCTGTAGATTCTTATTTTCAAGATATGCCTGAAAATAGATTGTTCAATGGATCTAAAGTGCACGGTTTTTTAAAATTTGATTCTTCAACGTTTACATAATGTTTTTCTTTTTCGATCATATGGTTTTATTTGTTCGTTCGTAAGTAATTATTCCTGTTATTTAAGGTTTGAGCCTAATTATATTTGCATAGGTAAAATAATTTTTACGCGAGACCCGGCACAGAGGTATACAGTTTGTTTTTAGATGGTGCCATATAACGTTACATTGATCGAAAACCAGGCTTTGAACTCATTATTGTACTGGGAGGGAGATAATCCTGAGGGTGAGTGCCCGTTTATAACTTTTTTGCTCATTAACCTACGTTGGAAACAACGAAATCCACATCATGTTAAAGAGTTATTACCATACGCGAGTCGAATGTTGCCCAATGACAGTGATTCTGCATATCGGCCATGCCTATAAATTTAATTAAGAGCAGATGATATGCATTGATCAAAGGATTCTATTACATTTCTCCGCTGCGTTTAATTGGATTATAACGAATATGGACGGTGGAGCATGACGTATTGAATTTCCGCGAAATAGCGTCGTTAATTATGTTATTGAGGGATTTATAGATCGAAGAGATGGTCATGTCTGTGTGTTCAGTTTTTTGATTGATTTACATCTGAACTGAAGACTTGATTATAATCTTCGGAGGATTTTAATGGATCAGAATTTCCTGGAAAATCAGGTCATCGGACTGATCTATTTTGTTATTTTTAACGGATTGGACTGTTTAGCCGACCGCGCGTGACATCGATGAGGTATTACATCGGAAGATTTTTCTTGTTTGGAAAATTTAGTTTTTTGAGCCCGGACTGAATTTTTCGATTTTGGCAGGAAAAATGTATACGTCACTACTAGGGAAACGCTCTATTAAAATATCGGACATCTGTATTGAGAGCATAAATTGCTTCGTGGTTTAAATGCATTGTGAATTTTTCTAAGGGCCGGTAGAATATTTCTTTTAAAAAAATAAACCTTCCTTTGAAATCAAAGCGAGCATCAACGGTCTGTGAACCTCCTTTTGGCGCGATCCCGTACAAAGACGGAATTAATCAAAGGCAATTATGACCGAGTTTCATATCCTCATTACTGCGGTAATTGACATGTGTTGGCGTTTCTGCTTCTTTTTCTATCTTCGTGAAAGGTAACGAATGGAAATGATATCCACCTTTCCAGGGAATCATTGCAGGTTATTGCTTAGACCGCCTCCGGACGATTCACCCAGAGCGATTCGCCCATGGGACGTTTCACCCAAAGACGTTTCACCCAAAGACGATTCACCCACGAGAGTTTTCACCCAGGTCTGTTCACCCAAGGGTTTTTCGCCCACAATCCAGTTCACCCACATACTGTTTCACCCAATGATATTTCCCCCATAAGTTCTTTTAAAACATCTGACCTCTCTCTGTATCAGATTGTAATATTCAAAACTGTTAAATCAGTGGAAGTCGAGAAAAATTTTCAAATAATATTTATTAAATTTTATCCCATTTATTTAATTTAAAAATGAATTGGAAAAGAGAAAACGATAGAAATGTTTATATTCCAACATAATGGACTCCTGAATTATATATCTTTTAAGGTATTTCAAATTAACTAATGCATATTAGGTGTTTGAAATACTGCCACAATCGCTCTCCTTTCACATAAGATAACATGTAAAAACAGACTTTTTGACATATAACTTTAATTCTTTTTCTGATTAGAATTAGAAAGAGTTAACTTAAGATATATGGACCAAGTCTGTTTATAAGCGCATCTAAATTGTTAAAACCAATGTAATGATTGCGATTTAAAGAAATAAATGTATCTGCATTTATTACATTTTAAAATAAAAACATTGTCAATTGTATATAGATTTAAAAATATAATTGGGAATGTGTATGTCGAGCTCCTAAATCAACCTTGAAAATATGGAGGCCGTAGCTTAAACAGTTACCTAGATATTTATTGATAACAAACAGACGGAGAAAGGGTGAAAAGGTCAGATGTTTTAAAAGAACTTATGGGGAAAATATCATTGGGTGAAACAGTATGTGGGTGAACTGGATTGTGGGTGAAAAAACCTTGGGTGAAAAGACCTGGGTGAATCGTCTTTGGGTGAAACATCCCATGGGCGAATCACTCTGGGTGAAGCGACATGGAACCGCTTAGACAGCTCCGAATGCCTGAATTAACCGCCTAAAATTCATATATCGTGACCGCGGCGAAATTTATTCCTGGTTAATTTCACGATAACTTTTTTTTTACTGGTCTCACCAGCATCTTGTGTTCTTCTCGAATTTATTATGCAAATTTCAAACTGCACAGGCATAGAAACCATCTCGTTTTGCGGTTGCTCGTTTTCCCAAAGAATATTATAAAATCACAAATTAACATGTATTATTATAGGTTTTATCTATAAAAAAGTTATACAAATTCCTTTTTATATTGTCACTTCCTCGTTTAGTTTCTTGGTGTGTTTAATTTCTTGGCATAGACTCCCCGAGTTCATCGTTTGCTTGGCAAAAATGCAGCTGTAGATGGTTTCGATAGAGCTAAGTCGATCAAGAGTGAACGTTTTTTCGTAAATGTCTCTCTTTTGACTTTTCATTTAGAAAGTATGAAACGCAATCCTTGGTGACACCTGGTAAGGGAGTCGACTAGATTTTTATCCCTACATAATAATGTGGCTTGTTTGCAGACATTTCGTTATTTTCCGAAGACTACACTTTGATGTGCGTGCTAAAAAATCTTTCCCTTCTCGCCGAAGAGTCGACGTTTATTAATTTATCGCCAGGCAGTCTCTGAAATCCAATAAAGGATAGGCTCGACTTTTTAAATTGATTCGTGCGCGGCCCGGAGAGAGAAAGAGAAAGAACTTCAAGGTCTGCTGATAATTGAAATTAACGTGGCTCGAAAGTGACAAACTGTCATCAAGGTTCTATGTGAAAAAAGAAAAAAAATTTTTCGCCGCGCCATTATCATTCGGAGGACGGGAGTCCATCTTCATTCGAAACTGACTCGAGATTGTTACGTCACACTTTCAATCCGTCCTCCTGCCCAACATCACGTCTCTCCAACAATGCGCTCCAATCACTCTTGCTTTGTTGCCGCGGATGTTCCTTTTTCGCTGATTGATTGTATCTCCCCCCCCCCCCCTCGCCGCCTCCCTCTTTAGTAAAACCCGCCATACAACAAGCTCTCACCAACCTTTCACTCGATATCAATACGACATTAGTTCGGGGAGGGAACTAAAGGTCGCGCCTTTCCTCTAGCATCCATCCCGAAATGTCGACGACTTCGCGTGCATCATTTGTGTGTCCCGACCGGCGAGGGAAAATTTAATTTCGCCCTCTCAAAAACCCTAAATCAATCAGAAGACACTAAAGTCTCTTTCTCGATTTTCCCTATATTGCGCTCTCGCTGCAAAACTCAGCGCCTGCCATCTCGTATTGGCGCTGCCAAACTTTGCCCGTTCGATGCAGCGATTTTAGGCTGACCGTGGCGTGAGATTGTTTTTGTGATATCGCAAGGAGAAGTGGATTTCAGCGCGATCGTTTACTGCCACATTATGAATCAGCTTAACGAGCGAGTTCTTGTATAAAAATTAAAAAAATCGCCAGTTGAATCGGGAATCAAATTTTAACAGCAACTTCTGTGTGGCTGCTGCTGCGTAAAAATGAGCGAGGAAATGTATGGTTTGGGATTCTTATCTCAACGTACGAATCGCACTTCATTTTCCTTGGCATGTTCTTCTTGTTTGCACATATCGACATATTTAATCTTCCCAGAAAGGGAGAAAGACCGGGGCAAATACAATACGTTTAAATGTTTTGTTCGTCAGTGAAGTAAATTTCAATTAGTTCAGTCTTATAAATAAATGGAAGAATTTATTTTCTTTCTCTATTGTCCTCGAGTCCTCTTCAGTTCCATTAAGTGAAACGAAGACTTTCCTATGGAAAATACGTGTGGTTGCTGCGCAGAAAGGCTGTTTTATCATTAATGAATTATTATTAATTAATCACTGTGTTTTTATGCTATCCGCTTGGAATTATAGAGCTATAGTTATTATGTATTGTAGTTTTGTTCATACATTTCTGGATAAATGTAATGATGGTCAACATAGCGTTTGATTGAAATGCATAATTTGCAATTTCATCTGTAAGCGATTGTTAATTTTAAACCGGTATCGACGGATATTTAGGCATATTGTACGAACAATCGAAATCATGTTTCTTATCTTCCTTTTATGTATTACTCGATAGCGCATTGCAACATATTCTGAGTCGTTTTGTTTGATATTTAGCAGTTTCCGTAATATCTATTAAATATGTAAAATCAGCAAGATTGTTCATTTTAAGTGGAATATAATTAAAAATAAATGGTGTTTATTTCAGTCGAAAGAGTTGTTTATTAACGCGTGAAGCAAAAATGATAATAGAGCGCCATTCGAAAATTCGCATTATTGATGTAACGTATGTAAATCTTTTTTTTTTTAGCTGCCCGAGTGAGCGTTGCCGCCGCTTTAGCTAATCAACATTAAAAACCTTCTATGGCCATCTGGCGCTCAAAGGTTTTACTTAAGGTGCACATTGTGACCATTATTTATCTTTCCAAGAGTCTGGAAAAAGAATTATTTTTCCCTATCTAAGAACTTAATTCAGTCTAATGCGAAATCGTGCTTTAAAAAAAAAAGAACGAAACGATTCCCAAAACGTGGTGATTAATTCAAGAGTTTTACTTTCCGAAATTGCCCGTTATAAATAGGGGACGCTCATTAGCGAGGTCTTAACCCGAGCCTCGTTCTTCTCTTTCTTAGCAAACGACCGCTTTGGAAAACTTACCTCTCACTCCTCCTTAATAGTTCTCCAATTATGCGTTCGGTCGAAGTAAAAAAGAAAGACATCCATCCCTCTAGGACTGCGAAACGATGTCATCTTCTCTCAAATCCAAATCTCTCCTCGCTCTCTTAACACGTATTTGTTTACGTGCCCGGAATGTAAAGGTTCAAAGCGTCTATGTCTCTCCGTCGCCTTCTTTTTCCTTCTTCCATTCGTACATTTTTCTCTCTCGCCTCGAATTAAGCTGCTTTTCTGATTCCTTTCAACAAAAAAAAATCACTTCTTGGAAAACTCTTCACACACTGCCCACACAAAGATGGCGTGACGCGGAAGGTCCTCCCTTGCATTCTCGCTTTATGAAATCCTTTACAGTATCTCTCTCTCTCCGCCGAAAATAGAACGCACAAGTTAATATTATTTTTTATATTGTGAGGCCATATTTTTCCCCTTTTTGGTCCATTTAGCCAGGAATTGAAATTGTAGGTGCTTTTGAATTTTATAAATGATAATTTTATCGAAAATGTGACGCTCTCGGAACAGGATAAAGATGGAATATCTAATATCAGTCTCAATGAAATATGACTCGCGCATTTACACAGAATTTAGTCAAATGAGAAACGCAGTCATCCAGCGGAGCCTTTGAAACGTCATAAAAATCAATCTTGCCCTCAAAGGGATAGAAGAGAAAATATTTCGCCTGAACATCTTCCAATGAAAAAAGAAACGAAGAGGATGGCTAGGAAATAACATGGAAGTATAATAAGGAGAAAGGATGGAACTCTTTTGTGTCAAAGGTACGAGCAAAGTTATCAGAAAAATTTCGATGAGTTGAAAAATTATATATATATATATATATATATAAATGCTTAAGGAAAAGGAAGGGTAATAATAAAGGTAGCAACAAGGTGTTGGAGGAAGCCCAGTGGACACTTACCTAGATTGAAGAGCCGCTGGGGGTGCTGAGGACACACGAAAAACGCAAAAGAACAAAAACGACACAAAAATGGAGCTTTCGGGCTGACGCCCTTCTTCAGCGACGGAGAAACATATACTGTTTAAAGTGACACACTGGGGGGGGGGGATATGGGGAGGGGGAGAGGGGTAATGAGAGAAGTTCGGGGATAGGACACAACGTATCTCTACAGAGCATGAATTTTTATACTTTATACTGAAAGTACGGTATACTGAATATACCCATAAGGAGCAAAGGTCTGCACGGGCCGAAATCTTCGGCCCAAGCCCGGCCCGGCCCATTCATAATTGAGTCCAAGCCCGGCCCGAAACTTCATCCCATTTTCGCACCCAGGCCCGGCCCGAATTATTTTAAACTGACCCAAATTCGGCTCTACCGTGGACATTTTGTACATTATTCAGTAAACATATTCCCTTTATAAAGTATCTTTTTATGTTTTTAATTTTCAAAGCATTTCAAATGTAAACGTACTTTTAAAAAAAAACCTTGATTAAATACATTATGGTATTTGAGGGACTTATAAAAAGTTTTAATAACACAAAATATATTTCAAACCACAAATGTACGAAGAATACAAATTATGTCAATTTCTATCAGTATGGAAGACCAATATCATCTGCTCCCCAGAGCGAACTGACTACCAATGGAAATACAAAAGGGAGGGTAATGGGATAAGGTGTAGGGAATGAAGCTTTGGATGTAAAACTCCCAAAGATCCCGCTATCTCCTAAGGCAAACAGAACCCCTTTGATGGTGATATAAGTAGTTTTTTAAGAGATGGGGGGTCGGTAGGCATTCGTGGGTGCTCTGGTGGCGGCCTGGAAGATGTGTCGCTTGTAAAGGAGAGAATGAAGAACTTCCCCTAAAAGAAATAGTGAAGATGAAAGACTGTCTTTGCACTGTGGCACAAACATGAGGGGGGTCCACTGGGTCCTCAACTGGCCCGAACGGGAAAGGCGTAGGATAAATCGTCAAGGCCCAAGCCCGGCCCGAGTCCATTACTTTTCAGTCTTACCCGGCTCAGGCCCGGTCCACGGGCCGGGCAGGGCTCAAGCCCATGGGCCGGGCCCGGCCCGTGCAGATCTCTATCTGGAAGCATCTCATGGGGGGAGCGGCATTCTCCCAGGTCCGGCGCAAACCGAAACTGGCGATAATGAGTCTAACAAGAGATATATATCCTATAACTTAAGATTTTATCTCAATGCTAATGTGAAAACAAGGGTAGGGATAACTGATCATCGGTTCTAAATTTGTCAGCTCGGAAAATTCCTTCTTTGGGATTTTGGCGGCATTCCACAGAAATTTTCGTACTAAAGACAAAAGATGCCTTCAAAATTGGTGCAAACGACTTGAATAAGCAAGAATTGGTTATAGTTGATTCATTTACGGATGAAAGCATACGTTAAAACCACAAAAATCTTTTTTCGGGACCTCTGAATTTCATACGTAGTATTGAAAAGTACGTTAAGTTGAAGTACGTTATTTTGAAATATTTATACAGTTTTTATACGAGAAAATTGACGGGGATTTAAAAAAGTACGTTAATTTGAAATTTACATAATTTTGAAGTACGTTGTAACGAGATTTCACTGTGTATGTACGAAGAAATTCCGTATGTCTGCTTATTTCTTTTCTTTAAACCGAATGTACATTTACTTAGGTTTTACTGGAATATTTATAAGTTCTCTTAATCGACAAATAAACATTAACCTTGCGAATCTGAAAAGTATTTTATATTGAATTAGGTAATAGCGGAATTTCAATGGACGGAAGGATTCTGACGCTCTGAAGTGGGAAAGAGAGATGACTAAGGAGTGTGGGGTGAGGTGGGAGGTTGAATCTGTGTGGTGTGAGGTGATGCGTTCTTTGAAGTTTGGAGTTTGAATCAAGGTGCTGTCGGAGAGAAAATGATTTCGCGGAAAATGAGGAAGATATCAACCGAGAAAGGAAATGCGGTTGAGCGCCATCGTTTCTGCTGCTCTGTCTATTCTTCCATCTTCAATTTGGTACGGTTCCGGCGCTGGCGCGAATCTCGGTCAATATGTATATGGAACAATCTCCATCTCTCAGCGGGAACAGTATTTACGAACTTATGTTGTCATGTTCCTCTTCGTGAACTAAGCGGATTATTGCTTTTTTCTCAAAATTTATTTCCAGATCCTTCAATACGAGTAATATCTTGCAAATTTATTTCCGAAAAAAATTTTATCGATGCATTTCTACGTTATGGAATGACCTAATTACTTCGACATAGATTATTTTTTATTGGGATGCAATTTATTCACGGTATCTGCCTCGAGATTTTTTCAGATGGCTCAAAAATTCATTTTAATGAGGGAATTTCAAGAGCTAATAGAGTTGGGATGATGGGAAATCTCTCGGATCCATTGGATAAAGTTTCCTGTTCTGTGCGTGGGCGCATAAATAATGTCGTAAGAGCATGCGGATATTACGAGTTCCAAGTATCATTTGAGTCATCCATTCCTTCAAATTCGGCAGACTAAATGTCAAACGGCATATATCTCAAAACTTTATTTTCTTTCGTCGTGAGCAGAATGAAAGACTAAATGTCTCTCAGGGAGAGGCATGTTATTGGGTATAATTTTAGCTTTGTAGTAATATACTACGTTTCATCAAACATTTTCATAAGCGCGTTGATAGATTAAAAAGTTTTCAACTCCTTTCATTCTTTTGTTTTAAATTCCCTTTGCGGATGACACCCATCCGTGAATTCTCTCGTTTTCAATCTGCTTTGTTTTACTTTTTCTTAAAACGAAACGCCTCTGAATTTTAAATTATACTCCCGTGTAGGAAAAATATGTTTCCTCTCATTCCGTGAATGAATTGTTGTTTAATTTCGTTCCTTCAGTTTTTATAAATTTGGTAGCGTTTGTTCAGGGGCCTTCTTGTGCTAAAGGGAAGTGAGGTAGAGACGATTTGAGCCGCACCCGAGGGAATACCTTAGACCGTGGGACTTTCTCTCCAAACTGGTAACTCATTACGTAACCTTTAAATAGTTCAATGAGTTAATTAATCTGAAGTTAACCAGGCTAAACCTCGCATCCGAAACTTGGCGCGTTAATCAAATATGCAGGAGGCTGTCTTGGAGCTGTGTCGGGATAAAAACAAGCGGCGTCAGGCGTGCCCGAAAATTACTCTCAGATGGACACGGGGTTCGCTTTTTTTTCTCCATCCGAAGGATTTGGAAAGAGCCTACAAAAAGAGCGGGTACTTACTTTAAATAGTTGTACGACAAAACAACGCGTTGCAGCTTTCCTCTAAAATTACGAGGCACTCCGTTTGTGGTTGTTTAGCTCTGTAAAAGAAAGGGGGATTTTTATTAGTAAATGGCCTCAGTCTGAAAAGAGCTTTTAGGAAGGAGACACTAAAGCAAAGGAGTGCATCTCGATAGAAGTACATATGTGGATAGATAATAACTGGATCTCTCTTCCTTTCTTTCTTTGTCGTAACCCAGATATTTTTAATCCACGGCTTAAAGTCTGCGGGCCTGTTTTCCGCGAGGAAGCCATACAAATTTAAACTTCTTTTCTTCTACAGAGATTGAAATACATTTACAGTTTCAGAGGACGGCATTTTTCAAGAAAGCGAAACGTTGAAGATATGGCGTATAAACCAGTGGCGGGTATAAGGGGGAGGGAGGGGGGCGATCGACACCCCCTCCCCCCTTGAATACTCTTTAGGGGTAGCAAAAGAGGAAGCCGAGAGGGTTTTCATGCTGCATGAGGTTTTTCCCAATAAGCTTCACTGTGATAATTATCATACTATTCTATCGTGTTCCGTAGTTCATTATTAAAAAATAAGCGATAAAAATAAGTTTGACAAGGATTTAGAGTACAAATTAAAAATAGCCAGGAATGTTTTTAGATCCGCTCTTGGTATAAATCAGTGGTGCACAACTCAAAGTAGACATGGGCCAAAATCGCCCTTGATTAGACCTAAGCGGGTCACAATATATCTAATAATGTTGTCCGTAATAAAAATTTAAATATATTATGAGGATTTTATAATGACCATAACAAATTTAACTTGCATTTTTATGCAACAAAATTGAAGTGACAAACAAATATAATTTACGTACAAATTTACCTAATTGTAAATTTGATATAAAAGGAGCGAATCAGCTGCTTCGAGCGGGCCACACAAAATGTGTCGGCGGTCCGCATTTGGCCCGCGGGCCGCATGTTGTGCACCTCTGGTATAAACTATAGTGGTTGCGGCACTACCATCGCGACCAGTTTCTGTGTTCTTAGCGTTAATAATAGCGATCGAGGAATCGAACGGTCCAATTTATACGTCGCTAAAGCTTATCATATCTGCTAATATCGGGAGTGGACATTTTTAATTATTTTTGAAATAATGAAGTAGAATCCTGTAAAAATGGAATTTAAATCATCGGATATTTTTTCGCCTTTTGTTAATTTCAACGTTTGACTTACACCGCTCCCCGTCTCAGTTCATGAGGTTAAAGTGCCTCGAAAACTACCCTAAAGAGATAAGGAACATGATATAAATCATAGCTATGATGGATTTTCGTCCCGTCTCATTTAAAATGCGTCTTCTTCGTACTCCTTTTAGCGGCTAACGTTGCTGACTTATCCTCTTTATCTACTGAGAGTGTGCTGAGCAAACACACTAGCATGAACTGCGCGCCGTAGGAGGTTGATAGGAGATTGCGGGGGTGGAGAGAGAGGGAGAGAGAGAGAGAGAGGAGGGAGAGTGATATTAGTGCGTCATAGGGAGTAATCGAATTCCCCATCCCCTATGTCACTAAGCTCCCTCCTTGCCCCGCCCTCTCTTTTTCCATTCCACCCTTTCCCCCTTCTCCTTCTCCCCCATTCTCTTCCTCCTTTTTCTTCCCTCCTCCCAGTTTGTCTCGATCACCCGCGTCCAATTCTTTTCTTTTATATTTAGAGATAAGAGATCACATGATATTAGATTTCTAGCTGCTATAAGCTCATTTATTTGACGTTAATTAATGAGGACGCATTGAAACAACCTCCTTACAATCTCATATTGAGATACGTTACATCAGCGATTCTCCAACTTTTTTGTCTTGCGGACCCCCATTCATAAAATTTTCTTGTTTGCGGACTCCCTTTCTATTTTTCATATTTATGAGGACCGTTATATTGGATAAAAATAACAGTTTTGAAACAGAATTTTATATTTTATTAGCACAAACTTGTTTTGAAATAAACGATATACATTTTATTGGTTAATATTAAAGTACAAAGTATTCTAATTTTAAATTAGCAATAATATCAAAATTAGACTTTTTGTGATATGTATAATGTTATTTTGATGATGAGAGAAGCATTTCGTGTAATTTTACGCAGTTGAAGTCTTGCATCTGATTCTAGTTCGAGCATGTTTCGCATTTAACACCTATAGTGAAGATCCTAGAAAGAAAGAGTTCTGGGGTCGCCAATTTAACAAAATGAATCATTAAAATAATTAAAAAAGGTCGGAGACTACGGCGAGATGAATTAATTAAATTAAAACATAAATTCTCCTTAACCGTACTTTGTACGGTTAAGGCGTATTTATGTTTTAATTTAATTAAAAATGAATCATGGTAAAGTTTGTTCTTGTTGGGATGGGAACCTAACCCTGTATTTTACATTGCCTCAATTACTTCTCTTTCGCGATTTTGGTTTTCGCGGTGTTTTCCGAGAACGTACCCCGCCAATGATGAGGTTTACCTGTAACTTATATTTTTGAAAGATCTTCGCGCGGACTCCTGAAAATTAGCTCCCGGACCCCAGTTTGGGAAACACCGCGTTACATAATCTCTTTGACGGGAAAATGCAAAAATAATTCGTGAAAAGATAATGTAAGAGCGTTACGGTTGTACGTTGATAAATTTTAATGAGAGATTTGTGTTATTTTATTTCTTTTGAATATTTACGAAAATGATGTTAATGAATAATTTATCGGCATTAGTGTCGGATCACGAATAGACCGCAACACATGCTGCATGCTCTTTGAACGGGTCGATGCGCATGTTAACAGCTGTAGAAAATTTGAGTGCATTTCAGATGTAAACCGCTCCAATGTGACGACTTTATTTAACATGAAGACGTAGTTGAATATTTTTGTGAATTATACGTTGAGAAGAATTTGCTTTTCCCCTGGCACATTTGTTTATTTGTGTAAGATTGTAATTTAGTCAAGTTTCATATCTTTCTCTCACTATCTGAACCGTCTCAGGCGGATAGATTACTCAAATGAACAACAGCCGAGAATTTTAATATATAAGTATATTGCAGTTCCTTTTTATTCCCTTTCCCTATCTCTCTTCATGAAATGAGGCTTTTCCTTGCTCCTATTTCCTCCCTTCGTCACTTATATAGTAGGTACTCCTATGACGCAGGGGATATGCTCCTGCTAATAGGAATCTGCGCTAAAGTTTAAATGGGAAAAATGGCAAATTCAAATCTCGTCAACCGCATACGAAGGAATATCATCCGCGCTATGCTTAGTAATATTTTATAAACACCTTGTGAGCGAATCCGAGTAATTGAGGTGCGTGTTATAGGAGGTTCCGCTGTATAATAGACGTCCTGTTCCCTTCTCCTTCCAACCCCCTTTCCCCCACAGACCCCCTCCTCGTCCCTACCCTACATCCATCCCTTTCCAACCTCCTTCCCTCCTCTTTTGTTTCTCCCCATCAGCGAAAGTTTTTTTCCCCCGGTCCAAATGGGTGTCTTCATGCAGGGAGTGTCTTTCAAGGCAAAAGGAGGTAAAAAAAGTAAAAATAGGAAGCGAGGAAAAATGTGTTCGCTCCCTTACGTTCTCGTCGTGCCGATTCTCGCTCTTCCCTTGTTTTTTTATCAAATCCTCATGCTCCTTGATGCGCTCGAGTGTCGTATCTCATTCTGTCGAACGAAAAAATAATCACTTCCCGCCTTTTTCCTCCCTTTCCGTCGCTTAATCCTTTTCTTCTCTTCCCATTTCCTTCCTCTCTTTCTCATTGCCCCTTCTCACGAACTTTTCTCCTTCTCCTTCTCGACCTTCTATATAGTCGTTTTTATGGACGTCCTCCCATTTTTTCGACTTTCTTTTTTATTTTCTATCTTTCCCAGAGGGCGCCAGGTGTGAAAGGCGGCCTGCGGTGTTTTTTTAACTCCGTCGAGAAAGGCAGTAGAGAGAGTTGTGGCGATAGTTTTTGCTCGGAATCAATAAGTCATATTCCTCGCCCTTTAAGCCAGTGCCTGTTTTTGTATCTTTTCATGAAATGTATTCTTATATATCGGTTCGTTTTTGGCCGTTAGGCTTTTCCTCTCTTAAAAAATGGCGCTGCTTCCTTGTTATCGTGTGTATCTCGATAGTTAACTTTAAATTGGTCCTTTATTGCGATCGCGGCAGGGCTGGTTTTTTAAACGGATTATGCGTTTCTGAATGCTATTTTTTCTAATTACGACTTTTTTGTTTTTGTTTCGTTGAGATTTAAAAGCTGATCTGAGATAGCGGTACGGATGTTTCAAGGAGATAATTCATCTGGAACTCGTGGATCAATATTCAAACGCCGTCATCGGTAAACATTTCCGGCAATAAAAAATATCCCTTCCGCTCTTCAAAGAGCCATTTTTGCATTATTTAGGGTTTTCGCAGATGTGCGGAAGTACTAGTCGTTACGGAAAGTATCGCTAGAAATATAAATAATGGTAATAGCCAATGGAAGCTCTGTTTTCGTTTGATCAAAAGTAAGTATGTTCCCCGGTTATAACCCCGTTGCTAATACCGCGGATTCGGATATAACCTCATCATTCCATGTTAAACTTGAAAAAAATCCATTAGCCTACTATAGATTGATTGAAATATTTTTATTTGTAGCAATAAAATAAACTAACATCTAAAAATAATGTGGATCATAGCGCATCTCCACAAATCCGTGTTATAACTGGGGAGAACTGTACATATTTTTAATCCTTGCTAAGCTTTGAACGTCTGTTATTGTTTGAAGTACGTTCTCTGTTGTTTCGGTTCTTGTCGTTTCCTTTTCCAAAGGCGCATAATTTATTTTTATTTGGTTTAGATTTCCATTTTAATTGCAGGACATATTTTGGCTGTTACATTATGAAAATTTATGTATTAATCGTTTTTATTAATATCTCTGGACTAGATTGAGAGATAATATGAGAAGTCCAATTTTATAATATAAAAGATCGAACGTGTTACCTGCTCGCGGTATCGACCGATCTATGATAAGGGTGCCTTATCATAGATCATACACGTATACATTTTTACGTAGAAAACCCAATACTCTGATTACTTACACTTTCTTTTGGTTTTTATGTCAGGTCAAGTATTATGTCTAAGAAATGCGTGTTTTTAAAAAATAAAACGAAAGACTCGGGTCCTGATGGATTACATGAGGGTTTGTTACAAATTTGCGAGAATGGAGGTATAAAATGGTGATATAGACATATCACGAAAATATTACAAAAATGTTGGTAATTTGCTAAATGTTTTTATGGACCTGAAACTACTCTTTTGCCGTAAATTTACGGAGGAGGAGGAATTATTTCAGTATTAACACATCACCGCAACACCTAAATGAACTCGCATTTATGACAATCTGTTTATCAACGGTAAATTAAACAAATGTTGATTTTTTGCTCGGTTAAATCTTTGCGTAAACTTAATTTTAGTTTGTTCAATGTCTCTATGGTTATAATGTCGACCCATTGCAGTTTTACCGAAGAAGGATAAATTGGGGTCGCTATCATAGGATTGCCTGATACAATGTGTGAATTATTAATAATAATTAATAATGTTGGTGGTAGACAATTCTTTAGGATCTTAAAAAAATTCTTTTCGTTTCTTTTCAGGTAAGTGAATTTTCTAAAGAGAGCGTATGCTTGCCAGATCAGTAAGTACAATTAATTTTGTAATTAAATGCGATTACATGCTAAGCTACCGGGTTTTGGATGGCTTTTTCCCGCCATGTTTCCGTATTTTATTCGTTTGGACTTCTTACTGTTTAGGTCGACCATTATAACAACATTAAGCTTCCAAGAGTTTCACATAAGCGGGAGTTAATTGTCAGATTTAACTGCAACTTTATAAGAAACTTCCATATATGAAGAGGCGTGGCCCATTCATTTTAAAATTATATTATATCTAAGGCAGTGGTTCCCAAACATTTATTTCACGAATTGCTCTCAAAAAATGTATACAGCTTTCTATACAACCTAATTCGAAAATAGTATATTGCGGGAATTTATTGCAGCAATTTCATTGTAATGTGAAAAAACGTAATAAAAGAACAAAGCGATTAATGAAATATAATGCAACAAGTAAAAAGAATTCATTTGCTCAAAATAATAAAAATTTTGTGTTACCGTCAGCAGTTTTAATGCTTCTCGCGCACCACTTGTAAAGCTTCACGTATTTCTAGTGGTAAGCGTACCACAGTTTCGGAACCTCTGATATGAGATTCTGTTACGATATTTTGTTAAGCTGCGGCGTTTTTATTGTGATAAAATTAGTTGGAATTGACGGAGGTTTTCAGAAATTGGGCTAAGATGATTAAAAATATATCACGAAAATTATGCTAAAGGAATTGCACTGTATTATATGCTTTGTGAATTTTTATAGTCGGAGTTTAAATAATAAATTTTGGTAATCATACTATGCACCTCGAATTTATGATAGATATGTTGCGATTTATTGGAAGCCCCTTGTAAAGTTGAATCGGCTTCCCCGTATGTATTTGAAAATTATCGGCTTAGGTATACCAGGTATGCAAGAACATTGATGAGAATTTCAAACGCTGCCTTACAGTATGAACTTCCTTAAAACAAGCGACAACATGCTTGCGAAATATACACCAGTCTCTTCCACTGAGCCTAACAATAAGGAATTGAATCGGAGAGAATTTCGTGACTAAAATAAAGCAGGAAATTAAGTAACAGGTAGATTGGCTGCGCACGGCACTCGTCGAACGTACTTTTGCGTGACCTAAATCGTCGTCGACTGTCGATTATTTGTAAAAGACTTATTTCCCATTACGTCCGTCTCCATCGGACGAGGGAAAAACGGATTTAAAAGTCCGAAATCTTCTACAGGCCAAAGCCTTAAGTTGGTTAGAAAGCCTTCATCGATAGATCCATTCGCCATAATTATAGCTGTCATTAATGGAGGGAGGAGGGTGGGGAGGTGGAAATTAAGAGTTAGCGTTTAGTTAACCGAATCCGCAACGGTAGCATAAGGAGATAAGAGGGATATTACTAGGGAGGGATGCGAGAGAAATTAAGGTTTGGAGAAGCGAAATATAAAAACAAAATTGTAGGTGACGTTGACAATCGAATTACGGAAAACTCCGCAGTGTTCAGTTAGATCTTACGAATGGATAGACGGCGAACCAAATGGAACTAGCCGAAGCTTTCGTGACGTTAAAGGTTTACACACTGAGATACGACGAAGTTATGTATATGCACCTAACTATTTAATTCGAGAACAATTACAAATTAAATTAAACCAAAAATCTTTCTACGATTTGTTTTGCAAAGTGAGCCTTCATTGTATATAATAAAAAAGAGTTAAATGTTTCAAGTAATAGAATTTTAAACAAAAAACTCGTGTTCATTTAGTTATAAATAGAGAGGCATGTCCAGTAAAATACTCATATACTTTATTTTATCACGTTATCTATACCGAACAACACGAAAGTGGTTTTAACTCTGCTTCGGCCGATTTTTTTTGCTGTAAAGATGACGTAAAGACTACTTATAAACTATATATTCCACTCTTTGTTTTTGTTTTTTGAGTCGTGGATGAAAGATTGTTTTCAGCTCGTCTTTTTTGTATTCATTGTCGTAACTAATAAAACATTAATGAAATTCATTGGAGCCTTATAGGGGCGAAAATTATACTTTGAGCAAAACCATTTGAGTTCCAGGGCTCGCGAATTTGTCGCGTAGAAGGCGGTCTGTTTCGGAATTCTGCCGCTAGAGTTCCGCCATAGTTCTCCCATTAACGCGTAATTTCCATTAACTACCTAATTAAACTAGTTATCCTAAATAATGCCGTTGAATGGATTACACGAGGCTTTGCGACTCTAGCTCATTCGGCCGAATACGCAAATAATCTCCGCTTAACCCCTTTCCACTATGAATGCAAATTTGCGACGAATTCACGGAAGTCGTTTTCCTGCGAGGAAACTGTCGATTGGCATTTGTTTTAATGGCATTCGTTTCTAATATCTCCTTTGTCGTAATTTTCAGCAAGGAATACAGAAAAAATATACGTTAGACTCCCTAGTAATTTTGCACAGCGATTAAAACGCTCTCGTAACTACCTCAGACGAGATTTTACTTTTCCTTCGCAAAATCATTTAAATCTTCGATGGCGTCGGTGTTCACGTATTCGATTACGGTTGATTCTCTCTTATTGTCATTATATCTTCTTTGTTTTTACTGTGGAGTTGACAATCTATTTAGATAATTACCAGTTTTTCTTTGCAGTAAAGCTTCGACAATTGAAGTACTAAGCTTGTTTGTGAATTAAATAAATTTTCTGACGGCTCCAATATGTAGCGCTTCATAATTTGTCATTCTTTGCCTAAGCATCATACATCCGATGAAAATTTTATTTTCATATCTTATTTGAGCCTCGTGCCGCATCTTTTGAGATATTAGAACATTTCACATTTTGTATTTTGTAAAATTGTACCTATTGCTTCGTGTTTCAAGCGGTTAAAATAGAGTTTTTAGTAATTTTTGGAATATCACGATCCTCTTCATACTGCGGAATTTCATGAGTTAACTTTGTGACACGTTGATATTTTTTTTTGCAATTACGCGCTAACCTATTGCACTTTCTCCTTGGAAAGTTAATCGAAATGATATAATTAAAGGAAAGCTTAAGAAAAATGATGAAACTTACAATGTAGTAGTTAAAACCATATACCGTATATACATATAACCCATCGCCGCTGTGAAGGATGCTTGCTTGTTAAACAAAGCGACTCACATTTCGCACCTGTGCTAATATTTGTATTTCTCATCGAATCATTCTAAGCCTTCCACTGCTTCCAGTTATCTCTCAAATGCCTTCTTTTCCTTCCCTCATAACGGCAAATTCAAGTGTTTTCCTCTCCCACTTCCATCGACGGCATTTACTTCCATTGCTTGTTATATATTAGCCATCTCAAATGCCATCTTTGCTTTCACAACACTGATAATCTCTCACGATTGCGTAGTAACATGCTCATAATGTAAAACTTCTTCAGTTATCATTTTTGTATTTAACAGTTCTAATAAAATCTTCCGTTTTTTTGTGAGATCTGGTTGTGGAGGATGAAATGTTGATTCGAAACGGAATTTTAACTAAATAAGAGGTAACAGCGAATAATTGTTCACGGAATAAAAATGACAGATGTGTGACCAGGTTCGTTTTAACTATGTCTCGCATATCAGAACATATTTGCATGGATTAAAACATTATAAACTGTTCTTGGATTTCCCAGAATTCTATTTCATGGATTGCTGAGTAACGTGCTTGCATAACCATCAAATTTTGTCTTCAGCTAAAACATGTAATGCCACAACACGAAAAAAATCGATTTCCTCCGCGGCCATGAATCGTTAACATTCCTGAATAATTGTAGGTCAATTCCCGGAACATTCTTCGCGTTGCTTCGCGTCTAGTTATCCAGCCACGAGTGTCAGAACTTCGCGGCCCGAATGGAAAATCGCCATTTCGCATGATAAGGCTTCCTAAATTAGTCATTCGCCGTCCTTTTAAAGCTCTCCGGGATTGAGACGACTCCTTTGCGATGGAAGGTCGAGAGGAGGGAAGGGGAAGGACTCACACGCACTCTCATCCACGACACGCACGCACGCGCATCATTGTCCGCAGATCGCAGTAAATCTCATATCTCTTATACGGTTGCAGAATGGGTCGATCTGGATGGTTGCCAAGGCGGCAGATGGACGCGGAATGATCCCCGCGTTTCGAGTAATGGGTGAGCCAATGGGCGAGTCTCCCGCCTCCCCTCTAACAAAGCGTCCGCCTAGAAGTGTCGGAGAGAACAATAGGTGACGCGGAGCCATTGTCGGGCGGGGCAGACGCGTTTCAATAATTGATTGCTCGGAGGGAAACAAGTGCGGATGGAAAGTATTGCCCTTGTATGCATGTGTTCCGTATTTCTATCCGTCCCTTTAACCGTATCTTCCACTTCCTTTTCCTCTCTGTCTCCATTGCTTTCTCTCCCCCCACCCCCCTCTCTCTCTCTCTACCGAGTGGTGCCAATAATCGGAGGAAACCTTTCGGGGGAAAGTTGATTGTCGCTAAAGACGATATGGCCTGGAGAGTGGCGAGGATTTTTCTAATTCCTTTTCCATCATCGAAACGAACGAGTAGGTCTACCTTCTTGCATAGCGTTTTGAATAAGTTTAAAACTCCGTCGTAAACTGTGGAAACCATTTCTGAATTGCATGTATATTTTTTGCGATGAATTCACCTATCTAGTCTTATGCTTTGCAACTAAATTTGGCGTAACCATTTTCTATGATGCTTATATCGCGTATTCTACAGTTGTTGCCTTTAACAAGCGGATGGTTCGAAAAAGAGCTAATATCTGAATAACCGGAATTGTCTTTCAGTCACTGTAATGCCATTACGTCGTTAAAATATGTTGCTGTTTTATTGGAGCAAAATTTTTATTCTTAAAATTAAAAATGGTTAATGGTCTTCTAAATTATTGATTGTATAAAAACTTAGGCTGAATAAAATCTATTTTAAAATGTTGTTTAACATTTAAACACCAAGTTTCAATGCGGTATACTCGTGCGTTTATCATGTTACTAGCAGCCCGTTGCAGCTTCGCTTGCAAATAATCTAAATAGTTCGGCCCTAGGTTAGATCATCTTTGTTCCCTAATCATTTGACGTGTTTCCCTGTTTCTTTGTCTTTCTTGTACTCTCCGCTCGTCATCTTCACGGGCAATTCTATGAGCTGCCGCATCCCTCTCTCTCTTTTGCCTTCTCCGCTCCTCATCTTCACGGTCAATCCTGCGTGCTTCCGAATTCCTCTGTCTTTCCTGCGTTCTCCGCTCCTCATCTTCACGGGCAATCCTATCAGCTTCCGCATCTCTTTCTCTCTCTTTCTTACGATACTCTTCGTTTGATCTCTGGCTCCTCTTCCTTTCTCTGGCAGCTGCAGCTGGGCTAATAGATCTCCTTTTCACTGGTCTACCCCTTGGCATTTTTTAATTTTCTGCGATTTTACATCAATATATTAGAGCAATTACGTTATCACAATGTCACAGAGTTACTCAATACTAGTTTAATATCACGGTATATTCAAAGGGGACAATTTTTAAAATCTACCTTCCAATGATTATCGTTGCACCCTTATAGACGAACTCACAAACAGTCGCTTTCCTTCAAGTGTCTATCAACGACTGCTTTTAACTTCTTACAGGACCTATTGTAAAGGCGACATCAATTCAACCGTTTATTTAGATTATCAATGAAGAGAAGATAATCATATAATGTGTTAAAAAAAACGCGCGTCCCTATTATCATCTAATTTTTAGTGTATGCGTTAATAAGCATTATATATGTGTAATATGATGGTTCTAATTACAAATAAGTAAGATTCCAGCATTCAAACAATGAAATGCCTTGATTAAACCGTTAGAAACGCTTCCCATACGCAGTCAACAGAATAATTATCCTTAAATATTTACGTTGCTATTTTCATTAATTTCGATGCTTAAACAACATTTCGAAGCGGGTAACGCTTTTCTTTCGTCTATTTAAAGGTTTAATTGGCAGTAAATGAATCGGAGGCGACAATGAGAGTACGAAAAATCCGAAAAATTTTGAAAAAGAATACGTATTTCTGAAAACTTCGACCGTGTAACATATAGACATTACAAGAATAAGATAGTATAGAGTTTCAGCCGCCGAATAAAGTAAAAACGAAGAAAATCGGTCCATATTTACGTATTTTGATGAATGAATGAAAAAAACCTTGCACTCTGAAAAATCGAAAATCCCTTGTAAACTTATGGGAAAATATAATTGTCTCCTGGATTAGAACCCGTAACTTTATGACAATGAAAATATTTTTCTATGGAACTCCTAGTTTGTAGAAACAAAACGCAGTTTACCGCATATCTCTACGACAAACGGCTTTTGAGATACAGGGGGGGACACACGGACAGACAGACTAACTGACACTTGAGAATTATTATATAAAGATTTTGTTTTTTTTTACATAAAAGTCAAATCGCTCAATGATTTATGCAAGCTATGCAAAAACGAATGGTGTATAAATGGAGTACTCGATTCAGATCGTGATTAGCGGAATGAATGCCGTTTAGAAAATACATTAGTATGGCCTTGTATTTAAGATGAGCGTAGTGTTTTTTTTCAAAGTACGTTTATATTTTTCCGAGAAAACGAAACCCATAAACAGCATCGAAATGTTAAACCTGCCATATTGTCGATTACAGAGCTGTGAATTTTTTACGTCGTCTGGCTCTAATCGAATTTGTGGACGATTCCCCCCCCCCCCCCCACCCCCCCCCCCCCGTCTCCCGCGAAAAGTCGATACAGATGAGGTTTTCCGGATATTGAAGGGGAAAGGGAGGTTAGTTTATGCGAGAAGAGCGAGGAAAAAATGGATGGTGCCGCCAGTTGGAAACGGGGGATGGTGCTGGGTTGACCTCACCCTGAGGTCATACGGTTCTGGAGCGAAGGAATGCTTCATTTACAAAACAATAACGTGTGAAGTAATCATTCAAGACAGTGGAAAGGATTTCGATATGTTAACATAAAACTTCACCTTAGGAATGAAGTTAAACTCGGAATTTAATATATGAATGCAATTGAATCTCTTTTTATCATTCATTGCTTTCTCTTCCAAAATTTTCGTCGTAAACCGACGGAATTCGAAGTATTTTCGTGAAATGGAAGTACGAAAGGCGAAAAATACGACTCCTTGTGGCGTAGCATTCGCCGCGCAGGTAACGCAGAGTCGTCGATGACGTCACCTACGTCTGCGATTAAGGAAATCAATAACCGAAGATGATATCGTTATACCAGCCGCCTGTTACTACCGGAGTATTATGGCTGGCAGACCAAAAAATACGCCTATCTTTCAGCGGTTTAAAGTAGGCATGAATTGCAAATATTTCTGAGTTTTTGAAAAATAGTCTGAAAATATTCTCTACGATAAGCATTCGTGATGATGTGAGTCGTTTATTTTATCGTCCGATATAAATACAAGAAAACATGGCTGCGACCTTTCCTCGGGTTATTTTTTTATTTGATATTTCAGGATACATGTGATTTTTGAGTTTCTTCTCTTAAATTCATTTTTCAAATGCATAAACCTAATTTGTCGTTAATTGAAGGGACTTTTATTTATTCAGTTTTTGAGAGTCATCTATTCAGGTGATTTCTTAATTCCATTCCTTCTTGCATTTCTCTTATCGACAACTTTGTCTCACACTATTTTTCGCTCTGTTTCTGAGAAACAAGCAATTAATTTTTAATGTTAATCATGAAAAGACCCAGACCACTTAATCTTCTCTTCTATATATTGCCAAAAACACTTTGGAGGTGTTTAGCATCGAAAAATTTAGCTAATGCATCCTGGAAATGCCACAGCGTTTTTAGAATTAATAATTTCCCAGCATTGATTAAAATACTTTTTATGCTAGACATTACAATCTTCTCGGAGCAATAAAAACTTTAATTTTCAGGTTTATCCGCGGTCGCTTTAGTATACGTTTATTGCTGTTATTTTTCATTTAAATCGATGGCGCCATGTGTATCATCTCGTAGTTTTTAAAAATCTCTCTTTATTATTAATATAAAACAAATGATTTTGTACTTGGGAAGTGCAAAATGTCCTTATTCTTCTTGAATATGGAGTTGCAGCACATGAAGTCTTCTTCAGTTGAATTGATTTTTCTACTGATTTGGATGTGTTTTTCTCTAGAAATCGCATGCTCGTCGGGCCATTTCAAAGAAACCCTTGAGCTTTTCTTGTATGCTGAATCCCTGGAACTTGGTAATACCTTTAAAAAATATAAGAGTGTTAATCTTTTTAAATAAAGACTTTATGCCCTCCTTCCGAGAAATCGTGCGCGTCACTTAACAAATGACTGTTGCACGCCCACATCCGAAAATACTCAACACGCGTGCGTCGTGGTACCGTCCACAACATAATTGAGCGTGAATCGAAGAGTTTTGAAGCCGGGGAGGGTTGGGGACAATACCATCTTCACAACCACGATTAGTGGCACACACTGATACAGTTGCCAGTGGTGCTCAAAAGAGGCGGTGATGTCGAGAAAGAGAGGGAGCGGAGGTGAGGGGGAGGTGATGTCGAAGAGGGCGCTTCGCCCTCGGGCTGCTCCACGACGAAAATTAACCCTTAGTTGGCACAAGAGGAGAGAGCGTGGAGGGGTTAGGCGGAAGGCGGTAAGGCACATAATGTGCACGACAGACCGGTCTCAAAGAGAGAGAGAGGGGGGGAGGGAGAGGGGAGTGGTAGGGGAGGGAGAGAGAGAGAGAGAGTGCGTGTGTGAGTCACTCTAAACCAGGGGTGCACAACATACGGCCTGCGGTCCAAATGTGGCTCGCCGACACCTTTTTTTTGTTTGACCCGATTGAAGCTGGGAGTAACTCAGCTAGTTAATTCCTTTTCTATCAAAAATACAATTACAATTTGTAAGTTATATTTGTTTGCAGTGGCGTACTGATAGCCCCCGCGATGCAGGGGGGCCCCGAGATTTAGGGCCCCCCCCCCAATCGTTCAAACCGTACTGACTAAGATATCCATAGGGGGGGCCCATATTATTTGCCCCCCCCCCCCCCCCCCCCCCTCCAGATTTTCAGGTACGCCACTGTTTGTTTGCCACTTCATTTTTGTCACAAAAATTGCATTTAAAATTTGTTGTGGCAATTAATAAATCGAAAATAGTGTAGTTAAGTTTTTATTATGGACAAAATTTTCCAAGTGTGGCCCGCTTAGGCCCAATCAAGGTCGATTTCGACCCGCGTCGCCCCTGCTCTAAACCCTCCTTCCTGTGATCTCGCTCTCTCTCCCTCTTTACTTCGATTCTCTCCACCGAGATAATACGATAGATCGCACCCACTCACGCCCTCTTCTCTCACTGTCTGTGTTACTCTTTCGTTCCCTCTCTCTCTTTCTCCCTACGCCCCCTCTCTCTTTGTACGCTTTGTCTTTCTCTGGGCATCCGCCTTTTTTTCTCTCCCTCTCTCTTTTCTCCCCTTTTTCTCCTTCCTTCTCTCTCTCTCTCTCGCTTCCTCGCAACCCTTCTTTCGGGATAAAAGCAAGGACGCTTACAAACGCGCGGTACTGTTTTTACGCGCATCCCTCACTTCTTTTTTTGTCCCAATTCCGGTTTTTTTCTCTCGCCCGCCACTTGCCGGGTTGTGAGGAAAGGGAGTCGGGGATGTTAAAAGGATGGGGATAAGTGTCAAATGAGCTGAGAACTTTTTTTTTTGGAAAAGCTCGTTCAAACAGGGTGAGTTTTTTTGCGTTGGAATGTGTTCTCTTTATCACGTATTAGTTCCCACTTGAAATTGTACTTGTGTTTGCATACGCAAGTCATACCTGAAGAGTATTTTTATTTTTATTTTTGGGTGTTATTATATAATTTAAAAGAGGATTCTTAGTATATGTAAGTGCTTGGATCGTCACGTCGTTGAAATTCTACCTTTATGAACTAATTCTTTTTGACACAATGTTCGCTTTTCAAGCGCTGTCGCTTAAAGAAGTGTGTTATGAGCATATTTCGATGATACCGCTCACGAATGCCTCTCTTGTCGGCACAATGATCGCACATTCTATTTGTATCCGCGGCGGTAGCCAACGCCCTACCTCCTCATGAGCTTCAACGCTGTCCGCAGACTGTCCCTGCCAACTAACTCCAAAAATTTTCTTGATTTCTTCTTCCCCACATCGGTCAGGTTTATTTTTAGATGACGGCTATATATAAATCGCTTCAAGTGAGACCGCAACAATTCGTCCACAAAGGACTACAGCTTGTTCGTGCGGCAAAGAGATGAAACTATACCCTAAACGACTTTCTCTAAATAAGATAAACTTATTTCTTAGTATAAATAAGACAAATAAAGAAGTGTGAATGTTAAAGAGCTAATGAAATCGCGTGCCCATGAGGTTCATGGCATTCTCGATTGATGAATTTTAGTTCCCATTAATGACTGTTTAAAAAGAAACTGGAGTCAAAAGACGCAACTGTAACTGTTACTGAACAATCATTAGTTTATTTTCGTGCATTTCAACTTCTGAGCATAAAAAATGATATCGGTGGGAAGCTATTATTGTTAAGTCCATTTGGTGTCCGACTTCAGTACAAATCGATGATGTATGTGTTTGTATGAATCGGTCATTAATTCATTGTAATTCTACCTTACGGCTGTTTTTAGTCAGTCCCGACTCAATCAGTGCCATCCAAAGTACTCCTCTCCAAGTTCTCGTGCCATATTCCTTCTTTCGTTGCATCTAATGTAACTTTCTCCTTCTGTCTCTTTGCTTCTTTCCTAACACTCTTCCTTTTACGAATTATTGCACTATACGGTTTCCTTTCAAAATTTTATATTCTCATATGAGTCGGTAGAACACGAAAATAGGGTGCAAGCTTCTATCAATTTATAGAAAATCCTTAGGCAGTGACCGTAATACCCAGAAACCATCGGTCTCATATTTATTTCGAGTCTTATTTTATTTCAATGGAAGCTTTAGCTTCTGATCTTAATCCGATTATGGCATTAAACGCTAAGTTCGTTGAAGACGCGGCGAAAACATTACTTTTACCTTCGTTTCGAACTGGCTTTTCGTTTTCCCTTCGAGTTCACTCGGAGGAATCATTGCGTTCGAATAACGAGAAGCTTCTGGAATACTGAGGAAACGGAGGAGATTTGGCACCGAGCGGGGTTAAGGGTTTCCAAAGGGAGAGATCAAATGAAAGGGGAAGGAGGGGGGAGTAAGGTAGAGAGAGTGGATTTCGGACAAGGGGATGTGTTACAAGAAGTGGACGAGGGAGAGATTGTAAGAACGGGGTGATGTAGAAGAGAGGGATTCGTGGAGCGAAACGGGGAGAAAGAAATGATGGTAAGCTGAGTTGAGCATTTGTAGGGAGTGCTAATTACCATAGCGGCTAGAATGCCATTCGGAAAGGGCGTTTCCTAAGAAGGGTGGCAAATGAGAAAGAGAGAGAGATATGGTGTTCCTCCCTTCCCCTCTTCTCTCCGTTTTCTGCAATCCCTCGGGGGATGCTCGCATACTTAGGCAGGGAAGTTTTAGGGGTGCGGCAACTCAAAGGGGGAGAGAGGGAAGGCAGTAACATGAGGCTGCAATGGAACAACGAAACGGCGTGTAGGGAAGATGCCTTTCGGTGGGAACTCGTGAGCGAGCGGCGATGGCGACGAGGAGGGATGCGGATAGGCGGCGGCCAAAGGGCGGTTTGGAGCGAAGTGGAAAACGGGCGATTCGGAAGAGAGATAGATAGATATTGCCGGACTGACTGTTGCGAAATCGTTTGATATTCTCTTTGGCGGTCATGCGGAATTAGTCGAGGCGGTCGAGAGAGAGTGGTGCGTTTCGGGGATGTGGATGGGTCGGAGAGAGGAAATGGTCGAGAGGAGAGAGGGGGCATCGTTCGGATGGGCGTTTTATTTTTATGGTTTTTGCAGCGAGCCGGGAGTGAGACTTGATGATCGCCGGGAGTGGTGCTTGTGTGCGGGAGCTTGTAAGCCTTGCCTGTGATGGCTTGATTGCGGGTGATTTTCTCGTTTCCCGTCGTGACGTTAATCGTTCGTTTGAAACCGGAAAAAAAGATACCCTCGGAACGAATGAATTTTAAATCGAAGATTGACGGATTTAGCAGCGGTGGGAGGTGAAGTTTCTGCCACTTTGTTTAGTTTCTCAATCTAATCGCCGGGAGAGTCACGAAATGGCATTTTCGGAGACATATTGCGCGATAATGCTCGACTGATGGAATTTGATATTTTTCGCTTTTATATGGTCTAAAATAAGCGACTTTTGATTGAATAAAGGGCGTCGTTTGTGGATACTCAATAAGTTATCAGATTCAATTACTGCTACGTTTCTATCGTCAAGTACAGGTTTACGGAAGTTATATTCTAGTATAATTCGGACAGTAAAATTATTACCAAGAATTTTACAGTACCTTTATGTTTCAGTGAATATTGCAAGTCTTATTGACAAATTCCAAAGGCATATTTTCATGAAAATCAACTGTTATTGCAAGTGGTATATTTATATCTGAAAATGCGGGAGTTATTAAATAAACATTAGAACAAAGATTTGATTCTGAGAAGCTTATTACTTTTTACTTTCTCATACGAAGTATCGAGAAAGTATTGTTTTCGCGAAAAAATTCGACCTCGAGATTTTTACGGAAATAGACGTTTTAGGTGTCGCTGAATCCGAAAAAGTGGTTTTCGCAATGCCGTCTGTCTGTCTGTCTGTCTGTCATTGGCTCTGGAGCATATACGGTAGAGCGAAAATGAATGAAATCTCGTACTTAGGCATTTTATATTACTGAGCAGAGTATACATAGAAATGGTTCACATTGCTCAATAATTAAGAGTAGTTTATTCTACGTATTTTTAACAACAATCCGATTTTCTCGAAACGGCTATAACGATTTTGATCAAATTTCGTACAGTTACTTGAGTTTACGTCTTCAATAATGCTGCATATTTCATATTTATCAAAAAATGAATATAAGGCTAGTTTATTCTAGGCAACTTTAACAATAATTCGATTTTCTCAAAAACGGCTCTAACGATTTTGATCAAATTTCGTACAGTTACTTGATTATACATCTACAATAATACTACATATTTCATTTTTTTCAATGAATGAATATAAGACTAGTTTATTCTTGGGCAACATTAACAAAAATTGGATTTTCTAAAAACAGGCTCATACGATTTTCATTTTCTAAAGATAAATAAACGACGCATTAGTATATGAGAAAGTTTGTACAGTGTATGTTGTACCGATTTTTTTTACTGAAAATTCGGAGCAAATATTTTTTCACTGCAAACATGTTATTCCCTCGGAAGCAAACTAAATTTGTGCGAGAATTATTTTGACTGCGATGTAATCGTATATATCCTCATTATTGGCCACGAGAGATATCAAAAATTCAATTTTTCGCTCTCTCCGCACCAGCATCCAAATCGTATTCTTTCTCAATCGACGTCGAATAAGAGCTTGACAAAATAATTAACTTCGAGAACCCTTCGTCCGTAATTTCTCTTCCTCGCCACTTCACACATTTTTTTATCCTTCTCATTTTTAATTCTTTAATCATTCGCGTCGATTGTTTTGACGGTTAGGGGAATACAAGCAAAAAAGTTCGCTCGATTCCTTTCTCTCTCTCTCTCGTCCGACGACAAGACTTTAACGACTAAGTTCGCCCTCTTTCCGGGAAGACGGTGTTAAGATTTTTAATTTCTTAACAGAGACCGAATAAAAGAATCGGGGACGTGAAATTAAAGCGAAGGAAAAGAAGAAGACGAAGGAAACTCTGCGGTGTGGCTTCTACATCTTCATTCTCCCGCTATCACATTTCTTTTCACCTCATCCGTCTCTTTCCCTTCCTCTTCGTAACCTGGATCCTTATCTCTCTCTCTCTTCGAAAGTTTGATGGGGTAAAAAAAAACGAAAATTTGCATTTCGTGGCTGTAAGAAAAGGGAAAGAAGGGGGAAAAAAAGATGCTTGGGGTTCCGAGAAATCTTCCATTCACCTCCTTCCTCCTCTTTCAAATCCCTCTCTCCGGAGCCGTAGCTGCGGGAATAGGATGGGGAGGAAGAAGAATAGGAGGAAGAAGAATAAGAGGAAGAAGAATAGGAGGAATAAGAGGAGGAGGAATAAGAGGAGTAAGAAGAATAGGAGGAATAGATAGATAGATACACGTCTTTATTCGGGCGAAATTTAAACCATAAGGTCCATTCTTACATTTAACCCTTAATAAGAATAGGAGGAAGAAGAGGAGGAATAGGAGGGGGAATAGGAAGAAGGGAAATAGGAGGAGGGTAAATAGGTAGAGGGGGAATAAGAGGTGGAGAAATAAGAGGAGGAGGAATAGGAAGAGGGGAAATAGGAAGAGGGGAAAATAGGAAGAGGGGAAAATAGGAAGAGGGGAAATAGGAAGAGGGGGAATAGGAAGAGGGGGAATAAGAGGGGAAAGTAGGAAGAGGAGAAATAGGACGAGGGGAAATAGGAAGAGGGGAAGTAGGAAGAGGGGAAATAGGAGGAAGAGGGAAATAGGAGGAGAGAGGGGCGGGAGAAAGCGGTTTTATATGCTGTTGCATTGTCGAAGAGTTGAGCCGCATAACGACAGGAGGGTATCGACGAAATAAACGACAAAATATTAGCGTATTAAAGAGGATAAAAAAGTCGTATTTGAGAAAAAGAGAAAAATGCGTGATTGTGATCGATGACGAAAGAACTTCAAATCTGCTTTATTGGATTTGAACTAACAGTTCGATCGTATTGGTTTAATTCTGTCGTAAGATCAATGCCTTACAACAAAAGAGCATGGTTCATTTTGAAATCATATGCCTTCTTAAGGCGACATATATAAACTTACTGTTAAGTAGAAAAAGGATTTAAAACTTTCCCGGCGAATATTATTAGTGAATCGTTCTCGGGTTTCACACCGGGTGATGTCTAGAATAGAATTCTATTCTAGACATCGCCAGGTGTGAAACGATTCACTAATTACTGTTAAGTAGGTTCGCATTGCACCTCATATAGGCAAATTTATAAGATTTTGATTAGACTAATACTATATTTTATTTGTAATATACACGCCAAAGTACACGATAAATTGTCTTCTATGGTTACATCAAAAAGGGGTCTTTTTTTGTCGCAAACGGTGAATGCGTAATGATAAAACTGTTCTTTATGAAATGCCATTTTTATCAAAAAACAACATCCATGTAACAGTAGAAACGAGGCAATGTTAGGGCGAGACGAGGGAAAGATGGTTCAGAAGCTAATGGCAATAGGAAGGAAATTGCGCGGCAAGGGAGGGAGAGGAGGAAGGAATAAAACAAGCCGGGGTTGAGGGTAGCACCGCCGCTCCCTTGCCGCCTTCCTCCATAAGTTTCCATAACGTTGAGCTCGCTTTCTCTCTCTCTCTCTCTCTCTCTCTCTCTCTCTCTCCGCAGACAATGGATTCCGCCAGAGGGCCGAAGTTTTAACTCGATATGAAAATCGTTCGTCGAGTTCGATGTGGGAGTGGTGTGGGGGTTCTTAACTGTTTGGGTGTAACGTAGGAGGAAGGGCGGAACGACAAGAAAAAAAGGGCACCGGAGGAATTTTTACCGTAGAAAACAAAAGGATTTCCTTTCTCTTATAAAAGAACCTCCGACCTCCCTCCCAAACGCCCTTGCAGCCTCCCCTTCTGCGCGATATTGCCGGCTTATGTTAGAAAGGAATACGCGGACGATATGAGAGGCGGCCGTTGCTTGTTTCGACCGTGTTCTACTTCACCGACGCGACGGCCGCTCTACGATGGTTTTCGTGAGGTTTCGGAGATGTGCAAGAAGTTTAAAAGGAGAGAAGGAGAAACAAATGGAAGAGAGGGCATTTGAGGGGAACGAACGCAATTCGGCCATTTCGGCACCAAAGCAATAAGCGATAGAAGAGGAAACTGTTTCGTCGGTTGAAAATTTTTGGCCAACCTTGCCTGTTTTGTATCTTATAGTTTTCTGTTTCTGTGAGTTTTTAAGAAGAGTTTTATGTTGGAATCAACTCCTATGTGCTATATTTTCATGGAGTGTTTTGTAAATCAAGTGTAAACTATTTTTGTTTTAAAGAGTGTAATTTTTATTTTATATATTGAGTTAAGGAGTTTAAATTGCTCATGGGTATAAGTACTAATATATATTTTATACTATAATAGCCCAGGTCTGTTGGTTGGTTGGTCACGCTTTCACGATGGCCGATATAGTAGAGAGTTTTAACAAACTTTCCGAATAGGTAGAAGATTGAAATTTGGCAAGGATGCTTGATTAACATATTTTAAGGTAATGACGGAAATATAAATCTCCAAAAAAGTCCTGGGTTCGACTTCAAGGAAGACATTTCCATTTTCCATAAGGTAACGTGTAAAAATGAATTTTTTGATGCGCAGCCTTTTTTATTGTTTTGGAAATTAAAATTGGAAGGTATTAACCTACAATCTTCGGATCCGAACCATTTTGAAGCAAAAATTACAAAGTTTCTTATTTTGTTCATGTTTTTCCACCTATATTTCGAAATCGCTCACTTTAAACGTTTAATTCACACAGTTTGAGGGAATCTAGCCCTTTTAAGGGGATGTTGCCTTGATACCAATTATATTGTTAGACCTCAAAATCCTATTGTTGTATCAATCCTTATGGGTGTAAGCGTGATTTGAATGCTTTTAATACGAGAGAGAGAGGGGGGAGAGGTAGAGGTGGGAGCGAGAGGGAGGGGGATAGAGGGAAGTAGAAGGGGAGGGGAGAGGGAGAGAGAGGGTGTGAGAGGGGGGGGGGGGGAGAGGGAGGGAAAGAGAGGCAACTATTTTAACCCTTAAATGGTATGGTGGAAAATACTAACACTCCCGGTATGGCAGGGTCATTTCTGACCTCGTAATTTGTAAAATTATAAATCTCTATTTAACTTAAATGAAAATTTTTTTCTCTTGAATTATGATACATTAACTATTTATTAAGAGTTATATGCAAAAAGGAAGTAAAATATTGTAATCGTTTTTACATTATAGCTATTTATTTGATACTGCTACAATGTTTTTGCGAAAGAAATTATACAAACATTATGGCCCCGAATAAAAATAAAAATCCGCATACACTTATATCCAGGGCATTCAAATAGGTCCAAAATATAATAATAAAAACAATTTGCAACATATTTCACAGAAATGAAAATTTTGACGAGGAAGTCCTGTGTAGAAAATTTAGTCCTGGCTACAGTTTCTGCAGACCGTCTTTGTTGTGCTGTGCGAGAAGATTCATTTTCAACTTGAACTCTCGAATGTATTGTGCTTGATCACAGATCAGTTTTCCTTTTCTCTGAAGCTTTGTGTTGAGTTCATTCAAATGAGCCATAATATCGCTCAAAAAATGCAAGTCGCATTGCCAGACTCCATTTTCAATTTCAGAAAACTGCTCAATTTGTCGTTTCTCAATAAGAAATTCTCGAATTTGAGGAAGCAATTCACTGAATCGTTCCAAAACCTTTCCACGGTTCAACTAACGAACATTTGCAAAGTGCACGAGGGCTTCAAAATCACAGTCATCAAGGTCTCTCAAAGACTCCACAAACTGCCGATGAATCAGAGCACTGCCACTGCGAATGTAATTTACAATTTTGACAACTGTGTTCATCAAATCAAGCAGGATGTCTGTTCCTGCCATTTGCGCGCAAAGATTTTCCTGGTGCAAAATGCAATGGAATGAAGGCAAAATGGTACTGTTGCCATTTTCCTTCAAATGCTTCTTCAAAAGCGAAACTACCCCAGAATATTTTCCACCATGGCAGGCGCACCATCGGTTGTAACTGAAGCCAGTCTTGTCAAATCGAGTTCAAACTTTGTCACAACTTCCAGAGAATTTTCAACGATATCAGTTCCACGAGTTCGAGTCCTCAGTCCACAAAGTGCTAAGAATTCTTCATGAATCTTCAAGTCGGTGGATACAAATCCAGCCCAAAACACAAGCTGAGCAGTGTCCTTAACGTCAGTTGACTCATCCAACGCCAAGGAAAAACACAAACAGTTTTTCATTTGATCATTCGATTGCTTTTCAATATCTTCTGACAATTCCAACATTCGGCGAACATCAGGTCTGCGACTTAGTTGGAGATTCTGCAAATTCTGCAGGACATAATTTTTCGTCTTCGATTCATAATTCAGCAGCAGAATTTCCATTGCCGAGATCAAAATTGTCGGTAGTTGGACAGATGGAAAAATTTCGGGCAATGGAATGTCCGAGCCGTTCGCTTTCCAAATTCGCAAATAAGTCGCCAAATGGCCGACCCTTCGGCCGCCTGTGGCTTTTACCCACGTTGCCCACGCCTTGGCCCGGCATTGATGAGCGTAAATTCATTCTTTCGCTACACTCGAACCGAAAAAAAGGAAATAAATAACGGTTTTTAGTTTCGGTTCGGTTTCAGAAAATTTATTTTTTCGGTTCGGTTTCACTCCGGTTTTTTTCTGTTTCCTTCCGGTTCGATGCCCTGGTTTGAAATGCACTGACGAAATCTCAGTTGAAGAAAGATAAAGAAGTAGGTACAGGCCTTCAGAATGCATCATCCAAAAGGCAGGAAGTGTGATACGTACTGTACTACATACTTCACTATGTGTGTCATGCTTTCACATTCCGTAGGCCTGTTGAATCATATGAAGATGGAAGAACCCTTCCGAGTTTTCAGGACAGGCCGGAAATATCAGTATACGCATTTTCAGCGTAAAAATTTTTTTTCAAGAATTTTTTTCATGAAATTTTATTTCAGTATCATGCCAGGTATAATAATCCAATTCGCCACACTTTTGTTGCCAAATCGCCGCATGTGTCCAGTGGCGAACGTATTGCCCATCCCTATGCTCTAACGGTATGGCAGGGTCAGATCTGACCCTGTACGCGTTCTAGCTACCTAAGGAATGCACACCCGGCAGTCAAAACCCGCACACTTCTATGTCTACACAAGTACTGAGAATACACAGATGGACGACAACAACGAGTGAAACCTGGAGGAAATAAATTAAATAAAAAATCAGTAGGGTCAGATTTGACCCTGCCATACCATTTAAGGGTTAGGTGTAACTAAAGATAGCTCGTCAACAACAGAATATTCACTATAAATGTTGTATATGGCAAAATATTTCATATGTAAAAGGGTGATATTAATTATTTTAAATGAAAATAATAATAATTATCTATCTATCTATAATTCTTCCGTTGATATTTCAACGGGTATTACACTAGTGTGTGTATATATATATATATATATATATATGTATATATATATATATATATATATATATATATATATATATATATACTACGGAAGAGGAAAGGTAAATGAGGATATTTAGGACAACTAGGTGTTGAAGGAAACCCAGTGAGCACTTACCGGAAGGAGAGCCGCTGGGGTGTTGGAGAGACGTATTTGTAGAAGTTATTGGAGCTTTCGGGATGATCCCTTCTTCAGCACAAGATATATATATATATATATATAATTGTCCTCCACAAATTACAACGCAGATGAAACTAGTTATTGAATGGATTCCTTTTTAGAAAATTTGTTGTGAGTTTCCAGCTGAAAAATTGAAGGAAAAAATGACTGATTGTATCAACTAATGTAGGCAATGAATATAGCAAAATCTTCCGAGGGAGATTTTGAAATGGCTGGTGTTGCTTCAACAATGGATTCTAGAAGAGCATCCTTTTGGAAAATAACTTTTTTTTTTGAGAATGGGGATGAGATGCACTCCCAGGAATGGATCTCGAAAGCATTATGGAATGGCAATTCTCTCTCTCTTTATCCCTCGAATCGATCCAAAGATTAACTGTAATGGGCTTTGGCCGTTGGTTATGTCTGCGAGGGTTCGGCGGGAAAGTGGGATGGCAGAGAGGACCGTGGGAAGGAGGAAGAGGGAAGAGGTTGGGGGATGGGAAGGGATGGTCGGAAGAGGAGTGACCTGGCAGGGGAGAAGGACGTGAAAATGTTGCGTGCGTCGCTTCCCCGGCGTGGGTGGAATCCAAAGGCTTATTCAGGATCCTCGAAAGGGGAAGAACTGCTAAACCGTAAAATAACATTCTATAAGTTCAGCATTTCACAGCGACCGATCAATCACCGAGTCTTTCCATCATTTTTAATGGAATGTTTACGTTATGCGGTTTGGGATTATGATTCTTTTTTCCCTTGATTTGAAATCGTTCTTCGGTAACCGAGTTGTTTTTGCGGAACCGGTTGCGAAAAAAAAATTCATTGATACGTGGAATATGTAACGATTTGTGGTAAATTCATCGTTTTATCTCAAAAGTTTGTTTGATGGCATGTATTTTTCTATTCGTTTCCTTTTTCAAGAATCCTCGCATGAGTCGGACTCGGAATTTGGTTTAAAAGATACGCAATATAATCGACCTTTTCGCCGCGGTTTTACGGTCTTCAGAATAAAACAAACCTCCCGTTCCCTCCCATGTTTAAGACCGTCGTTTTGAGGTCGCTCAGGATTTAAGGGCGCGGTGGAATAGTAACACGTTTAGGTAGCGATTTGGGGTTTTGCGATGGGGACTTAAGTGGGCCTTTAGGGACCCACCCATGGAGACGCATTTCTTGAGACGGGATCAGAGTACCATTACAGATTGCTTCTCCGCTAGTGCGCCTCCCTTCCACCCTCTTCTCCTTCGCATCCTCCGGTGACGTCTGGGGACTCTTGTTTCCATGGAGATATATCCCTCCAGCATCCTTCCTTTCCCTCTCTCCCCCCTCTTCCTCCTCCTACGTACCCTTCCCTCCGTCTCTAGCCATCCTCGTCTTCCTCGCTATTGTTGCTCCCGTAGTGGAGTGAGAGGTCGGGAGGGAGAGCTAATTGCTGGTCACCATTTCCCGGTTTGCAGGCCTCGCTTGCCATCTAGTTTCCTCGCCGCCATTTTGAGTCCGTCCTCCCCGCCTCCCCTTTTTCTCTCTCCCTCCTCCCTCTCGCGTTCCCCCTCTGCAACTACCGCAGAGAGGTTTTTCGCTTCAAGTCTCCGGAATAGAAGTTCACGCAACTGCCTAACTCCTCGCCTTTATTTTATTTTTTAAAGGCAGCTGGTGGGAATTTGAGATGAGGGCGGGAGAGGGATGCGGGGGAGGAGGTGGTAGTTTTCCACTGAGGATAAAAGAACCTCCGCAGTGTCAGAAGACTTAATTGGCCCTCGCTTGACGTTGAGGGTTCTAGGAATTGTGTCTTTTTATATCTCTCTCACTTCCCTCTCCAATCGATTGTTTCGAACCTCTCTTCCTCCGCGAACTCTATAGATAAAATACCTTTTCTCGCACGAATACTTCGCTGTTGAATGTCGAAGGTCAGGTCTATGGCGTCCGAGACTTGGAGGCAAGTACGTCGTGGGAGTTATTGCAAATTATAATGGGGATTAGGACACAACAACTATTCGTATGATTTAAAGATTAATTAAATTGGAGAAAGGTGATGAGTATGGAAATGAGTGCAAGAAAAGGCTATTATTGCACATCATCGGTCCTAGTTAATAAACACTGATGAATGCTAACGCAGGAATCATTGTGAGATACTGGAGATTTGAGGATTGGAGTTGAAGACTAGAATATAAAGGAAAATGGAAAACCACTTGAACATGCTGAGCAGCTTAAATGCCTTGGAATCTTAATAGCGAGAGATTCGAATTACGCAGATTAAATCTGGGCAAGGATAATGAAAGAAAAACCTGCCTTCAGCAAAAATAAGCATCTGTTGACAGGTAAAATAAGTGAAAAGCTAAGGAAAATTTTGGTGAAACGCTAAGTATGGAGCATCGTCTTTTGTAGGGCGCTTAAGAATAATATTATTTAAAATATTTTGGATCGTGAGCGTGGTTAAACGTGTTGAAAATCAAATTCTGGGATGAAGTAAGAAATAAGGAAGTATGTATTAGGAAGAATGTGAGAGGAAAGGTAACTGATAGGAGATAAGAGGGTTGGCTGGGTCGGGTATTTCCTTAGATGAAGCTGCATGATTAAAACCATGATTAAAGGAAAATTCTAGGGCAAAGGAGGAAGGAAAAGGATTCAGCTATTAGACAGTTTAAAGAGGAAAGGGAGTTACCAAGAAATGGAGAGTTGGGGAGGAAATGGCAATGTGGAGACCTATAATCACGCACCTGTTTGCGGAAAGGGTACTAATGATGACGATTATTAGGGTCTGAATCCGACTGATTTTAGCGAGCCCCTATCGTCGCTGTATTTTTGTAGTTTATTTTGGTTTAAGAAGTACGTTTGTATTTGTATTAATTTACTCATGCGTATATTTACGAACTCATTGTTAGTTTTTAAATTATTTATTATTCTCTTGTTTTCGGTATAATTTAAAATATTGTGCGCAATGGTTGCATTTGAGAGCAATGTAATTCCCCTTTGATTCATTCAAGTTTTTTATTCGCTGCGAATGATATTCATGCGATTTCAATGTTTAAGCACACACAATATCTGTCAGTAAACTTTGTTGAAGAGTCGTGCGCTCTGATTTCGATATTTCATATAGGTAAATAAATGAGCCAAATGATTAACTGGATTCGGTTAGAAAATTATTCTCGGAGAGACTATTTACCAATCCTGAGCTAAATTACAATTGTTAATCATTCGCATAATCATTACCGTTGACTCAGATTTAGAGAGGACTAATTCATAGACGTGGGAGTTGAAAAGCCGAATAAAGTCTCACTTTGATCGGACAAGCACAATCGAGAGCGTTCAAAGCGCTGGACACGGCGTGCCTCGCAAAAAAAAAACAGACGAACACTGAAACAAAATCTGGGAACGCCCAGAGTGCATTTTAAAAAGGGACTTTTTTCCGCGAAAAAGTCAACAACAGCCATTGCTTTGTCAGAGAGGACTACGGACATCCGGAGATAAATAAGGCTCTTTTTCCCATCGCGACTCTATTTGCGTCTCTTTTTTCATCTCCGCTCGATAGCTTTGAATTGGGGTGAAAGGGTGAAGGGAAAGAAGGGGGTGAGGAGAAAGAAGAGGGTGGGGACAACGAGGCTAGACTCGAGAGGCATCTATACTATAATATAGGTGTGTGTGTTTTTGTAGAAAATCAGAAATTTTCTTCCAAAAAGGAATCCGCTCAATTAAAAACAGCTGCCGGGTGGCCGAGGGCTTACTGCGTTTTCGTGCGTGAGGAACGACTGAGGATTTTTGAAATTTTTTCTTCTCTTGTGCTAACGGAAGCGATTTTTACGGCTGAAAAATATGGTTTTATTCCTCCGCCTCCTCCAGAGAGAGAGGGTGGGTGTATTTCGTTAAGTATCCCTCGACGGAGCTCGATTTTCGCGATCCAAATTACGACACCTCGCTAAGCCAAGCTGAACTGCCAACTGAGGCGCAAAGGAAATGCTAATTAAGGCTCTTGATTTAAATCAAGTCGTATAAAGATTCCGGTCGCGAAACTACTATTTTTTATTGAAAAAAATAATATGAATCCCGGAACCTGTAAGGCAATTTTATTTAAATTTGAAGTTACATGCGTACGGATGTTTGCCGCTGTATTTTGTTTTCCGCTACGGCACCAAATGCTACCCCTCGCGCATTTACGAGCGGACATAACACTAAAAAGTCGAATGCTTTATCTAAATTGCAGGGGATTATGGTGCAGACAGGGTTTCGTGCGCAACTGTAAACTACGTAATGTGTTAGCTAAATAATTAAGGAAACAAATACTCTTGATATAGATGCGTTTTATTTATTTTGATGGCCGTAGCACGTAAAACTGAAGTAACAGCCTTCAAAAATCAAACTATACGCGCCGTACTTTCGCGGTTTCTCTTCGTGAAACGATTTATACAAGAGTGAAAAGCATGTTAAATGTTACTAACCGCTCATATTATAAAACTTAATTACGCAGTATGTACTCTTTATTTATTTTCGTAATTCATTTATCAAAACTCTTTCGGTACAAACAGTTCGTATAGGGAAAAAATATGGGTAGTTAAATTCCCGGAGAATTTTGAGAGAAGATTTATTACCAGGCTCCAAAGCGATCAAGGCCAGGCCTTGTTTTTATTTGGGATTCACGGCCAGCTATATGTCATTTCATACTCTCTCTTTTTTTTAAAAAAAAAGGTACTGCGAAATAGGTTTTTCTTTCCTATTTTTTCACCTTTTCTCTAGCGGCGATCATTTCGCCGCTTATAGTGACGATGATGATGTGGGAGGCATCGAGTGATCTCCACCATTTATTGGAGAGAGAAAAATAAGCGACTCGTTCCACGGATCGGATGGAGCGTTCTCTCTCTCCCTCTCTTTCTCCCCCCTCTCTCTCCCTCTCTCTCTCTTCCTCTCTCTCTCTCCACGCTTCTGTTTTTCATCGGCGGCCTCATTATGAAAAGGTAAAAAAAAATGGACGCCAATCTTTTCAAATTTTGAAAAAAATAAGCGTTTAATTTTCGTACGCCCCAATGGAGGAATTACTTTTTTTCACGATCGCGGAAAGGCGCCGTTAACAATACTCTCGCTGTTCCGTGCTGAAATATTATGAAATAATAACTCTGCGGACCGTGCTGTGATTAAATGAATAAATGAATAAAAATAAAAAAATCAATATATATATATATATAATGACTTTCTCCCGTGATGTTGTCCACTCGAGTGAATAATTAGTGGGCCGAAAATTCTGCACGTAGTTAAGAGCTTCTTTCACTCCCTGCATTCTATCGTTTCGCCGTGATTATCGCTGTTCACGTTCTGCTGCATATGCCTTTAATTTCCCCGTCTCCTCTCTCGAGTCTCTCTCTCTCTCCCTTTCTCTCTCTCTCCCTCTCTTCCTGTACGCGTTTTCTTCCTTCCCTTTGCCTTGGCGAATACATTTTTTTGTTCTCCTAACGAACTTAAATTCCCACTGTATCGTCGTATCTAGTTCTCTAGCGCAATAACCAAGCGCTCTCTCCTGTGCTGTTAGGTAAGATTTTGTTCGTCCCAAACGATTTGTATGAATTACAATTTAGATATAACAAAGTACCATCATCGTTGTCAACGGAAACATATTCTATTGTCTCTTATTAAAAATAAATTCTGCGACTTCTTAGCGTTACGAATGTTACGTAAAAATCGAATATGCGAATGCGAATGTTACGTGAAATGGCGATAACAGCGGTGCAAAAATTGTCATTGTGTTTGCAGAAATTCGGGTGACATTTTAAGGCAGGTATGTAAGCGTAGATGCTGCTGTCGCTGTCATTTCATTGATTTCTCACTTTCACGCCCATAGCATTAATTTGATTGTTTACTCAGTTCGATGAATATAATGATGCCGTTTCTGTTTAACTGATATGCTGAAATTATGTCCAATAGGGACGATCGGATTAAATAATCTCATTAACAAAATATTATTAATCAAACATACTGCTTTGATATACGTTAATGTCAACATTACAAGCGTAATTCAATCCTATATTCACAGTTTCATGTCGAATTAATTAATCTCAGAACACGTGATCTGATGTAAGAACTTTCCCTGACTTTAAGCATTCGGAAACTCTTGCTAGCGATTATCGGTGGCTCGAGAAAGCGGATTTCGCATAAATCGATTTTACGTTAGGATTTTTTTTTTACTATTGAGCTCTTTGGTGTGAATAATAACTGAACCGTCGCCGTAACTTTTTCAACGCCTGGCTTCTAATAAAGGAAATGTATATAAAATATATTCCAATGCAGATTATGTTTATCGGCCTCTTTTGTTTGACTCTGAGGCGCTCCTCCCCTCCAGCATCTTTTACCTTTCACTCTCTACTATGCCTTTCCCAAACAGCGATAAGCTTGTTCCCCACTTTCTTATTTTTAATGCGATTTGCATAATTCACGAGCATCGCTGATTCTTTCCGGGCTGCGGGGTTAACGCTCGCGACCTTTTACTCATGAGCTATCAAGTCTCTAATTAGGGACCATGTAAAATATCTTTCCTGTGTTTTTTCTTCGATCGACTGAATCTCTCAGCAACAGTTGGAAACAGAATAGTCAATAAGATTTTTCCCTTGTGTCACGCATACAAAATCGAGAGATTTGACGCTTATTGTTTTTAATTGCTTCTAATTTTTTAAAGAGAGACTGCGTAGACTGCTTACTTTATTGCGATCCCACTGAAAAGGTAGGTTGACTTATTGAATCTCCAGGAATCTTGTTTTTCGTTTCTGCATTTTGTTTACGTAGGAAATTTCCGCTTTATTTTTGTCCATTGTGTTAACGCGACGAGATCGTGGAACTTTTGCCGCGTGTCTGCCATTGAGATTCGTAGCTGTGGCATAATTCTAGAAGGCGGTCGTCTTTCTCACCCCGATCCATCCATCCTAGGGAGTTTGAATTCTTCCATTTCCGTTCCAAGATAGGTCTTATTATCCGTATGGCTGGTTCTTTTAATTACGCCGTTCGCGTGATGCACTGCGAAAGTGCAGTCTCTCTCCCTCCCCACTAGTCCGTGGCACTTGCCATTCGTGATTTCCACGCACCCTCACGTTCGTTTCCGCTTTCGTCCTCTTCGTCTTTGGCCACGGCGGACACGGTGGATGGGTTCTATTTGCATAGCCACTGCAGTTGTAAGCAACACCAAAATGAATCTTTATAAATCACAGGAGGAATTGTTAAAAATAGACGAATTTCGAGGACCCTACGGTACTTTTTTTACTTTCTCATATACGAATATATTGTTATCGCTAAAAAATTCGACCTCGAGGTTTTGACGGAAATATACGTTTCGGGTGTACCCGAGTCCGAAAAAGTGGTTTTCGCAATGATCTCTGTCTGTTATTGGTTCTAGAGCCTAAACGATACAGCGAAAATGAATGAAATCTCGTATTTAGTCATTTTATAATACAGAATAGAAGCTTTGAGGAAATGGTTGACATTGCTCAATAAGTAAGGGTAGTTTATTCTACGAATCTTTAACAACAATTTGATTTTCTCAAAAACGGCTCTTACGATTTTGATCAAATTTCGTACAGTTACTCGAGTTTACGTCTTCAATAATATCAAATAGCTCATATTTCTCCAAAAATGAATAAAAGGCTAGTTTATTCTAGGCAACTTCAACAATAATTTGATTTTCTCATAAACGGCTGTAACGATTTTGATCAAATTTCGTACCGTTACTTGAATATACGTCTACATTAATACTAGGTATTTCATTTTTCTCAATGAATGAATATAAGGCCAGTTTATTCTTGGGCAACTTTAACAAAAATTGGATTTCCTAAAAACAGGCTCATACGATTTTCATTTTCTAAAGATAAATAAACGACGCATTAGTATATGAGAAACTTTTATACAATGTATGTTGTACCGATTTTTTTGTAGCTCTCCGTCGAAGTGCCGTTAATTTTCCCTACGCGTCCTTTTCTTATCAAGAAATATAATTTCTATGGAAGTGATAATTTAAACTAAACGTCGTCGAAAGTATCATTTGGCTTTCTGAAAAATAACGGAAATACTTAAGTACTTTTCATATAAATCTTACCAGTTATATTCGGCTATGATTTTTCTGGTGTTTGCTGTGTGGAGAGTCGTCCAAGCACTGAAGAGGGTCAGGATGTGAATATCAATGGGGGCCCCACGATATTAATATTTAGAGTAATAACGAACGATTTAAGGAGCCTCAGTTTAATGTTATAACTTTTACGTGGTGGTTCTTTATTGGAAATCAGTTTGCAAGTGATTGTTAGTAAACGTTTTTGCAAAATTTGCACTCGATACTTGAATAATTGAGTAATTCTGGGGCCCCCATTATTCGCATCCCTCTTTGATCGACCCTGGCTGCTTGAATTCGGAAAATGATTAAAATACCGTTATTATTTTCCCTTTACGAACCGATTGCCCTTACCTTCTAGTCATCAAAATAGCAGACGATAGGAGTATAATGTGCGCTTATGTACATACACACACAGCTATATATTTTCCATAACTCTGCAATCTCAAGCCTCTTCACGTCCCGCTAGTTTATTATGCACATTGTTTTATATTCTCATGGATAGAGATGTGCCTCAAGATGCCTTTCGCAATGATAAATGTATGGCCCTTATAGGGAGACATTCAGCACCTGCCCCATTGGAAACAACATCCGAAAACCGGATGTTCATTCTTATTCGACTCTCTCCATCTCTTTCACTTTCATTTCTCTCTTCCCTCATCCGCTCCTCGACTTTATTTCCGTCTCTCGTCCATTCTTACGTTTTCTCTGGGCTCTGCAAAATCATCTTCTGGCCCGTGTCGGCGTCCATACAGCGCAGAGAGAGAGTTCTAGGTGCGGTCGGCTCATTTGCAAACCCCGGAAGACGCCGGGGCCCCTTCTTTTTGCCCCTGTCTGGCTCATTTGAATGGATATTGCGCTTCCTACGTCTTCTTTTGTCTTCGTTGTTCGTCGGTTTTTTAGGGCTCGTTTTGTGCTCTCTATGATTTCGACGACGGTAGCAGAGATTTCGTTTGCGGTGCTGTTTTAGTTTTTTCGAGGGCGAGAAATGGGCGAAGGGTAAAGTGGATGGAATTCTTTATCATTTTCTGGTGTCGGGCGGATTTCTGAGTAGGATACTTATCAGTAATGTGAATAGACATTGTAAGATAAAAGCAAAGGCAAGATGAAAGAAGGGATGAATCATTTCCAATAGAATAATTGACTGAAGTAACAATCGTTGCAGATTTTCAAATATGTTTAATAACTTTGCGAAAGATATTTAGGAAGGAAAATGGAACCGTATTTTTGTTCAGTTAGTAGTACTAAGTACGAATCAACAAAACTGGAGTACGAAAAGTTGCCATAACTCAATATAAACAACAAGATAGGAGAAAACATGAAGTCATTGATACATTTACGCTTTCAAATTAAAAATTTTCTTAAACGTTCATAGCTCTTTATTTCGTATTTAGTCGTCTTTTTGGTAGTTTTATTTTAGTATATACCAGTGATGGCGAACCTTCTAATGCCCGCGTGCCAGTATTACTGAAATCGTTGAATCTTTTCCGCCGTGCGTGTCACAAAAAAGCCCTTCATTTTTTTGCGTGCCAACTAAATTCAATTTGTAATCAAGACATAAGAGATTGCAATTTGTGACCATAAAACTAGTGTTTACAATAGTTAACTAAATAACACAAATGTTTTTGCGGCACTAAATCAGTACGATAAATGTTTTGATTGATTTTTGCCTTCCGTTGGCGTGCCAACCAAAATCGTCTTGCGTGCCACTTATGGCACGCGTGCCATTGGTTCGCCATCACTGGTATATACAGTCTATCGAAAATACATACCTTTAACCGCCATACTTTGCGTATAATATTACATTAAAATCTTGTCCTCGAGATCTGTTCTCTTAAAAAAAATCTCTATAGTTTCTTTTGATCTCGACTATTCATATCAGTAGTTGTACCATTAGTAGTCAAAATATTTTTTCTGTCCCTCAATGCTAGTCGTATTGATTTCCCCCTTGTCAAAACTCCTTGTTGTTATATTATAGAAATACGTACAACATTTTTATATTTCCATATTCAGAATTCCTTACGCGATAGCTTACATTTCAAGTTTCTTATCCCTTTATCCTTTCTTTATCTTGATCCCATAAAAATCTCTCGCCGAGTCATTTTCCTGAATGTTATTTTTCTCATTCTAAACTGCAATGTCGATTGCAATCATTCAGTTGAAACGGACGCCATTGTGTCCGTGGGTGGCCATTCGTTCTAGATTAGGTGTCCTTCGCACTTTTTTATTCCTTAGAGCTCTTCTAAATGTGTTTATATACGTATTTTGTCCCATTCCGCCTTTCCTCTAGCGGCCATTAAAAAAAGTCCCCGTCGTTACCAGCATGCAGTGCGCCCGACGCCTCGGAGTTATGGCTCGTGTGCGGAGAAGAGAAGAAGAAACACTGAAAATTTCCTTCTCCTCCCTATTTCTCTTCTCCTTCTTCTGAACCTCCGAGTGTTCTTATTGGTGCGGTACTGTGGACGCCTACGCCGTCCTGGAAACGGAGTCATCTAACGTTTTTCATTTTTTATGTTACGCATTTATTTTTTGAAGAGATCTTGGCCTGGGTTTTTTTATGGCAGATTGTATTGAAACATGGCGCAGGTTGAGAAAACTCTGTTAGTGGCGCCCTGATAGCGTTACGCCAAAGTCTGTGTTTGCGGAAAGGAAACGAGAGAAATCGTGTTATGAATGTTCATTCGTTCTGTTTTTATTTTTAATTGGAGAGGTTAGTCGCAAATGGTGTCGTTTCGAAATGGGAACGGTTATGTTTTCATATACCTTCAGGAAATGGCGAATTCCAAATAAAATTTCTTTTGTAATGTCGTTTCTTTCGTGATGTGAAACGAGAAAACAAACTCGCCTCAGTAAAATAATTATCATTCAGCCATCTCTGCAGTATTTCGTAATTAAATTATATTTTCAAATAAAATTTCTTCGGCTTAATGTCCTGCTTGCCAAATACGACTATTATTCTTGTTTTGCCCTAATTTTTATCTTGATATTTTTATTATTTGATAAATTACACGTTATTATTTATAAAATGAATATCATAGTTTTATACCTCTTGAATACTACCCAAATGTACGTTGGCATTCAATTTAATCAATTTTTTTCTGCGATACATTTAGAAAATTATGAAACTTACGATAAGTTGTGAAAAGTTAGCATCATCCCGTGTCGCAGATGCGCCAATTTCTTCTTTTTTGTTGAAAACTATTGTCTTTCAAGTTTTCTTGTGTTATTTATCACACACGGGCTTCATTGCGCTAATATATTCTGGTTTTTCTCGTTTGCGATGCGATTTGCGAAGCCGAACTTTGAGCATATTATCATACATCATTCTTTAGGGACGCTTTGGTCGAGTCAGACCATTAACGAAATGCACTTAGGCCTCACTACTATTTCGGTCTCTCTCTCTTTCGCAAAACCAATCGCTGATCTGTCCGAATTTTTACGTCCTTTATTTCTTTCAGATATCACGAACGCGCGCGCACATTCCTGAGCAGTCGTACATTCTCTCGTTCCAGTTTCTCCTTATGAAAAGAAAAGTCGATCCGGCATATCTGCGCGACGAAGGTAAAAGTGTCGTCGAGGACTAAAGAATCTTTACTTATCCAAAATATTACTTTCATCGCACCAAAAAGTTCGCGCACATCCGAAAATGCTCCACCGTTCCATTTTTCAACTTCCGTTACGCGAATCGGCGTTCTCTTGTTTTTTTTGCGTCCTTTCCTGCTGCGGAATCCAAGCCGTCGCTCGCGTTCTCGAGGCGGCGGCGGAATTTATACTTGCGTCGTTTGACTCACGAAAACGATCTCTGCCACAAAAAATGGGCATTTCCGTAAAAAAATGTTCCATCTCTCCTTTTCCTCTCTTTTTTTCCCGGATGAAATGCACATTATGGGTATCTGGGTTTTCCTTTATCTCCCCTGCGACTCCAACCACCCAGACGGCCACTAATCATCAGATTCTCAGCGTTGGAGGAAAGGAGAAAGGTCAAGAAAGAGGAGAAAGGGTCTTTACGTTCACCTACTACTATTTTATAACTGTGCTGCGGGATGCTCCAGATTCCCTATGCTTAGGAGACGAAGGGACGTAATAAATTGAAATCGCATACTTATCCTTTCCATAAAGCTTTCCATAAAATCCTTTTATTTTAATTTGACTGCGCAGATGCCGGCGGCGGGCTATTTAAATAATCGGAGGAGTAAGTAAAAGCAAGTGTAAGTAAGATCTGATACACATTGTCCAACGTGGAAAAAGCGAGTTTTGTCTACTATTAGGTTTGAGTGTTAGAGAGTCTAATTTATTGATAACTGCTTGAACCTTATTTATTTATATTTATTTCAAATATCTCGTACATACGTGTGTGAGGAAGCAAATAATCAAAACGTTCCAAGTATTTTTATATTTTCCAGGGATTCGTGGATTACCGAAATTTCAATTTTTTATTTTAATTTCATTTACTAACAAATATTGGGTTTATATTAAAATATTATTTGCCTACAGATATATGAAATCCATGATTCCACTCGAGGGTAGTGGATTTTCATCGATTGTGCATATTGGCACATTTGTTTAAAAAAATTGTTTGTTTGAAGATTTTAGATATAGTTATAATATCGCCTGGTCTTATATAAAAAAACAAATTATTAAATTATGATTTACGTGAAATTTTTTACTGCCAAAATTCTGCTTCAGACAATTTTGGTAAAATTCATGACAAAGAAAAAATATGACTCCTTTTCGTTTTACAGTGCCATAAGCGACGGACATTGCAGTGAATCAAAACTCTTTGGCGTTTCCTTAAGATTCGAGTTACAGGCGCTAGACACAAACGCACCCATGGAACATTCTCTCTCCGTTATGAAACCAGGGAACGGGCGATCCAAAGAGTAGGGCATCCACTCCTTTCCCCTTATTTTCTTCACCTGCACTCTACTACCTCTCTCTCCTTCCTTCTTTTGTTTTAAGTTCGATGGCGTCCTCAATTTCGCACATTGCCGTTGTTCTTCAGCTTCCTCATCACTCCTCTTCCTTCGGTTCAACGATCCGTTCCATCAAAATCGTTTCTGGCGGATGTGGCGTCCTCTGTCTTCATTTCCTTCTTCGCGGAATGGAAACTGTGTGAAGCATTCTCACTGAAACGGGTACGTCCATTTTTTTCCGCATTTTCTCTCTATCTCTCCCCTCCCCCCCTCCCCTTTCGCGCTTCTTTTTTCCTCGAGTCGTCAACGAATGTTTTGTTCCTCCGATTTTTTCATTCGAATGTCCCCGGTCCAGATGAAAGTGTTCAAGTCGGTTAATGGAAGAGCTGGGAAATGAGAAAGTTTTCGTTGCGAACGATGTCATTCTTCCGTTTTTTTTGGTCATGTGATCGCCTGGTTTTGGTGTCGAGGCTTTTTTAAATATTATTATGTGTTCGGCCTGAATCTCGCTGTCGTTTTAGCTTAGTGCTAGATCGCGTTGCGTTTTTCGATTGTTTTATTTCCCTTCCTCTCCGTGCGTTGGCGTGCTTCGGCTGAAACGGTCGAATCGTCGTGTTTTTTCACCGCACGCGTCGGAACTGGGACTCTAGTCTCTCCATAATATGTCACCAAGGTACCCAGTCGCCAATTCGCTTAAGGCGGGTGCTGCTAAATGAATTTTATTTATTTATTTTTTGAACGAGAGTCTGTTGAATTGGGGCAGTACTGTGAGAATATTTTGGTATTTTTACAAGAGCATGGACTCGTAAAATGGTTTCCGCTATTATGTTGTAGCCTGTTTAGAAACCGTAGTTCTATAAATGAAATTCAGTCATCAAATGACGACATTTTCTGTCTTTGAAGCTTTTATCACAATGAAGTTCCTTCTAAATCTGTAATGCAATCAAACTAAAATTTTATATTTTTCAAAAGTATGATTCAATATCTGGCATATAGGTGGTAAAATTCAACGCCTCTCAGGTGATACTGAAATAAATTATCTACCTTACCTTATGGCTCGAATCCAGTATTTGATTACGGCTAATCCTCTAGTCGTAAAATTTCCGAGTAAACTAGATGCCCATTCCAGCTACAAAGCGGCTTAGTAGATAGAAATTCTTTGACTATCGACTCAGTGAAATACCACTGTGTAAGGCCTATTTGTTGCCGAAATACGCATCTGCTTTATGCAACCATTTTATGGCCGTGGAAGTTACCTTAGTTTACTGTAGTCAAGTTACTATTGTGATATAAATTATACTACTTATTTGGCAAGATTTGGTCCTGGATTTCTGGACTTTCTTCTTTAGATTACCAGAAAATTTTTAGAACGAGCGATCATGATGAGATTTATAAAATAAATAACATGTAATCACGATAATAGGCGTATGAGTTCATTTATCTGCTTGCTGCAAGATATTTGTCTTTCGGGACGAGCAAAAAATGTATTGCATTCATAAAAAATTGGTACAACATACATTGTACAAACTTTCTCATATACTAATGCGTCGTTTAGTTATCTTTAGAAAATGGAAATCATATGAACTGGTTTTTAGGAAATCCAATTTTTGTGAAAGTTGCCCAAGAATAAACTAGCCTTATATTCATTTTTTGAGAAATATGAAGTATGTAGTAGTATCGCAGGCGTTAACTCAAATATGGTACATAATTTTGTCAAAATATTTATAGCCGTTTTTGAGAAAATCAAATTATTGTTAAAAATTCGTGAAATAAACTAGCCTTATATTCATTTTTTGAGAAATATGAGCTATTTGGTATTATTAAAGACGTAAACTCAAGAAACTGTACGAAATTTGATCAAAATCGTTACAGCCGTTTTTGAGAAAATCAAGTTGTTAAAAATACGTTGAATAAACTTCCCTTAATTATTGATCAATGTCAACCATTTCTTCATAGCTTCTGCTCAGTATAATAGCATGCTTAAGTACGAGATTTCATTCATTTTCGCTCTACCGTTTAGGCTCTACAGCAGGGGTCTCCAACCAGTCGATCGCGATCGACCGGTCGATCTTTGGCCCTTTTAAAGTCGATCGCTGAATCTTACCTAAGCGCTATTACTTTTTATTGAATCAAGTGAGAAATGTTGAGCCGTTTTAGAATATGAACTTACAGTTGGAACTTTTTTATCTAGCTATGCAGGTGATTTTATAATCGTTCAAAAATTACGAGCAATTGGAAATCATAAATCAAATAAAGATATCTCTCGATATCAGTTTTCGCAGGGAGACGCGAGCGTATCGATGTTTATCGACCCTGAGTATGCTTAAGTGTTGCTCGATGCGTGGTGTTTCAATCGCGAATTACTGCAAAAGGCAAAAGTTTGAGGTTAACTGCGACTTTATGTGTAACTTGTTTAACTAATTCAAGTTATGTTTTGGTTGATTTCTTCCGTCTGTATATTTATTTAATAGCCTTTCTCTTCAACTTCTAATAGCTTAAAACTTAGTAATACATTAAATTATCCTGGTGGATAAAATTTTAATAAATTTTATTGGAACTAAAATATTCTCTTGTACAGAACGAAAAATCGAATAGAACTTTATTCGAGCTTGTTTAACTCGAATAAGAAGTTGTTTGCGATTAAATTGGATTGACGTGTTAAGCAGAACATTGAAATGTTATGATGCTGGTTTCGATGTGTCATAATGTTTGGGAGAAATTTGCGAGGATCCCCCTCCCCCTCTGATCAACAGCGTTTCTCGTATCAAGGCTCATTCCACTGGGTCGATCCTCGGCAAATTTACAAATGAATAGTAGATCTTGGGTGCTGAAAGGTTGGAGATCCCTGCTGTAGAGCCAGTAACATACAGACCGACAGACGGCATTGGGAAAACCACTTTTTCGGACTCAGCTACGCCTAAAACGCATATTTCCGTAAAAATCTCGGTCGAATTTTTTCGCGATTACAATACTTTCTCAATATATGCAGTTCGTATATGAGAAAGTAAAAAGGTCCACCGTTTTTTTCATTGGAAATTGCTATTCGATTTTTTTTCAAGGAGCAGTTCTCGTTCCCGGAGTTTGAGTGTTCATCCTATCTATCCTTCCCCTCAACGCCCATCTACACCTTAGTTCGAGAATCCCACATAAAGTCGTGACCCCAATAACTGTGGGATAACCTTCCCGTCCTATCGGTTGAGGTGCTCAACTGTCCTCTCAAATCACTCTTTTCCCTCACTCTCGCCTTGTTTCTCTCTTAATCTCCCTTTTAAGATGGAGAGGGATAGAAGGCCCCTTGGCACTAGACGAGAATATCGCGAATAGCCTCCGATATCGAAGCGCCGCCTATTGGAACGGGAGCATCCCTCGCATCAAGGAAGAATCTCTCACAACTCTTTCTCTTCTCCTTTTAACGCTTGCGCTCCACAGTGACGTCTAAATTCGCATTCCTTCCCATGTTCCCTCCCCTCCCCTGGGTGCATTCCTTATCCTAAACTTTGTAGATTCCTAATTTTACTCTTCGAATAACCTCAATCACTCTAAATGTTCGTCTCCCTTCACCTGCTACGGGAGAATCAAAATAAGATTTTCTGGGGTATTATTCTGATCCTTCCTGCTCTCGTTATTTGTTCGGTATCTAAGTTCGCACTGCTCGAAGCGTTCGGGAGATATTAACAGTTGGAACGGACGGAAAACTGGGTCTAATATGACATTACTACTCAAGTAGGTTGGTTTTTCGCGATAGCCAATTTCTCAGCGTTTATGCGGTGTTACGAAGAGAGTGCATTCATACGACAGAGCCGTTTTCCCTACAGTAGCATACCCACTTTTGTTGACAGCATCCAATTTTGATATCTATGAAAAGGGCACACAAGCGACGACAAATATTTTCTAATCTGAAAACTGACGTGGATATTGCTACGGTTTATTAATAAAAAGAAACTGGGCGATGACAAGGTTTTCTCAAGGGTTTGGCAGAGAGAGAAAAAGAGAGCGCTTGCGTATGCCACGCCCTCTTCGCCCCTATCGTCCAGTTGCCCTCGTTCCTTACGGCCCTCTACACACGGAATTTTTTTCCTTTTCATTCCCTTTAAGCGATAGAGAAAGGTGGTGTATATGCCAAAGGGTGGGATCGGAGGGGGGAAGAAGAAATGGTCGAACCAAGGAAGGGTTGTCGTGTGTGGAAGTGAATTCGCAAAGGGCGAAAAGGGAGAGAGGTTGGAAGTTGGCGGTGGTCGAGAAGAGATCGTAGGTGCTGAATAAGCAAGCGGTGAGACCCCATGGCACCGTCCCCTTAAGAGAGGAAACTCTTGGCAGTCACTCGCTCACCTCTTTCTCTCTCTCTCTCTCTTTCTCTCTCCAATTCCCATCCACATTTCCTCTAGTCCTATATGGCTCCCTCCTTTCCTCACAAAAGAAATCCCATTTTTCCCTCCCTTTCGCCTTTCTGCGACGCTTGTGGATTTTTTTGAGAGATATATCGCGTTATATCCTTCAATCTATCGCGGCCCTCTCTATCTCTATACACAGCCATCTATAAAACAAAGCCTTCCCTCCGCATTCTCGCTGTGTGCATTATTGCCTTTTACTCTTCCTCACAGTCGTCAGTTCGAGCGACGTCATCTTCTTCGAATGGGCGAGCGTCGCTGTGTCTGCCCAGGGATTGCTCGTTCGATATGTGCGTGCGTGTGAGTAGGTACTTCTTTTTTTTTTCATCGCTCGATGAATCATAAAGCGAAGTTGAAGTGAATACTCACAGAAGGGGGAAGCTAGATTAAATGTGAATAACTAGTAGAAAAATTTTCAAATTTGAATTTTAAGCACACTAAATCGAATTACTGCGTGATTAATTATATGTGCAAGTTAACAGGAATTAATTATAGTGCAGATAATTAAGTTTAGAACGTTTTGGGAACACGTAAGTGCATAATTAAATTGTATAGTCATGAAAATCATCGTTTGACGCACTACAAACAAAATGCTCCACTGATATGGTAATTTAGTATGCATATCGCCATTTATATCGCATTATTTTTCACAGAACAGTGTAATTGTAGTTAACTCTAGATTTTCGAATAAAGTGATCTTTGGTTCATATAAAAAAATAAGCAGCAACTATTTCATTTATGAGGGTTTTTCACCCAGTCACTTTAATTTCAAATCGCAGCATTTATATAAGTACGTATAGCATCATTTGAAAGGCAGACATTTATTTTCAAAGCTTAAAATTAGACGAAAATCGGATGTGAATGTTTTGCAAAACTTAACAATCCAGCCCTATTTCATCCTCAAGTGCCTAAAAAAAAAACAACCGTCCTCAGTACGTGGATATTGACACCCTTCTGTCCTCTTCCCGAGAAGAAAACTCTCATTCCGGAAACCCAGATGGCGCCCATCGAGAGTCCAGTGTCGTTGGAAATGTATTCTACGGGCTATTATTTCTGTATTTTGTCGCCTCATTAGTTTTCAACTCTCGCCCTCCACATCGCCACCTTTTCTCAACATGTACTTTTGCCAAACAATTCTCACGGTCGTTCCGCATGCGAAAAATGTTTTCCTCCGTATCTCCATTTCGTCACTGGCCACCTTTGTTTCACCTCTCTCCGCTCGTTCGACCAATATTTTTGGTCACACTTAAGTTTTTTATTACCCTTTCGCGCTACACTTTTATCCTTTTTAGGCGCGTTTCGCTTCCAGCGTGAGCGTCTGTTATCGTCGGTCGGTCCGTCCGTCCGTCTATCCGTCCGTTTGTCCGTCCGTCCGTTCGAATGTTCGTTCTCGGCTTCTACGGAACGGATTTTCATGAAATTTTATATTAAGAACTTACAATCAAATATAATAAGAAAATCGCAAAAACGAATCACGTACGCCAATCAGGGGTACCACTTTACTGGTGATAAAAAATCAACTTTCCGTCATATCTCGTAAAGTATAGCTCATATCAAAATATTTTTCAAATAAAACTTGTAGAACTAATAAATTAGAGTATTTCTTTTCCTATACATTTTTATCGTAGGAGTAGCCGTTATCCATAAAATCGAACAAGAAAGTCTTAAATCGAGTTGACCTTATTGTTGGAAAATTTCTTGCATGGTTACTTCATTGTTGCTAACATAATCTCACAAACAAACGTTTAATTTCCTTAAGTGTGCATGTAATATTATTAACTAGGAAGAAAATGGATTATTTATGATGAAGAAAAGAACTTTAAAACGCTATTTCCCTTACGTACAGGTATATAATTTCTTTCTAATATTCCATTGCACGAAACGCGCCCATTTGTGATACTACGCTGTACACTCTCCTAACTTGTTTTATTACGAAGCGGTGGACGAATGCCTCACTTCCCTCATCAGTGTCTCCTTTGCACTTCTTCGACGGACGTCGCCGTATCCGTACATCCTCCATGTTTGTCTTGTAGTGTGTTCTCGTATATCGGGGATGTGGACAAGGGAATATAAGGACATAAAACCATTCCTTCCTTGAATACTTTTTTTTATGTCCGCGTCCCCGTATTCCTCCTCTTCCCCGAATAGAGGGTCATTTATTCCGTCGTATTTCTTTTACGACTTCTTTGTTTTTTTCCTTCCAGTCGATACACGACTTACTTCCACTTACACAGCGGACGTCTTGCTTCCTTCTCCTTTTCTGGACCGTCTTCTCTTCGGAAGCCTCCTTGCCCATTTTCTCGTCTCTATTACAACGCCGTGCTCTTACTTCTTTCTCGGCCCGTCCGCGACGTAGACCTTCCGTCCCTGCCCCCTTTCGCCCCATATAATTCTCCTCGCCTTTTTTTTTTCACTTTCTCGCAATGCTCGAGAAAACAACTCTTTTGGTGGACCGTCGGTCTTCTTTCCTTCGATCGATCCAAAATGTCTGTTGCTCGGATAAAATGCTCGAATTCGAGGCCGACGGCGGCGATCCGAACGCCCCCACCCCCTCCCCCCACCCCTCCCCTCCCCTCCCCCGTCCCCGCTCTCGCGATCTTTTAACGCTTATTTTCCGTTTCGCTTGCCAGGACGCTTCTTGGAGCGTTCTGGTGTGTTCTTTAGTCTGTTGTGGATTTAATAACTCTAGTTTGGTTTTACCGCGTAGATATATGTGCATCGTATTTTTACTTTCTCATACTAAGTATTGAGTAAGTATTGTTATCGCGAAAAAATTCGATCTCGAGATTTTTACGGAAATATATATTTTTGGTGTCGCTGAAACCGAAAAAGTGGTTTTCGCAATGCCGTCTGTTTGTCTGTCAGTCAGTCTGTCTGTCTGTTACTGGCTCCGGAACCTAAACGGTAAAGAGAAAATGAATGAAATCTCGTACTTAGGTATTTTACTATACTGAGCAGAGCATATGTAGAAATGGTCGACATTGCTCAATAATTAAGGGTATTTTATTCTACGCATTTTTAACAACAATTCCATTTTCTGAAAAACGGCTATAACGATTTTGATCAAATTTCGCACAGTTACTTGAGTTTACGTCTCCAATAATACTGCGTTCATATTTCTCAAAAAATGAATATAAGGCTAGTTTATTCTAGGCAACTTGAGCAATAATTTGATTTTCTCAAAAACGGCTCAAACGATTTTGATCAAATTTCGTACAGTTACTTGAGTTTACGTCTTCAATAATACTGTATAGGTCATATTTCTCAAAAAATTAATATAAGGCTAGTTTATAGGCAAATTTAACAACAATTCGATTTTCTCAAAAACGGCTTTAACGATTTTGATCAAATTTCGTACAGTTACTTGAGTGTACATCTACAATAATACTACGTATTTCATTTTTCTCAATGAATGAATATAATGCTAATTTATTCTTGGGCAACATTAACAAAAATTGGATTTTCTAAAAACAGGCTCATACGATTTTCATTTTCTAAAGATAACTAAACGACGCATTAGTACCGATATATGAGAAAGTTTTTACAATGTATGTTGTACCGATTTTTTATGCTGGCTACCACGTTGACATTATGGTTAGTTCATGGTAGATATTTGGAGTAATAACATTTTTTCCCGTGTATTTGCATTTGAAAATACAAATTGTTGGAATATGCAATTTGGTATTTTTTATACGTCCCCTTGTATATTTAATTTTGATAAAGGGATTATCATTTGATGGATTTGTTCAGTGAGTCATTTGAAGTGACGTTAATGTTTCCAGTAAATTGTTGTTTTCCGTGACTGAGTGATGAATAAAATTAGCTTTTGTTTAGTCGGTGGTGGGAATATCCTTGCATATCGAAATTTTATTTAAATGTGCTACCATTTATCTTTGGTTAATTAGCTCGTAGATAGTTCAAACCATATACATTTAAAACTCGAGCAAATAAAATAATATATTTTAATGCTATTCTACGTAAGAAAAGGACAACTTATTAGTTTATTTTTCAAAGATCGTTTAATATGTTTTGAAAAGTTATCTTTCCATTGCAATAAAAACCTCTCGTTAAAATTTATCGAGTGAAAAGATATTCTTATACAGAACGAAAGGTATTAAATCTGTAGTATTAAACAGGGCTAAACCTTCTGATTGTGTTTTAACAAAGAAATTATAAAATCAGGATTAAAATTTAAGAAAAACAAAAATATTTTCAAGAAGAAATTAATAATTTTTAAATTACACTAGGTTCATTTAATTTTAACTATAAAATATTATTTATTTCCTCATCTTGCGAGTAGAAATTTCATACCCCTTTCAGTTATAATTTCAACTTCTTATTTCCCGCACGAAATTGGACCGATGAATAGACGCGTAAACATACGATTCTTATAATCAAACTCTTTTGTCTTTTTCTTTTTTTCCCGCTTTGCAGATGCATTCAGGATGACAGAGATAAGATCCATATACTTGTCGGTTTTAACGTAAAGGGAAAAGAAAAAAAACGACGTTTTGGAGAAATGCCCTTACCACTAAAGCAGTGGTTCCCAAACTTTTTGACATTAAGCCCCCCCTAATGGTTTTCACTAAGCCGTCATTCCCCACCAAGTTTCAGATTGAAATAAATGTAACCGTTTGCGCTCCTATTTACATCATTATTCATGACCAACTACATATTGGGAAGATTGAAAAATACTTTTAAACTATTTCAGCTGAATTTTACACTAAAAATTGATTTTTTTCTCATGGCCTCGCGTCCCCCCTGGAACACTCTTACGCCTCCCCCGGTGGGGCGCGCCCCACAGTTTGGGAACCGTTGCACTAAAGGCTTTCGTCTGTCATTTTTACTTCTCCCTCCTCCCTTCATTCACTTTTCTCTGTCTTTCCCTGTTCTTTCTTCCTCGCTCCATCTAGATCAGGAAATGTTTTCTATGGGATCCGGTTCGCTCAATTTCCAATTGAAGCGCGCGTGCGTTTTTCACATTTTTCCTGGGTGGGGTTGGCCGCCCTGTCGCGCCGCATCAGTTCACTACACCCATGAACGTCCGTCCTTGTTTCACACTCAATAGGATTCGGAAGGGGATGAGTGGGTCATTCCATCTCAGGAATTCCACTTCCTCTTTTATGCTCCCCTCCTCTCAGTAACCCCATCCCCCTCTTGTCCTCGTGACAGCCCAGACCAATTCAAAAAACAGGACTCGTGTGATGTCGGAGACCGCGTCATGCGTCCTTTAATATCGCACGCTCCGGCTTTATCAGATGGGAGATGAAATGGGCTGCGTTTGGTGTTACGACGCTTTTTTTCTACGTTTTCCTAGATGTCTACATCTATGCATCCCTTGCTTTGTGGAGGCTTTCTTGTTTTCGGCATCGGAGAGCTTCTGCTCCCCCCTCCTATTTTTACTTTTTATCCTTTGAAGTGGCCTGAAGGGTTTTGGGTTAGATCACGCTTGTAGAGGAAAGCTCATCCGACGAGATGTTGTTGTTTATGCTGTCATTAAACGTCATTCATATGACCATTCAACGAATCGTCTTTTTAACATCTGGGATATTTCTGTAGGCGCATGCGTAAGTTACTGGCGTTGCTCATTTTTTTTATTAGTCGAACAGCTCTTTTTGAAATTGGGTAGAGTTTTTGATTCGATCGAAATTAATGTAATTTGAAAATTTACGCGACTATTCGGTCGTTTCGGAGATAGTAAACAAAACAATAGAGCGGTGAAAATTCCATTCTTTTTCCTCTCCGGCTGTAGCTCCTCATTGGTTGTTTACGAATATCGTTCATTTGTGGTAGTCATGATGATTAATTTCGTTAATGTTATTTATTTTTGCTGGAACGACTCTTGCTTACTCGATCAATATTTTATTACCTTAAACAATCAAGTTTCATCAGTTAATATTCCGCTTTTTGATGAAATAATATGCATCCAAATTTTGTTTTGCTTTGAGCGTATTTGCGTCTTTATATATCGAGTTTTTATCCTTTTCATTTAAAAAATGATCTCGTTTCAACTGGGTGATTTATTGACAGAGCAAATATTTTCCGTCGGATTTATTCAGAGGCGGCCATCTTGGAATTTGTTTTAACCAACGCTTCAAAATGAGCATTTGGCGTTTGCAATATTGAGGGTATCTAAAGTTACGTCCGAATACCTGTGACAGATATTCATTTCTCATGCTTGAAAAAAATGACTCCGCTCGAGTTTTTCTCTCACATCAATTCCATTAAAATTTGCCAATCATATTTCGCGTATGCCTTCATATTTATTCCTCCAAACATTCCATCGGTCTACTCTTTTTTTATAAACATCTCAACAATACCGCCTCGTTCATTTTGCGTTTTTTTTGACATAACTCTTTCATAATGCTTCATAAATTTTCATTTGCTCACTCCTGTCAAGTGGATTTATTATCCTCTCTGTCGATTTTTTCCGATATAGTTTTATTCGTATTTTTAAAATGTCTTTTTTGCCTGAATGTCCCTGTGATCCTTTAATCTCATATTTAGAAAGTAAATTAATTCGGGATGCCGTGAAATATTTTGTAAACGGGCGAATTATTCCAGGAATGATTAGGATATTTGTGCAACTGGAATACGAGAACTGCCTAAGGGAATAATGTTTGCGAAGCAAATTATCTAGCGTTGATGTTGAAAGTATTGCTTAATAATTTAGTCCGTGGAATATTATTGAGGTGAACTTTTATATTTCGAAGTATCATTGAAATATAGTTAAAACTCTAATAATTGAATCAAGATATTCCTCCTGTAAATAGTCTTTAATTTTTTTACTTTCTCATATACGAAGTATATTGAGAAAGTATTGTAATCGCGAAAAAATTCGACCTCGAGATTTTGACGGAAATATACGTTTTAGGTGTCGCCGAGTCCGAAAAAAGTGGTTTTCGCAATGCTGTCTGTCTGTCTGTTCCTGGCTCTATAGCCTAAACGGTAGAGCGAAAATGAATGACTTAGGCATTTTATCATACTGAGCAGAGGCTATGAAGTAATGGTTGACATTGATGAATAATTAAGGGAAATTTATTCTACGTATTTTTACAAGTTTGATTTTCTGAAAAACGGATCCAACGATTTTGATCGAATTTCGTACACTTACTCGAGTTTACGTATTCAATAATACCAAATGGCTCATATTTCTCAAAAAATTAATATAAGGCTAGTTTATTCCACGAATTTTTAACAATAATTGATTTTCTCAAAAACGGCTCGAACGATTTTGAACAAATTTCGTACAATTACTTGAGTATACGTCTGCAATATTACTACATAATTCATATTTCTCAAAAATAATGAATATAAGGCTAGTTTATTCTTGAGCAGCTTTAACAAAAATGGGATTTTCTAAAAACCGGCTCATACGATTTTCATTTTCTAAAGATAACTAAACGACGCATTAGTATATGAGAAACTTTTGTACAATGTATGTTGTACCGATTTTTATATAGGTAATCATCTAATGGATATAATTTCAGATTAGCAATGCGCGAGATTGATTTTTTTATTCGTATAATGTAAATTTGTCTGTTCAAATGTAATTTGCACCGGTTTAGTACCAATCACTGCTATCAATGCCGTTTGCGCTTTCGTCACATTTTTTCCCCTGCTTTGAAATCTGCACTCGGTAACATCCCCGTTGGAGATTTGACAATACCATTAAATGATCGGCCATTCTTTGGGAGATAAGGAGGCCACTTTTTGTATCCTTATAATAATTCATAATTTGCTATTCCTACACTCGGAATGAAATTTTAAATTAAATTCGGGGTTGATAGTTTTTAAAGCAAAGTGCCAAAACATGAAATGTATTTTGTCATTCCAGTGCTCTTGAGTATTATAATATATAGCAATTTTGAAATCAAACGGTGATCATTTCTCATCTTTTTATTTGATGTTAACTATGAAATTTTGGTTCGAATACCCGCATATTCAAATTCTTAATGCTTTACAACAACTGACAAATAATTTGGTTAAAAATAAAATCACCCATTTAATCACATTTATGAAATGGAAACCAAAATTTTCAAATGTACATAAAAGAATTATTCCGCAAAGGCGATTGAATTCGCCATTATTTGCAAGAATTTCGAATGGAGATTGCGGGGATATCGATTCGCCCTCGTTCCGATTTTTTTTCGCTGCTTGCCTCGGCTTCATCTCTTCATGACTGATATTCTGTCGATATCATTTGTTTTCGCGTCCAACCGTCTGGGAAACAACATCAATAAGCTCCGTGTTCCGATCGAGGTGCGTTTTCGATTTACGGAAGGCAGTCTGCGGAGTGAAGGATGAAAACAAATGGGGTTGTTTTTGCCGTCTCTTGATGAACGATCGCGTGAGCGCGGCGGATTTGCCATCTGGCGGCCGCTTCGCGAAGTGGATTTTGGGCGGGTCGCCGAATCTCTCCAGCGGGAGAAAGTATATGGATGTTAGGCAGGGTGTTTTCCATTTTCGAGGCCGAGAATGTTGTAAAAAAAGAATATATATATATATACACACACATACATATACATTCTGGAAAAAAGGTTGAAAGACGTTCGCTACCGTATTGGATTTGCAGGGAAATAAGTTCCCCTTTTCTACGCTTTACTTCCGTCGTGGGAATTTATTTCTTCCGCCGATCCACACACACTGAAAATGGGACCTACTGTTATCGGAAGACTTTGCGACGTCGTCTGGCTCAGCCCTTCTTTCGATCAGGCTCATGCGTTTAAAATTGTTCTTGTTATTTTTTATTTTGGTCTAATATTTATTAGTTTTACGCGATTTCAGATTGCCATTTAATAAATCGCATCTTGAAAGCAATTTTATTAAATTAAAATACCTCAATGACTCGTGGGTTGTGCACTTTTTAAAAAATGTGAAAGACCCTTGCTTTACGAAAATATTTCTGCAGCAACATTTACACCGAGTTTCTATTTAAGGATATATATATATAGTAATGCTTTGATTTTTTATGTAAGTTGATTTTTTTGCGTTGCATCCGTTCTTCGTTCTTTAAAGCATATACTTGTTCATATTATTCTATAGCGTTTTGAAGGTACAGCTACGATTATCTCGTATTTCTGCATCATTAAAAAATAATAAACGAATTAAATTGGTTTACTTTATCTTTAAATTCATAATTCAGCTTAATACTCAAGTGCCTTGAAAATTCGTCTTCAATCATACTCATATCATCAATAACATTTCTATTACACTTCCATGTTCAAATCGGCATTCGTATTTGTCCTTTTTTATACACCGATGTACTAGTTTGCAAATTAATTGACGATTATTAATTAATTAAGCCAAAGAGCTAAAGATAACCCAAACGTATGTATTTCAGTTACTCTTCTTCCTCACAAAGCAATCCTCTGTGAAACGATTAAAAAAATATCATTTTCGCACAAGAGTTAGTTAAGGTTATTGACATGCTTCCATTTTTAGGCGCGTTTCGCTTACAGCGTTTCGCTGCAGCGTGAGCGCCTATTATCGTCTGTCCGCATGTTCGTTCTCGGCTTCTACCGAACGGATTTTCATGAAATTTGATATTAGGAACTTACAATCAAATATAATAAGAAAATCGCAAAAACGAATCACGTCAGCAATCAGGGGTACCACTTTACTGGTGATAAAAAATCAACTTTCCGTCATATCTCGTAAAGTATAGCTCATATCAAAATATTTTTCAAATAAAACTTGTAGAACTAATAAATTAGAGTATTTCTTTTCCTATACATTTTTATCGTAGGAGTAGCCGTTATCCATAAAATCGAACAAGAAAGTCTTAAATCGAGTTGACCTTATTGTTGGAAAATTTCTTGCATGGTTACTTCATTGTTGCTAACATAATCGCACAAACAAACGATTAATTTCCTTAAGTGTGCATGTAATATTATTAACTAGGAAGAAAATGTATTATTTATGATGAAGAAAAGAACTTTAAAACGCTATTTCCCTTACGTACAGGTATATAATTTCTTTCTAATACTCCATTGCACGAAACGCGCCCATTTGTGATACGTTGTACACTTTCCTAACTTCTTTTATAACAGCTTAAACGTTACCTTCATTTAAACGTAATAAGTTTTCTTAGAAATATTCTCTATTCTGTGGAATTATTCTGTTACGTTTTCAAAATAAATCAGGATATTCGGTTCTCTAACAGTTGATATTTCATTCCATCCTCTTCCGTTCATGAAGATGTGGCTTTTTTATAATGTAAAAAGGAAACAAGTACGTAACCGGCGAGAAATTAATATTTTACGCCTGGTGAGTTATTAACGCACCATTCATATTTAGCGATTGTTTTTTTTCGTGGAATATAAATTTATTACGTGGGAAGACAATATCGCCATGGAATTAACCGTTGGAAGGCTGCTGTTAGGTAATTTGGGGACTTCAGCCGACCCCGCGCGTCCTGTCTCCCACGTGCCTCTTTGGGTCGCTCCTTCGCCTCTATTCCTTTACGCTCCTCCTCTTCCCCCCCCCTATACTCCCCCCTATACCCCCCACCCTATCCCCCCCCCGCCCTATACCTCCACCCCACCCTCCCCAAATTGGTGCGCGTGCCGGTACTGCTTCCGGCCTTGCTAACCGCACGCTTTCGAATTCGACTCCCTGCATCCGGTAGTGCATGTTATGTCGCCAAGACTGTTCTTAACGTTGTAAAGATAATACATTGCATGTAATTCTGATTCAAGCTATAGATAAATGCACACATTACATAAAGTTGGGGTTGCATCAGAGGTGTGTCACAATCGTGCATTCTAATTGTAAACATCCATTTAAGTAGAAGCTTTTCGGCATTGTGCATGCAATACGGGTTGAAATAGCTTTTAGCACTATTATTTTTGTCTTTTAAAGTATCGTTTCTCTCTCATTTGCACTTAAAAAAGTGGAAATTTTATCTTATTAGGAATGCTTTATTTAATAGATCTTTGATTTTGAGGTTAGAAGATTCGCATTAATTTTCACGAGTTCTTTATCGATGAGTCCGATCCGGATGAAGTGATCAGTGCGAATCAAATGCTTATAACATATTTTTTTATTTCATCCATCGCAGAAGTATCTTTATGTATCGTATATGCCATAAGTTAAAAGTACTCGATGAAGTGTGTATATAATGATTTTTCTATCGCTCTCCTAGCATAGCAAATCTTATTCGATTGATTTAATGTCTTCTAATTTTCTTAAACAATTTGGAATAATGCATGAATTCAGACACACCAATTCGCTATATGCTCTTGAATTTACGTAAATCAGAGCAAGTGCACATTTACCGTATCAATGAATTTTTTAACAAAAGTATTTTTTTATCAGTAAATTGCTTCTACGACGGGGAATTTTAATGGACTACTGAAAGCATAATTAACAGTATGATTCTAAAATAAAACGTTTGTTATTTAAATAATAGACCGTCCTAGAAAACAAACCTTGACGGAACTGAACTTTTATTTTCGTCCGCAAATTGTTGGGCAACACAAAGCATTTAACGTCGCTTCTACCGCCGTCAGAATGCATATTTCTTTTTTACACAATGTACACTTGAGATACTTACTAAAAGCTAAACACGCCCTCTTGTCACCTTCCGCCCGTCCATCAGCTTTTCTCACCCTCTTGTTTCCCCTATCCTCTCCACTTCTCCTCCCCCTCTTCACCCATTCTCCCTCCCCGCACTTTGTCCTCCTTCCTACCCCCCTCTCCCCCCCTCCACACCCCTCTCAATCCCGCTGCACTTCCTCCTGTTGCCCCACCCGTCCAGTGCCCGCTCCACAGCTGTCCTTCCATTCTATTCATAGGATGACGTCAAGCCTCGTAGACCTCTTTCATTGCTCTCCCCTCCCCCGCCCTCTCTCCCTATCCCCCTGACCTCTATCTCTCCCTCCCTCCCTCTTCGCGCACTCCTCCTTTTTACCTCTCCCCCAATGCAGACACCCCATCCCCCCACCCCCACCACACGCACACATATACACCCTTTTACTAACTGTTTAATGCTTCCTCCACCGTCGTCCCTTACATCTCCCCTCATTCTCTCTCTCTCTCTCTTCCTCCCTCCTTCACCTCCAACTCTTTTTCCATTCACTCATTTTCTCCAACCAACCCAACTACCCCGCCCCTCATCCACTTCCGGAACTAAACAGCGCTACCAACTGCATAATGTACGCAGCCACTCTATATCTCTCCCAGGAGGCACTCCTTTTACCTCTTTATATTTTCCTTTCGGGGTGTGCGCGTTACCCTGCAACCGCCGGGATATACGCTAACTCGCCAAACTCCGCGAGAAAGGCAACACGCCTCCCTTCCCCATCTCCCCCTCTATGAAATCCCTTCCAACTTCGCGGTAATCTTTACTCCCGCTCGCTTCCTTTCTCTCACACCCTTCCTCTCAAGTCGCGCCTTTCTTAGTTATCGTCGACTTTGGTGAGACGGTCTACTACTATCCAGTGTCTCCGTCTTCCATCCCTCTCTCTCTCTTTTCCTGTCATTCTTCTCTTCTCGTTTTCTTCGTCCTACCTTTCTTCTCTCTCTCTTTTTCTCTCCCTATTCGCCGAATGACATAACGCATTTTCAAAACTCCATCGCAGTCTCCTCTATTATCCCTCGTTCTTCTCACCATTCCCTCGTCTCCTCCTCCTGGTATTTTTTGTCAGGGGGCAGAGGTCGCCGTATTACGTGGTTTTCTTCGTCGCTGCGGTGTTTCCCCCCTCCTCTGTTCACTATCCTCCCATCTCTTCTCCTTTCCTTTATCTATCATTCCCATTCCCTCTTCGTGATTTTTTTTTCTCTCCAATATCAATGATTTATTTTTTTGATTTATAGTCCGGTATTTTCAAAAGAATTCAATTTTCATTCCCCTGGGTTATCTGATGATGAGATTTTTTTTCGTGGATTATGGCTTGGCGACACCGGGACAGGGTGTCGTTCGTTCATTTTTTAAAAAAGATCTATGGTCTTATACTTTTCGGTGTTGGTAATTGAATTATTATTTAAGTTTGCTTTCTCTTTTGTTCGGATTTTGGAGTGGCTGAAAGGTATAAGGGACGAAAAATAGGTTTCCGTATCTGAGAGGTTTTTATCGAAAGGTACATTACAGCACCACGTATATAACTCTTAATCGAATCCTTTTTATCCAACTAGGCGATTATGGTTTGCTGTTGATTTGGTAGAACAGATAAATCGGAAGCAACTGATATCCAAATATATGTTGTAGCGAAATGCCGTATTATTTTTATTAATCGACTCTTGTCCATATTATTTGTTATGTTAGTTCTTTGGATCAAATTAATGCTTGGAACATTTTCGCCTTTTACAGCTAAAGATTATTTGGAATTACATGGTTCAGTTATAAATTAAAATTTTCGCGACTTTCCTTGTATTTTCATCCAAAAAAAAGAACAGCTTAAACTCCAATTTCCCTTCAGTAATGTCTTGAAAACCGTGCTTAGAGAGACTAAATTATGGGTGACGTTGGAGACGTTGACCATGATGACAAAAATGTCTGGTCGCAAGCTTCGACTTAACTTCCCATCGCCGTGCGAGACTCGGAAGAGAAATATCTCCCATCGCAAAAACAGATGAAGCTCGTTCTTTCCTGGTGGCGCTGAGGTGGTCTCTTTTCTCGAATGAGAATCGGTCGTAGATTTCAGCTTCCTCCGTATTTCACTTATCTAACTTTAAAAATAAAAGAAAAATGGCCGAAAAACGGTACTGACTAATAAATCGCGTTAGTTCCAGTGTTCGGCTCTCGCAGAATCTCTTCGGAATGGTCGGACTCAGTTGGGTCGGGTGAAAATGGAAGGGAGAAAGAGAACTGGCCGAGGGATTGACCAATGAGGCGATTTTGTCAATGTCGACCCGATAAAAGAGGAATTGACCGCGGAATGCGCCCATTTGTTACGTTGAAATGTGTGGGAGAATGATGAGATTTTTTATGGGTTTATTTTTTTTGAAAAAGTGCCAATTTCAGATAGGTAAAGTTGGTGTGAAAAGGATTTTTTATGGGAACTTTTCAAATGCGGAGGATTTTATACCATATTGGTACTCGTGACGCTTTTAACTGGCTTCCTGTTATTTTATTCACATGTCCACTTCATTTGTTCGAATCATCTAATTTAAAACAGGATTTGATTAATTGTGAAGAAATAAATATCAAGTGATCGATTTTATATATTTCAGAAGCCACAAATATTATTTTGGAACCAAATATAATTAAGTTATAGAGGTAGGATCGATGTTTATTTTAGTTTCGATTTTAAGCTTTATTTTGATTTTTTATCTTTTTATTTAAGGTAATATACGACGAATTCCATTATTCAGAAGCCATAACGAGAAAATATTTACATTTGCGTTTTACTGCTTCATTTTTTCTGTTATGTAACTTTTATAATATAATACGGACTCTTTCGGAATTAGTATAAAATGAAATTCATAACGAAGATTACTTTCGGCATTATTTATAATGCATGCACGTAGGAATGCGCATTTCCTTCCATTTTCTGTTGATTTTTTATTTTCATTGACATTAGAGCAGTCTTATTCTAGTGAAATGCATTCGCTAGTTGGATAAAATCATATATCTGTTAGAAATAAAACTTCTTCCTATGTTTGCTTGTATATACGCTGGGTGAATATGAAATCCTGGTTAATCCTGAATAAACAGAGGAATTATCTCGCCGACTTTTGGGATGGAGTAAATCATGATTCTCATATGGCTATGGTTCTGCAAATGATTACAAATGCAGGTACCCAAGGGAAATAATAACCAACGAGTTGCATTGGTGTCTCTGGTGGAGAGCGTCGTTATAGAGCCATGTGAAACTACGAATTTTATTACGAATGTTACGGAAATGCGCCCTCCAAACATTAAGGAATTGGCGTATAAATCTCTTAGAACGCTATTAGAATAAAGACAATGGTTTCGGTGTCCTAAATGGGAGGCAGATCATAAATCTGGAATTGGTGCAGAGAACGGAATTTCCTTTGAAGAGAGGCGAGAGTGTCACGAAATGATAAGACAAAGTAAGCTGGTGGTCGAAGCAAGACTTTTTAATACTTATGTTGATAAACCGCCATTGAAATATATACGCTTTAGAATGAATAAAATAAATTCTTTGGCCTAGTACAAAGAGGAATAAAATAGAACTCAAGGAACAGGAATAATTAGGGGAGTATACATTTTTATAGTTTACAAACTGACATTTGGACCATTTTAACCTTCATTAAATTAAAATGTTTCAGCAATCTACAGGCTATATGCATCCGTTTAATAAAGCTCTAAAAATTTCAGCTTAATCATTAGCATTCAATATTTATTTGTACAGGTCAATGAAGAACTTGGTGTGATTCTTTCAGATCTAAACTATATCTTCTGCTGTCTCCTATCTTCAATGTTTTGACGAATACTTAAACCTAAAAGCATTAAATGGCTATGAAAATCCTTAGGTACGCGTTGAATGTGTGCATAATCCTGTATATTGTTAGAAAAGGTATTTTAGTTCAATAATAGAAATAATATCATATACCTACACAATCATGCACAGTAGGTCTGAAAGGTTAACAATTTTGAGATAAATTTCGAATCGAAGTGTCGTTTCAACCTGGGAATTTGTCTCTCATGTTTAGATTAGCTTATTGTTAGGCAAAGTTAAAATGTAGCTAGTGATTGACGGATAAATTATCTCTATGTATTATCTCTTGAGTAATAAGTCCGATGTATTCTAAATATAAAGGCATGTTAACTCTTCTAAATTTGAAGATATTTATCTGCCTGAAACTCTGTAGAAATCCCTGAATATTTAAGTTGATGGATTAAGAATCGTGATAGGGATATATTTCTGCGTTAAACAGAAAAATTAACGATTATCCCGTGTGGCGACCGGTGCCCTCATTCGAATCAACGCGGAAATTATGGAAAATTTTAGTTAATAATTTCTTTCTTTGTGATAATTTTATCATTTATATTAGGAAACAGATTTCAATTGAGATTTTAAATCCGACGTATGTCCTTTAAGTGAAACAAACCGTAAGTGAAATAGATATTCTAATTTTATATGGTTTTTATTTATGCAAACATCTCTGTTCATCATTTCATCGAAAAAATAATTCGATAAAATAACAGGTACATATTGCACATTGTTTTTTTTAAAAATCGGTACGCTATATTGCGATTTTGCAAAAGATTGAACCTTTTAGCGCTTAACTTTTGCGCGAGTTAGATAAGAGGGTGAACATTAATTTTCGAGCGAGTAAGAAAATAATAAGACCCGATAAAAGACTGAAAAAAGGCTTTGAAGAGCGATTCCACAACTTTGGTGGTCGGCACCTCATAAAAATCTCGCATTTTCTCTTTGAAAATTCTGGTTCCGTGTGTGCATTTTGAAACCCAGGAGAATGTGTGATGACTTTTCAAAACTCTTCCGTCGAACCACGTCGCCTAGTCGGATCTTAATCCCAAGAGATGCTATTCTAAATCTGCCTCTTCGCTCTGCATCCTCGCCGACTCCAGACAATGGCCCCACTCTCGGCGAACTCTTGAATTTTTTCATTCACCTTCGAAGTATTTTAATGAAATCCCGCAGCGATTCGATCGTTTTTCTCTCTTTATCGACTCGTCAGTGTCCGATTTTCACGTTTTTTTTTTCGTCCCTTTTGACGAAAATAAATTATCCTTCATCTTTTACCCTCGATTTCGCCGCGATACTTTTTTCCCTCTTTTTGCTCGGAAAAATGAGTGAAATAATATTTCTCGGCAAGCTCCTGGCTTCTTTTTTTTTCTCGAGAGCGAACAGAAATGAATGGCAAAGTTTGCAAATTCAACTATGAATAATGTATCAGGAGGAGATTAGATCTCGTGGAATGGTGACCGAGGGAAGGGGCAGAGGAGGAAACCGAAGAGGAGGGATGTGACGAAGGGGGTGTAGGAGGGAGGTCGGAGGAGGAAGGGGAGGTGGAATGTGAGGAGGAGGCGGAGGAATTATACGAGGGACGGGAGGACATTTCGAAATGTTTAGAGATGTGAGTGTAATGGAGTTGAAATAAACTCGCCACTGCCCCAATATTATTTCGCCGTGTTTCGCATGTTTTCACGGCAAAAAATCAGTTAAATTTCTTTATTCAAATACTTAAGAGTAACACGAGAACGGAAGATGTGTTTGTAAGGTTGTTAATTTTTTAATTTTGAAGAGTTTGAAAATGAATATTAGCACCGTTTGTGTTGGCTTTATAATTCTCGCAGAAATAATGTGGACGAGAAGATGGTTTACACAGAATGAAGGTAGAGTTTATTATGACATAAATATCTTGCTCTTGATTTTTTGCATTCTTTTATGTTGTCAGAATTCGAATTACCAGTTTTGACTAAGATCGCCAGCTTAGTTTTTGCAGCCGAATGCACGCGCTGGTAAGTAATTAAGTACCTACGGAGTATTTAAATTTTCACGAAAGAGATTTTTCTTTAAGAAATAACATGATCTCGTTAAATAAGCTCGAGTTAAGATACGAACTTGATACTTGGACAGTTCTACAGCCGAAAAAAGGAACTACATTTTTCTCTTGCTGTATTCTTCTTTCCGCTTGATTTTTTTCTAAAACTCCTTTTAAAATTATTAGCATCCCAATTATTACCACCGCTTTGTAAACGCATACGGTATTTTAAAAATGCACGAAATTATTACATAAATCGAGAAAAGGAGTAGAATATCAACGTGTCCGTCAGCCTAGCGCTACTTTGCAGAAGAGAGGAAGGTTTCTTGCCACGGACGCCAATAAAAAATAGTAATATTAATATTGAAAATATACGGGTGGCAACTTGGTGTTGTAGGAAGCCCACTGAACACACCAACTGGGAGCCGCTGTGGGAGTTTGAAAGACGCACATGAAGAATCCCATCCTCCTACAACCACGGATAGAAGAAAAACTCTTCTTCCATGTGTCTCTCTCACAAATTTCCAGCATCTCTTCAAATGGGAATTGTTCACTGGGAATTCTTAACACAGCTAGTTGCCACCCAAATCCTATTTTACCTTTCCCCTTCCCCAAGCCTGTATTTGTGTCATTGTGTATACATATATATATATATAAATCTTTTGTCGTCTTTAGTAATATGTCTTAAGGAATCTTTGAGATTATAGATTATTCTGTCCTCAAATTATATATACCTATATATATATATATAACATTTCTAAATGCAGGTCAGGTCAAAATGTCCTTGAAAGTGTCTCCAGAAGAGCGTATACATGTAAGCCCATGGGAAAATTCATTTAGCTTGGGGTTCATGCGCCGAGTTCCTCTGTAACGTGCGAGGAATACTCGAGTGAGACCAACAATGGTGGGAGGGATTGTCTTTTCGGCACACTCGAAGAAACTTTGTCGCAAAATGTCACACAGTGAGGGGAGGAGTGGGGGAGATGAGGGGGAAGTGGGGGGGGGGTGGCTTTGGAGAGTGTAAGAGAAGGGAGAGAGGGTCGCTGTGCGATGCTGGGAGAAGGTTAGCAGTGCCGAGATAATTTGACCTCGCGAAGAAATGTGTACAATTCTGTTTAGTCTTTTTGGACCAGTATTCCAGTGATGCTGGGTGAATCATTGGGTGAAGTTTACCATGGCGCCTCACTTGTAAATTGCCTTAAGCCGTCCGAACGAGGAGGAAGACAACCCCCCCTCTCTTATCCCTCCCCTGAGGTTGCGAGTTCTCCCTTATGGCTTTACAAGACGTTTTCGAATTCCGCCAACTTCGTAGCACTCGCTGATGAAGTCCATTGAAAATTTGTATCCTGAGGCTTAATTTTGTGCATTTAGATGGCAAAGTCTTGGAGCCTTGCCCAAAAATACTCGGTTAATTTTCTGTTTTGCCTTCGTCTGAGTTCTTGAATACTTTAAGGGATCGAGTGCAGCATTCCACTGCAGGCATATTTTGTCCATTTTAGTTTGAGAGCTTTCTCTAATTGTGGTTTTCGAATAGTTTACATTAAATGTATTTTTTTCTCAAATTGGAGTAATAGAGTCAATTTTCGTTTTGTTATTTTGTATTGTTTTCATTTATAAAAGAAGAATGGTTTCCTGTAATTCTACGGTAACTTTACTCATCAATAATTGTTGGATCTTATTTAACAAGTAGAGTGAGTCTGGGAGGTATTGATATCGTGGCCTCCATTCGGCGACCAGAAAGAAAGAAATTAGGTAATTACGCTAATTACAGCAAATAATATACCACTTATTGATCTATTCCAAAGTTTCACCAAGAAAAGTTAGAAAAATCTGTATGTTAGCATCATTTTTTATCTGTTAGTCTTATTTTCGATTCAGATATCTCTATTTTTTTCATATTACAGTTTTATTTGATAACATGGCTCTGCTTATTAATGATGAAATCAAGGCAGCGGAAGAACAGAAAAACTCAATGCGGTGATTTTGACATCGTAACATAAAATCCCTGAATATCTCCATTATAGTGTAGGCGTACATGATCTTCTGAGGGAGCTTAACATTTTTTTCAACTTCGGCGTCTCAACTTCTATGGACGTCCAACTTGTACGCGAGATAGTTTTTCCTCGTACTTATAAAAAGGGCTTCCTTCGGCTCACAAACACGAAAAATCCCTCTCCGGCCGGCCACTGCTCTTTCTTCCTCTAAAAAACAGCTTCAAACACATCCACCGCACTCTGTCTGCATATTCGCTTCCGTGCCGCCATTTCCTCCGCGTAAAAGATCTTTGTCCTTTTTTTTTCCTATTTCCTTATATTTATGCCTTTGGTCGCCTTTTCCATCTCCGTTGCCTCTGGCAAAAGCCGCCATTACCGCAGTTTTTAAAGGGTTATTATTTTTTCCCTTGTTTTTTTTTTGTTTTCGAGAATTGCAGGAGAGAGGGTTTTTTGTCTTTTCTCCAGCTTCTCTCTGCCCGACGAAAGGGAGAGGCAAAAAGAGCACTTGGAGACCGAGATCGATATCCTGCGGGACAAAGCTATCCCAGAGACCGTCGTCTCCTATCGAATTATCCGTCTCCGATGCCTGGCGCCCATTTCCTCGGCGCTGGGAGCCTTCCCCTTGGGCCGATCATCTCGCCGTTTTTAAGGCTGACTGATTCCGCTGCTGGCTTCGGCACGAGCCGATTTTTAAAGCGAATCTATGAAATCTTTCGTCACAGGTTTCGTCTAAGGCAGAGGTGGGGAACCATTTTTCATTAGAAGGCCAAAAGTCGCTCCAAGGATTCAGGAGTCATCATAAAGCCGCAGTTTATCGTGATTGTATTTTCCCCATAATGCATATGTACATAATCGAACACGTAATGTTTCATTCTTTCACATTTACCAAAATTTTTAAAAAATTACGAAGAATTAAATAATTTAATGACTTTTAAAGAACAATGTTGCATTATTTAACATTTACCAAAATGGAATAAAAATTACGAAGAATCTAACACAATTTAATGACTTTTTGCATGTTTTTTTGTTAACTAAGAACTTGATGTTTGGTTCTAGCACTGTTGTCTTCAGGTTCAATAGGTCTTTCAAGTGACTGTCATCTAATTAACTATTCCTAACGTGTCATCTAACGTTTCGGACTTGGCACATAGGCTCTTTTGATGCAGAATGCAGTGAAACGAAATTAATCCATCCGGTTTTGGTAGTCCCCTCTGTAGCAAAGCAAAAAACCACGTTTTCCCCTCATGGCAGGTGCATCGTGCATCTAACGAGATTACACAAATTCAGTTTAGCTTCCAGACGCTTCTCCTGAAAGTTAGTAAAAATGTCAATTCCACCTGTTTTCTCCTTAAGCGTAGCCAAAGCCAGTAACTCTTCATGGCGCTTAAAATCTGCAATCACAACACGAACAAAAATTGACAGTTGTGCAGAGTCAATAATATCAGTGGACTCGTCTAGAGCAAGGGAATAATAAACACCTTCGCCTTGGCAGATTTTACGAAGTTGTTTGGTGACGTTGGCAGCCAATTCATGCTGACGATCGCTTATTAATCATGTTTATTTATCATTGAAGCATCTGAAACAAAAAATGAAATTGGTGAACTAATAAAGCAGTTTTTGGAAATAAGCGTCTCGGAACAAAACTTCGCATCGCGTTTCAGTTTGTGTTTGTTTAGAGAGTATACGAAAAGGCCGCATGTTCCCTGGTCTAAGGCTTAAAAAAAGGGACGTACGCCGTCACCGAGAGGCAGGGTATCACTGATGAAGGTCTATTTAGGTCGCGTTTTCCAACTCTTTTCTGGATCAGCTTTTATGATCTATGTTTTTTTATAACCGCGTATACATTGATGCATTGATAATGGAAATCTGTTCATATTTCTAAATAGTAGTTCAGCCGAACTGGACGTGCGAATTTTTTTCATAATTTTTAATGCTCCTTCCAATTAGATTAAATGGTTCCTATAGTGTTTAATGATTCATTTAGTTTTTTAAGTCATTCTATTCTTTTAGTATGCTGAGTTTTGTGGAGTTTTCATTGAACATTGGTGTTAACGAATAATTCTAAGGATGTGAGTGGATATTGAGGATTTCGTTCCGGTGAGATAAGAATGTACTAATTAGATAAATCAGTTATTTGATTTTATCGTTATTTTTATGTGCACTGTTTTCTAAAAGAAATTATCACCTCATTTGAAGCTGTTCCAGAATATGGAAATCTGATGAACCAAAGAGTTGGTGATTAACGATGGTAATTATTTCAGGGAACGAATATGGTAATGGCTAATCGCTAGAGAGGAATCGTTACTACATTTAAATTAATCGTTCGAGTTGATTTTAAGTGGCAAATTCACGTCGAAAGTTTTCATATACATCATCTGTAAGTCGTTCACCATAAATTTTAAAATCGAGTTTTTCTCATTTTCGCATTCACCGCAATTATCTTCATTTAATTTATTTTTCAAGTCGTCTTTTAGATATACACATTTCCATACGCTATCTTTTTCTCCTTAAAAATTTTTCTCGGTTGTATTTTTACTTTCTCATATACGAAGTATATTGAGAAAGTATTGTTATCGCGATAAAATTCGACCTCGAGATTTTTACAGAAGTATACGTTTTAGGTGTCGCTGAATCCGAAAAAGTGGTTTTCGCAATGCCGTCTGTCTGTCTGTCTGTTACTGGCTCTGGAGCCTAGACGATAGAACGAAAATGAATGAAATCTCGTACTTAGGCATTTTATCATACTGAACAGAGTATATGAAGAAATGGTTGGCATTGTTCAATAATTAAGGAAAGTTTATTCTATGCATTTTTAACAACAATTTGATTTTCTCAAAAACGGCTGTAACGATTTTGGTCTAATTTCGTATAGTTACTCGAGTTTATGTCTTCAACAATACTGTGTAGTCATTTCTCAAAAGATGAGTATAAGGCTAGTTTATTCTAGGCAACTTTAGCAATAATTTGATTTTCTAAAAACAGGCTGATACGATTTTCATTTTTTAAAGATAACTGAATGACGCATTAGTAGATGAGAAAGTTTGTACAATGTATGTTATACCGATTTTTTCATTTGCATAGAGAAGCTCCTAGCAACCACCCCATTACACAACAAATACCAATGTTCCTGAAATAGATCTTAAACTGCACAAGAGCAATGCAAGTAATTCTAATTTTCCTAATTTGCTTGGATGATATTGCAAGTATGCCATTTGCCATGAAATTTCACCTCATTCTTGTCTAACTCTTATTATAATGCAACGGCGATAAGTAAAGAATTCGGTAAGGAAGTAAATGAACAATTATTTAAATTGTATCAATTCCGTTTCATTCTGTAATAATAGGCTGACAAAAACAATCACGAATAAGCTTGGATAGAGGCTTATCGCTTCCGTGCGGGACCCCGATAGCGCGGGAAAGGTCGTGAACGCGCGCCCACGCACACACGCCATCTTCGTCTCGTACACGACTTATTCTCCTTTTGAAATGTTGGATCGATATTGGAGAGAGTGAGTGAGAGAGAGAGATAAATAAATATGGGCATGGCCCAGGTGATGTGATCACCCCCTCTTTCTTGTTGCTCAAAAGTGGTGTGCGAGTAGAAGTGAGTAATATGTGTATGAAGCGTGTTTCCTTACATAAAGAAGGGGTAAGGAGGGGTGAACTCGGGGATTGGGTCATCTAAGGAGGAGTGAAGGGTAGCGAATGAAGTAGGAGAGGATTCGTGGACAGTTATCTTTATTCCAGACATTCCTGGTCATGTTAGTCAAACCAAGCGAGTGTAAAGATTTCTTTTTTGTTGCGATTTTGGAGACGGGACAGATGCAATCGTTGAAAGAGCGTCTACTTCATGCGATTTATTTCTCTGATTGCTTTTTAGAAAAAGTGTGGAAAGCTAGGAGTAAGTCTTTTATTATCTGCTTTCGTTTACAATCAAGAATCATAAGAAGCGTGTTAAATGGGATCCGTACGAAAAGGGACAAATACTTGAGTTAGAAAGAATCCAACGCAGAGCAGCCAGATTCGTAAAGCAAAAATATGAGCAAAAATTAAGCGTCACATCACTCGTGAAGGAGTTGAATTGGATATCGCTAGAGGATCGCAGAATTAGCGCTAGGTTAAGGCTTCTGGAGAAATTTAGGTCGGAAGTTCTCTTAGAGGAGGCCTCAGGAATATTAGAGGCACCTACGTACATGGACAGGCACGATCACGAGAATAAAATACGTGAGATCGACTGTAGGACCGAGCGATATCAGAGCTCGTTTTTCCCAAGGACCATACGAGATCATAACAGGAGAGTGATTCCCACGAGGGACGTTATTAGGTAGGTTTGTGTGTGCTGCACCCCCTGCCACCCACCAGTCTGGTGATTTGCAGGGTATCATGTAGATGAAAAAAAACTTTTATGGCCTGGTAACTAAAGCGACGCCGTTGAAAATGCGCAACAATAAAAATAATGAGTTTTCTCAAAATTTGAAAGAAAAGAGAACATTCGTAGTCGTCATTAAGCAAAGGCATTGTTGTATTTTTTTCTCGTCGCACTCTTGAACGTCGTATCGCACTCTGAAATGATGACGTTGACACAACGTCTTTATCTTTTGCTTCCGTTGAAAGTGAGCAAGAAAGAAATTGAGAGTGTTGTTTCAGTACTTGCGGAATTTCCGCCTGGTCGAAAGGAACTTAATGCGCAGTTAAGGAGTTGATTACTTTTTAATGATATTTTTTTGTTTTTTTCTATGAGGATGGAATTTGCCCCAATAGAGTTTCGTGGAAATAAGATTTCTTATTCGATATTGCCGGCTGACATGTCATTCGCTAAGAATAATACTTTTTTATGCGCAATATCAATTTATCGTGCTTAAAGACAGTTTTAAAGGGTCATCGAACGGGTGATTATTTATATCAAGTGGAAATGTTCTAAAACACAGCGTTTCCGTCCATTATTAAAATGGAGTCCAGTAAAAAAGTGTATCTATCGATTCTGTTAAGTAATTCAAAGGCTTATTTTGTAAATTATATATTTCGGTAGACCGTTTCGTGTTTGTCGAATCCACTTCCTTCTCCTAAAATATACCTCAATATACCTTATTCAAATGAAACGAGAACGCAGATTATGAATGAATCAGTTAAAATTCTATTCTGTCTCTCTCTCTCTCTCACGCGTTTTGACCAGAATTCAGTTGTTCGTATTCATAACAGAAATTCCATAATTTAGTTGTCATAACATAACAATAACCTTTGCGGATCTTTAAATGGGAATACACGGAAAAGTCTTTCCATTGGTGGTGTAAAGAGAGGGGAAGCGACGTAGTAATTGACGGGAATTAATATCAAACCTGGAAACTAATTTTAACTATTGGGCCAAAAATAAGTGCTTTTTCTATCACGTTGTTGTTACAAGTAACTTAACAACCGTTTTGGACGCGTATGTTAACGGATAAAATACAGTCCTAGATGCGTTTGAGTAGAAGGGAAATTGTAAAATGTAATAATAATTCTGCAACTGCTCATCGCTGTTTTCGTAATTTTTTTATTGTTATTATTCCTTAATGAGGATTTTAGCGTACCTAATCACTGCAGAAGCAGGTCTTTGAACCTTATTGAAAGGGTGTTTATCAAAAGGAATCCGATAATTATGAAGTAAGAAATATGTCCTTTGAGTCTTTTATACGCTGATAGCCGAAAATTACCTTGTTTATTTTCTCACTATTATAGAATTATAAATAGAATGTGTTTATTTTTATTTAACGTTCCAATTAAAGTAGCAAGTGCCATAATTGACCATGCACTCGAAATGACTCAAACCAGCTGCATTAGACACGGGAAGCAGACACTCGAATAGAGAAGCCAGTCGATTATTGTTTATCGGTGTGCCGTTGTTGCAATTTCTCAAATTCGAGCGCTACTACAATTTTTAAAATGCTGAAATAACTGAAAATGGCTTTCTAGCGCTAGTTTTAGTCCACAAATCTCCAATCACCGTTCAATCGGAACAGTTGTCTTTCGGCGGATTGATTCCAACTGACGGTTATTATCGCGTGATGGCTCCGCTGTCCTTTCACGTGTTGAGTAATGGAGAGCATGGGAGGATGCTTCGCGAGACGTAGAAGAGGGACAAATTGGTTTCAAAACTACGTTCCACTCGTATCGGATTGGATTTCGTGAATCGGTGAAGATTTAGCCGGAATTCTCGAATTCATCTCCGGTGATTTTCCTCGCCAAATTTTACTCACGTCACGCTTGTTACTCGTTTTCTCTCGTGAGTTTTTGTGATAAAACGATTGCACAGTTTTCACATTTGTCTTTTCCGTAGCTATTTTCTCACGTTAATATTAAATTGTCATTTGATATTTCAGGAACGGTTTTTTTATAGCTCATTTCGTTCAATTTTTAAGATTTCCGACTTTTACATCGTGTATCGAAATCATAATAAATTATCCATTTTCCTTTACCATTCATAAATACTGTAATGCCGTGAATTTAAAGCTCTACTCGTAGCTTTTCAAATGTTAGCCTTTTTATCTCTCGCGTTTTGGATTTTCCTCATCTTTTTCCGGAACGTTCTCGCGCGATAAAAAACTTGGGGAATTTCTGGGAATTATTCGAGCGAGCCTAAAGGGAAAGGAACTCTTGGAATAGTTTGCCTTTGGAAAAGCACGAAACGTATATCTCGTCCCTTGGATCGATCGATTCGATCTTCCGCGAGAACCATTTTCCGCATCCTTGTTCCCTACACATGTGATAAGACGAATCCTTTCTTTAACTTTATATCCACGAAAATCTCGTTGTAATCAGTCTGCACTGAAAATGCTCCGAGAATGTTGCAGTCCATCGCACTTGTGTGTTTCCTTCGTACTCCTCTCCCTAATCATTTCCTCTGCTCATTACACCGCGGATATCGTGTACTGCGGATCTTGCGCTAACACGCGGCACTCGGATGGAACAATCCCTTTGTTTTTCTCTCACACACTCGCGCACACACACACACACACACACACACACTCCATCTCACTCCACCCATCCGTTTGCCTCCTCCCACTCAAACGAGCCTCTGCTTGCTTTCCTCCCATTAAATAAAACGCAATACATACCTTGTTGCTCTCACGCTCTTCCTTTCTCTCCTGTTTTATTTCCTCGAGCCTTCCTGTTATTGCTTTTCGCCCGTTTTTTTTACTGCTTTGTTTTTTTTACCCACGGTGAGTTCTATATCTATCGTTGCCGTTTTTTTTGGTATACATTTTTCAGTATTTGATAATAAGCTCTTCGCGGACTTTTAAATTAATTAGTTATTTTTAATTTTCTCTTTTGCCATGTAAATGTTGACAATAAAAATGTCAGAAGGATTTAGACCAGCGACCGTAGAATTGAGAGACGGACACGCTAACCAGCCATCTATCAAGTTCGGGTCCACGGCTAGATTCCAATATCATGCCAAAATTGCTATTTTGCATTTTTCATTGTTCCTTCAAAATTTTAAATGATGACCGATGTTTCTTAGTGTTTATTTTATTAAACTGGATGAGATTAATTTTTTTATTTTCGTTTTTTTTTATTTTAAGAAACACTAAGTCAGTACTACAGAGAAAAATTACTGTTCTTGTCGAATCTCAATGCTTGTGCGCGGTACCTTAATTTCTCTCGTTTTCTAATCTTTATTTAGCTTATGACACACTATCACCTTTTGGCCGTACGCTTAAATCACGCAGCCTTTGGTCCTCTCTCTCTCTCTCCCTCTCTCTCGTTCGCTCTCTCCCTCTTTCTCGTTCTCTCTCCTCTTCGTCCCCATCCCTCTTCGATCCGTCCCCTAGGTTCCGGCGAAATCCGCTTATTTCGTATGGTCACCTGCCTCTGGCATCCGGTGGTCTGCACGCCTTCCTGAGCATCGAGGCCAACCAATTTCGCGTGTCTCCGTCACTCTTCTCCACGATAAAAAACGAAAATGTAGTGCTTCGATTTCGTCTCCCGTTTTGTAGCCTGGAGCATGAATGAACCCTACAAAGTGATCGATGTCTATCAAAGTGTTTGTGATATGCCTCAAAATGCTCTTCGAAATCTTAAAATAGATTTTCTCAAAAAATATATATATTCGACCCAATCTTTATTGGCTTCATCCTCCAACTCAACGAGAACATCACAGGGCTTAGAGTTTCACTTAGGAACTCGCCATAGCCCCCGTAATGTGAATATCTGTGAGTATTCCACGCGTACACCAGTCGAGGTTCATTATCTCCACACATAACAGGTTTCGCAGAAAATATTTTTTTCGCCTTCAATCCATTAGAGTAAATTAAGGCTTTTAGGCGAGTCTGTCACTCGTTTCAAAAAACATCACGCCCCTTTTATATGTGCGGGAACCTGTTTGGTATCGATTTTAATGAAGCAGTGCATCCGTATCGCATCGCACACCGCTTCGAAAGCTATGTAATCAACCGACGAGATCTCCGTGATTCGTTACGGCTTGTTGAAAATTCTCCCTCACGCTGATGAGTGCGAAGGGAAAAGCTATAACAGGATCGAGGGAGAACAGGGTGCGGGCGCCCCTGGATGTTATGCACAACGGCACGACGCGGGCGCTGTTTGTGTTGCGGGCTGGAGAGAGGCAAGGGGCCGGCGGCGAGGCTCACCCGCAAACGCTTTGTTGCCGATGGCTTCGCGGGTGTTTGCCTCCCTTTCGGGGGAAGGGCGAGCGAGTGTTTTCGACAAGTCATTCCGAGAAATAACGAGGTAGCGACGGAGTCCAAAAAGTGCTATTTATAGAACGGGGATCGAGATGAGACTTCGGCACGCTAAGCGATAAGGTGTGTCGTAATACATTTTTTTCGATGCGAAACACCATCGAGTCTTGCGTGTCACTACAGTTTCGTATGAAGGGGTTATGTAAACAGCACGTGAGGTTTCGTGCGAAAAGAGCCGAGCGCCTTGGATTAAAGAGAAGGGCGAAAAACATGCCGCGCGGAGCTCTCGGGCCATTTAAAAAAATATTCGTTGCCCGCAGGTTATGGCACAATCTCCCAGGAGAAATCAGGCGTCATCTAAACCCTGCAATTATCGATTATCAGATCGGATATTTTGTTGTCGCACACGTACGTGGATACGGTTGGTTTGATCGAGGTCACGGGATGTACCAATGTCCGAAACAAGGCAACTCAATTTCAGCGTACAAGGAAAGAAAATCTTTTGAAGGATTTTATTTATTGCCGGTCCAACGTGGAAAAGGCTGTTTTTCATGACTTTGGTAATTTTTTTTTCCCACAGCCATTATCGTTTGGCAAGTTTTCCTTTTATGGAAATACAGTGCCTCCAGTTCACGAAAAAAGGAGTATTTCCCAATAAATTTGAATTTTTCCGCTCGTATTTTAGTCACTACCGTGGTATGCATTTCCGATCTTCTGCGAATTGGGTTATTGAGATTATTTCGGTTATATATTGAGTGAGAGAGAAAGGCAGGAGGTAAAAATTCGTGAATTGCGAAATGTTTAAGCATTAATTACATTAACACAACATTTTCTCGCCCTACATCTATTTAAAATTAGCTTATTTAAGAAACGTCATCTGCAGTAACTTAAGCGGGTCATACGTTTACTCGTGCGAGACATAGCAATCATATTTACACCCAGTGCTCTGAATAGAAACCCCGTAATTGGTTCATCAAAATAAAAGGATTACGTCATCCATTCCATAGACCTTAATTTGCGATTGTTCCGTTGCTATAGCTACTGAGCAGAGGAATATTCTCGGCGTGGCCTAAATTTTACTGGAAAAAATTTCTCCTAGTTTATCTAATCATTTACGAACTTTTGCAGCTAGATGAGATCCGCCGCTGAACCAAGATGGGTTGGGAGAAAAGTTAGGTCAAAGAATGTTTCCAGAGAGAGAGAGTCTTTGGAAGTATTCCGAGCGAAATGAAGCGAAGGGAAATGAATCTAGGGCATAGTAGAGAGAGAGGATATAGAAGCAAAGTTGCGAGCCGTTCCCACAGGAACTCTTTTTGCCATTACCGTAGCCCTTCCTCACCCTGCGCCTGTTAAAACACTAAGGGAACTTGGACCGACTCCTTAACGCTCGACATCTGGCATTTTGTTCTGGATCCAGTGAGGCGTGTAATGCGGGAGCCGACCGTACTCCTTGTCGGATTGGCCGGGGACGGATCTCGAAAGTCCTTCATCGTTTGCTTTTTCGTTCCGTTACTTCTCTTCGTCGCGATTCACCGATCCGCGTTGTAATTCATAACACACGGTGGTGATTATTTCTTTCCTTAGGGAATCCGAGTGACATTGGACCCCTGATGGCTTCCAGGGCATTGTTGGCAGAAATGGCTGGTACGGGCATCGGACTTAGTGGATTCTTTTCTCGTTCGTATAAACTTTTTGAAACGGACTTGAGTTAGAAATAGAGAGAAAATTATAAACTCAATCTAAATACTAACTTTATAATTTGGGTCCTCAATAGTAATGATAAGACTTCAACATCGGGTATGTTGGTGTATTAGCTTCATCCTTCATAGTAATTAAAATCCTTGAGCTGATATTTCAGACCTTAAAAACATGCGACTGCATAATATAATATCTCTTTAAGTTTGGGATTATTTTGTCGGTTAAACTGACCCATCACCGTGCCAAAATTTCAAATGTCTAGCTCTTCTCAAAGTACCTTCGACGTCATATCATATATCTTAAGCAAATGTAAGTAATAACAATGTAACAATGATCCTTCTAAAGAAGAATAAGCCAAAGGCAATGCAGTGTAAACACTACAGAACGATATCTCTACTGTCACACACTTCGAAGATCATCACGAGGATTCTTAATAAAAGACTAGAGAAAAAGGGCGAAGAAATGCTAGCGGAAGATCAATTCGGCTTCAGAGAAGGACGAGCAACCGGAGATGCTATCGGTGTAGTGAGAATCATATCAGAAAGGGCAATAGAGTACAGCCAAGATTGCTGCATATGTTTCGTCGACTGGCAGAAGGCCTTTGATAGAGTAAATTGGGTACTGCTGATGAGGATATTAAAGGATATAGGTGTAGACTGGAAAGACAGGAGACTGATCAGGAATCTATATGTGAATCAAGTTGTAAAGGTCAGGTTGGAGAATACGGACACCAGCGGAGTACATATCGGTAGAGGAGTAAGACAGGGCTGCTGTCTATCGCCGATTCTATTCAATATATATGGAGAGAGGCTAATGCGGGAAGCGTTAGAAGACACGGGAGATTTCAAAATCGGAGGAAGGATTATAAGAACAGTGAAATACGCGGATGATCAAGCACTTCTAGCAAGAAAGGAAAAGGAACTCCAGAAAATAATAAATAGACTAGTGATAACAGGTAGAAAATACGGTATGGAAATTAATACAGAAAAATCCAAGGTTATGCGAACATCAAGTAAAGAAGAAGAAAATTTGAACATCAGTATTGTAGGAAAGCCAATAGAACAAGTTTCAGATTATAAACACCTTGGAAGCATCATAACAAGAGAAGCAAAATGTACAGATGAAATCAGGACTAGAATAACAAAAGCAAAAGCCGCATTCAGAAGAAAGAAACTCCTGCTAACGGGAAATATAAAGCAGGAAATCCGCAAGAGGTTGATAAAATGCTATGTACGGAGCAGAAACATGGACGCTAAGGAAAAATGATATTAAATACTTGGAAAGCTTCGAAATGTGGACATGGAGAAGAATGCTGAAGATAAAATGGACAGATAGGGTGAAAAATATGGAAGTGCTACGAAGAATAGGAGAGAAGCGAACGATTATACAGACTATCAGAAAGAGGAAGGCGAACTGGATTGGTCATTACCTGAGGAGAGAGTGCATGATTAAAGAAGTGCTAGAAGGAAAACTGGACGGAAAAAGAGAAAGAAGAAAAAGAGAAAGAAAAAGGTTTCAGCTAGTAGACGACTTGAAAGGGAAAGAGAGCTATCAAGTCATGAAGAAAACTGCGGAAAATAGGAGTATATGGAGAACCAAGTTTAACCTAGAATAATCACGGACCTGTCAACGGACAGACTACCTATGATGATGAAATAATAACTTGAGGATTAGAAGAAGAAGAAATGATTACAGAGGAAGAGATGGTAAGGAGGGGAAAAATGAACGAGGGAGAGGAAAAGAGAGAGGAATAGAAAAGAAGAGAGGAATAGAGAGAGAGGATACCGGAAGAGAGTGCAGAAGATAGAGATAAAGAGATGGTAAGTGAAAAAGTGATGGAATGTTTTTTAGGAAAAGCAACCTCCTTAAAATTTCCAGAAATGTGGCTATTATTCATTTGAGCTCTTCAATATACAGAAGACTTCCTTCCTTCTTCTGCCAATGACCTGCTATCGGAAATTGTCGAAAGGTTACTGTAAAACTTTCATTCACATTCATTCACATTCATTTAATTCATTCAGGTGCCATTTTCAACATCAACTGCAGTGTTTTACTCTCGGTTTTATGAAAATTTCATTTCGACAAATCCTATAATTAGCGAAATAATTTCATTCAAAAGTGGACTCTGTTGTGAGAAAACAGAACTTTGCAAGGGAAAAACATAAACGAGAGAGAGCATCTTGCGGAAAGTTTGTAAACAACGGATCACTCGTTTTTCTTTCTTCCTTTCTCTCATCTCCCACTCGCGAGTTCGCTTGCGGAATCTTCTCCATCTTTCACCCTATTCCTGTCATCAATCCGGAAACATTTAAAAATAAAACACGATGCGCATAAACTCCTCCGAAAACGAGATGTAAAATCCCGCGGGGTGGCTCTCCCTGTCTTTCTCCCTTGAAAGTATGGACGTAATTTTTTTTCGATGTTTCCTCCTCTGGGCTCGCTTCTGTCCCAGATGCATTCACTCAGCCGCGTCTCCGGACGAGCTAAAGGGCACTTGAAAAAATAAAATCGCATTGACCGTCGTGCTTAACCAAGTGTTAATAGCGGCGGCTTCCTCTTCGCAGCCGTTCCCATTATTCTCCTTAACTCCGAAGATTTCTCCCACTCTCCTTCTCCTCTCCTCTCCTCTCTGCCCGTTTTTTCTTCTCTCCTTGCATTTCACGTTTTCGTCTTTGGGAGAAACTCCACCGAAAGCCAGTGTGTGCGGTGACTTTAATTATCCGACTTCAAAGAGAGCGATTTTTGTTCCTTTCCTCACTTTTTCTTTTCGGCCGTAAAAACTAACAAAATATAGTAGAAAAGGAAAGAAATTGAATGCTTTATCAGGATATTAGTTGGTATTTCCGTCCGTTTCTCGGTCGCGAAGAATCTTTTGTCGTCGTGGCGGATTGAAAGGTTTTTTGTTGCTTTCATTCCGCGTCGCGTGTAGTCCCTTTGAATTTTCATCTTACGCAATGAGTTAACTAACATATTTTCGTTCTCTTCTCTAAATTTAATATCTAATGATCGATTTATAAATAACTCATATTTAATTTATTACTTATAATACGTTTTATCTCTTAAAAATAATTTATCGATTCAATTTATTCGGAAGAATCGCTCATTCAAAGTAGCATTACATTTTTGATAAAATAGATCGTTGTCTCATTATATATAATGTCGTACAGCTAGGATTGTTTTGCGGACTTCTTTCATGTAAAGAAATAAGTTGGTAATTGCCACCGTTAATGAAGATAAGAGTAGCGCATTAAAATTTGAAGGGATTCTCTCCTCTTCTTCAGCAGTTCTAGTATTTCTTTAATTCGTTGCATTTTACATTGCACGACCTTACACAATGCTCAAATAATGCGACACCACATGCAGCTGCAACTGAAAGTACGTCGTGATGGAAGTTTTGAGCAGAATAAATTCGACGCGCGTTTGTTGACTTGTCGAGAAAGAGATTTTTTCCGCAGTCCTCTTTGTGACTTCCGCAATAACGCTCCTTTGTTCGTTCTGGAGGGGGGCCAACAGCCCTGTTCTTTGGCCATTCGAATCTTGCGCGGATCTTGAACGACGACTTGAATATCTCGAGTGGGAGAGAGAAAGAAGGAACGAAGAAGAGAGGGAGAAAGAGATATTCTTGCGCGACTTTTGTACCAGTCAATTTTTTTCAGGTGTCGGGAGAGGAAGTGCACTGCAACCGAGGTAGCTTTTGTGTGTAATTCGTGTTTTTTCTCGATCGTACGGCTGTATTTAAAAATGCTCCATTCTCTTGATCCAAACAAAGAAAGAAGAAGAAAACAGCCTGGGATGCAAAAAAGGTAGTAGAGTCGAATTTGAATAGGAATTTTTTCTGAAGTTCTCGTTTTTTTTTCGTTCTTTTGAATTTCGTTCTTGTTTTTTTTTTTTAACACAAAGGCCTCCACTCTTTTCTTAAACGTACTTCCTCTCGCTCCCTCTCTCTCTCTGCCTTCGGCTTTCTTCTTGAAGCCTTCTCTTTTTCGCTTGTCTCTCTTCCTTTCTGGATATCCAAGGAGAAAGTTCCGTGAGGACTGGAAAGAAGGGGGAAAAACTTTTTTCCCCCGGAGGGGAAATTTTTTAAACATGAGCACCGAAGGAGAGGGAATTTTTGTGTTTGAGGGTCTGTGTGGGAGAGGAAATAAAAATCTCAAGATACGCCCTCTTTCTGAATCTTTCTTGTTCCTTCCCGTTGTCCGTTCGCATCGCATCTTCGCACAGGTAAACAGAAGGTGACCGTGCGAATTGTATAATTAGATGCTCTGTAGGAGAAATGATTTCCTCAATCTATGCCAACAAATAATCCCTCCTTCGTTGCATTAGAATAAGCACATAGTGAAAGAATATGTCTTGATTACTATGATGTGGAGTTCGTTGCTCCGCTTTGGCTATTGCGTTATGCTTCTTTTTTTCAATTGTCTTTCCTAACACTAATAATAATACTATAATAAGAGATATATTATAAGTGGTACCGGTCGCAAATGTTAAAGAGCGTACCAAATATAGCTTCCGAGTTTCCAGCAAGAAGATATAGATAGAACTTTATATTTGATCATGCTATGTATATCCTGGTTTAATAAGTTATCTTATTAGTCTCATTGTTTTGGATTTTTGTGCATGTTAAGAAATTGGTGATTTTGGAAAAGAATATGAAATAGAAATTTCTGGGATTATGAAATAGAAATTTCTGGGATTTATTTATTTTTTAAAACTTATCAGAAGTCAAAGGATGTCAACTAATATTAAATTATTTTACGTGCCTAAAATTTTAGTTTTCTTGTCTTGATTGCTTTATGGTATGCTACCAGCAGAAGTGCCCGTTGAATTTCAACGGATTTAGTTGATCTAAAACTTCGACCGTGTAACATGCAAACATCGCAAGAGTAAGATAGTACACAGTTTTAACCGTCGAATAAAGCAAAGAGGAAGAAAACCGCTCCGCATTAACCTATTTAGATGGATGAAGTAAGAAAATCTTACACTGAAAATTCGAAAATTACGTGTAAACTTATGGGAAAAATAATTATTAAATAAGCTCTTCTTCCCCCCAAATGTTTTATTGCCATATAGCCTAAGTTACCCATAGGGTAAAATTATATACCCATGCGAAGTTTCGTGACCATATCTTCAAAACAAAAACTGTAAGTAAAGCCGTCAAAACACTATAATCTACAGAAAATGGATGAACAAAGGAACATACGAAATTAATTAATTTCACGGACAAAAAATTAAATAGAGAACGTTTAAGAATCGCAGAGTGAATATTATCCTCCTACTTTTAGTTCGTTTATCTCATTCACACTCATCCATGACTTCTGTTACGAGAAAATTGTTTACATCAACAATACTTTGGAAACAATGAAACGATTTATCCAATTGCAATTTGCGGAAACGCTACGTCTAATTATTTAAGTTACTTACGTAGTTTTAAAAACAGTTTGCTTTGGAGAACTCGACGCCACACGAAAATATCATTAAAAACCATTTATTAGTAATATTTCAATTAAAATCAATAAATATTTTGCTGCCATGTAAACAAAGCAAAATCAGATACAGAAATTGAAAAACGATATTACGTTAAAATTTTTCGCATATAAATGCATTAGAATCTCAACTTCGGCGACAATGGGAGTTGTCATGGTAGCTTATAATTGGTATTCTCATAAAACTGATAAAATCACGTATTTTTCTGATTCTAAAAGCATTTTTACGCCAATTCGATCAGGATTCGGATTCTATCTCAAGAATAAACTTTGTTCTTTCCTTCATAGAACAGTCTAAGTCTCAAGTTCGCATAATCTTTCTAAGTAATTTTAAAATTCAAATGAAAAATATGCTGCACTCATCCTTATGTTATTCAAGTGGAGAAAATGAAAATAGAAAATATTTTTTAAAGTTAGAAAGGTCAATCAAATCGTTATAAAATCCTTACTACACCACTTAACTCTTTATTCCGGTTAAAATGACACCTTCCTCTTGTTTCTACGTGCTGTAGTTACTGAGTTATAGAAAACATACATATATACATACATACAAACACTTTATAGTGTTTATAGGTATCTATAGATAGATAAATCTGTCAAATTTAACCAATTACATTGAGTTGCATGTTTAACCACGGAATATGATTTTAATCAATCAATATGTTATTCCGTTGCATACAATCAAACTAATTGAATTTCTTTTTTCTTTTAGGTGAGTAACACATTCTGCTAACGTCAGAGGGACGTGTCTCGCGGTGGAAGTAGTGAGTAAACTAAACCTTATTTGTAAATCGAGGCCATCCTTGTTGCATCTCTTTTTAGTTGATACAAAATGTTGCATTTGTTGCTAGAATTTATGATAAAATTGTGTCGAAGCGAAATTATCTAATTCGCTATTTGTGACATTTAGGCGTCTGAGATATATTTTTGGAATCCTTAGATGCCCGAAAAAAGCATTTAGAATTAGTTTCAAATAAATATTATTGCGCAAAGAGTTGATTTTTACCCTCATATGTCAGCCTTCCGTATACGAAAAAGCTGTTGTATATGTTTATCTCATTCGTCGGTGTCGCCCAAATAATAATTATTTCGCTCGCAAATTGGAATTCATTATGATGTCAAAAGTAGACGTGCATTTGTCGAAGTCTAACGTCTTCCAGTCCTGGTGAGGCGAAAAGGTGTTTTTTTGGGTTTATTCCATTCTTCTCCTTTTTATTGCTACCACTCTACAGGCTCTTACTTCCTGGCGGAGAACTTTCTCATTTCCTGCTTTCGTCTGACGGTTTTATTTGCTTTCCTACCATTCCAGTTCTCTGCTCACACGATTACTTCCTTTCCTTAGTAGTCTCATTTTTCGTTGCGGCCATTCCTCCGACTCATACCAAAATAATGTATGCGCGTATTTAAACAAAAAGAAAACTCATTTATACGAACCCTCAATCATCTCAGCTTGTAGAGTTGCCAAGCAGCAGGAAAATTTAGAATGCATCACAAGATTTCATTGATACCTTTAATTTTCATTATATCCCTGGTTATATTTTTTTCTACTACAAAATCAGCTCAAACGTAGAATACATAACGGAAATAATTAATTATCAACGGGAAAATGGCTAAGGGACGAAACACGCCGAGATAATATGTACTCCTTCATTTCCTCCAATACCATTCCATGACTGTTCCACGGTCGCGTTATACTTCAGAAAGAGATTCTTGAGCTCTCATTCTTAATCTACTCTTGCTGCGAATCCACGAAGTTGTTGTTTTGGTACTCAAAAAGGAATATTATTTCTTACGACATCATCGGTGCAGGCTGCACTGCACAGCGATCCAGAATCGTCAGTATTAATTTTGTCAACCGAACTTATCTTTATCCTCTGATGCCAAACTTTAAAATCTTTTACTGTAATCCAAGCCGTTCTCTTAAATTTATTGAATGAAGGTTGTTTAACTCTTTTACAGTAATCAGGATTTAGAGACAAAAGATTTTTATGCTTCAAATTGCATTCCACAACAGCAGCAGAAATACGCGTCTATATACAAGTGCATATATACGACCACACATCGGTTTAACAGGGAAATGCAGTGTTCTTGCTTCTCGGAACAATTGCTGATAATGTTTTTACTCCACCCAGCTGGATAAGAAAGAAAAATAAGCCACTTATTTTTGAGGGCCTGTTTTTTCTTCTTTCACCTCCTTCCTCGCTAAGCAAAAAAAAATCCCACTCCTTGAAATCTTCGATTGTTTTTCCCCCTCTGGCAAATCCGATTCAGCTTCCCTCTTTTTCTATCCTTTTTAATTTCTCATGTACTAATTGTAAGTATATTGAGAAAGTATTGTTATCGCGAAAAAATTCGACCTCGAGATTTTGATGGAAATATACGTTTTAGGTGTAGCCGAGTCCGAAAAAGTGGTTTTCGCAATGCCGTCTGTCAGTCTGTGGGTCTGTCTGTTCGCGGCTCTCGAGCCTAAACGGTAGAACGGCCATGAATGAAATCTCGTACTTAAGCATTTTATCATACAGAGTAGAAGCTATGAAGAAATGGTTGATATTGCTCAATAATTAAGGAAAGTTTATTCTACGCATTTTTAAAAATAATTTGATTTTCTCAAAAACGGCTGTAACGATTTGGATAAAATTTAGTGCAGTTACTTGAGTTTACGTTTTCAGTAATACTACATATTTCATATTTCTCAAACAACGAATATAAGGCTAATTTATTCTTGAGCAACTTTAATAACAATTGGATTTTCGAAAAAATGGCTTATACAATTTTCATCAAATTTCGTAAAGTTTTTTAAGTTGATGTTTATAACGATTCTACGTAGTTCATATTTTTCAAAAGAAAACTAAACGACGCATTAGTATATGAGAAAGTTTGTACAATGTATGTTGTACCGAGTTTTTATTCTCGGGAACAAAAATCCTCTCTTTGTTTACTTTCACTTCGTTGGTGAGACCTGCACCGGCGAGATTGCCTAATAGGAAAATATTTTCTTCTTGCCCAGATCTATCTTTTTTCTACCCAAGGTCGTAAATTCCGCCCCTTTTTTTACGTCTTGTTCATCTCATCCCGGCGTAATCTGCCGACCAAGTGGTTTTGAAAACCCTTCTTATATTGGTTGCATATGTCCTCGAATTTGTTGTCATTGTCTCTCTCTCCCCCTATCCCTCACTCCCCCCTCCCTCCCCCCTCCTACTCACCCGGACCTTAAGCGATGCTAAATAATGAAAGGACTTTTTCATTGTCTCGCTCTCATTTTTCCTTCCTCTGACTTTTTGTGGTTTTTGCTCAAAGAAAATCTTAGTATTTCCTCTTTTCTCCTTTTGTACTGAGGTAGATTTTAGCAATTGCTGTCAGTTTTGTTGTAAGCAGGGTCGGATTAAGCGGTACGCAAAACACGCAAGTGCGTGGGGCCCAGAGGACAAGAGGGCCCACTGCGGGCCGAACGTATCTCATCTCGCCCCTTTCAAAGTGCTGCTACACAGATCACAAACCTTACAATAACTGTTACTTTTTACAAATTTACCATTTGAGTGGAACCTTAAATGTGTTGTGCTTGGGGCCCATAGTTTTCTTAATCCAAGTACTATCCGGACCCTACGTTGCTTAACTTCGGTGATCGGACGAGAACCGGTGTTTTCATCGTGGTATGGCCGTTGCCGAAGTAGATATCCCTGAGAATTGGATTTCTTCTATCTTACTTGTTTACAGGGCCGGATTAGGCGGTATGCAAAACACGCGAGAATAAGGGGGCCCAAAGTGGGCTGACCCTAACCCGTCTTGCCGAAACCCTTTCCAAGTGTCAAAAATCCTGCAAAATGTCACTTTTAAAAAAGTTGACGATTTCGGTGGGGTCTTAAACGCGCCGTGCGTGAGACCCATGGGTTTCTTAATCCAGCCCTGGTTGTAAGGTCATTTGAAGTTGCCTTAGAGAAGTTCTAGGTAGTTACAGTGCTCGATGGATCTTTTGCGGCGTAGTTTTGTGGTGCGTTGTTCAAACCAATAGATCCATTCACCTCTGACCTGAATGTTGCGAGATTCGAAGATTATCACAGGGAAAAGATAGTAGTTTACGGCCGTGGGAGATATTATAGTTCCATTCAATTTAGTTGATCAACTATACGACATGTGTTTTAACTCGTAAAATGTTATATGATTAGGTATATTAGAAATTCATTTATAAGCGACGCATATCTTTTGATACGAAAGATGTTGCATTTAATAAGTATATTGTGGAAATATTTGACTTGTCTTTTACGCATTTTTTCATGAGCAGATGACAACAATTGTTAGACATTATTACACAGTAGTGTATAGCCCGTCAAAAATGACGGGAGTAAAGATTCAATCGTTCAAGCTATTTACGAAGATTAAATTGACTTCAGAAACATCAGTTGTCTTGATAATCATTTTCCACTCCTTCCTTCCCCCTCTCCCTCCCTCTCTCTCCCTCTCTCTTGCATTAAAAGCATTCAAAGCACGCTTACACCCACAAGGATTTAAATAACAAGAGGATTTCGAGGTCTAACAATGTAATTGGTAGGCAAGTCAACATCCCGTTAAAATGGCAAAATTTCGCCAAACTATGTGAATTAAACGTTTAACACGAGTCATTTCGAACTGTAGGCGGAAAAAGATGAGCAGATCAAGAAACATTATATTTTCTCTTCAAATGGTTCAGATCCGAGGATCAGAGGTCAATTTTTTCCAATTTTAATCTAAAAAAAGAATAAAATCGAAAAGTCGATTTTTACGTGTTATTTTATGGAAAATGGAAATGTCTTCCTTGGAGTCGAACCCAGGACTTTTTTCGAGATTTAGTTTCGTCATCACCTTAAAATATGTAAATCGAGCATTCCTGCCAAATTTATAATTTATATTCTTTATCGAGTTATTTGCATTTCTAAATTGTCACCAACCCAACCAACACTTGGCTATTATTATAACAGATTAATCTAGCGGTGAAATAAACTTATATAAGATAACTGACCTTAATCTTTTGCGAGTGATCCACAAATTTTAAAGATGTTCTCACGACTTCAAACAATGCACGCCATCCTCACCAAGGACGATTTCTTTTCTTGCGATCGTCACATAGGCTTGCACGAAAAATGGCTTCCCGGTGGAAAGGGAAGGAGAGAGATAGAAAAAGATACGTGCGTAGGAAAGGTTTAAAAGTCGCGGACGGCATCGAAATTCGTCGCATACGCTGATGACTACGGTGCAATATGTAGGTCAATTCCATAATTTGAAGAACAAAATAATCATATTACGCTACTTATACCGGGCGATTCAGTCCGCTAGGTTTCATTTGACTTTCTTGTCAATTATTACGTTAATTACTACGAAGTTTGTTTCAATGCGAAGAATTGGCAGATCTAGGCATCTGTTCTTTTCACATACGCCATTGTTAAAATATTCCATATAATGCAACTCACTTTTGCGCAAGCTGGGTTTTTCGTTATTTTTGATTAAGTGTATTATCATGCAAATTAATGGATTAAACAAACGTTCTCCACCGAAAAATACATTACGGACTTAATTTAAAAAATAAACGAATGCCTCTAACTAAGTTATATGAATAACACGGGATTGAAAAAAAAATTAATTCGTCTCGACAAACAGAAACATATCTCTTTAAATGTAAATGAAAGGTAATTTCTGGAAAAACAGATTGAAATGAACAAGAATTCGAAATGGCAAACAAATTAATGATATCTCTACTGTTATTATAATTAATCTCATTACCCAGCATGCCGATTCGTTTTTTTCCCTTTAGATCGTGTCATTTTTATGACTATTAATTCTTTCGGTTAGTTATACAGGTTTGTTAATAATTCCCATCAAGCTAAGAATTTTCTGGAAATTTTAATTTTTTAACGTATTTTGTTATTATTCGATTTACTTTTCCGGTAGCAAAAATTTCGTACAAATTCGATGCGAGGACGTAGATTTTTGCTAAAATGTGAATGTCTATACGTATTTCTCAGGAACATTCATCCTTCTTTTCATTCGAGCATAAAAAATAAACATTTTCCGGGCACAATACCCGGTTTCACGGCGGCAAAAATAAAACGCAATCAATTTTACCATGTGGTTTGAAAAAAAAACAATTTTTCTATCTTATACCGCAGAGAAGTAAAAAAAAATAACAGTTACGAAGGGTGAATGAGAGAGGGGAAAAGAGGATTTTAAGAAACCAAACCCATCTCTTGATCGAGGCTGTTTTTATTTTTTTAAGACTCTCAACCTCTTCGGGAAAACCCATTCCAATCACAACTTCACCAACTCCGTTTTCTGTCCACCCTCTTCTGTCCCATTCATCCTTTACCACCCTCTTGCGTCTATCCGAGTGGCGCTGATCTCCTGGAAACGAACCCTACCCTTTTTCTCCACCTTCCCCTTCCAGCGCCCTTTGTAATCCCCACCCTCTCGATCCAAACCCCCCCCCCCCCTCTTTTCCATCTACAACCCCTCCGCTCGCATTTTTGCATCCGTCGGTTAAAAAAAGAAAAAAGAAAACTGCACGTTTGAGAGATTTCGCTTTGCTTTGCTCCACGCGTGGTTGCCCTCCTGTCCATTTTCGCCTCGCCCTTTTCCCACCCTCTGTCATCTTCTTCCTTTTATTTGTCCCTCGGGCCGTCGCGCAACTTCGAGGGCTTTTATCCTCACACGCATCAGACGTTTGGCGGCTTTGTGAATGGATCCCACGGCCAACTTGGATTCGTTTTCTCTCTGTGTTCCTTATTTTCTCTTTTATTCACGTGAATCGTTTACTTAATGTAAGCGTGGATCTCTTTCTTATGGATGGATTTGTGTTATTTTAATATCCGGCGGTTGATTTTTCAGCCTAAATGGTTATTCTTAAAATGGAAAGTGTGTTTTTATCTTCTTTTAAATCTGATATTGATATCATGGTTGGCTTCAAAGTATTTCGCCTGAATTGTTTATATCGCTTGGCTTAATTGTTTGGGTTTAAACGTAACTGTGCTAGCTGTCCCAAATTAATGTTTAAAGAGAGACGGTGTAAATAATTCCTCGAATATTCTTTTTCACAAGTTTTTGGGATGTTGTTTTTTAATGTATATGTGTGTGTGTATCTGTATATGTGTGTGTGTATATATATTCAGCTAGTAGACGACTTGAAAGGGAAAGAGAGCTATCAAGTCATGAAGAAAACTGCGGAAAATAGGAGTATATGGAGAACCAAGTTTAACCTAGAATAATCACGGACCTGTCAACGGACAGACTACCTATGATGATGATGATATCAGGTTAAACTTGGTTCTCCATATACTCCTATTTTCTGCAGTTTTCTTCATGACTTGATAGCTCTCTTTCCATTTCAAGTCGTCTACTAGCTGAAACCTTTTCCTACCTCTTTCTCTTTTTCCATCCAGTTTTCCTTCTAGCACTTCTTTGATCATGCACTCTCTCCTCAGGTAATGACCAATCCAGTTCGCCTTCCTCTTTCTGATAGTCTGTATAATCGTTCGCTTCTCTCCTATTCTTCGTAGCACTTCCATATTTTTCACCCTATCTGTCCATTTTATCTTCAGCATTCTTCTCCATGTCCACATTTCGAAGCTTTCCAAGTATTTAATATCATTTTTCCTTAGCGTCCATGTTTCTGCTCCGTACATAGCATTTTATCAACCTCTTGCGGATTTCCTGCTTTATATTTCCCGTTAGCAGATGTTTCTTTCTTCTGAATGCGGTTTTTGCTTTTGTTATTCTAGTCCTGATTTCATCTGTACATTTTGCTTCACTTGTTATGATGCTTCCAAGGTATTTATAATCTGAAACTTGTTCTAATGGCTTTCCTACAATACTTATGTTCAAATTTTCTTCTTCTTTACTTGATGTTCGCATAACCTTGGATTTTTCTGTATTAATTTCCATACCGTATTTTCTACCTGTTATCACTAGTCTATTTATTATTTTCTGGAGTTCCTTTTCCTTTCTTGCTAGAAGTGCTTGATCATCCGCGTATTTCACTGTTCTTATAATCCTTCCTCCGATTTTGAAATCTCCCGTGTCTTCTAACGCTTCCCGCATTAGCCTCTCTCCATATATATTGAATAGAATCGGCGATAGACAGCAGCCCTGTCTTACTCCTCTACCGATATGTACTCCGCTGGTGTCCGTATTCTCCAACCTGACCTTTACAACTTGATTCACATATAGATTCCTGATCAGTCTCCTGTCTTTCCAGTCTTCACCTATATCCTTTAATATCCTCATCAGCAGTACCCAATTTACTCTATCAAAGGCCTTCTGCCAGTCGACGAAACATATGCAGCAATCTTGGCTGTACTCTATTGCCCTTTCTGATATGATTCTCACTACACCGATAGCATCTCCGGTTGCTCGTCCTTCTCTGAAGCCGAATTGATCTTCCGCTAGCATTTCTTCGCCCTTTTTCTCTAGTCTTTTATTAATAATCCTCGTGATGATCTTCGAAGTGTGTGACAGTAGAGATATCGTTCTGTAGTGTTTACACTGCATTGCCTTTGGCTTATTCTTCTTTAGAAGGATCATTGTTACATCTAAGAAATCCTTAGGCCACTCTCCCGAGTCGTAAATCTCGTTAATTAGTTTCGTAATCACTTTTAGTCCTTCCGATCCCATGACTTTAAGTACCTCTGCCGGTATTCCATCGCTGCCTGTAGCTTTTCCTTTCTTTATTTCCTGTATCGCCTTTTCTACATCGCTTTTCATAATACTTGGTCCCAAGTTGTCTTTTTCAATGCAATTGTCTTCTTCCAGTTCCATTTGTACCGATCCTGCCTGCTTTTTGTATAGTTCCTTAATGTATTCTTCCCATACCTGTGCTACATCCTTTGGTTCTGCGACTAGTTTCCCATCTGTATTAATAATTCCTTTACCACGAATCCCATTAGACTTCTTATCTTCTAACTCCAGTGCCCTAGCGTACATCATATCGTATCGTCCTAACTTCTCCATCTGTTGTATTTCCTCACATTTTTCTTTTATCCAATTTTCCCTAGCTTTATCTGTTACCCTTCTCATCTCATTGTTTATGCGTCTATAGTTGGCTCTACCTTCTTCACTGTTAACATTTTTGCATTTCCTTCTCTCATCCATTTTCTCCAGCATTTATTTAGTGATCCGTGGTTTTCTGATTTTCTTCTCTTGTTTCCCAATCTCTTTATTCAAGGTATCTTTGATGCTGGCTTTCACTTCCTCCCATTCTGTATCCACGGTCTTAGGTTTGTTTTCCAAATTTCTAAGGCGATCTTCCAACTTCGTGCTGAAGGCATCTTTCCTTTCTTTCAGTTTTTCTAGGTCCCAAGTCTGTCTTTGTCTTCTCGTTTTCCTTATTTGTTTCAGCTTTGTAGTTACATCGACTATTAGAAGGATGTGATCTGAATCAATGTCTGCTTCTGGTAATGTCTTAGCATTTTTTATGCTGTTCCTGAATCTTTGTTTTACTAGGATGTAATCTATTTGGCATCTCATTCTATCTCCTGGGCTTTTCCATATGTACAGCCTTCGTTTATGGTTCCTTAACCATGTATTAGTCACTACTAAGTCGTTATTAACACAGAATTCTACCAGTTTTTCTCCTCCTCGGTTTCTTTTCCCAAGTCCGTATTGACCGACAACATTTTCTTCTTGTCCTTCGCCAACTATGCTGTTCCAATCTCCCATTATTATGCAGTTTACCTTTCCTCTTCCGTCTTCTTCGTAAATCTCGTTAATTTGTTCATACATCTCCTCAATTTCTTGTTCTTCATGAGTGGACGTTGGCATCTATACCTGGATTATCAAGATGTCCACTGGGACTGCTTTTAGCTTTATTGCCGTCAACCTATCGTTCGTTGCTGTTATTTTTGTCACGCTCTTCATCATATCTTTCCTAAGTACCAGAGCTACTCCCCTTGCCCCACTATTTCCTCCTGAGTAAACTACCGTGAATTCTTCCGAGTCGAACTGTCCTTCTCCTTCCCATCTAGCTTCGCTCAGCCCTATGATATCAATCCTATTTCTTCTCATTTCTTCTTTCAGGTTCTCTAGCTTTCCTGCCTTCCTCATGGTTTTTACATTCCAAGTACCTAAGCGTAAGTTACCTTCGACAAATGCTTTCCTCATGGCAGTCCCCGCCCGGAGATGCTTTCCACATCGCAGTACTGTAGCCGTTCAAATCGTCCCGATCACGCCTACAGCTCTATTGGATATAGACCCAGCCAACATAATTTGTTTTCGGCTCTATACCATACTGACAGTACTGCTGCCTACTGTCAGGCACCGATGATAGCTTTTTTTTTGAAAACCTCCATTCGCGGGGTTTGAACCCCGGAACTTTTTTACGGAAAGCCGACACGCTAACCACTACACCACCAGTGCATATATATACACATCCCTGGGGGTACTTTTAAAGACGTTATGGGGTACTTGAAAAAATTTACGTAATGGCTGACATTATGACACTCCCAATCAGCTTTTACTGTTGTTATAGAATATATTCTACAGAAAATTTCTTCATTATGTGTGCACATAAGCAATACAGTATATTTTTTCTCTAAAAATAATGAATCCATACATTACAGTAAACTACGGCCTTATCACTGATGGCGGCGACTTAAGTGTTTTGTTTGCTTCTGTTGCACAAGGGGCAAGACATGTGTTACGGATAGTCATAAAACCAGGTAAAACGAAACTGGCGAATCTCAAATACGTACAGATTTCTATTCCTCAGATATAAAGGAACATTTGGGAGGACTCGCTGAGCAATTACGAGAATATTTTCCAGAAACAGACGATTCTAATAAATGGGTGTGCAATGCATTTGATGTGGATTTTTTAATTCCACATCTAACAGGAAAAGAACAAGAAAGACTAATAGATATGTCTACTATCGGTGAATTGAAAATTAAATTCTCGAGGGTATCTTTGATTGCTTTCTAGGGACAATTATCAAAAGAGCACGGGAATTGGCTAAAAAAAGCAACCCCCCCTCCCGCAACGTGCATGTGCGAATTTGAATTGTCATCTCTGTGTATCATTAAGACAAAAAATCGTCAGAAACTGCATGTCGAACCTAAATTACGATTGAGACTTTATTCAATCGAGCAAATGATTGATACTTTATGTCATGGAAAACAGCCACATTCATCACAATAAGTGTTATTTATTATATGTAAGCTCGTTCCTTTTTAAGTAACCCTATTTTGTGTAATACTTGTAGTATTATTTTATATGGGGGTACTTCAATGGATTGATTAGGTTCAAATGGGTACGTGGCAAAAAAAGTTTGAGGAACCCTGTAATAGAGCAATATCCGCAAAAACAGTTCGATGTCTGGAGCTTAAGGTTTGAGATAAAAGTCCCGATCTCTTTTTTCATAGTTCTCCCATTAAAAATCTACGGTCATCACATTTTATGTGTTTTTGTTTTGTTGCGTCCTTTTCGGTGACTCGGGTACATTTCCCAGCATTACGTCAAGGAAGTGACCATATAGCCATAACCCTTTTATTCTGCCCTTTTCGCATTTTTCTTGGATGGTTCATATCTAGCACGTTTCCCCAAATTCTTCCTTCCGTCTCTCCTTCCGCCCTTCTTTCCTTTCCTTAGCATTGCTTTGATTTCGGGAAACATTGATTCTCGTTGCTTTTTTTCCTCCGACCCTCGAGAGCGAGAGAGGAACGTGTTTCTTTTCCCAATGCCCTCCGAAAATTTCATAATCCGGGCTTATTCTTTGTTCAAGTCATGCGGCGATGGAAGTAATATCGGAGGAAGGACTGCGCTTTAAGAATGCAGAAGAACGGACTTTCCTTCTCTCCCTTTATAACTTAGGGATTGTTTTTTTTTTATATTTTCCGCAGTGTTACTTGAGATTAAACATCGGAAACGAAACTTGGCGCAGTATTTTTCCGTCGCGTGTAATAAAACCGAGGCGTCTCTAGCGAATGACGTGATCGCGTTAGCTTTTTTTGCGTTAAGTCGACCGTAGACTTCTTTGTACAAAATCTCGTGTTATGCATACGATTAACCGCGATTTTGATTCGGTAGGTTTTAATGATTGTTTTATTTTCGTTTGGCTTGTACCGATCTGTGAGCTAGATTTAGAAATTTTACGACTGTATAACTGTTACTATATTTCTTTGCGTAAAAAATGCGCTAGTGTGTATAAACTCGTACCGTTAAATTGGACGATGACGTGTTAGGAATTTCATTAGCTTTTGCAGATGCCAATAGTTCACGGCCATTCGGATTTCACTACCCGAGTTCGAGAAGCAAGAAAGTGCTATAAAGACGCAAATTAGCATAAATGTTTCCTCGCTTTATGGGTAGAACTTTTTCTTTAACGATAAAGCTTCTTCGGAGGACAGGTTAAGAACTTCAAATGTGTAAGTAGGATGCCGATAAAACGTTTACCCATTCTAACGCCATAAATGTCAAATAAATTCAAGTTTTTGTCTCAATATTAAACCTGTCCTGAATCGCGCGAATTCGAAATCACGCGAATGTGGGTTTATATTTCGTCTCTAAAAAGGGCTATCCTCCACTGAAACTATTGAGTTTAGTCCCGGTGCTTACTAGTCCAAATCTTTCGATTCTTAAACAAATAAGGGTTTTCGGTGACTCTGCATTACGGAGGACGCAGCGACGAAACAATCTGCGTTAATAGAGCGGCGAAAGAGACTAAGTGAGACAAAGGGCGTCTCGACCGCGACGAGATAAATAACCCAGAGGAGATGGCTGAAGACGCGCATATCGGCCGGACACTCTTCCTCCATATATTCGATCTGGTGAAAGGGAAAGCAAGTGGAGGAGACAAAAAGCCGTGTCACACGCAGGGAAAGGGATGAAAGATCCGATAAACGTCGGGGCCTACGCCGGCTGAGTATCCGTCTTCCGGGCTGACGGGGTGGGGGATGTTCCATTTCGTGGGAGGGGTTACTAGGGCTCCGTTGCCCAACGGGAATTGCAAGGAGACAGAGAGGGAGGGAGGGAGAGGGAGGGAGAGAGAGGGAGGGAGGGAGAGGGAGGGAGGGAGAATAAGAGCAGTCACTCAGACTGCTGTCCGCGCCACCTCATCCGACTCTCTCTTTCCGATCTCCCCAACCCTTCGGGGTCCACCAAGAGCGAGTGCTGTTGTCTCTCCCTCTCCGTCGACGTCCCTCTCTCCGTCCTTCCTCCCCAATTTCCTTCTCTCGCACTCTTTCCCCTTTCTCTCATCACGGTCTGGCTGATCGAAAGGGCAAAAGGAAGGGAAGACGGGCAATAACCAATTCCCCTCAATGAATGGGCCTCCGTTTAATGTTTTTCACCGAGGCCAAAAAGGGGAAGGCCGGAGTTTCTGAGGCGGAGAGTGTAGTCGAAACGCGCGGTTACGAGGATGGGGCTCACGGTGTGAAGAGGAGGAATGGTTTCGGATACAAATTATATGGAGGTTCTGGGAGGGAATCACGACGGGTCGGCGATGGTGGTAGCGCGTTCTGCGGTCGCGAGTTTGGATGTCACGTGCGAAGGGCGATTAACGTGTGTGCTGTAATTGCTTCTTTGTTGATTGAGCCGATGGAATTTGCCTTTTTGTTCTGCGCAGCTTCGCCTGGTTGGGAAGAGTGGTATTTCGGGATGAAAGTCTAAATGATAAAGCTCATAGGATTGTGGTAACTTGGTGCTTTTGTCGAAAATGCAATGAAAACATTGTAAGAATAAGATGTTGATAATCAACTTCAAGAAAGCTATCGGAGGTAGTTTCTTACGTGACTGTACTCATCAGAGTAGCTTTCCATAAATGGATATCTTCGTTTGAAATAATAGGGACAAATATTCGCAGTCCTGGTCATAATGTAATTCTTATTATCACATTTATCTATTTGATACTCGTTGAACAACCTTGTACTTAGTGCGCGGCATCTCGATGGCCTTTGAGCCCAACACAAACATTACAGTTATTTGAATATCACAGAAATGGAACATTACCGATTTATCTGTGACGTTTTTATGCAAGACTCGTCTTTTAATCTGTAGACCTATATTATTCTGTCCCGGTTTTAGATGCAAGAAAGGAATCCCTAGGCGTGGTGTTATCATCATCCAAAGTCCTCTTTTCCATCTTCTCTCCCAACGTCTTCTCCAGTGTTCGTATAACGTAGCTTATTATCCCATGAGACACTCTCGTATCAATCTCCTAGACAGGAATGGAAGTTCCCAGCCTTTTCCATCTCTCCTCCATTACTAGACCCAATTGCTCAGACGCTTCTTCTCGCCCTTATTCCCCAACCGCCGCACATTCTGGGGCATCTGTCATTCGGCTATCGGAGATGGTCTTCCTGTACTGCCCCTTTGTTTGTCGTCATAGTACATATCAAGCAATGGCCTCATTCTCCTGACTAGAATCAGAGTGATATGGGGTCATGGTGATAATATATGCTCCTTGAAATCATTCCTTAATGGTTTTTGTGTATTTTCAAGTTTTGTTTAATCGCTTGTCATATTTTAGCCAGATTAAGTGACATATCCTCTTTTTAAATAAAATATATGTTTCTAGTTTAAATAAGGGACTAAATGACTTGAGGATTGAGCAGGAGGCGCCTAACCCATTCCGACACCGGAAAAACTGTAATTTATTAATCTCTCTCATTCTTGATGTGCGTTTGTAATTCTGGATACCACGGGAAATGCTCTCATTTCAACATTGCGACGTTAATGTGGCATTTTCAAAACGTTCATTCTTAAATGGACAGAAAAAAGAAAATCCCAATTTTAAGGACTGGCAGCTTCCCTCGTATGTATTTTGACTGGTTTCTGACATTATTCGGTGTCGTTCGAAGATAACCCGTTGTTGTTTTTGCCGGGAAAATTATATTTCCTCGGCCGGTTCAACGGATCCAAATTCTCTTCCCGTTACGCAATGATCGTCATTAGACCTCGGTCACCTCGGCAGGGAATATAAGAGAATACGGAAAATTTCTCGCGGATTTGAGAGAGGCAACGTTAAACATATTTTTTCTTAAACAGTCACTCGTTTCGACCCGCCTCCGTTCACCCATTGACGAAAATAAAATGTCAATTGTTTCGCGCGCGGAGGGAATGGGGGGGGGGGGGGGGTTCATTAAACAGGAAATGCCGGAGAGCCACCGTAATACGGGCGAGATGAGTAGCTGGAGTACTTCTCGAACCTCCTATAACAGGCGTGTATAACTTCATTCCCGCTCTCTCTCAAGGTCCTTCGATCAAACATCCCTTCTTTGCCCCCTGCCCCTTTATGACGCCCTCGCCGTGCTCTACCCACACCCCTCTGCCACACACCCTCGCTCGAGCCCTCCCCCCCCCTCTCTCTTCAACATACTCCCTTCCCCTCTCTCCTACATAATTGATGATTTTGGGTCGACTGGAGGAGAAGGAGGGATAGGGGAGGAGAGAGAGGTCGGTGAGGCAGCTAGGCCCTGACGTCATCCTCCCGCGCGCCGTAAGGATGTTGACTACGCAGGATTCGGAGGGGAGTGAGTGAGAGAGAGAGAGGGGATTTGGGGGAGATGGTGGTGGGGGCGGGGGGGGGGGGAGAAGATGGGAGGAGTGAGGAGGGGAGAGAGTGAGAGGGGGAAAAGTGGAAGTGGGGGGGAGGGCGAAATTGTGGGTAGGCGATGTTTAGTCGGAATGAGATCTTGTTTTGTGGATGGGAAAGGGAGAAAGGGCAAGGCGGCTGGGGTGTTGGTACGAATGACCTCATAACCCCAGGGGGTGGTTGTGTATGCTAGCCGTCTACTCTGTTCCCTTCCAACTCTCCCCCCACCTCCTCATCTCCCCCATTCCTCCAACCTCATACCTAACCACTCGCTCACTCTTATATTATTCCTCTTCCATCTCGCCTTGGTACCTCATTTCCTTCATTAACACCCTCTCTCTCTCTCTCTCCCTCCGTCACTTTCATTTGTCCCCTCGGGTCGGCTACCGCGCATGTCCTGACACCTCTCTCTCCCCCTCCTTTCTTGCTCCTCTTACTTCGGCGTAACCGTCTCTTCGTCACTCGTGCTTGCCAATCTCGTCTTTCCATTTTCTCATCTCTTTTATTTCTTTTCATTTTATTACTCATCGTCACTTCCTTTTTGCCTTTCTCTTTGCCATATTATTACCATCCTTCTTCCTCTAATTTATCTTCTTCTTATTTTTACTATCTTGTCGCGTTTCCGTTCTTGCTAGTTTCTTTTCCAAGAGTTTAAATGACAATTTCTCTCTCTATGCCATCAAGTATATTTCTGACCCTCATATTCCCTCGACATTTATCTTTACGTTTCCCTTTACTTTGTTTCGGAATAGCTCGTGTGTTCCGAGCCTATATGACCGTTTTATATCACTTCTGGACAATCTCGGAGAGGTTATAGAAAGTTTCTAAGGATGATAGGAGACTCGAGTGATTTTTCTTAACGACCCGTCTGTTCTTATGACACATTCTGGCATGTGATACTGAAAAGTACATGCGCATGAATGTCAGCAGGGAAAAGGGAAGGCGAACCCCCTCCCCACCCATTAAAAGCTATCCAATTGGGCAGGGTACTTTAACTCCAACCTTCCATTGCTTGCTATTACTTTTCTTCTTTCGAACTTTCTCCTCCTATGCCTATCGTTTTCCCATTCTCTTTTCATTCTCTCTCTCTATCCTCCGGTTATTCCATTTTCTACTACAAAGCTCTACTCCTATTTTCACCCTCCACAACCTCTCACTCGCACACCACCACTCTCCAAAGTATTTCGAGGATCTCTTCGGATCGAACCATTTTCGCAGAGGAATTGCTTCCGCTTTCCCTTCTATTTCCTCCCCAACACACCGAACTTTCAGTCGTACTCTCTCTCTCCCCCTCTCTCTCTGCCTTTCCTCCATTTTCCTCTTCTCCGCCTCCTTTTTCCAGTCCCATGCCCTTCCTGCTACTACACTCTCTCTCTCTCTCAATCTCTCTCTCTCTCTCTCAATCTCTCTCTCTCAATCTCTCTCTCTCAATCTCTCTCACTTATTTCACATGAGTTCCTTCTATATTTTTTTTATTCCCGAAATTGCTCGTCCTATATTTTCTGCATTCTTCCGTTTCGCTCTTCCCTAGCACCCGTCTCCTCTCTTTTTTTATTTTTTATTTTATTGCTTTCGAAACGTGATACGGGAGATATAAAAATGAATCGGCGAGACGCGCGCTATGGATCGGGGAGCCGTTCGAGATGGATGTATCGCTGGGAGTTCCGTAACAAATTTTTGGAAGCGTAAAAAAAAAAAAATCGAACTTTTGCCCTTTCCCTCTCTCTCTTTTTTTTTATCTCTCTCTTAGCATATCGGCCGCTATTTTAATCTTCCTCCGTTTCCATTCGCGTGTGTGTGTGCGTGCGTGTGTCCGGGAGACGGAATGGATTTTTTTGCTTTTATTCTGGGCCACGAGGAGCGGAGGTTTTGAGTGGATGCTATGCTTCTGTGTCATTTATCTCGATGATCGATCGGAATAAAAAAAGGAGTGGATGAAACAAAAGAGACGCGTACCGCGATACCTGCGACCCTTTTGTTTTATTCCGGCCCAAAAGCTTCTTCGCTCTCCCTGTTCCTTTTTTTTCTCTCTCTCTCTCGATATTTTTTCTGCGAACTCTGTTATTTTTCCCTCCCTCCATCTCATTTCTCTCTTTCTCCAACCCGTATTTCTATGTGGATAGAGCATGTTAAATGGATGGATGGATGGCCCTGCTCTCCGAATGTTTTTTTGCACTTTTTTATTTGAAAGGGAATGCGGTATTTTTTTTAGAGCGTGCGAGAATTCATTTTCGTGTCTGGTTGCATCGTTTGTTTTTTAACGAGCACTCAATATAATAAAATTAGGTTTTGTGATGGTCTCCTGCGATGGTTTATTAAATTTCTTGTCCCTTTCGCTGATTGGACGCTGAGTAACTTTGCGCTAATTAATATTTTTGAATTGTTTCGTTTTCGGAAGTATTCCAATAATGCTGACGAATGACGATTTTTTTTAAGTTCGCGCGCAAATAAATTTATTCTTTTCTCGTTATGGGTCAAGGTCTCTTTCAAGAGAACGCTTTTTACCTTTCGAAATCTTCTTTGAAATGAATGCTAACAAGGTATCATCGTGAGTTTTCAAACCTATTGGTTTTAAGATGGTCATAGCGAAGTTCGCAGTTTCATAAAGCTAACAATCGGAAACTTTCCATTGAAATTACTTAATACTGAAGACGAGTGATTTAACGTTTAAAAAATGACATTTTTTGCATTTTCTCTTTTTTCCCACAACATACGTACATTTACATCAATACCCTGCAAGCCGCCAGAAGCGTTTGGCAGGGGGTGTCACAACACCAAGTGAACTCTTAACTTATTCCTCTGTTGGACTGTCTTATCGCGTATACTATCGATAATCCCTACCATCCATTCATTTCGGAAAAATTTTATTACGCCTTATTGTACTGTTACAATTTTGCGTCGCATATATCTCTCGTAGTAATATCATGGCGCACAATTGTTTACTATCATAAGTTTATGTTTCAGGCTATTAAATTTTTAACGACCGAAAAAAAATCCTTCACTTCTTATTCAAACACGTTCTTATGGTTTATCCGAGTTGTTTGCATTGTTATTCAAACAGAGTTTACTTTCCACCCATTGTTTTTCACTGGCGCTTTTAAAGATTTGATTTCTTCTGCGCTACCGCGCATTTCTTTTATTCCTCCCGGGAAATGCCGTTGGCACAACAGTTCACAAGTTTTTAAAGTGAACGCCATTCCGTTCGCGGTCATTGGTTTGAATACCTTCATAAGCGCGAGGGCGTTCTCGAAGAAAGAAAACTCCAAATCAACAACTTTGAACGTTGTCAAAAAACAGACGATGGTTCCGAAGCAGCTAAGAGAGAGAGAGAGAGAGAAATGAGACGAAAAAAGTCACTCAGCGCGCGAGTGAGAAGATGGAGAATCACAAGATCAAGAGGATGATAAATCGCCGCTGTTACTTGGGCGCCACCGACACTTGCTACTGTCTGCCTTTTACAATATTTTCCGCTGTCTCTTTCCCTCTCTCTCTCTCTCTATGCTTCCCTCTCCTTCGTATCCATTCAATTCACTTGCAATCGCCGCATTCGGTCTTTGGGCTTTATTTTTATTTTCCAGCATCCTGTTTAGGATTCCATTCCTCTCTTAATCTCTTCTCTTCGGGGTGCCTGTAAAGCGTAATTCCCCATATGACCCTGTCTAAGGGTCTTCAAGTGTCTCTTTTTATTCCCTCCCGTGGTGGACCTCCGACACGCTCCTTTATCGTTCCTCATATCTCCATTTCCTCTCTCCTTCCTTGTTTTACATCTTCCTTACTCCTCCCTCCTCGGTTGTCATATCTCTCTCTCTCCCTTCACCATTCCAGAATTTTCTCTCTCTCCCTCCATTCTTGTCATTCTGTCCGCACGAAATTGTCCTCTACCCTCTCACATTACCATTTCCGACTCTCCTATTATATTAATTCGTCGCTTTTTTCTCTTACGCTCTCTGCGTCTTCATATTCCATTTCTTCGTTCTCCCTTTCTATCCATTATCTCCATTTCCTTTCGTCTTTCATTCTCCTCTGTTTCGCTCGCCCTCTTTTTTTTCAGTTATTTCAGTTCCTTCGCCACGTCACTCATCGTCCTCTTTAATCTTTCTTTCGCTCAATAAGTGCCTCTTTTCGTCCACATCTTTCTCCCTCTGTTCCCCTACCCTTCTAACCCTTTGCCCCTCCCTCTCCCTCACTTAATCTCTCTCTCGCTCGCATTCCTAGACGTTTGTTCATCGTATCTTCTGCGACGTCGAGGGTTTTCTCGGCTCCGGGATGGCGGAGTAAAATAACAGCGGGATCCGACTCATATGAGATTTCGCGGAACGCTCGAATTTTTCACCGCAGGCTTTATTTTATTCGTCATGGCGCGAAAGAGAGAGAGAGATGTATAGAGAAAGACGTCTTCTTTCCTTTCATCTTTATGGCTTTTGTTTCTTTAAACCCTCATCTGCTTCGCTCTTGACCTTTGCTGCAAGTGCAAACGATGCGACTCTAGCGGCGGTCGTTATATAAATGTATGACTGTTGCAGTTCTGGAACAATAGAGTGAAAAACATTTCTTTTTTAATTTCCATATTTTCGTGCGAGTTTTAATATCCATAAAAATATAATATTTTCTTCTATCTTCAAAATAAAATCGATGACGTGTTGCTTTTCCGATGACTACTTCTTAAGATTTTGACGTGTACAGTAATTTAAAAAGTTTTCCTTCGTGACGTTTTTAATGCCGTAATTTTTACTATGAATATATTACTTAACGGATTGACTTGACAGATTTGCGATTGTGTTTGTTCACTCGACGTATTTCTGTATTTGAGAACTTTGGAAAACGTTATTTGTCGTTGATCTAGAAATGTCACCGTATTATAAACTACGGTTAGATTCCTAGTTAATGTAAAATTTTAATTGCTCGGCCGTTAAAATAAGTGCTTCGAAAAGTTTTCGATCCGTTTAGCTGTAAGTAATTACAGTTTAGGTAACTGAGTTGGTTTCCGTGAAACTTTTTCCTGTTTCGCACTTACAATTAGTGTTCCGCAAATCCTTTATCGCTTTCTGCACTAATCGTTTTCGGGGCGCGTTGGGATCCGGAGAGCCGAGGATGCGAATACCCGAGTTGATCAACTTCAACCGCCTCCTCCAACCACCTCGCGGATTATTCAAATTGAATTTCCAATCGGGTGTTCCGTGTTTATTTGCGCGGAATTCTTGCGGAATAGTTTTCCGCTCTAGAACTGAGGGAAGCCGCGCCAGATTGAAGTTTGGGCGCCACCGATTCACTCCCAAAGCCTCCTCCGAGGTCCTTGATAAAGATTGGTTTTCTGCGCCGTCGGGATAGCGTAGAAATTCAGGTGTCGACGGTGTTTTTTTTCCGGGCCGTGTTTGTTTGGGTCGGGATGATCTAATTTTGCTCTTTGGCTCAGAGGCGCTTATTTATGATCGATTTTTCCGAAACTTTTTACTGGTTGTCTTTTGTGAATATCTGCTTGTGTTGTGACGATTTGTTGATTGAAGCTCTATGCCATTACGAATTTTGACTTGTTTTTTTTTTATTGGTCAATCGTTTTTTATTGCATTGACGTGAGTGATCCTTGTGCGTTTTCGCATTCCTTTCGATGAACCAATGCGAGAGATTTTAGATTCGATTAAGTTTACAAAATGCAAATGTGAGTGAGAAAATTTTTTCATTTGAGGATCTTTATATATATATATATAGAACTAGCTGGAGTACCCGGCGTTGCCCGGGGCCAGATGGATAACAGTATTTATTGAATTAAGCACCGTCCCTCCCCAAAAATTTTTAATCGCCATATAGCTTATGTCACTCGCAGGGTAAAATGAAATCTCTTTGTGAAGTTTCGTGACCATATATTCAAAGGTGTGGATTTGTGTAGCGGACGGACAAAAACAGAATTGTAGATTTATAATTATAGATTAAATCCGAAGTCTTATAATTCAAACTGTTAAATAAAGCGAAAATGAAAGTTTATTTACTAACTTCTGCTTTAGCTGCCAATTTAAAGATGTATGCGGGAAGTACAAAAACATTTTAATGTACGAAAAACTGAATATCACCTATAAAGAATATTTTTTCCATTAGATTTTCTTAACAATTAACAATATTTGTTTGTAAACAACCCGTTTCCAAGCGTATTGACTTTAAAATATAACGACTTTTACATTTATATTTACATCAATGGAAAAATGGAGGGAAAGTCCCTTAGAAGGAGTGCCTACATCCTCCCCCTATAACACAAGAGCATGCCCTCTGACATCTAGGTGACTGAAACACATACTCTCACGCATTCCGACATGCTTTTCGGCCCACGCATCCAAACACGCTTGGGTCGACGAATAGCAAGCCCACGACTTGCGGAAAAAAATCAACACTCCCGCGGCGTTAGGACCTTGATTTACACAAGGATGCGAGTTTCCAATAAAGTTGCCGCACAGTGTGAAAAGTCACACTAACGCATTTTACTCTGAAAAGTTGTCATTATAACTCTAATTAGTTTTTCATCTCTTTGACGGGCAATTGCGCCTCTAAAGAAGCGCTAATTTGAAACAAAAATTGTACCATTGTTTTCATGGAATATAGAAAACGCCATAGAAGATCCGACTGGGTTGAGGTGTTGTGTTCACCACATAAAGATGAAAACGTGTAAAGATACGACATTTCAGTAAATCAATGAGAAAATGAAACTTCTACTTCCGTAATGTGTGTTAATCGGCGAAACCTCGCTGGCGATTTTCAACCGCATATTGATTTAAAAACAGTAATAACAAATTGGATATAAAACATACAATTTAAATGTGACTGAATGCTCAATAAACACCCTTTTACTTCATCTTATACATATATAAAAGTGAAATTCAGATTATGTTTGTTCTCTATACAAATCCACACGTTTGAAGATATCGGTGCGAAACTTCGCATATGTGTATAGTATAATTTTACATAACAAAGGCTCTATGGCGATAAATTTTTTTGGGGTGGAGGGGATGTTTAATTCAATAATTATTTTCCCATAAGTTTAAATGTAATTTTACATTTTTCAATGTGCAAGATTTTCTTCCTTCATTCATCTAAATAGGTAAATATAAACCGATTTTCTTCGTTATTGCTTTATTCGGCGGTATAACTGTGTACTATCTTATTTTGCGATGTTTACATGTTACACGGTCGAAGTTTTCAGAAATACACTATTTGTATCGAAATTTTGTGGATTTTTCGTACTCTTTCCAGGCGTTGCCAAGGCGGCCATCATTGCTCCCTCCGATTCATTCACATTCAATGAAGCCTTCAAATAGAAGAAAGTTTAGCGTTATTCCCTTTGCACTTCTGTTCAAGCAACGAAATGATCGTTGTAGCAACGTCAATCATTATACATAACAACGTAAATAGATACTGATAATTATTCAGGAAACTGCGTCTGGAAAGCGTTTACAACGATTAACAAAGTAATTTAACCTTCTTTCGTCTACTGAATACCGGAATCTTACATTCATTTTCTACCTGGCTTTCGAAGAGAACGGACGTGCCTTTCACTTCCTCCGGTGGAGCTCAGCGGATTTACGAGCGACCATTGTAGCAGTAGCCGTATTGATAAGTAGAACTAATATTTCCTTTATATGATACGGCATCAATATAGGGAGGCGCGGTCAAGAGCTACAGTAACAATGCGAGAAGCTTTTAATGATTACAAAAAGACAGTTCTGCATAATAAATTGAAAGAAAATCCGAAACCATGTTGGTCGTACGTTAGGGAGGTTTTTTACATTTACATCAATACCCTGCAAGCCGCTAGAAGCGTTTGGCATGGGGTGTCACAACACCAAGTGAACTTTAACTAATTCCTCTGTTGGACTGTCTTATCACGTCTGGGAAAAAGGATCTGTAGTATTTCTCTGTTCTAGCGATTGTTTCGACATATTTTCTCCTGTACTCTGACCTAACATTACGTTCACTAACACCGATGGGGACGACTATGCCGCGTACGTCTTCAACGAATTCGGAGCTTTCGAATTTTTCAAATAGTTTCCTTTTATATTCAGTTCTTCTACTCTTCAACGTCTGCCATTTCAGATCCCTCAATATCTCTGATACGCTCGCATCATACCGATATTCTCCTTTTACAAATCCAGCCGCTCTATGCTGAGCCATTTCGAGCTCTCTAGTTAGGCCCCCCTCGAAAGGGTCCCAGACGGCGCAACAGTATTCCACTACGGGTCAGGATTAAAGAAAAGTATGCGATTTCCTTCACATTCGAGGGGTATCCCCGCAGGACTCTAGAGGAAAGCCCTTGAACTCTGTTTGCCGATGCTATAACGGTTTTGATATGCTCTCTACTAGACAAATTGTTACTGAGAATTACTCCTAGGTATTTGTAGCTATTGACGTATTTTAGCATTAGCTCAGATATTTGGTACGGGTAACGGTTGAAATTCGTGGAGCGCGTGAAGTTCATTGCGGCGCATTTCTTTATATTCAGATCGAGTTGCCAATCTTTACACCATTTCGTAACAGCCTGAAGGTCCTTTTGCAAATTCTCCTGATCGTGTATTGTGTTGATTTCTCCATACACAAGTGTGTCATCCGCGAAGAGTCTAACTTTACACTTTATATTATCCGTTAAATCATTTATATATATCAAGAATAACAGAGGTCCGATTACACTTCCCTGAAGCACGCCGGAAGTCACTTTGACGACGTCTGATGCAACTCCATCGAGGACTACTCTCTGGATTCTATCGGAAAGAAACGAGGCGATCCAATTTACAATTTTCTCGTTAATTGAATAAGCCCTTAATTTTTGCACTATTTTCACGTGAGAAACGGTGTCGAAGGCTTTCCTAAAGTCTAAAAATACTGTATCAACTCCTATTCCTTTATCCGTTGCTTTCACAATATCTTGTGTGAGTAGAGCTAACTGAGTCTCGCATGACCTGCCTCTCCGGAGGTTTCTATTAAGCGCTTCTTTGGTTTCGAGAAATCGCATTATTGAGCTACCGATAATATGCTCAAAAACCTTACAGAAGATTGACGTCAACGATATAGGGCGGTAGTTCTCCACTTTTAATTTACTTCCCGTTTTATGTATTGGAGTAACGTGGGCTGTTTTCCATATCAAAGGAACTACACCCTCATCTAAAGATTTTGTGAATAGAATCTTAAGGTACGGAGCTAATTCGTTTGCTAACGAGTTTATAATGAATGCAGGTATGGCTTCAGGCCCTGGCGATTTTCTTCTATGGACCTGACTTATTGTTAGTAATTTAACGATACCGCTTTCGGATATTTCTATCTCGCTCATATTTGCGTCTGTACGAGTAGGGAAATCAATGAAATCACCGCTGTCTATTGTGAAGCAATTTTCGAAGAACCGATTTAACATACTAGCCTTAGTAAAAGAATCGTGTACACTTTCACCGTTGTCTGTACGTAGAAGAGTTACTGACTTCCTCGAATTTCCTATCATGTCGCTTTCGTCAAATCCAGCTTCATTTCTTGTGTAATAATGTCTTTCTGAAATGTTTACTTCTATGTCTTGTAAGCAAGAAACTCGTTAAAAGGCAACGTATACTTGTCCGTGGTTGAACACTGACTCTGCTAAATGTACACCAGATGCATGGTCCTATTTGCGTTAATAAACATTATAAATGTGGAATATAATGGTTTTACTTACAAAACATTTACTTACATCTACATTACATAATACCCTGCAAATCACCAGATTGGTGGGTCGCAGGGGTGCAGCGCACCAAAGTCTACCTAATAACTTCTCTCGCGGGAATTACTCTCCTGTTATGATCCCGTATGGTCCTTGGAAAAAACGAACCCTGATATCGCTCTTCCCTACAGTGGATCTCTCGTATTTTATCCTCGTGATCGTGCCTAGGTAAGTAGGTGCCTATAATATTCCTGAGACCTCTTCTAATAGAACTTCCGACCTAAATTTCTCCAGAAGCCTTAACCTAGCGCTACTTCTGCGGTCCTCTAGCGATATCCAATTCAACTACTTCAAGAGTGATGTGACGCTTAATTTTTGCTCATATTTTTGCATTACGAATCTGGCTGCTCTGCGTTGGATTCTTTCTAACTCAAGTATCTGTCTCTTTTCGCATGGATCCCATATTCTGGCAGCGTATTCGATCTGAGATCTGTCCAATGATAAATAACACGTTTCTCGTACCTGTTCTGTTCTACTTCTTGCTATCCGTCCTAAGAAGGCTACGACCCTTCGAATGTGCATATTCCACGATAGATCACGACAAATGGTGACACTTAAATATTTAACCTATTCCGCAGATTGGATATTCATCTATCAGTCCTGACTCCGAGTCTAATTCATTGTTCTTGCCCTTCCAGAAACTCAAAAGGGAACATTTGCCGTGATTAATTTAGATTTGCCAATCTTGGCACCATGTGAAAGGGCGTTTAAATCTTCTTGGAGCGATTTTTGGTCATCCTGGCTCTTTATCTCCTTATATAAGACGGTGTAATCTGCAAAAAGTCTTATTTTTCAGCGAACTACCGAGCAGATATCGTTTATATATATTAGGAATAGTAGTGGCCCTATGACACTTCCTTGTGGAGCACATGATGCCACTTTAAATGGGTAGGAATATTTCCCGTCAGTGACTACTAACTGTTCTCTATTGGAGAGGAAGTCTTTTATCCAACTCACGATATTCGGGTTTATGCCGTACTTTCCTGGCTTTCCTATTCATTTCTTATGGGGTACTTTATCAAACGCCTTTTTAAAGTCAACGAAAACGGCGTCAACCTGAGTGTTTATCTCTCCGCATAGCAACAAATCATTTACGAACAGGGCGAGCTGCGTTTTACATGACCTGCCTTTCCGAAACCCGTGTTGACTTCTGCTTAGGGAAGAACGACCATCTAAATAACGCAGAACAGAGCTAACGATTATATGCTCTAGAATCTTACACGATAATGACTTCAAGAAAATCGGTCTATGATTTTCGGGGTTCTCTTTATCACCGCCTTTGTGGATGGGTGTTACGTATGCTAATTTCAAGTCTTTCGGAACGTTACCATATGCAACGGATTTTCGAATATTATTTTCTAATAAGGTGAGATTACTTTTAACACTCACGCGGGTATGCCCTCAGGCCCGAGAGACTTACTTTTCTTAATGGTCTCTAGTTGGTGCGCGATACCTGTTTCAGAGAATATCAAATTCTCCATCGAATTTCCCTCATCATTCAAAGCTGGTTCCTCAAATTCGTTACTCTCCAAAGTAAACACTTTCCGAAAGTGTTCATTTAACAAATTCACTTTTTCTGCGCTATCGTGAACTACATCACCTGCCTCCGTTCTTAGTCACGCTATGGTGGGGCCTCTACCGTGAATTTTGCGAATAGTAACAGCGTAGATGACTCTTGGACGGAAATTTTGCGAATCATTCGAGAAGGGCTAAAAACGTTTGTCCCAACTAAAGGAATTCGTGATCGCAAGGACCCGCGGTGGGTGAAACCGAAACTCCGTGCCTTGCTCAAGAAACAAAGATGGCATCACGCGCACATAAAGCACCTTAAAGAAGTTGGTAGGGACCACGCAAACGAGTATTTAATATACAGAAATAGTCGTAAATCTGCAAGAGACGAAGCGCGTAAGGAATTTGACGTCTACCGATCCACGACACTGTCGGATTCACTCAAAAACGACTCGAAAGAATTTTGGTCGTACGTGCGAGAAATTCGAGGAAGTCAGTAACTCTTCTACGTACAGACAACGGTGAAAGTGTACACGATTCTTTTACTAAGGCTAGTATGTTAAATCGGTTCTTCGAAAATTGCTTCACAATAGACAGCGGTGATTTCATTGATTTCCCTACTCGTACAGACGCAAATATGAGCGAGATAGAAATATCCGAAAGCGGTATCGTTAAATTACTAACAATAAGTCAGGTCCATAGAAGAAAATCGCCAGGGCCTGAAGCCATACCTGCATTCATTATAAACTCGTTAGCAAACGAATTAGCTCCGTACCTTAAGATTCTATTCACAAAATCTTTAGATGAGGGTGTAGTTCCTTTGATATGGAAAACAGCCCACGTTACTCCAATACATAAAACGGGAAGTAAATTAAAAGTGGAGAACTACCGCCCTATATCGTTGACGTCAATCTTCTGTAAGGTTTTTGAGCATATTATCGGTAGCTCAATAATGCGATTTCTCGAAACCAAAGAAGCGCTTAATAGAAACCTCCGGAGAGGCAGGTCATGCGAGACTCAGTTAGCTCTACTCACACAAGATATTGTGAAAGCAACGGATAAAGGAATAGGAGTTGATACAGTATTTTTAGACTTTAGGAAAGCCTTCGACACCGTTTCTCACGTGAAAATAGTGCAAAAATTAAGGGCTTATTCAATTAACGAGAAAATTGTAAATTGGATCGCCTCGTTTCTTTCCGATAGAATCCAGAGAGTAGTCCTCGATGGAGTTGCATCAGACGTCGTCAAAGTGACTTCCGGCGTGCTTCAGGGAAGTGTAATCGGACCTCTGTTATTCTTGATATATATAAATGATTTAACGGATAATATAAAGTGTAAAGTTAGACTCTTCGCGGATGACACACTTGTGTATGGAGAAATCAACACAATACACGATCAGGAGAATTTGCAAAAGGACCTTCAGGCTGTTACGAAATGGTGTAAAGATTGGCAACTCGATCTGAATATAAAGAAATGCGCCGCAATGAACTTCACGCGCTCCACGAATTTCAACCGTTACCCGTACCAAATATCTGAGCTAATGCTAAAATACGTCAATAGCTACAAATACCTAGGAGTAATTCTCAGTAACAATTTGTCTAGTAGAGAGCATATCAAAACCGTTATAGCATCGGCAAACAGAGTTCAAGGGCTTTCCTCTAGAGTCCTGCGGGGATACCCCTCGAATGTGAAGGAAATCGCATACTTTTCTTTAATCCTGACCCGTAGTGGAATACTGTTGCGCCGTCTGGGACCCTTTCGAGGGGGGCCTAACTAGAGAGCTCGAAATGGCTCAGCATAGAGCGGCTGGATTTGTAAAAGGAGAATATCGGTATGATGCGAGCGTATCAGAGATATTGAGGGATCTGAAATGGCAGACGTTGAAGAGTAGAAGAACTGAATATAAAAGGAAACTATTTGAAAAATTCGAAAGCTCCGAATTCGTTGAAGACGTACGCGGCATAGTCGTCCCCATCGGTGTTAGTGAACGTAATGTTAGGTCAGAGTACAGGAGAAAATATGTCGAAACAATCGCTAGAACAGAGAAATACTACAGATCCTTTTTCCCAGACGTGATAAGACAGTCCAACAGAGGAATTAGTTAAAGTTCACTTGGTGTTGTGACACCCCATGCCAAACGCTTCTAGCGGCTTGCAGGGTATTGATGTAAATGTAAAAAACCTCCCTAACGTACGACCAACATGGTTTCGGATTTTCTTTCAATTTATTATGCAGAACTGTCTTTTTGTAATCATTAAAAGCTTCTCGCATTGTTACTGTAGCTCTTGACCGCGCCTCCCTATATTGATGCCGTATCATATAAAGGAAATATTAGTTCTACTTATCAATACGGCTACTGCTACAATGGTCGCTCGTAAATCCGCTGAGCTCCACCGGAGGAAGTGAAAGGCACGTCCGTTCTCTTCGAAAGCCAGGTAGAAAATGAATGTAAGATTCCGGTATTCAGTAGACGAAAGAAGGTTAAATTACTTTGTTAATCGTTGTAAACGCTTTCCAGACGCAGTTTCCTGAATAATTATCAGTATCTATTTACGTTGTTATGTATAATGATTGACGTTGCTACAACGATCATTTCGTTGCTTGAACAGAAGTGCAAAGGGAATAACGCTAAACTTTCTTCTATTTGAAGGCTTCATTGAATGTGAATGAATCGGAGGGAGCAATGATGGCCGCCTTGGCAACGCCTGGAAAGAGTACGAAAAATCCACAAAATTTCGATACAAATAGTGTATTTCTGAAAACTTCGACCGTGTAACATGTAAACATCGCAAAATAAGATAGTACACAGTTATACCGCCGAATAAAGCAATAACGAAGAAAATCGGTTTATATTTACCTATTTAGATGAATGAAGGAAGAAAATCTTGCACATTGAAAAATGTAAAATTACATTTAAACTTATGGGAAAATAATTATTGAATTAAACATCCCCTCCACCCCAAAAAAATTTATCGCCATAGAGCCTTTGTTATGTAAAATTATACTATACACATATGCGAAGTTTCGCACCGATATCTTCAAACGTGTGGATTTGTATAGAGAACAAACATAATCTGAATTTCACTTTTATATATGTATAAGATGAAGTAAAAGGGTGTTTATTGAGCATTCAGTCACATTTAAATTGTATGTTTTATATCCAATTTGTTATTACTGTTTTTAAATCAATATGCGGTTGAAAATCGCCAGCGAGGTTTCGCCGATTAACACACATTACGGAAGTAGAAGTTTCATTTTCTCATTGATTTACTGAAATGTCGTATCTTTACACGTTTTCATCTTTATGTGGTGAACACAACACCTCAACCCAGTCGGATCTTCTATGGCGTTTTCTATATTCCATGAAAACAATGGTACAATTTTTGTTTCAAATTAGCGCTTCTTTAGAGGCGCAATTGCCCGTCAAAGAGATGAAAAACTAATTAGAGTTATAATGACAACTTTTCAGAGTAAAATGCGTTAGTGTGACTTTTCACACTGTGCGGCAACTTTATTGGAAACTCGCATCCTTGTGTAAATCAAGGTCCTAACGCCGCGGGAGTGTTGATTTTTTTCCGCAAGTCGTGGGCTTGCTATTCGTCGACCCAAGCGTGTTTGGATGCGTGGGCCGAAAAGCATGTCGGAATGCGTGAGAGTATGTGTTTCAGTCACCTAGATGTCAGAGGGCATGCTCTTGTGTTATAGGGGGAGGATGTAGGCACTCCTTCTAAGGGACTTTCCCTCCATTTTTCTCTTTTCAACCGCGATCACGTACTTGCTCCTCGGTTGAGGCCGATAAAAAAAGGTTTGTGTGCGAGATAGTTTAGAGAGAGAAAACAGACGGACAAACAAACAACTTTATCGGGGCGAAATTCAGACTATATAGTCCCTTCTTACATTTAACCCTCCGTGAACAATTACAAATGAGAATAAAAATAGTAATAATAATTTCACAGAAAAGAACCAGAAAATAAAATAAATAGAAAAACATACAAGCAAAATAGCAAATTACGTATTCGGAAAATTTCTATGAAAAGACAAAGTAATTGTGGTAAAAACCAAGGGTAAGACCTGACTTGGCCATCCTAATAAAACAGAGAGAGAGAGAGAGGAAGAGAGGGAGGGGTGGGAATGAGCGTCGTAGAAAAAAATTTGGGCTTAAAAGCAAAGATTGGTGTACTGGGGTAAATTACTTTCGGCTCCGTAAAAAAGTCTAGATAAAATTCTACGGTGTTGTTAATAAGTTCTGCGTTTATGGCCAGATTATGTCATGAGGTATCAATTGATTTTAAAAAATTATTTGCTCTAATCTTTTTAACAGTTATTGTGTTAATGTCAAAATTATATAATTGGCAACTATCTTTTAAAGACTCCCTCTCATGGTGTATCAGAAATGTGCATTTTCAAAATTTTCTCTTTTCAGTTTGGAAACATTACTAGAAGAGCGTTTAATTTTATTTTTTCTCGATATTGTTAACTGATTTTCGAAATTTATTATTTATTTATGCAACCCCGTAACTACTAAATAGGCGCCCTTTCCCCCTTCAAAAAATTATTTTCTCTAGTTTTATTTAGTTACTATTTGGAGTTTTTGCGCCCCTTGCTTAGTTGCGCCCGGGGCAGATGCCCTGCTTGCCCCACCCTAGTTACGGCACTATATTAATGTAGTGCCGACATTCCAATAAACTTAAATTTTGCACGTTTACTTTTATAATCACCAACGAAAATTTTAGTAGTTTGAATGGAAAAAGAACTCTCAATGCGGCCATATTTATTTCAAGTTCTTCCTCTTTTTAGCTGATACGATATGCTTTTTGTTATCCTTTTTAGTACTTTAAGTACCTGCCTACCTTCAACGTAATTTCTTTTTTTCAGAAAGCTTTTCCCCTGAATACGTGGAATCTCTATTTTTGTAACGTTTTAACTCCATCTCCTTCCTCAAAAGCACTCTCAGCGAAAAATTTTCCCATGGAAGTTTGGAAACAAGATTTTGACAACCATATCCTTCGCTCTCGTAGAATGTAGTAATTTAAAGAGCCTTAATAGCATTATAAGATTGATTTCGAAACTTGTAGCTTTTGCCTTCTCGGAGTTTCTTCCCCGTTACGGAAACAATGTAAAGTTCGTCTGTTTAAAGCGATAAAAAGGCTTCCGTCATATATGCAGCTTTGGAATTGAAGTCGCCGTTTAATTTTCTTTCACGAGTTTACGCAGGCGTTAGAAAGTTTCCGGAGGTAAAGGATAATAATAAACGCCTTAATCAAAATGTTTCATAATTTTCTCATTGCGGTTCGAATTCAAATGAATTGATCTTCTATGTTTCGTAATAGCTTCAATCGATAAAAATCGATTTACAATATCATTAAGAATCCACGGATATTTTTACGAATAGAAATGCTTGTAAACAGTTTACCGCTGTCTATTTAGGCAATTATCCCGAAATTCCGTGAAAACTTCACCAAATAATTTTTTATAACATATTAATTGAACTAGGATCGGAAATACGGAAACTATAATTTAATGCGTCTTTCCTTTTATCATAATGTTAAATAATTCTTTTTGAACATATTCATCCCACTTTATTAGCGTCGAACTTTAGGGAAATAATTCTTTTCTCTTCGAAATTTGTAATTAAATTTGCAATATTACCTTGAATGCCACCAATAGAATTTGGTAGGGGTTGTTATTGCAACGCAACTACATCGCTTTTTTCTTGTATGCCTTTCTTCCAGACTTCATTGTCTGCCATATAATATCTCTGTTACGCTAATATAGCACCTACAGTCACCCTTAAAAATCAAACTGCTCCAGAGTGAGCCATTTTCATGTCCCTAGGTACGTGATCCCATTCCAAATAATACAGGGTCGCGATGTAGTATTCAAAGATTGGCCGTATACTAGAGGAAAGGGTTCATTGTTCTTTCATTATTACGTTTTAAAAATGCAGAGAAAAATAGTCTAAAAAAAAACTTATGAGTGTTTTATGCACATACAACAGGTTTCACGTCGGAATTTTTGTTACCTCTTAAAAGTGATTTACACCAACCCCTCAACATCCGCGAATTCAGCATTCGCGAGTTCAAGTATTCGCGAGGTAGCCATAAAATTTCATTATTTCAAAAAGGCAACCGTTCTCAGGTTATAAAATTAAAATTAGACAGTCAACAATCCCATAAGCTGTGTGACTATCCAAAATATTACTAATCTTGCGATAGAAGCGCTTAGAATTCTTGTAATCAATAAGGTATTAATTGATGCAAGTAGAATCTAAGTAGTTGGTGTTAACCGTATAAATACTTGAGGACAGTAGATGTTAACCTTTCAAAAATGCAACTCATAACGTCCTACCTACAATAAGCTATAATTCCGAAAATTGAAATCATTCTGTTACATAGTATGCACTATGTATGTACATTAGGGTGTGCCAAAAATGAAAAAAAATTGAAAATTTATCACGACAACGCGTAAAAAGTTTCTTTTTGATACAAAAACACTCCTTGCAGAATTTGGTTGAAATCCGATTACTTTTAGAGGTCGCTATTTTGTTTCAAAGTTTCAATTTTTATGCGAGAATATCATTGTCACATATTCCTTCATATCTCGTCACCTGTAAGACCTACAGAAAATTTTGTTTAACGTGTTCAGTGCGGCAGGGATATTGCTGCCCGCTCCCACACCCCCCTACCTCTCCCCTTCCCCACCCCTCTCCCTCTGCTCCTCCCTCGCCCGCCGCTTTCCGTCCGTCCGAGCTGCAAGTCTGTGCCTGTCCAGCGCTCGCTCTCGCTGCTTTCTGGAAATATCCCTCATGCTAGTAGTATCTCGTGCGCATTTCTGCAGTTGCGCACAATATGCAGCGGAGGAGTGACACCAAAGTTTGGCTCATAGACCAGCCGAATGATAAAATATTAGGATGTAAGCTTCCATCAACCCGTCAAGTATTGCAGTTGTTCTTCCATCGCCACAACACACTGAAAGAGACACTAAGGCACAGTGCTACGCATGCCGTCGAAGAAGCTGTCAACTTCTGGAATAAGGCCAGTATACCAACGCAGCAGGCGGTGAGTCGTGCAACCGACAAGCTGCTCATAGTCCACAAACGATGGACTAAAGAAAAACCGAAACAATCAGTCTGAAACTCAGAGATCTCACAGAGAGGATTTCACTAAAGATGTGGACTGCATATTTGATATTGTACATGAAAATGCCTTGGCACTATGACTGTTAAAAAAGAGCAGGAATTTCTCCTTGCTCAAAGGGAGCATGATTGAGGAGGTGTTATGGGATCAGCAGATGTGAAACTGGCATTGAAGGAGAATAGATCATTAACAAGATCAGAAAGAGAGACAGCAAGATTAGAGAAGGAAGCCTCTCGTCGCATAAGCTCTGAACTTAAAGTGGAATTGGAGGGAAGTAGTGAGGAAGACAACCAACATGACGACGATACGTCAGGAGAATACCGGGTGATCAAAAATCAGTGATGATTTCAAGCAGCCCGGGGCGTTTCACAGAGCGCGTTGGATGGCCAAGGCAATATACAATATGTTCTGAAAATTTGGCTCTTTAGGGCAGAATTTCACCTTGCAAGAGGAGAAGATGTCTTCCGAGCATCAACTGTTTTTATTGTTTCTGCGTATGTCGAGTTCTGGTTCGCATCTGCTGCGGCTGTGTGGGCTCCGGACAATGATCTACGCATGCTGAAACAATTGAAGAAGGAAGCCGGGCGGTCACGCTTGTGGAAGGCAGCTTATGACAAATTTTCGAACCATCTATGGTACCTGAGTGCTAAAATGGTTCCCCTTGCATTGTTTGACGTCATGGTGACAAATGAAGCGAAAAAGAAGATAGTGGAGGCTTTTCGGGAGAGGGATGGCCTGGAAAATCCACCAAAGAGAGCTTTTATAAGGGAAGGCGATGTGGATGTGTATTGTCTGGAGTTCTACGATTTTGCCAGCAAGCCATCACTTGTTTTCTTTGAACGCCTTGGTATTTCTCCTACATTTATGGACACTGAGCCGACAGAATGGGAGTCACATGATAGCTTTAAGGAAGTTCTTCGCAAAGTGCAGCATTTGCGCATCATGAACGACAGCGCAGAAAGAGGTGTGGGTCTGATGAAAATGTACAATACCATTCTTACAAATGGAGAAGAGGATAAACAGGCTCTTCTTCAGACACAGGAAGACCTTTCCAAAGTGTACTAATGCTAAACAGTCGTGAAAATTAGCAAAATATTTTGTGTATTATGTGACATGTTTCAAAGTTTTCCTTACATTTTGCGTTATATTTTTGGACTTCTTGACATTAACTAGCATAAAGTATGTATTAAGTTTCATTTCTTACCAATCCAAAACTCATGTATTGAATAATGGTACTGTTTAAACTTTCCAGCTGGAAAAAAAACGTGTTTGCCCCTTTGAGGTAGGCAATCTAAAAAACGTCCCTCAAAACCATTATGGGCAAAAATCGATAGAACACCTCAAAACTAACAATTTACCTTCTCAAACATTTTCTGTAGGTCTTATTGATGATGAGATATGAAGGAATATGTGACAATGGTATTCTCACATAAAAACCGAAACTCTGAAACAAAATAGCGACCTCTAAAAGTAATCGGATTTCCACCAAATTTTGAAAGGAATGTTTTTGCATCAAAAGGAAACTTTTTACGGGTTGTCGCGGTGAATTTTTGGAAATTTTTCATTTTTGGCACACCCTAATGTACATACGGTACATACAAAGTTACAAAACGGCGCCACGGAGTCGAACGCTACGCCGCCACCATTCTCCACCTCCCGGGCATTTTCATTCTTGCCTGCATTTCGCTCAGACTGTGTCGCTCTTACATACTTTTCATCAGCTTTTGCGCTTTGATTTACTTACCTATTACTGTAATTTTTAATTTAATAAATACCAGTTTTACGTAACCATGTTTTCAAAAAGAAAATCATCTGTTAAAAGTGAATCAAATATAAAGAGATCAAAGAATATATACTATATAATACGTATTACTACGTTTTCATTTTGTTTTAACTTTTCTAGTTTTTTCGTAAGTTTATTTTTAGCCTACGAACTTTAATTTTAGGTTTAGTGTTGAGCACAAAGCAGTGTGAATGTTGAATATTAAGTTTGGGTAATATAATCAGAGCAAAATTCTTATTCGCGAATTTCAACATTCGCGAGGTTATTGGGAACGTATCCCTCGCGAATGTTGAGGGGCTGGTGTACTGGGAATGGTACGTTTCGCCGCCGCCGGTTCGCCGCCAGGTACGTTTCGCCGCCGCCGTTTCGCCGCCGCGGTTGAATTAAATTTAAAATTAGGGGGAAAAAAATAGTTTTCAATGCTTTATTCAAAAATAAAATTATTGAAATACATTAATCTTTCACTCCATTTCGTAATTATTGGCGACACCTCGAAGATATGTTAAAATGTCTCTATTATGATAATCCCTAACAATTCTCGAAATACGTTTCTCCGCTTCTCGATATTTCTTTAATTTCTGTGTTGGAAGCTGATCTGCTACTAATTGTTCATAATAGATTTCCCGTCCATTCTGAATTTTTTTTAGACCATCGATCAACCTCCATATAGTCGGTCTTGTCATTCCTAATTCCGCGTGTTTATTGGTGCGGTCTGCTCCACGAAGAACACGTAGATACACCGACCACATTTCCACGGAAAAAATTGCTCTGCGCCTACCATTTCCACGGCGATTTGGGCGACCGATGTAACTATCTTCGAACCAGTCAAGAAGCGGCTGCAATTCCCCAGGAAGCTCATCTGATAACGTATTTATAGCTCCGTCTAATTCTTCAGTTGCGAGCGCAGTAACCATCCGTGCATGCAATGCAAAATCTGCGTCCCCTCTATATCTTTGGAGTAAATGAAGTTGGCCTAGGTGCTTTTTCAAATTTTGATTTAAGTGGAAAAAGCAACCAAAAATACGCACATTGGGGAAAGAATTCATTATTGCACCGAAGGCTGCAATTTCAAAGTCGCAGGAAATATTTTCCGGATTTACTAGTGTGGCGGCGAAACGTACCCGGCGGCAAACCGGCGGCGGCGTAACGTCCTAGACCCTGGTGTACTCGTTTTAACTCATTCTTGAAATGCTTCTATTCTTATGATAATATTATAGGTCATCATTAAGATACTACGTCAAACACTAATTTTATTTACTTGGCTAAAATACCATTTCTAAGCTACATTCATCCGTTTTTAGGCGCGTTTTGCTTCCAGCATGAGCGCCTATTATCGTCGGTCTGTCCGTCCGTCCGCATGGTCGTTCTCTGCTTCTACCGAACGGATTTTCATGAAATTTGATATTAAGGACTTACAATAAAATATAAGAAGAAAATCGCAAAAATTAATCACGTACGCCAATCAGGGGTACCACTTTACTGGTGACAAAAAATTAAATTTTCGTCATATCTCGAAAAGTATTGCTCATATCAAAATATTTTTCAAATAAAAGTTGTAGAACTTGTAAATAAGAGTATTTTCTTTCCTATACATTTTTATCGTAGGAGTAGCCGTTATCGATAAAGTCAAATGAGAATGTCTTAATTCGAGTTGAACTTGAAAATGTTTTGCACGGTTACTTCTTCATTGTTGCTAACATAAACAATCTCACAAACAAACGTTTAATTTCCTTACGCATGCATGCAATATTATTAAATAGGAAGACAATGGATTATTTTTGAAGAATATAAGAACTTTAAAAAGCTATTTCCCTTACGTACAGGTATATAATTTCTTTCTAATACTCCATTGCACGAAACGCGCCCATTTGTGATACGTTGTACACTTTCCTAACTTGTTGTTCCTTTGAATTAACCCTTTTCCCAATTGTGTTTTCACTCAGTTACATATTTCGACCAGACCTTCCAAACCACTTTTATTCACGTGCTTACCTATATCGCTACTGGATCCTGCTCTACGCGTCCCACGGGGCATGAATCGCTTATGAAAACCTCTCTATCCCTTTTCCCTACTCTCTCCTCCTCACCTACTTATATTTCATGGCCCCCGCGCGCACCTGCGCGTCAGGTACGCCTCCCTCTTTTGCCTATTTTTTGCCAGAATATCGCAGAATCCATTCGCTCTATCACCGCCGTTAGGCCTTTTTTTGTTCCCTGTTGAAAGCCAACTTATTCATACGGAATTTTCGTACGGCTCAATATCGAGGTTGATGGATGTATAATGGTTTTAAGCAATGCATCGAATCGGATTTTTTCTTTTGCATCTCTTTAATGTTAATTTATGTGTTTTTTCTTCTGTCTCCGGAATGCTTACGGGAAGGAAACTGACTTATGCAAATGGTGTGGGTAGGTTTTTCTTCAAAATCGGCCAGTTCTTTTTATCTCGCATTTTATTCATCTTATTGTTAGTTCGACGAATCGGCCAATATATTCTGACCAGTTTTTTGTACAATCCTTTATACCATTATATCTACACATTGCATCTTGGCTCAAGGAAAACTGAGTGTGAGCGAAATGGTCTAAAGCGGTGGTGCCCAACCTACGGCCCGCGGGCCGGATTTGGCCCGCGAAGGTTTTTTGTGCGGCCCGCAAAACCATGATGAAAAAGCAATCCGAAAAATTAAACACACTTCATTTATTTTTATGAAATTTTCGCTAACAAATCTTTCAGTATCGGAATGTTTATTATAAAAACCTCATTAATACTATACTCGTATATTCACTTAAATAGAACCTCAGAATACATAGATAACTTCCGATTTAATCTCTAATCCGGCCCGCGGAAGAATTGGCAGCTTCCATTGTGGTCCGCCGAAGGGTTCGCACCACTGGTCTAAAGGAAAGAAATCATATGATAAATTTAACATCACTCTTTATTTATCAAGGTATAATTTTTTATGATAAATGCGGCGTGTCATAATAACGAGGGTCGTCATAACTCAAGCTCCTTCTTTTGCCTTCAGCGTTACCATCTTCCTCAGTGACACTAGATAACCATCGAGCTGATGAAACCGCTAAGGGCGAAAAGATGACGCGCATCGTTTTTTTTTAAATCGTGCTCCTCTCTTTCCTTTCGACGAACGTGATCTCCTATCATAAATAATTTAGAAAAAATAAGAAGTAGCTGATTGGCTGAGAGGATTCGACTACCACCCCTCCCAAACCGCTGTTCCTAGTCTTCCCTCGGCCACTTGACTACCTGATACACACTTGATAGAGAAACTTCGTCACCCTCTCCCTCCCTCTTTCCTCTCTCCTCCCACCTACCCTCAACTCGGCGGTCCCACTCAGAACGCTCACTATCCCGCCCGCGCAATTTGCTTCTTCCTCCTCCCTCTTTTTCTCCCTCTCCTTCTCCCTCTCCTTCTCCCTCTCCTTCTCCCTTTCCTTCTCTCTCACATCATCTCTATCCACGGTCTCTCTCTCTCTCCCTGTCCTCATTCTCCCCCATCTCCTTTACTGAATTTACAGAAGCAGCACTTAGGCTTGCTACGGTGGCCCCAAACCTCATTCAGTCCCGGCCAATTAGGGAAGGCGATAGGAAAGCCATCGTCGCCTCCTGCCGCCGCACATTCTCTCTCTCTCTCTCTTCGCTCCGCTACCGTCTTTTGTCTTAGTTTATTTTATCCCTCCTCGGCAGTATGTGTGTATGTGCGCGCCACACTAATTTTTCGTGCCCCAGCCTCCCTCGGCCCTGTTTGAATAAGTTTAAGCCTCTTCCCAACCGCCTCCTTCGGGTCGCGATGCACTCCATAATTCTCATTTCCTCCAAGATGATAAGGAAGAGTGCGGGTTTCCTGGCCGCGAGTTGATGAACAGGAATAAACCGTACGGATGGAACGAGGTTCCTACTGATACATTTGTGTCGGTGCATGTTTTCGCCCAAGGTCGGCTGTAAGATATCCTCGAACGTTTGCGATAACCTGCCTTATTCCACTTAACGACTCTATCAACCTTAATAAATCTTCTCACCTTTATTTACCATCAACTTTATAAACATTTATTTTCTCAGATCGCGCGACGCCGTATACTGATCTGCAATCCATCCCTCAGTTCTCCTCCTCCGCACCCGATTATTCGTAGCAAGCATCATTCAACCGTAATTTCCCTAATGCACCTGGCTTGTATTTCCCACTTCCGTTACCTCCCGATCTTCTTCCACTTCTTTTACCTCATCCTCCTTCACTTGCCGACCCATATTTAATATTCCTCCTTCACGTTTCTCCCCTTTTCTCTTTCGGTTTTACCTCGACCGTCCAACACTTTTGCATGGGTGATGGTTTCGGATGACTTTATGGACTCTTGCTTGACCCTTTCTGTGCGATGGAAAGGGAATGTCTTTGTATGCATAAAAGGATTTTCCTGCTTTCTTGACTGGAAAACCAAAACCCGACCCGGTAAAAACCTTTATTCATCACCTATGTATGTATTGCTTCGCTTGTGCTCTCTCTCTCACTCTCTTTCGCTATCCTCTCTTTCGCTCTCATTTCTCTCTGTGAACGGCTCTCCGCAAAACTACCTCATCATATGTTTGCCTCGGGTTTTATAACCTATTCAAACAGCTTTCTCTGCTTTCTTCGTATGTATTTATGAATTATGCGAGGGTTTAAAACACATTTATCCCTAAGGCTACGCTCCACTTCACCGCGGAACAGTAAAAGGCGCGAGTTTTTCAAAAGAACCCTTCTTAATACACCTGTGCGCACGCGTGTGTGCATGTGCGTTTGCTTTTGTGTGTGTGTTTTCGATTAATCTACTTGAGGCGGCGCGAATGATGACGTCCAAAAACTTTCTTTCCTACTCTTCCACCCCAACGTCGGCGGCAGAAAAGAAACGATCGGTTTTTCCTTTTATTTTTAATTTCACTTCCGGTTCTCTTTCTCTCGTAATTTAATTTGAAAAGAAAAGGATTTATTTTGGTTAATCGAATATTATTTTGCCGTGATTTGTGAGCGTTTTTATGAGCTTAAAGTGGTTTTTTTGCGCGCGCGAGTTTTCATTTTATTATGGAAGAGGAGTAAAGAATGGCGTCGCGACTTTTTTGATGAGCTTTTATTGTAACCAGAGAAAACCCGTTCCATGAACATAACTCTAAAATATAAAAATACAGTATGTTAGACCGAATGATGTTTAATTTACTTATTATTATTTTTTTCATTTTTCCTTCATTTAATTTACATACTTATTTGCAACTTATTATACAGTTACATTGTGGTTTTTGAGCGGTTAGAAATACGAATGCTCAATGGCCAGCTAGAGATATGGACGACTTTGTAGTATAAATAGTCTTCTCTTTTATTTTTAAAGATGTGCTTTAGCCCGTATCGGATACATACTTTGATTAAAATTCGTAATTAATGGAACTGGAAAATATTCTCGAACCAAGGTTGTGTTTTGCAGTCGTGTTATTTTAATATAATTTTTAATATAGATCGGAGGATATTTGTCCAATTCATTAAATCGTAGGAATAAAATTATAAAGTATTAATTTATTAGCGGCTGTGCTGTAGCCATTAAATGAAGGAAATGATAGAAAAACGTGAATAAATATTATCTTGAAACTATAACTTACATAAAATCTTAGGCTCAAGATAGCATACATTTTTAGATAAAATATTTAAAGAAAGTCTAACAATGCCTTCCTATAACTACTTAAATCTTATTTTTCATGGAACTTCAATCCACCTACAAGAAAAGAATCTAGGATAAATAAACTAAGAAAAACCAGTCTGACATTAGGGTACGTATCCAAGTGAAAACCTTATGACTAACTTCATATACAAACTGAAACATAAATACTTTCGCATTTTACCGATAGGCACACGAAAGCTTAAATCCCTCACGCCCCATCTTTGTCAATTCCTTACCACCTCAATATTTGAATCCATTTCTGTCTGTTTTAGAGAAAGAATGGAGACAAATGCATGTGAGATTCGTGGAATATCACATTTTTAACCCCGTGTTAGCTGCTGAAAACTTCATCGCTCGTGCATTCGCAACTTCATCCATTATGCGGTTTTACTAGGAGCGGAGCAGTGTGGATTAAGGGATAGAGTCTCGATTGCCTCTCCTCATCCGGAAGCTCTAGCTGGACCGAGAGATAGGTCCGGATAGAAGGAGGTAGGTCGTGAGGGAGGGAGGTGGGGGAGGAGGAGGAGGGCAGGTGCTCGGGTGCACCAACCGGTCGCCCTTCTATTCACAATAACCGCCGCCGGGGGGGATAGCGATCCCAGCGGGCGTCCTCGCCGATTTTATTTGCAGATTCCGGGGTTGAGTGGTTGGTTTGTCGAGGTCGGAAGAGGGGAGGGGGGAAGAGGGGAGAGGTCAGATGGGAGGGGGAGAATCGGATGGACCGGCGGGGGTACTCGACGTAGGTGCATTTCGCATGCATTTGAATGGAAAGGAAGGCCGTGCAATCTCGTGTCGCCCACCCCGTTTGAGATGGTGAACCTCTCCTCCTCCCTCTTCTATAACTCTCTGCAAATTCCGCCATCCCTACTCCTTTTTCCTCTTCCGCTCTACCTCTCTCACCTGCATATCTCTCTCTCTCTCTCTCTCTCTCTCTCTCATCCTGGTGCGACGCTTCGAACAGTTTACAAGTGACCACTTGCCTTGGGTTATAAGCGAAGGGTAAGTTACCATCCACCTGCTCCTCACAGCACATAAGTTCGAATCCATTGACCTTGATGGCGACAATTTAGCTTACCGCCGTGTATGATTTACTCTCGGTAACCATTTATCTCCCGGCTCACACGGTAATAAAGTCGAATGATGAGAGAGGGTTTAATTTGTGAATGTGCAATCTCTTGCGCATACGATATGCAAACGTGTCTTATGTGAAGAAATTAGGTGAAATTCAGCATATATTTTATGGAACGCATTTATAAAAATTTTTTAGATTTGTTGAAAAATCTTTTACGATCTCTCATCCAAAGCAAAAATATCATGATTTTTTTTCGTTCTCCGAAGAATCAGTAGTCGTTACCTTCAATGGCAATTTTTAATCTTTAAAATCAAAAGAATTGACTACGACTAGGTGGTTTTCATCTTCACTTAAAAGGCCTTTAATCAGAATAATGTATTATTACTCCATAACAGTGGCGTAGCTAGGCATGCGCGGGTCCCCAGGCTAAATTTTTTCCGAGCCCCACTATAAGTGAACGTATTCCTAGTTTAATGAGGGAAATTCCCCCAGATTTAAAATGCGGTCATGCGTTCTTCGTTTTTCTATTTTCGTACCCTCTCAAATGTTTATAAGTCGATCTGATTGACGTTCAAAATAATGAAAATATTATGTAGATGAAATAATGATTATCGTTGATCGCTAGCGAAAGAAATGACTTCCATCGCCACCAAGAGAAATCTCAAACTAAGTTAGCTATGGCAAAACAGTATCGTGATATGGGAAATGGTCCAATCATCAGAAGCAAATCCAGTGTCCAGAGTCGGCTAGGAAAGTCGCGGGGCCCGGTGCAAAGTGTGCACGCGGGGCCTCGTACGCGTCAAAAATTTTTAATAGTAAATTTTAATAACTAAAGCAATCTCTCTCACTATGACACTTCGATATTTTTCAGATTTTATTTAAATTGTACAGAGAGGACGTCTCTTATCTTGGCCTATTGTATTTATTCATAGTTTTGTATTTATCCCGTGAGCATTAGGCCGTAGACTTGATATGTCTATACTGCTTCCTTTGCGTCTACGGAATTTTTCTTCTATTTTCATTGGAAAGATGGTTCAAATTATCTCGGCAAAGTTGAAGAATACCAGGTGTAAATTTTTAACAATTTGGCCTCAACATTCAATCTATGCCACTGCTGCATAATTTTTATCCTACAAATTCCCAAAAAAAGAATTATCATTTATCTGTATTTATTGCTGCAAATATGCAGGCTGTTAAATCATTTAGACCAGGATTTGTATTACCGTGATCCCATATTCTGTGCGAGGGAAATTGATGGAAAAGTTCAATTATGGATAAGGCCTAAATTTGTCCGTGTGCCTAACTGAAATTCTTTAAAATGTTAATCAAACGTTTCTTCTAATCTTTATGGTGTGTGTCGTGATGCATCTTATATCGGCAACATTTTTCTCTGTAACTTACTCCGAATTTCTCAACTCTACGCCATAAATAAATGAGGACTCGAGGTTTCTTTTTAACTGCATACTGCGATCCTCAAAGTTGCATCGTATAATGAAACTATACTGTAACGAATTGACGTGCATACGTCTGCCACAACGACGTTCTCTCGAAATCCTCACGTAACAGCTTATTTCAGTTGCTTTCACTGTTTCGCCCGCCTTTGTTCTTTTACTTCCCTCTCCTCACTTACGCCTTTGTTCATTTGGAGGTATGCCTGGTTCTCTAAACCAAACTCATTATCTACTTCCTTAGCGATCCTTTTCATTCGTCATCGCCGGTCTCAATTGGATAGCCGTCCGCATGCCTAATCGCCCTTCTTTCGCCCTCAACCCTTCTTCTCCCTTTCTCGGTCTCTTGACACCTTTCCCTCTCCCATTCATTCTACCGCCGAAAAAGCTCCATTATCTCTCTCCCTCTTGTCTTTAATTATGGTCGAGCCACGCTGTTAAACCCTTCCGTCACTTTCTTTTTCTCTCCCACTCCGGCCTTACTCGAAAAATCACCTTAAACCAGAAGAGAGAGAGGTAAAGAAAGGGAAGACTAGGCTTGGGAAGGTAGAGAGAGAAGAGTTCCCGCCCCCAAATTTGTCTCTCCGCCAAGATGGCTGCCACACACGACCCTTTCCCCCTCTCCCCGTGACCTCCTCCATTGTCTCTCCTCTTTCTCCTTCACTCCCCACCTCTGTTGTCGCGCCAGTACCCATATCTTGCACTCGGGCTGAACGGGGATAAGGGCTGTTAATGGACTGCACTCTCTAGCTGGACTCAACCACTTCCCTAATATTAATATTAAATTCCATTCTCTTCTTTTGCGCCATCGTACTTTAGCTGTTCTTATGTCAGATAAGAATTTTCTTTTCCTTAAAAAATCATAGTTTATTTTCCACTGCACCAAAGCTTGTTCGGTTGCAGGTACATTTTCATAAAATATCTACCTTTTTTACGGTATTTTATGTTCAGGAAGTCTTTCCGATATTTTTCAGTAGATACGGTTTTTATTAGTTTTATATGGAGAACCAAATTTAACCATGAATAATCACGGACCTGTCAACGGACAGACTACCTATGATGATGATGATGGTTAACGCCAATAATCCTAGTTCTGTATTGTTTGGTGTAGTTAGAAACTTTAAAAAATATTTTTAAGCTTATTTAAAGGAATGAAGTTGGATTTTTAACTTTTATTAATAAAGCCAACTTTAAAAATCCTTACCACTAGAACATCTGATGACGAAAACTTTATATACTTATTTATAAAATATTATTGTATAATCTGACAGGAATAGTATACCCTTTTGTTTTTCTTCGTACTACTTTTATTATTCTTAACTGGAATTTTCGTTTCGTTGCGTTTTACGAATTACATCAAGCGTGCAATAAATTTAATTTCCCAACCACTTTTTTATACATTTCAGTTTTTGAACTCAGATTGTAATATTTTTCGGTTCTTTCTTTGGAATAGCATGTTATAAAAAATACCCGGTTTTAAAATTTCTTTTAAAAGAAAAACTTCGAAAAACTTTATAATTTTCTCCGTTTGGATAATTCTTGATAGGAGATATGAAAATGAAAGATAAGGATGTGATATTGACAGACACAAATAATTTCTGTTAATTGCATCCTTAAGGATCCGCAGTTTAATGCGTGTGTTACTCCTTCATGTAAGTTGAAGGGTAGATCACGCATCACTTAAAATCGCCACATATCGTTAAACATATATTATCCCCCTCCTTTAATGTATATCTAGCGTACCGAACAGGCACTACTGATCATGTAATTCGTCCTTTTATAAGGACTACACGTCTCTTAAGGTTCAGACCTATTTAATACGGAGTCACTTTAATTTCTTTAAGTCTCTACGGTTACCCGTACCAAATATCTGAATTAAAGCTAAAATACGTCAGTAGCTACAAATACCTAGGAGTAACTCTCAGTAACAATTTGTCTGGTAGAGAGCATATCAAAACCGTTATAGCATCGGCAAACAGAATTCAAGGGCTTTCCTCTAGAGTCCTGCGGGGATGCCCCTCGAATGTGAAGGAAATCGCATACTTTTCTTTAATCCTGACTCGTAGTGGAATACTGTTGCGCCGTCTGGGACCCTTTCGAGGAGGGCCTAACTAGAGAGCTCCAAATGGTTCAGCATAGAGCGGCTGGATTTGTAAAAGTAGAATATCTGTACGATGCGAGTGTATCAGAGATATTGAGGGATCTTAAACGGCAGACGTTGAAGAGTAGAAGAATTGAATACAAAAGGAAACTATTTGAAAAATTCGAAAGCTCCGAATTCGTTGAAGATGTACGCGGCATAGTCGTCCCCATCGGTGTTAGTGAACGTAATGTTAGATCAGAGTACAGGAGAAAATATGTCGAAACAATCGCTAGAACAGAGAAATACTACAGATCCTTTTTCCCAGACGCGATAAGACAGTCCAACAGAGGAATTAGTTAAAGTTCACTTGGTGTTGTGACACCCCCTGCCAAACGCTTCTAGCGGCTTGCAGGGTATTGATGTAAATGTAAATGTAAACTTAAGTGGCGGGAAATCCGCTTACGAACAGCTCACCCCTTATCCTGATACTGGTAACAGAAGTCCGTCCGAGAGACTTCCTAGTCAAGGTTGATGGGTAACAGGCGCCTTCATGAGTACGTGTATCTGTGTGCCAAATGAGAGCACGCCGTTCGATGGACTGTGCTTGTAACAGTGGGATTACATATTCTAACCTCCTGGCAACTCCATCCCTCGGCCCGCTTTCTCCTAATCATCCTTCTATCTCAATGCTTTGGTGGCGATGTTTAAGGGAAGTAGAATACGGGAGAGAGGGGGAGAGGGTGGGGGGGGGAGGGAGTCGGAGAAAGGGAGACTCGGGGTTACATCAAGTCCATCTAAAACCCTTTCGCCTCATCCGGTCACACGGAACACATCTCCAGCAAAGGAATTCAGCAGCCTCATCTCATTCCCTCACTCTCTTCTATCGCGACCTTTTTCCCTGACCCTTCCTCGTGTCCCTCAGCCTATTCCTCGGCTATTCGAGCCCTTCTGCCCTTCTCTTTATCGCCCTTTTTCCACTTCATGCGCAGTCGTGGGGCAGTTTCCCGCTCTTCCTTCCCAACATCCATCCTTCTCCTTCTCCACGTCATTTTTCTATTTTATTTCTCTTTTCCCATGTCCCGCTTGCCTTTCGGGCTATTACTTAGTCTCTAAATCCTCCTCCGGCTTCGTTATCCTCTATTTATGAGTTCTTATTTTAAAGCTCTTATCTCTTTTCCTCTGTATACCTCTCTCTCTCTCTCTCTATATATATATATATATATATATATATATATATATATATATACACACACGTATACACGTTCCTTCTACGAAAAATCTCAGTACCTTCCCATCGCCTTTATTACCTTCCAATTTTCCTAAATTGCCAACCTGTCCTATGTTGGTGGCCGCATGACTTATCTTCCCGTCAATGCCAACCTGTCTCATCCCACCTCGGCGTATCCTGGATCTACATCTATCCCGGACCGAAATCCTCTCTCCTCTCCCCGCGCTCCATTATCTTTCTCCCTCACGAAAACACTGCCATCCTCACCCCCTTCCCTCTTTCTATCCCTATCTCCTCCTTCATCCTCTCTCCACATCAACCTTTCTCTCCTTCCGCCATTCCGCTACGCTATACTCGTCTATTATCCGACCTCTGACCGTGGTTATCTCAACTCGGCGCTCGTCCTATCTTTTTACCTTTTCCGTTTTCTCTCTCTCTCTCTCTCTCCATCTTTCTGTTCCCTCTTTCTTCCGCTCCCATCGCTTTCCGAACTGTAGAGAAGTGCTGAAAGAACACGACGAGGAATGTCTTTTTGTATGTTTTTCAGACCGATACGCAGGTATTGAAGCAATCTGTCGCGAGATGAAGTTAACTCTACTTGTACGTACGAGTGTGTACGTGAATACGGGAAAGAGAGATCTGGTTCGATATTTGTTCTTTTATCCCCCATCTCTTTCTTTCTCCGCCTGGGAATTGTTCGCGAGGTTTCTACAGGAAATCGACGGATGTTCAGGTCACCGAAATTAAGGTCCACGTCGTCGAAGGATCGCCTTCATTTTATTTTCTATCGAAAAAAGCAGAATCTCGAACGGTTCGTTCCAATTTTCTAACAATGCGCCTCAGGTATGCGTTCGATTGGTAGTTCAGAATTGTCGGCAAAAAAGCTATAGAACTTCACTGAAAAATTATAAATTTTATGTCAGTAACTTTTCGAGTCGCTTAGGTATTCGTAAGTAAAATTAAATTTAGAGATAAAATGTCGAAAGAATTAACCTTTACTCAAATATTAAGTGCTCGGTAATACTTTAATCCAAGTCCGCCTTAATGGTGATATTTTGTTAGGTTTACTTTAATTTTTAGAATTTCAAATAAAAATTTTCAGCCTTAGCGTTTTAAGTTATTTTTTTCCTTTCAGCTGCAGCATAAAATAGGAAGGCGTTTCATTTTGTCTCGTTTGAGGCAAGTAGCCGCTTTACGATCCGCGTAGCCCGGGGTCGGTAAATAAACTTCCTAAATAAGTCAGTATATCACCGAAAGTCCACCAAACTTATGGAAGTACATGTTCCATAAGTTATGCTGAAATTAGGTTTTTTTTCGGGTTATCCCGCGGAAATTTTTTGCGTTAACCGCCAATGTTTCCTCTCCTTTGCCGGAGACTTCTTCATGGTGTAACTTAGATTATTTTCCTCGTTGCACTTTGTGCGCAATATATAAACCAGCCATGTTCGTTAAATATTTAATTACAGATTTTTCACTGTGTGTACATATCTATCTATGTGAGAATAATTTACACTTAACATATTATTCACGTGGCCATTCATGAGATAACTTTTGGGTTGATTTTGTTCGAAATATCTAACAAGTGACTATCTAATATCTAACAAGATAAATCGGTACGTATACAGGAGTGTTCTGAGAAGCTTGCTTTATTAACAAGCAACACATTATAAGAATTAATGTTCCTATGGACATGAAAGCATGAAGTTCACAAAATAAGTTCTCCGTTTCCTTTCTTTAGATTTTTCGAGCACTTTATTTCCTAACTCTAATTTTCTCTCTGGAAAAAATAAAAGACGAAGTGTTCATGTTTATATCTAAGAGACTCATGAAGCGCCTGCGTTAATAGTGTCGCATAAACGCAATCCCAGTATAGCGTACGACCTTAAGACCGCTTCACTAAAACTCCTTTTTTTAATATCTCATTTATATTATATTTCATGCCTGCTTCCATAGTTCCCACGTGAGACGGGCAGCTAAAACTTTCACGAAATCATATTTTCATTACGATGTCTTTATTGCATCCGAATTTTATTCCCAACATTCCTTTTCATTATTACCCTTTTTTGAAAGAAAGGCAAAAGATTTTGATGAAACAGAAAATAACTCTTACTTAAATTATATACAAATATCATTAAATGTTGTTCTAGAGTAAGGTCCACAAAGTTATTTGTATAATTCATATAAAACTTGCTTTAATTATTTTTTCTGCCACATAGTGTACTGCATCAAAATGATATTGGCATTCGGTAAAGAATTCTCGGCCATGTTTGTTAACAAATGCAATGCGATAAGGCGCTAATTTAGTCAGTAACGACGATTGAAAAGCTGTCATGGCAATTAAATTCTTCATTGTTAAATAAAAGAAAAAAGTGGCGTATTTTTCGAAATAAGGCGATTTTGTAAATAGTTAGAGAGAAATTTTAGTTCTATTTGTTAAAAAAAAAGCTTAATTTTGTTGCGTTTATGCTGATTTAAAAACAGACTTTTAATTCGATTCTAAAGAATTTTATAAAGCCAATATAAAATATGCTACATTAAATAGAAAAGATAAGCTTACATGAAATCAGAAATGCTGCTCGTATATGACACAAAATTCAGTAAAATAATTTTGGTATTAAGTCTGTAAATCCTAAGCCTCTTCACGGTAGATTGAAGTTTAGTTTTCTAAAAACTAATAGTACAAAAAGTGTTAGAGCTTCAAATTCCTATAAACCATAAATGTAACAATTAGGCTTCTCACCTTACGCTAAAGTATTATATGATTTTGCGTTTTCCATTTTGTGCGATTCACTATCACGAAGTTTTGATTTTTCTCTGAAAAAAAATCTCCAACTTGTGGTTTCCATTTGTTGAGGTTTACCATTTCTTCTCAATTTCCTCGTCGTTTTCATCCCTTTCGCGTTTCAAGAGTGCTTTGTATTCCGATCGAGCGTATTTTCTCGGTCCTTCCTTAAGCTGGCGCCACCATCGATCACACAGGGATCTTGCCGCTCTTTTGACGAAGGGTTGGTTTTCCAAAGTGCGACTATACTTAAGGATCCTCTTGATGTTCGTTGGCAAAAGTTTTTCTTCTTGTCGCTTACTTCACTTACTCCTCACATTGAGCTATGAAAAGTTCGTCAGGCACACTTAATTTTCTTCTTAGGGTTAAAATGAAAGTTTCCAAGCGTTGAATTTTAGGATTATATGTTTTAAAGTTGGGTTCATATGAGAAATTTCTTTTTCAAACTTTTATAGACGGTCTTTTTCCTCGTGTTGCTTTTTTTGTTTTTTTTAAGGGTTAAGAAATTTCGCCAGTAAGCTGTTACAGCTGATTACTGCGAATATATTTATCGTTTGCTTATGATCACCGGCGAAGACTACATAGAGCAGACTGTAGTTAACTGAAAAAATACGAGCAAAAACACTCGCTTCCGGGGCAGGATTTAAGTATGTAGTTTTAGTACTGGAAGAAAGCCAATCTCTTAACATGTATGTTCTATGATCAAACATCGGTTTCGTTGTCATATAGTGATTTCGAGACTTCACTATAATTATGCTTACAAAAAATTTCTCAACCCTCTACTAATATTCTATTTGTAAAATTTCTTCTCAATGAAATATCCTTGTGTCATGCTTAGGATTTAAGGGAAGCTATCGACGCATAATTAGGAATGATGAGCAAATGCTGATTTAGATTCCAGTTTGTAAAATGCACCACTATCAAAACGATGAAACGCGAATGGCTTGGAAAATGTCTAATATTTCCGTGTTGTTGGTGTTCTCGTAATATTTCCAATCACTAAAAAATTATCTTAATAGTAAATCCCGCCTACTCATCCCCCGTGACATTGGAGATGGTAACGTGGCATGTTTTTCCTTCCTTTTTAATAACACGCTCAGCCAAAGGAGGTTAACGTCTACGAGATAATCCTATTCTTGCTCGTCAAAGAGCAAGCTTAGAATTATAACCTCCGCGAAATACTGCGAGTAGAAAAAGTCTTAAGTAAAGAAGTTACGAAATAGGCGTGGAAATATTGCTTGTGTTGTGTGCACCTGCGGGATGGCACCTGCGAAGGTCGTTTGACCATTTCCGTGGGTCTGGGGCAGATGCGCGGTTGTTTCTCATCTAGCCAGGGAGCGAGGGAGGCAGGGGACCTGCTTCTTACAATGCCGTGACCGGGAGCAGTAAACCCCGTTCGCTTCGGCTCTCCTCCGTTCCCTCCTCCCCTATCCTCTCTCTCCCTTCCCACTCTCCCCCTTAAGACCAGTTCCCATTTCCACGGCGGATGTCAGCCGGAGATTCGACCTTACCCACTTCGTCTCCGGTCCCGCAAACCCCCGGGAGTTCGCTCCTTCCTTCCTCCACCGAGCAAGGGAAGCATTAAAACCACACTCATACAACCAAAGAATGTATGCTTGAATGTAAATATGAAAATGTTTAGGGATTCATGCATATTTGCACGAACGATTGTTTCGGAAATTGGTGGATCTATTTGGCCAGTACGTTTATTAGTAGATAAAATAGAAGAAACGAAGTATTTTTGAGTATTGTTCTAACTCAGTATTATTTGAATCGTGAGTTAATTTTCAATAGGCATTGCTCAAATCACGAAGTAAATAGCAAAGATTACCGTTTCGTGGAATGCCCGAAATGTATGCGCAATTCATGAAATGAGCACCTTTACAAGTTCCATAAATACTTTGCGTACCTTTCTTTAACTGAGTAAGAAATGCATTTATAAAGAAAAAATAGCATAAAATTGTTGTACATCCTATTGCAATGTACCGACGGGATCGTCGTTTCAGAATACAGCCGCTCCCATCAGTGTGTGTTATAGAGGATTTCAGTGCCTAAATAAGTCTAAACTTGAAATACACATTATTCATGTACAGAATATATTTTATATCAAGACGCGGCGTCAATACAAGCTGCTACAACATATTTGCAATGTTCTATTTCTCCCTTTCTTTAATTAGTATAGAAATAACATTTTCTTACCAACATTTTCATCTCAAAAAGTTCATTTTTCTCTGCCCGGTACAATAAAATTATATAAGTATACGTATGTATATATGTATACATATAAGTGTGTGTATATATATATATATATATACACACACACACACACACATACATACACATGTGCGCTTAGAGGGGAAGACGAAGAGAGATTTGTGAGCGGCAGCGTGTGGCCTATTTCCCGCCCAGCAAAAGATAGGTTAGATCTCCTTCGCATGTATCTTCTTCCTGTTGTATCCTGCTCTCCTTCGCAATCTCTTCCCGAGCTGACCTTCTGGGAAGCGCCTTTATAGTTTTTTTTTCTCCGCCCTTCCGTTCCCAATGCGTACGCTTCTTTTTATGTGTTCACGAGATTTAGCCCGCTTTTCGGATCTCCTCCTCCTGTGCGAGCCTAATCTCGGGATTTCCGCGCGCTCCTTCTCGCCCTCTTTTCTTTGGACGGGAATTCTGTGCGTGCTTTTGAATCCCTCGTTTAATTTTTTTAAAAGCAGACGGTAAGAAGGGGATTTTGAGTTTCTCAATTTAAAAATCGATTACCTTTTAAATGAACAAAATTTGTTTTTTTTCGCGTAATTTCATCTCCAACCTGTAATTGTCGTTATGTTTTCAGAATAAGGTACATATTTCAGTCGTTACTGCGAAGTAATTTTTGTTTATATTAAGATATATTATGAACGATATTCATGTGTGTTACACTATGTGGGTTACCAAGCGAATATAATTGTCATGATTAAAAATAGGGAAAAATAACTGAAAAAAGTCAGAAATATTAAAGTAATTTTCCTTCCATAAAATATTAGGTACTACGTGATTGGCATCAAGAATAATTTTCCTGAAGAATGTTCTTTATCCCATTTATGTATGTATGTACCATTTTACTCGTATTGAGCGCCTCCGTCCCTTTCTCCGATTTCCATAATTCTCTTCGTTTTCGGGGTGTTTGGCGAAGTTTGGAGAAGGTCCTGATGATCGAATTCCCCTCTGCCAATCATGTTTGCTAATTTTATCTTACCTCTTGTAGTTCTCCTTCGCTCATCGTTTTGGCCATCTTCGGCAGAACGCCCTCCTTCGGCTACGTGATGTCCTCCGCGTATTTTCCTTGCTTTTGGTTTACTTGTGATTTATAGAAAGGTCGCGTATTCAGGAGTTGGAGGATAATTCATTTTCCTTATTAAGTCGTTGTTAACGGGTAGGTAATCTTATTTTCCATGTCAACTTTCGCCGTACAGAGACTGTTTGAGAAAAAAGGAGAAAGGTTTAACCTTTTTCCCTTTAATCAGAGTTTATTTTTTTATCTCGTCCATTTAGCTTTCACGCTTTAGGTTTTATTATTTTGCAGGTGTTTTAAAATATTTAAAATTGAAACAGAAATTAAAATGTTTCTTTGATGTGGCATTTGTTAGGTATGCTCAGGTTGTTATTTTCGACTTCACCTTTTCATAAGGACCTTTTAAATCCGAAATGTAAATGTATATTAATAAATTTGAATCAAAAGTTGTACATAATAAAAAATATTAGGACGTCCCGCGATTAGAAATATTTAAACAATTTTCACATTCTCGGCATTTTTATTTCATTTTGAAATTTAAGAACAGAAATCTTCCTTAATATGTAACTCGCATTTAGAAACCATCTAACTGCGAGTGATGCATTACTCCAGAAGTTTCTATGGCGTTCATCCGCAGTTTCATTCATATCTCACCATAATTTTCGACTTCCATTGTTCTGATTTTTTTAGGAGAGATGTTCGGCAACTCGCTGAAATAAAAAAAGTCACGATTCCTGATGTCATGAATTTATAAGCTCTTCACTCATCTGTACGAAAATTCGGTGAAATAGTTTGTTTTGAATATTATATTAAATATTTTAAAAATATGATCCCAGAATACAGGTGGACCGATATCGAAGGATATTATTTTTCTTTCAAGTTATAGACTCCTCCTTGGCATGTAAGAATAAAATCACCCCCACTTAATCCCTGCGTGTATACCACCATTGCTTAGCGCCAGTGAACATTTGTGAAAAAGTCATCCCAATACATAAAAAGGGTTACTTATTTCGATTTACCACCACCGCCCATATGAGTGAAGAACTAATAGCGGCGTAAATCGTTGAAAATATTTGTATGGATATCATAACGCAAGTGATAGTTTAGGAAATGTACTTTTTCCTATGTTCCAAGAGGTTAATCATAAAAGGATTTATCTTCGCGAGAAATAAAAAAAAAACACTCTGCCTTCACCCCTTAAACCGTTAATGGCTTAAATCCTTATGCCTAAGGAAAGAGGGATTCCTATTTCAACCTTTCTCCTGGGTGAGCTGACTACCGCGTCGGTTTACTCAACTTAAGACTCATTTATCCTGTAGGATTAAAGTGTAAGGTTAAGCTCAACCTCATCTGTAAGATCCCTCGGGCGGTCAGATGAGAACCTTGCCTCTGGTTAGGAAATGGAGGACAAGGAGGAGAGAGAGAGAAAGAGGATAGCTTGCCTGTAGTTCTCTAACGCACCTGTTACGAAGTTTTTTCGTGTATTTTTTTGCATTTAGCTCTTTATATAACTTTCTTCAACATAAGAGGAATTTTCCTAGCTTATATCCTAGGAATTCCTAGCGGATTCACTAAGGCTGTTTCACCAAGGGCTTTCTTTAAGATGTCTTTTTATGATTAATTTAGAATTTCTTAACTCGCTAATTAATTTCTTTTGTCCAATTCGTGTATTGTTTGGTGGATGGCTAGATTTAAGTTATGCTCATGAACTTACCTCATCATGTTTTAAAAAGAGCCGACCGATTTACAGTGCCACAGACGCAATCACATACGAAAATAATACGAGAAAAACGTCTTACGAAATTTTTCTGCTCAATCGCGGAATCAGAAAACTGCTACACACTTCCTGCACGTCACCCTACAATTCTCAAAAGCGGTAGGTGGCAGTGGGTGCAATGCATCAAAACGTTCCTAACCGCTTTCTGACGCAAGTTTCTCTAACCGGTTATGATCTCTCTCTGATCGTCTTCGGAAAATTGGCAAGCCTCGATATCGCTCTTTCCTACATTCGATGTAGAATTTTAGTCTGATCTTTCGTTACAATAAGGTTCTCTAAAACGAACATTTTTTCGGAAGCGTAATCGAAATTCTTTTTCCGTGTTTATCGGGAATCTCGTTTTTCAAGAGAGAAATGAGAGAGGAGGAAATGGGCGTGGCAGCGATGCACCCTGGCCAATCATCTTTAACATTTTCCTCCCCTTTTTTTTCGAAAATTGCTCGTCGCCCTCCTTCCGTGCTGTGTCCAGACACCATCTCCTTTTCCCTCTCCTCACTCAACACCCGAGATTTTACGAGGAGCTTCAGCTTGTTAACGAAACCTCGTTATCTTCTCTCTTAGCCTCGATAGAAGTTCTAAGAAATTCGCTAAAACGCAGCCGCCAAAAGAATGGCTGGAGTGGCGGCCAAGGTTAGTGGTTTAGAGAAGGCGATCTCTGAGCAAATGGAATTCCTTCCTCCTACTGAGTTACGTTGCCATGGAGTATCCGCTTCGAAAACTAGGCAACGGGGGAGTAATTTATGAGACGGACGCCTCTCCACTGCTAACGATACACTCTCACTTCCTTCTCACCTTTTCGTTTTTCTTCAAAACTGCTCGGAGCTACTTTTCGTCCGCCGCACCGCGTAGTAGTAAGTAAGCAAGCATCCAACGCGGTGCTCTGTTTTTGCCACTTTGACTCCCAGATTTTTCCGTTTTGTCGTAATCGGCTCTGTTTTGTATCTCGTCCTTTCTCCTCGTTTCCATCCTTTTTACTTTCTCCATACGTAGTAATGGGAAAGTATTGTGATCACGAAAAAAATCGACTTCGAGATTTCAACGGAAATACACGTTTTGAGGTCCCTAGGACACGTTTAGACTATTTTCAGAATGATGTCTGTGTGTGTGCGCGTGCGTGCGTGTGTGCGTGCGTGTGTGCGTGCGTGTGTGTGTGATTGTGGGCACTCTAACTCAAAAAGTACTTGCCATATCGTCACCAAACTTCATATATAACACTTTGGTATGGGCACAAAGAACTGATAATATTTTGGACAATAACGGTTAACCGGAAGTAGAGGTTTATTCGAAACCCGATTCGGTTTTTGCGATATTTCTCCGTTACAACATCATTATTGTATATAAAATTCTATACAAAGGTTATAGAGAATGTAATTTCCTACAACTTTCATTTGAAAGAATTTTCCATAGCAGTTATTGTTTAGGAATTATTTATAAATAATCGGTTTTTTCGGTTTCCGTCAAATATTGGTAATATTCCTGAGGACCAAAGTTGTAGAGAATAATATTTCTTCCAAGTTTTGTTTGAAACAAATTTTCGTAGAAACATCCATTTCGGAGATATTTTGCTTTTTCTTAATACCAGTATACAGCGCCATGTAGCGGAGAATTCTGTAAACGTATTCAAAATATAATTTACGGCAATAAGGACGACTGTATTCTATTACGATACGAAATAATAATTTTGCCTCATAATGCTATTCATAATAATTTAAATATCTATACCCCAAATATGGGGAAAGTCATGTGTTGGCCACATCAGATTTTTTCCATATCTTCTCTCCTCCACATAGCGTCCGCTCCACTTCCTTGATCAATTCCGCCCTCTTCTTCTCCTTTGGCCTTGCCTCACTCTTTACCTCTTTTAACACAGTCCATTGGTTTTGTTTATTTGCCATTATCTTCCTCCGGTAAACATCCTCAACGGTTCCTTCCTCCCATTCCTCGGCCTACCGTTTCCTTCCCTCTCTTTAAACACACCTTTGCTTGCCAAACTTTCGCGTTATTTGTCATCCCCCTTTCACTTTCCACGGATGCCTTCCTCTCATCTTGTGGACTTCATTACACGCCCTGTGGCAATTTCGCCCCTTTTCCCCAATAGTGATGCGCCCGCGCTTATCTCTCTCTCCTCCCCCTCTTCCCTCAATCTCCTTCCTCAGGCACCGTCTTCTCTTATCCGAAGATTTCGCCTGCCAACTTTTCTTCTCTGCTTTTACTTATCTCACCTCGGTGTTTGTGTGTAAGGTATTAAAGGCGTGAAGCGATTTTTTTTAAAGCGCCCTGAATAATGTCGCAGGGTTTTTTTTAATGTCTTCCATACTCTTTGTGGTACGTATATTTCTTGACGTTGGGTAAATCTGCGTTCCATTCAGTTGCTATTGTCAAATGTCGTAGGGAAAGAGGGCGGTTTAATAATCAGATCTCGGCAGATTGACATTAAAATGTTTTGAAAACAGAATTCAAAACACGTGATAAACAGGGGAGAGAAATTTTACATTTGGTCTGACGCAAACTTGAAAAATATTTTTTAGCTCCGTATTGCAGAGAGACTTGGCGAGTTTCGGATGTGATTCTCTGAAAGTGTAATCATTATTTTTTGGTGTAAGACAATATCTTCTTACGTCAAACAGAAAGGTACATATTCAGTCATTCTAATTGCCTAAATGGAAGAAATTTTTCTATCAAATGTTAGTAGAAACGAAGTAACTTTACGTTTGTAATCTCTAAACGAGAAAAATAACTTTTTATAATTTGAGAAATGAATTTTTTTTAACCATCTAGCGTTTTCATAGGAGGTTTTGAAGAAAACTAGTCTAAAACATTGTTGCCTTATATATATATATATATATATATATATATATATATATAGAGGAAGGCTTATATATATATATATATATATATATATATATATATAAGCCTTCCTCTATCGCCATGGACGTCCACAACACCAAGTAAGTGTCCACTGGCTCCCTCCTGTCCCTCTCAACTACTAGTTGCAATCCTACATATATATATATAAGCTTAAAGAAAAGGAAAGGTAATAATAAAGGTGGCAACAAGGTGTTGGAGGAAGCCCAGTGGACATTTACCTAGATTGGCGAGCCGCTGAGGGTGCTGAGGACACTCGAAAAACACAAATATGGAGCTTTCGGGCTGACGCCCTTCTTCAGCGACGGAGAGACATGTACCTACTATATATATATATATATATATCCTTGTATCAACGCATTTATAAGTGGGGCGCAAAGAGTAATTTTCACTGATGATGAAATCTGGGAAAATTGAAATTTTTAAATCCCGCGGAGCTACCTGTACCAAGAACTTTCCAGAATCTCAAGTCCTTTTCGTTGAAACTCAGCGTTTGCTTATCAGAAATCTCGGTGGTTTTTGGAGAAAAGAGGGACGAGGAACGTAGGACGACGAATGAATCTTGATTATCGGCGCTCAACTGGGACGGATTTGCTATAATTACTCCAAATGCGATGGAAATGTGTTCTTCAGAAGGCTAATTTCCCGTCAGACTGATTCCACCGAATAGGCTGTGCAGTGGTGAAAAACTAAAAAAATTCCTCCCGTAAACATCCGAGTCTTATATCTAAACTTTCCTTTGCCTTCCTCGATCCTGTTCTTTTTTTTCCTCCCTTAATTTCCTTCTCCAGCTCGAGTCCAAGAAATATTGTCATTCCTTTATCTCGGCGACATTTTCTCTTCTGCGTGGAACCCTTCATGTCTTCACGTATATTTTTTTCGAGATTGGCGAGAAATTTCCCTTTTTAGCCGTTCGTGTGTGCAGAATATTTTTCACTCTTGACGACTGCCTAACTTCTATATATTAAAGTTTTTTATATGCCGACCTTTCCTGTGGCTTTCCTCTTTTTAGGGGAATACACACGTTGTTGACTTTCGCCGCCATCTTCCTCCGTATCATATTTAGCTATCAGTGTATAAAGTCTCTTTTAAAAGGTCGACAGCGTTATCGGCTGGATTTTGGACGTTTAAAAATTAAGATAGGGAACGTGGAATATTTACTTTTATCTTTTTCCTCATCCCACCAATATCTTTCGGCACCTGTTTATGTACTACTAGTGTAAGTGACCGTTGAATTTCAACGCATTTAGTGAATCTAAAACATCGTCCGTGTAACACATAAACATTGCAAGAATAAGATAAGTAAGTAAACAGTTTTTACCGTCAAAAAAGCAAAAAACAAAGAAAACCTGTCCATATTTAGGTATTTTGATGAATGAAGGGAATTTTTTATCGCCTTATAGCCTATGTTACCCGCAGGGTATGGAAATCACAATTTGTGGAAAATATACGTCTAATAACGTATTTTTGTTACGTAGTTTTAAAAACAGCTTGCTTTGGAGAACTCTACGCCACACAAAAATATCATTAAAAACTATTTATTAGCAATATTTCAATAAAAATCAACAAATATTTGGTTGACATGTAAACAAAGCAAAATCAAACACAGAAATTGAAAAATGATGTTACATAAAAATTTTTCCATATAAATTCATTGGTATCTCAACTTCGGCGACAGTAGGAGTTGTCATTGTAGCTTATAATAGGTATTGTCATAAAACTGATAAAATCACACATTTTTCTGATTCTAAACGCATTTTTATGCTAATTCGATCAGGATTCGGATTCTGTCTCAAATAAAAATAAACTCTGTTCTTTCCTTCATAGAACCATCCAACTCTCAAGTTTGTACCATATTTCTAAGTAATTTTAAAATTCAAATGAAAAATAACCTCTTTTCATCTCTATGTTATTCAAATGAAGAAAATGAAAAAAGAAAATATTTTTTAAAATTAGAAAGATTAGCAAATCGGTATAAAAACCTAACTACACAACTTAACTCTTTATTCCGATTGAAATGACACCTTCCTTTGTTTCTACATGCTGTAGCGGCTGAGTTATAAAAAAACATACATGCAAACACTTTATAGATATCTACTATAGAGAGATAGACGGAAGACTATACAGATAGAGACTATAGGTTAGTTTTACCTAGTGTGTTTGGCTAAATGTGCAGTTTAAGATGCTGCGGTCTGTGTTTGGGAGATGAATTTTTTTGCGCCAATGTTTTTTATTCATGTTACTTACGTATTGACGACCACATTTTATAGATGTAATTTTGATGTTATGTACGGCCAATATCGATGGATTTTAGTTCAAACTTTAAGGTTTGGATCACACGAAATGACTTACAGTTTCTGTTATATTTAACAGGATACAAAACATTACTTTTCGTTGCGACTGAAGTGTATTATATCGTTTGTTCTTTTCATCGCGTTAAAAGTGTGACCCTTGACCTTAACGGGAATATTTTCTCTTTGCTTGCTGACCTAAAGTGACCAGTCGTCGTTGACTTCAACCCCGTGGCTGCATGGTCGGAAAATCAATCGAATTCGTTACGGATCTCATAGCTCCTCTTCTAAGAAGAAGAATAAAAAAATAACAAAATGGTTTTTTCTCGTAGTCGTTGAAGGCATTGGTCACGGAAACGCTGTTTAGGTCTTTTTCATTCTATCGATTTTTAATAGCCATTGTAGTTTCTTTCCAGTTCTAGCCCATGGCGTAGTCCGTGCACCATTTTCCCCCATTCGCCTTTTACATTTTACGCTCTTGTTTTTCCTCTCTATCCTCCATCATCGTATTTTCTTAGAATTGTCTCTCTTTTGCACATACGCTGAATTTTTCCTTTTATTTTGGAACCTGGAATCTCAGTTTCTCTCCTGTTTGTATTCCTTTTCCTATTTCTGTTCCATTTAAATCGACATTTTCATTTACTCATATTGGCTCTTTTATATTGCCTTTCTACTTCGCGTCTTCATACGATCACCATCCTTCTTTCTCCTTTTCCACAGTGTCTTTACTCTTTTCCTCCATCATTTCCTTCTTCTCGCTCTTTTCCTTCCATGTCTTTCCATCTTTCGGAGCTCCCAAAAGCGTGTCATTACTCTTTGACGTGACGTGCCTACGCCTGCTTTAATCAATCAGTTTCGCCTGAGCGGATTTTGCAGTCTCATCATCATTGTTTCCAGTGTTTTCTATCTCTCCCTCCCCCCCTCTCTCTTCTACCCCCCTCTCTTCCTCCATTTCTCTCCCCTCTCTTCCCCCTCTCCCCCCTCTCTCTCTCCCTCCCCCCTTCCGTCTCTTTCCCCCTCTCTTTCTCTCCCCTTCTCTCCCTCTCCCCTTCTCTCCCCCTCTCCCTCCCTCCATTTCTCTCCCTTCTCTCTCTCCCTCCCCCCTTCCGTCTCTGTGACATCGTTCTGTCTCTCTCTCTCTTCCATTCTCACTCTCTCTCTCTCTCTCTCGCAGCGTTACCCTACACGTCGTGGTACTTATCGCATTATCGATCATTCTTCTCTATTTTTGTCCTTATGCAATTACTCGACTCTCCGACACCGTCGATGGGTTAATTAAAGTCTCCGCTTAATGGCCCAGAATTAACCCAGAGAACGGCTTAGAAGGAATCTTAAAGATTTCCCGGTGATTATGGATAGAGCAGCTTCCGTTTGCTGGTTTAAACTAGATCCATACCTACGAGGATTAATGGAAAAGCTGAACAGATTCCCGTTGCATTCTTGTTGCTTAAATAATAAGGATTAGACGATTTTTTTAAATTCAAGATTTATAATGAAAATTCGCGAGTCAATTAAATATCATTCCATGAACTTTTGTAGTCCATTGTTTATTTCCGATGACGTATAAAATCTCGTATGTTGTTAATTTATTAGGTAAACATTCCAACAAGGTCTTTTGTAACGTTTGTGTGGTTAGTCCTTGCACTTAAGTATTTCATCGCAATTCTAACAGTGCCACATTTTGTTTCTGTACTCTAGAATTGAGTTTCAATTACCTAGAATATTGAAAACACTAATGGTTTATTCAGTTCGTCTCATCTTCTTTAATCAGAGCAGCACGCTATACTTGATGGTTTCCCTTCCGAACGCGTCGCTGTCGGTGACGCGCACACGTCTTCTCATCTCCGAGTCTCCTTTTAAAAGAAACGACGTTAAATTAAGTGTCTTTATTACCCATTTCATTAATTTCTCTTTTCACTTTCGTGGGTTTCCCCCTCTTCCGCTCACATTTCCCTTCCCCACCCCTCCCTTTAACTAACCGCCGCCCTTCTCTCCACTTTCTCCCTTTCCCAACCTTGTCCTCGTACTCCTAGCCCTCCGAAAGCCGACCACACCCCAATTAAACTGCAGTAATGGCTCCAAAATGGCGGATTCTCCGAGCACTTTGCTTCCCGGATGTCGCGCGTGGACCAGCTAGGGAACTAACCGAGCGTGCTGCGACTTCGTTATCCTTCGTTGGAATTCCCCTTTCATTTTGGATAGATATGCCTCCTGATCATCCTTCCTCCATTATCCGTGATGGTCATTTTTCAAAAGAATCTAAATAATTGGAATTTAAAGGACATTGCCAACTCCCACAATTTCACTTTTCAATCCGCCATTCCTAACATCGATGAGGTTTTTAAAAATCTTTGTAGGAAATTCTCTAGTGCGGCTAGAGAACACCAGTCCGACTTAAATTGAGTTGTGAATACTGTACAAAATGAAATACATGCGGCCATCGAAAAGTTGCCTTATTCCGAAATATAGGCCCAAATAAATTCTGTTATAAGGATCACTGGTATGTTATGACAAATACATGACGTCACGTAAAGTGTTTTTAGTAGTTATTTCGTTTCAGTTGTCTCTTATCACATTCCGCCGTACGTGATATAACGTTATAGAAATTTCTCTGGCGATAGATGGTGCCTTAGAAGAGAACGGAAAAATACGACATATATCTTAAAAAACAGTTCAAGTTATAATAAGAGTTCCCTATTTCGGATGGTAGGTAACATGTATTTTTCGATTAAATTTAAAATTAAATAAAATAATTCGAGATGAATTTTATTTTCTAACGTTGTATTAAGACTGGAAATAAAATGTTGGAGTTTTTATGATAAAGTCTTATTAAATTTATATCGTGCGAGTATATAATTTATCTTAAAAATTTACGTGTTCTTTTCATCCTTGTGCGGCTTTACTATTAGTGTCAGGTTCGCTAGTTTTGGTCTTTGAGGACGTAGTTTTTACTTTCTCATACGAAGTATCGAGAAAGTATTGTTTTCGCGAAAAAATTCGACCTCGAGATTTTTACGGAAATATACGTTTTAGGTGTCGGTGAATCCGAAAAAGTGGTTTTCGCAATGCCGTCTGTCTGTCTGTCCGTCCGTCCGTCTGTCTGTCTGTCTTTTACTGGCTCTGGAGCCTAGACGGTAGAGCAAAAATGAATGAAATCTCGTACTTAGGCATTTTATCATATTGAGCAGAGTATACATATAAATGGTTGTCATTGCTCAATAATTAAGAGTAGTTTATTCTACGCATTTTTAACAATTCGATTTTCTCAAAAACGGCTCTAACGATTTTGATCAAATTTCGTACAGTTACTTGAGTTTACGTCTTCAATAATACTGTATAGTTCATATTTATCAAAAAATGAATATAAGGCTAGTTTATTCTAGGCAACTTTAACAATAATTCGATTTTCTCAAAAACGGCTCTAACGATTTTGATCAAATTTCGTACAGTTACTTGAGTATACATCTACAATAATACTACTATTTCATTTTTCTCAATGAATGAATATAAGGCTAGTTTATTCTTGGGCATCTTTAACAAAAATTGGATTTTCTAAAAACAGGCTCATACGATTTTCATTTTCTAAAGATAACTAAACGACGCATTAGTACCTATATATGAGAAAGTTTGTACAATGTATGTTGTACCGATTTTTTTAGCTCATTTGCCGAATCTTTGCTCGAACGTGTTTGCACAGTTTATTCGCGTCAGGCTTATCCTAACTTTTTAATTAATTTTATTTCAGTGCCGGAAATAAAAACTCCTCAGTTACCCCACCAGCAACTGCAGTCATTTTTTCCGCGAGTGAACTTTTCGTTATTTGTATCTGTGTTTCGGTGTTCGATTACACCTTTCTTCCTCTAGCTAAAGAGATTAGCTCTCTGTATTTCTTTCTCTTAATCCGTGTCTCTCCTTGTCTCTCCACCTCTAGGGAACCTAACGAAAATGGTTAAGCGTAAAAAATGAAAAAATTACGTACGCGCGTCCCAATTTAAACTTTCATCTGCTTTGACGATAGATTTTTCCCGGCAGCTAACTGTACACCTGGGGCCGTCTGGCCTTTTACTCGAGGTAGGGTTCTCTCGTATTTTGCGGGGTGTACACTACCTGGCAGTCATTTGTTTTTGTTTGCCCGACGAAACGGTGTGGCATCGGGAAATAGCGTTGGGCTGCGGATTTGGAGCTACCACGCCTTGCCGCTTGTGGCGCTACGTGCGGTCAGTTTCGATCGGTCGCCATTGCTTTTTAGCCACTTTCCATTCTCTCGTACTCTTCCTTTTCCTCTTTCTCACAGTCTATGTTCTTATGGACCTTACTCATTTACATACCGCAATGGCTCCACGGACTCTCAAAAAATCAAATCAATTAACCGATCTGGAGACTAAATTTTCCTAAAGTTTTATACACTCATAGTATTTAATGTAACTACAATAAAGTGTTTTTTTTTCGGTCTTAGGATGCCGTTTTCAGCAAAATAAAGAAATTAAAGTGCGGATATGGAACTACTAGCTTTGCTTATGATAAACTATGGAATTTGACGTTCTGTTGTCTGTTTTGAAAATTCAAACAAATGTAGGCAACCGTGAATTTCTATTAAATTTCGCGATTGTTCCATCAGTCAAACCGACTATAGGTGCGGTAAGGTCCGCATACAATTAATTAAGGAGATCTTCATCAACGGCTGCACTTTTCTATTTAATATGGATCAGTAAAGTTTTGTCGAATAGAATATCTATGGAGGCTTTCGACGACGAATCCATCACCATGAATCAAAGCATTCATCGCCTCTTCTGGCAGTTTTATCGTCGACATGTGTGTGTGTGTGTGTATATATATATATATATGTATATATATATGTGTGTGTGTGTGTATATATATATATATATATATATATATATATATATATATATATATATATGTATATATATATGCTTAAGGAAAAGGAAAGGTAATTATAAAGGTGGGTGGCAACGAGGTGTTGGAGGAAGACCAGTGGAGACTCACCAAAATTAGAGAGCCGCTGAGGGTGCTGAAGACACGAAAAACAGAGCGCTTCGGCCCCAAAAGCTTTCACATTTGTGTTGTTTTTCGTGTGTCTTCAGCACCCTTAGCGGCTCTCCAGTTTAAACAATGGGTTGAGAAGGGTAAACGTTAAAGCTAGGAAAAATTGGATAAAAGAAAAATGTAATGAAATACAACAGATATAGAAGTTAAGACGGTACGATATGATGTACGCTAGGGCACTGAAGTTAGAAAATAAGAAACCTAATTGAATTCATGGTAAAGGAATTATGAATGCAGATGAAAAAATAGTCGCAGAACCAAAGGATGCAACACAGGTATGGGAAGAATACATTAAGGAATATACAACAAGCAGGCAGGATCGGTACAAATGGAACTGGAAGAAGAGAATTTCATTGAAAAAGACAACTTGGGACCAAGTATTATGAAAAGCGAAGTATAAAAGGCGATACTGGAACTGAAGAAAGGAAAATCTACGGGCAACGATGGAATACCGGCAGAGGTACTTAAAGTCATGGGATCGGAAGGACTAAAAGTGATTACGAAACTAATTAACAAGATTTACGACTCGGGAGAAGAGTTGCCTCAGGATTTCTCAGATGTAACAATGATCCCTCTAAAGAAGAAGCCAAAGGCAATGCAGTTCAATGACTACAGAACGATGAGCCTACTGCTACAAACTTCGAAGATCATCACGAGGATTCTTAATAAAAGACTAGAGAAAAAGGCCTAACAAATGCTAGGGGAAGATCATTTCTGCTTCAGATAAGGACGAGGAATCAGAGATTCTATCGGTGCAGTGAGAATCATATCAGCAAGGGCAATATAGTACAGCCAAGATTACTGCGTATGTTTCGTCGAGTGGCAGATGACCTTTGATAGAGTAAATTGGGTATTGCTGATGAGGATATTAAAGGATATAGGTGTAGACTGGAAAGACAGGAGACTGATCAGGAATCTATATGTGAATCAAGTTGTAAAGGTCAGGTTGGAGAATGCGGACATCAGCGGAGTACATATCGGTAGAGGAGTAAGACAGGGCTGTTGTCTATCGCCGATTCTATTCAATATATATGGAGAGAGACTAATGCGGGAAGCGTTAGAAGACACGGGAGATTTCAAAATCGGAGGAAGGATTATAAGAACAGTGAAATACGCGGATGATCAAGTACTTCTAGCAAGAAAGGAAAAGGAACTCCAGAAAATGATAAATAGACTAGTGATAACATGTACAAAATACGGTATGGAAATAAATACAGAAAAATCCAAGGTCATGCGAATATCAAGTAAAGAAGAAGAAAATTTGAGCGCAAGTATTGGAGGGAAGCCATTAAAACAAGTTTCAGATTATAAACACCTTGGAAGCATCATAACGAGAGAAGCAAAATGTACAGATGAAATCAGGACTAGAATAATGAAAGCAAAAGTCGCTTTCAGAAGAAAGAAACTCCTACTAACGGGGAATATAAAGGAGGATATCCGCGAGAAGTAGATAAAATGCTATGATTGAGTATAGCTTTGTACGAAGCAGAAACATGAACGCTAAGGAAAAATGATATAAATTACTTGGAAAGCTTCGAAATGTGGACATGGAGAAGAATGCTGAAGATAAAATGGGCAGATAGGGTGAAAAATGTGGAAGTACTACGAAGAATAGGAGAGAAGCGAACGATTAAACAGACTATCAACAAGAGGAAGGCGAACTGGATTGGGCATTACCTGAGAAGAGAGAGCATGATTAAAGAAGTGCTAGAAGGAAAACTGGATGGAAAAACAGAAAGAGGTAGGAAAAGGTTTCAGCTGATAGACGACTTGAAATGGAAAGAGAGCTATCAAGACATGAAGAAAACTGCGGAAAATAGGATAATATGGAGAACCAAGTTTAACGATGAATAATATATATATCATCATCATCATCAGCCTTTTTCAGTCCACTGACGGATGAAAAGTGAAAGAGGTACTCACCAACCCGCTCTGGGCCAGCGTGGTGTTTTAAGGCCCACAATCCCCAATACACTAAGGAAGAGGAAAGGTAAATGAGGATATTTAGGTCAACTAGGTGTTGAAGGAAACCCAGTGAACACTTACCGGAAGGAGAGCCGCTGGGGTGTTGGAGAGACACATTTGTAGAGGTTATTGGTGCTTTCGGGATGATCCCTTCGTCAGCACAAGGGCGACACAACTCCCCCCTTAGGTATTTAAAACCCACACTACAAATATAATAATAAGAAAGAAAGTTATATTTAAACTCGTACATGTAAGATATGTGTTATTAAATTATAAAAAAGGGAGTCTATTACAAAACCAAAATTAATTTACTCGCCTTGTATCAATGTTAAAATGAAATAATATGTATTACAATAATACAAACTTAAAAAAACAAAGTGCTTATATGACTGGTTGGGATGTTGTCTCAATAACAAAATTCCGCCTTCTTCGTTAACTGCTTTTCTGCAGTCATTTGTCACAGACTGTGGAATTTCGACTAGAGAGCGTCGTTGTCGCTCACGACGACGAATCCCTACGCTGCTTACCGTCCGCTGGTGCGCACTACATATCTCATTTACTTCACAACTGACACAAACCGTTGAAGCTAAAATATAACATCAAATACATTTGCACGGTTATTTGATTCAATGCATATTCCTGTGACCCTGTGTACTGAATTTATATCAAAGTAAAATGTCAGTATATTCGGAACTTTAAATATCAAAAGATTATCCAATATATATTTTTTTCGGGGGGGGGACTCAAAATTTGGACTCCCTAAGTAATTTCTGGCTACGCCCCTGATATATATATATATATATTTTGGGCAACTAGGTGTGTCTCTCTTGTGCTGACGAAGGGATCATCCCGAAAGCTCTAACCTCTACAAATGTGTCTCTCCAACACCCCAGCGGCTCTACTTCCGGTAAGTGTTCACTGGGTTTCCTTCAACACCTAGTTGCCCAAAATATCCTTACTTACCTTTCCTCTTCCTTAGTATTTATATATATATATATAAATGCTTAAGGAAAAGGAAAGGTAATAATGAGGTAGCAACAAGGTGTTGGAGGAAGCCCAGTGGACACTTACCTAGATTGAAGAGCCGCTGGGGGTGCTGAGGACACAGGAAAAACACAAAAGAACAAAAACGACACAAAAATGGAGCTTTCGGGCTGTCGCCCTTCTTCAGCGACGGAGAAGCATATATATATATTTATATATATATATATATATCTTTGGAACATTTCCGTCTTCCTGTGATTTTTAACGGAGCGATCTCCACAACACCATTTAAAAAATTCCCGTGGTATTCTCAGCATCCTTCATAATTTTTCTCTTCTTCTCTCTTTCTATCTCACCCACCCCACTTTATCCTCTCTCCACCCCTCTTTTAGCCTCCCGTGTCACGTCTTTCTCATCCAGTTTTTACTTCACGTCCCACTCTCTCTCTCTCTCCAAACTCCCTCCTTCACAAATCCTCCGGCCTTACCTCCGACCCCTCTCCGCTCTCCCGCCGCACCCTTATTCTCCTGTTTAGTTTTTTTGCTTCTTTTCATCCTCGCCGCCTACACGCATTTGGAAAATCTTCACACAATCTTATCTCTTCCCACACCGCTCTTATCATGTATGTATGTACCACCCTCTCTCACCTAACCTTGTCTTTTACTCAATTCCCCGTCTCTTGCTCCTCTCTTGCTCCTGCCTCTCTCTCTCTCTCTCTCCACGTCACCTCCTTTCCGTATCCTCTCGCGTACTATTGCTACCCCTTTGAAACCCTAAAACACGCCACACTCCATTTATTATTCTCCTTATCCTTATTCTTCCTCAAGCAAACCTTTAATTCCATACCAATTTTTTCCCCTTTTGTTTCGCCGCCCTTTTTAATTTTCCCGTTTCAAAGAAAACATTTCGTTCTGACCACCTTATATTATTATTTATTATAATACCCGTAAAGGTGAGTACACATTATGGCTCTAAGACTCTTTCTTGTGATATTTTTAAAGGTTGTCGCCTGTGGGCGTTGTTTTGAAAATCCTTGGAAAGTTTTCCTGTAAAAGTTACAATTCCTTTATGTCCGTATTTAAAGTCCTATTGTTATTTCTTTGTGTTTACGCTTTGACGCTTTTTAATCGCCTTAGGAGATGTATAAACTTTGAAAATCAGGTTCCGTAGCTTGAATTGAGCGAAATCTGCAACGTGTTACTTATATTTGTTTTTAAAAAAATCGAAACACATTCGTTTAATGCAGAGATGGGAAACTTTGGACGATACGGGCCGCAATAGCCATTGCGGTTGCTTAGGTGGGCCGCATTAACAGATGAAAATGCTTCGGCGGGCCACATTACGGTCTGAATCGGGTTATTTGAGAGAATGCGAAGGATTCCATCTGTGAAAATTGATAATTAATATTATTTTATCGTCTAATCGTCACAATAAAAGGGTTTCCGGTCCTAATTTTAACCAAAAAATACGAAATTGTCTGTGTTACATTTCATGGTTCGTTTTCGTAATGATATCACAGGGCGTATGAAGTGCTCCCGCGGGCCTGATGTGGCCCGCGGGCCGTAGTTTCCCCACTGGTTTAATGCAATTTTTGCCAAAACAAGTAGGTATATTATACTTCACGAAAACAAAAATATGGCTCTACAATCCTTTTTGATCGGTTTAAATCAAATTTCTATAAGAATACTTGTCATATGATTTTATTCAAGTGATATAGGTAATTTCCATAGCCATCCAAGAGTTTTATGATTTTTATTTTATTTTCTGAAAAAATCTTGAACTCCAAAATGGTAGTTTCAAATTCGGAATATTTTTACTGTATTAGTTTATAATTACTTAATTTTCTTAGATTATATTTTACGCAAATGATTTTAACAGGAATAAATTTTTAAGCCGTTCTAAATATTTTATTAATTTCAATAATGAAGATGTAGGAGTTGCAAAATTTTGAAGAAATCGTTGACCAGCTTGTCGGTCGGTGGAATTTTTTCAACATTTTTGCTTCACTATTTATATGGTAATTGAATTTGAATCTATATGTCGAATTAATCCAGCTCTAATTTTTTTTCGAGATTTTCACCTTAAGTCGCAAGCGGTTAATCCACCAAGCTACACGACCTTTCCTTCCCTCCCTGTTTCTTTAAATCCTAGGGCGCGGTCGCTCAATAAATATGTTGACGCGCGGATATATGGTCTGTATTTCTTAATCCGATCGTAGCATTGCTTTTGCCTTTCACGCTGTCATGGCGCGCATCCCGTTCTATTTGCATCGACTTTTTTTCATGAAGAAGGTCCTCGCAATCCTTACAAAATTGGATTTTTCCTTTTATATCGGTTATCGCTTATTTATTTTTTCTTGTGATCTCCGCTGTTTATAATTATACTTCATCCGGATTTGCACCCGGTTCACTTATAAAAAAAGTGTACATTTTGCTTGGATTCGGCACCATCTTTGAAATTTTATGATAATCCGATCTGCTGAATGAGGGGCCTTCCTTGAGTGCTATTTGGATTTATGGAAATAATCCTTTGGAAAGATTTTATCTGCATTTCTTCTCCCATTTCTATTCAATATTTGCACATAAATTCCTTGGTAAGTGTTGGGAAGTTTTCATCCTAGAATTCCGAACATATATTTTGAGCGTTTGCTGTCACGTCGACGTTTGGGGATTAACGTTTTTACCGTTGTCTGCGAGAATCTATAAAATTTTGTAAAGGTGGACATTACAGTTTTATAACGGCAGAAAACTCGACGAAAGAATGCTTCGCTGATTAAAAAAGGCGTTTATCATCGTGAACATTTTCCAGTTGTTGATTTTGATTAAGTTTATATACAAAAAATGTGTTGGAAATAATTGGAAATTCCTTAGCTGTAAATTAATGATGTTGTTGATATTTGGGCGAAACTTTATTTGCATTTGGCATTTCTATGTTTCGGCACGTGAAAGCTCGGAATTAAGCGCAATTGCGATTTCAGATTGGTGTATTTTCCATTCTTCATCAATTCAATTGGCGCGTTAATTTATATTCAATTGAAATTTTTATAATAAAAGTCTTAAATATTCATACAAATTTGAATTGAAATTATTAAACCGTAATATATATCGAAAACCCAATTTAAATTTTAAATTTTTTTTCCTTTGTTTGAATTTCAATTTAGAATGAAAGCCTTCGACTTAAAAAAATCAGTTGGAGAACCTTTCATTTGTGTAACTCAATCATTTTATTTCAAAGGAAATTTTAGCAATGGAAAGAATATCAATGAATAGCGATAAAGTTGCCTGTCTTTTAGTAAAAATTAATGATAATTCTGTCATTTTCCTGCAGTTTCAGGAAACCCTTTTAGATATAACTTTCATATTACTTTATCGCGTTTCTACAACAGTTTCTTTCTCTTATTTGTGTCACTGATGATCAAATTTTCAGTCGTAAAGCGAACTTCTGGTAAAGGTCTAAATCGTAAATAGGATCATATCATTCACTATATGCAAATTTATTTTTACTTTACCTACTTTTCTGAGTTTTGTGTGCCCGCCCATTTTAACAAAACCAACAAGAGGATGGAAGATGAAATCAATGACCCAGTTCGAGTGATGCAGCAAGAACTCTTCAGGAGTTATCGAAGGAGCGTCGGGATTTTCATCAAATCACTTTTTTCCAAAATATTAGGAGTTATAAAATGAGGCTTTCGCCAAACGCACGCTTGGCTTTTTTGAGTCGAGCTAAAGGTTCGAGCGATTAAAGCTTCAAATATGACCGTAAAAAATGTTTTTTTCAGTCTGAGAGAATCAAATGGGATTAGTCCGGATGATTCGAGACCAATTTCCAAATCTGAGAGAAAATTACCTATATAGCGAAGATTGTTTTTGCAGATTTCACTTTATCCACATGCTGGAATAACTGTTTATTTTGTGGCCGTCCCACATACCTACATCCGAACTCGAAACACATCAGGGAGGCTACTCCGGCTTCCCTAGCGAATTAAAACGAGATATCCTCCTCTTTTTTTTTTTTGACGACCTCCCGTCACGCAGATTTCCCCGATTGCGAATCCGCCGACGTAATTGCCGCGTAAACGAAGAATGACAGCAGCGGTTCAGGCCCTTCTCTCCCTCCGGCGGCACCCTTCCGCGCCACCCACCCGGAACCCATTGGGGTGGCGGTCTCTCGCTGACGGCGTCCGCCTGCCGCCGGGACGCACTCTGCGGTTCTCTCTCCACCCATCCGTGGCTCTTGTTTGTCCGACGGGAGAGGCCACTCTACTCTAGGAAGCGTGCGCGTCGACGGCTATCCGACGCAGGATCGACGCCGTGGGTGCCCCGTAGCAGTTTTGCGATTTGTTCGTCGATGACGATATTCAGCGAATGCGAAAAAGAATTCGTTTTTTTCACTGTTTAGAGCCGATCGTAAAACGCGCTATTGTTGATTAGGGTTTGTAACAGTTGGCCTCGTTTTGTTCTAAAACTGCGTAAAACTCAACTTTCGCCATCACGGCTCTTTTTGCTAAAAGTTTACTCAATTGACTCAGCATACTGCTTTCGTGTCATCTTCCATGTTCCTGTAGTAAAGAGGGAAAATTCTGATATTGGGGTACGGCATAACAAGTTACTAAATACAGATGGTGACTATAGGAAAATTTTCATGGATGTAAGGTTTCATATAAAAACGTGTTGATCTTTTTCAACGCTTTTAGTGGGCGGTTAGGTTTTTTCTTTTAGATGAGTGCCATAATTTGTGTTTGCAAATCCTAATGAACGCAGTTAGTGACTTTTCTTTGTGTTTTTGATTGATTTAACTCGCAATCGGATATTTTTTTAAAATCCATCTGTATGGCGATTGCTATATCCTCAAAAGAAGCATTATTGATGCTGAACTTTTTATTTCGGCTGGTTTTATAATTTAACTCTTTTCAATTTCTATATTTCCAAAATTATATCAATCTTCTAGTTGAAGTGCGAAGATTTTAAAATCAATTGTATTTTTAAAGAGAATACATGAAATGTACTTGTTATTCGTTACATTTTCATACCGCGTTCTGTCTTCTGGCGGTATTTTCTGTTGTATTAACACACGGCATACACTTCAAAAACTTATCGTCTTTATTTTTAAATAAGGTAGAACAACAGAATACGTTGGAGGCAAATGCACCCATCCAATAAAGCTTGTTGGATCCGAATTGGCGGTGGTTTGGTGGTTGTTGTTCTTGTATTCATTTTGTAGGCAAATGAGAAAGCCGCGAGCACCAAATGATCGTCGTTCAATCTACCGCAGTTGCCTTGAACCCATTTTGCGGACCTTGAGAGCTTCGCTAGAGGAACTCTATGTCGTTAACCCTTTGCTTCCGGAAGTTGATAGCATCAACCGATAATCGTGTCAGTCGGCCAATTGGTATGCATCCCGAGCGCTTATGCAATGTCTATTCATTTCTAAGCAACACGTGTCTCCACATTACTGATGATATTGAGGTCATTAAGTGAGCGGGTAACGCCTACATTTGCTACCGAATCTAATTTATCGTGGATTCTATCACAGTAATGAACATATTTTGTGTCATAGAGCAATATAAACCGCAAATGCGGTAAAATAATAATATTATTGCTATATTTTTACCAATCATTTCTACTCTACTCTGAAGTGTTTCAATTTTGACACAAAAAAAGTGTTTCATTTTAATGCAGTTAATAATGAAGGTTTCCATTCGTAAATTTCACTTATTGAGATGTGATTCTTATTTGTCTCTCAAGGAAAATTTTCAAAGTGAAAAATTTTTTGGATAATAGTTCTTATCGTAAGACAGCGGGTGTTAAAAGGTGCGATTTTTTCCAGCAATATGTTTCTCAGATTGATCAATAATTAAAATTCTCAGTTTCTTAGTTTCGCAAGCACTAAATCAGAAAGGGAGGTCTTTTTGTTCATGATAATTCACCCATAACATTAAAAAACCCTCCTCTCTTCATCGTTCGTATTTATCTCTGCAGTACCACCTCCGCCGTTGTCACTTGGCGGAGGCGTCGCGCCCCATACCTCCGCCATCATATCTGCCTCCTCTCCTCTCTTCGTTCCTTTTTGCGCCTTTTTCATCTCCGTTTTCGCTCCTCTGGACTCTTAATTCGCCCCTTGACTTCCCTTCCATCCATTCGCTGCCATACCTCCGTTATTGCATCTTTCTACTTTATTCCCTGTCTCTGCTTCCTCACTTCATGGCCTCTCCGTGTAGCTACCATGTATTATCTCTTTCCCTAATTGCCGTTTTTAGATTTCTGTGTTGTTCTCTCTATCTCCTCCCATCGTTCCTTCATTTCATCCTTTTTACTTTCTCCATACGTAGTAATGGGAAAGTATTGTGATCACGAAAAAAATCAACTTCGAGATTTCAACGGAAATACATGTTTTGAGGTCTCTAGACTATTTTCGGAATGATGTCTGTGTGTGTGTGTGATTGTGGGCGCTCTAACTCGAAAAGTACTTGCCATATCGTTACCAAATTTCATATATAACACTTTGGTATGAGTACAAAGAACTGATTAGTTTTTGGACAATACCGGTTAACCGGAAGTCGAGGTTTATTCAAAAAACGATTCGGTTTTTGCGATATTTCTCCATTAAAACATCATTATTGTATATACAACTCAATATTTAATATTATAGAAAATGTAATTTTCTTCGACTTTTATTTGAAACAATTTTCCATAGCAGTTATTGTTTCGGAATTATTTATAAATAATCGGTTTTTTCGGTTTCCATCAAATATCTCCTTAAAAATGTCGTAATTGGTCATCTTTGTGAGTACCAAAGTTGTAGGGAATAATATTTCTTCCAAGTTTTCTTTGAAACAAATTTTTGTATAACCATCCATTTCGGAGATATTTTGCTTTTTCTTAATTTCCAGTGTACAGCGCCACCACCATGTAGCGGTAAATTCTGTAAACATATTCAAAATATACCTAATTTACAGCAATAAGGACGACTGTATTCTTTTACGATACGAAATAATAATTTTGCCTTATAATGCTATTCATAATAATTTAAATATCTATACCCCAAATATGGAGAAGTCATGTGTTGGCCATATCAGATTTTCTTTTTCTCGTATCTCCTTTCCCCTTCAAAAAATATCTCATTGTTCTACTTTCGCTATCTTTGATTTTTATTATTTCAACTTTATTTCCTCGAGTTCACGTTTTAATCTTTCTCTTGCTCTCATTGTCCTTTGTTTTCTTATTTCTTTCTTTACCACCCAATTTCTGACCTTCTCATACATTTCTTCTTTTTATTGTCCTTTGTCTGACGTAAATCTTCGACTACTCACTTTGGATTGCCTTTCCACTGTTCCCTTTTCTCTGAATAGGTTCGCTCCTTTCCTATTTTGCTTTTCCAACCTCGTTAAACCCTTCAGTCTCATTGGTCTTTTGACATCACTTTCTCGAGAAATAATGGTATTGCAAAGCGCCTTTAAATGAACGATATCTCTAAGGGAGATTTAGGAAAAGTCCCGAAATGCCAAGTAGCAACACCTTTTCCTGTGGAAAAGAGTTTTATCGCGTCTTTTTCGCCCTCCTTCCATTGCAACGTGTCCGCGGGCCTGAAAGGTGTTCCGCGAACAACCAGCGTAGTTACGAGAGAGCCGTCATGTGAAATGTGTCGGGAGAAAGATTTCCACTTGTTTTTCTTTCTCTCTCTCGGGTATCTCTCCGTCTGAGTTTTCGCAAATTAAACTCTTGAGGTTTTGCACGTTAGCAGAATGTTTCTTTCTTTTACTCTCAAGACCGCAACTGTAGGTCATTGCCCTGCTTCGAAGAAGGAGAACGTCGTAGACTTGATTAAATTGTTGGATTTCCTATCTCCGTCTCTTCCGTCGACCTGGACTTTTTCCGGATATAAAGATCGGGCGTATTGTTTTATTCGGAGAGATTTTCGGATTATTCCGTATCCTCTCGGAAGTGAATTTCTATCGGAGTGTAAATTAAAATTGCTTTCTGTTCCGTCTTGTTCTTAGGTGGGTCTGATGATTCGTATTATTCTCGTTTGACGCCGTTCGTGTTGTCTGTCGTCTCATTTTTGTTATTCCGCTTGGGAATGTTAATGAAACTATAGCGTTTGAGAGTTCTTTCATCCTTTGTCAACGGAATTGGGGCGCACTTAATGTAATTATGAGAATGTTTTTGAGTCATATTATCGTGAAGTATAGAGATGAACCGCCAGCACGTATTTTAATGTCATAATTGTTGGTAGTGCGCAAAACAATCGTGCATTTACACGTGTATCGTATGTAGGTCTAAGTTCATCTAATAGAATTAGGAGGTTTTTTTCGTATCTCTAACTTCGAAAACGAAGTATTATTGAGAATTCCGATCTTTCCGATCTCGCTAAATTGCCCTCTGGCAAACAGATCGAGCGAGTCCTCCAGATAAATGCCTTCAATCTCCCACTGCGAATTTCCGTACGAATCAATATCTAGTCCTCGCGTATCTCTAAATAAGGAGAGATGTGCTGATATCCAGAGAGTGGAACACGAGTAAATAAACCGCCCAACATTTTTTAACAGTTAACCGAGAAGTCATCTCGACTCTGTGCGCAATTTTTCGCATTTTCTCCGCTTAAAAACTGCAGATTACGTTCCACAGTTCCACGGCGAATTAATCACCTATTTTACTCAACTTAGACCTTAGCGAAATATTTCCATCGTCGTTTTTCGTCCCCCCCCCTTCCCCCTTCCCCCCTCCCCCTTCTCTGCATTCCCCGAGCATATCCAATATCCTTTAGTTTTGCGTCTGTGTGGGTGAGTTGGCAGATACGTACTTTTTCGATGGGGTTTCATTTCCCAGCGATAATTTAACAGCTGGGACGGCACCAACTAGGCGGTCCCCTTCTGCTGCTCCTCCTCCCCCTTAACCTTCTCATTGCCTCTCTCCTCCGCGGCATCGTAAGTAAGCTTTATACCCCGCGAAAATGGAATCTCCTCTCCGTCCTCCCCTTCCGCCACCCTCTCCATCCTCCCAACCCTCCGCCCCCCCGCCTTCCACCGCCCCCGTCGCTTTCCTTTCTGCCGCAGCCTCACTCGCGCTTATTGAATCGGGGCTGAGTATGAGAGAGAGATATGAAGTGAGGTTAAAGGGAGTAGAGGGAGAAGGTTGGAAGCAAAGGAGGGAAGATAATTTAAAGAGAGTGAAGAGGAGATTTTCCGTTGCTCCTATTTGCAGACTCTTCCATTCCCAGTATTTATCATTTTCACGGTCGAGGTTGCGTTTTTCTCTCTCCCTAAGGAATGGTAAACTGTGCTCCCTGTTTTTTCTCGAATATTTACCCCCCCCCCCCCAATCTCTCTCTCTCTTTCTTTCTCTCTTTCTTTCTCTCTCTCTCCCTGTCGTATTCCATTTTCCGATTTTGCGTGGATTCATTTTTTTTTCATCGCCGTTCTCCGAGTTTGCGAGCTACGTGATCTCGTGTTTTTGTTTCATGTTTTCCTCCCTCTTCCCGCATCTTAAGAGTTTTTTTTTCTCCCTCTTTAATCCGTTCGTTTTGAGCCCCATCGGAGGGAAAACTCGGCGGTCTGTGTTTATGACGCTGTTGGAAGGCTCGTTTTGCGTTTCTTTCCAAGATAGATTTTTCGGCACGTGCTGAGTTTGAATTTTCCTGCCGTCGAGTTTGCGGCCATTTGGATCGATTTTCTAATTTAAAAACTATTTTTTGTGCGATGCCAGTTTTATTTTCTTACGGATGCATAAAGTTTATTTATGGGTTAAGAGATTTTTTAAGATTTACTTGCACGGTTTTAATTTCGAATTTTTCTAATAGCTTTAAAAAAAATGTTTCTTCTTAACTGTGTTTTCGCATACACGCGAGCTGAAGAAAGCACGCGGAATGGAACGTCTCTTTCATACTTGTAATATCCTACGCAAAGGTGGCCTTGGATAAAGATATAATACCTTTTCCTCAGTTTTCGCCTACTTTAAAGGTAAATCCTAAGTTATACTCGAGGGATACCATCGGGGAAGATGTTTCCCCTGAAATTCGGTCCTGCGATGTTCTCGTTATTTTGGAAAGACCCATTGAGTTTATGGAGCAAGGGATTGAGGACCTTCATTTCGGAAGACCTTTGCTGTCATCTCCATTTTTTTATTCGTGATCATAGGCTGACGGAGAGATTTCCGAGAACATGGGGCGATTTTCTTGGCAAAAAAAGTTTTTTCTTTCATCTCTTTACTTTTGATGGGCTTTCCTCGCAGTCGTATACCTGCAAAAGGCACCGCGGATCCTTTCCTCAAAGTTTTTGAAATCGATGAATAATTTACTACCAATAACTCACTCACTCAATATCCTCTTTCTTTTTCTTATCGCTTTTCTGTATCTCGATGGTACTCCAATGAGCTCTCAGCGCTCTCTTCTTTCAAATAGAATTTTCACAACATATTTCCGCGTTAGCTGGTGCGTGGTTTATCCGGTGTTTCGACAGAGAGAAGGAACAAATATTAGATTCGCTTATCGTTGTTTCACTTCTAAATTTCCGTTTCGACTTTTTTCGCATCCGGTCCCGTCTTGTAAACGCGCACGAACACGCAGTCCTAAATTGCCTCGGAGCTGTTTCTTCAATTTTGTCCCTCCCTCTTGTCCTAAACTGAGGAGAGCGGAGATCTTCTCAATTATATCTCACTTAATTAAATGTCATGGCGACGAGACGTGGGAGGGACGGAAGGGAGATATCGTCGAGTTTAAAAAAATAAAACGGCACGAGGAGATGGGCGGAGAGGAGGGATTTAGCTTTCTTATATAAATTCCCATTTCCACAGAAGGTATTCCTTGTATAGAAATAAGGCTGGCAATTATTTCGATGGTTTGTTTTCGCCACGCAGAATATTCTTTTCCTGATAATTAATTAGGAAAAAATCTTCCGAATCCGCCATCTTTCCTCAAGTCCTCTGTATTTCTTTCGCAATTCTCCGTTCGCGATTCGGCGTTTTTGCGCGTAAACGGGCAAATTTAAGTCCCGAATGATATTTTTCGTGTCAGGGATTCTCTTTTTTTATCGCATGGCCCACGTCTGCTAATGGAAGGAAAAAGGAATTGTTTCAAAGGGATAAAAGCGCCAAGACCCGTGCGTTCATTAATTTCGACGAAGACTGCCTAGACGACCTTTTTTTTTCTAACAAATGCCGAATCGAGTTCAACTTACAAAGGGAATAGAAAACATTGTTTTACGAAATTCCCTGAGTTACGTTTCCATCGCTAGGTTTTTATCAAGCCCTTAGACGCGAGTGAATATTTTTTTGCTTTATTATTTAAAGAGATCCGTTGTCATTTAGCGGTTTATCCTAGTCGGTGTTTGTACGACCCTCGTTAATTTCGCTCACTCTCTGCTTCGCGTCACTGACGCGACAAAAGGAGCATGGAGGATCCGTTGAACAATTTATCCTTTGTATAATAAAATCGCAAGAGAAGCGGTTTTTTTCGTTGTTCTAGGCTCCGGTCAATTTATTTAAACCGTCGCCTTACTTTGCTATGATTTTTTTCCTACGTCAGGAAAATCGCTCGTTTCATTTGTTTGTGTTAAATCTCTTCCTATGGGTGTTGTCTACGAATATCCTTCCATCGGATTTAGTGTTTTCGCGGAAAAGGAGATTTAATTAAGGAAGGTATTGTTTTAGTGACTGACAAGCTTCTAAACGAAACTATAATTTACTGAGGTCTATGATGAATTCCTCGACTTTCGGGAAATTCAAGGCGGGCGCCCATTACGTGTTGGCGAGTGTCAGGAAATTTAATTTGAGGCGTAACTTATTGCACGCACATTATTAATATTTCACTCATAGGATGACGCGAAGGCTTCTAGACTTATTTTATTGCTGTTTTAATTGTTGACTAGAGGTTATGTGAATTAATTATTGCGTTAAGGATCTTCTTCGATTCTTAGATCTTATTAATTGAAACTGATTAGGATGGGCTCAACTTTGTTGAACTGATTTTTTAAATATTTTATTTTCTTTGTGAAGACCTTAAATATTTATTTATTTATTTATTTCATAGGTCCACATACAGCGTTGTCGCCAATTTAAAGTGAACACAACAACAGTAAATAAAATAAAATTAGGTAAAAAGAAAAACATAAATAGTTGAACAGTTGACAAAGACAAAAACAAACAGAAACACTTTACACAGGCTTACAGAAACATTGACCGGAGAAATGTTGATTCATCTATTTAAACAAATATGCCATAGCTTTTTTTTTAGAAAAGATTCGTAAGATAAAAAGTACGGGTCAATAATGTGTGGTAATGAATTTAAAAGGGAGGGCAGTCTATAGAGCACGGAACGTTGTGCAAGGGTAATTCTGAAAGTAGGAACATGAAATAGGGAAGTGGCCCGAGTAACTTTCGGTGGAACTCGGTGATTGAATTGGGTGACTAATTCGGGATTGTCAGAGCTAGAGTTTACAGTGTTATAAATAAGAGAGAGATCGATTTTAGTCAGGGTAGCTTTTAGGTGATTAAGGGAGAGAGATGATAATATAACATTGGTAGAAGCATGGCGAAGAGAGGGTACACGGGTTTTTTATAATTTAAAAAAAGTTAAAAACATGGTTGAAAAGGATTGGAAAATGCTTTCGTTATTTTTAAATTGTTCTAACTCTATTTATACTGTCGCATTGTGCATTTTATCTGATACGGTTTACAATTTTTGAACATCTTTCCAATTAAATTATAAATAATATATATTTCGTCAGGATCATGAGGAATTTGTAAAAAGTTAATATTTATTTTCGGAAAAATTCGTACCAAAACATTCGTTTGCGTCATTCATTTTTAATCACTGGTTTAACCGTTGAAAAAAAGCTCGCATTTTTGGCTCTTGTTATAATCTCTGCGCATTTTAAGTGTCAGTGGTATAGATAACGTTATGAAAATGTCGGAGCTTGATGAGTAGATCAAATTTATTGCATGATTGCGTGGCTTACTTGAATACATCCTAGTACCACGATGCGTTTACCTTCGTACAGTGACGTATCCAGGAATTTGTCGGGGGGGGGGGGTTGAACCCGAACTCTAGAGGGGGGAGGCGGGTTGAAGCTAAACCCATGATGCTTTTTACTTTCTCATATACGATGTATATTGAAAAAGTATTGTTATCGCGAAAAAGTTCTAGCTCGAGATTTTGACGGAAATATACGTTTTAGGTGGAGCTGAGTCCGGAAAAGTGGATTTCGCACTGCCGTCTGTCTGTCTGTTCGCGGCTCTAGAGCCTAAACGGTAGAGCAAAAATCAATAAAATCTCATAATTAGGCCTTTTATAATACAGAATAGAAGCTATGAATAAATGGTTGAAATTTCACAATAATTAAGGGCAGTTTATTCTAGGTAATTTGAACAACAATTAGATTTTCTCAAAAACGGTTATAACGATTTTGATAAAATTTCGTACAGTTACTTGAATTTACTTCTTCAATAATACTACATAGTTCATATTTCTCAAAAAATTAATATAAAACTAGTTTATTCTAGGCATCTTTAACAACAATGTGATTTTCTTAAAAACGGCTACAACGATTTTGATAAAATTTCGTACAGTTACTTGAGTATACGTCTTCAATAATACTACATACTTCATATTTTTCAAAGAATGAATATAAGGCTAGTTTATTCTTGGGCAACTTTAATATCAATCGGATTTCTAAACAACGGCTCATACGATTTTCATCAAATTTCGTATAGTTATTTAAGTTTATGTTTATAACGATTCTACATACCTAGTTCATATTTTTTCAAAAGATAACTAAACGACGCATTAGTATATGAGAAAGTTTGGACGTTTATTGTACCGATTTTTTTAGTGATTTGCGAGCGTGAACGAAATTTTTGAATCGAGATGCGGGAGTGGGGCTCATGACCTCCAAAACCCCCTCCTGGACACGTCACTGCCTTCGGTATCTTCCATCATTCATCAATCCCTTTCCAGCGCCACTAAGTGGCCACCGACGTCAAATGACGGATGAGCTCGAAAAATAACAACCCAATTTACCTTCCGCATCAAAATTTCGATTTTTATTTTCTCCCGAAAAGTACGGCCCATAAAACATTTTCGGATCGATGCTGAGCAGGATAATAAAAACTAATTTTAACCTGCAAGCGACCCCGTGAGGAAAAGTGGTGTGCATAATTCAAGCGACGGCGACCTCTTCGGGTAGCTTTTAGCGTCGACCTCTTCTCGTTTTCCTCTTCTTCTCTTTCTCCTCCTCTAGCATCCTCTTCTCTCCCGATACGTTAATCTCTCCATCCACCTTCTCACCTCCTCACCCTCCGCCCACATTCGCAAGATACTCACCTGTTCGCCATCTTCATCGGTCCTTTTACCTATAGGAACCTCTTAACCCTCTTTACTCTCAGCGTTCCCTCCCCTCCCCCCACCCTCGACTCCCTCTCCTCTTTCCCACCTCTATTCCTCTCTCCCTCCCCCTCTACCGCACCTCCCCTCCTACCCCCACTCCCTTTCCCTGCTATTCTCCGCCTCCCCCCCCCCTTCCCTCATCCGCACTGCCGCAGAACATTCTCCGTAACTAACTTTCCTCACTCCCAACCGCCTTCTATCTTCCTCCTTTCTTTCCGCCGCTCCGTGTAAACCAGACGAAACGTTCTAGTCAATTATGAGTTTTCGCCGTCGTGGGCTAGGCTGAAACGATTTCTTTATGATTATAGGTGAGGGAGCCGCGGCCTTCGTTTTAAGATGAAAAAACTAGGAGTGACGGCGATGTATAGGAGAGACGATGGTTATTAAAATTAACGCGAGGCGCCTTTTAATCCGATGAAATATTGCGAGACATTTCTCACGATCGACCCGGATAGCATATACATGAAGCGATTATAATTTTCTTCTAAACATTTGCCCAGTAAGACAATTTTTAAAGGGAATATTTCCTGCCCATTACGCTCCTAAATTTCTGCTCGATAAAATAAACGGAAAAGATGCTGTTTCGTCACTTATCTGTTAATGTGTCGAGCTTTATAATTTTTTTTTTGCGTTTTCGACATTATGTTATTTTTGTGTTTAATAGCGCTTTAGATTTTTTCCCCTTGTTCGATTAGTATTAACTGGCGTGGAGGTTTCACTCCTTCCCATTGCCTTACCCTTCAGTCTCATTTTCTCGCGTTTTTTACGGTCCTCTTTTCTTCTATCGCCTTCCCGATACACGAAAAACTCATCAATCAAAAGCACGCGCCTTCCCCCCTCCCTCTGATCTCCACACACTTTCCTCTCCCTCTCTCTCTCTCTCTCTCCTTACTCCGAGCTTTTCCTTCACAGAATATCTCCTTCATAATGTACTCTCCTATACAACGCGTCCCCTTTTAAAACTTTTAAGCCAATCCTTTCTTCTCCTGTCGTTTTCTCCCTTTTATTCATTCACTCCTTAATGCCTTACCCCCTCCCCCTCTCCTAATGTCTCCTCCGTTCACCTGTTTTTACGACCTTGGTCTTCTTAGGATGACATAGGCGATTCGATCGAGTGAAGACGATCGGTTGACTCGTCTTCTTTATGCCGCGTCGATTTTTTTTATCGTTCTTCTCTTTAAAAATTCTCGTACAATGCGGAGTTTCGACAATATTTTCAACCCGGTTAATGGCGGTTGCTCCACGGGGAAAAACGTAAAAATGACGTATTTTACCCAAGGATATTGTTTTTATTTCTGCTTAATCTTTTCGTCGTCATTGACGAATTATGTTAGCTACATTTTTTAATAATTCGCATTCCTAAAAGAACGACGTTTATTTCTATTGACTAATTCAATGAATATGAATAGAGTGAAAATATGCTCATAATAAGGAAAGAACCGCGTTTTAATGCCTTTAATAGCCTAAGTTTTTAATTCTGAGACTTCTTGGAAACATTGCCGCCGCGTTTGAGTGCGCAATCTAATTTATTCCTAATACCGATTTCATTAGTTTATTTTATCTAATGCATAATTTTCAATGTATCAACTGCTAATGACAGTACACTTCTGATTAACCTACAAGTTATATGATAAGAAGTTGTAATAATTGTGTAATTATACGTTTTGCGCATGTTGAAATATTTAATGTATTTTTCGTAATCCATTCGACGTTATGTTTCTCTATCCATAAATAGCTAACTTAGGTTGCGTATGTATACAATATTATCAACAGCATTATCAACCTTTAATCTTTCATGCAAATGCGGGCGCGAAAACGGATTAATTATTCTCAAAGGTGCTGTGTCTCTTGGTGACGTAAAACCAATATTTTTGTCCCTTTTTCTTCTTCTAAACTCGCATCCCTCATCGCTTTATTCACAAAAGCGCGTTTCTTTTTCGAATGTTTTTTGATTTCATTTTAGAAAGCTCGTTTTTCTGCCTACTTTGACGCTTATTTTATTTTATTGTATCATTTTGTAAGTAACCTTCTTGACGCAAATATATGTTCGTGCATACATATGCATACATTGACGTATCCAGGGGAGTATTTTTTTTCTTCTCTTCCGCGCATGACACCTACCCTCGAGCCAATTCGCGAAGCTCCTGGAACCGCCTTCATTAATATTTATGTCCTTTATGTAGGCCGCTCGAGATACACCTGAAAATTTTATCCCATAAACTTCGTTCTTTTAAAAAATGTTTGCTGTCTAGTATGTATGAGGCTCCATCTCGCGTTAATTTTGGCGTTTGAGGTTAACTTTTTAAAAGGAAATCCGATGCGAAATATTGTTATTTGGCTAAATGATTGTTCATTTTTAGCGCAACAAAATATTTTTGGAGGATCAAGTTTTCGCATTGTTTTAGAGCGTAATAAAACTGTTCATTTCGGTCTGGATATTTTTTTTATCTTCGTAAAATCAAACGACAAGTTGAGAAATGATCAGTGGATTTTATTTCGGCTATAGCAGACTTTTTTTTGGTGGGAGCAAATCCTAAGGCCATGTTGTGGAAAATGTTTCCTTTTTAAGCACGATGAACGTGAATGTGATTTAATATATTCAATTTTTGAGGCGCGTCACTCGGATTTATGTATGCGGCTGCACTTTTAGCTGAGAATGAAATTTAGGAGCATGGCTATATTTATCTCAGGATGTTCCTCGTGCAACGTAAGCTGTATGTGCAGCCGCTGTATCTGCGGATGCTCCCCGGCGCGTAATGCATCACAAACCGTTGCGCTCCGCGGACGCAAGAATGAAAAAATTGGACGCAAAAAAAAAACCTATTACGCCGCAGCATCTGTTGGAAGTTCGGGCCCCGCGCGATAAATATGGCACTGCTCTTTCAGCGTCCTTGCTTTCTGTAGTTATTTTGCAATCGATGGTGCAGGCGAGAAAACGCCGAGTTAGAATATTGGAGCGGACTTCTTTCGAAAGAGAACTCTTTAAAAAAATCGGTACAACATACATTGTACAGACTCTCATATACTAATGCGCCGTTTAGTTATCTTTAGAAAATGAAAATCCTATTAGCCGTTATTTAGAAAATCCAATTTTTGTTAAAGTTGCCCTAGAATAAACTAGCCTTATATTCATTCATTGAGAAAAATGAAATACGCAGTATTATTGTAGATGTATACTCAAGTAACTGTACGAAATTTGATCAAAATCGTTGTGGGTCGTTTTTGAGAAAATCGAATTATTGTTAAAGTTGCCTAGAATAAACTAGCCTTATATTCATTTTTTGAGAAATATGAACTATACAGTATTATTGAAGACGCAAACTCAAGTAACTGTACGAAATTTGATCAAAATCGTAAGAGCCGTTTTTGAGAAAATCGGATTGTTGTTAAAAATGTGTTGAATTAACTACTCTTAATTATTGATCAATGTCCACCATTTCTACGTATACTCTGCTTAGTATGATAAAATGCCTAAGTACGAGATTTCATTCATTTTCGCTCTGCCGTCTAGGCTCCAGAGCCAGTAACAGACAGACAGACAGACGGCATTGCGAAAACCACTTTTTCGGATTCAGCGACACCTAAAACGTGTATTTCCGTAAAAATCTCGAGGTCGAATTTTTTCCGAAAACAATACTTTCTCGATACTTCGTATGAGAAAGTAAAATATTACCCCAGTTCGTGAGGCATTATCGTGAGGAAAGTTCAAGGACGTCAAAATATTTGTTTATTGAACAACACCTCCTCAAAGTTTGTGCTATTTAACATCTGGATCTTATTTTGGCCGAAATAGAATTTAGAGTAGCTTTTGGAAATAAATCAACCGATGGAATAATTATCTAGCTCTTCTTATGGATGAAAAAGCAACGAAAAACTTTCTCCAGTATCCATAACAAAGTTGTGAAAACCACCTTCAGCTTCTGTTGAGTTCCCCCTGAAGTGATTTTGTGTTTATGAATTAATAATCTGAATTATAATTCCAGCTCGTAACTTAGCGTTTTTACGAAACAATAACGTAAAATCTGTCATAATAGTTGTTACCATAAAATACCCTAGACTTTAAATTATAAAACCGTTTTTACTTTCTCCATACGTAGTAATGGGAAAGTATTGTGATCACGAAAAAAATGGACTTCAAGATTTCAACGGAAATACACGTTTTGAGGTCCCTAGAACACGTTTAGACTATTTTCGGAATGATGTCTGTGTGTGTGTGTGATTGTGGGCGCTCTAACTCAAAAAGTACTTGCCATATCGTCACCAAACTTCATATATAACACTTTGGTATGGGCACAAAGAACTGATTAGTTTTTGGACAATAACGGTTAAACGGAAGTCGAGGTTTATTGGAAACCCGATTCGGTTTTTGCGATATTTCTCCGTTACAACATCATTATTGTATATACAATTCTGTACAAAGGTTATAGAGAATGTAATTTCCTACAACTTTCATTTGAAAGAATTTTCCATAGCAGTTATTGTTTAGGAATTATTTATAAATAATCGGTTTTTTCGGTTTCCGTCAAATATCTCCTTAAAAACGTCGTAATTCGTAATCTTCGTGAGGACCAAAATTGTAGAGAATAATATTTCTTCCAGGTCTTGTTTGAAACAAATTTTCGTAGAACCGTCTATTTCGGAGATATTTAACTTATTCGTAATTCCCAGTATACAGCTCCACCACCATGTAGCGGTGAATTCTGTAAACATATTCAAAATATACGTAATTTACAGCAATAAGGATGACTGTATTCTTTTACGATAGGAAATAATAATTTTGCCTAATAATGCTATTCATAATAATTTAAATATCTATACCCCAAATATGGAGAAAGTCATGTGTTGGCCACATCAGATTTTTATCATTTCATCATCATCTGTCCGCTCATATGACAATCATTCACTCAACCCCTATCCTTTCATCGTTCTTTTTGCGATAAAATGCAACGCAAAATTAATATTACTTATCGTTTAAGATATTTCGTGCTTTTCGTTTTAACCTCCGGAATCCAATATCAGTCGCGGATGCTTAAACAAAGAAGCTGAGTTTAGACGGTTTCTCGAAAACTTCCACGTCTAACCTCTTTCCATATTTATGTTCTCCCGGATTTTCCTCAAACTTGCGATATTGGATATTACATCTGCTTCGACTGTTTTCTAACATCCATCGTCCCTGTCTTGTTTCCACGAAAGACCTACTTCCTCTCTACAGGATATTTGCATGCTGAAGAAATGTTGCCGTATAATTAGATTCTTGTATAAGTTAAGGAATGTTGATGATGTTCTAGTTCAAAGGTTAAGGTAAATTGAGGTTAACCACGAGAGTTTTCTGTCACAAACAGATTGCGTTAATACACTTGAGCTAGACTTGAGTTACTGCTCGGTCGTGGGAAGAATTAAATTTTTCCAGAAAGTCGTCCTTTTTATCTTAATACGGCGTAATCACATATGCTTTAACTAAAAAATTGTTATAAAATAAAAGCCTCGCAAATATTATTATTATTGTGTTTATAGTTAACTCTTAACTAGTTTATTAATATAAATCAGTTATCTTGAATGCACGCCTAAATGTAATAATGAGAATGTTAAATTTATTTGCATCGCAAATAAATGTCTTATTCCGATCGTCGTGTAAAGTGAACTTCCTTCTTTTCCGCACTCCTCTTTCGCCATGATCTTTTTCTCTCCTCTTCTCCTTTTCCATTAACTCAAAGGTCCGATTTACCCGCGTCGCTTAAATGAGTTACCCTGGAGCAAACAAAATCATTCTTGGTGTTTCCCCCTCCCTGGGAAGAGTCCGGGCGTGGGGCGAAGTGAAAGAGAGTCAGATGGGGATAATGTAATGCGGCTTTGGAGGCGATGCCAGAGATATTCACCGAAATTCATTCTTCGGAAAATAATTAATTCTTCGGTTGACTCGGTTGTTAATTATTCTACGAAGTGTAATTGTCTTCACGGCTAATTAGTCCACGTCTAAGAGGGAGATTTCTATCGTGCAATACTTCAGTAGCTGAGTATTTTTGTGCAAAATAATTAGCGAAAGGCGCGAAATTCGTAAAAGTACGAAAAATAAATTGACTCTCTCGACCGAATTAATTTCCGTCGTTACTGTTTATTTTTTTATAAACTGGTAATTTATTCCTAAAAAATCATTATTTATTGCTCTACATTTGTGATTTTAAATAATAAACAATGGTTTTTTTCCAAGAAAAAGTCCATTCAAATGACATCGGCTATCAATTTCACTATAAATCAGTGTATCATCTGGCATGTTACCTGGAATCGTGATTTCCGTAAATTGTGATTTATAGGGTTAGATTTGGACACGTCAAGTAGCTATGCTTAAAAATTGTTAGAAAAAATACATTTGAAAGGATACGAGTTGCGTGCACTCGCCCAGAAAGTGTTTCCCTTTCCTACCGTTTTAATTTCCATAATTATGCATAAGGTTTTCTTTGAAATCTTTGGAGTGGTTTGATAAATGAATGCCCTCTTGGCTATGCGATACTATGTTCTCCCAGGCCAGATTAATAATGGAAATATAAAGCTCTTGTAAACAAATTGAGAAGTAAGAAGAGGCGGGGGGATTCTATGAAATACTGGATGGATCTCGAGGAAAAATGGCTTATGAGATTTTGATCCACTGGCTAGATCCGACGATTGAAGGGAGCGTATTTGTTAGAATTCAAAACATTACCTGCGTGTTAAAGATAATGAATTTCCAGTTCGCTTCTATGTCGAGAGTATTTTGTTTAAGATAGGCCGTGACGCTTGCTTTGCAAAGGCTGAAAAGTTTTTATGAAGACATATTGGTTTGCTGCTATATACGAAGCACTTTCACCAAGTTGTCTATACATGTAAAACGCTTCGGTTAAATTGAATTAAATCCTTAAATAAGTCATGCAGAACGAGAAGAAATCGAAAAATATTTATGTATATCGAATGTTTGAACAGGAATTTTTCGATTCATATTCCGAGTATGAAATAAATTTATGGCGTGTTTATGAAAATTCTAGAATTGACCAATAACTAATTAAACGACTCTGTCCTGGCAAAACAAAATACGGAAAAGAAAAAAACCATTCCCAATGTAGTTTTCCCAGGAAATAATACAATTTTGATCGCATCGTTGGAAAATGGGAATTTCGTTAATTTTCAAATACATGTGTGACAAGTGCAATCTGTTCAAAATATTTGAATTTTTACAATTGAAAACTGATGGAATTTTTAAAGACTTACTAAAAATAATCTTAAATGCAGAAATCGTATAACGCAATTAATGTAGCCCTTATTTAAGTTAACACCTTTAATTTGTAATCAAGAGATAGAAATGTATTTATTGGTGTAACTTTCACGATATTAATAGACGGACGAAGAGACCTAAACGTTTCGCAATCGCAAGAAACACAAATAGCGTGCCTTGCCTTTAGCGCCATTGTTAATTCTTCCGGCGAAATTTTAATCCAACCTTCCTGCTCAAAACCTTATCTCCTCGATTGCTTTACTAATTGAGATTTCTCCGCCGAATTCCTTCTTCTTCCCCAAAATACTCCGCGCACCCACAGGTTCCTGTATTAATAATCCTACCCGCCCCCTCATTTCCCGGGCGGTCTTCAAATAATTAAAAATATTTTAGAATCCTCCGAGTCAGATTGATCGCCTCATTCACTCCAGTATCCCTTCTCCCTCTTTCATTTGACCAATCAAATCCCTTTCTACTCGGTTCTGCTTTTCCGTCTCTTTTGAAGCGAAGTCCTTTTCATTATGGGAGTCTCGAAAGAAACAAGTGGATAGATAAGATAAGAGAGAGAGAGAGAGAGAGAGAGATAGAGAGAGAGAGAGAGAGAGATAGAGAGAGAGAGAGAGAGAGAGAGAGAGAGAGAGAGAGAGAGAGAGATAGAGAGAGAGAGAGAGAGAGAGATAGAGAGAGAGAGAGAGAGAGAGAGAGAGAGAGAGAGAGAGAGAGAGAGAGAGAGAGAGAGAGAGAGAGAGAGAGAGAGAGAGAGAGAGAGAGAGAATGAAGGCGGGAATAAATCTAATGCAAAAATAAACTCACTTCGTAAATTAAAAGTTACTTTTATTTAATCTATAGCAAAAGAGGAGTCCCCTTAGTAATTTGCTGTCTTGTTTAAATTTCGCAGTTCTCGAAATGAAACCTTTTTCCTTTTCTATAACTTCTTTCTTTTCTCATTAGATCGACTTTCAGCAGGGTGGATAATGGCCTTCACTTCTCAGCTCGGTTGGTATTTCTCAGTTATGTGTCCCTTTATTGTATATTTTCCTCGATAGCTATGAGAGTTAATAAGTATTTTGAAGAAAATTGCTAATGTCCGAGATCTACGTAATTTTTGTTGCGTTAAATTTGTTTTCAAAGGGTTAAATTTTCTTTTTCGTTGAGGTTCTTTGGGACACGACATTTCTCAGTGGACTGTCTTCAATTGGGTCTTTGTTCATTAACTTTTTGAAAATAAATGTTTACTGTTTCCTTATGGCTCAAACTCAATAATTTTTTGACATCCTATGTTCTGCAGTCTTACGTATATTTTTCTCAAATTACGGACCGAAACTCAGTACTGGATCGTGGGCGTTAACAAGCTGTGTCGCGTGGCTAATGACAAAAATACGTGCTTCCGTAAACAACTCTAAAATTTCAAAAAATGATCGAGAGGAAAGCGCTCCTCTAAGGTCACTTGTTTTTCTTTTGCGTCGGCAGATGTTATCGGAGGACTCCTATTTATATAAGAGCATTAAACGGACGTTTTTCTTGAATTTTTTGAAGAAGTAATGAGTTCCGTCCTGCCGAGGATGGCCGTTGAAATTAATGCAACACGTAGTTGATTTTGTACATTTCCAGGGATTAAGAATCTTTGTTTCTTAAAATTGGCCCCATGATTTGAGCTTTTCATTGTTTTTTTTAATTAAGGCCTCGGTTATGATACAGTTTCAATTAATCTTCTTTTACTTTCGTATTCACCGCAACGCCATTAGCAGGTGCACTCAACCCACCGGAATAATTTTAACAGCAAGGGAAAATAGTGTATATTTGAAATGCGAAAAACTTCTGAATATTGGGTGACTGCATGCATTCTAATAAATCGTGAATTGTTTTAAATCCCAGCGATTGTATTCATACGTTTTTTTAAAAAATACATGCTTTCATCTGTTTATTAAAACCGTTCAAGTCAGGACAACAGGTCGCAATCTCCCTCGCAACTCAGGAACGGTGGCTGGAAAACGCAGTTTTACGTTAATTCAATGGCGAACGATCCCACAAAATTAATATATGTAAAAAAAACTCTTTTATCCCCCCTCGCTGCTCTATTCGACCCTCCCGAGGCGAATTTATTCTGATAAAAGATGCACGCGCATACACGCACGACGCACAAACAACGTCAACTCGAGACTGCTTCTCTACCCTGGGGCTCTCGTGCAAGAGTTTTTCTCTTACAAGAGGGTCAATCTCTCTCTCTCCCCCCCCCCCTCCCCCCTCTTTCTCGCTTTCCCTCTTATTTCTTTCTCTCACTCTGTCCCTCTTTGTTCCTCTATCTCCCTCTACCTGTTATTCTCATTTCTCCACGAGATGAAAGAAAGACGGAAGACTGTTTTTTACTTTGGACCCTCATTATTACTTTTTTCTCTCTTTTCATCTGTCGCATTCCTTCACCCCTCTCTCTCTCTCTTCCCCATCATCGTCCTCCTCTCCGCGTCTAATATATAACCATTTTCTCCTCTCCACGCCGTCCCTTTCCATTTTTTTTGCCCTACGTTTTTTATCGCGTGCGATGAAAAGAGCGTCGGCCAACGTCTTCCGTGATGCTTTTCTTTTTTAATAAGAGCAGCCCGTTCTATTGAATCGGATTACAGATTGTTAACGCTCTATAGAGACCATTGTTTGCACGTCGATTCGATTCCGTTTTTTTTCATCCTGAACTTTTTCATTCTTTTTAGAGGTTTCTATTCGACGCTTTCCTTCAAATTATTAAAGCGTAAAAAAAGCCTCTTCACTAAGGTTTTACTCTGGTAAGCAGTCCTCCCATTTTATCCGTAACCGTATTTTTGCGCGATGCTTTTACAACGGTGAAGGGTTAAGTGAGTGCCGTGGGTGCCGAGTGGCGATATAGAGGCGTCTGCTTCACTTCTCGATGCATTCCGGTCACCCGACGGTAATGGCGATAGCAGGCATTATGGAGCGGCGAGGCGTTCAGTAGCTTCGAACTTGTCAGAAAATCAATACTCCATTATTTTCTAGCGATTGAAATATTTAACGCCGAAAAGGGTTCGTAGTTTTGCAGGCGTCCCATTGTAACGCTCCATCATCCATCATTTCCTCTAAATTACCCAAAATTGAACTAAAACTTTCCTCGTCTGCCTTCGCAGTCTTTAGAACTGTTCTTTTTCCTCGATGGTGCGCGTTGAATTTGGAAGTGGCTCTGAAAGAGAGCGTGCGTGTTCACATCCTGTTAGTTTACAAGTAGATTCAACTGTTAACGATTTTGATAAATTTCGTGGCGTTATGCATCGCAGCAGTCTTTTTTCAATAACCCGAAATTTAAACTGGCGTCTTGTAAACAATGGCGAATTTTAACGGGATTAAAACGTCAGTTATTCTACGTGGGTTCTCGTCGTGTGTCTTTTTTCTACGTTCGGCGATATTTGGCAATTTATATTTAAATGGGTTTAGTTTGATCGCAAGATCTGGCCTTAAATGATGAATTATTTTGGATTGTAAAATTTGCAGTGTTTTCTTTGAGTACAGTTTTGAGCAAGGGCTTACTTTAATCGACGGATATGGCACATTTAGGAAACGAGGTCGGTGCTTTTAAACTTGTCATTTCTAAGCTTTATACGTATTATAATTATTAAAATATTTTTAATTTTTATATTCACATTATTTGCTGAATTTTGATGAAGTACCAAAATCTTTAGCAAATCTGTGATATAATATGGAGATATAAGTATGCATAGATAATGTTCACGTAATATTTTAAAAGTCTCACATCTGAAACAGAATGAATTTATAATTTTTAGATTGATTAAATGATAAACTTATACAAATTATGAATTATTCTAATTATTTAATATAATATTATTGAACTGTTTGAGATAAAAAAGCAGTTTAATCGAATAGCGGTTTTACGAAATTAATTATAAAAAGACTTCAACAAAAGCAATAAAATTCCTCTTTATTCGTTTTTCGGGCAGCCTCTATTTTTTTCTTATTGTTAGTATTAGGAGGGCGGAAATCGTGTCATTAAGGACACACATATCTAATATATAAAATTGACTTCGTCGTCGTCGTCAGTGGGAAATCGAAACTCTGTAATGCTATTTTTAACAAACTTTCCGAGTATCTAGAAGATTGACATTTGGTAGGAATGTTCGGTTCTTAAAGTAGAAGCCATTTACGAATAAAAATTTCCAAAATTGACCCGGGTTCGATTCCCGAGAATGATTTCCATTCCTCATAAGATAACATGGAAAAATCGATATTTCGACTTGCAACCTTATTTTATTTTGCTTATTAAAATTCGCATAATTGACCTACGATTTTCGGACTTGGACTGTATTAAAGAAAAATAAATGCAGCTTCTTATTCTTATCGTCTTTTATCGCTTTCGAATCTAAATCTTTCGAATTTAACGTTTTAATATCATATTTTGACAAAATTTAGCGTTTTTAACGTGAAGTTGCCTTGCCAACCGATTACACTGTTAAGCTCTAAATCCTATTACTCTCACGTATGCTCACGTTCTCTCCGGACCTCCATGGACCCTCCCGGCCCAATTCATAGGTATCAGAGATATCTCAGAATTAGTTTTTACTTTCTCCAATATACGTAGTATAGAGAAAGTGTTGTTTTCATGAAAAATTCGAAATCGAGATTTCAACAGAAATACACGTTTTGAGGTTCGCAAAAGGTGAAATGATTGTATTACCGTATAATACATAATTTTATTCGCCAAAGACGTCTGACATAACCCGGGCATTGCCGGGTACTTTTCAGCTAATATTTTATATATTTGAGCTGCACGGTTTTGTTTTCGATTTAATTATATGGCTTACCTATCCTATGGAAATTATCCGTATAGTGTTACTCTCCAATCCAATTTCATCCAAGTAACATTCTTTTGGACGTACTTTGTCGCGGAAGCTAAAAGGCTTTGGCGCATACGCATCCTCAATTATTTAAGGTTCCTCTCTCTCTCTCTCTATCTCTCTCTCTCTCTTTCCCTGAACCCTTTTAAATTACCTCTCGCCGTTGACCGCGCGGGAAGAAATTGCCTCGCCACCCGTGTTCCACCATCCACCTTACATCCACATTACTTCCTTTACTTTACAGACCTTCGCACTCCTCTATTTTCCGATTCCGCTAGCTCTCTTCTCTAACTTTCCTCTGATGTTTCTCCGCCTTCGTGACATGAATTTGGTCCCATCAGACCTTCGCACCTTCAAAAGGTGTTCTTTTCCTTCCTTTACCTCATCCTGCCACACTTTTCTCCGCGTGCCTTCTCGATTTTTTTTACCACTCCTTAATTCCCTAACCCTTTTGCCGCAGCTCCAAAGAGTTTTGCGGTAAAACCAAGAACTTCTTCATTCGGATAGGCCCATTATTTTAAGCCTTTTCTTCGTTGCGAATAACGCAATAAAAACGTCAAACTAGCCTTCAAAATAAAACAAAGAAGTAATGGAGACGAGCGCGTGCGGACGAAGTCGTCAGGTTGGGTCTGTTGATTAACGTCCGTGTTTTGTTTTTTCCTTCGAGGTTTTTTTAAATCATTTATTTGGTTTCCTCCAACAACTTTGTTTTGAGAAAAGTGGCCTTGGAGAATAAAAGATTCAGATGTTCCAGTGTGATGCATTCCTTGCTGGATACTTTTTATGGTGGAACGAGGGCAATAGGATTAGTTATTGCTTGTTGACCTCGAGACGGATTACTGGCAGTGTGATGTTTTTTGTATTTTCGTTCGTACGAGAAATAGCTTCTGTTCTTATGACTGGCTGAGGTAAGAGAGTAAGATGCGGAAACTGCTTTCAAGTAATGTAAGGAAAAAATCTTGTGTAGCATAGTTCATGGTGCCACAATCTTGTAACTAGTGGGCATTAGACAGATGTTTTTCAGCCGAAGATGCATTTTTCTTTTATTTCATGACATCTACTACTAAATAAGTAGTTGATATCCAGCAACATTTCGTATTGTCATTATTATGATTCTCGGAAAATAATCATGATATGACCAGAATAATGAGTTTGTTAGATTCACGATTGCGTGATTTTATTGTTCACGAAAGATTTAGAAACATAGTTTGGAAAGATTTAGAAAAATAGTTCATAGATATATTGATTAAAGGTTTATTGCAGTTAAATTATTTTATTTGAATCCGATGCTTTCATGAGAAACTTTCTTCAGCGATTGGCTTTGTGTGAACCTTTCCAAGCAGATAAAGCATGGATTTCTTCATTGAGATACGATAGACAGTTGCCGGTTGAATGTGGATCTTCATTCCCGCAATCTCGTCTCTAGGTCATAAGAATCGACCGAGAAGACCAGGTCTTTGAGATTGCAAGTCACAAATTAAGGCATCTTGTGAATACGATGCCATATAGGCGCAAAGGTTTCCTTTTGATATCTCAAATTACTTCTTTTAATCATAGGAAATCCTATAAATGTCGACTGAACTATGAACGCGTAAAATATAAATTGCTTGCTGAATTATGTGAATAATGAGTTTAAGATTAAAACCTAGTGATTTCGCATAAAGACACGCTAGCATTAAATTAAGAAAATGAAACTCGTATGTCACTGATAATAATATTAAAGTATATAATACATTATAAGTGATGGCCTCGGTTTTCTTTAGGTTTAGTTTTCTCTGTAAATGTAATAAACTGATATTTTTAAAGTTTTTACAGTGGTTCTAATTGATGTTTCTTCTTTTATTTTACGCTGCTTCATCCACAAGGATTGCGATGTAAGTACTGATGGTTGTGTATGTTTGTATGTGTGCATTTAATAGAGTATTCCTTATGTTTGTACTTATTGTTAGTAATCGCAACCATAAATTGAACGATGCTCTTTTGTTTGCATACATCTTCCCGCAGCTTTTTAGTTTTTATTTGTTTGCAAACAGAAGCTTAGAGCGACAAATTTCACTTGCACAAGCAGCTGCACTACTATTAGACTACGCAGATTTAAAAGAATAATTTTAATTTTACACTGCATGAAATTTTTAATTATGTAGTCTCTGTTCCTCTCTCGAAGATCATCTTTTAGCTGCTGCGACTAAAACACTGGCTCGGGATTCTGGATTTTCAATAAAGAATTAATATTCTTAGCGGATCATTTTACGCGTTTCAGATTTTAAATAATTTAAAACGAATGAAATCCCTAGCGAAAGATCAAGCACAAGAAAACTCCCGTCTTTCTTTTCTCAGGTGCGGCTTATTAAAAAAAGACCCATTTTTGAGGCCAAATCGTGCTCGTCTTTTTTCAGTCCTCTTACGTTTATCTGTAAAAATAACGTCGCGCGTTAGTCAAGTGTTTTTGTCCTTGCAACGAACGACGAAATGGCTTGGGATGAATGTTTCGCGAGGAGTTTTTTAAAAATTTTCTATTCATCTATTTCTCGGCGCGAGCGTACGTACTCACTGTGAAATTTTAAAAAACATCTGCACTTTATTCGCGATTTTGCGAAAAAGCGAAAAAACAAGCAAAAACTCCGTTTTCTCAGCCGTAATATAAGGCTCACGCCCATTAATTCCAAATAAAAAAAGAGTGGAAACGTGCGCCGGGTAATGACTCTAGCTCGTACACATTACGGGCGTGCTAGCTCTTCGGGAAAATTTGCGCCGCGTTGGAAATTGCAATACATTCGGATCTGAAAATGGCCCCCCTCTACCTGTTAGGTGCCGCCTCCGCCTAACCTCTCCCCCCCCCCCCCCCCCCATCTTTGCGGGGTAACAGCGTTTCCCGGGGCAAAGGAGGAGAGGCAATATGGCGTCGGGGTGATTTTCTGCAGGAATCTGGTCCGTGAATATTTTTCACCTCGAGGAAGAAGCGAATCGGGAGAGGAGAGACTGTTAATTAGAGAGAAGGGATGGGGGAAGAGAGACCCACACGTGTGCGTACGTAATGGGTAATGAGCATATGTTTGAGTGAGCCGCGAGCTGAATATTGTGTGCGCTTGTACGTCGAGAGAGGTGGGATTGGATGGAAAGGAATACTGTCCTCATACAGGCCACGACGAAACCGAGAGGGAATGGATTCTAGTGATGCCAGATGGAGAGAGTTGGGATTTTCAATAAGGATATGACGGGAGAATTAAATAATAGGAAGGTCTAATTGCTTTCAAATTTATCGATTCTTTTTTAGCCTTTTTTTAAATTTTCGCGTGTAGTTATTTATTTTTAAAATTGTATGACCGTTGCTCTAAAATTAATTCATTTTAGTTTTTATTTCTATAAAATATTCGGGGCGAATATCTTGCGATAGTGAACATATAAGTTTTTAGAGGTAGAGAGGATGCAGTCTTAAAAACTTGACGAGAGGAATAAACCTATACAAGTTATGTCTTGCTATAACTTAAACGTCGGAATACATAATTAAAATCGAAATCCAATATGCTAATCTTAATTATTCTACTTTATTTGTAATATTTCTACTTTAACCTTTAACTTAAGGTGTATCAAAAGTCCAGTAACCCGGTACAACCGGAGTTAGAGAATTTTACTAAGTCGCTTTAGCTTCATTGCGATACGAATTACTTCATAACATTAAAATAAAAATCGCTTTATAGATTAAAACACTAAAAAATTCTGTAAGCATTTTCTGGGGTTAATATTTTCCTTTAGTCTTCTATGCTAGTAAAAGGTAGAGAAAAATTCTTCAATTAGGGTAATTTTCTCCAATTAGACCGTTGTCTATTTTCTCCGTCACTCACATGAGACTCGTACTCATTTATGAAGGGAAATCGGTTTATTGACCCAATACAATCACCATGTGGGGTCTGTGGCACTTATTCACAAGCGACAAGCTTTCTTAAGTTTGTTTACACGGCAGAAAACGATATGTCTTCACATAAGTAACTATAAGTCGTTCGGATTGGATGAGAGTCACAGTGGTCCCATAAGAGACAGTTCGACCGACAGCGAATACAGTCTGCGGTCACTTTAAGGACCGCCTACCCGTTAAAGGTTAATGCGTTTATTTTGGAGTGGGAGGAGGAGGTCGATTCTCTGGACCCTTAAGCCGCGTTTTATGATAGTTTCATTTCATTGATAAAGGAAGTCGTTTAAAACATTTTTTATGTTCACGTGCAAATGAGTTTTACTGCTGATTTTTTTGAAGTTTAGGTTTCATCGATACAGCATTCCAGCTACTATGTAAACAATTTCAAAAGAATTCCTTTTGAAATAGCTACAAATAGTCGATTCAGTTTTTGCCCAGTTTAATTTTTTTCTAAAATCGTTTCTTTTCGATATTTCCAATTTCCAGTCGCCAGTTTTAATGAAAATATTTTGAGCTTTTTCCTTTTTTGCGGAATGCACACGAGTTCGCAAATTCTTTCTCTTGTGAATAGCAAGCGCCTAGAATTTCATGTGAGTGTGCCAACACTTTGGGAATGAATTATTAACCACGTTTTTAATAGCTCAAAATTTCATCGATGTTCGTTTGCTCTCGTAGCATATAGCTCCAATATTATTTTTTTAATGTTATTTATTTTTCAAATTAGAAAGCAACAGAAAACGACGATTGACGTACGTAATTGAATTGAGGTGGAGCGAATTTCAGGAAAGAATATATCAGTCGTTGCAACACCTGGGAATTTTCGATAATTTCATTTCCGTGTTTCCACGAGTAGCTTTACATTATTTTTACTTCTCCTCCTTATAGCTTACTGAGCTTATATTGTAGTCTCACGTTGGTACAAATTTCTTGCACCTATCCGAACAAAGGGAAGGTGTGGATCATTTCATCGACTTTGGTTTCCAATAAAATATTTTTGTTTGACATAAGTTGATGAATGGATGAGAGAGAGAGAGAGAGAGAGAGAGAGAGAGAGAGAGAGAGAGAGCTAATGGAATGATTTGTTTTTAGTGTCATTTAAAAGTATGCTCACGCCTTTGCCTCTTTGTCGTAAACTAAATTTTGACAAAGGGAAACTTAGAATTCTGAGGTTCTCTATAATGTTATTTGGGTATAGTTTTTGTCTCTTACGTTGCATCTGAACTCCTCACTTTTCTTTTCCTCGCAGATACGGACAATCAACGCGTGATAATCCATGTTAAGGACGTGAACGACGAGCCACCTTACTTCATCAACCGTCCGCTTCCTATGCAGGCGGTGGTGCAGCTGAACGCACCTCCGAACACCCCGGTCTTCACGCTGCAAGCTCGAGATCCGGACACGGACCACAACATCCACTATTTCATCGTCAGAGATCGAAGTGAGTACTGACCAGGTGTTCCCTCGTAACCCTTCCCTCCCTCCAAACCCTTGAAAGGGTGTCCATTGAGTGGGGTGAGGTCATTGAAATAGGTTATATTTTTTGCGTAACTTTGGAAAGATTTGGAAAATTTGCGGTAGAACTGAAAAAATGTCTGCTGAGTTTTTTATTTAATGTCTTAAATCAGCGGTCGCCAAAAGTTTGCAATGGGGACGCGAAAACGGAACAATGTACTTAGAATATTTTCAATCATTTATTTCTTAAGAGTTTCTTAAGATGGGTTGTAGTATATTAATAAAATTAAAGAATTACTCTACGAATGGTTCAGAATTACAGTGTAACTAATGTTATAATGTTTAGAGTAATTTGAAACTAATGTTACATTTTATATTTACTGGTAGGTAGATGGGGATAAGGGTGTCGGGATAAAGTCGGCTGCCTTAGTAAGGGTTAGCGGTTGTATAAAAGTTGGGAACCGCAGACTTAAATGTATCTAAGTAATCATTCTTGTTAGTGAAATTTCTGAATGTCGAAGTACCCGGCGATATCTCTAGTGTTTTCAAGTCATTTGCGTCTAATACTGATTGGCATCGAGTTTTCGACAAATGTTTGATAATTTAAGACCGGTAGAAAATTTAACTAAGAAGACATTTTTATATAAAAAGAAATGTGGATGCATATTATATACTCCACTATAGAGTTCATTTTACGACCTCTGCCCTCGCTTATTCGTCAGAGCTTCCATAAAAAAATGTCCTCACCTCCTGTTCTCGTCACTTCCCTAGCCGGAGGGCGATTCGAGGTGGACGAGAGGTCAGGAGTGGTTCGCACCAGAGGCACTGACCCATTCCAGCTGGACATGGAGTATGTGTTGTATGTCAAAGCGGAAGACCAGAACGGACGTGTAGATGAGAGGCGATTCCAGGCGACTCCAGAAGAACGTCTCTCCATTGTCGGAGGAAAGAGGGCGCCACAGTTCTATATGCCCTCTTACGAAGCTGAGATTCCAGAAAACCAGAAGAAGGATTCAGAGTGAGTCGATCTATTTTCATTTATCAAAATTTAATTTTTCCATTTCCAAGTTTATGAGGCGAATTTCTGTACGCTTAAAATTTTTAAAACATCATTTTCATTTTAAATGAACACGAAAAAATAAATTATATTTTAGCTAAGAGTAATGGAAAGTTTGTGTTAAATTTTATTCGTGTAACCATATGCTAATTTAACAAGAAAGAACAACTGTGTAACTTCCACACAATTCAGCGAAATCGGTGGTGCAATAAAGTTTGTATGGAAGTTACAAAGTTGTTCTTGTGAAATATGCACATCACTTACAACAAAGTTGAGCCTAATTCTTTGGATTATGTTAGCCATATGCTGGTCAAGGAAGAGTTTTTCTCCTGCTTTCCAGGAATACTTATTTTTAGTTTGAATGGAATTTATTTTCTCCGTAATATGTTATGATTAAATAGGATGGGGAAATCAAAATCTGCAGATTTTTACTCCAATGAAAATAATTTGTGGTGCATTTCATTATTTTCTTATAAACTGTACAGTTAAATCTCTTTCAAAAACTTACATTTAAATTTGAAAATTTAAGAAAATTGAAAGGTGAAAATAAGAAAAAGAAATTTGACATCTCTTTAAATATTATCATATAACTTTTTTGTTCAAAATGTTTACATTTATTTATTATATATAGACATACGTATACATCTATTTATAATATATGTAAAATTTGTTAAATATATTAAATATCTCTTTCTTACCATGCAGCATTATCTCGGTGAAAGCAAAGTCATTTGCCGATCGAGATATTCGATACACTTTGAAAGCTCAAGGTCAGGGTGCTGGAACCTTCAACATTGGTCCCACCTCTGGGATTGTGAAACTCGCAAAAGAACTAGATTTCGAAGATCTTCGGCAGCCTCACGTGTATTCACTAATTGTTACTGCCACTGAGGATTCTGGTGGTTTCTCCACATCTGTAGAGGTGAGATTATTTCTCATGATACTCAGTTTTTTAAAAAACATTCATGATATAGTTTTAGATTATATATGTAATGCAACATTTTTTGGATTACTTCTCTTGTAGAAATAAGGCAGAATTCACAGTTGTTTGTTTTATCTTCAACTGTTAATTTAATTTGTGGCCATAGGAAAAATTAATCATATATAAAAATATAAAACTTCTAGTGCAGGCCCACCCAACCTTTTTCGTTGTGTGGGCAACTTTGGCAAAATTTGATGTGTATGCGGGCAACATGATATTAATACATTACATTTGGAACATGTGGGTGTGTGTACACCCCCCCCCCCACTATAATCTGTATAGTTTTCCAAACATTATATACAATAAAAATATACCGGCAATATTGTGAAAAAATTTGAAAAATGCTATTCCTAACATGTCCTTATTTTTAGCACATTTTTGAAAAAGATTGTAAGATAACACATATCTCCATGAATAAAATCTTATTAACATTCTTTAAAGTATTACACACATTTTTGTAAGGTAAAACTTAAAGGAAAACAAACATAAGCTCATTCATGTATAATATTATTTTTATTTAAAACTATAGCAAAATAACTCATAGAATAGTCATAAAAAATGCTTAGGGAAGATTAACAAATATGAAACCCATTTTATAAATCGTGATGGTTTGCTTATTCAAGAAATTTGAGTATCATTATATGTAATGCTTTCTTAGGAAAATACTTCATTCGAACGAATTCAATGAGATACTTGACACATAATCTCTTCAGCCAGCTTATTATATCTAGGAGTGTATTTGGTAATAGCCACTCTCATACAGTCATTTAAATGTTTATCAGTTAATGATGATCTATGTTTTGATTTTAATATTTTCATCATTGAAAATCCTGATACGCTCCAGTATGTAGAACCGAAACATGCATTCACCTTTAATGACACACGTTTTAGAATAGGATACTATGCAGATTGGACTAAATTCCAAAAGTTTATGTCATTCACTCTAGTTTTCAATGATAGGTCTGTTTGCAAATTGATAATCTCACGTTCCAGTTCACCCACATTGAAAACAGAAGAAATACGTTCAGCACTCTCACTTACATTGCACTCTTGAAATGGATTGGGAACAAAAGACACTGTGAACTTCATGCGTTCAAAGTCTGTAAATCTTCTTTCAAACTCCTTTTGTAGTTTATCAATACATTGAATGTACACAGACGCATCAAATGTAACATTAGCGCGGCTTTGAATGCTTGGAAAGTGGGTTAGCACATCTTTCATCAACTGATTCTTCCATAATTGAAGTTTTGCTTTGAAAGAATCAATGATGCCGATCATTTTAATGATGGTTTTGTTTTCTCCTTGGAGCTCAGTATTTAACTCATTGAGTTTAGCGGTAATATCCGTGAGGAAAGCGAGATCTAGTAACCACTGAGGATCTTCTAATTGTGGAGGTAAGTCATCTTTACCCTCAAGAAACTCCACAATTACTGGAAGAAGCTCTTGGAACCTGAATAAAACTTTTCCTCTACTCAGCCAATGGATTTCGGTTTGTAATATCAAGTCTCCATATTGCACACAAATCTCATCTAACAATTGTTTGAACAGCCTGTGTTGAAGAGGCCTAGCACGGATCGAGTTTACAATTTTTTTTACAACACCCATCACATGTTGAAAATCGATCACTTTTGTACATAAAGCTTGTTCATGAATCACACAGTGGTAACTAAAAAATTCTGGGAAAGCAGAATGTTTTTTGCAAAGTCCAATTAAGCCAATATTTTCACTGGTCATGGCTGGAGCACCATCTGTGGTGTGTGATGTGATTGGGAACATTCATTTCCAGAAGGCTATTATAAAAACTTTGAAATATGTCTTCTCCTCTAGTTTTTCCATGTAAAGATATTGTTTTCAACAGCTCCTCCTTAATGTTGCAATCGCCGAAGACCATTCGACAAAAAACAAGTAACTGGGAAACATCACTGACTCATCTAGCTGAAGGCTAAAAAATTCACATATTTCAAGATCATGCTTCAGCTGTTGTTCAGTGTGATCAGACATACATTCCACTCTTCTAGTGACAGTGCATCGAGATAACTGAACCTCCTTAATTGCATTGCATATTTCAGTTTTATTTTTAAATTCATTAAATAATGAATCTCCTGCTGCAACTAAACATTCTTTAACCATATTACCATCTTCAAAGGGCTTCTTCTTCTTAGCCAAGATTTCTGCGATTTTAAATGAAGCAATGGTAGCTGCTTTGGCTTTGCTAAGAGGCTTGAAAAATATTGCTTGACACAATCGTAAATTACGTTTCAAATCGTCAATTTTCTTTTTCATATTTCACTGTTGGCAGGATATTTATTCATGTAGTCTTTATGTCCTTCAAAATTGCATTTCTTGCTAACAGCAACACTGTTATGACATATTAAACAAACGCATTTATTATTAACATCGATGAAGAAATACTCTCCCATTTTTCATTAAAATTTTACACAAATATTCTCGATTTCATATTGTTGACACTGAATTTTGATTCCATTTTACTTTTACCCCAATAAAAACACTCCAAATATAACAACTTTTGTATATAAAATAAAAGCCGCAAGACAAGGACACACAACATGCTCAGGTGAAAATGTAATTGTGAACTAAATGTAGCTAGTGGCCTCTGTCTGATCCATAACCGTGTCACTTAGAGCCAATGAAAAGTAAGTGTGGCAATCACGTGGAGGGGCGGAGAGTGGTGGGGGCTCACCCAATCAGAGGAGAACATAGTCCTCGTGGGCATTTTAAATGCCCTCGCGGGCAACATGTTGCCCGCGAGCTACAGGTTGGGTGGGCCAGTTCTAGTGTATAACCCGTCAAAAATGGTGGGAGTAAAGATTCAATAGTTCAAGCTATTTATAAAGATCAAATTGACATAAGAAACATCAACTGTCTTGAAAATCAATTTCCTCTCCTTCCTTCCACCTCTCTCTCCATCCCTCCCTCTCCCATCCTCTCCCACCCTCTCGCCCTCCCTACCCTCAACCACCTCCCCTCTCTCCCTCTCCCTCCTCCCCAATCTCCCTCCCTCTCCCACCATCTCTCCCTCCCTTTTCTCTTGTATTAAAAGCATTCAAAGCATGCTTACACCCATAAGGATTGAAATAGCAATAGGATTTTGAGATCTAAAATGTAATTGGTAGGCATGGTAACATCCTGTTAAAACAGCAAGATTTCCCCAAACTATATGAATTAAATGTTTAACATTAGCGATTTCGGACTGTAGGCAGAAAATGATGAACAGAATAAGAAACTATAATATTCTCTTCAAAATGGTTCAGATCCGAAGATCGTAGGTTAATTATTTCTAATTTTAATCTAAAAAAGAATGAAATTGAATAGTCGATATTTGCATGTTATTTTATGGGAAATGGAAATGTAGTTGGACCTAGGAGTTTTTTTGAAATTTTTTTCATCATTCCCTCAAAATATGAGAATCAAGCATTCTTGCCAAATTTAGAGTTTCTAAATGACCACCAACCAACACTTGTCTATTATTATAAGAGATTTTTGAAGATTCAATTCCTGAAAAAACTATTTCTATTAATGTCAATTTTTATGATTTTAGATTCCTAATGTCTCTTTCTTTATTGTAGCTGACCATCCGAGTCACAGATGTGAATGACAATGCACCAAAATTTGAACTTCCTGACTATCAAGCACACAATGTTGATGAGGATATTCCGATAGGGACATCAGTACTCAGAGTTCGTGCCACTGATGCTGATTCAGGGGCAAATGCTGAAATAGAGTACTTAGTCTCAGATGACCATTTTAGTGTGGATGCTGCAGGTGTTATAAGTAATGACCGGCAGTTGGATGCTGATAACAACAATGCCTACTATGAATTTGTTGTCACAGCCATGGACAAAGGTAAAAAATATTAAGGATTTTGGCATTTATCTTATTCGATAAATGTTTAAATTTTTTGTTTTTCTTTGCTTTATATGTAGGTATTTAATAAATAATATGTTTGATCACAGTAGATTCATAATATGTATAAAGATTTTTTCAAATTATGCAAAGGATTTTCCTGTGAAAATTAGAAAAAAATGAGTTTTTCACTCATTCCAAAATAAATCCTTTTAACAAGATAACATAGAACAGAACTTAAATAATCTCATCTTTGAATCTGTTATCTTTTGTATTCATAAGTTTATTGTGATATTATGCAGGATTCAATATAGTCAGATTCACTTATTTTATCTTTCCAGGTGAACCTGCCAAGACTGGAACTGCCACTGTCCGAATCTACACCAAAAACAAGAATGACGAAGAACCAAAATTTTCTCAACAAGTGTATACTCCAAATGTAGATGAAAATGCTGGTCCTAACACTCTTGTCACTACAGTGGTGGCCTCTGACAAGGATGGAGACAACGTGAGATTTGGGTTAGTGAAAGAAATATCTATGTTAAATTCATTGGTGCATTATTGAATTCAGCTCGAACCTTTATGAGTTATTGGAATATTAATTTTCCACCTCTCCATTGAGAAAATATTTATTATTATTATTAATATTTTGATTTTTTTATTTTAATTTGTGCATCATACTGTTGGAACCCCCACATATCACCTCAGTTATAATTAACTTGTGCATTTAACCGCTTCCCTGACTCACCCGTATATATACGGGTCAATGTAAGGGTCAAATTCTGACTAACCCGTATATATACGGGTTTCTATATTTTTTTGTTTCGTCACGAAACAGACCCGTATTTTTTCGTTCTCTCTTAGTAGTTCACGTTCCTGCTGCTAGAGGTAGTAAGTAGTGGATGTCTCAGCGTGGGGTTTTCGAAATTTTATGGCAGGGAATTCTCACGGTCACTTTTATTATACATGCCGAACTTCTCTCTTTGTCACACAGATGCTTCGAAATCAACTTACATATGTCCCTTGGCTCCCAAATGAATCCGTTATCCACTAGGTTATTCACCCTAAAGGGTTTTCCAGATGTATTTTCTCGCCTAAATTTCTATACAAACGGAAATTCTCTCTTTGTCACTCAGATGCTTCGATTTCAACTTACAAATGTCCCTTGGCCCTCAAATCCGTTATCCACTAGGTTATTCACCCTCAATGGGTTTTCCAGATGTCTGTTTTTGCCTAAATTCCTAGAAATCCCTTCCCTTCACTCCGGGAGACACGTGCGCACCCTTTCAAGATCGGTCTTTCAAAACCCCTTTTCTAGCAGTTATTCGTTGAGCTTCCGAGTGAACACGTATAGCAGTTTTCCTTTGACTTGTGCTTCCTTACAGTTATATATACATTGTTTTTTTTTGTTGGTTACGTTATATAGTTTTGTTGATTTTAAATCGTTTTTGTTATTCCGTTTTTTGTTGTGATTATATTATCCCTCAAATGGATCGCAGAGAACAAAGCGATAGTGACATTGACGAGGAAGAGATATCTGTTGAGGAATCTGGTTCGGAATCAAGTGTATCCACAGAATACCTTAGTTCTGATGCCGAATATGCCACACCTTTGGAAGACACTCGGTGGCGAGAAGTGAACACTACATGTCCCCTTCCTCATCCACCAGAAAGATTTCCTTTCGAAGGTGTATCTCAAGTGAATTTTGAAATTGACCTGGATGGTGACATTTTTCAATTTTTCGAATTGTTTTTTGATGAAGAGCTTGTTCTACTTATTTCCAATGAAACGAATCGATACGCAACTCAGATGCTGAGTGCAAGGCCATCAACCTCCAGGACTTCTGTGCAGCATCAGTGGCATCCCACCAGCACATCTGAAATTCGTGTTTTCCTTGCTCTTGTAATGCTGCAAAGTATTAATTATAAACCTGATCAAGAGCATTATTGGTCGACCAGACCAATACTTTTTTCCCCATTTTTTGGACAAACCATGTCGTATAGAAGGTTTGTAAAAATACGTCAGTATCTCCACTTCGCTGATAATGAAAGCTACAATGCTGAAAATCACCCCAACCCCAAATTAAACAAAATATGGCCTGTTTTTCAATATTTGAGTGAGAAGTTTCGCAAACTCTACACCCCTGAGAGAGACATCACCGTTGATGAAAGTCTTCTTCTTTTCAAAGGAAGATTGGGTTGGGTTCAATATATTCCAACTAAAAGGGCTAGATTTGGGATAAAATTTTTTGTTCTTTGCGAGGCGAACAGTGGATATGTGTGGTCCAACATTATTTATACGGGAAAAGGGACTGTTCTTGATGTGGACTTGAAAAATCTTCCTGTGACGTCACAAGTTGTAATGACGCTAATGAAGCCATTGTTGGACAAGGGCTACTGCTTGACGACGGATAATTTTTATACATCGCCGCAATTAGCGGATTTGTTGATTTCACGCTCGACTGACACATATGGAACAGTGCGCCTAGTCAGAAAAGGAATTCCCAGTAGTCTCAGGGAGAAAAAATTGAAGAAAGGAGAAATTGCGGCTTATAGGAAAGGGAAAGTTATTGTGATCCGATGGAGGGATGTGAGAGACGTGTCAATTCTCTCTACTGTTCACAATGCAGAGATGGTGACAGTGGAAGGAAAAAGCAGAAAAATGGTGAAAAAACCGAAGGCTGTGGTAGATTACAATAAGACAATGGGAGGCGTCGATAGGATGGATCAGCATTTAGCTGATTATCCTATCCCACGAAAGCGCGGAAAAAAATATTATAAGAAAATTTTTTTCCACCTTCTCGATATTGCCGTGTGGAATTCCTTTGTGCTCTACAAAAAGACTGGAGGAGAGCATGAGCAATTAGAATATAGAATGAGGCTAATTGAGAAAATTATTGAGGTGTATAACCCCAATGTAACTTCCCCTAGGGCAGGACGTCCATCATCCACACCCCATCCCCTTCGCCTCTCGGGAAGGCACTTCCCAGACCTCTTACCACCCACAGAGAAGAAAAAGGCACACACTAAACAGTGTATATTGTGCGGCCGAAAGCGAGATGCTAGGGGAAAGCCAATTAGGAAGGAGACCAGGTACTTTTGCCCAACATGCAATGTATCGCTATGTGTGGTTCCATGTTTCCAAATTTACCACACAAATGTAAATATATGAAGTAATTCTAATTTTAAGTGTTCTGTATATGGCTCATGTTAATTATTTAAAAGTCTGAATTAGTTATGTTTATAGTTTTTCATTAATAATCAACCTTTTTTAACTGTAAAATTTTCATGTTTATGGCAATTGTGGAAGTAATTTCTATTGTATATATGTAATATATCCTATTCATGAGTGTTATAATGGGTTATAATAATGTATTCTATATTATTATATTGCTTTTATAGTGTTTCTGTTAAAAATCGAAGATTAAAAAAATGTAAATGTAAGGTGCTTGATTTTTGTAATAAAATCAATTAATTTTCTAAGTGCAATAAAATCAGTTATAATTGGAAAAAAAATTAAATGAAAGCATTTTTGTATTTGTCTTCCTATGATGCATCTGAAACTAAAATAAAATAATATGACTTTTTTTGGACCAGATATAGTAAATAAATCCGTCAGGGAAGCGGTTAATCAGTTATAAAAAGTGAAACTTGATTTAACAGCTGGAAAGCTTATTTTGCACTACTCATTGGGTCCTGCACCACCTTTGCAATGTTTCTTCAAGGAGTTCTGACCACACATGAGATTTTCTACATTGCTAAAAACCTATATATAGTAAAACCCCATTATTTCGATCCCAGATAATTCAAAGTATGGTGTAATTCGAAGCTAAGATCAGTCCCCACCCAACACCATAGGATTTTGTGTACTTTTTAGTACAGATTATTCGAAATACGCCTACATTGAAATTCGAAGTCATGATCTGGTCCGGTGACTCACGAACAGTTCGTTTAATTGGAAACCTCGACCTTGTGTAGTGGAAGGTTCGCGCTCGCACCATCACATCACGTTTTTGTTTCCCATTTCTCGCATGCAAAATACATAACGCCCCAAACAGGTGACTCCCTTTTACTTATTTAATAGTAGGATGACCTAACATCCCATTTTTGCCGGGACAGTCCTGTTTTCTTTATCAAAAAACAAGTTAGGAAAGTGTACAGCGTACCACAAATGTTTTGTGCAATGGAGTATTAGAAAGAAATTATATACCTGTATGTAAGGGAAATAGCATTTTAAAGTTCTTTTCTTCTTCATAAATAATCCGTTTTCTTCCTATTTAATAATACTGCATGCACACATAAGTAAATTAAACATATTTGGAGAATAAATAACTGTAGCACTAATACTTTTTCTACTGTTTTATTTGCATTTAATAACAAGAGACGACCATGGTTTTGCTACACAGTAGCATCATCAGGTGACAAAGTAACCCCTACAACAATGGATTTTAGTAAATTAAACATTTGTGTGTGAGATTGTTTCTGTTAGAACAATGAAGAAGTAACCATACAAGAAAATTCCTGTTCAACTCACATTAAGACATTCTTGTTTGATTTTCTTGATAACGGCTACTCCTACGATAAAAATGTATATGAAAAGAAATACTCTTCTTTACTAGTTCTACAAGTTTTATTTGAAAAATATTTTGATATGAGCAATACTTTACGAGATATGATGGAAAGTTAATTTTTTATCACCAGTAAAGTGGTACCCCTGATTGACTTACGTGATTCATTTTTGCGATTTTCTTATTATCTTTGATAGTAAGTCCTTAATATCAAATTTCATGAGAATCTGTTAGGTAGAAGCCGAGAACAAACATGCGGATGGACGGACAGACTGACGACAATAGGCGCTCACGCTGGAGGCAAGACGTGCCTAAAAAGCCATTTCGTACCATTTTGAAGCCCATCGCAAATAAAATTTAGATTATCTGATAATATAGCTGATATTCCTATTAGAAATTTAGGATTCTCAGGTTATCAAATAAACAAAAAATGTTAATTACAGTCGCAATTGTCAGATTAAGAAACCTCAGGGTCATTGATAAATTTGATGTGGCAAACCTGGTCTCCGCATATAATAACCTGCCCAGATTTTACCTAACTTATTCCCTTCGAGTTTTGTCGACAACAACGCTAGTCAGATTCTCTTTTGATTGTGAGCTTTGTCCTAGTTTGGCATGCTCCAAACTGTAAGGAAAGTTCGTATTTGCCTTTTTCGCTATAGATCAGGGCTGTCCAACATACGGCCTGCGGGCCACAATCCAGCCCGCGAAGCTGTTCAATCCGGCCCACTAGCCGCTAGAAAAATTCTCTTATTTATATTCATATTTTTTTTTAAACTAATTTAAAAATATATTTCAAAATAACAAACTACCTACTAATATTTGTCTGATAAAGAAGTAAAAATATATCACCGATATATATCGATATATTGACCTTAGTGCACCTTAGTGATGTGCACGGCAGGACAATGGACGTGCAGTGCCAGTTTGATAGTGTCGGAGTTTCGTGAACGTCGCGTCGGTTGCATTGTCGCATGGGTATGGTTTTATTAATATAATACTACCCATTGTTGCTGATTTGTCGTTATCCCGGTTAATTATAATTATAGTTACAGAATGGATACATTGAAGCTATTAACCCTTAATAATGATGGCTGAAAAGAAACGTAAAATTGACGCAGAATATCGCGTGTTAAAGGGCAGTTGGACAAGATTTTTTTGTGATTGAACAAAATGCAAACATCATATGTCTTATATGTCAAGAAAGAATTTCAGTATGCATGGAATATAATATCAAGCGACATTATTTAGCAAAGCACGCTACAGAGTATAGCAAATTGAAAAGTCAAATTAGAATCGATCGAGTGAATTCATTAAGAAGAAATATTGTTGGACAGCAGTCGTTCTTTATGGTGTCCCAGCGATGACAGGAAAGCAAAAGGGTTTTGTGAGCTTAATGAGCAATGAAATTTCACACGAAATCATTAAACATCATTGTGTAATTCACCAGGGGCAACTGTGTTAAAAAATATTAGGAATGAAACATATAATGGAAAAAGTTGTTAAAATCGTAAATTTCATACGATCAAAAGGCCTCAACCACAGATAATTCAAAAACTTTCTTTCTGAGATTGGATCTGAACACGATGATGTCATTTATTATAGTCACGTTCGTTGGCTCTGCGGAGCGGCGACATTAGAACGATTCTGGTCACTTCTAGGAGAAATAAAAACATTCATGAAAAGCAAGGGAAAGGATGTTAGTTATGTAGAAGAATCCGAGTGGATAAATGATTTGGCATTTTTTGTAGACATGACAAAATATCTTGCTGACCTAAATTTGAAACTTCAAGGGAAAGACCAGCTTGTTAATCAGCAATTTGAAAATATTCAAGCATTCGTTAAAAAGTTGAATCTGCCACAAAATCAATTGGTTAATAAGAATTTTGTTCATTTCAAAACATTATCGACGAGGGAAAAGACAACAATACATATTGAAAAATATTCACTTTCACTAGTAAATTTAAAAAATGAATTTGAAGAAAGATTTACCAATTTTAGAAACAATGAGCCACTTATGAAAGTGTTTAGTAATCCCTTTTCTATTGATGTTGAAAATGTTGAGGAAAAATTCCAGTTAGAACTAACTGATCTGCAATGTAATAGTTCCCTGAAAACGGCCTACGTTGAAAATGATCTTTTAACGTTTTATAAAAAATATGTTAAAGTTGAACATTATCCCAACCTTACAAAGCTGGCCCTTCAACAAGTGTCTTTATATGGCAGCACATATACTTGTGAACAGTTCTTTTCCAGGATGAAAAATGTTAAAACAAAGGACCGATCAGGCTTAACAGATGAACGTCTGACTGTTGTATTACGAATTGGTACATCGAACATTTCACCTGATATTGACTTTTTCTGTAAGCAGAAAAATTGCCAAGTGTCCCATTAATATTTATATTGCACAAAAATTTTATTCGTAATTTAATTTTCTTTAATTTCTTTGATAAATATAAGGTAAAAGATGGAAAACTTTTATTATTTTGTACCTTGGCCCACAAAGTCAGACTTAGTCTTGAATCCGGCCCACTATTAATTTGGGTTCGACACTCCTGCTATAGATCGTGATAGTGACAGATCCACCATTAAAAAAAATATGAAAATATTTTGTCCTGTTTTTTTCTTACAACGACGGAAAATGTGCAGTTTTCACCTCGTTGGAATGTGGTCGCCCTATTTAATAGTCAGCATGAAATAGAAGTCATAGATGATTCAAATAAATGAATCAACTTATCCTTGCATCACTGTGAATCTCAATCGGATAGTGAAATTTGAGAACCAAGCTGAAATGAACAGAAGTTGCAAGAACCCCTATTATCTCAGTCCTCATGCTCTCCCAAACCTGGGAAAGGTTTTTCTCACAAGAAAGTGATATAGTCCAGAAAATACCGTGTAATATTGATTTCTGTTACTGGGCCAATCTTTAAATAACATTGTACGAAGTTATACCAAACGTCGTCTCTAAAAAGATCATGCTTTTCTTTTACCCGAGAATAAGTGATGAGCCAAAAAAAAAAAACCTAGTGGTTTTACCCAGTGATGAGCTGGAAAAAATATTAAGAATCGGCTCTCTAAAAAAAAAAAAGTAGTAAGGAAATTTGGATAAGGGTGGCAGGATGCCTACATGCCAGGGGCACCAGATCGCTCTAGTTTAGTGATAACCTTCCGCTAGCTTAAGAAGTGTTCAGTTAGTAATATATTCCATTTTATACTCTCGATGGTAATTGACCATCGGATAGGGCAATATTTACTTGAAAGGACAAAATCAATAAATTTTCTAAAAATTTAACAACCGGCTTGCACGAACTGGCTGCAGCTCATCACTGGTTTTACCATAATGTCATGCAGGAGGAGCACATTGTAATATATATATGCAGCAGAATGGAGTATAGATGAGTGATAATCTTTTGGTGCATGCTTGAACGTCTTTTCTTCGCCGCATAAAAGAGTAACTTGAAATGTACTGGGAAATTCGGGATATTCACTGGAGCTTTTTTCACACGTGGTGGTTTTTGTGAATCGCAAACTAATTGTAAGTGTTCACTTCAGCTCTGTTCGAATTCGCCGTGTATACTAACTTGTAAGGCCAATTCATTTGTAGAATGGATAGATAATTTTCTGTATTGCAGTTTTGCTGCCCAAGTACAGTCATCCTTCGATTTACATGGGGTTACTTTCTGGGAAAACACCGTGCGGTAAAAATCTGCGCAATGTAAATGTAGTTTGTATGAAATAATGGGGGTTCTTTTCCTTTATGCAAAAAAATGTACAAAAACAATTAAATTGAAAAAAAATTGTCTTTATTCTCAAAAAAATTATTTAACATTTTACAATTTTCATTATTTACAAAAAAATACAAGTCCAAAAAATTAAGCTTGGTAATACATCTAGATTTTTAATCTAAATCCATTGCTTCTTCGACGCTGTTTTGCTGTGATAAACTTGCAACAGTAACCGGTGCTTTTTGGAAAAAATTAGTTAAAGTTGTTTGCTTAGCAGCATGCTGTTTTTCTCTGTATAATTCTTCATAAGGAGCTAAAGCTAATGATAAACTTCTACAAAATTTTAAACTCCTCTCCAAATTAGGATCCATATCCAGAGCTTCTTGGCTAAGTTGATTTGCAAGTTTTAAAAACTCAGCTAGTCTTTTCGGGGTCAACTTTTTGTGTTGCAATCTCTGCATCTTCCTTGTTTTTATTTGTTTCGTCACTTTTTATCTTCTTCACACTGTGATAAAATATCGTCCACTGATAATTGTTCCCTATGAGCTTCAAGGACTTCTATGATATCTGCTTGTTCCAGGTCTTCAGATCCCTCTCCACTAATCATTTTTCCAATTCTCACAATCTCAACTACCTCTGGCATTTCGACTGTGGCTTCTACAATGCAGCTTTCTGGCCACAACTTTTTCCAGGCTGCTTTCATTGTTGAGTTCTTAAGTTCATCCCAGGTGAACTTAATATTTTTTACAGCATCCAGAATGTTATAATTCTGCCAATAATCATGAATTGAAGGACTGTTTGTTCCATCAGTAGCTTCTACCAATTGTGAAAAAGATCTTCTTAGGTAATAGAGTTTAAAGGCGGCTATAACACCTTGATCCATCGGCTGAATTAACAAAGTTGTATTTGCTGGAAGAAAGGTAACTTTCACATTTGGGTGCAGATCAGATAAATGTGCAGGATGACTGGGCGCATTTTCAAGAATAAGCAAGATTGTGAATGCTATGTTTCTCTTCAGATAATATTTTTCTGCTTCAACACAAAAGCAATTTAAAAACCAATCCTCTAAGATTTTAACTGTCATTCAAGCTTTTTTGCTCGATTTCCAATGAACTGGTAAGGAGCTTTTTGATATTCCTTTAAAAGCACAAGGATTTTCTGGCGTATAAATTAGAAGCGGTTTGCACTTGAAGTCACCCTCTCCATTGTCATATAACAAAAGTGTTAACCTGTCGTTTGAAACTTTAAAACCTGGGGAGGTTCTCTCTTCTTTTGAAATGAATGTTCGGCTTGGCATACGCTTCCAAAATAAGCCGGTCTCATCAGCATTTTACACTTGAGTTGCTAGATAGCCCTCAGTCGCAATAATATCCTTTAAAGTTTTCAGATACAAAGAAGCAGCTTCCATATCAGCACTGGCTGCTTCGCCCATTAATTTTAGATTGTGAAGATTTTGACGCTTTTTAAAATTTTCAAACTAACCCTTACTGGCCTGAAAGACATCTGCATTGGATGGACCGGCTTCTTCTTGCAAGCGATTTGCAGAGATTTGGTGCGAATAACATCAGAAGTAAGAGATATTCTATTTTGATTATGATCCTCTATCCAGAAAGCAAGTAATTTTTCAGTTTTCTATATTATAGGATTTCTCACTTTTGTAGTGCTTTTTGCAACCAATGATGTGGAGCAGGTAACTGAGCTTTTTATTTTCTCAGCATTTTGTTTAATTTGTCGAATGCTAGATTCATTTATGCTGTATTTTTTGGCCAACTTCACAATCTTTACGCCATTTTCTAACTCCTTAACGATTTTTAATTTTTCCTCTAAATTTAAAATTTTTTTGTTGTAGCTTTCTTCGTTTTAGGCCCTGTAAAATAAACATACATATATAGTTAAACACACCCTTTATGTACATAAGAAATATTAAATTGTCAAAAGCAATACTTACCCATTAAAGCATTTTACATTGCGCAAACCATCAAAATTTACTGACTGAACACTTAACGTAAGATAACTGCGATGAAGGGGATTCCTCGAATTAGGAGGCATCTTAGGCTTGGCAGTGTAAGATGGCAGCACTGTACACATATGTAGATGGTGTTTTCTTCACCTTTATATACATAACCCTCTTTAGTGTTTGTGTCAGCAGAAAAACATTTTATGTTATTTGAAAAGAAAACTTTTTTTTTGATAATCGAAAAATCGCACAGCAGTGAAACTCTTACTGAGCATTCCAAAATTTTAGTAGTAAATACCTGACCGCGCAGTAAGAAACCACGCAAATCAAGGGATGACTGTAGCTGATCATAATAATGTTCAATTTTTATGAAAGTTCATTTATTTCAAAGCTGGATACTTCAAAGTTGTAATTTTTTGGTCCCTTGAACTTCGAAATAACGAGGTTTTACTGTAATTCCAAAAATGTTATAGATAAGTAACTAAGAAAAAAATGAAACAGATATCTGTGAAGTTAAGTATGTAAAGTAATGGAAAGGATATCTTCTTATAATAAGAGAGCTGTCTGCCCATGTGTCCAGATATATTAGTGTCTGTCTGTCTGTCACGATATTTTAGGGAACTTCCAAATTGAATTTAGAGTCAATACATTCAACACTCTTTCCGAGCATTGCCAAGGTGACTCTCATTGTTGCCTCCAATTCAATTAGCATCAATTAAGTCTTTTAAAAGGATGAAAGAACAGCGTTATTCACTTCAAACTTTTGTTTAAGCATCGAAATTATCATTGTAGCAACATCAGTCTTTATACATAGCAAAGTAAATAGTTGCTGATAATTATTCAAGAAATTGTGTGGGAGGCATTTATAATGATTGATCAAAGCAATTGAATCTTATTTCATTGTTAAAACACAGGAATCTTGCCTTTTTTGCAAGTAAAATCATTATATTCTACATTTTTAATGTTTAGTTATGAAAATAGACCCACGCATCTGGTTTACATTTACCAGAGTCAGTGTTCAATCATGATCACCTATACTTTACCTTTTCAAAGGTTTATTTATTAAAATACATTAAAGTAAACATTTCATAGAGGAAAAGGACTAGGGAAAGTAAGAAAAGGGCATATTTACCCAAGTAATGTTGTGTAAAGAACTTTTGGAAAATTAACACACGTTCAAAATGTCTGTTGTTTAATATCATAAAAGAGATTATGGGTTAGTAATAAATAAATGAAAAATCTAAATAATTTTGAAGTACAAAAAGTAAACAATTATTGTATTAGTAATAATTTATAGTTAAAAAATCAAATAAAAGCATTGATTTTTATACAAAAAAAGAAAGGACATATTTCAGTGAAAAGAAACGTTTATAGAAAAATTCAAAATACAGGTGACTCCTGAGATTCGACCGGGATGTGTTCCTAAAAACGTGGTCGAATCACGAACAGTCAAATGTCGAACGCCGTTTTTCCATGTTATAATCGGGGGATACGTTCTTGCATCTCGGGAAAAATTTATTAAGTCTCCCCTCATGTTATATAAAGATAAAATAATATTACTAATGTGTTAATACAACAATATTAAATTATGAATAAATTGAATGAAATATTTTAAATGTATAACTTATTTTTTGCACTAAAAAGTAAAAAATAAATTTTTGTTTATATGATTATTTTATGTAATTTTAAAATCCAAATTAAATCAAATCTGCCTCATCAATTCCCATGTTATCTAAATGGAAGAATGAATAGTATTAGTATTTTACCAACATAGTTAACGGAAGAGTGACGTGCAACATTCGACTTGTCGAGCTTCAAAGATTTTAGCAAACGACTCACGTGAGCCGGACCGGGCACATCCCCTGCATACATCTATACATACAACTATATATCGCAGTGAAATTAATAACTTGAGGCACCATCAGTATTTGCACTTGCAGCCTCGCCAGTTAATTTAAGGCTATGCAAACCTGCCCTTCTCTTAAATCTGTCAACACAGCCATGACTTGCACTAAATGGAGGCTCATCAACAGAAATTTCATCCATCCTTTCCTTCAAATCATCATACAGATCCTTAGCCTTTGCTCTAATCATGGTCTCACTAATAGGAATGTGTTTCTGACACTGACCATCTACCCAAAGTTTTTTCCATTTTAGGAATCACAACACTGTGCCTGGGACTGTTTATTGTTGTTATCAAATTAACTGAATTTATCACATTCTAGAATTTTCTCCTTCTGTTCAACATAAGTGCTAATAGTTGAATGAGACATCCCCAAGGATCATGCGATTTCAGCATGGATTTCACCTTTCTCAACACACTTTAAAATTTCTAATTTCAATTCATAACTATGAGTCTTATGCACTCTTTTATTTGACTCACTTGCATTATCACTATTGCATTTTTTTTAGATGCCATGGCAAGTGATAAATAAATTCAAATAAAAGATTTACAGAAAAAACGAGTGAAATCAGCACAAATTCAAACAATTAGAGCAGGAATGACGATGCCATGTCAAGTGATAAATTTATAAATAAAATAAATAAATTTAAATAACAGATTAACAGAAAAAACGAGTGAAATCAGCACAAATTCAAACAATTAGAGCAGAAATAACGATGTCTAGACTGAAACTAAAACTCGCGTGCTTGGTCGGGTCAAAAATTACTTTGCGTAAACTAGTTCCTAATTTGGCCGACTGATCGGCTGGGTTGAATATGCGGGCTACGACTGGTCGAATTCTTGAGTTGGTCAAATCTCCAACGGTCAAATCTCGGGAGTCGTCTGTACAGTAAACTCGCAGTTATCCAGAATGCCTGGGGAATTGGGTTTTCTGGTTAAGCGAATATTCCGGTTGCTTGAGAGTTTTATTGAATAGGCTTCAATAAAGCACTTGGATACCAAAATAAGGAACAGATGCAGAATTCTACATTCACCTTGGAATTGCTAACTTGTAGACTAAGTGCACTATTCAATTGTTCTTAAATAATTCCTTGAAATTCGAGGAAGTAATGAAACTCAAAGATACAAGTATTCAACATGTTTTATTGCAATATTTTAATATTTAATAACTGTATTACATCCTATGGAATTTCTCATATGCCTATCGCTATTAACTTCTCTTTTGTTCTAATAACAACACGAGGTAATGGTTTACTTCGTCCAACCTTTAGGATTTAAGACAAACAAGTTGTTTCCTTGTCCGAGTAAAGGAGAGAAATTATCCACACTGGACACAATGTATTAGCAGAAATTCTTGAGACAAATTGATATTAAACAAAAGAGAAGCGAATAGTGACACACAATCATGACACCATTATATACAGTGCAGTTAGTGAATATTAAAATAATGCAATGAAATGTGTTCCTTAGCATATATTCCTTAACTAATGTTTCAAAAAAGTCGTAAAATTAATCGGCAGCTTCTTGGTCGGCCGATTTTTTATCATCCGAAACATCTAAACGTCTGATTTAAAAACGTGTTAGCCATCCATCTGAAAATGCACACGGTTCACTAATCTCCATTTCTTCATAAAAATCTTTGGACTTTTCAATCAACATTGGTCCAGAAATAGGGGCACGCATTATAGAAAATACCAATATCCAATTACTCAAGTTTTGGCTTATGAAGAGTGCACCGATATTCAATTCTTCTAGTTGTCTCAGAGGACATAACAAATTTCTTTAAGTGTGATTTATGTACTTTAATGTCATAAATAGTGAAAAAACCGAGATTGAACTTTTTAATTAAAACATTGCAGTTCTCACTTTTCTCTAAACGTTTTATTATATCAAGTTTCTGGGTTAAGGTTAGCTCAACCTATTTCCTTGTATTACCTTTAGCACATATTGGAGTTTTATGAGTCATTTAAAAAGGTTGTGCGAAATATTTTATTTAACACAAACACCGAGTTCAAGAAACATACACAATTATGAATTGCGACTGCTGAAAATGCAAATTTTAGCGGTTACATTCCGAATTAGATGTAAAAAAAAACTGCCAAAAATGCCAATTTTATCGGTAACATTCCCAACTGGATGTAATAAATAAAAAAAATCTGATGTGACCAATACATAACTTCTCCATATTTGGGGTATAGGTATTTAAATTATTATGAATAGCATTTTAAGGCAAAATTATTATTTCGTATCGTAAAAGAATACAGTTGTCCTTATTGCAGTAAATTATATTTTGAATATGTTTACATAATTCACCGCTACATAGTGGTGGCGCTGTAAACTGGAAAAGGTTAAATGTCTCCGAAATGGATGGTTCTACGAAAATTTGTTTCAAACAAAACTTGGAAGAAATATTATTCTCTACAACTTTGGTCCTCAGATGATGATAAAATGATAAAAATCTGATGTGGCCAACACATGACTTTCTCCATATTTGGGGTATAGATATTTAAATTATTATGAATAGCATTATTAGGCAAAATTATTATTTCCTATCGTAAAAGAATACAGTCATCCTTATTGCTGTAAATTACGTATATTTTGAATATGTTTACAGAATTCACCGCTACATGGTGGTGGAGCTGTATACTGGAAATTACGAATAAGTTAAATATCTCCGAAATAGATGGTTCTACGAAAATTTGTTTCAAACAAGACCTGGAAGAAATATTATTCTCTACAACTTTGGTCCTCACGAAGATTACGAATTATGACGTTTTTAAGGAGATATTTGACGGAAACCGAAAAAACCGATTATTTATAAATAATTCCTAAACAATAACTGCTATGGAAAATTCTTTCAAATGAAAGTTGTAGGAAATTACATTCTCTATAACCTTTGTACAGAATTGTATATACAATAATGATGTTGTAACGGAGAAATATCGCAAAAACCGAATCGGGTTTCCAATAAACCTCGACTTCCGTTTAACCGTTATTGTCCAAAAACTAATCAGTTCTTTGTGCCCATACCAAAGTGTTATATATGAAATTAGGTAATGATATGGCAAGTACTTTTTGAGTTAGAGCGCCCACAATCACATACATCCATCCACACACACACACACACATCCTTCCGGAAATAGTCTAAACATGTTCTAGGGACCTCAAAATGTGTATTTCCATTGAAATCTCAAAGTCAATTTTTTTCGTGATCACAAGACTTTCCATATACTACGTATAGAGAAAGTAAAAACCAAGAGGCAGGAGATGCCGGTTGTTTGAGGATTTCTGATTGCATGGATAACTGAGAGTTTACTGTATAAAAGTTCAGGATTAATTACTGTGTGTCATTAATTTCCTCTCTAAGATGACTTTTAAATATGCGGGTTTCTCACTGACTTGGTAACAATTAGAAGTGTTATTAGTGTTTTTGTGGACAAATATTTGTCATATACACACAGGAATGTCTATGTATGTGTAGGAATTTTTGTTATTTACATTCATTTACCTATATACTTACCCCCATTTCTTGATTAAGTAAAAGGCATGTTTTGAATTAAAGCATTATTTATAGTCTGATTCTCTTCTATAGAACGCTATAACCCCAAGTCACCAAATCATGGCTTTGATCCACCATGCCTACCGGCACAATGGGCCAGTTATTGCTAGTAATTATAATGTAAGAGTTTTGCCTTGAAAGTACAGTAAAGCACCGTTTAGCCGTGGGGTGGATTATCCATGGTTGTGTGCGGGGAGACGAATTATTTCCACGTTTACATTATTGGAGTCTGATCTTTTATTTTCACTTCCATTACATTTTAAGTTTAGTTTGTCGTCGTTCTTTGGCAATTTATTTACACATTTACGTTGTTTGAGTATTTTATTCTCTGAATAAAAGACTCCAACATGTGAATAAAAGTGTGGGTGAATGAGTTATTAAAATTACATTTTAACTTTAGTTTGTCGCTGTTCTTTGTCATGGCATTTAAAGGTTTACATTTATTTATGAAACTATCAATTTTTTACAATGCTGATGATAATGTTATTAACAGAAATGAATATTATATTTGAGTAAACCACCTATTTAAACAATAATATCAATTTATTTTCATTCAAAATTGTTCACAATTAATTTATTTTGATTTATTACACATTTCAAACTATTTTATCCAAATGTGTAGTATAATTATAAATTTTCATGAATAGGAATTTTAGTACAGGCAACCCCCTACTTTCATACAACTCGCTCTTTCGTACATTATAAATTCTTACGCCTAAACCGCCTTTCGTATGCCGAATTTGGACTTTCTTACGTTAGCGAACGATCAAACATTTCGAGTTATCTCATAGTGGCGCTGTCTGTCAGCCAAGCTAACACTTTTAAAAAATTACCAAATGAAGCAAAATTCATAAATACAATAAAATTCAATTCAGCTTCATGGCTGAAATCTAAATCATTCTACTCAATTGATGAGTTTCTAGAAAGTGACCTAGCAGATTTAAATTTCTCAAGACAAAACTAACTTTAAAGTATGCTGTGTAGTAATATATGTAATGTAAGATTTGTGTGTAATGTTTTTACTTTCTCCATATACGTAGTATAGAGAAAGTATTGTTTTCATGAAAAAAATCGACTTTGAGATTTCAACGGAAATACGTTTTGAAGTCCCTAGAACATGTTTAGACTTTTTGGAATGATGTCGGTGTGTGTGTGTGTGTGATTGTGGGTGCTCTAACTCGAAAAGTACTTGCCATATCGTTACCAAATTTCATATATAACACTTTGGTATGAGTACAAAGAACTGATTAGTTTTTGGACAATACCAGTTAACCGGAAGTCGAGGTTTATTCAAAAAATGATTCGGTTTTTGCAATATTTCTCCATTAAAACATCATTGTTGTATATACAACTCAATATTTAATATTATAGAAAATGTAATTTTCTTCGACTTTTATTTGAAACAATTTTCCATAGCAGTTATTGTTTCGGAATTATTTATAAATAATCGGTTTTTTCGGTTTCCATCAAATATCTCCTTAAAAATGTCGTAATTGGTCATCTTTGTGAGTACCAAAGTTGTAGGGAATAATATTTCTTCCAAGTTTTCTTTGAAACAAATTTTTGTAGAACCATCCATTTCGGAGATATTTTGCTTTTTCTTAATTTCCAGTGTACAGCGCCACCACCATGTAGCGGTGAATTCTGTAAACATATTCAAAATATACCTAATTTACAGCAATAAGGACGACTGTATTCTTTTATGATAGGAAATAATAATTTTGCCTTATAATGCTATTCATAATAATTTAAATATCTATACCCAAATATGGAGAAAGTCATGTGTTGGCCAAACCAGATTTTTTTGCATTTAGAAAGGAATTTTTTACCTTAATGACTGCTTCATTGAACTCAGAGAACTTGTTAGGCCAAATTGTCCCAATTAAGTGGCATTTGTGAGCCCTGCATTGGACATGAGTCTTTTCAAAATTGAATAACACTTGGCCATGTACCTTGCTGAGTCACTAATGAGATCAATTACATTTTCATAATCAACATTGTACCTAGCCAAAGTGTACAACACAGCTTTAAGCAGAATTGGCTGAATCAGCATTATCTAATATATAGTAACCAGACATCCCGGATTGTGTGGGACAGTCCTAGATTTCGACTTCCTGTCCCACATGGTAAAGTGTCGTGGATAATGTCCTATGTTGTTCATTAAGTTCTCATTCCTATTGGAATATTTCATCTTAGGACTAATGACTAATAGTAACTACAATTATTAATGTAGCTACATTGTGGATTGGTTACTTTGATCAATGCTGAAATGCTGAAACCATGTAATTTACATCTTGTTGGGCACTAGTCACGTGAATGTGAAGTTTGATGCTAAAATCCCAGACATAGTTCAAATGTTTTGATCTATTTAATTTGTCATTTCTTTCTCATGTGATGCGGTAGTGTGCATGAACTGGAACAAAATGTGAGTTTATAAATATTTCCTGAAAGCAATTGTCACATTTTGAGTACAGGTGTCTCTGACTAATCGTAGCAGGTGGTAATCGGTGTTTTTAAAAATTCTTATAGGTTTTAATAGATTCCCAGCCGTATTTCTCTATTTGTTCCATTCTTTGTTTCAATCTCATTAAGTGCAGTAATGAGCAATGACTGAATATAATGTAATTTTTTAACTATTCACCTGATATTATCATATTTGTGTAAATGTAATGATTGGTTTATGTTTATTTTTTAATTTTTAACATGTGCCATTTTATTTGTTTTCATTTTTTGTTATGTTCATTGTATTTTCTTTATAATTATAATGTTTTACATGCATATTAAAAGTTGCATTTGTTTGATGATTCGAAATGGCAGAATATATATTCCAATATTAATTATACTTTTATACTCGTAAATGGAAAAATACATTATTCTTTACAAAGCTTTTTTTACCCCGCACTGAGTAATCTGAAAGGACTTCGTCCTGCATTGACTAACATGAAATTGCGATTTCGTCCCGTATTTGCTGATCTTGTCACTATAACCTAATACCACTGCTGCAACTAGGACTTGAGAATGGTTAGAGGCTTCAAACAATTTAAATAAAATGTTGAATACACATCGTCCTCCCTTGTCAGTGGGTTCATCGCACAATGCTGCTATACCTTTGTCTTTCACCAATTCTTTTATTTCTGCTGTTTTTAGTATTTCTGGGACATAATTTAGTATTAACCAAGGGTGATAAGTCAGATCGTCCACTGCATAATGTCCAATGTACAATAATGTCCACTACAAAATCGTCCACTCAATAATGCCCAATATACAACAATGTCCACTACTGAAATGTCCATTATACTATAATGCCCACTGCAAAATAGTCCCATTCATAATGTCCGCTACGAAAATGTCTCTTACATTTAAATATCAACTTAATAAAATAATTTAAATACGTATTAGGTATTCAGTATGAAATTGATTGTTGAATAAATAGCCCCTGTTATATCATGCAACAGTAACACATGGTTGCTAAGAAACAGTTATACATTTTCCCTTTATATTTAAATTTCGTAGTGATAGTTACCCATGGCCCAAATTATTAAACCTCAAAAAGGAAGGGAAATACTGGTGCATGATGCATTTATGTACCTCCTTCATGGACATTATTGTATATTGGACATTATGCAGTGGACGATTTGACCTGTAACCTAACCAAGTGGCTTAAGGCAAGTCGTTGGCACTAGAAACATATTTGTTTAACCACCTTCTTAATTTAGGATCATCTAACTTTTCCAACGGAATATTTTCTGAATGAAGTGCCTCAGTAGTGTTTAATATAAATTGTTTCTTCCGCTCTTTTGAAGTTACACCTCTTTCGATAGATTTACAGTGTGATTTGTCTGCTTGTAGATGGAATCTCTCTTTTATCTATTTCAGCTTTCCATTCCACGTGGTTTGAGCTTGTGTTTTTTCAGTCTTTTCTTTCAAAATCCAAGCAACAGTTGCATAGTTTGCAAAAGAATACTTTTCTGCTTTCATAAAAAGTCTCATTATGGAATTTGCGAGCACGATCTTTGACTGTAAGTTTTACTTTAGAGATTTTGGGATACTTTGTTAAAAAATAACGTTAGTGATGATTCAAAATCTTACATCTTGTGATGTGATTTCCTGAGTGCGCGCAAAACTAGGTTTTTCGCTACTCTTTTGTTATGTGCGAAGGGAAATTGGGTTTCCTAAATTAAGTGACAGTGGGTTGGAAAAATTTTATTCTCTAAGTACCTTGGACTATTATGGGTTTTCAGACTTTTTTCTCCACAGCCCAATAATAATTTAAAACATGTTATTCAGCCATCTAAGATTATTTCTTATAAAATATTGTTAAATTATAATTTCTAAGGGTGGATTTAAAATCTAAGTGATACAGTTTAATGACCTTAAAATCCTATTAGTTTAGTTAATCTTGGCAACAATTTAGCATAAATTCTGCATCCAAATATTTCAAACTGTTGGGCCACGCCCCTGCCTTAGACTATTCGAATTAACTTTTAAAAAACTTTGTATTCACCAAAGTTCAGCGTGGCCACACAATACAGGCAGTCCTCGACTTTCATACATAATGCGTCCCTGAAAACGTGTCCGAAAGTCGAATGTACAAAAGTCGAAGAGAGATTTACATGTTATAGAGGGGTTTCGTTCCCAGAGAGCCAAAAAATATTATAAAATCTCTAATTATGGTATAAATGTTTAGTTTTTTTGTGCAGGGGCCTTTTAGACACAGTCGTCAATTTTATAATATGGAGAGAGAGCAAAATGCAATAAAATATTTAAATAATTGCACAAATAAACACTGCTGTATGGACAAAGATGGCGACGAGGTTGAAACTGGTGACTGGCTACCAGCACCACTCGAAATATTCGTTCGTCATTTAGCTGACACGCGAAAGTCTGATCGGCGCACAAAAGGTGGTTCATGGGTGTCAGTGTATGCTATCTTGGGTTCTTGCTCCCTTGTATTATCCTAAGGTTATCATACACATAGTGTAATTGATTATTATCTTTTTCTAATTTATCGTTATTTGTTTTTCATTCTTTTTTCTCAAGAAATTTTTATTACTGTAAGAGTTACATTTATTCGTAGTGTTTGTAACACAGTGCTTCCATCCTTACCATAATCTAGTCCTTGACTATAGTTATTATATCTTGGTATTAAGTTCCCCTTTTCTTGTATGTCTATTTATTTTTTTGTATTTTTGGTGAAATTATCTTTGTTTATGGCAGTGTCTTTTCTGGCAGAGGAGGAAGACCAGCTGTTGCTGAACCCCAATACTGTTTTACAGGCTGAGTTGGATAAGAAATTACTTTGTGATTAATGAAACTTATTCTGTGATTTGTGACCACAATGTGATTACCGGCTGTAAATAAATATTATTATTAATGTGCGAGTTGTACGAATATCGAACGCAAGAAAGTCGAGGGCCGCCTGAAGTGCACATAGGAAATCCCTCTTTTTTCATTAAAGCATTTGCTATTTTTGTAGTTTTTTTGTAATATTGCCTAAACTTGGCCCCAAAGAGAGTGATGAATAGCTGGATATACACTAGCAGATTTATCGGCCTATCTGATCGGCCGATAAATTGGACCGATCCATCGACCGATTTTTTGGACGGTGAATCGTACAGAAAAATCTTTCGTAGCGCACTAACTAGAAATTCGAAGACAAAGATTTTTCGTCCGATAAGCTTATCTTAACGATAATTTGACATGTGTGTGCTATTTTAACAGATGTATCGGCCAGTTTTGAGAGATAAATTGCTCATCGCTGATCTTTCGCCATTTCGGAAGATGAGAGTTTTATCGAGCAAACAGCAGTGTGCCCATTTGGAAGTTGTGAATTGAGGTGTTTTAGTAAATGAACGGAGTGGAAAAAGCTGTTGTCTGTATTGCAATTATGGGACATGTGTTGATCAAAAGAAGGAGGAGAGGCAAAAGCAGAAAAAAATGGATCAGAACATGGCTGGCCAAAAAAGACCTGACTCATAAGATGTTGTTGAAACATCTACAGGAACACGATCCCGACGATTTCAAAAACTACTTGCGTATGGATGAAGCACCGTTCAGCTACTTATTATCTTTAGTGAAGGACAAGTTGACAAAACAAAATACAAGTCCAAAGTTTCAACTCGATTAGGTCACTTCCATGTATAGTTTTGCTTTCTCATACGAAGTATAGAGAAAGTATTGTTTTCGCGAAAAAATTCGACCTCGAGATTTTAGGTGTCGCTGAATCCGAAAAAGTGGTTTTCGCAATGCCGTCTGTCTGTCTGTCTGTTACTGGCTCTGGAGCCTAGGCGGTACAACGAAAATAAATGAAATCTCGTACTTAGGCATTTTATGATACTGAGCAGAGTATACATAGAAATGGTTGACATAGATGAATAATTAAGAGTAGTTTATTCTACGCATTTTTAACAATAATTCGATTTTCTCGAAAACGGCTCTTACGATTTTGATCAAATTTCGTACAGTTACTTGAATATGCGTCTACAATAATACTGTATAGTTCATATTTCTCAAAAAAATGTATATAAGGCTAGTTTATTCTATGCAACTTTAACAACAATTCGATTTTCTCAAAAACGGCTCTAACGTTTTTGATCAAATTTCGGACAGTTATTTGAGTATACGTCTACAATAATACTACGTATTTTATTTTTCTCAATGAATGATTATAAGGCTAGTTTATTCTTGGGCAACTTTAACCCCTCAATGCCGAGCGACGTGTCCTGCACGTCCAACAAGAACTTCGTATGTCGCCGAGCGACGTGTCCTGCACGTCCGAGGTAGTGCTTGCTTTCTTTACTGTATAACTCACTTAATATATCATACATCTATAAAACCATAATATATTTTGAAAGAGAAAACTTTGGGCTTACCTGTAATGCACGTCAAATAATTTTACTATTGTTACTATATTTTATAAACTACGTCAAAGTGTGCGATGAAATTTTCATTTTTGCGCAGAAAATACGGAGCGTCACCATTTTTAATTGTCTATTGACGCAAGGGATATTCATAAATCTTAATAACCTTTATATATTTTCAGAGAGGAAGCTTTGACCTTTCTAGTAATGCATATCTTATAATTTTAATATAGTTCTTATAATCTACCTGAAAGTTAGCAATGAAATTTTCATTTTTGCCCGGAAAAATCGGCGCTCCACCACCTTTTATTGCCTATTGACGCAAGGGATATTCGTAAATCTTAACAACCTTTATATATTTTGAAAGAGGAAGCTTTGACCTTTCTAGTAATGCATATCTTATAATTTTAATATAGTTTTTATAACCTACGTGAAAGTTTGCAATGAAATTTTCATTTTTGCCCCGAAAAATCGCTAATTACGCAAGGGAGATTCGTCAGTCTGAATAAGATATATGTATATTGATAGAGGAAGCTTCGGCCTCTTCAGTAATGTACATCCTGTAATTTTACTATTGTTACTGTATTTTATAATCTAGGTGAAAGTTTGCGTTGAAATTTTCCTTTTTGCCTCGAAAATTCGGTGCACCAACACATTCTTTTGTCTAATTACGCAAGGCATATTGGTACATCTGAAAAAGCTATACACACTTTGATAGAAGAATCGTTGGCCTCTTCAGTAATGCATGACCTGTAATTTTGCTATTGCTTTAACGTTTTATAATCAACGTGAAAGTTTGCGTTGAAATTTTTCTTTTTGCCCCGAAAATTCGGTGTGCCAACACATTCTTTTGTCTAATTACGCAAGGCATATTCGTCCATCTGAATAAGATATACGTACTGTGATAGAGGAAGCTTTGGCCTATTCAGTAATACACGACCTGTAATTTTACTATTGTTCTAACATTTTATAATCAACGTGAAAGTTTGCGATGATATGTTTGTTTCTGCGCCGAAAATTTGGAGCGCAACCACATACTTTTGTCTAAATAGGCAAGGCGTATTCTTCCATCTGAATGAGGTATACGTACTTTGATAGAGGAAGGTTTGGCCTATTCAGTAATACACGACCTATAATTTTACTATTGTTCTAACATTTTATAATCAACGTGAAAGTTTGCGGTGAACTTTTCGTTTCTGCGCTGAAAATTTGGAGCGCAACCACATACTTTTGTCTAAATAGGCAAGGCATATTAGTCCATCTGAATATTCTATCCGTACTTAGATAGAGGAAGCTTTGTCCTCTTCAGTAATGCCCGACCTGTAATTTTGCTATTGTTCTAACGTTTTATAATCAACGTGAAAGTTTCCGGTGCAATTTTCGTTCCTGCGCCGAAAATTTGGAGCGCAACCACAAACGTTTGTCTAAATAGGCAAGGCATATTCGTCCATCTGAACAATCTATTCGTACTTTGATAGAGGAAGCTTTGGCCTCTTCAGTAATACGGGACCTGTAATTTTGCTATTGTTCTAACGTTTTATAATCAACGTGAAAGTTTGCGATGAAATTCTCATATTCCCACAAAATTACGTTTTCTCTGCCTTGTGAGAAAGGTGTTCGCCTGCTTGAGTTACGCAAGCGAGGACGACCGCCACGAGAAGTGCTACCAGAAGCGGGACGGAGAAGGAGAGTACTAAGAGATCACGTGACGCGAGAGAGAAGAGTGTGTGACGGGACTCGTAGTAGTGTGGGCCGTGTGTTGGCTCGTGGAAGAGCTTCTGCTGGAGAGCAGAATGCTGGTGTAATTCGGGTTTAAATAAAGTTGGAGTCCCTTGGACGTGTTGTGTTATTTCGGGTGTGCCTCCCCGAGGAGGAAGTTGGAGAGTGGTCTAGTGTTTTCTGACAGAGCAGCGGCGGGATCGGGATCAGATAAGGATAAGAAGATCAAAAACCAGTTTTCGGAAAGGAGCACGTCGTGAGAGAGCCGACTGTTTGCCGATGAAGACTGTACCCCTCCGTAAGTACGTGAAAAAAAAAGTGATTCCCGAGTGAACAATACCCCAAGTATAACTAGGGTTGTGAGCGTCGAAACAAACCTGAAAAAGCGAAAAAAGCGACCGCATGGCGTTTAGTGGGGAACCGGAAATGACGTATCCAGTGGCGGGAACAGGAGTAAGCGAGGCGTTCTTGACGCGAGCAGCGAGCTTTCCTGAGCTACCGAGAGCGATGTCGACGCCCTCTGTGACCCGACCAAAGAACCACTTAGCGCCTAGGGCGAGCGATAACGACATTGAACGTGAGATTCTACGACGAGAAAGACAGTTGCTGGAGAGAGAGCGCGCGTTGTTAGACCGCGAAAGAGAAATAATGGAAGCGAGACATTGTAGTACGATGGCGACAACTGTAGTTGCTCACCGAGACATGGCGGAAAGATTGTTGCCCGAGTTTGACGCGTCGACGACCTTAGGATTTACCGCCGAACAGTGGGTGCGGCGAGTGGAAGGGGTCGCTTCCGCGTATTCGTGGGACAATTCCGTATTGCTTACTCATGCGGTGAATAAGCTGAAAGGAGTAGCTAAATTGTGGTTAAATAGTGTCGCGGAAGAAGTGTATTCTTGGGAGACTTTTAAAGAAAGGTTACTTTATAGCTTCCCATCAACAGCTGATCAGGCCGATGTCCACATGAGTCTCACGAAGAGGAAGAAGCAGCGCGACGAAACCTATGAGTCATACGTGTATGCCATGAAAGCGATAGCGCGACGAGGTGACATAGATAAAGAATCCTTGATTAAATACATTTTGAACGGCTTAGGTGACAAGGAATTAGTAAGGTCGCTGGCTTTGTGTGAGTTCAAAGATGTTGAAGGGTTACTGCTCAAGATAAAGCGCTATGAAAGTATTACAGAAAGAGCGAGATTAGGTGAAAGACAGTTTTTAGATAACCGTTATAGTGTCCCAATTGAACCGCCAAACGAAGGTAATGTGGTGAGGAGAAATAAGCAGACAACGCAGGCGAGGTGTTATAATTGTAACGGCCAGGGACACATGGCTAAGGATTGCCCAGAACGACAGCAGAGCAGGCGATGTTTCCGATGCAATAAAGAGGGACACATGATGAAGGAATGCCCTCAGGGAACCCAAGTTAATAGACAGAATTTGGAAATGAAAAGGCGAGTCCAAAGAATTTCGGTGCCGAACGACCAAATTAAAGACGAATATTATAAATGGATAAAGGTTAATGATGAACAAGTTGTTGGGTTCATTGATTTAGGGAGCGATGTTGTGACCATGAGGCAAGATGTCGCTGAACAGCTAGGTGTAGAATACTTTGCGAGTCAAAAAAAGTCTGATTGGATTCGGCTGTGGGAAAAGTAACGTAATAGGCTCCAAACAGTTAACCCTTGTTGTGGACGACGTAAGCATTGAGGTAGAAGTGCTTGTGGTCCCAAACTGTTCGCAAGACGATGCCATAATTCTAGGACGAAGCGCCCTAGACCAATCGGGGATTCGAGTTGAGAAGAGCTATCAGAAACTTGTAATTAGGAGAGAGACTGATGGGCAGGAGGAAGAAAGTAACTTCGAAGCCAAAGTTCGAAATGTCAAAGAGAGGGCCGGGATAGAAATGGAAGAAATAAATTTGAATAACGACCTGTCTGAAGAGGAGAAGGATGCGGTATACGAAATGGTGAATGAGTATCGAGAATGTTTTGCGAAAAATTTGAGTGAACTGGGTACAGTAGAGTCTGCCAGTTTCGAGATAGAATTGTTGGATAACCACCCTGTGAATTTAAGACCGTATCGCCTACCGTACGCCCAAAGAGCGACTATGCAAAAGGCAGTCGATGAGTTAATGAAAATGGGTATCGTGCAGGAGTCGACATCAGAATACGCAAGCCCAGCATTGTTAGTGAAGAAAGCTAACGGAGAAGACCGGCTGTGCGTCGATTACAGAGCATTGAATTTGAAGACGAAAAAAATAAAATTCCCCATGCCAGCCATTGAGGAACAATTAGACGCGCTTGCAGGAAACAGTTATTTTACCATTTTAGACTTGGCGTCGGGATACTATCAAATCCCTGTAGCTTCAGAGACGAGACCCTTGACAGCTTTTGTCACCTCAAGTGGACTGTACGAGTTCACAAAAATGCCTTTCGGAGTAGTAAACGCACCTGCAGTGTTTAATCAAGTGATGAAAAGGGTAGTGCGAATGACAAAACCAGGAGAGGTCCTAGTCTATATGGATGATCTGTTGATACCCAGCAAAACGGTGAAGGAAGGGTTAGAGAGATTAGAAAGACTGTTGCAAGTACTGAAGAAATTGGGGCTAGCGCTAAAAGTATCAAAATGTGAATTTTTCAAAACTAAAGTAGACTATTTGGGCTTTGAAATAACCAAAGATGGGATCCGACCAAGCGAGAGAAAAATTCAGGCAGTTAAAGAATTTCGAAGGCCGGAGAATGTTCACGAAGTGCGACAATTTATTGGTTTGACGAGCTTCTTTAGAAGATTTGTATTAGGATTCGCTACGTTAAGCAAGCCGTTAACGCTCTTGACGAAGAAAGATACGGTATTCGAGTGGACAGAGAAACAAGAAAACGCATTTCAAGAGCTGAAGAAAAGATTAATCGAGCGTCCGGCACTTGCGTTGTTTGATGTAAATGCCGAACATGAAGTTCACACTGACGCCAGTAAGAATGGACTAGCGGGGATTATCTTACAGCGTCGAGAAGGAGAATCTCAAAAACCTGTGGCATATTATAGCCGACAGACGACAGATCTAGAGAAGAACTATCACAGTTATGAGCTAGAAGCGTTGGCAGTAGTTGAAGCCGTAGACAAATTTCGAATGTATTTATTGAACAGACCCTTCAAAGTTGTTACTGACTGTAATGCTTTAAAGACCACCATGTCCAAGAAAGAATTGTTACCGCGGATAGCGAGGTGGTGGCTTCGATTACAAGAGTATGATTTCACGATCGAGTACCGACCAGGACGCAACATGAGTCACGTTGATGCCCTCAGTCGAAATCCCGTGGGAGATTCCGAGGAACCGGATACAGCAGACTTGAAAATCTTCACGTTGCGAATAAATCAGGATGATTGGTTACTAACGATGCAGCTGCAGGATGTAGCTATCCAGAAAATACATCGTACCTTACAGCAACCTGCGGTCGCCAATGAGGATAGGCAGATCCACACAGACTATGTGCTGAAAGACAACCGTGTCTGTAGAAAGGTAGACGGTGGGGTCCGTTGGGTTGTGCCTAAGAACTCTATTTGGCGCATTCTAAAGGGAAGTCATGATGACATGGGACATTACGCAGAAGAGAAAACCCTAGAACACGTGAAGAGATATTTTTGGTTTCCGAAGATGAGAAGAAGGGTAAAGAAATATATTGCAGCTTGCATTGAGTGTGCTTATCATAAGAGACCGGGAGGTAAAAAAGAGGGGCAGTTGCACAGTTTAGAGCGTGTAGCCATCCCATTTCACACAGTTCACGTGGACCACTTAGGGCCATTCCCAAGGAGTAAAAGGGGCAACGAGTATGTTCTCGTGTATCAAGACAACTTTACAAAGTTCATCCTACTAAAGGCAGTGAAAACCACAAAAACCAAACCAGTGTGCGAAGCTATCAGTGAGATTACGAGCTTATTTGGGTGTCCTGAGCGTTTAATTACAGATCGAGGTACGGCATTTACAGCGAAGGAATTTGAAGAATTATGCGAAAGAAACCAGATAAAGCATATAAAGAATGCGACTGCTACCCCTCGAGCAAATGGACAAGTAGAGCGATCAAACGCATCCATTACAAACGCCATATCCACTATGTATGCACAAGAGGATGGAGGCGACTGGGACACGAATTTGAGAAACATCCAATTCGCCATGAATTCTATGTCAAATAAAACTACTGAGAAGAGCGCTTATGAGCTATTGTTTGCTTATAACCCAAGGAATTCATTGCAAAACCGTGTTATATTGGCGTTGCAAGAAAGCGAACTCGATGAGACTAGAGAGACCTTAGGCGAAGCAAGGGAAAAAGCGTTAGTAAAGATATCAGAGACGCAGAAAAAACAGAAGGAGCGTTACGATCAAAGACATAAGGTGCCGAGAGTGTACCAAAAGGGAGATTTAGTCATCGTAGAACGAGAAGCGCAAGCGACAGGGTGTTCGCGAAAATTAGCTCCGAAATTTAAGGGTCCGTATCTTGTCTCAGAAGTGCTAGCGCGAGATAGGTATTCTCTCATGGATATACCAGGGGCAAAGAGGACTCAGCGAGCGTTCAATTCCGTGTTTAGTGCAGACCGAATGAAACCCTGGTGTAAGCCCCCCCAAGGCGAAGTAGGAGATGACGACCAGGCCGACGAGAGCCAGGACGAGGGAGATGACGACCAGGCCGCGGACAGCAGAGGGAAAGAAGACGAGAAGCGGATGGAGAACGGCGCGAGCGCCAGAGGAGCAGTTCAACCGGAGGCAGACCGGACCGGGACCGAGGACGGCCCCGATGTCAGGAAAGGCCGACTGTTACGCAAGCGAGGACGACCGCCACGAGAAGTGCTACCAGAAGCGGGACGGAGAAGGAGAGTACTAAGAGATCACGTGACGCGAGAGAGAAGAGTGTGTGACGGGACTCGTAGTAGTGTGGGCCGTGTGTTGGCTCGTGGAAGAGCTTCTGCTGGAGAGCAGAATGCTGGTGTAATTCGGGTTTAAATAAAGTTGGAGTCCCTTGGACGTGTTGTGTTATTTCGGGTGTGCCTCCCCGAGGAGGAAGTTGGAGAGTGGTCTAGTGTTTTCTGACACTATGTACACACAATCCACTTGAGATGCTTGTAAAAATCGCATTTCAATTCACCAAAAATGCTCTTTGGCGATCCTTCAACGACCGATATCAGCCTCTGTTCCTCGCAGCCAAAGAAAGCACCTTTCGATTTCCACGCAGCGCTTGGACCTTTCCTTCTTCTCCACAGTTAAAAAAACCGTCCTCTTACCAACATCGGCTCTTTCTGTGCCTTGCTGCATCTGACTTCACGAGTTTCTATTCCCTTCCCAGAAAACGTTCACCCACCTCCTAGTAGCTGATAGGCACCTCTCAAGAGGACGGTTTTTTTAACTGTGGAGAAGAAAGAAAAGTCCAAGCGCTGTGTGGAAATCGAAAGGTGCTTTCTTTGGCTGCGAGGAACAAAGGCTGATATCGGTCGTTGAAGGATCGCCGAAGAGCATTCTTGGTGAATTGAAATGCGATTTTTAGAAGCATCTCAAGTAGATTGTGTGTACATAGCATATAGGAGACATATTTCTTTCATAACTCAAGCAGGCGAACACCTTTCTCACAAGGCAGAGAAAACGTAATTTTGTGGGAATATGAGAATTTCATCGCAAACTTTCACGTTGATTATAAAATGTTAGAACAATAGTAAAATTACAGGTCGTGTAGTACTGAAGAGGCCAAAGCTTCATCTATCAAAGTACGAATAGATTATTCAGATGGACGAATATACCTTGCCTATTTAGACAAAAGTTTGTGGTTGCGCTCCAAATTTTCAGCGCAGAAACGAAAAGTTCACCGCAAAATTTCACGTTGATTATAAAATGTTAGAACAATAGTAAAATTACAGGTCGTGTAGTACTGAAGAGGCCAAAGCTTCATCTATCAAAGTACGAATAGATTATTCAGATGGACGAATATACCTTGCCTATTTAGACAAAAGTTTGTGGTTGCGCTCCAAATTTTCAGCGCAGAAACGAAAAGTTCACCGCAAAATTTCACGTTGATTATAAAATGTTAGAAAAATAGTAAAATTACAGGTCGTCTATTACTGAATAGGCCAAAGCTTCCTCTATCACAGTACGTATATCTTATTCAGATGGACGAATATGCCTTGCGTAATTAGACAAAAGAATGTGTTGGTGCACCGAATTTTCGGGGCAAAAAGGAAAATTTCAACGCAAACTTTCACCTAGATTATAAAATACAGTAACAATAGTAAAATTACAGGACGTACATTACTGAAGAGGCCGAAGCTTCCTCTATCAATATACATATATCTTATTCAGACTGACGAATCTCCCTTGCGTAATTAGCGATTTTTCGGGGCAAAAATGAAAATTTCATTGCAAACTTTCACGTAGGTTATAAAAACTATATTAAAATTATAAGATATGCATTACTAGAAAGGTCAAAGCTTCCTCTTTCAAAATATATAAAGGTTGTTAAGATTTACGAATATCCCTTGCGTCAATAGGCAATAAAAAGTGGTGGCGCACCGATTTTTCAGGACAAAAATGAAAATTTCATTGCAAATGCATGTAGCAATGTTTGTGTGTGACGTATGATTTTTTTAAAGTGATACTGTTTAAAAATTTCATCTTTTATGTAACTACATAAAAAAATTTCATCAAAAAATATTGAAAACATCAAAAGTTATGATTTTTTAAAATTTTTCCCAACTTTTTCGTGGTTTTTCAAAAAACTCCTTCGTCTGCTGAGAAGGGAATTCGTAAAAACTCCTCCGTCGTAGAGGGGTTAACAAAAATTGGATTTTATAAAAACAGGCTCATACGATTTTCATTTTCTAAAGATAACTAAACGACGCATTAGTATATGAGAAAGTCTGTACAATGTATGTTGTACCGATTTTTTATTTTAGGTACGTTATAGTAACGCGTATTTGATGATTTTCATTTATTAACACCATAAAACGTTTTAAAATTTATATGCGCAGTAATGTTTTGCCAGAAATCATTCATTTAATCTTATTGGAAATTAATTTTTATTTGTAGTGCGTTTAAGTAACGGGATATTTTTCAGGAACGCTAACTCATGGCGATCGGGATGATTTACGTATTTCACTACTCTCCTGTAAAGACTGTGCTTCACGTAAGATAACGGAAAAGTTAATGTTTATAAATGTTATGTTCTACTAAAATCCTCAAAAAATTTCATACAAATCCAATAAAAATGAAAAAGATACGAATTTTTGTCCGAATGGACGGATGGATGTGTTCCGTTCCGATTTTATGGGCGGACATCCGATCCGTCCACGCTCGTTAAATCGATCGATCTTTCACGAACGATTTATCTTTCTACAATATCTCTCAGTGTGTATTGTTCAACCGATAAGCTGCACCATTTCATCTGCCAGATTTTATCTATCGATCAAAACATCAATTTTTCCTGCAACACTAACCAACAGTTTTATCTGACGATTTCTATAATTCTGCAGATAAATCGTTTTAATCGGCCGATAAATCTGCTAGTGTATATCCAGCTATTGAAATGAAGGAAAAGTCGGTAAAAAGGACAATAAAAAAGTGAGGAGTTTGGAGAAGAAAATTGAAGTTTTAGATAGGCTTGCGCATAATGAATTTGCTTCATCAGTTGGTAAATTACTTGGTGTGAACAAGTCCACAATAAGATCGATTAAGAAAAGTGAAGAAGTGATCAAGAAAGTCCCGCTGAGTTCAGTCAACGCCACCTAGATAGAAGGTCTGACGACGAAAATGTGACGTCATAACCCGCAGGCTTACGGCAACGCATACGCGCATCGCAGCCGTAGTCTTTGTACCGTTTGAATCAGTTTCTTGCTTCTTATATTGGTTTACTAATTCTGTTTTTTGCTAAATTATATCAGCATCACGCTATTTGCCATTTATATGTACGTAGTACCAGTAAATTTTGGTAACAATTAGAAGAACGTTGAATATATAAAGAAACATTTGAACCATGAAAAATTCATTTAAAATTGTTATATTACTTAACTACAACAAGACATTAATTAATCGTTGAAAAATTTACAGCATATTTCATTGAGGGATGATAATAAATCCACGAAATTTTTCAAAGAAATTTTATTACAATAGGAAATACAATGGGAAAATCAATACATACAATCTTCAACAACATTTATCACAATCATTTCGTAAAAGTCAACAACTTTCTTTTTGACAGATTGCTATATTTGTCACGTTTCATGTTGCAATAATTTTTCAATAGAATATTGCATGCAACAAATACTATTTTTTTCATTCTCTCAACAAATGAATGATTTTCCTCACAAATAATTTCATTTAAATGGTCATCCCCATTCAAAAGATTTATTACATGATTATGAAGAACTAGCCTATGATTAGGAACATCTAGAAATTTTTCCTCATCTACACCCCCTACTATTTTATTTAAGACCACATATGTATACACCACAGCATTTACTGTAGCTTCCCTTAGAAACAATAATTTTCCTTGGCTTATACAGCTAATTAATTCATGGTCTTCATTAGTTTCCAAGATGTTTTCTTGTACATACCAATCCCTACAAGATGGACAATTTCTCTTCTTGAGCAACATGCGAGCACAATAGCCACCAATATATGTTAATACTGGTAAATATTCTTTAACACTTTCTAATTCTACATATTCAACATTAATATCTAATTTAAGTTCTGTTTCTTGTGTCTCTCCTACCTCAACTTCTATATCAACTTCACTTTCTTTGAAATCACTTATAGAAACAACTCGATATTTCCTAGAATTTACACACAAAGGTAAAACATTCTGCAGTCTTAACTTAGTCTCACTCTCATAAATCTGCCTAATTGATATATGATAGTTTGATCCAGATAACTGCCTATATTGGCCAAACCTTGCTTCCAAGTCATCAGTTTGTAATTTACCAGGCAGCACATAGTTCATTTTAAGTTCCTTCACACAATAATCATTAACTTCCATTAAAGCATGAGTAATGTGTTTGAAAGCAAGAAGGGTCTCTTTGGATAGCTTGCCAATTCTAACATCCACATCACTCCACACCTCTAACCAATCATAAACTTTTCCCAAATATTTGTATCCTTCTGATTCCATAGTCATTGGCATCTGAAAATAATTGTTTAATCTTACACCTTTGAAAGGGGTACCTACATTTACTTCTTTCCACCAGTCACTTACAATTCTAATAAATTCTGCAGTTTCTTCACAGAATTTAAAACCTCTTCACTCACCCAGCAGTTTCAGAGCCTGTACAATAGTTTCATTGAACATTTGTAAAACAAGTTTAACATTTTGCTTTTCAATGTTAGAGGGATACAGAGCCTTCATAGTTAAGGAGTACCCATACTTGATTAAATTTCCACATTCAAAGGAATAAAGTTCTTTAATAGTATCGAATGAAGCAGTACCAACATTTTCAGGATGTTCAAATCTTGGGTAAACAAGAATCTGTCCACTTTTGGTGCTTAACCAGTTATTTCTTATGCATTTAATTATATGCACAGCATCAAATAAAAAGAACAGAGGTCTAGAGCTATCGCTTGGGTGGGGATACAATATATTTAATTTATTCTGGACAGAAAATTTAGAAACTGCTTCTCTATTAATTGCATTATTGTCAGAAACTACACAAACAACTCTGTATCCTATTGTCTCTAATTCAAGAACTATTTTTTTCAATATCTGAAAAACATCCTCAGCACTTAACATATTAACAGGTAGAATATGAATCACCTCTTTAAAACTTGACAACAAACTGGAAAGCATAAACACATATGCAGTTGTTGCCACAGAAATCGAATTAGGACAAAATCCTACTATATTACCATGTTTGTAATCCACAAATGGCTTCAAATGAATTTCGTCCATCATTAAAGTGACAAACTTTTCAGATTCACTTAAACTGCAAATCATACGTCTCGCATAAGAAAGGAAATGGTTTATTTCCTTCTGGGGACTAAAATTAACTAGAGCACAGTTGACGAATGGTTGATGGATGAGGAAGAAGAAAGAGACTGGAACTTCTCACAAATTTGTATGCATGTGGTGAAATTGTATAAAACAAACATGAAAAAATCAAAAAATGACAAGAATATCTATAATTACTTAGATGGCAAGGCAGGAGTCTTAATTGTTCGACCAGGAACTTTATTTTGCTTGAATTCTGGGTTGATTCAAGAATTTTTAAGGTATCAACTAAAAGTTCAATTTTCATTTTATCAAAATTACTGTCTGGATGGCCTTCTTGATCAACCAAAACTTCAACCTGATTCACCAAATCAATGATCACACTGATACTGTCAACTTGAATGGGAAAACTGTATTTTCCAACCCTTTTTAAAGGTGACGATTTCACGTATACATTCAAAAATACATTAATATCAATCACTATTGATGCACTTATGATAGGGACTGGATCCACAAGAAAGTCACAAAATATCTTCCTTTTGGAAGTGTTTTATGCATACCTGTTAGTAATAGATATTGAATAAAAGGGGAAAGGATGATGACAATATTCGAAATCTTTAGCACAATGAGTTGGTTAAACTCACAATGAGTCCACAAATCAAACAATTCCAATTTATGATATTATGTACTTACTCTGGAACTTGCTGTTGGAGTAAACTTCGCTCTGGAAATACTCCTCACCCATTTTCTTCGCAAATCGGCCTCTTTCGGAAAACGGACACATTCTCGTTACCGGCATAATTACCTTTGCAACCAACTACTGAGCACTTGAAAACCATTCCGAAGAAATAGTTTATAAATAACCTAACCGTCAAGAATAAAAATTCACTAGAGAACACTAAAATAGCGTCAAAAGTCCACTCCTCGTTATTCACAAAACAAATCACCTCGTAGTCGAACTCGCTCTGATTCGTAAATGGCGGCCTGCTCACCGTGACGTCACGACTTAGAACAGAGTTCGCCGTCAGGCCTTCTATCTAGGTGGCGTTGGTTCAGTTGTCATTCATGAGGAAGCCAAGCTACTGCACAATCATTGTCTCAAATTGTTTCGCGGTCTGCTAACGGGAAATCGCCAACGTCATCGAAGCATATGTAGATCGGTTTCTTGCTCTTTAATAAAATGTGGCGTTTATTCAGAACGCCACAGTACGTATTGTATTATTATATTTGTTCTTCTCCTTCACAATTGAACACACACAAGTCCAATGAGCGTCCGATTGAAGCTAAAGATTCACCTTTTTCGGCACGCCTAATTATTTCCCTCTTTGTCCCAATCGTGTTCACTTTATGAGCCCTACGTTTCTTTCCACTTGTATTAGCACTTTCAGTTTTCCGTTTATCACTCATGTTTATAAAATAATACTTGTAAAATGCACAAACAAAGAAACACTGCTGCACATACAAAGACGGTAACGTTGCCGAGACTGAATAATAATAATAATTTATTGATTATTAACCGATTTTACAGTGGTATTAATCTTGTCAAATTTCAGCACAATATTAAAAAACATTACACACAAATCTTACATTACATACAATACGTATATTATTACGTAGCATACTTTAATTTATTAAAAGTATTGGGTGGGCTGACAGCGCCATTATGCGATAGCTCGAAATGTTTGATCGTCAGCTGACGAACGAAAGTCCGAAATCGGCGTAGGAAAGGCGGTTTTGGGGCGAGAATTTACAAGATACGAAAGAGCGAATTGCACGAAAGTCGAGGACTGCCTGTATACCAAAATTTCTTGAGTTTTTCGCAAATTACCAAAACAATCGTGTTTCGAACATAACTTTGCGAATAAAAATCGCTTTCTCGCATTTGCAAAAACTTAATTCCCTTATTCGTTGTGCCTGATAAGAGTATGGATGCGATACCAGAAGTATGTATTTTCTCCTTTTAATTTATGCGTGAATCAATTTGGGATATTTTTCATGATGATAAAAACTGACAAATTGTTTTCTTTTTAGTTTTGTGGGTGGTGGCACCAGCGGAGGTCCAGGAACTTCCTCTGCCGGTCAATTTGCAATTGAAGAAGTAACTGGTGTAATCCGTCTGCATGGCCGTGCTACTTCCCTTGATCGAGACAAGTATGAGTTAAATGTTACTGCAACTGATGATGGTTCTTGCTGCCCTGGGGGAGATGCAACCCTACATACTTCAACTGCTGTTGTTGTTGTCTTTATCACTGATGTTAATGACAACAAGCCAGTTTTTAAGGAATGTGGAACATATTACCCCAAAGTAGAGGAAGGTGCACCCAATGGTAGTCCTGTAATTAAGGTATGTAAAACATTAAGTGAAGAAACTACTGCTGATACTGAAATATGGAAATGACTAAATGCAGTGCTTTTTTTGTAAAAAAATATAGGTGCCGGCACTCCCACCCCCTTCCACCTCTTCCTGCACCCTCTCCGCCTTCTCTATTGAATTTGTGATGAACTTTTAATAACCAAGTTAATAAAAGTCAAAATGTTTAACATTTATAGAAGTCATTTATTATTTTAAGTTTTACAGAATTAAAAAAATGAAAATGTACCGAAATTAGACGCGGGTCAACATTGGTCTAAAAAAAGGTGCCGTTATGCCATACCGGTGTGTACCATCACGAAAAAGGCACTGACTAAATATATAAAAATGATGCACTTTCTATATTGTTATGTGTTATAGATCTTAATGGTGTATTTGAACTTGAATCTCATTTTTTATGAAACAGTTATTTTAGGTATTTTATTGTATAATCTGAATATGGAGTTTAATTTTTTTGCATTTAATGAATATGAAATTCTTCTCCAAGCAAAAGTTTTTTAATTAGAGGAAATCATTTTTGACATTAACGTGCTTCATTGTAAATTATTTAATGGTGTTTTTGTATACTCTGCATACATTTAACATTCTTTCCAATGCACTAATGCTGCTGAAAGTCCAACCTAAATCTACCAATAAAACCAAATTTATTTTATAAGATGTAGTTCGTTTAATAAACTTGTACTCTTCATTCCCCAAATTTTATATTTTAAATAATGCAATATATCAGTTTTAGGTTAACTCAATTTAAATGTTATCCTTGTTTAAATTACAGAAATTGTAATAAAAAAATATTCAATGAATTTTCATAGCATTTCTTGTAGAGTAATATTTTAGCAGTTTATATATTTTAAATCTCTCCAGTATATAAAGCTGGTATAAATGCTGGAAAAATTTCTAGTTTCTCAATCTTTCACTTCTCTATCTGCAATCAGAATAACAATTTGTATTAATATGGTTTCCTCTCGTAAAAATAGCATGTTTTACTATCTATCCTCATTCCTTAGATATTTTTGAAATATATATGCCAGGTAAACTGCATACCATACAATGCCCTAAAGTATTTTTTTAAAGTGCAACATACCACTAAGAATGATAAATCTCCTATAGTATATTTTGAAGCGTGTTTGTTGGTTTCTTCATGCAACTCCTAAATGTTAAAAGCTAGAATAACCAAATTTGGTATGATTCTTCCTTACATCCTAACTTAGTGAACGGTCAAGGTTTGGTCAACCGGGATTAATCATTGCTGCCAATATATGGGATTAATATTTTTCCATAAGATAACATGTATGAATCGATTTCTTGACTTGCAAGGTATTCTTCCTTCAAGCATCAAAATACGTAAATATGGACAGATTTTTTTCCCTTTTGCTTTATTCGATGAATAAAACTCTATACTATCTTATTCCTGCGAAATTTACATGTTACATGGTCGAAGTTTTCAGAATACACTATTTGTTTAAAAATTTTGTGGATTTTTCGTACTCTTTCCGTAACCAAGGTGGCCATAATTGTTACCTCCGATTCAGTTAGCTTCAATGAAGCTTACAAATAGACGAAAGTTTAGCGATATTCGCTTCGCACCTTTGTTTAAGCAACGAAACGATTGATGTTTATGGATAGCAATGTAAATAGATACTGATTATTATTCAGAAAGCGTTTATAACGATTGATGAAAGTAATTGAACTTTCTTTCGTCTATTGAATACTGGAATCTTCTATTCTTTGTAAGTAAAATCATTATATTCTACATTATAATGTTTATTAACGTAAATAGGCTCACGTATCTGGTGTACATTTACCAGTCAGTGTTCAATGAGGACAGCTGTACATTGCTTTTTCACGGGTTTCTTGCTTACAAGACATAAATGTAAACATTTCAGAGGCATAATTACACAAGAAAGTGATCTGATAGGAAATATAATTATCGTTACATTTGAATGCAATATGTTTGGAAATGGATTGTTACAAGCAAATGTGATTGTTAAGAAAAGCTAATTGTAAGTTAAAAAGTATCTACTATATAGGTATTTTAAAGAGTTTGTATGTTGTGCTGTAGTAGCTTCACTAAATCCGTTGAAATTCAATGGGAAATTCTGCTAGTATTTTTATAAATAAAACTGTTGAACAATTCCTGATTTTAAACATTTTTGTTGTTTTTCTATTATTTACTTTTTTTACATAATGATAATTTAATAATGACTAAAATAATTCTATTCTTAAGTCACCTCATAATTTCCTTACCCACCCTGTATCATCCTCCTATTTGTAGTAAAATTAAATTAATAAGAGGGATATGCACTAGAGACCCTTTTGAATTTGTTTACATATATGCTCCCTAGGGTACAGTTCATTTCATTGAAGTTACAGTTAAAGTATTTTCTATATTTATGCTGTATATATTCTTATTAAATAATTCACTACCTTTATACTGTTATGTATTTGGTATTCAATACCTTGGCCATTGTTATGTGCAAGGAGTTTATTTTATTTTTAATATTTATGGTGAGTTATGTAAATGTAGCTGTCAGGATTCAACTGAAAAGGAACAGTCAAATTAAATGCAATGAAAGATGTTCTATTGTTATCAAGATTCGTGAAACTTTTAAGCATGGATTGTATTTTTTATCTAACTAATGTTTTTACACACATTCTATCAAGGTACATGCCACTGATGAAGATAAGGGAGTCAATGGACAAGTTAAATATTCCATTGTACAACAGCCAAATCAGAAAGGAACTAAGTTTACTGTTGATGAAGAAACTGGAGAAGTTTCAACCAATAAGGTCAGCATAATTATATTTCTCGTTGTTTTAGTCTAGAATCTTTCTTAACAGCAAAGTTTACATTATTAACCTTTAATTTCAAAAATTATATTCAACAGCAGTAATGTTCAAGCAATAGTTGATCAATACAAGTTGCCAATGCAACTAGTTTCTATATTTTATTTTTCTTTCTTATAAGAATAATCCATAAACAACCATCATGGCCCATTACAATGCATTAAATAACACTCGCTATTTTGAAACAGTATATGACTATCATACATAAAAATCCGCTCGATAACTATACAAAAATAATTGTGAATTTTTTTATTTGATAATTTCAGTTATATCCAATTTATTTTTATAATAATAATTGAAATTCTTCTTTGTTGGACGCTCTTCATAGAGTTGATGAACATTTCACTGATGCTGTTATGATATAGTACTAATTGACTGTCTTGTTCTTTTATTTTATTCTTATATCTGTCTAAAAACTAATCTTTGATGGATTAAAACCTCATTTTGTTAACTTCCTTTGTAGGTGTTTGATCGTGAAGGAGATGATGGAAAATTTGTTTCTGTAACAGTAAAAGCAACAGATCAGGGAGAACCATCTCTTGAGGGTGTATGTTCGTTCACTGTTGAAATCACAGATGTTAACGATAATCCTCCTCTATTTGACAGACAGGTAATTAAATTTATTGTATTTATGTTATGTTGTTTTCAAGTAAATCATCTCATTGAGTATGCAATGTAAAAGTATCATACCTGTTACAATATATCAATATTGTACTGGAAACTAAGAATTGAACTACATTGCCTTCTGTTTGATATAGTAGTGTATTAAAACTTCAGTCTGAGGTGTTTATTTGGTGTGTGATTAGTGTCTGAAGACAACTCCAGCTAGTATGACCAAAGCAGGAAGGCATTTACTTATCTTTAAAATACTCATGATTAATTGCACTTATTTAAAAAAATTGGTTAGAGCTTTATTTTTTGTTATTATACATTTACCATCTTCAAGAAACATTTTTCCTTACCCATCTATTAGAATATACCATAATATATATATTACTAGTTTCCAGTTCAAGGCACGTTTATATTTATTGTATATTTTTTCATTATATGTTAAGGAGCAAATATCAATGACATCTTTGAAAAATTGTGCTATATGATCAGCTCCCTCTCTAAACACTATAATAAAAAATTAAAATAATGGAAACTAAAGATTTTGTTACTATATTTAAGCAATTTTGATACTTTTCTTGTCAACAAATGCATAATTTTTCATTGTTGAAATTATTTTATGAAATATGTAGTACTCATTCTCAAATATTATTATTTAACTTGATATTAATCTGAGGTATGCTTATGCTAGGTTTTATATATTTTCAATTTCATTTTACAGAAATATGTAGAGAATGTGAAGCAAGATGCTAGTATAGGGACAAACATTCTCCGTGTGTCAGCTTCAGATGAGGATGCTGATAACAATGGTGCAATTGTGTATAGCTTAAGTGCTCCATACAATCCTTCTGACTTAGACTACTTTGAAATCCAGCCTGAATCTGGATGGATAGTTCTCAAGAAGCCTCTAGACGTAAGTACTAAAATTTCTATTTGCTCTGCTTATATTTTCATTTCTGATGTGAATTGGTGTGAATATGATTATCATATTTGCATTCATGAGCTATGGTTTTTGAAACAGTGATTTAAAATGTACATGGGGATTATAATATGATATACTTGTTCAGTTGCCAGTTACTCTGCACATAAATGTTTAATGTCTTTTATCAAGGATTTTATATTTTAGAAGTTGCTAGCTTTTAGTTTTTATTTTTACATATTCATTGACGCTAAATCACCCTTCAAAAGTGGAAGTAGTCAGACAAACCTTGGTAATTGCTTCAGTCACTTTTTGATAAGGTTATTACCTAGAAAGGGATCACTGACCTTGCCTATTTAAGATACTTTTTTCTTTCCATGCTTCCTCTTTAATTAATCCAATAAAATGATAGATATGCCTCTCATTTATTTTGGAAGAGCTGGCAGTACTAGATTATAAATGTTTCCAAAACCTATTTTAACATAATCTATCATTTTGAGCCTTTAACTATTTTAAATCCATTTATTAAGTAAGTACAGTATTAACTGTATGTCAAAAGCAGTTGTGATAACTGCATTTGACCTTGTGCTTTGAACATTAATTAAATATTTTTGTAAGAACAAGCTTTAATTGATTTTTGATGAGTAAATTACAATTTTTTTAAAAGTAAGAGTATTTTTGACAAACTCTTTCGTTTTAAAGAAGATCGTTACTTTGGGAAGTGGGATTTGCAAGGGGGAATCTGATTTGCATGCTTTGTTTGTATTGGTACAATCCAGCTCTTCCTCATAAATTGCACACCATTTATGAACCTAAAAAAGTCTTTGAAAATTACGTTCCTCCTTGTAATATACTCCTCTCTATCATGTAAGCCTGTTCTATATTCCCTTTAACCTCTGGTAATAAGTTGACTTTCTTGCATTGGCTTTTCAACTATTTAAGTTCAACTGCATTGGTAGTGGTATCTTATGACTTAATGCAGTGATTGATTCTGGGGGTATGTTCTGGTAATTTTTTTAATTTTCTGGTTGTGTGTGCCTGTGTGTATGAGTGTGTAAGTTGTGTGTTTTTTCGATGTACACACAAAAGTTTTTAGTTTTATGCTTATGCCTACATATACCTATTCTGTGGGAATTTATTAAATCTTTTTCCATTTTTACATGTTAATCATTCCATAACTTTTACAGAAGAATAATCATTACCATATCTATGGCTCTGTATTTTTTGGAGCTTGACAGATATTCATATTTAAATAGAAATAAAATTATTCTTTTAAACTTTTATGTGTACTCAGAATGCATTTATGGTATACTATATTAACATTTGAAGTGAATATGAGTATGTTTGTTGGTTGGGAGAGAAAGCAGGTATTCCTGAAAGGATATGTATATATTGGACCGTATGTACCATCTTGGTTTTATAGTCATGTGTACATAATTATTGAATACATACAGACTAAAGAATATCTTGTGCTTTTTGCATTTATATTGATTATGTTAAATCACACGTTTATTTATTTTGCTAAAGGTGTATTTTTCCATTTTCACAGTCAGTTATCTTGAATATTATTTGTTTCTACGGCACTTACCTTAAGTATTTTTGCCCAGTACATATACTTCACTGTTGACTTCTTCTTAGTTATTTTGAAAAAATAATAATTTATATCCTCTATTATTGTATATAACATTACATGTATATACTGCGACATCCAATCAAGTCCATTTTGTCATTAACACAAAACCCACTTTGTCTTTTGGCGGTTTTGAGTGTACTCTGAAGTATATGTTTTTTAGTGATGGAGCATTTTGCTTGTGAGAAGAGGAGGTTTTAAAACCAAATGCTTTTTTTTCTCATCGAATTTTTACAGTCCTTGGTGAGCAACGGTGGTGGCGTGGGGCTTGGGGGCCCATGTTGTTTTTGGCCCCTCCCTGGCTGCTAAGGTTTTGATGCTAACCTCCTCCCTTTTTTTCCAACTTTTTTTGGGGCTGAAAATGACTTTTGCAGGCCCTTTATTATAAAGGGTCCTGCTAGGCCCCGCCTTGGCTAACACTTTTTTGAAGGCTGTTTTTTGACTGGTTGAAACTGTTTTTTTCCCAAATAACCAATGTTCCCCCCAATTCCTCAAATCACCCCAACCCTTCACCATCCATAAGAAATTTCTAATTAACATTTTAAATCAGTAATAGCTAAGGGTCTGGAGAGTATGTATAAAAAAAGAACTTTTTCTTTTTCCATGTCTTGCCACTTCCTATCCAACCATTGGCCCACCTTTTATTGATTACTATTTTATAGCGAGGTAATTTGTCCTGATATATGTGATTCCCTCCATTATGAGCCAGTGGAGTGATTTTTGTATTGCCTTTTGTCAATTTATGCTCTAATGTAAAGCAAGGGGAGAGACTTTTGATTATCCTAATTGTCATATAGCTATTCATTGGCTAAGAGAATTTTTTTGAATCGATCTTGAAAGGAAAACATAAAAAGTTTTTTTAAAACTGTTCTATCTATTTGTGGAAATTGACAGGAAATACTTTTACAGTTTCTGTAGTTTTAAAAACACTTCTGCCGTTTATATGTCCATTAGTCCAATTCCCTTACTTCTTACCTTTGTCCTAATATGTGGAAACAGCAATTTTGATGAACTAATTTCTAGCTTCTGGAGCAGTGTGTGATCATTTGAGAGAAGCTTTATGTGCAAGATTTTAAATTATTCTACAGGGTGGCTTTCAGTGACATTAGGGAGAGTGCTGAAGGGAAGGCAAGATATTTTTTTGTGAGTGCACAACAACAGTGTTTTTTTTTGTGTGCCATCAGATATAGACAGCATATTCGCAAATAAACCTTCCATATTTTTATAGGAAGGTTTGAAAATGTAAATATATGCATGTAAATAAAATCACAGTAGTAAAAGCTACACAAATGTGAAGAAAAAATACTTTAGAGAGCCTTTGCCATGGCTTTTGAATACTGCAAGTATTTATTTAAATGGCTCTCATTTCAAATATTTTTGAAACTGAGAAATGGGCCATAATAACATGAGGCACGGTGATTTTTTTAAGCCTCCGTATGTCCCATTCACCCCTCTTTTTGGTGGCAATAGGAAACGGGAAGAAGGAAAGCTTGATTACCAAGAGACCCTTATATTTGACTCTTCATACCGTTAGTTTTTCGTCCTGTAAAAAAGAAATATTGGTGCCCTTTACCTTGAAAATCCTACACTCCCAAAAAATCCTTTCAATACCCTCATTCAGTGACACAATTTTTGTTCTTGTAGTAGTCATTTCTTTTCTCCACGTTTTTCCAAGTCAACTTGCCTTGGAGATTGACTCCTTTCTAAATATCCTTCCCCTAACACCTCCTTCTGCTCAACATTCACTTAATATTTTCAAACCCACCTTATCCATTTAATTGATGTTATCCTTATTTACCTTATTTTATGTGAATTGCATCATGTTACTAATTTTGATAGCATGGAATATTGCATGCATATAATTTATCTTCTTGTTTACTTTTATTTGATTGCACTCTTTCTGTTCTTCGGAATTGAACCACAACAAAGGGATGTATTCCAGTAAGTAGGTGACTGTATTTTCTAATATTGATCAATATTGAATATGATTAACTGTGAATCAATATTGAGCAGTAGTGTGATAGTTTTAGTCATAGTTCATATAATGTGGCACATGGATACTCAATTGCATTTGATATTAAAGAAAAACTCACAATTTAACAGAAATGATTCAAAGTACCCAAATAGATTAGCTGACTAATGGAAATTCAATGATTGTGAAATAAAATATTTAATGCAAAAGCTTTTTAATTTTATATCTCTCCAAACACACCCCAAGAAAGAGATAATGCTGTAAGTTTTTTGTGTGAAGGGTGTGTTACTTTGACTTTGACTTACCCTATGTGTTTATTTCTGTGTTATTTTTCATGTGATTTTTTTCTGTTGTTGCTTTAGATAAGAAGAACTAGTATTGAATTGTAGATATAATTCATGTGAGAAATGAAAGAGGCCTTAGAGAGAGGAAGGGAAATAAAAAGGATTGGAATATCTGATGAACCATTTTGCCTGTAATGTACATATTACCATATTCTAATGCCCTCGTGAATATGTATGGAAGAACTTGAAAAAATGGGATCCACTGACTATTGATGCAATCATATTGTGTGAATGGGAAAAATTATTTTGCCTTTTACTACTGCTCATCTTCAAAAATATTTGGATACCTATTTAAATTAAATAAAAATTAACTTTAATGCTCAAATATAAACAGTACAACTTCCAATCCTCTAGAAATTAGTGTGGTTGCACATATTCACTCAAATTATAGACACATTGTTTAGGTGTGCACTAGTTTGCTTGATAACTATTAGTCTTAAACTTGTAATCAGGTTCAGTCATTATTACATGAGGTAAAGAGCATGATGCAGTAACTATCACCAAATATGTCTTATATAACTGACATCAGAGCAGTTCTCAATAAAATTGTTTCAAAGTTGGTGTGTCTGTTACTCAACATATTAAGCTAAATTTCATGCCCATTATTAAACTTGGGAAGGAATAATATTTACTACTGCAGTAGCTTATTTCACTTGCTTTTCGAGGCATAATTTTGCACCAAATCAGGTGTTGGAAGGTGTAATTGGGAAATGATCTTAAATGACTGTTTTTAATAGACATATCTCTGCACTATTTTGCATATTTTTCCTGTATAAGCAGATACACAAATCTATCATCTGCTCAAATAGAATTGTATATTTTCCTTGCATTCCCCATCTCTCTCTTTGGCTTGTATCATTCCATAAAGGCTTTGAAATGCTTATTATCAGCCCGAGGCCTCTCAATTAGCATGGCAGAATATAATATTCATTGACAAACCTTCAATGGAAAACATTGTCATTGTTTGATCATTATGTACAGTAGCTCAATCGATTGAAAGTTTTCCATTGCAAGAGGCCTGTTATCAGGAGCTGAAAGAATAGGATATTGATAGCTTGAAGATTATTTTTAAAAATTAAGTATGTTTGTTTGTTTTTATTATTTTGTGTTTATTTGTAAATATTTTTTGGGATTGCTTGAGTTAGATTTCATCTTTAGCTGGAGCTATATGTTTTCAAAGTAAGGCAGAATACACATGGACATTTGATAGCTTTTAAAGGACCATGAGTTTATAAAAGTTACTCTTGTATTTATAGTTTGAATCGTTTTCATATATCAACTTCAGGCATTCTTTTAAAACTATTGTTAGATTTTTATCTTTGGCTATTAAATTTTTGCCTGTCATATTTTGATTTAAGTAGAAAAAAATGAGTTTTTTTAATTTTTTGGTTTTTTTCTGAGTCAAATAGAACTCAGTCTCTCCTGCCTTATTTTGGAAGTGCTCTATGCCACCTCAGTTGCTTTTGTTTTTTGTACATAAGTGCCTAACCTGTAACCTCATCACTCTCACCTTTTCCAAACCCGGTGACAACCAAAGATATCTCATGTTGACGCATTTTTTTCCCATTTCCTTTACCCTTTTTTTGAACCCATCCCATCTACAACCCAAAACCCACCCAATTGGACCGTGCTCTGAATCCAAACACCCCTGTTGTCCCAATGACCATCCAACCATCGGGCGATGCCACCAAAACAAAATGCGCTACGCAAACTTGCCACAACTCCCTGCTTCGCCGCCGTGCGGCGTCTTCGCCATCCAACGATGATGGGGGGTCGAACTGTACCCTTCACAAACGCACGCCCAGCGTGAGCGCTACCGGCTGCGAGTACGTGCTTCCGACAAGGGGGAAGGGACGCCATCCTTCGCAGACGTGGATGTGGAACTGGACGTGGTAGACAGGAACAATAAGCCACCAGTGTGGGACACTTATGCTGGAGGGGAGCGGGGACCTGATGGCCCCATCGTTCGTGTCCCAGAGAACGTGACGGTCGGTACGGTTGTGACCTCCATAAAGGCAAGGTTTGTATGGCCTCAATAGGCCCTTTAGGCCTCATTAGGTGACTTACAATCCCCTATCATTCATCTCCTTGCTACACCTGGTAACAGTGTGTTAAATAAATGCTAAAAGACTCCAATTTCCTGTCTCTCTCTGCTGTCCACAAATATCCGAGTAAAGCAGTTTATGAGTGTAGGTATAACCCTCAAGTTGAAGGACAACGTTCATCAAAATTTTATTACCCTTATTTAAGATAAAAAAAAACCCCATGCTTTACCACTAATCCAGCAAATTCAACCCTTAAAGGAGCTCCAACAAGTATGCTAGAATAACAGCCAGTTCAAGTACTGACCTTTTGTTTTTTCCTTTATTATATGTATATGTGTATTGATAATTAGTCTTAAGTTCAGTCTAAGGTAATTATTATATGGATATAGGACTTTATCCCACCAAACTGAATTTTAAGCAGAAATACTGAATTATTGGTGTAAATATTCATCTAGACAAAAAGGTTTGATTCCTGCACACATGTGAACCATGCACGGTTATGTGTTTGCATTTGTTTGCATATTGTTGAGTGAGACCCATTTTTGCTGCTGTGTTCCTGCTAGGAGACCCCAATCCCCTGCATTCCTTTGCTTCAGGAAAATCAGAAGCAGAACTCAACTATGTAAAAAATCCCTTATCTCCATCACTAATTGATTTTTATTCATTTTCAGCTTAATTTTAGTTGTACTAACAGTTACTAACAGTGGCATTTTCTTTTATATCACTGGATGGAACATAAGCGTGCACACCAACATGGATCAGATTGTTCAGCAATGTCCCAATTTTACATCAGTGGCATATTAGCATTTGATTTGTCAATGAAAATAGGTCTGGGAAAGATATTTTCAACATTAACATTTCAGTGTCATTCCTCGCAGATGTCTGAATTGACAAAGAAGAAGGATTTCTGTTAATGATAATGAAGTGTTATGTCCGTGTTATATAACTATTACCATAAAATATCGTTTGATAGCGTTTTGATACCTTGTCTAAGCCTTACACTGTAAGGTAGGAAAAGAACTCTTACCCGCTAATAGCATGTCTGTTAATCAAAAGCCTGCCACTAAGAAAACAAACTATTTTTATGTCTTGTTTTTTGCTTTTTGGACAAAAACAAATATCACGCAAAAAAACACATAACAAATATGATGGTGGACATCATCAACCACAACCACAACAACATGGCCGCTGACTGCACATTGGCGTCATCCACTTCGGCTCTAGCGGGAGACTTACAAGTTGGAGGCGATGGCACAGGATAAGGGCTACCCCCCTCTTTCGCGGACCGTCGAGGTTCAAATAGACGTGGTGGATCGGGCTAACAATCCACCTGTCTGGGATCATGTGGTTTACGGCCCCATCTACATTAAAGAAAACTTGCCGGTTGGGGCTAGAGTTGTGTCTGTTAAGGCCAGGTCTGTTTGCTGCAGCAGATATATATTATATATTTTTATTTTGGTCACTGTCTAATCTACCTCACTCCTTATTCCTCACCAGTCACAAACCTTGGCTAACCATCCTATATTGTCAATCAATTTCAATAATCAGCTGCTATCACATTCACTCTGGGAGCTTTGGTGTCTTAAGATGGTGGCTTGAGATGGATGGGAGCATTTTTTAAATTTTATGTTTTTATCCCAGTTTAGTTGAGCTTTCAGTTACATTACATTTCATAATGAATTTATGTAGTATCCTTCCTTTGAAAACACTTTAGATTGTACCATCATAGAATTTATTGTAATATATGTTTGTGTTTAAAAAATGTTCATTTTAATTTAATTGAACTAACATTAACAACTATTTTTAATTTTCAAATACTTTTATATTTTTGAAAGGAAATGCTCTCTTAAGCTGATATACTGTGAAACAAAGCATGTAATATGGTCAAAGAGTGTTTCGTATCTATTTTGATTTTTTTATATTTGTGACTAACTTTGACATTGTAAATAAATTTTTGGCATCCCAGAATTGCTTAATATGAAAATTTTATGCCAGTGTTTGCATTCCTTGCTTTGCAAATGTCTTTTACTTAGAAAAATTGTCTTTTTTGAAGCAAGTCAGTTTGTAGAATATACAAAGACATTAATTTTTAATGCTTTGTTCTACAGTTACTAAAAGTAATATGCAGGTGTTGGTTTTCCACTGTATAATTACCGGATGGGTCAATCAATACCTGGATTTCGCACGAACGAATCCCATGAAACCTCCTTCAAAACCTTCCTGTGATTTGATTGTTTTTCATTTTTGGTCTTGCACGGCATTATGGGAGATTTTCCCCATTATATTTTTAGTGTTTTGCACGAAGTGACAAACCTTATATACCCTCACTCATTGCTGCACATCAGAAAAATTCCTTATGAAGGAGTATCAAGAAAATATCAAAGTAATGGACATGTTTTTTCAATGAGAATTGTACAATCTTATGCAGTTTATACCCTGTAACTTAGTAAAGTGTATAATTTTTCACATTAGTCTTAATATGAATTTAAATCAAGTGGTGATATAATGTGTTTCCCTACCTTTCATGTCAGGAACTATTTTAACCCTGCTGCAATCCACATCAGGTTAGAGCAACCAAAATATTCAAATCCATATCATAGGAAAAGTAATGACTTTTGTTTTTAATGAAAAGTAGCTCAACATTTTGGTGTTGTTCAAAATTAATGTTTTAAAATATTATGCCACTGATATTTGAATTTAGTAGCTTATTTAGCTATCTGATATTGCATTTAATAGACTGGAATACATATTCATTTAAAGTCAATTATATTCTTATTTTGAGCTACATATGACATATGGCAAACATTGAAATAGATTGAATTGACTTGGAAATAACAACTGGTGTAATTGTTTCAAATATTATTAATGAACACAGATATGTATGCTTAAAATGGCCGAAGTAATTAGAATGAATTTTTGTAATGTAGGTGTTTCTCACTTATAGGTATGCATTCATTGCTCTTGTAATTATTATTAATTTAACTTGTAGGAGATTAATATTCAATATTTATAAAGGTATAAGTATTGCCAAGCAGAAAATTTTTAGAGAGGAATTTTGCAGATCTTCACATACATAAAATTTAGTGGATTATATAACAATAGTTTTTCCTCAGCCAGTCTCATTATCTAGCTTAAGATTGGTATCTGCACTTCAAATGGAAAGCAAAATCTCATTTCTCAATTTTTATGAAGCCATTTTCTTAAGTTATAAAGTGGATGAGGTAAATAAATTCTATTCTAATGATAAAGCTTTGCTTTACTCAAGATGGAGTTCCTTTTTTACAATCTGGTTGAATATTTAAGTGAATTATTTCTTCCGTAAAACCAAATTTATGATATTAACATATCCCCTTTTTTGTTGTCAGCTATGGGCATTAGTGATCTTGATTGCCCTTATAAGTGACCTGACTGCTGCTAAGTGAAATGTATTATCTTCACAAATTGATGGTACAAAATTTTGTTGACAGAAAATACCGCTGGTTTTAATGAGATAACTTGAGTGATGGGCTATATATTTATATATATTTTTATTTTCTGGATTACGTAGACTATTTGTCTCCCTTAAAACTCAAAAGCATGCACATTTTTGTGTGTAAGAAACAATTAGTTACTGCTTTTGATGGAATGAAAACTTTGGTGTGGGAATTCTAACTTTGATTTGGCATTCGAAAGAATTTTTTTTCCATGAGTGGAGAAAACTTAAAAAGAATCTTCACTTGGCAGTGCTAACTAATACAGCTTAAAATCCACACCAAGTTGAATTAGTTGACGTATTATTGCCATCAATGTTTTTGATTTTTGTGAATGAAAAGATATTTTTGATTTTTGTGACCTTTTTGTGGCATGCATTTTTGCTGAGTAGCTTTTTGATAGAGTATTTGAAATGAGACGAGACGACATGGATGCCAAAAGTAAGTTTTGACTCGGCTATTAATAGCTATTATTACCATTCATAAAAGTAGAATGAAACATTTTTGTTTTAATCTCAATGAAACCAGCTATTTTAATTTTAAGTGCTGCATGGTTGCATTATAGTGACTGTGTGGTTATATGTGATATATCTAATCTCAAAGTTACTTCATTGCCTGAATTACATAGATATTTAGCTCATAAGCCAAAAGGCATTATAGTTTCTGAATTTAGCATAGAATTTAAAAAAGAATTTCCAATCAAATATGGGCTGTTTAGCATGGAAAATCTTATAGAGAGACCTTTAGCCTCATTTATGTATTATCAATAACATCTTAGAATTTTAAGCCGAGTTATATTCTTCTTAAGACTAAATCACAAAGTTCAGTAAAAAGTTATTCATATACTCAAATAAAAATTTCAGTTAAGAAAGGCAAAAATATATATTGATGCAATTTTTGTAACCTAAATTATAACTAAAGATTCATATTTAATTAAAAAACAATGTATTACTTGAAACAAATTTTTTTACTTTATGTAGTGTTTTGAAGTTATATTTAATCGTTGAAATAATTTGATGCTCTTGAGTTTTTGCAGATAGTAAAAGCTCTTTTTATATATCTTGTTCATAGTACTTTATTGCAAATTGCTATTCCAAAATCGTTAACTAATTGATTATATTCTTTTCTCTCCTTTGATTCCTGTACCTTACCTTGGGTTACTTGCCTGTAAAACTTACCTATACTATTTCATTTTCACTCTTTCCTTTTTTCTTATTAATTCCTTTCAATTGGGTTAAATTTTTTTTTATTTGAAAAATTAATTTTTATTGTTTTGTTCCACAAATATTTGAACTGGGTTTTGCAAATACCTAACGTTTTTATATTTCACTTTGAAATACTCCTATAATGATTTTTCTTTTGACTGTTATTCTCAAATTCTATCCTTTCCCGACTTTTTCCTTCCTTGAATCAAAATGCAGTTCTGGCATAGAGGGGAACCCTACGGTTTATTACCGTCTGATGCCAGGTTCGACAGCACAGACCAACAAATTCAACACCTTCTACCTGCAACAACGCTCAGATAATGGGTTTACTTGGGCTGATATAAAGGTTAATCATCCACTGGATTATGAAAGCATCAAGGAGTACAACCTTACAATTCGAGTTGAGGTAAAGTGGCAATGGGTATATTTAAATATGTTGTGCACATTTTAATCATGTAATGCTTCTGATAATTCTTTTTTTCATTTTTAAATATCCTTTTATGAAAATCATGCTTGAACTTATCTTTCACACTTCATTTATGGTTGAAAATACATAATTTTTCTTTGAAAAATAAATATCTTTTCAAACGTAACATTTGTCTTTTTTATATAGCTCATAAATAATTGGCCTTAAATACCTTTCACTCCATACCTCACTCTAACTTCTTTCTCACTTAATCCATTCTCTCAAAGACTTACATTCGTTAAATATTTTAGAAAGAAAGTTAGTTGTACTGCGTAAGGATTTTTATTGAAACAAAATCGCCGTACAATGCTGTAATGTAAAATTTATCTTTCATTAGGCTTTGTAATAAAAAACTGTTTAAAGGATTAACAACTTGACAGGAACATTAAAAAAATAAATGCCATCTATTTATTTTCTGCATTACAAAAATTATCTCACCTTACTAATATTGATATCCCCTGGAAAACTTATCATTCCTGAAAATACGATTAAGCTTTTAATTTTGTTTTAAAAATTGCTTTCAAATTTCAGAACAATGGAGCTCAGCAACTTGCATCTGAAGCAACAGTGTACATCATGCTGGAAGATGTCAATGATGAAATACCATTGTTTACTGAGCGTGAGCAGGAGACAGTACTCGAGGGAGAGCCAATAGGAACTAAGGTCACTCAAGTCAATGCAATCGACAAAGATGGAACATTTCCCAATAATCAGGTAAGAAATTTTTTACGTTATTTGAAATTAATTCAACATTGATGGGGGTAGCCTGCTAATTTCCATTTATGAAATACAGTGAAACCCCTAATATGGACTTTTCTGGGGATTGGACAAAAATGTTGTAAATGGAGGGAAAAATGAAATTTGTAGAATAATACTCATGTTATATAGGATGCATACGTATTTTCATGCAAGAAAATAATGAGATTAAAAGAGGATGAATAAGAAAAACAAATTTATTTAAAAATATCAGAAATTTTTTTCTAAGGTCTGACACCTTAATTTGTTTAGTGTTTTTTATTTGACATTTTTGTATCTCATTTTCTATTTTGTAAAGATTTTTTAATAAATGTTCACCTACAAAACTTCCTGAAATAAAACGTTTTAAATTTTCGATTGATGCCATCACATCCACGTAGGATGGAAAAAGGAATCTCTTCATCATCATCTGATGTACCGCATTAGCCTGAATATAAGGCGAGGTTTTTTTAAAAAATATTCTTTCAGGAAAGTGGGGGTCGCCTTATATTTGGGTCCTTAAGTATGAAGAAGTTACTTTTTTTTGGATTTTCTCATTGGGAAAATAAGGAGTTGCCTTATATTCAGGGTCGCCTTACATTCGGGCTAATACAGTATTACTTTTGCTATCCACTAGATGTTGATTAATTACAGTGGAACCCGTTTAAGATGTTTTCCCGTCTAAGATGTTCAAATCTTTCGGTCCCAAAATTTTTCTCATAAGAATAATGTAATTTTTCCCGTTTAATATGTTCCTGCTTTAAATGTTTTCACGCGTAAGATGGTCATTACGAACCTTAAAAAATGAAAATTTACCAGTTTTATGTTTTCCACTACTACTTGCATGCTAAAAAGAATATGAACCATTTTTATCGTCAATTCTGTTTTCTAATACGTCTTTTTCATATGTTCGTTCGTTTTTTATTCAATGCAAAAAATATCAACCATTATTTTTATCGTCGATTCTGTTTTCTAATACGCCTTTTTTACCTGTTTATGTTTTTTATTCAATGCAAAAAAGAATATCAACCATTATTTTTATCGTTGAATCTGTTTTCTAATACACTTCTTTTACCTGATCGCATTTTTTATTGAATGTAAAAACAGAATATCAACCATTATTTTTTAGTGTCGATTCTGTTTTCTGATACTTCTTTTTTACCTGTTTGCATTTTTTAATTCAATGCAAAAAAAATATCAACCATTATTTTTATGCTTGCAGAATGCAAGCACCGATTACTAGTATAACAAATGAATGTGATTTGCGTATTCGAGCATGAATTTCATTTAAACGAAATGTTTGTATTAAAACTCCTGAGCTGCTGAGTGTTCGTGGTTGTTGCCGATTTCCTTTTTTAAATTCAGTTTATACCCCATTGTATATTATTTTAAAATAGGAATGTCTTCTAAAAAGGGAATTAAAAGGAAACCATTCCTTAAAGATTTATTATAACTTGTTGTATTTAGAGGTCTTCGTGTATTTTCTTTTTTTTTTTGGCGTGTGATCCGCATTGAATTGCGCCATCTTCGACAATTTTTCGGGTTTTAACAATCGTGTTAAGTGTCGAAATCAGCAATCCGGGTTGTTTGGACAGTGACATCCACGTACCAACGTGGTTTCAAATTTTTTCAAAATTGAAACTTGATCCTGCATAGATAAGGCTTTCCTGTTCCTCTGCGACATCCTAGAAGAAGTAAGGCTACCTTCAGCAATAATTATTAATGAAAATGAACAAAACATTGTTTCTAAATCAATGGTCCACTGAATGCTGCCGGTTCGTGAGTTATCATTCCGAAAAATTCCGGTCCGCGAAATTCCATTTCTCTCATAACAGTTGAATGTCAGCTGCATTGATTTACGATTGTTTCTCCGAAATCAGGAAGAAAATAAGTTTTAAGAGTTGACATGGTAATTTATTGAAGAGAATAATAAATAATAAAAATTTTTAATGCATTTGTCTTATTTACATGGTGGCTGTAAAACACGACAGCCTTTATAGCGGTAGCTACTATCAGGAAACTGTCATCATGTAAACAGTGCGACAGCGACTGTCACCATGTAAACAGTGCGACAGCGACTGTCACGTAGTTTTATCAAGAAGCCGGAAAATGGTAGCACATACAGGCATTAAATCAAGGCAAAACGTAAATAGCGTTATTTTATCACATTGGCACTTTCGACCAACGTGTTCACTATCGTTTTTTCAATGCAGTTAACATAAACTATAGGTTGTTTGCAGTGAAATGCCAAAAAAACAAAAATAAGGTTGTGTGAAATGTGCGTAAAATGCGGGAACGGGTATTTTTACGATGCATGTATTGCAGGAAACTGTAGTACTAAAATGAATGGGGCAAAAATGGGACCTTTAAAAAAAAGTGTAAATCGCGGGAAAACGTATATTGCGGTAACGTATATTCGGGAGAACACAGTAGGTGACTTACAATTAGTAGCTGTAATCATTCTTTTGGATGTGAAGCTTTTGATTGGAAGGGCCAATGGCATAAAGTGATGTTAAAATTGTCCAGCTCTCTTTTTATCTATGTCTCAAATGTTTATATATAGAATATTTTCTCCGTTACATTTATCAAAGTATAATTATTACATATTGACATTTTGTATAGAGTCATCGTATTTCTTGGCCAATAAGACGCAATAGGCAATAGAACGAATTTGGATTTTAAGACAAATTTCAAGTTATATATTCACTCTTCCATAGTTCATGAGAAATACTGCTCTCTAACACTCAAAATAAGAAAGTTAAATAAAGTTTATTTACAACTAGCGGAAGTGCCCGTTGAATTTCAACAGATTTAGTGAATCAAAAACTTCGATTGTGTAACAAGTAAACATCACAAGAATAAGATAGTACACAGTTTTAACCATCAAATAAAGCAAAAATGAAGAAAACTGGTTCACATTTACCTATTTAGATGAATAAAAGGAGAAAATCTTACACACTGAAAAATCGAAATTTACATGTAAACTTATTGGAAAATCATTATTGAATTAAGCACCCATTCCCCACAAATTTTTTATTGCCATATAGTCTATGTTATCTGCAAGGTATAATTATATACCTATCAGAAGTTTCGTGATGATATCTTCAAAGGTTTGGAAATCACAGTTTGTGGACAATCTATGTCTAATTATTTAACTTACTTGTAGTTTTAAAAACAGTTTGCTTTGGAGAACTCTACACGAAAATATCATTAAAACCGTTTATTAATAATATTTCAGTTAAAATAATATATTTGGTTGCCATGTAAACAAAGCAAAATTACACACAGAAATTGAAAAACGATACATTTTTCTCATAGAAATGCATTAGACTCTCAACTTCGGCGACAATGTGAGTTGTCATGGTAGCTTATACATAATTGGAATTTTCATAATATGTACTGATAAAAATCATGTATTTTTCTAATTCTAAAAGCATTTTTACGCTAATTCGATCAGGATTCGGATTCTGTCTTAAATAAAAATAAACTTTGTTCCTTCCTTCATAGAAGCATCTAACAATAAGTCTGAAATTCGTGCCATGTTTCTAATTATTTAAAAATTCAAATGAAAAATAAGCTGCAGTAATCCCTATGTTATTCAAATGGAGAAAATGAAAAAGAAAATATTATTTTAAATTAGAAAGGTTAATCAAGTTTATATAAAAACCTGACTACACCACTTAACTCTTTATTCTGATTAAAATGACACCTTCCTCTTGTTTCTAGGTGCTGTAGTTGCTGAGTTATAAAAAAACATACATATATACAATCACTTTACTTTATAGATATCTATAGATAGGTAGATTGATTGATTGGTAAATAGAACATGGTGTAGCTCCTTAACACATGAAATAACAAAAATTACTGCGTCAACTTTGAATGAGATAACTACCAATGCGTTATCATGACAGCAGTATGGAGAATCACTGAGCGGGCAGTGCATGCCTTTCACTCATGGCGAAATGTTTGTTTGAGATTCTAGTGCCAAACTTTTACATTGCACTCATAAATCCTAATCCAGTAACAAAGTCTCTGTGGAAACTATCACTTTTGATGCTGAATTAGATGTTATTTCTTCTAATCTCTCTATATTATAAAATCGTAATGGTCATCTTGGTGCATAACGCTCTAATTTTGTGAATAACTTGATTAAAAATAAACTTAGAAGCCTGAAATTTCTCAGGATTTTAGTGTTGATGAATCTTTACGTTATGATTAAAAAAATTTTGAAAAGGGTCACGGGTTCGACTCCAGAGGATGAATGTCTTTTTCCATAAGATAACACACAAAAAGCACCTTTTTGGTTTGAAGGTTTTCATTCTTTTACTCTTTAAAATATCTTAAAATTAAGTTATCAACGCGAAATTTGCGCTAAAACACGCCAAAATGAATGAGGATTCTTATTCTTTCCGTCGAATACTCACTCTCATTCAAATTCGCTCATTTTTTGAATTTATACTCGAGTTTTGGTAAATTTTTTAACATTTCAATAATAAGATTCCATGTTTACCGGTATTATTGTCCTCAGAAATTTCCATGTATATGCACTTAAATAAAGGCTTAAAGATCGAAAATAAGATTAAAACTTGCTCGAAATGACTGAAGATATGAATTTAACGCAAATAAATCGAACGCAGTATTTATGTTATTTACGTTTTTTGTCTATATTACTAAAATCCTATTTCTGGTTATCTCTTTTTAACGCTCTATACCTCAGCCATTTTTAATCTCCGCGAATTTCAGTTTATTTTTCATCGAGTTATTCAACTAATTTTCTTAATTTGTTATTAAAAACCAAACATACATCCCCTATAAAATATGTATACATTAAATTCATATTCAAAACATATTCCCGTTAAAATAATCTAAATCCAGTAGGTGCACGGTAGGAACGAAGAAACAGCGAGCAAAGGGGGCGGGGGGTTGGTGGCGAGCAGGGAGCTTGCCCCCTAGTTTTCTCATAATATTTTAATATTATTAAATATTGGATTGTTCAGCATATCATATTATTTCCAGATGCTCATCGCCAAATCCGTTTGAATTATTTGCGTCAAGAAAAAAATGTGTTAAACCTTCTTACCGAGAAGATTCAGGATATTTTATAACGATCTGCTTTCGGGAAGAAGAGCATCTTTTCAGCTTCGAAATGTGGTATTTACGAAAAATCATTAACATTTTGAGACATTAAGCATTTTGCAACTATGGTTGCATTAGTCCTATGTTATTTTTGTTCGATAGGGAAAATCATTTGCAGGGAAATGATTCCAGAATAAAATTTGACTAGTTGACAATTTGAAATTTTAATTTTTTAATTAAAACTATATCGAAAAATTATAATAGGTTGGCTTCTAATTTGACTATTTCGGACCTGACAGCTCAAGGAAAAATTCATGTTTCTCATTTTGTTCTTTTACAAGCTTCCAAACTTTGTTTATATTCGTAGCTATAGCAATTGGCAACACTATGCTTCATGTTTGTATCTGCAGTTCATTCAAGTTATTGTTGGATGCGGCTAAGTTAGCATTAAGTCATATAAAAAGCTCTATCGTGAACTTCTAAGGAACGAGGTCATTTATTTGACGAGGAAGTAATCTCATCAATTAAGCTCTTGATCGTGGCTTAAAGGAGATACGTAACGAAATACGGAGAAAATTGCTCACAAGTCAATATCCAGGACATTTCGAAAAAAACACGTTTCGGGCGAACATAATAATTTTAGAAACGTGTTTCTTTGCTTCTATTGAGCGCAGCTAGGCCAAGTTACTCACCCAACCTTGCGGCATTTCTCTTTCATTCTACGAGTGAAGTTCCAGCGCGCATACACGTATACACAAAAGAGTAGTCCCCTCGAGCGGCACTCAGGTCTACCCTTATTCCTCCGGCGCTTCTCTCGTTTCCTTTTTTTTGCGCTCCGAAACTTGGTCCGTGTAAGGTCGGCCGCTTGGACTATACAAGACGCCAGAGGGCACCACCGCACCGTGTCCCACGAGAGAGCCACCGCAGCTGAAGGGGAGGATGTGCTTTCTTGGTTCCCGTGGGGAGGCTGGAACGCTTGCAGTGCGCTCTCGGAGGAGAAGAGATTTGCTGGGGGAATTCCGGATTTTATTCGGCAATCATACCTAGGACCGACTTTTTTTTCTGTCGTCCAAATCAAATATATTTTTCTTTTGTATGTGTACGGGGATTTTTGAGGTGGGCGACCGAATCAGGATGGTTTTACTCTTTCTAAGCTGATGCGTGAGAAAATGCTTTTGTGGGTGATAATGGAAACGCGCTGGGAAGTTTTATTCGTCATCAAAATAGACTTGTTAGATAATGTTGTGAATGTAAGTTAAGTGTGTATTCATGGTTTATAATGGATGACGATGCTGCTTCACGATTAAAAATACTTTTCCCCGGGAGTTTGACATTCTCTTGTTTCGAAGGTGATCGCCAGCAGTTATTTTTCACTAGTGACTAGGTCAGTAAAATAACTCACGAACATTCATTTAAACAGATTTTAAAACTGTTCGGCAGAACCATAGGGTTCTACGAGAGCTTGATGGCGGTCCCTTGAGGGAATGAAAGGGAGAGGACCTCTTTGTTTGGCCCTGTTCGTTAAGGTTCTGAAAAAATATTTTAATTATAAAGGTTTTGTGAATTCGGAAAGTTTGAAAATCCCTGCCATAGAAAATTCGGTTGGTTTCGTTAAAGAAAGGAACGTTGCAAATGGTACATTATTTCTTAGGGCCCATTTGGCTCCGCAAATCTTGACCTTTCGTATTTAAAAAAGGTACTAATTCCTTGCTCTCTCTCGCGTGGTCTGGCCTGTTAATTTTATTTTTGACGAAGAAGCATTGTTGAAAGAGGTGATCCATTTCCGCCCTTTCAAACTGTGGATGTGGAGGTGTATATTTTTTTCCAAATCCGTTCCATTCCGTGCCAGTCGATATTCTTTCATTTTTTTTGTCGACGCAGTTTACGCAGTAATATCGTCAGTCACCAGAGAATGATCGATCTGCATTCGTGTGTTTTTTCTTTTTTTGAGCAGAAACCTCTGTGCGAATTGGGAATGGTGTTTCGTGGAGGAGGGGAAGAGGAAGATGGAGGGGGAGGGGGGGAGAGAAAGAGGACAAGGGAATGCGGTTTGCTCGTTTCGGTGAGGTCTGTTGGCGTTGTTGGGCGTCGGTGATGCCACGCTACCGCTGCTGCGTTCCTTTCCACGCTTAGTAATCGCTATTATGGATTCGATAATGAAGCGACTCCCTCAACAATACTGATTGAGAGGCGAAGCGAACCATTTTTGGTTTTGGGAATTGGTATTATGATAAGCTTGAATGGGCATATGAAGGAGTGGGGGAGAAAAATACGACCGCGTATAACGACTGTGACGATAACAAAGGCCGGGTGCTGGCTTGCGTTACACGAATCTCTGTTATAGCCGTATTTTATTGTATAACTTAAATTTTCTTTCATGTAAAACCTCATGGCCTTTGTCGAATTTTATCACCAAGGGATAAAAATATTTCTAAGCGAAAAACTTAAATCTGATAGGTAAACTGTAAAACTGATGTTTAATTATTTCATTGTATCCGGAAATTAAAGTTATGTATGATTTTGAGTGTCATTATATGTAAAGGCCACTTCAAATAAATCGTCGGAAACGCATGAATTAAATAAATTTTCCAAGGTAGATTTGAAGTTAAAATTTAAATAGATATGCTCTATCCAACAGTATTTTCTGTCGAAATTCTTCCATATAATGATTTACTTTCGTGTAAAAGTAACTTTTCCAAGTTTGAATATTGATCTCTGTACTGGAAATTATATCTTTTGCGAAAATATTATTGCATGTGTCGTTTTAGTGTAACAAACAGGCAAATAAATTGGTAATTCAATGCCAGTCAGGCTTATTTGCATCGATACGAATAGGTAGGTGATTCCGCGTATTAACAAGCCTCAAAAGAACAGCGGCATATGATGACATCATTCGAATGATGCGGGGTAATTGCTTTAGAATTGAATAAATTGAGATAACTCAGGAGGCCGTCTTGAACGGTTCACAATCACGCTAAAATCCCTCCTTATTCGGAAACGTGTCTCGTCGGTGATTATGCGAGGCTTTCCGGGCGACGAAGGCAGCGAAATAACTCCATCGTACGCAAATAGACGGGGATAGGTATGAGTTATGAAAGTATTCGTATTAAAGAACCCCTTGGATTATAAGGAAACTCTTAACTTCGATGCACGCTGGAAACTTTTCGGTATTTTCCGATGCCGCCTCTGAAGTTTCCACGGAATTTTGAAGCCTCTCTCGAAGTACGCCTTTTTAGAAGTTTTCGAATTATCCCCAAAAAGTTCTCCGGCGGCGGCGAGATTTAGGGCGTGCTTAGACTTCGAAGGCTACTTCCGAAGCCGTGTTTTCTCTCTCCGTCTCTCACCCCCTCTTCATAGGCTCGATGTTTCCACGGCTATTCGCCCCATCTCCTCTGAGAGAAGTAGTTGCGGTAATAACGCCTCTTGAAGGATGTATCCGTTGAAGCGATGATGCGGGCTTTATATATAATCTCACCCATTTCCCGAGGGATTTTTTAAAATGTGGATGCGTTTTAAACAGATCCAAAGAAAAATTAATCAACGCAGGAAATAAACGGCAGGAAGGTGGTTAAGCAGGGAAAGAATAGTTCGAAAAATATTTCAAATAAATAATAAAATATTTCTTGAAAAGTGGATAATAAGCAAAACAGGTGTTAGGTATGAAGATGTGCAATTATTTTTTGTGAGTATTTTTTATCGCTTGGAGTGTTCGAAAATCCAAAAATTTGTGAAACCAGAATAAATGACGAGAAGAGCTTGGATAAGTCGTGCAAAATTAGTGAAAATTTTCAGGGAAATTTGGCAAAACAATGAGGAAACTAGGTATAAGGTATTATTATTATTTTTATTATTAAGCACATTGTTACAAGTTGGCTATAGGGCCAGGTGGCAAGAGTATACATAATCTACTATAATATATTTTGAAGCGTGTGTTTGTGTATTTGTGTGTTTGTGTATTTGTGTATTTGTGTGTTTGTGTGTTTGTGTGTTTGTTCATGGAACTCCTCCTAAACGATAAAAGCTAGAATAACCAAATTTGGTACGATTCTTCCTTACATCCTAACTTAGTGAATGGTCAAGGTTTGGATTAATCAGTGCTGCCAATATAGGGGATTAACATTTTTTCATAAGATAACACGTATGAATCCATTTCTTGACTTGCAAAGTATTTTCCTTCAAGCATTAAAATACGTAAATATGGACCGATTTTTTTCGTTTTTGCTTTATTCGACGAATAAAACTCTATACTATCTTATTCCTGCGAAGTTTACATGTTACACGGTCGACGTTTTCAGAAATACGATATTTGATTCGAAATTTTGTGGATTTTTCGTACTCTTTCCGGGCGTAACCAAGGCGGCCGTCATTGTTGTCTCCGATTCAATTAGTGCCAATTAAACATTCAAATAGACGAAAGTTTAGCGTTTTTCGATTCGCACTTTTGCTTAAGCAACGGAACGATCGATGTTTATAGATAGCAACGTAAATATATACTGATTATTATTCAGGAAGCGTTTATTGATGAAAGTAATTGAACCTTCTTTCGTCTATTGAATACTGGAATCTTACATTTTTTGTAAGTAAAATCATTATATTTTACATTATAATATTTATTAACGTAAATAAGCTCACGTATCTGGTGTACACTTACCGGAGTCAGTGTTCATTCATGGACAACTGTACGTTGCTTTTTCACGTGTTTCTTGCTTACAAGACATAAATGTAAACATTTCATAGGCATAATTACACAAGAAATGAAGCGGGATTTGGTGAAAGTGATATGATAGGAAATACAATTATCGTTATATTTGAATGCAATACGTTCGGGAACGGATTGTTAAGAAAAGCTAATTGTAAGTTAAAAAGTATCTACTATATAGGTATTTTAAAGAGTTTGTATGTTGTGCTGTAATAGCTTCACTAAATCCGTTGAAATTCAACGGGAAATTCTGATAGTTCAATATAAAGTAACATAAATATTCCCCACACATAATTGAATAATACACTGAATTTTTAGAGATTAAAAGGAAAGCATAAATAGATTATATACATACATACAAATAACTATATACATACATATATAAACACACATTCCAGTGGTGGATTTTCGCGGGTTCATGACAGCTGTCTAATAATTTTCTTAGTAGCTTAAAAGTCAAAAAACATATGGGAACTTTTATTTCATAATTGATTTAGGCATTAAATTGTGTTTTTCCATAAAGTGAATAATTATGTAATACATTTTATTTAAAAATAAATATGGATCGGTTTTCAGAATTTCATCTTTACTACGTAGAGTACCTAATTTTTTAATTTAAGCGGGGAATTTCGCTATCAGTTTCTTCGATTGCAGTTTTTAAATCTATTGCCGTGTTTCGGGCATTGTTCGTTTACTTTTATACCCTAGAAGAGTGTTTGGCCAAAAAAACGGCGTTTACGAGGCAATTTCTCTTCCATTTTTTTGACTGCCCAAGCGCGATGAAGATTTCGCGGCGTGCGCATTCTGTCATTCGTGCCATCCATGTAGCAGAATATCAATTGAACGGTATCTTCGCTTGAACACACCGTTTTCATGGAAACGGATGCGTCGAGAACGCGCTTCGAAAGCATCTACGCGTGACGTTTCTGTTTTCACCTTGATTCCTCCAAAAAATTAACAACGCGGCGTCTTTTATGATAGTGTCTCCCGTTATTGAGCTAGTTGAGCAGAAAGGGACCTCAATTATTTGCCGTGGAACTCCTGCATCCGCGAGATAAACTTGGGACCAGGTGTTCTGGCATTTTCAAAACCGTTGGAACAAATTGTCTTTTATACTCGTTTTAATTTTCAAACTTGCTTTCGTCCTCTGCCGAATCGCTCCCTGTCGCACTTCATCTCGGAATGCAGACATTGAGTTTAGAGAGGCATCGTGTGCCATGAAATATCGAATAAAATAATTCAGAAAATTCTAAAAGCGCTCGTTTATAAAATATTACCTTTCTCTCTGACGCGCCTAAAATTATGGAGAATGTCTAGCATCCTGTTTTAATTAGTTTTGAAATAAACGGGTAATATTAAATCGATATCAAGTCAACTGTCAACATCTCACTACGTGCGGACACACGCCAGCGAAGGTCATTTTTAGTAAGGACATAATCTGGGAAAGAATTATTCGTACACTTGTCTTTGTAGGAATCAAATATGCCTAGAGCGAAGGATTTTATCTGAAGTGAATCATTTGAAAAGTTATGAAGTTTTATCTCTCCGGGCTCCCAAAATACACCAAAACATTTAAAATTAGACTGTTGCGGTACTTTCTACCAGATGAGTTTTCTGCCGATGTTTTTAATCCTTTTTGAGGTATTTCGTTAACAAAGGCCACATCCGAAATTCTTGAAATTTATTTCATGAATATCCGTAAAACATTCATAATTTTAAGAAACAATTCATTAGCGAGTTTTTTTTAAGAGGATGTATTCGACAGTATTAATTCGTACCGCGAACACACATTACCCCAGCCTTATCAATTACGCGGATTTTTTTCGAAAAATAATAACTCAGTAGATGGCGTTGAGATGACATAATTCATTAAAACTCTCGGAGGCATATCTGAATAATTTATTATCGCCTGAAAAAAATAACTCGAATTGACGTGGTCGGGAAGAGGCAGGGATTTGGAATTTTCACGTCGATGATTTAACCCGAGGAGGAGAATTTTGGGACGGTTCGGTCCTTTCTTCTTTCTGCCCTTCGGGTTTCTTCGCTAATGGTTCTAAGAGGGCACTGCGAGTGACAATGGATGAATGGCGCGTTTGACGGAGGGCCAGATGCACGCGGCAGAAAAGATTTTTATTTAGGGAAGCGGACGGAAAGATTAAAAAAAACCTAGACTCTTGTAAAGGGAGGGAGAAAGAGATTGGAAGGAGGGAGGGAGATGTGAATCGGAGAGAGATGGAGTTGGAGGAGAAAAGGAAGGCGGAAATGATAATTGACGTGGTGCTCCACGGCTGGGATAGGATCCTCGAAACATGGAAAATAATTTTTTTTAAATTCCCTAGTCCTTGCGAATAAAAGAGGAAGGAAGGCATCGGTTTGCGACGGTCGCGTTTTTTTTTCCAAGTTCGAAGAGGGCGTTTACTCGGTAATTAAGGCGAACTATTTCATCGGCATTAAAAATTGATTTAAAGGTAAAATGCGTGTAATTACTTCGAAAATGTAATTATATACGCCCATGGAGTTTCGTATCCGATTAATTATGATCTTGCGATTAGATCAATCGGATCATATTTTTGATGATATGGCAAAAAAAGAACAGCGTCGCGTTGTAATTTTATCAGTGTTCTACAGAGGCTAACTCCAATAATTATCATAAAATACGTAATTTGCTTGATGAAATAATTCATACTCATTCGCTGAACTAATTAGTGTAATTCAATGAATATTAGTTAACTGGGGGAATTTATGGTTGAAATAACCTTTTTATCCTCCGTTGAACAATATTTAGCAACGAATATAACCGCATTACGAATAGATGAAAATATCGGTGACGAAATCTCTTAAAAATTAAAACCAATAAAGGGTTAAAAGTTACTCGGGCATATAATACGCTCTAAATTTGTAGCCTCCTGTGTGTTATTATTATTATTGATTTCTCTTTTCCATTGCTATTTATATACTTATATTAATTTTATATTGAGGCTATATACGTGCGTCATACCGGTATGGAAGTGGTAGATATGGATTAGTTGAGAAACTGAAATTTGGCATGGGAAATTCTCATACCATGAAAGCGGGTTCATTGCTTTTAAGTGGTGTTAATGCTTTTGAATAGGAAATGGGATGGAGGAGAGTGAGATGGAGAGAATAACATTGGTATTTTATACTAGGGAATAATAAGCCGTGAAGAAAGATGGAAAGCTATTTTTAATGGTATTTTATAACACGATTAGAATATTTTAATATAAGGAAACAATAAATATCGTTTTTTAAATAATAAATATTACCTGTAAAAATTAATGTCTTATTTCCCATCTGCTTTCACTCCAACATCCAAATAGCAGCCAGCGTTGCAACGAGCAGACTAATATACGTACTTATACATAAAATCTCTATCGATTTGATTTTTTTACATATCACAGCTGATTTTTTTCCTCTCTCGACGCTGAGCTCCAGTCAGTAACAATAGTGAAATGATGGAAATTTAACTTATATGCGTGTATGCATAGTACTGATCACAAATGTGAAGATTTAGAAGGAGAAAAATTCTGAACTTGACCGGTCAAGTTCAGAATTTTTCACTCTTGTTATTTAACATCTTCTCAATTTATGGGATAAAGGTGGAGTGTTTTCCGCTGTGCCTCAGTGAGGACATCTTGTGTCGTAAGGTTTACTACTGAGTTAGCCCTTTCTTTACCGTAAATACTCCAATTCGAGAATGGAGAATTAGTCTGGCTTGGTAGCTTAGTTGGTTAAAGCCACCTACCCGGCAAGTGGGGCAAGTGGGAGACCGGGGTTCGTGTCCCGGTCACGTTCAGAATTTTTCTCCTTCTCAAACTTCACATTTCAGTCAGTATGTTCGCGGTGCGCAATCTTTAAAAACAGTACTATCGGCTTCAAGGATTTTCTCATAAGTGCCAGATTAGTAGCTCTCCTCCTTTGTCGTCATCGATAGAAAAATTCTGGTGACACTTGCTCCGTTGTAAGCACGTCGTCTCATCCAGAGAAGCCTTATTGTGCTATCCACCGCGTCAGATCCAGGTCTGCAATCTCCTTCCGCAGGAAAGCTGTTAATGCCGAGTCACACGGGTCGTGGACCCTATGGATTGGTCTTTGGGGAGCGAAAGATAGGGGGAGGTGAGGTGGACTGGGGGGAAGGGGTGAGGAGGAGGACTGGGGGGAGGAAGGAACGAGCGCTGAGGGAGTTCTGGCGTTGGTCCGCGCGAGATGGGCGCTTGGGACGTGACGATTCGCCTCGAGCTTTCTCGCCTCTTCTAGACATGTCACCTCTCCCTTTCTCTCGCACGCCTATCGAAGCTCTTAAACGTTTTCTAAGGGGACCTTATGGTCTCAATTTCGTCCTGAAAATAAAGACAATTATCTATCTATCCCTTCTCTTATTCTCTCCTCTCTATCTCTCCTTTTATCATGCTCCTCTTCACTCGAGGAGTGGATGAGGTGGTCTTCCCAGAGGAGGATTTATGGGATGAAAGCTAGTTGCTCGGAGATGGTCCAAGCTTTCTGCGTGGCTTACTGCTTTAGTGAACGGCATATGGGGTCTTTAGAACCATACGTGCATTTCAGATAGCAAGGGAGATCATATTTGCCATTGCTTGTACATTGATGATCTATTAAATCGGACCTTATTTTAACTTGCGATTACGCCTTATCATGTAGACCCGGAGCTTCATTCTCAGATCATGCGTGGGCATCATGATGGCACCACACTAAATCCACGGGCCGCATTCCATGCCAAGAACATTTTTCTGTACCTCAACTTCGTTTAAAGGAAAACGAAAAATATATGCGGATATTTTGCAGGTGTTGATTTAATGCATTTATTTAATTTCCTAGATTAAAAAAATATCATACAAAGAATACAGTAATAGTAGGAAATATTTTTCTTCTCAGGCTGCATAAATGCTTTGCGCGGGCAGCGTGCCGCGTGTTTATGATCCCTGATTTAGCTAATTGTAAGAGACTATCGTCTTTCTGCAATGATGCAGAATTGATCCTGGTGTTCGAAGAATAGAAAGCGACAAGTCTGTGAATCGCTGCTATAAAATTTATTCGATAAAGCCATGCGAATTGAATCATTGGTAAATTCTACCGCATGACTAATTAACGTCAATTTTATTTTACCAAAACCACCCGTTATTTTAACAGTAATCGTGACTTTATCGGTGTGACGCGTTTGGGTTGATTTTCGAGAGTTAAGGTGAGATCAGGCAATTCTAGAATGGGAGTTACTATCGTCAAACTGCGGTTTTAAGTGTCTCGGTACGGTTTCAGCTCACCCTCGGGGACTGTCAAAGTGAACGGCAGTCGGCGGATGTGAAGGAGGAGGCGGTTGGGTCGTGGACCTTTCTCTCTCTCTCTCTCCCTCCCCCTCTCTCTCACAGAAAAGGAAGCCCGGCGAAGGAGAGATAGAAGATGGGAGAAAATTATAGAAACAGTTCCGGGAAATCGTTATCTCATTAGCCTCTTTCTCATGTTTTTTTCGGCCTAATTTTTTTTGGCGCGCCTCGCGTTGTTATTGTTATTACGTCGTATAACTTAACGACCTTAAAAGGAGCTTAATTTTGGCCAGTCAACAAACCCTACGTTATTAGTTCCTTCCCGTGCGGTCTTGGTAGTGTCGTAGTCGGTAAGCAGCGTTTTGATTACGGGTTTGTCATTGCTCACTGAGACCGGGTCGATTCTTGCGGACTCGGTGTCGTTGGGGATTTTATGGATTACGTCGCTTTAATCCTAGTTTATCCTTGCCACTTTTAAGGCTGGAGCTGATAGTTTATTGCGGTAAAATGCTGTATCAAGATTTCGTCATCGTAAGCGCGTAAGATTCGAAGGTTTAGCCGAATATGTATTTTTTGTTCTTGAGGTATGAGAAACACGTACATCGATAAAACTTGGTCGGCCTTATTCAACCAAATTAATGCTGGATCAAATTTATCAGGATTAATTTTCGTGGTGAAGTTGTTCTTTTGGGTTTAATCGGGCTTTGCCACAGCCTCCAACCGTTGAAACGGAGGTAGGAATATAAATATCCTATCGAAATCAGCATAAAATATCACGAAACAATATGTGTCGACATATTTTATCGGGCGTAGGAGACGGCAATCGATGCTTATTTACAATCGGCTTTGTTGGCGAGGAGACCTGCCGATATGACAAGTATGCCAAATGAGTCGTCGTTCAGCTCATATTCTTCTGCCTCCGATCGATATGCAAGACGAGCGAGTGGTTTCCCGTCCCCGCAGTTTGATTGGTCTTCCGTCTCTCGCACCTCCGCTCGTCCTTCAAAGTCTTCTTCCCCCCCCCCCCCCCCCCCCCCTCCCCCCCCCCTCCCCCCCTCTCAATCCTCGGGTCTTGCGCGAATGTTCGCGCAGTTTCCGCGATGAATGGGAAACCGGTTCATATTTATCCCCGCCTCCGACATTTAAAGGTTTCTGCGGGCGTCCGACTGCCGATGACCCCCCCCCGTCCTGCTTTATAGCGTCCGAATTGCAGTCGCAGGTGCAGTAAATTGTCTGATATCGGTTTTATAGCTCCGATATCGCGCCGCTATTATTTTTCCTCCCATCCTGTGTATGTAGTGGACTAAAGAGCGGAGGGTGGGACGACGATAGGCGGTGTTGTTTTTATCCGGAATTTTCTTCGTCGTTAATAACCTCGCTCGTCGGCCCCTGAAAAAGGAATCTCGATGCTTCGGATGGTTCCATTGCGGTCCTCCTGTCATTTCCAGAATTTGTGTTAATTCGACTCCATTGGGGAGATGGGAAAGAACAGCGTGGACTGACCGATAAGACCTCTAAACTCTCCGTTAATAAACGGAGAATCATGAAATTCATGCGGAGTTTTTTTCCGCATCCGAAATTAACGGTTTTTTTTAACACGAGCGGAACGATTGTTGCATTTATGTCCCGCTTGCTTCCTCAACCGGCTTTCATAATTGGCTCCATTCAAATCTGTCGACGGATGAATTTTCAGTTAGTTAAATCCTGACGAAGCCGAACAGAGGAGGAGGAGGAGGATTATTTTACACAACGTCATCCGCTTAAAGTCATTCGCTCGCCTTTTTCCGTGTTTCCCTTCAATTCTCCGCTCCAATTTACGGCGTTTAAAAAAAAAAAATGTATCCAAAAATTTTTAAATTGCTCCGCTGAAAAATTCCACGTGTGCCATTTTTTTTAAAAGACCACCATCCATTTACGGATTTATTGAAACTTTTCTCGTGGCGGGCAATGAGTGGGCGAATGGTCTTTCAAAAAGCCGTTGAAAGGGCCCCTCGCAACCCGTGGTTTTTTTCCCTACACCACACGAATAGGCGCTCCTGATTTATGAAGTGGGGATGTGTATTCCCTCTCGAAAATTGACGCCTGGTAGGTTCGAAAAACTATTTCCCTCTCTCTCCATCTCTGTATCTCTCGAATTTCACACACGCTCCACACTGTAGATTCTTTTCCGACGCAAATTTAACAGTTTCCCAAGCAGGATTGAGAATATTTATATGTTTGGGCACTAATTTTTGGAATGGTAAATAATCCAGGGATGGGAATTTCAAGAACGACTTCGTATACCCATACGCATAATTTAAAATTGTTTAATTGCTTTCGAAATAATTGTCGCGAGATAATTTTAGAGAAAAGATAATGAGCTTTTTTAAAGTGGTATTTTATTCATCAAGTGGAGTCGCTATGGAAATACAGAGTTTTGGAGGTGTTTAAGAGGGCGATTCGATATGGATAACCTTTCTTATTTATTCCAAATAACTTTTTGTAAAAAAAATGCCTGTAAATTTGGTATTAATTTATTTTTTGGAATATTTCAATAGACTTTCCTAATAATTAACCAGCAGTTAGTCTAAAATGGACAGATAATTTCGGCAGTTGTTTTCGACAATTCTCATTTACAATAAAAAATTTTCACTTACCCGTTGGCCATGAAATGATGGAATATCACTCTGTGGTTGTCTGGTTAACTGCGTCGAGATATATGTATCGTGGTTTATGTTGAGCTTTCGCAAAAATAAACGTTTAGAGAAAACCTACTACCTTACTATACTTCCTCACGTGATAAAATGCTTTTATATAAAATACTAGGGAAGCCTTGATTTTCTGAAATCTCACATTCAAGTAAAAAGGAAAAATAACTCAGTAAAAATTCCACTTTGTCGAAAGTGGAATTCTTACTAATTGAAAGTTATTTTTCATTTTTACTCAAAAATGCTTTTAACTGTGTAGGGTTCACTGATTCCTTCCGCATCGGCAGAGTAAAAGAGTACTTAGAAATTGCTGAATGTCTAATAAAGCCGACTGGAGTTTCGTTTCGTTAACTTGCTTGATATGTTATCAGAAAACAGCATTAGATTCTAAGGGAGTTGTTCGAAAATAAAAATGAAGACCGGCAATCGATTAGATGCAATCTCATGGCTATATGGAATATGGAACGCCATTGTGACAGACGAAGAGAAGGCAGGAATTCATGGCGCAAAACGTTCACTTATATTGAGTTCTTATGGCATCCATTTGTACGTTCTTGAGAATACGCAGCCATCACAATCAGAGATTTATCGGTTGATTCTCAGAGTATTTATTTGAGAAACTATCACCGTAAATATCCTGACGGTGGCCATAAAATTACACTCGAAACTCTCAATCATCAGTTTCCTATGGAGTACGAGGTGGAATTTATCATTTCATCCCCAGTCGCCATGGCTCTGAACACCCTGAAAGCAACATTTATCGTAGTAAATCGTACAAAATGGTTAACTTTTAAAATGGAAATGATTAATACCGTTGCTTTGGTATAAAATATGCTTTTTAGAGCTGCGTAAGTCGTTTTTCAAATTACTGAGATAGGTTAAATTAAATACATTTTAGGCATCCTCGTTCATGTAACTGCACCCCTGGGAAGAGGGGTGTTTTGCGCGTAATAATAAAATTAACGGTAACCGCTCTCGACAAAATTTTCGAAAGTGGCTGTTGTTCTTGAGATGCTGTAATATCGCCACCAGCTTTTAAGATAAATGAAATCCGGATTTAACGCCAACCCACGCTTTGCAGTTAGCGAAGACCTGGATCTTTGTGAAATAGGCAGAATTTGAGCACCGGCTCCAGAAATCAGTGAGAATTCTGCGTAATTGGAACGAATTTAAATAGAGCTGGGGTGATGGAGAAAGTCAATGGAATTTTTAAAAAGTGAAAGGCCAAATAAGGGTTTTCCGCCGTATCGACCCTTTCTTTTTTATTTGTTTTGCGGCGAGATCCAGCCTTCCGCAATTCATATCGGATCGGAGCTATAAATATAAATTGGATTAGTAAACAGATTAATGAAGAGAATGTTAATGAATGAGAAGGGTCATAAGTATGAGCACTCTTCCCCTTCTTTAAGGAGAAAGGAATTCAAGCTGTGGCATTGTTTTATTTTGTTCGACTCTTTTTTAGGCGCGTTTCGCTTCCAGCGTGAGCGCCTATATCGTCGGTCGGTCCGTCCGTCCGTCCGTATGTTCGTTCTCGGCTTCTACCGAACAGATTTTCATGAAATTTGATATTAAGGACTTACAATAAAATATAATGAGAAAGTCGCACAAATGAATCACGTACTCCAGTCAGGGGTACCACTTTACTGGTGACAAAAAAGTGAATTTTCGTCATAACTCGTAAAGTATTGCTTATATCAAAATATTTTTCAAATAAAAGTTGGAGAACTAATAAAGAAGAGTATTTTCTTTCCTATACATTTTTATTGTAGGAGTTGCCGTTATCTAGAAAATTGAACAAGAATGTCTTAAATCGAGTTGAACTTTGAAAATTTCTTGCATGGTTACTTCTTCATCGTTGCTAACATAAACAATCTCACAAACAAACGTTTAATTTACTTACGTGTGCATGCACTATTTTTAAATAGGAAGAAAATGGATTATTTATGATGAAGAAAAGAACTTTAAAACGCTATTTCCCTCACGTACAGGTATATAATTTCTTTCTAATACTCCATTGCACGAAACGCGCCCATTTGTGATACGTTGTACACTTTCCTAACTTGTTTTCTCTCTGGGAAATTTAGTTTCCATGGACACGTTTCGTCAAGCGATCGACCTCGCTAGCGAGTCAGCATTTAGCAGGATAAGCTATTTGCTTCTGCCTAGAAATTATTGACGATAAAAAAAATCGAACGAACATCAAAGTTATTAATAATGTTCTTAAATTCGTTCAGGAAGAAATAAAAGGAACAAATTAAATTAATGGCGCTAGGAATCGCGATTTTAGGTATCGCAGGAGACCACAGTCAGTCTGCCAAGAACCACGATCACGCTGCCAAAGAGCACATTGTTGCTCGCGAGCACCAGGTTGGGGATCCCTGCCACATTCCAAAAGTTTAAAACATGTTTTAGCCAATTAATTGTTGAACATGTTGTATTCTATGGACATGAAAGTATACAAGATACACATTTAAGCAATAAAGTATCCGTCCTCGTTGGTAATTCGCTAATCGCCGATTCCGAAATGAACAATTTGTTTATTAATCCGTTTTATGGCCGAAAGAATTGTGTTTCTATAAGTTGGAACCAGAGACGGTTCATTAGGAAATATTTTTATAGCTCTATTTTGAATAAAAAAATATTAAAATTTTTGTTTTGTTTCTTCTCACTTAGGAGTCCTAATGACGTGAAATCATACACAATACTATTTATCGCTTATCCGCCGTTCTTTCTATGATTCCCCTTTGGCTTGTTGGCGGCGCCAAATGAGCGCGAAAGGGGTTTGTGATGGGATTCCGCGGCCGTAGCGACTCTTTATGGCCCAGGCTTGGGTGACACGACTCTCTTAAATTTACGGAGTTAAGCACATTTGGGGCGTCCATATTTTGCTAGTACGATTTAAGCTAATGGCAAATTGTGTTATCCGTGCAACTTACGCAGACATACGACGCCGCACTAACGGCAGTGTAAACACATTCGCCCTCCTGTCGCTGTTAGCAACGCATTCATAATGTGCCTCGATAAATTGATGAGACTCTTTTGATGAAATTCCAGCGGCTGCAATAATCACGCGAAAGGAAGAGTGCAGAGGATTTTCAATTCGATTTTCACCGTTTTTGTTTTTAGCGGCATTATATTTATAATAAGACGTGTGATTCGGAGCAGGATACTATTTTATCGATATTTTTTACATATTTTAACCTCGAAAAAGAGAGCAATTAGTATTTTAAAATGGGAATTCTCGATTCAAAATTGGGATGTACTTCATGACGAATTAGGTACTCCAAGAGCTATAAATGCTATTGCTTCAATCTTGGCGGTCTGTTTTTCAGAATTAGAAGACCATATTTGCCTGGCTTTGTTTTTACAAATTACCTCTTCTAAATCCCTATAATTTTGTCGTATACTCAATATAATTTGTCGTCATCTTTGCGAGTCGTCTCTTAAGTTTCTGGCGCATGCCATCACTTTAGCGTTTTGTTTCTGTCTCACTAAACACCTCTCTTATTCATTCCTTGACGATTCTATACGGGTGTCTTGGAGGTCGCTGTCTACCTGCAGTCCATCCTTCCTTTCAGAAAAAGAAGAACTCGAAGAAAGTGAGGTTATGATTTAAGTCTAGAAAATGGGATGAGAGAGAACAAATCGCTTCCATCAACTGTGTCATCCATACATCTTCCCCTTTTTAATCTATTATCTCAATTTCGCAGTTTCCATCTCTTCTCTGTCCATTTCTGGTGTCTCGGCGTCTTTTTATATGGCAACATCTGCTCCCGGGTCTCTCTTATAATGCAGCTCTATCTCTCAGTCTCCTACTCCTACTTAAGGATGCCCTCTTTATCCATTTCATTTTAAGATGGAGTAGAGGATATGTCTTCGTCACTTGCGTAATGGGTTACATTTTAAAAAATCTCATATCGAATTCTGAAGGGAAGTAAGATTTTTGTATGAGCACTTCTAGAGTGGAAGAAAGCATTTGTCTGTTGGTACGCATACGTATAACAGGCGCTTTTTCGATGTACGCATTTCAGTGATATTTGGTTATTTGATTTTTATCGAAGTTAAAGATTGGGCTGCATCACTCTGAAAGGATTACAGATCTTGAGTAACCTAGAACAGTATAATTTTAGATAAGAGTATTAAGGTAGTAAGTTAAAATACTACCTACTCTGATGTAATGGAAAATCAAGGATATTTATTTTATCAACTAGCAGAAGTGCCCATTGAATTTCAACGGATTTAGTGAATCTAAAACTTCGACCGTGTAACATGTAAACATCGCAAGAATAAGATAGTACCTAGGCAGTTTTAACCGTGGACATAAAGCAAAAATGAAGAAAACCGCTCCGCATTTACCTATTTATATGTCTATATCTATATCTATAGTTCACCCTGCAAGCCACCGCAATGGTGTGTGGCAGGGGGTGCAATAGCACCAAGGTAAAGCGCATAATAATGTATAGTATCACTCTATGTCGACCGATTTCTTTTCGTAACTTCTGTTCTGCTCAGCTATCGTTCTAGGGAAAAACGAGCCTTTATACCTCTCAGACCTACAGGCTATCTCTCTTATTTTACGAGGATGGTCCATTCTACCAATATAAGTTGGCGCTCTTATTATTTCTTCGATATCGCTGGAGAATATATGCGTTCTAAATCTTTCAAGAAGTTTTAACCTAGAGCGTGATCGGCGCTCAGCTAGTGATTCCCATCCTAAGTCCTGTATCAAGGCTGTAACACTATTGTTTCTATCGTAACAATTTTTGACGAATCTAGCGGCTTTTCGCTGCACTCTTTCTAACTCTGAGATTGATCCTTTCACGTACGGATCCCATATGCTCGACGCGTACTCCAATAGCGGTCTTACTAACGAGAAGTAACATGTCTCTTTGATGTTTTCCTCACTTATACCTACTATGCGTTTGATGAATCCTAGTTTCTGTTTAGCCTTCCCACATATATTTCCTATGTGCATATCCCACGAGAGGTTGCTTGTTAAAGTAACGCCTAAGTATTTGACGGAATCGGCTAGTTTTAGCTGGACGCCTTCAACAGTGTAATTCGTCGTGTCAATGTTTTTGTTTCCCCAGAATCTCATAAAGGAACACTTTCCTAAGTTCAGTTCTAACTGCCACTCTTTACACCACTCGAAAATTGCATTTAAGTCGTCAGAAAGTAATAATTGATCATTAGGACTGTTAATCTCTCTGTAAACTACTGTATCATCCGCGAATAACTTGATTTTACTTTTAATAACCTTATCTTAGTCGTTTATGTATAAAAGGAATAGTAGGGGGCCGATTACACTTCCCTGTGGAACGCCTGAGGCTACGCTGACTGAATCTGATTTAAATCCATCTATAACTACTATTTGTTCACGCTCATTAAGAAAGTCCCTGATCCACTCGATTATCTTTCGATTTATTCCACAGTCATTTAATTTCTTCACTAACTTACTGTGCGGGACTTTATCGAAAGCCTTCTTGAAGTCGAGGAAAACCGCATCTAACTGAGTCTTACGGTCTCCTGATCTTAGTATATCGTGAACGAACAGAGCGAGCTGTGTTTCACAAGATCTTGTCTTCCTGAAGCCATGCTGATATTTACTTAGCAAGTGCTGACTATCTAAGAAGTCCATCACGGAGCTAGCGATAATGTGCTCGAGAACCTTGCAAGATAGGGAGGTAAGCGAAATTGGCCTGTAATTTTCTCTGTCGTCTTTTTTCCCACCTTTGTGTAACGGCGTTATAAAGGCTAATTTCCATTCCTTAGGTAAAACGCCATGACTAAGTGACTTATTGAAAACTATTTCGAGATAAGGTGCTATTTCCAGTGCTAACTCTTTGAATACTCTAGCTGGTATCTCTTCTGGACCCGGAGATTTATTTGACTTGATATTTTTAAGCTGTTGAGCTATCCCTTTCGCTAATATGACTATATCGTTCATTTTTTCCTTGCCTGGTTCGGGCGCCACGACCTTCGCTCTCACGTCTTCGGTAGTAAATACGCTCTGAAAAAATAAGTTTAACAAATTTCCTTTATCTGTGTATATGAATGAAGGAAGAAAATCTTGCCCTGTGAAAAATCGAAAATTACGTGTAAATTTATGGGAAAATAATTATTGAATTAAACTCTCCCTCCCCTCAAATGTTTTATCGCCATATATCGTATGTTACCCGCAGAGTAAAATTATATACCTATGCGAAGTTTCGTGACGATATCATCAAAACGAAAACTGTAAGTAATACCAGCAAGGACACAATAATCAGCAGAAAATGGATGAACAAAGGAACAAACGAAATTAATTAATTTAACGAAAGACAAAATAGTAAATTGAGAACGTTTAAGAATCACAGAGTGAATATTATCCTCCGGCTATTAGTTCGATTCCCTCATCCATGAGTTCTGTTACGAGAAAATTGTTTATATCAACAATGCTTTGGAAACAATGTATCTAATCACAATTTATGGAAAATCTATGTCTAATTATTTGTTACTTACGTAATTTTTAAAAGAGCTTGCTTTGGAGAACTCTACGCCACACGAAAATATCATAAAAACAGTTTATTAGTAATATTTCAATTAAGATCAATAAATATTTGGTTTCAATGTTAACAAAGGAAAATCGTACACAGAAATTGAAAAATGATATTAAAATTTTTTCCCATATAAATACATAGGACTCTCAACTTCGGCGACAATGGGAGTTGTCATGGTAACTTATTGGTATTGTCATAAAACTAATAAAATCACGTATTTTTCTGTTTCTAAACGCATTTTTACCCTAATTCGATCAGGATTCGGATTCTGTCTTTAACAGAAATAAACTTTGTTCTTTCCTTTATAGAATCATTTAAGTCTCAAGGTCATACCATGTTTCTAAGTAATTTTAAAATTCAAACGAAAAATAATCTGCGCTTATCCCTATGTTATTCAAATGGAGAAAATGAAAAAAGAAAATATTTTTTAAATTATATAGGTCAATCAAATCTTTATCAAGACCTGACTACACCACTTACCTCGTTATTCCCGTTAAAATGGTATCTTCCTCTTGTTTTTATATGCTGTAGTTGCTGAGCTATAAAAAACATACATACAAACACTTTTCTTTATAGATATCTATAGAAAACGCGTGTTTTACTACGAATATAGGTATTGAATATGGCTAATATGCATCATAACCTCATTTCATATGAGATTATGATGCTCGATGGTATAATTTATTCATTGTGTTAACATTGTATGCCATTCAATTTGTTTCAATCGTGGCAGTCGTAATGAATCGGGTCGAAATGATTTTAGTCCTAAAATCCAAAAACATTAATAGACTTTGTTAAACAAGAGGGTTGCATTTCATACGCGCTTAAACTTGCAACATCATCAAAAACTCAGATTGAACTTTAATTACATCTGAAATATTCGCGGTGAAAAATAATCTCTACGTGCCTGAGGCATATTGAATTTCGGATTAGTTTTTCAATTTATAAAGCAAATTTCATTTATAGCTTCGCCTGGCATTACATATTCATGTGTGTGGTGTCATTCCTGCCGCAGAAGGTTCAGACAATTAAAGAGAAGCGTTAAAGTTGTCTACCTAGCCTCTAATAATGAGTTCTTTAATAAATATTGCCACGACCCTTTGCTGAAAAGGTAAGGTTTGTTCATTATCTTTTGTGCGCGTATAATAATGTAGAGAATCGGAATAAAGACGGATTTCCGGTGAGTCATGGGCGGTATGATTCCAGGCCGTTTTATTAAGACTTTGTGTCGAATGTAAATGATGTGGAGTTGGCAGATTAGGGTTTTTCCTGCTGAATGCCTAATCTGAATGAATTTAATGGCCGACTTGCTCGGCGAAAGCGGAACGACTGATTCCGGATATGAGTTAGTTCTGGTTGTTTCGGCTTGCTTACGTGTGCGTGCGTGTGTAAGTGGATATGTGTTTACACGTGGAAAACCCCTAACGTTCGATATACAATTTTTGCAAATCGCGATCTAATATGAAAATGTACCGAACGCCACCATTTCGATTCTAAAAAATATCCTAAATATGTAGTAATTTTATGCTCATAATCTCGTGTGAAATTTTGAAATGATTAATCAAGAAGGAGGAATGACAGTCGTACGAGGTTTGTAAAAAAACTTTTGATAATCGCTAGCAGTTTAGCGTGTTGTGTTTCAATTACGTGTTTGCATGCCAGCAACTTCGCATATTCTCGAGAATGGAAGAAATATTTTAAGAAGGATCAACAAATCTTCTAACTATATTAAATTAGACTTTGAGCAGTTTAGTCGTAACTTTTTAAATTTAAATATGTTCGCAGCAAAAATGGTATTTAAATAAACAATAGACTTCATTCTGCCATGGTAAATATATGATAAAGTGTTTGTGCACACACGCACGCACACACACACACACACCCTAGGGACCCGCCATAACGCAATCCCTGAGCTCTATGTCGTTCGATCGCGTTCTAGGTGATACCGCTTTATAAGGGGACCCTTTCATAACTTTAAAAAGCGCCATCGTACTAGCCAGTATAATGCAGAATTACAGAAACTGATAAAAAGTGTCTTTTTAACATGTAAACCATATGTTCTTGTGTAAACGAAAGTAGTTTCGGTAAAAAATGAAGAAAACTGAAATCAATTAAAGTTTAATTTTTTTCCTCGTTATACCGCGTAAACCAGGGGTGGGTAAAAATTTCAACGTGGCGGGCCGTATTGGTGATAGCGAATCCTTTGGAGGGCCACATTGGAAGTTGCCGATTCTTTGCCCGGATTAGCGTTTAAATTGGAAGTTGCTGCTTCAATGAATTGTTTAAAATGTGAAATATTCCGTGTACGCAAGACTTAGTACGACTGTGACGGGTCCTTGACGTATTAAGTGTGGTCCTGTCTTGAATTATTCGATTCTTGAAATTGGTAATTTCTTCAAGTCATATAAACTGCGAAATTTACTTTGTCTTCTATGTGTCATTTACGAGTCTCATTTCAACTTAACCATTTTTCTACGTAAAAAGAAATCAGTTGTTCGTGAAGTCACCTGAGCGTCTTCGTCTTAGGCGCTATTATTCGTGTAAGTAAGGTGTTTCATTCAATCGAGCTGTAAAACAGCGCTTTTATAGTGATTATAGTCGTGCGCATATTCTCATTTCTTCTGTGAGTTTATGTGTCGAACCTACATGATTCCTTATCCTAGTTGGCGAGCAAAAAACCGGAAAGCAAGTTAAGTCATGAACTACGTATAATATTATTATGGCTTTTCCGCTGATATTGGAGCATGTGAAATGTATTGCGGATTATTTTCATTTGTGGAGCATTTATACTTTAAAATTGTGAGACGCATCGCGAAAAATACTTGAAATGTATTCCGAAAGGATTAAAATATTGGGATCCAATAAAATATGCATTATACCGAGTTCCGCGATATAGTACCCCGCGCTACACATCTCTAATATTTCTCGCGCTCTATCGCTGCGGACTGCGCCAGTTCTAGGGTTGATTTCTCTGCCGTCTATACTCCACGCATTTGCATTTATTTGCATCCAGACAATATTCTCTCGCAGGACAAGGGACAAGCGTACGTTTCCGGAAGATGTGACGACAAGTTGTCATTGAGTGTTGGCGTGGAGAGTCCTCGTAAAAAAAGTTTCAGTCAGGTGCTGGCTATGGGAGGGTTATTTTATTATACTGGGAGTGCGGAAATGTCAGGGACGCATTCTTGATTAAATTATTTAGCTCTCGGGCGGTGGGGAGCGCGAGTAATGTGTGGCGAGAAATAATTTTATTACGGGAGGGGGTAATGATGAGGGAAGTCGTCGAATCGTTTCGTACAATTCCCGGTTATGAAGGGAAAACAGAGATATGTAGCGGAAAACGATATTTTTTTTATGTCAGTCATTTGAAACTGGAGGCGGCGTAGTTTTTTTTTCATAAAATGTTTTTCTGTTTATTAAATAATTTTGTCGAGTAATTAAATCTGAAATTTCAGATATCCTGGTAGCATTCGTGCCCATGGCCAGCATTCATATAGGCCGATTTTAACGCCCTCCTTTGAAATAACGAGTCTTTCTGTCGCATATCGGAGGTCAACACTATATTGAGGAATTATTCAAAGTCATTAACTGTCATCGTGCAAAATATGGATCCATTAAAATTTTCACTTCCTTTAACATGAAAATTGCGTGGTGACATCAAAGCGATTGTGGGACATTCCAATCTCTGCACACCTTGTATCATTTACTTGGCCATATTTGTTCGTAAATTATACAGTACTGAGGAAAATTCCGTTCAGCGACCGTTTCACGGCGAAATAACTTCCAATGGTAAATTTGAGAATAAAAAAATTAAAATGAAATTTTTATTTGAACTATTCTATGCGGTATATACCGTGAGAATTATTTATGACTAAATGGAATAGTTTAAATAGGTCACATTTTTGTTTAGTTAACATTCCAACGCACAATTCGCAGGAAAAAACTAGAAGTTCTGATAAACGTTCAACTTTTCAATTTTGAGATGGGGTCTTTTATAGCCATCGAATTTAAAAAAATTGTAAACTACGGTCTTTTTGATGTGTAGAGGGCGTTGAGTGACAGCATAAACGAAATCCGTGGTGTGAAAATTTAAGCTCCTTATATAAGTTTTTGATTGCACTTTCCGTATCTATCAAGTTTAATTGCGAAATAAATCTTTCTATAGCCTAAATTGTGATATTAAAAGAAAATTAATTATTTTCTCTTAATATTACTTATTCTTTCATTATGAAACTTTGTCGCAGTCTCCAAGTTTACTAGTAAATTATAAATTGTTGCTTAAACGCGTTACGATAACTTTTGTCCCATTAAATGTTCCAATTGATATTTTCAAATTATGCATCAGATTTGCGGGGAATGCAGGCCTAGTGAATAGCTTTACGAAAGACCGAAGAACTTAGTCCGATAACGGGAAACTTAGTCCGATAACGGAAAACTTAGTATTTTGCTGAACTCTGGCACTATTTGTTTTTTACAGATAGGTTGTCGACCATACTCTGCAGTTATAGTAGTAATAAAGAGATATTTTGATCTAAAGGTTTACGATATCGGTCTTTTATATTTTAAATTTAATTAAGTCCATCATCATTAGTACTGTCAATCTTTCAATTCTGACATTAACCTACTCTTAAGAAATGAATCAAGGGGCAATTGCTTAACGTCCATTCCGAAGGACGGAGCGCTGTCTTACGCGGTCTCCTCAAACCACACAAGTGGCGATCCCAGGTCAAATCGATTTTTTGGTGATTTTATAAATAATATTCTCGTTCATTGGATAGCAATGTGGTTAATATTCGTTATCATATTGTGAAAAGCGGAAACTAATAAGCTGTATCATGTTTCTTCAACACTTTGAGGATTGTTTGGTGCGAATTTAAATGATCTTGGAATTAAAATTTGGTTTAGTTAACCCATACGACTTCGTATCATAATTCTTCGCCATTTTCTTATGTTTTACCTGCAAGGAAAATAACTACAATTTAACTAGTATGATTTAATGGGAACCTGTAAGCTCTGTTACAACAGGCACGGAATTTTGAAGCTGGTGGCCGGAAAATCGGGCTTCTAAAATAAGGATTTTTGAGGTCATAGCAACGTAAATTAATTACAGTAACCAACTAGTAACGAATTGCTCTACAGATGCTCCGTTTTGTTAGAAAAGCAAAATTTCGTACTGAATTAAAGTGAATGACAGCAATGTAATGGTGTTTGGGGCAGTCGCTTCCAGAGAGTATCTAGGAGATGAAAGTGTATGACTTCTTTCGATTGAATGTTGCAGGCGGAACGGAAAATCTTACCAAGTAGTATTGTTATATTCTTGGAAATGTTAATGAGAAAAATGCGAAATGCCTCGAACCTTGAAAAATTTCCGCTTTTGGGGAATAAATTTACGCACAAAGTCCACACTTGAAAAATACTCAGTTACTATGTGCTGGAATGTATATAGAAACTAAAATATGCTCCAGGTAGATGCAATACTAAAGGGTAGTCCATAAATCCCAATTATTTATGAAGAATCCAAAATTAAAAAAATATGTAGTATAATTTTAAAATAAGTTTTGAAATATTTATTGGGGTGATTGTATCTTGTACTTAAATGTTCAGTTAATATTTCTAAACTTATTCTTATAAATTTACTGGATTGTTTTCATTTTTGCTTCATCACAACCAATTGAGATTTACGGGCCGCCATGTTGCTGCGTAGCAAGGGTTAGTTTCTGCCCGAAACTCATGAACAAAGCAATGAACAATAAGAAGAATGTGAAACTAGAATTGCGCTTCAGCTATTAGTAATTTGATCGAAATGTAGGCATTTGGTTTTTGTTCGTGTCTCGTCCTTAAAAACGTGTTGCGTGTTAATTTATTCGTTCTCTGATTCGAAAATTTTAGTGAATCGCAGCTTTTCGAGAACAGCATGTCAAACGAAGCCGACGCGTTTGCCATAAAAAATAAATTGAGGACATTCGCGATGGGACTCAGGTCTTTTATTTTTTTTGTTCTTCCTGCTCGTTATCCAATTCGCTTTGAATTATTGCGCGCCCTTTTCCGTATTGCGTTCTCTCACTTTCGTGCCTTTCATTCGCCTTTCCCTGAACCACGAAACAACCCCTTGGGGCCCGCATGCATATTAAAAGCTCATTTTCAATGCAAAAATGTTTCTCTCGCTTCACCAAGTTGGTATTTTTCTTGCCGTTACATTTATGCAGAGTAAAGGACTTGGACTTGAATTTCGAAGATTGTTTACCATTCCTCTAATTATTATATGTGTTTTCAAGCGATGTAAAGATTTGTGACCTTTTTCCTCTTCAACTTTCTCGTACCGTTATCGATTTTCATCTACTTTAACGTTCTTAAAATAGTTTAAGCGTGGTATTGTAGACTAAAGTACATTTTCTCCGACCCTAATTCATTTCATCAAAAAGAGAAATTTTCGCAGGAAATATATTTCTCATAACACACCGAATATTATTTTTTAATGTCACGTTCGTAAACTTTATCTCGGGATCTAGTTTTTTTTACACCTGTGCCGGTCGTACGCCTAAAGTTTGTCTTTTGAAAATTTTCATACGATTTGAGGTAGCGTTGGTCGTTGGGTCTCCGGCTCTCCTTGCCTTGCATCTCTCCCTAGATGGCTAATAAAGTGTTCTCCAGCGTCGGCAGTGACCTTTGTGAATGGCCGAGAGAGAGAGAGAGAGAGAGAGAGTTAAAATTCCCAAGCGGTCCTCGTTCGTTCGCATTTTCTGACTGCGGTATAATGAAAACGAGAATATTGTCCGCTTTCCTCTTCAAAACTTTATCTCCGGAGTCGAGGAAAGAGGAGAAAACCTAATTAGTGCGGTGTGTCTCATAACTCCGTCCCTTCTCGTCTGAGGGCGACGTTGTAGGGTTCGAGGTGACCAATTACGGGACGACATTTTAGAGATATTTGTACGTTTGTCATTTGTTTCTACTGACGCTATTATTCGTCTAAGTAAGATGTTTGATTCAATCGAGCTGTAAAATTACGCTTTTATAGTGATTATAGTCGGTGCAAATAGTTTTCGTGCGTGTATTCTCATTTCTTCTGCGAGTTTATGTGTCGAACCTACATGATTCTTGATCCTGACCACTATGTGGTTTTTCTGGGTGTGATTATTCGAGTAAAAATTATATCGCCGTAATTTATGCAGAAAAAGGTAATGTTTTGGGCGAGGACATTAACGCGCTTATTTCGTCATGTTTTCCCTAAAAAAATCACCAATTTATGATGTTTTCATGGCCAAAATAATACGATTTTGAATAGAAGAAATAGATTACCTTATTTAAACAGAAGCATCTAAATCAGGAGTGCTCAAGACGTGGCCCGCATACGACTGATCGACCCCGGAAAGGGCTTGAGTCCCCTACTGAAGGTCGCGAACTATATATACATTTTTGACCCCCAGAAAACCAATATGAAAAACTATATTTATTTAATTGAGGAGATCGTAACAACACCATATTATCGGTTATTAGCTGAAGAAATGCAAAATATTTTTCAATTGATGGGAATTTATTATTTTCATTTCGTATAAATTGATAACAAGTGGTTAATTTTCTTTAATGCTCTTTCTGATTGTTATTTCTTTTTTATATAGGTGTTTACCTTTTAAAGGTGTAATAAATACTTTATTTTTTTACTCAGGTCTACTATTACATAGTGGACTCTCCTCGCAACGAGGGAAAAGACTTCTTCGAGATCAACCTTCAGACTGGCGAGGTGTTCACCAAGATAGTGTTCGACAGGGAGAAGCAAGGCGCCTACGCCCTCGAAGTCGAAGCCAGAGACGGTGCACCATCCGCCCGGCCCAACTCTAACGGACACTCCAATTCCGGTGAGTAAACCTTTCTTTTGTTCTCTGTTTTGTTAATGCAATATGGTTTCTTTGGAGGCATTTTCTTTTTTTCCCCAGAACCTTAAGTTTCAGCAAGGTTTATTCCTTGGTCGTGTCTGCTGTTCATAAAACGTCACTACGATTTACCCTTGCTGTCGTGGAAGAATCCAATTTCCTTTTTTTTTTAAAAGAAATTTGCTCTTTGCTGGGATTTGTTTAATTTAATTTCGCGAACGATTCAAAGTTATAAAGAAAGGGTGGTGTAAATCAAGAGTCGCTGTGGGTTGGTCTTTGGGGAGATTTTAATTTTGCTCACGGAAAGGAAAGAGTTGAAATAAAATCCAACCTTTGGATCGAACGTGTTATCGGAAAATACTCAATTTCAGGCGACTGAAATTTATTTATTTTTTCCTTTCTTACCTCTTTCTCTCCTTCAACCTATCCCATAATCCGATAATTATCGAATATCCGAAGTGTTTTTTTTGCCAAGCGTTTCCCTCTTGACCCAGTTCTGTTTTGGCAATATTGCTAATTAATATCGAAGCGCCCGGTCGAAGGGGATTTTATTTTACTTACTTTTCGGAGCTGTGCCATTTTTTATCCTATCTCGGATCGGCAGATTTTTCCGCAGAGATCAGCACTCCCAGAAATAGTACATTTTTTCTTTTTTTAAAACAGACCCTTTCTCGTGAAAATATTGCCCATGGTGTGACATCGCCGAAAAACCTTCCTTATTTCAATAACTTTTTCGCAGAGGCTTGCGAGAGGGAAAATTCTCTAAATTCTCCCGATGTAATGTTTTATTATAAATAAAGTATGACTTTTCTCCCAATTGAAAATATTTAAGGGATTGAGGGTTTCTTTCCGAACATAATTCTATTTTGGAAGTTTTTGGGTAATTTTCCCTTCGTTTGACCTCGTGTACTAATACAATGGAGTTTCGCGAAAACTTGCGAATGTAGTCTTTTGGGTTTTAGTAATACTTATTATATACACAGTGGGATAATAAAAGCAAAACTTTATTGTTGCTTTTATCACATAAGGAAACTTTTGTTTTTTTTGCGCCATCAAATCTCTCATATTAATAGGTAGGACGACGAGAAGTTTTTACTTTGATTATAGCTTGCTACCGATGATTCAAAAATGAGCAACGTGAATTTTTTTATTTCTTATAGCCAAATGATTTATCTTGCTGCCGATTATTTTAATGTCCAAGAATAAATTGTGGTCGGATCGTTAAATAAATCATGCACGTAATTCTTTCGTGAGTATGATTGCACGAGAAAATTAGTCATCTATCTAGATCACGTTTTCATTTATGCCTATGATGGATTTTCGACTCGAATAGGACCGAAATGTACGATTTTTATCGCATGCGTTTATGGCATGAAAGACGTCTTTCGGTGAAATCTCTGCCGTTGTAATTCAGTCCTAATCACGTGACTTAGGACGTCCGTGGAATTCTGTTGATCTCGTAGGTGGGCGTACGAAATAGGAGATTCGTGGTCCTGCCGCAGGTGACTGCCGGGAAACGGAACTCCATTCATCTCTGAGACAATTGCAGTTCGTGCATTCATTGTTTCGTTTGTCAGGTGCTAGGGAAGGCAGTTTGTCGCATGAATGGGCGTTCTGCGGGAGAATGGTTTATCTTCCTCCGAGTCTTCCGCTCCTGCAAATTAATGGGCGTGGTCTTATAGGCGAAGAGTAGAATATTAAATGCATTTTCCGTTTTCTCGCGGGCATCGCGGACCTGGCATTCTGAATGCCTCGTCATAGGAACGGTGTTTCTGGTTCTGTTGATAATAGTTGAATTATTTTGGTCGTGACAAAACTCTTTTCCTCTCTCTCTATTTCTCTCAGGTCTTCCAGGAATAACTCTTTCTGAAAGAATTTCCACTTCGCTGTATCTAGGTCTTCGTTAGGGGAAAATGAAATTGACGTTTCTTTCCAACCAAACGATGGCCTGAATCAGGGTTGTCCATTTTATTATCCGATTAGGTTTCATGTTGTGTGCCTGACGAAAGATAGACCGAGTTTTCATAGTATGCGTCTAGAGTCGGTTAATTTTAATGTCGGAAATATATGCATGGTCATATTTAGTCTAACGTATCTTCTCTAATTCTGTGGTAAAAGCAGGATTATTTAATTAATTTCAATTAGACAGACGTGGCTGAGCAAATCGTTGATGCTATTTCCAGTCATCCCACTCGATATATTTATTCTAGAAAAACAATTGGTAACAAACGCGAGTTTAAATTTGGTGTACTTAATTTAGAAATTTTCAGAAATTGAGGTGAGCACGTTCTTTGTATTTCGACCGTCACATATTCAACAAGCCGAACAGTGATTTTAAATCTATTTTTATATACGATTCTTGACACAAATAAAAGAATAATTTTTGCCCGAGATAAAATTTCCTCTCATTGAAAAATATCCAACCTCTCTCTCTCTTCTTGTAAAATCGTGTTTTCGGCGAAAAATGTAAATTGCTAACGTCTCGCGGATTCTCCTACAGATTTTAAGCATTTCTTTGCCCTCTTGCCGCTACGCGTGTGAAATAATATCTAAAAATATTTTTCCTTTTTTTGCGGCGACATAATGCTCTCTCTCTCAATTGTTCCCAACCACTCCTCAACTCAACTCTTTCACTTACTTAAATTCCATTATTCGATGACGTTTCTCTCTCTCCCTCTCGTATTTCTCCCCTTTCTTCTCTTCCAAGCCCAATTTATTCCGTTTCTTTAACTGAATTTTCCATCTTATTTACTCGGAAAAATCTCCCTCCACCCTCCCCTCCGCCCGCTTCCTCCCGGAGGAGTGTATTTTTAAACGTCCTGTCTTGCCGTCTTCATGCCATTTCCTATTAGGATACGTGCTTCGTGTTACCTTTGCAAGCAAATAAAAAATTATTTTCCCTCATCCATCTTTCTCTCTCCTCCCCCATGACCTTTTCCCCCTCCCCCACTCTCTCCCTCCCTCCCCCGTCTCTTCTTTATTTCACATGGTCCCCGAGGAAGTCTCCATGTTTCTTCTTTTCGTCGTCCGGCGCTGCTGAGGGAAAGTTTTGTATTTTTTAACGGCTTCACAAATGGGGTTGGGTATGGGGAGCTCGGAAATTCAACACTTTATCTCTCCTTTTTTTCGCGAGATTTTTTTTATTACATCCGGAATTTTTAAAATGTCCGCGATGTCGTATTTTTTCCTAATTTATTTATTTAAAAAAGTTTCGAAATTTCGGGGAGTTTCCTGTTCAGCTAATGCGATGTAGCTATTTTCACGAATAAAGAGATAGTTTTTTATTTGCTGGTCTATAACGTTGTTATTCAATTATTTTCTTTTATTTTTTTAAATTTGTAGTTTCCCTTTTAAATTAATTCTATAAAGAGCGGTTTCCTCCCACAAATCTTATTTTTCGTACGAACATCGCTTTTAACTTTGTTAAGTCGAGAATTTTTTCTTCTAACGCGAGGACCTTTAATGTATACTTTTTCTTCCCTATTTCCTCTTTCGTCCAGCAATGATATTCACCTAAGTACTTTTGAGACATGTTCCGTAGGAAAAATCTTTCGCATTTAATGTTTCATTCGACTTTTTTCTCATAATTCGACGTTTTTCGTGCTCTTTTCATACTGAAACCGCGCCATTCATTTGTTTCTTTAAAAAATGAACGATACAATTCTCAGAAGTGGATTTCCCTATAACTGAATGCATCGCAGTTCTCGCACGTCGTTGAGTCCAGCATCGCAAATACGTATGTACTTGTATTCGCCCTCTTCTGCCGTTATTCTCTCGGATTTATCTATTCTCGCCCGGATTTTCCTTTTATTTTATTTTGTGTCTTAGCTTATGTCAATAACATTTTCACATCTCGATGCCATTAATTTTTCTTTGGTTCCGTTGGAGCTTTACTCTATCTCTCCCTCCTTCCCGCCGCTACCTTTCCCAGAGTCGCGTAATCCGTTTATCTGTATCGTTTCATTTTTTTCCACGGCGTAATTCAAAAGGAATCCCCTTTGGGCAGTAACTTTGCATCGTAAGCCACACACGTTGCCCTCGCCGTATCTTCTCGACTACTCACTCCATTTCTCAAATAAAATCAACCTAGTATTTTTTCTTTCCTCCGTTATTTTCCCACATGGCCAATCATAGTTTCGTTCCCATTGCTATTCTTTTACCTTAAAAAAAAACATTTTTCACTCCATTCCTTAGTTTATATGCTCTCTACCCGGCGCAGGTTGAGGATTTTTATTTCTTGTCTCTCTCCCTTACCTCTTCGCGCCGTCTCTCTTTCAGGGAGAAGAGAGAGCGAGAGAGATGAAGGGAGAGGGAGAGAGCTGAAATTGAATCTCCTGAGATAAAAAAGCCATCTTTCAGACCGTTTTCCTTTCCATTGCGACTGAGAAAGCTGGAAATGTAACCGTGCTGTGGCATAGGGCGCGATATTTCTTGTTATTCTAGTTTTCCGGTTTACTTCGCCTCCTGGACACCGTTTCTAGGCTACGTGCATTATTGCGATTTTTCATAAACGTCTCGGTTTATCAGAAAAATTTCTTGTCATAACGTGTAACGCCAAACTTCAGGCATTATTTTCCTAAATGTTTTTCCCTGCCGCCAAGAGAGGATTCAGCTAAAAATATTTGTGTATGCGTTGCTGCGTCAACGCACTTAGAATTGGTAAAATTACGTCTAGCTATTTGGGAAATCCTTGACTATTTAACAGTGAAAATCTGCTGGAGACTTTTCCGAATTAAATTCAGGTCCATCTTCACGTTATTTTTCTAAATAAATGCAAAATATTACGTCAGCCATACAAATGTGAGCCTTTTTAAATCGACGGATTATCTCGTATGAATTATGAGAAAAATAATTTCCAGAATGTTCGATTTTTGCTTGTTTTAAATTTAGAGGGAAGAATGTGTTTAAACTGTTTAAATTACGGATTGTATCGCTTATAAATATATAAATGCATGTTATCCATATTAATTTTTCAATTTTTGATGAATGTTTAATGGATCATGCATAGGTCACAATAACGTATTCTTTTTATAGAATCGAATTTAGTCAGAAAATGCTCATTTGTACAATCAAAAGAATTTTCGTAAAATATACACGACCAGCATTTATTTTATTTTATTTATTTTGCTCGTACACTTCTATTATATAAATATATAATTACTATGGAGATGCGCGGCATATATTTAAAGGGATTTTTGAAACTATAATGAAAAACTTAAAAAAGCATTTCAACGCAGAATTTTTTGCCTCACGTCATGTAGCCATATCATTTTAAAGTGATGCGTGCCACTATAGATCCTTCCGCCTCTGTTAAAAACCGGGCCTCTTCCGCATTCATTTCTGATCCCTCTTACTTTCACTCTATTCGAAAAAAAATTCGATAATCGGAAATCGCTAATCCCGTAGACCGAAAAAGCGTGCAGTGAAAAGGTATCCGTTATAGTGGAAGAAAATGGCGGAAGCATTTTTTGAGGGGGGGAGGGGGGGAGAGTAGCAGATCGCAGATGCACTCGCAAACTTGGCCGTCAATCTGGATCGATTCAAATGCGAGGGAAGCGAGGGGTTGTTAAAACCGTTTCCACTGCAGCCACATTCGATTCTACCCGTCCTATTTGGACGCCCATTCCGCTGGAATTACGCAAAATCCCACGTGGTCGCTTCTGTCCTTCCTCCTCGTTTCTCCGTGAGCCGTGCTCGCTAATGGTCAAACCTGCATTGTCCCCCGAGTGGCTCCGACGACGGCTTTTTAAAATTCGCACCCTTCTCCCCCGCCTCTCCAACTACGCTAGGCTCTGACAAATGCGAAACTCTACTCGCCCCGACCCTGAAATAGCTTTAACGGCTTGTCCGTGTCATAAACTCGGTCCTTGTTTGAGATCCTTCCTGGAAAAGCGGCCATATTGTTGACGCCGCGGTAGAGTTTTGGTTATCACGCGCACGGAGGGCGTTGCGTATGGGCGGACGATAATGCTTTGCGCCACGTCGTTAAGATGGGACCGGAATGTTTTTTCCGATGCTATTTGCGTCCGAATAAAGTTTTTCTTTCTCGAATGAGATAGTTTTTTTAAAAAGAGTTCGGAGATATATTCAATTTACATCTCTTGTGGAAATAACTTACGATGTAAGTTTTATTTTTGTTAATATTGCCTTCCGAAAAATACTTTTATATTTGCAGAGAACCCCATACCAAAAAATAATATTACCACTTTTGCTTGAAAAATTCGATAAATTATTCGTTAATATATTAAGTTGTTTTCCAAAGTTAAAAATTGTATAAAATGTAGAACGAACAGCACAGACGATGCTAGATTAGCGAAACTCCCAAAATATGTTTAAATTATTCCATTTGGATGTCGTTTGGTAATTTTGTACGACGAAGCTAACAATCCAACATTACTATACGCTCCGCAGGGCGTAAATCCGATTTATCCGCTTTCGTCCCATGTACTGATCAAAAATCAACTTGGCGCGAGAACAAGCAATGGCACCATTCTCTCCGACGCTTATGTACCACGTATTAAGAGTTTTCAATAGTGAAACTTCAATGGGAAATGAAAAAATATAGTCAATCTATTCGAGAGGAGAAACTGCATTAGCTCTGGCAATCATCGGTTTACCGCGTGGTGGGTAGAAAAGCCATTTCGGTTTCTTTTTTATTCTTAATGTTCCTTTTAATTGGAATTTCATCCAGAAGCTTTCCAAAAATTCCGAAAATCTCTTTATGCCATTCATGGGCATCGAGTTAGAACGGCGAACGTGCAGTTATTTTTATGGTTGGTTCGTTCCGCAATCGATGTTTACTCGTGCAATGCGTTTCGTTTTCTTTTTTCAGCACTTTTATTTTTCTCCCCTTTCCGCGTTTCGTGCAAATTCCATTTTCCGAATAAATTAATTAAGCGGTTACATTGACTTCTTTTGCGTCATGAAACATGTCCAAAAAGAGGTATTTAATCAGGTGGTGTTTATTTTGATGCGCATACAGGCGGTTATGGATTTCTAGAGTTATTTTTAAAAAATATCTTGCTCGGAACTTGTGTTTATTGTTCTTTTTCAATGGCCTCGCCGTTTTTCAAGCTGAACAGCTGAAAATTAGTGCAAATGGACCGTGTGATTTCGGAAATCGCACGCAGGCGTCGTTTTACCCGTCTTTTAATAGCAACGTGAGGCCTTTTAACAGGAAATAACAGGATGTTTTGTGATTTTTTTATGTCACTTATTCTGACGGCGAAATTACTTCACGTCTTGTATATCATGAACGTAAGGTGTCTGCGTATGTAGATTCCGGTTCCGTTGACGTAATAAGAGGGTACAAGTACGTTTTATGCGTTTATAAATTCGGGGACTTTTCCGTATAAATGAAAAAGTTTTAAAAGCAAACACTCATAATAAACGATCAATATACAGGGTCATCGAAAAAGAATTCCGGAATTTCAAAATTTAATATCTTTTTAAATACGGAACAAAACTCACCATTTTTAGAAAATGTGTAAAAACTCTTAAAATTTAATGCCATGCTTTAATAGGTCTCGATGTGAGCACCATTTGTAGCTCTACAAACATCTAGGTCAGAGATGGGCAAACTTTTCAACTGGGGGCGTATGCACATTCAAGATAGGAAGCGCGGGCCACATACAAATTTCCAGATTCACCAAGAGTATAAGTAGATAATTTATCGATTGAAGCATATATTTATAATACAGTTTAATAGATAGGTAATATATCCATAGGTTACCATTAATCAATTATTCAGTTACAAAAGAAGTTGTAGGTGTATAATGTGAAACAAAAAATTTAAAAAATTATTTTCCATTCTCAGTCGCAGGCGCACTCAGTACGCCGCGCGCACACGCGTGTAACTATTTATAGCACGCTCGCTCGAAGGTTAATAACAGATAGTATAAACAATGACAAAACAGTTAATGATAAATACTAAACGCTTATATAAATGTTATATCAGAAGGAAAGTCATAGTATACTATACAAAAACCCTACATAATAATACTGCGGAGAACATGGAGGAAAGTAAACAACGTAGATTTAAAGGCTGCCGACCCCTGATTGAGGGATATTTACGTACTTATTGATGTGAACAAGTTACAGCGTTCCAAAAAAGAGTGATTTCGACTCTAATGAGCACATACAACAGGGACTTCTATTCATTCGGCTTGCAAAAATTTATATTTATCTAATACATTGTTCCTTCGCGTTTCCTGAGGTGTGAACGATCGATCACAGGATTTTTGTATATTTTGTATAGACAGCAACGGAGGAAAATAACATTTCAACAAAAAAAATTGATTTGTCCAATGATAGACACTGTAAATTTGACATAAATTATAACCGATTAAATATCAGACGAGTATCGTAACTTTCATAAGATTTGTGTGCTTAGTATAAATTTCGATTTCACAAAAGCCTCCCGGGCCACATAAAACGCGGGCCGCGGTTTTCCCATCCCTGATCTAGGTGGTTGACTGTTTCCGACCATGTACAGTGAAGCACGTCCGGTGTGATTGTTGCTACAGCTGCAGAGATTCTCCGCCGCAGATGGTCAAAGTCACGAATTTTTTCAGCGAAGACAATGTTTTACACATACCCCCACACAGGGCCGGATTAAGCGGTACGCAAAACACGCAAGTGCGTGGGGCCCAGATGACAAAGGGGCCCACCAGGGGCGGATTGGGCAGCCAGGGCATCGGGAAAAGTCCTGATGATGTCCATGGGCGTGGGTTGCCTGAGTGGTTGCTGCCTCGGCCAGGAGCAGTTGCTTTTCCGTATTCTAAATCTATTTCAGCTATGCACGTAAGACGGCGGCAGCCCAGAGTGCGTCGGTGATGTCACTAGGCTGAGTAGGTGCGAAGTATTTTACGGGGGGTCATGTACCGCTGTGCCGGTCTCTTCCAATGCCTCATATAGTTTTCCAATTCTGTCTCTTAATCATGGATAGAATTATTAAATTACGCTCCTGACTCCCAAACCATAATTTTTCCTGTTCATCGAGCTGTTCTTTTTTCTATTTTCATCAAATTGTTGAAATAATGCAAAGCATCAGCTTCTTCGACATATTATGTTAAATGAGTGTGCAACCAGTGGCGTAGATACCGCCCGAACAGCCCGGGCAAAGCCCTGGAGCCCGTGCTTAAGAGATTGAATGTTGAGAGCAAAATGTTAAGAATTTCTTTAACTTTGCCGAGACAATTTTGAACCATCTTTCTCATGAAAAAGAAGAAACATTCCGTAGAACCAAAGGAAGAAGTATAGGCATAAGAAGTCTACGGCCTAATCCTCACTTACGGGAAAAATACAAAACGATGAAGAAATACAATAGGAATAGGCCAAGATAAGAGATGCCCTCTCTGTGCAGCCTTAATTAAGCAGCATAGGGCCATGTGGTTAGGATGAATAGACTGTTTAAAAAAGAGTATAAACAGATTCCTTACAAATAAGCGTCTCATAACTCTTGCAGACGATGCTGTTTCGGTTATGAGATAACGGACGGTTTCAGGCGCTTAGGACCGAAGGAAAAAAATACTTGCAGAGCCGTGCGAACGGTGCAACTGCACCGGGCCACGCGCTTCATATAAAAAACATTTGTCGTACTTATAAAAGTACATGCATTTAAATAAAATCTGAAAAATATCGGTGTCATAGTGAAATTTACTATCAAAAACGTTTTTGACGCGCGCGCACACTTTGCACCGGGCCCCGCAATTTTCCTAGTCTGCTCCGAACACTGGATTTTCGTCTGGTGATTGGTCCACTTCCCATAGCACGATACTGCTATTCCATAGCTAGCTCAGTTTGAGATTTTGTCTTCGTGCTGATGGAAGTCGGTTCTCTCGTTAGCGATCAACGATAATAATTATTTCATCTACATAATATTTTCATTATTGTGAGGGTCAATCAGGTAGACTTACAAACATTTGAGCGGGTCCAAAAAAGGAAGAATGCATTTTAAATTTGGTCGAATTTCTCTCCTGATACTACGGAAAAAGTTCACTTATAGTGGGGTCTGGAAAAAATTTAGCCTAGCTATGCCACTGTGTGCAACCTTTTCATTTACACATTAAAAATTTCGGTTCATAGTGGGCCGAATAAGGGGTTTCAACGGAGCTTATTACCAATTATTTTTAACGTTTAAACGTCATCAGAAAAGTTTGATAACCATAATTTTTATTTAAAAGAATATAAAACTGCCAGTATTAAATATAGGTCGATTTTTTAAATCGAATATACGCTTTTAAGATCCAGTTCGACAAAATGCACTCGAGGAAAGAAAATGGAAGTGATGTAGTAAGTCGGAAAAATAGCAATCGTTCCGACAGAATCCGCAAAACACGAGGGAAAATTTTGCAAAAATGACAACGGCACCCGGTGTTTCCAGTCAGTCTCCCATCCAAGTACTATCCGGACCCTACGATGCATTATCTTCGGTGGTCGGACGAGAACCGGTGTTCTCATCGTGGTACGGCCGTTGCCGAAGTAGATTTCACTGAGAATTGGATTTATTGTAGCTTGCATACTTGTTTACAGGGCTGGATTACGCGGTATGTAAAACACGCGAGGACAAGGGGGCTGAACTTACCCCCGTCTTGCCGCAACGCTTTCCAAGTGTTGCCGCTCAGATCACAAACCTTGCATAATGTTACTTTTAAAAAAATTATGATTTTGGTGGGGCCTTAAACGCGCTGTGCGTGGGGCCCATGGGTCTCTTAATCCGGCCCTGCTTGTATACAACTTTTGTGCTTGTCAGTACTTCGGACCTCCCCCCTCCCTGAGAGAATTCTGTGTGCGCTACTGCTTGCAATCCGTTAACTTTTTTACCAAGTTTATACATTCTGTATACACCTTTGCTTTGCCTTAAATAAACCAATGTCTTTATTAAACTATAATCGTTTAATACTTGTATTTTGGTTAATGTCACTTCCTCAATTTCATGCTTATTTACACTTTGAACTTTTCATAAAAAGCTGACGGACCAACACATGACTTTCTCCATACAGAGCAACGAATATGATTACTCTCGATGTCAGCGTTCTCAGAAACAATTGTCAGCGATTACACTGGAGAATAATTTAAAAATATTTTCAATAGTCTTTATTACGTAAAAAAACAAGTAAAGAAAATTGTCAACTGCTTCTATAGATAACAAAGTATCTATGAGTAATTAATATCACCCTTGGAGGCGTACGCACCGATATCAACAATTAGAAAGTATTATCATAGCAGCGGAAACAATGGTATCACTTAGCGACGTATTTAACGTAAATTTAGAAGAAAAATCAAAATATCTCTTAAATCCGGCCCTGCCCCCACATGAAAAAATCCACTGGCGTTAGATCAGGACTTCTTGGAGGCCAGGTTATTGGTCCACATCTGCCAGTCCACCGGTTAGGAAACCTAGCATCCAGAGCACGGCGGACCTGTAGGCTGAAATGAGGCGGGGCGCCGTCTTGTTGTAAAATAACAGCAGTTGCATTTTCTCCTTTAATGTCTTCAACTTGGGGTAAAATAAACTGCCCTAACACATCTAGGTAAATGCCCCCAGTAATGGTTCTTTCCGCAAAAAAGAGAGGTCCTACCACACGGTCATACTGTATTCCACACCACACGTTCAGTTTTGGTGAGTCACGTACGTACTCACAAAACTCATTCGGTTGTTCTGATCCCCAAATTCTGAAGTTCTGACAACTGACGCAGCCATTGCATTGCCCGTGATCATTACCCGATGTAAGTATTCATTGTCATCAATTTCACTTAACTTGAAATTAGCAAGTTCGACACGTTTTGCACGATCAGTGACTTTAATTTCATGTCTTAATTGAATTTTGTACGCGTGTAATTTTAGGCGCTTATGCAGCACATTGTGGATGGTGATCTTAGGTACACCAAGTTCCAAAATACGACAAGCGATACATTTTTTTTGGACAACGTCCGCATGAGTTTGATGCGTTCCACAGTCTCTTCGGATGTCCGTGGTCTTCCTGTTGATTTCTGCTTTTCAACACTTCCCGTTTCTTCAAACTGATTAGACCACCGTGGATTTGTTTTGTCAGTAGGCATTTCTATTTCGTACGTACGCCGAAAATTAGGTTGAACGGTCACAATTGACTTGAATTCCGCATACCATAGCACGCACTATGCTTTCTGCTGATTGGACGCCATCTCACTGACTGGAGCTGGCACGTAACGTGAATACCACCATGTAACTAATAATGCACATCGCAATCACAGCTCGGGAAAGTTGAGGATAAAACATGGTGAGTTTTTATGCATTCTAAAACAAATGTCACGTTTACATGTCTCGAATTTACCGATACATATATTAAACATTGAAAACCGGGAATTATTTTTCGATAACCCCATTTTGAATTCTTAAACGAGGAAATAAGGCATAGCAATAGAATAATATATGTTGCAATCTAAATCACGGTGTCAATATAACTTCTTCATCTTGAATAAACCAATGGTTTGGTATTGCAAAAAAGAATACAAGATATTATCAGCCGATAGAACGGGAGAAAGAAGATAAACGAGAAGAATTGCTTCGTGGTCAGTTGAGGAAAAGTTCCTTTTCTGTTTTTTTTTTAATTTTAAAGTTACATTCGTTTTGTTGAAAATCGGCATGACTTGAGTTTAATGTATATAATAATGGCATTTCTGTACTGCCATAGTTGTACACATTTTATATATGGAATAAACTCGATCTCTTCTCTTTCTAAAAATCTACTTATTTCAAGAAATAAGTAGAACGGGAAATTCTCTATATCTCTTGTTATACACACACAAATATACATACATACATGCGCATATACTGTTCCTTGCTGTGTTGAATATTCAATTCCTTCGATATCCTTTGATCGAAATCGAAATACCTATGTTCTTTTAGAACTGAATGTTTTATCAGCATTGGCCTCGTTAAGGGTGACCCAATTTTAACGATGTTACCGATAGCCTCGATAAAAATTTTTCTGAAACCCCATTAAATCATTCTCTTTATGTGAACGAAAATATTGTTAGGCGACGCTACGTTTTTCGTTCAGTGTCTGTCTAAATTCTTTCATTGCCGATTTGTAGATTGTCTCTTTCGTATATTGTCTAACCTTATTATACATTTAAAATATTTGATATATTGCCATTTAGTATATGTGTACATTTCTCTTAATCTTTTATAAAATCATATTTTGATTGAACGAGTGAAGTATTTTGCGTAAAAAGTTTTGGTAGAAAAAAACCATTATACTTCTTCCACCCGGAATGGATGCGAAAATGTCGAATGGAACTTCAAAATGTTATTTATTATATTCTTATTAGGTGAAAAAAGAATGAAATCGCAGTACGCAGAAGATTTTATTTTCGTTTACATTCCAGCAATATCGGGGTCAGGTGTTGCTGAATCCGCCGCAACCCGTGTTATTTTTGCCCGCGGAAGGTTTTTTTATTACGCTTGTCAACGTATTTCATTGTTACGTCGGAGAAATTATGGCGCTGATTAACGCGAACTGGAAGGATACAACGTTTCAAGATTAATTCATATTTTTGGATATTTCACACCCTCTGTCAAGCTAATTAAAGCATTGCGGGACGAATCGCGTCCCTTTAACTCTTCTCCTTCTCTGCGGCGCTGTAACGGAATTATCAAGCACAATAGCCTATATTTATTCTTTTTCAAATCTTATTCTCCCTGCCTCCTTTTTTTGCCACCCCTCCCCCTCCCCCCGCTTCAAGTTCTCCTCGAGGCCGTAAAACTGTCTACGCGCAAAGAATTATGGGAAGGAAGGCTATTTTATTTATATCCGCAGCCACATTATCACTTCTCAGTCGGCAGAGGTCTCTGTGTATAATGGGGTTCACGGGTGTAGAGGCGAGAGGGAATGGAAGCGCTATGGAAATGAAGAAGAATGGAAGATATTCGCAAAAAAATGGCGAAAATATTTTCAAACACGGATCGAGGTTATTTCGAGTCAATGGAACGGAATTGTTTACATCTGTGTGCGCGTGGCTACGGAAGGAATTGTTCGTGAGAGAAACGATCGAGTTTGAATTTCGGTGCGATACCTCATTTTCCGATGAATTTTCAAGCGTTCTTCCATACTCAGTTTCTTCTTCAAATTTTTTATTCCAATGAAATGATGTCGTTTAAATATTTGTATCCTTTTGTATTTAGAGTTTTTGAAGCGTAATTGAATATTTGAACGCAGCCACTCAGAATAAGACACGTTTTTATTAGAGGAATTAGACGTAACTTTGGATGTCGTTGTGATATTTTTTCATAATTCTTTACTGAGCTAAACGAATACATCTATGTACTGGAATGTGAAATTTCACGTGGGTGGAAGCAAGAACCACTGATTGTGTTCAAGAAGCCGTCTTATATTATATATTGCCGTAATCGTAGTCGTAGGCGAACTTTTTCTGGTACTTTATCGATTTATGTGAGGTTTTTTCCCTTCACTCATGAAATTACTTAAATACGAACCGATATTTTTCATTTTTTCTTTATCGGCGGCTAAAACTCTATTCTATCTTATTATTGCGATGTTTACATGTTACACAGTCAAAGTTTTCCGAAAAACACATTCATTTACGAAATTTTGTGGGTTATTCGTACTCTTTCCGGACGATGCCAAGGCGACTCATTGTTGCCTCCGATTCAGTTAATGTAGATTAAACGTTCAAATTGTCCGGAGAACTGCGAAATTCGTTGCGTGCTTTTGTTTAAGCTTCGAAATTATCGTTGTAGCAACGTCATTCTTTATACATAGCGACGTAAATAGTTATTATATAACGATTTGAATCTTTTCTCATAATTTGAATGTTGAACCTTTAACTATTTTATAAGTAAAAATCATTATATTCTTCATTTATGTGTTTATTAACGTTTTGTTCGATACACCTGTATTTCAGTTGTATACGGATCTATTAATCTACAATCAGAATTATTAATATACATATTGATAACCTCCTATAGAATCATAGCCGGCTTGAAATATCGCGGGGCACGGTGCAAAGCGTTCGCGCGGGTCCTCTTACGGGTCAAAAATTTTTAATATTAAATTTTAATAACTAAAGTTATCTCTCTCACTATGACTCTTCGATACATTTTCAGGTAAAAAAATGCGTGTACTTTATAAGTACGTCAAATATTTTTAAAGAGATCGCGGGGCCTCGTTAAGTGCGGGGCTCGTTTGCACCGCCATCACGCCGGCTCTGTTTAGAATTTACAAAGCAAAGTGAGGCCCGCAGGTCCGAGCGGCGGGTGGGAGTTGGTTGGGCCCGAAGCGACCAGAAGGCAGAACCTCCTAGTTACATAGAATTTCGCAAATAAATTTTGCTCCCACTCATTTTAACATGGAGTATGAAATCACAAAATGGTAAAACACTTCAAAGGAAACGCCTGTTATGCCTTAAACGTCAATTTAAAGAATCCGTTAGAGAGTAAAACTTCATTAAAATGTTTTGCTTTGTGGATACATTTAATTGAAATTGTAGCGATAGAAGAGCATTCAGCAATTTAGTTCGTTTTACTCTAACGGCACTTCGGAGGTCCTTCCCGTTTCCTCCGGAAGCAATCATAACGATTCTTGATCACGTCGGGATGCTCTCAAGAGCATCTTCTTCATTCCTTACCTCTGCTACGATAAACATTTCGCCGTCGCTGCCAAGATTCCTCTATAGATGAATAAAAGAACGCGAGATGTATATTTTTTCGGTAGCCCCATTAAAAAAACCTCTTTCTGGCTCCGTTGATGACTTTTGCCTCGTAAATGCATTTCCGTTTGTTTTTTTTCTTCCTTTTATGATCGTCAGTGCTCTTATCTCACATTATATTTTTGACCGGTTTTGCCCCAAAAATAAATTCTTTCTCGCTTTGGCGTAACTCGGTTGGCTTGGTTTAAAAAGAGAGAGAGAAAGAGAAAAAGAAGTAAACGCATGGAATGGGATTTGGAAGAGAGGAGGGAGAACAGTGATGAATGGAGTGTTTAAAGAAGTGATGGGCAACCTTTTCTACGTGGAGGGCCGCATTAGTGGTTGCGAATTCCTCGGCGGGCCGCATTTCAAGTTGTCAATGCTTAAGCGGGCCAGATTAGATTTTAAATCAGACGCTAACTAGAGATTCTGAGGTATCATATATCAGTGATAATGCCTTAGCATACAACAAGATTATTCAAAGAGTAATACTGATCAAAGTTTCGAATTCTGTTATTTTAATTGGTTTAATTATACTAGGGATAAACTATTTTGTGACCTAAGCATTCTGCCTAAAAAGTTCCATTTCAATTTTTAGCTTTTGATATTGTTTTCTTTATTTTTTTTGTTTTGCGCCTCATTATAAAATTCTATGCATACGTGAGATTCCTTCGCGTTACTGGATTTTGTAATATTCGATAAATTCTACAGGGAATGAATTATTCTGTTAGTTTATGCTTCGAAAATTACTTGGGAATATTTTCGTTAAATTATTTCTTTCATTTCTACGAATAATAATAATTATGGCAGATTTTATGGATACGTCAAATTCAACATCTACGACGTATTTACATCATTAGTGTATTGTAAATGAAATCCTTAGGTGGATCAGGGTAGTATTGATTTCTTTAAAAAGTACCGTGGGTTGAACATACCATCCTATTCGAATTTAGCATGTTCGAAAGAGAGTGCGATGTCGTATATCTTGAATGAATGCTCCGCATTCAGTTAAGATCGACCATAAATATGTGATAAATTGAGTGTTTTGCCTGTCAGTGTTTTTAAGCAATCTTTATAAAGCTTACATAACTGTCGCTGGGAAGCATAAACTTATTTTTCGCATTTTTAATCTCATTTGCTCATTATTTGCCTTGTTTGATTAATATCACGAAATAAATAGAAATGTACTGTATGCGTGTAACATATGAGAAAGTAAAATTGCAAATATCAATAAAAAAGGCGCTTATATGCGATTGTCAACCTCATTTCTATATTTAAATTATTTTTTTAGCTAAAGCTGAATTAATATAGACGACAGGAAATTATTTTGTTTCACCGCGGTAAATGCGTTCGTAGTCGTGGAAAGAAAAAAATCATTAAATTTTTCGGCATTTGCGGTATTCACTTCTCGCATCTTCCTGTGTTATATCTACTTCTGGGCATTGTGCCCGACGCTCGCATTCCTCCCTGGCTTGTTTCCGCGGCAAAGTAGAGGCACCTTTTATGGGTAATCAACGGAGCGCGTTAACAAAAGGTTTTGATGTGCTTACGCTCCACGTGAGGGATAGTGAGGGACGACTCTTAGGTGAAAAGAGACTGGTATTTTGATATTAACTCTCACCACTACCGAGATATGTGACAACTGAATCCTGCCAAGGAGGAAAGGGAGTAACTGAGTTAACTCAGGAAAATTTTCATGTTGCATCAATCTTATTATTAAAGTTGGTTATTATTTTATACTTAAAGTTATTGTAATATATAATTATGGAAAGGTTCCATTGCCGAATGAATTACTATCGAAGAACCTCACCTGGACTGGATGGCACTCTTTGAAATACTTTTTAAAAGCACTTTGCTATTCGAATTTGAATAGTGAGTTTTTATGCGACGGGATCAAGTATTATGAAAAGCGAAGTAGAAAAGGCGATACTGGAACCGAAGAAAGGAAAAGCTATAGGTAGCGATGGAATACCGGCAGAGGTACTTAAAGTCATGGGATCGGAAAGACTAAAAGTGATTAAGAAACTAATTAAGATTTACGACTCGGGAGAGTGGCCTCAGGATTTCTTAGATGTAAAATGATCCCTCTAAAGAAGTAGCCAAAGGCAACGCAGCGTATAGACTACAGAACGGTAACCACACTCTTACACACTTCGAAGATCATCGCGTGGATTATTAATAAAAGGCTAGAGAAAAAGGCCGAAGAAATGCTAGGGGAAGATCAATTCGGCTTCAGAAAAGGACGAAGAACCAGAGATGCTATGGGTGTAGTGAGAATCATATCCGAAAGGGCAGTAGAGTACAGCCAAGATGCTGCGTATGTTTCGTAGACTGGCAGAAGGTCTTTGAGAGAGTAAATTGGGTACTGCTGATGAGGATATTAAAGGATATAGGTGTAGACCGGAAAGACAGGAGACTGATCAGGAATCTATATGTGAATCAAGTTGTAAAGGTCAGGTTGGAGAATACGGACACCAGCGGAGTACATATCGGTAAAGGAGTAAGACAGGGCTGCTGTCTATCGCCGGTCCTATTCAATAAATATGGAGAGAGGCTAATGCAGAAAGCGTTAGAAGGCACGGGAGATTCCAAAATTGGAGGAAGGTTTATAAGAACAGTGAAATACTCAGATGATCAAGTACTTCTAAGCATTGAATGATAAATAGACTAGTAACAACAGGCAGAAAAAACGGTATGGAAATAAATACAGAGAAATCCAAGGTCATGCGAATATCAAGTAAAGAAGAAGAAAATTTGAATGCAAGTATTGGAGGAAAGCCATCAAAACAAGTTTAAAATTATAAACACCTTGGAAGCATCATAACGACAGAAGCCATATGTACCGATGAAATCAGGACTAGAATAACGAAAGCAAAAGCTGCTTTCAGAAGAAAGAAACTCCTACTAACGGGGAATATAAAGGAGGATATCCGCAAGAAGTTGATAAAATGCTATGTATTGAGTATATCTTTGTATCGGGCAGAAACATGGACGATAAGAAAAAATGATATTAAATACTTGGAATGTTTCGAAATGTGGACATGGAGAAGAATGCTGAAGATAAAATGGACAGATAGGGTGAAGAACGAGAAATTACTACGAAGAATAGGAGAGAAGTGAACGATTAAACAGACTATCAACAAGAGGAAGGCGAACTGGATTGGGCATTACCTGAGGAGAAAGTGCATGATTAAAGAAGTGCTAGAAGGAAAACTGGATGGAAAAAGAGAAAGAGGTAGGAAAAGGTTTCAGCTAGTAGACGACTTGAAAGGGAAAGAGAGCTATCAAGTCATGAAGAAAACTGCGGAAAATAGGAGTATATGGAGAACCAAGTTTAACCTAGAATAATCACGGACCTGTCAATGGACAGACAACCTATGATGATGATGCGACGGAATTGTCGCGTATTCCGGACGCAAAAAGCATGACGTTACCTGGCGGTGATATTCTAATACAAACTATTTAACGAATGGAGCTTTGTTTCACTAATGTCTGAATGTGTTTTGTACGTACCTTTTTGAGCATTTGATATGACCTAAGAAGTATTTCATTGCTTTGTATTTTGAGCTCCATATGAAGGGTGCTTGTCTCATTCGAAGCAGTATTCCTGTTCGAGTAACCCTGGCATTTCATCGAATAGTAATTGTATACTTTTCCATAAAATCCTGACGTGATGGTGTGGACTTTGGTGTGAATGAGATTTTTACGAAATTATGAACTTTTACGTGGACACTTAATGAAATCATTCCTATTTTAAAGTTCCTAGCCATGTTATCGAATAATGTTACTATTTTCACTCAGGTGAACGAGTAAGATAAAAGAGTCGCGCACGTAAATTGATGTGACGATACGCGCATGCATTCTCACAATGTGTTTCACATTTCGTCATCTTTATACCGAATTCTTCGTCTCTCTCTATCGCCCTTAAAACTCCTGCCGCTGTTCCCTATCGTCTATTCGGCCGCTTTCCTCATCTTCACTCCGTTTTGCTTCCACGGTTACTATGTATCCGCATCCTTATCTCTCTTCCACCTCGCTGTGTGTATGTGTGCGCTTGTGCTTGTGCGTGCGTGTGTATATTCTTCCACTATAGCTTCATATCGCTTCACATTTTCGTTTCTCATTTCCTGTTACATTGCGTCCTTTCTCTTCCTCCGTTCAATCTGAGCTTTAGCCGCTTTAAACACAGTATTTCCATTCTCATGCCTGCTTACTGCCTCTTCCACCTCCCTCCGTATGTTTTCCTCTTTTTCTCTCTCTACCACACACCTCGCTTTCCTCTGGAAGCCAATCCCACTCCTCCTTTCCATAAAGATTCATTTCCGTCTATACTACCGTAAGATGCTGCACAAAACCCTTTTCCCTTAACTTTTCCCTGTTGTATTTCTTTAACTCAGTCGCATGGTCCAATTTGTTCTTATCGCAAAATGGCAATGGGATGAAGAGTTATCACTCGGTTCAGATTCGATTTCATCGCCTCTCTCGTTTTTACTTTCTCATATACGAAGTATATTGTGAAAGTAGAGGTAGAGCGAAAATGAACGAAATCTCGTACTTAGGCATTTTATAATACAGAGTAGAAGCTATGAAGAAATGGTTGACATTGCTCAATAATTAAGGGAAGTTTATTCTACGCATTTTTAATAGCAATTTGATTATCTCAAAAACGGCTCTAACGATTTTGATCAAATTTCGTACAGTTTACGTCTTCAACAGTACTACATAGGTCATATTTGTAAAAAAATGAATGTATCGTAAGGCTGGTTTATTCTAGGAAACTTTAACAACAATGTGTTTTTCTTAAAATCGGCTGCAACGATTTTGATAAAATTTCGTACAGTTACTTGAGTATACGTCTGCAAGAATACTACATACTTCACATTTCTCAGAAAATGAATATAAGGCTAGTTTATTCTTGGGAAACTTTAATAACAATTGAATTTTCGAAGAAAAAAAACGGCTCATGCGATTTTCATCAAATTTCGTATAGTTCTTTAAGTTGATGTTTATAACGATTCTACATAGTTCATATTTTTCAAAAGATTACTAAACGACGCATTAGTATATGAGAAAGTTTGTACAATGTATGTTGTACCGATTTTTTCACGGAGCGAACTTTCATCGGAAATGTGATTCAATCGTTTATTCACTGTGGAATGCTGTTTTGATCTTACTCACGCATTACAGCGCTGTTAAAGCGGTTTTTCTTTTTTATTATTATTGAAATTATTCGTTATATTTTTGAGCTTCATTTTTCATTCCATTGCGTCATTTGTTATTCGATTCAACAGCAGTAGGAAAGCTCTCTCGGAATAGTTTGTTTAATCTTAATGGCTTTTTCATGAGGGCATACAAATGTATCAAATATTAAGTAGAAACGTATGTCAAGCCTGTTTAGTCAACCACGAAAAGGTGATAGTTAATATTTCAGGCCATGTTCATATTTTCTTTGTCAAGAAAGTGTTGAAAACATTTCTCTTTAGTAACCTACAAAAATTCCAAGTGCATTACTTGAATTATTGACCCTTAGGCGGTCTGCTGACACAAAAGTTACTTCGGCTTGTTTTCATTAGACCAAAAACTTAATGCACGCACTAAAAATTCTGTGAATTGTTTTTATTTGTAAACTTGCTTCGATGTATATACATACCTAGGAATAATTACTTAATATAGAAAATTTAAGGAAACCCTCGTTATATCGTTGTCTGATATATAGTTCAAGGATGAATGTTTCACATTGTATTACTTCCCTGTTTTTATAGTTTTTCAATTGTCATTTTGGCAAATCATGTCACTTCGTTTTAGGAAAAAGTAGTATTACATTTTCGACAAAAATATTAAATTAAATTTAACCTTTTTTATCATTGCCTTAGGAGAAAATTACAGGAATATCTTCAACAAGCCAAAGGCAGACTGGTACTTCATGTTATAGTTTAGCTCTCACAATCAGTGAAGATAGAAGTGTAAAATAACGCATTCGATGAATTTAAATGTCCATTGAGGAGAATTATTTTTCTATCCCAGGTTCTAAATGTTTGCCAGAAACGTTCTTTGGGGTCTTAGCGTAGTTTCTGCTATATCTCGTGACTGTAAATCCACATTGTATGTCGGAGTGAAAATTGTCCGTTCAAATATCGGAATAAAAAACAATCTTGTTCGTTGCTTACCCTTCGGTTTTCAATCATTGTCGTTATCTTTCTCCTGCGAATTTTGATTTCCAATGTCGAGTCTAGGAGCGTTCGGATCTCGGAGAAAAGAGTCCTAAGAGTGTAAGATGCAGCGCACCGAGATGTTAGGTCATACGCGCCATGTATAACTGGCAAGCAAAGGATAACAAAGCGGATATTTTTTATTTATTCTAATTATTGTGGTTTCGAAGGTATATATCAGTGGTTCTCAACCGTGGTGGCATGACACCCCAGAGTGGTGACGCGACGGTTATTGAGCGGCGACGCGAATATTTGATAAATTCACACTGTATCATATATTGGCTTATAAACATGAATAAAACTAGGAGAATAAACACACGTGCTTATTTTAATGCCAGAATTTTATCTTTATGTGGTCGGGATAGCCCAATTAACTTTAAAGTGGTTTGAAGATAATGGAACTGTAAACGGGGTGACGCGCAACTGAATGAACATATGATGAAGCAGATAAAGAAAGGTTGAGAACCATTGGTATATAGAAACCAACTATATCCTAAGCGCTGTAATAAATGGAAAACTGTAATATCTTAAACTAGTGTCATTGTCGCGTTAGGGTCTCGCTATAGGATTAAGGGGTGGATATCAATCCTAAAAATTTCTTGGGTATGGAAGGTGCTTTTTGCTAATACTAAAAATCACACAGTAATGGTAAAATGGACTTTTTATGTACGTGGGATATGAAAGGTTAATGTACACCGGAATATCGATCTGCTATTAATATAACGGCATATCTTATACATATATTAAGAACGTAAGGTAGATGCGTATGGAGCTTTCGGTGGCGTAACAAGAGGCTGCGAGAATCAGTTTCAGCGTTTACAAATACTGTGAGGCTTTTCCATTTAAGGAAAAACGGTTTTAAAGTAAATCCTCATGATAAATAAAGTATAACTTTTGGATTCTCAAACGAGTTCACAATTCATAATAAAACAAAATTTTGTAATGTCAAACGAGTAAACACTTCATAATACAAACAATCTTCTTCGCAACGGGTTAAAAGAAAAGCGGTACTCTTGAATAATATTCGTAAGAGCGTTTATAAGCCTCCTCCGTGTGTTTATATTTTCTTTCATTTTTTCTTTCTGTTTTTTTTTTGTTTTGCAAGCGGAGATGCAACGGACAAACACACAGAATAATATAATAACAATAAAGCATATGACTTTTATTGAATTAAAAAATTGCAAACACCTATTGTTTAGTATTTATCGATGGTTTTCAGGGCTGTGTCGCAAATACTTTCGTGAACGGCGAATGAGTATCCATTGTAACCGAATTCATATTTCGCCTTGGGGGTTCCGAGCGACAGAATCGATTTTTGTATAACAATTGAAGGTTAGATTCACCAGTTCCGTCCAGTTCTCACGCCAAGTCAAGTCTGTCATAGTGCATCTATTTGAGCCCAGAGAATCGAATTGGACAAAAGAGAAGAAAGCGAGCCATTGGGGGATACCGCGTTTCAAAAGCTTTACCACACGGCCGCATCTGGCGCCACCTACGTTCGTCCTTTCGCGAGCCTAGTTGCGCCCGAGTCCGGAGGCCATTATTCTCGACTCATAGGGGGAAAAAAAAATTAGGCGCTCGATTGTTGCTCGGGTGTCGGGTGTTTCATTCAGTCATTCTCAGCGATCAACCAAGTGGAAAATATGCTCCTCCTTCCGCCGCAACGCTCTAAGCAGTCAGAAATAACGGTTTTATTTTCAGTCGGTGCAAAGAGCCTTGGTCTGTCTCTCCAAACAATGCAACAGACGTCGTGATGACGTACCTGGGGCGAAAAGTATCGAAAAAACACGGTACCTCATTGTTCCGTTTCCATCCATGAAGGTAAACGGCGAAAGAATAGCTTTTTGTACTAGAAGGGCTTTAGAAACGTCCTCCTCCTCTCTTCCCTACCATAGTCCCTCGCGAAATATCTTCATTAAGTTTATTCCGGATTTCGTACGTTTTACCGCAGGTTCTTAGAGAGTTGGAAATTGTACTTATCTCACTGGTGTCATGTTTATATTCTTAAAATTCTAAATTCCTTTATTTATTTTTGGAAAACTCCGTCAGTGTAGCGTTCGGATGACTTATAATGTGTCTTTCGACGCCTTTTTTTATTTCTTGGCTCGTGGAGCGACTCCCGACCGTATCTGTTTCGAATTCGTGTCGACCTCTTCTAGCTGTTCGAAAGCGCGATATTCGGTGGCAATGGGAACAGGGGCGAGTTTCATTTCGAGTAAAGAATTATAGCGAACGTTTGATTTACGCTCCGTCTGGATAATCTCGTGGGATTTTTTCCCCGCGTTCGAGTCGGTTTGCGGTCCGAGAAGTGATATTAAAAGTCGAAGCAGTGCTTCTCCCATCGAACAAAATATTTTACGTCGCTGCAGAAATGAAAAAGTCGTTCTTAACAAAAAAAAAGGACGGTGCCGTTGCGTATTTTTGAAAAGTATCTCGCGTTATTTACGGCAAAACGTTTTCTTTCGGAATGCAGTAAATCGCGAAAAAATGTCGGCGGAAAGCTTTTTCTTGCTTATAAACGAGGCTAAATCCTCGGAAAAGAAATGAAAATCGATTTCATTGGTTCCCGAATCCAGGCATTGCGAGAATTTTCATGTCGTGTCGAGTTCTTTTTCCTAACAACTTTCTTATGCCCATCTGGCGAATGATATTGCTCATTTCCGACGAGAGAGAAAAAAAATCCCTTTCGTCGCAGCTCAAACATTCCCTCATAAAACTGGATTTTTTCGCTTTCGGCGATCTATCTTGTCCGAAGTAATTGCCCGACAGAGGCGCAGTAGCCGAAGTAGCAGTAGGCTTTAAAAAAAAACACCCAACTTGCGCCATATGGCTGCCCTATATAGTCTTTCCCTTCCTCTTCTATTGTGCAGTTTTGTTCTCGTTTTAACACTCAATGGATTTATATCTGCACTTTTAGAGTTATTACTCCGTTAAACATTTCATAAGGGCGGAAATGTAACGCAAAGCCGAAATCGCATTTCCTCCCTTAATTTGGTGAATTTCGCGCCGGGATGTCTATATATGATCTTGATTCGAGCCGCTTTGGGCGTATTTCGTCTGTTATTTATTATGTAAAGTATGAAAAAATTATAGAATTTAGGAAGTGTATGCCATTATATCTACGTAGCTTTTTTGTGTGTGAATTGCTCCATTAATTAAATTTATAAACCATTGTAATGAAATATTATACATCCCATAGGTATGTGTTCTCATGGGAAATTGTGTGTAAGCAGGAGGAGTGAAATTGCTGTTTGTCAGATACATACGCACATAATTTAGCGGATCTAATTGTGTAAAAGCATATTTTTTCTGAAATTTTCTACTAAAAAAATTGTCTATTCTGGCAACCTGGACTAATAATTGGCTTATTGAAATGGATGAGAGACATCTGGTATTTTCTATTGTGATTATATCAAGGAGCCTTAAAATTACGGTTCAAAATTTCGGCGCCCGATCCCCGTAATTTCGCGTAAACGAATTCAGAACACACCGCGGAGTCGGATAATGTATGGGCAGTGTGAAATTCCGCAAGTTCTAATCGGCGATGGAAAATAAATCTGTGCGGACGAATTAGCTAATTAGCGTCAGGAAGGAAAGGTTTCAATTAGCGAAGATTCTGTCTGTCATCTTAACGCTATTAAAGCTTTAAAGAGTTGGGAACTAGACGAGAAGATTTCTCTCCGCGAAACGAACGCCATTCGGATTGCAAGACATCCTCCCTCTTCCGGTTTCCGCTGCCACATCAGACATCCTCTGTCGACTTCGCCACGGCGATATAATTTGCTCAAGAGTGGGCGGAACGGTTATGGCAGGCGTCGAAAAAGTGGAAATTCTGTTCGGAAAAAAACCTTAAGGTTGCCCGAATTTGCGAGAATATTATTTTTGATTACTCGGTGATCAGCGATTAACTCTTACCTTAACAGTGATAAAACGCAACGCCTAATTTCATAATTATGCTTTTTTTAATTAAAGTATACTCTCAGGAAATTAATAGAGATATTTTTAAAATTTTTTTAATGATGCCTTCCCCGCAAAGCTTAGGCTTGTCTGCAGGTAGAAAAACCCCAAGACGAATCACAACATCCATTCCCGAAGCGGGATTCGAACCTGCGACCTTTGGATTAGTAGGCAGGCACACTACCTACCAGTCTAATCCGGCCGGCAATCTCACGTAAATCATCCGATGATCGCAACTAAACCGATCGTGTTTTAACGAATAATTTTCGTGGAAGATACATAGGTTACGTTTATCCCTATCCTGAATAAACTCCACAAAATGGAGCCTGAATCTATTAACGAGATTCTGATGGATCGATTCAATTTGTCAATTTCACGAATGCGTAGAAAATTATTTAAAAATTTCATTCTTTACGCCATTATTCCCAAAGTAGGCTTCCCTCTAATTAAGAACGAAGTTATTCCGAGGTTATCAATTGCCTTTCCGCCCAGACAAGGTCGTCGATCATCATTTTTTGCTCATCTCAACCATCGTTATGGCGACAAGTGTTGACAGAACTTCTCGAAAGTTCCTTTCTCTTCCTAAGCACCTCGCCATCTTTCTCTCATTCCCATCTCGCATCTCTCTTCGACGAATGGCCTTTTTCTTGTCGTTTGCGAGGCAAGATTCGCGACTTAGGGGAATGTAACAATGGTCGAAGCGAAAGGATTCAATGGCCGGAGGGGGAAAAAAAGGGCATTAAAAGGATAAATGCGCGAGGCGTGGGTGATGAGGGCGTAAAGGGAGCTAAAAGTTCGCCAAGGAGGAGGAAGGTGTATGGGGAGAGAAGGGGAAAAAGGAGGAGAGTGGGGGAAGGAGGGGAAAGAATGCGGAGGAGGGGATGGAAACGAAAGAGCGGGAGTTGTTTTTTTTTTTCGGAAAAATAAAGACGAAGGTGGGGGAAGGTGGGGAGGGGGGGGAGGAGGGGAGGGGGAGGGGGGGACGAAAGCAGATAGAATGGACTGAATATTTTAAGGAGACGCTTTTCTAACGCGGGTGAGGGCGGAAAGACTAAGGGTCGGAGGAGGAGGAAGAGGAGAACCGTGGAGCCATATCAAAGGAAATAGACCGAGTGTGAAAAACTTGGTAGAGAAGGGAAATGGAAATTGATACCTCGTCTTCTTCTTCCCTCTTCCCCTTCGCCTCCAATAGTAAAGCTCCAGAAAGGGTAAATTGTTTTTTGTATTTTTGTTTTTGCTGCGACGCGCGGGAATTCCAGGGGCCAGATTTTTCTATAATGTTCCAGCTGCAATTTAACTCGTTGTCCTGCGTACTTGCCGCGTCGTCGGAGGACGTCTCTTGGGTGGAAATGGATGAAATGAAAGTCGCCATCGCCGGGGTATAGCTCCAACGGAATCGTTCGTAAATCGATGAAATGCCGGTGTATCGTTTAAAACCGCTTCCCGGTTTTTTGCATCGCTTGCTGACGTACGAGGATCGATTTTGACATGAGAATTAACATTTATCTTCCGTCGTTAAGTTGTATTTTGTCTTGGGATCGTAAATAATGCCTTCTTGATTGGTGTTAGGTCGCCGAAAGGGAGAGATTGGCATTTTATGGTATTAAACCGAGAATTAGTGCGTTATTTTTTTATATTAGGACTTCCTGCGGGGATTCAACGTTTAAATTAAAGGCCTCACGCATTAATTTTACACAAATTGCTTTCATTGTTAAAATATGGGTAATTTGAGTGGGCTTTATGAAGGGTAAACTCAAATTTGTTGCTATTAAAATCGGCTGAGTGAAATTAACGCCATTTACGAAAATTAGTTTCAGAATTAATGAACGTGAATGCATTTCCACATTAGATTTTTTGTTCATATTTTGAAATGCATCGCTAATCGCGGCCTCGTGTTCCCGAAAACACCCGCAAATCACGGGTAAATAAGGGCAAGAATATAGTTATTTTCGCATCCACTGTGTTGGAACGCAACGCGATTACTCTAACAATATTGAGCTTTTCGCTTCCACCGTCGGACATCCACAGAGATACAAAAATGGTTAATAGAATCTGGGATTAATCTCGCACTGGCTCCGTTGTTAATTGGGTAAGTATCCATTTTTACCCTTTTCATTCTGACTGCATATTCCATCATTGCCGACAAAGATTTTCATATGTTGGAAAAGTTTTATTTCAGAATCACTTATCCCTATTTCGTCACGCCGCCAAATTTAAATTTACGAAGAAAAAAAGATATACTATCGGAAATCATTTTTATGGCGAAGGAACTTCAGCCAGGCTTAAGGCTGACCTTGATAGATTGTTATAAGTAGCGACTGCTTTCGCGGCATTGACGCCATTTATTTTCATCATTAACTCTTTTATGTTTATGCTAATTATGAATGAGAATCATTACAATTAATAGTATACAAGTGGAAAAATCTTCAAACGGGAAAAACTCGATCGGCAATTTAATCAAGCGAATGTGTTTTTGATGAAGCCACATTGGAATTTTTTTAACGAAGCACTTATAATGTTACAACTTTTCCGCTCCAACCCACAAGTTAAGGAACGTTAAGCAACTTACATCCGCGAATAAAAACGTGCGGAAAGAGAAAAGAATTAATAATAGCTTTCGACTCCGATGCTTTCTGCCTAACTATGGGGAAAGATTCCCTTAACCTCCCAATTCCTCCAATCCTCCCACGCGTAGAAGTTTTTTTTTCCTCCTATCCTTTCCTCCTCTCTCTGATCCTATGTAAGCGACCCAATCCCTCTTTAGTTTCTCTAAGCGAATTTTCCCGGTCGACAGTTTCCCTCCCGGAAATCGATCCGCGTTTGTTGGGCCGGGGAATTGAAAGGGGAGGGGGGGGAAGGGGGAGGGGGAAGGGGGGGGAGGGGGGGGGGGTTAGTGATTTGGAAGAAATCGGTTCTTCTGATCCGGAGAATCTATGAAGCGAACCACGTTTGGTGGTACGCGGACTTCGGACTAAGCGATGGCTGGAAAATGGGAAGAGGAGATAAAGGTTACGGTAGAGGAAGAAAGAGAGGAGGGGAAGGAGACAGAGTTGGATGAGTATGGGTGGATGAGGTGGAGTCAAGTTGGCGAGAGATGGATGGGAAGATTGGTTGGAGGAAGTGCCTCGATTGTCCCGATTTTCGTCTCCAACATGTATTAGAGGGAAAGGAAAGCATTTCGAAATGAGATCGGTCGGATATTATTTCTTTCTGAATTGACAAGTATTAAATTCTACGTAAATGAGAATAATCTCGGAAAGATTTCTTTTTTTTAATTTTTGAAAGGACAGAGAAGAAACTGTGGGATATTTGCTCCTCTTTATTAAAAAAAAATCAAATTACACCTCGCAGCTTTTATAACGAATAAAGCAGTCGAAGGTTAATATTGGCGCATTACAGTTTCAATTTCGGAAATTACGGCGTTCGCCTGCACAAATTTGTTTTGCATCCCAAGCAAAAAAGACTAATTACTTGCATTACAATTAAAATATAGTCCCATAGCTTATTTTACGGTAAATATCAGACGGAAATGTTTTGCGTAAGAGTGTTAAAAGTCACCGAAAATTAATAATTTGTTTATGGAAAGACGGAAGAGAAAGTTAACGGTTGTGATGAGTGTGGATGGCTAAACCTTCTCCCACTTTGAGATAGCTTCGATGTAAAGCTGCGGATGTTTAATGTAGGGCGGAAAATCTCTCAATATAACAGCCGCAAGTGAGAAAGCAGAATAAAGTAAACAGGATCCGAGGAGCTTGTTTGTTAAAGTGAGAGTAAGCGTGTTGATGGGCGTGGGGGAAAGTGATAAAATGAATATGTAAAGGGGTGTAGGAGGGAAGAGAGCGAGTCTAAGGTGCAAGCCATAAGTATATGCCGTGTTTGCGTTTGGAGAGAGGTGTGGAGAGGAAAGGGCGGGTGAAAGGAGAGGGAATGGGAGTTTGTTTGCTTTGGCTAAACCTTTGAACTCCAGACATTAGGGTCGAGTAAAGAGTTCCAGGGGGGGTCGACACGGAAGTTTTGAGAAGAAAAATAATGGTTACTAAAGTGTTTGGTTGTCTTTGCCGTAAAAAAGGGAAGTGAGAAGAGCAAGGATCAGAGGAAAGGAGGAGGATCGGGACGAGGGAGGCCTGGAATAGCACGAGAGGGATGCTGCCGTAGAACAGCAGGGGAAATGTATGGTGCTGGATTGGCGCGAAAAGGAGAGAGGGAGTGTTGTGAAAGATATTCCGCGTATAACTCTTCGAGTACGAGGGGGAGGAGCTGGAAGATGGATAAGGGGGAGGAGAGCACTAACTTCCTCTCTCCGTCTCTCCCTCCCTCCCTCCCTTCCTTCCTCTCTCTCTCTCGTAATTGCTGAATGAAGATGAAGTTCGCAAAAGTGAGGAAAGTGACAGGCTCTAGTCTAGTCGTAACGTATTAGTGGTAGAAGGGTTATAATTCATGGTCATGACGATCGTAGTTTTAAAATCACTAGCTGAGCCCGCGCAAAATTTGCGCGTTTAATTTTAAATTGATTCATAAAAAAATAATAAGTTTGTAAAATAAGTTGATGTTAATAATTCATATTTTACTCTAGCAATGAATTTACACAGTATAGGATACTTAGATATTTGACTCCCAATGTAAGGTTTGCGTGTTGGAATCTCACTGAGGGAAAGGCAGTGTGCGCATATTTAAAAAAATGTTATCCGTAGGTAATCAGAAATCTGTATTTTATAAGTTATGGTAGAGAGTAAATTGATGCGGCACAGTAATTAAATTGAAATGATTAGTGATCGAAAGATTCTTACGCGACAGGCATAAACTGTAGTGATGTGAAATGAGGAAACAGAAGAATAGAACTACTAAGACCGGGAGTCAAACTGGGTCTTAACACCTCAAAGAAAGCAAATATTGGGAAAAGGAAGATGTGAACTTTCTGTAATTTACAGGAAATGTCATCCACTTTATCAATCACAAAACATAACTCTTGTAAAAGCGACGCCACAAAAAATAATTATTTATCCACTTAAGCAAGGCGAAAGTATTAAAAAAGTTAGCGCTGAAACAATTGATTGTAGAATAATGCGGAGTATAAACTTACCGGGGTTTAGGAAAATTCCTCCTCACCAAATCCTTCGTATTGGAATGGCAGAGTCTTACGCATATTTCCACTGATTCTTGGTCGCTTCAGTCACGAAAACAAAAACATTTGGTATTTCCAAAAGGTTGAATACTCAGATGCAGTATTTAAAAAAATAAATATGCTTTTCTACCACAATCTACGATAAACGTGTCCTAGTCACAGAAAATAATCTTACTGAATGTTCTAGAGTTAAATCATTATCTTAATGAATTCATCCATTGTTATATTTATAACAATAAAACTTTAATTAAAGCAAAAATGTAGCGTATAATGATCTTACTAACTTAAGGATTCCATTTTTACGTCAATATGAACGTTTAATCGATGGTAAATGAATCAGAGGCAACAATTAAGGTCGACTTGGCAACGTCCCGAAGGAGAACGAAAAATCGGCAAAATTTCGAAAACAATAGTGTATTTCCGAAAATTTCGATCGCATAGGGTATAAACATTGAAAGAATAAGATAATTTAGAGTTTTAGCCGTCGAATAAATCAAAAGCGGAGAAAATCGGTCCATATTTACGTATTTTAACGGATGAAGGAAAAAAACCTTGCACTCTGAAAACTCGAAAATCCCGTGTAAACTTATGGGAACATATAATTATCTCCTGGAATCGAACCCAAGACTTTAGGATATTGAGAATAGTTTTCTAGGGACCTCCTGGCCCGTAGAAACCAAACGCAGTTTACTGCAAATCTCTACGGCAAACGGTTTTCGAGATAGAGGGGGAGACGGACGGACAGACGGACACTTCAGAAATTATATATAGGATCTTTGTTCATTCGCTGAGTAGGGAATATATCGTCACAAAACGTTTAAACTTTTTATCGAAAAAATTACAAATGGTTATTTTTCTATTCGAGTATCTGGTAGAAAATTTGTATTTTCACGGTTCAGAAGCTAGTAACTTGAAATTTTCGTTTTTCGGTTGCTTATTTAGCTCATGGATAGCCCATAATATAAAGCATTCAGTAATGCCTAAAATTATTCATTTTATTATTCGTAATTGCAAAATTTGTAAACATTTCACATTTCCACCATAAAATAAAATTTATGAGCGTGGAATTGCTTCTATTCTTAGTTCCGTTGACTTCTTCCTCAATGTGAAATTCATTACATTGAAGTTTCTTGTATAGTATTATCCTTTTAAATTTCGACCGAAAGGCTAGATTAAAGTTTCCGAGGTATTTACCGTTGGCTTGTTATGGCTTCCTAAATTGGTGGCGAGGGAATAGAGGAAAAAGTACAAACCCGCTAAGGCGTGTCGTAATTTAGGGAATGGGGATGCTCGAACGTGTCTGGATTAAGGAGCCGATGAAGGCCGATGAAGGTCTTGGAACGAGTTTGCGAGGATAGTCCCTTTAATATCACGAAGTCCGCCAGCTGACATTTCAGCGCGGTCGTGTCGCTAATATTTTCCATTCTTGCGTCAAAATCCTTCGTTCGTGAATTTCGAATGATGCCGTCTATTGTGTCTATCTATTCGTATCCACCCGCTGTGTTTCTCCTCTTAAACATTTAAAATGTCATCAGCGTTGTTGACTGTTTTCTCACGTAAAGGCCGAGGAATGATATGATAAGAAGATATAAAGAAAAATCCCATTTATATATATAATGAAATGAGGTAATGTTATTGCCTTAAAAATTGGCAAGTGGTTATTTGGAATGGTGCCATTTATTATTTAGATCGTATATGTATTTCATTTTATGCGGATTAACCATGATCGGGGATCGTGGCACGGGTATGACCGTGATTATAGAGTGGTGCGGGTTATCCGCACCTGTTCTTAAAACAAACTTTATTTCTCGATAACTCTTTATATTCTCCATATCCTTTCCTTTACTTGTTTGCCTTAAAATTTCAATCGCGTCTTCAAGCCTGCTTTATCGTCGGACGAAATTTCCGAGCCAATTCAACGTCGTCTTTATAATTTTTAAATTATTTTATTACTTTATTTAATTTTATACATTATCCATATTCGCATTATCTTGCCAATATATTATTTTTACCTAGCTTCCATATAACCTCCCTATGCAAGATGTTCTACATTCGCTATTTCACTTCTCACTTATCTTTCCATTATTTTCTCGTAACCAGGAGCGCATTTCTGTTGCAGACTGCTTACGTTGTTGATAAAGCGTTTTACGATTTTCAAATATCTGTTCTCTATATCTTGCTTTAGCCATTCTTCATGTACCTATATTGAATATCTCCGCTGATAGAGAAGGACCTTTCATTACTCGTTCTCAGTGATTATTTCGTTTGTATCATCCAATTTATTACAGTTTTTACATCTCATGCATAAACTTCTTATTGGAGTGTGTAAACCAACAAAGCATTCAATTGTAACCCATTGTCCTTCATCACGGTATGATTCTCATCATCTCAATTGAATTTTTTATTCCCCTGCGCTGTAAATATATATTTTATCTGCTGACACTTTCTTATTTGCATAACTTGCTTGAACAACGAATTTTTGTAATGCTTGAAAATAATGCTTAATTTTTGCGAACAGTGAGGTGACAGCATACGAACTTTGTAGGTAACGTTCCATGGATTGAAATATAAACCTTATTATTAGTTTCTTTTTCTTTGGGGATAGAAAATGGATCACAGTTATTTCTAATCGGATTTGATAAATATTTCGAACTTTAAATTTAAAGGATATCCGTGTTTTCAGTTTTAAAGTTCTATATCGTTTAGCTATTCTGTAGATACATTTATCTGTTCTCGCGCTTTCCTTCCAAATTCTATTGTGTTCCTAGTTCTGTGCAAATAGCACCTCAATCGCTCAGGGTGGCTTACGTTTCTAGGTCGGCACCACGTTTCGTTTGAGGGAGTGAGAGTCTGTCTCTCTCTCCTGGAAAACCCTTAATTGCTCTCTCGCGAGTGGCTTTTAGCGGTACAAGTCATAGGCCGCTGGTAGTACTTTCAACACTTGCTTGCAGTTGAGTTGTCGATCGCTCCGTGTAATGATGGTCTGCGTTGTTCCATGTATTGTCTTCGCTCCTTGTCTTGTCTTCATGCGTCTGCGTCCATCGCATGGAATTGTTTAAGTTTTCTTTTAGCGCTTTATAGTGATATTCCAGTTTTCCATCCCGCTCACTGATACCATTTTTTGCTCATCAGAAAATGTTGGATATTAATAAAATATAGACTTTGACTACTCTACTTTAATGTGCGAAGCGTAGCAAGTTTACAGAAATATTTGAGGGATTAAGTTTATGATAAATAGCTTTTAGCGCACGAGTTTCTTGTTTATGGTATTCGATTGAATAATTATGTTTTATTGAAATTTGGAATAACACATAGTTTGGAGATTTGTGTACGATTTCCGCGTCAACAATAATTTGGGGTGTAAATTCGTATTTCCTTTACCGACATCTTATATTATGCCTTGATTATTATTCGTGACGATATTTGACTAAATTAGCGATCCAGAGATACAGAAATAGTGAATAGATACTCGTACTTTCCTTTTCCTTCAAAATCCTCTTCTGTCAGTATTGTGCTTCACGACAAACTAACACCTTGATTTAGAAAAATTAAAGTTTTATCTCTCAAAAAATAACACTGCTTTTCTATTTTTCTTTGTACATGTTTGTATGCATGCGTTGAAACTTTTGACTCGCCCTATTTACAGTTTGAAATACGTATACGACTAAATATTCTCCCTTTGAGCGTAACTGATGGGATTGCAATAATCACCGTATTTCAATATTTACGAATATCAGACTCGTGTTTTTCTTAACACTCTATAGTTCTGTGTATGTGTGACTTTCTGCGTTTAGTATAAAATATAAATTGGAAAATGGAAGCTGTGCTCTCATACTTTCTCTCTGTGCACACATGATTTACTTCCCGCGCGCACCTCTGCATACGATCTCTCTCACATTTTCTATCACCAATACTCGCGATTCCAATCTTTATTCTCGCACTCAACCCACGTTTCCTCTTCTCACACCCTCTTCCTTCCTATCTTTCCCTTGCTTTTGTCTCACTTCTTGTAGTCTGCGGACGCAATCTCCCGAACCGCCACCGCCATACTCACCCCTTCGTCTCGTTCTATATTTTCCTCCCACTAGGAGCGAGCAATCGCTGTAATGCGTGAGGTGCGTGTATGCGTGCTATATATATACGTGTGTATATGTATTGTGTGTATGTATCTGTGTGTGCGTGTATATACGAGTATAGTACTATATATATATAAATGGAGGAGGGAGGCAGTTGACAGGGAAAACTGGAAAAGTCTGGGGGAGGCCTTCATCCGTCAGTGGATTGAAAAAGGCTGATGATGATATATATATATATATAGAGAGAGAGAGAGGGAGGGAGGGTGGGAGGGAGGGAGGGAGGGAGGGAGGGAGAGAGAGGGAGGGAGAGGGGGAGAGGAAGAGGGTGATGGTGGAGAGGGGATAGAGAGGGGGGGAGAGAGGAGGGGAGAGGGGGAGAGAGAGGGGGGAGAGAGACAGAGAGAGGGAGGGAGGGTGGGATATATATATATAAAACCCATCACCCGTTCCACCCATCACTCTCCATCTGCCCGTGTCTCTCTTATTGACTGACTGACGCCTGACGCCATAGGCGTCGGCATATCGCCATGGTTACGCCCTCTTATGTGTGCCTTCCCTTTTCTAACTCTTCGCGCCGCCGGATTATTCGCGCACGAGCGGTGGAGGAAGCGGAGTGAGACAGGGAGGCATATAAGGGATGGAGAGAGAGAGAAAGGAGAACTTTTTTCCTTGCGTCACGCGTTCCGTCCGTCAGAAGGAATTTGCTCCGAAAATCGAGCTCCTCCGCCTCTCGCCCCATTTGACGGACGGTATTTTTTTAATAAAGTCGGTAGATGGCTCCGTGTTTTATATCCCTCCTCCGTTTCTTCTTTCCCAGTTATGTCAGGTCTCCTAATCTTCTCCCGGTTTAACCTTCGCATCATAAGTTCCGTATATGTCTTATGTTTGTGAAAACAGACGTTGATATCCAGTTTATGTCGCGCTTAAAATAACAAGTGTCGCAGGAAATCTCAAAGTTCTGCGGTCCAATTGATGAATTCTTCTTCAGCGTAATTTAGGTTTTTGCGTCTCGCAGCTAGAAAAACAAGGATTTTTATGGTAAGACGATTTATCACAAACGATCCTATTAATTAACAAGAGTGAAATGATGGATATTTAACTTATATTCGTGAGTGTATAATACTAATCACTCGGTCAATTTCAGAATTTTTCTCCTCAATCTTCACATTCCTATTAATTACGTGATTTTGTGAAAAGTAGTGCTTCTGTTGCTCATACATAAATTTGAATATGAACGGTGATGAACATTAAATATAAGAGATGACGCAGTTACTATCATTTGAAGTTTTACATGAATCGGGTTTATTTAAAGTTGATCCGTGCCGAATCTTGATCGTCACCATAAACTTTTGCCACTGAATTGCTTCATGGTCGGTTCGTGATGATTTTCCGTGAAAACGATGCTCTTTCAACAATTTTCGTATTAACGGTGCCATTGCGTTATCCCACGCTAGAATGACCCTCATATTTCTTGCTGTTCGAGCGATTGTATTGCGTCTTCTATAGTCTCATTTTACGGTGCCAACGTTTGAAGTATTTTAGCGGGTGGTTGATGGTTCAGAAGTACAGTTTAGATTTCTTTTCGCGTTTAGACTAATTAAACTCACACCATCAAAAGTGCAGTGTTGCATTTTAAAAGCGTGTGATTTTAATATTTTCTGACAAAGTTGGAGTGGAATAAAAACAAAACCGCTGAATAAATGTTTTCGTGTTTTTTCCAAATAATGATTTTATTCGTGTTGCGATTTACGTGCTACTGTTATTATTCAAATGTAGTTGGTGTTACATTTCCAGAAACGGCAACATTTTATGTAATCATTCACATTTGTAAGGTCCTTTATTCGTCGTGGAGCGAGGGCTCTTTTAGTGATGTCTTTTGTGGAATTCTTACTCGAGCGACGATGTCAGCGTCTAGCTTTCGCCTCTTGGTTTCTGCAAAAATTCATCGGAAGTACATTTTTCCGCGCAAGTTGGAAAAAAACGATTCTGAGTAATGTTTAGCTTTAAACATTTCACTGTAAAATTTCTTGGCTCTGATAGGGTCATTGTCATAGGTTAGCTCATTTTGTCATATTGTCATATTGTTTTGAATTTCTGTTTTGTCTTTTCTTATGAACCGGCTGATAAAACCATACTATTTATCGAACCATGGACATTTCATGGATATTTTAATTTCGCATTGGCAGGTGTTTTAGTTTAGGGCCATCCATAATATTAAGGATTCAGCCCCATTCATTTCGCTAGATGGCATGCCTTTCAGGCCGAGTAACTGGTTTACCATATTGAAAAATTGCTCCTCAAAAGATTTATTTTTAAGTGTAAAAGTAGGACTTTTCAAAAGTCGAATGCATCTAACGGTTTAAAAAACGGTGGAAGATAGTCATATTTATTGTAAAACATCTAGCCTGAAAATAATAAAAATAACGTGGGAGACTACGGCGAGTTGAATTAATTGAATTAAAAAATAAATACTCCTTAACCGTACAAAGTACTTTGTACGGTTAAGGAGTATTTATTTTTTAATTCATCTAGCCTGAAAGTAAAACGTGCAAAATTAAATTATAATATCAAGTATTTTATCTCTTCCTATTCTCACATCCTGTTCACATTTACGATATTTTCACAAAGTATGAAATGTTTGGAGCTCACTGAAATATTTCCGTTTCAAATGAAATCCCTTTTATTAATCTGCTTATAGTTAGTTCACAATCCAATTAAACGATCGCAGGTCGAATTTTGGTTGTCTTACGAGTAAAATTTTCTCTCATAAATCGCAGTTTTTCTTTTTGGGTTTATTTTATGTGCCCTGCATCGCCCGCAACTTCGTCATCATTCCTCCTTCACCAATCCCGCAGCACCAACCTCATGGGCCATTGAGCTCAAGCTACGGCAAAAATTATAAATTGCTCGCTCTCAGAACCTTATTCTATAGCACAGAATGTACTTTAAGGCGGTCTTAAAAATTTTATGCTGATTTGTCTTCCACATGCTGGCGCAAAACGATTCGCTGTAAGGCATGCTCGAGCGATAATGTAGGTACCGTTGCCGATCCTATAACCGCAGTCGGTTCAATACTGACGAAACCACGCGTGGATAAGAAATATACTGGAGCATATTCGTCGACCACTCGCCTTTATATTTTTGGCGCAAAATATCAATATAATTTTTTGAGTTTCTCCCAAAATGATAAGTTTTGTTTGTTTAAATAGTTTTGCTAAGTTGTTAAATTTGAAAAGTGCGATGAAAGGTGAAAGGTGGGCTTGTTCGCATTAAATGTTAGAATGCGTTGGGATGAGGTAATCTCGCACGTGTCTATTGTAATAGAATTTAAAAGGTAAATCCGATATATGGGAGTCTCTATTTGACAGGATTTGTAATGTATTTAATACTGTATTTCTTTTTAGTTTTTATGAAATAGAGCAAAGCAGTTTTCATCTTTCTTTAAACACAATGGCATATCATTTTTTTTACAAAACATGTCCAAGGGCAAATCGAGACGTGCAGCGACATCGAGTGTCAACCCTTATTGGTGCATGGCTCACTAACAATTGTAACATTTCTAATGGGTAATTGTGAGAGTATAAAGAGCACCAAAATCAACTTACAGTTAGAGCAGCGAAATGATAAAAAAGAAAATGAATATGTACGCAACATTGCAATAAAAGGCGATAAAGTATTTAACGGTAACACATTAATGTGGCTGATGACTGCATGATGTGTCATATGTGTCACATGCTACATACATAGTTATTTTGAATGATAATAAGTTGATTTCCACAAAGTTTCAAAGTTTAAATATGGCTTTCCTATCAGTATTTATCCGAACATATAAACTTCCTAGGAAAATGATACAGCGCAACCAATCCTCCTTTCTCTATCACAGGGGTCGGCAACGTTTGTCTGTCGAATGCCACTCCTTACCAGTATTCTAAATTTGAGAACCTGGCGCATCACTGTTGAATTAATTTATTTTTAGCTTATACGTTCTTTTTAAATATAGGACATCTTGTATATTTTGCGGGAACGTTAAGAGTAAAATGTGAAATTAAAAGAAAAAATAAAACGTTTGAAATTTTTTTCTGCAATTTTCCGTAAAATCACTTCGTGCGCCACCTTGAGCACGCGTGTCATTGGTTGCCGATCCCTTTCCTAGCCCGTTAGGGCAGCTCCAAAACTCTTTGCTCTTATTTATTTTTTGAGAGTGAGAGGTGAAGTAGACCATGAGGAGATTTTCCGCATGTTTGCGAACCTGTTTCCGCCCATCTTCCTCCTGGCCAAATACCCCTTTGTACCAAGCGTACGTGCTTCTCCTTAAACTGCCATCCTTTTTCTTCTGCAGCGCCGGAAACGTACTTTCTCTCTACCGACCTTCGCATCGCAGTATCCCTTCTCGCTTTCCGAGCCGTTAAAGGCGCGTCCTCCCTCTCGCCTTTCCCGCTCAAACTGCCGCCTTAACTTCTTTTGTTTTTATTTTCCTTCAAAAACGTTCCATTAAGCCCTGTTAATGCACCGACACTTCTCATTTACCTTCTTGACGGCGCGAGCCAAGTTCCATAAGACCGCTTCTTACCGCCTTTACAGCTCCCTCTCCTTTTCCCTTTATTCTCCTTTTCCCGCGCTGCCTCAATCTCTCTTCCCCTTCTCTCGCGCAAATTTTTTCCACGTCACGCGCGCACCATCTTGTTCTCCCGCCTCGTTCGCCTTCTCCCTCTCTCTCTCTCCCTCTCTCTCTGTCCCTCTCTCTCTCTCTCTCCCCCTCTCTCTCTCTCTCCCTCTCTCTCTCCCCCTCTCTCTCTCTCCCCCCCTCTCTCTCTCCCCCTCTCTCTCTCTCTCTCCCTCTCTCTCTCTCTCCCCCTCTCTCTCTCTCTCCCTCTCTCTCTCTCCCTCTCTCTCTCTCTCCCTCTCTCTCTCCCTCCCTCTCTCTTCTTTCCTTTCGTTGTTCTACTCGCCTCCTTTCCTTTTTCATTCCCACAGCAGTTCTCCTCTCTTTTTCATGCTCTTTCTCATTTTCTGACGCCATCAGTAAAAGAGAATACTCATCGAAACCGCATTCCCTGAGGGAAAGTGCCATAGAATTACGCCTCCCGGTAATTGGTCCATCGCTCTTTCTCTCTCTCTCTCTCTCTTTTCTGGTCGGCGTGCGTGTGAGATGGTATTGCTTCAGAGGTACGCGCTTCCTTTCCTCTTCTCTTCTCCTTGCGGTTTTCTTCTACACGCGTTAGCGGACGGAATTATTTTCACGCCTCCTGCTTCGCCATAAAACTAAAGGGTTGAGCCCATTTGACAGAAACATCTCATATTTCTTGGAACCGAATTCCTGGGGAAAATGTCCGTGAGAATGATATATATATAACTTTTTATTAATTTATATCTTGCCGGATTCAAATTTCAAATTCATGAGGTCAGATTTTATGAGGGCCCTGTAAGATTACAGGCACGAAGTTTATTTTTGAAATGTATCACTTATTTATTGTTATATTTTATCTTTTATTGAATAAAATTGTCTTTTTGGTTTTAGCTTACAAATAATTAAACGTGGGAAATGTTTTATGTTAAATAACTACGTCGGTCTCCTACAGATAGCAGCACGCTTCTTATATTAGACAAATTGTTATTTTAGATGTTCGAGTGAATTCTGTAGGTTTAATGTCGGTTCAGATAATCTAAAGAGATTTGTATGTGCGTATACGTTTCCGTAATTTTACGTTGTTTCGGTGGAGAACCGTAATGGTATCATTGCTAAAGTAGTGTATCGAAATATGAATATTGCCAAATATAGATATATAATAGTTATATGTTGAATTTTTCGATCTACGTTTCAAAGTCAGACTTACAAAAAATCTTTTTTTATTGTATTGCATTGTTAGAAATAGAAGTCTTGATAAATAAATATTAATTGGGACTATTTTTGTCTGAAGGAAATCGTTGGATCCATCAGTTAGTTTGTTTGCATATTTGAATTTAACTATCATAGTAATTTATACGTTATTTTTTTTAAAGGTGAAACTAATGACATGACTTTTTCCTCCATAGGTAAGTTCCAAGTTTTCGGATGTTTGACCGCTTATGAAGTACGTGTGGGTGCTTTTATCGTAAGTAGTTTTTAAGTTAATTATCCTTCAACGCAAATAATTTGAGTCGTAAATTTTATTTGAATATGTTTCGCCATAATGTGTATTTTGATTTATTTTCAATCGAATATATTGTGCAATTATTTAACCACAGTATAGCATTGATTAACCAAACTAGTTTTTGATTTCGTATGAAATAGAGCTATAAATGAACTATGTGCACATTTAAAGTTGCATCGCATTTTTGTATCACATGTACACACAGCACAACGGTATATAAGCTTCTAAAATTAATTCATGTCTTATCTTCAACTTGAATCCGCCTTCCTCACTGTGGAAAATAGTCTATAGGAAGTCGGCATTCCTCTCCTAATTTCATATTTCTTTTATATTATTACCGTTTATGTCACCGAGCGACCCTGGGCGATTCGTTGATTCCATTACGGTAATACTGAGAAATTTTTATTATTTAATATTTCGATTTTACGAAAATTTTATATTTAGGCCTAAATGTGTAAAATGGTAGTTTTTAGGTGATATAAATCACACGTTTAAGATTAAACTCGAACTAACTGCGTTTTGCTCGAAAGAATGAAGTTGAGTTCTTCAGAGGAACGTATCCTAATTGCTGTTTATTCAATCGTTCCGAGGGAGTAACTATTTGACTTACTCGTAATTTCCTCGCTCTTTGCCAGAAGATGTTTGTGGAAACCAAATCCCATCACTAAGTTCAATACTACAGGTGCATGTTCATGTTTGTATCTGCATGTAGAAGTTCATCGAAACTTTAAAATGGGCGGGCTTATGTTACCTAAAGAGCTTGGTAAGAGTATAAAATTTCTATATCTAACCATCAAACTGATACAACTATCCTCCAGCGTATTCCTAGGATTGACGCTTGCTTCGCAGTCGTTAATAAACACGCGTTGTGCTATCATAAAGACCGTCGACGCGAATTAAATCATTAATTCAAGGGAACTACGAAGTCAGTTTATAGGCTCTTCGTTCTTCCTTAACCCCGCCGCTGATTCTTCCGATTTAAAACAGACTTTATTCCGAAAGAATTGCTATTCTTCACCGCGAATCGACAATGGGGTATCTTCTACGTGGCGCCTCCTTGTTCCATTTTAAAACCGTCTCTATGCCGTGCGCGCCCATCCAATCTCCTGAATTATATATCGATCAGGACGTGGTCGCTACGGGAGGGAAATGCTCTTGTTCCCCCGAGCCTCATCGCCGCTCCTTGATAATCGAGTCAAGTTTCGTGGACGGGAATTCTCCCCCTCCCTTTCCTTTCTCCTCCCCCCCCACTTTCGATTCTCATCATCGGCACGCCCTTTACTCCCCTCCCAGAGATCTCATTTTCATTCGATTTTCGCCAATCTTCGGCGTCGCTACGGGCAATGCTGGGGGAGTTGGCTTCGTCTCCCATGAATGCCGTGAGAGCGAAAGAGGAAACAGGGTGTGGTGAGGATACGGCGGACCTTTTTATCGTCTTTTGAAGACGACTCGATCCCTTTTCATTCCATCCTCCTCCCACTTAGGAAGGAGGAATAGAGGCGTTTTTATGTTGAGCCAAAAGTTGGGACAACTTCGAAAGATACTGCTGGTCGCCGTTATTTTTAATGGTGGTTCTTCTCGCGATTGCTTTTCGGTGCAAACACTACTCAAAGCGCAACAAAAACCACCAAATTTTTATTCTGTTTATGTTTCTATTGCGTTGTAGATTTTGCATGGCCTACGTTATTCAAGTTATCTTGATCGATTACTCGAGTTCATGTAATCTGTGCTAATTTTGTCGTGATTTCTTTGGTGTCTGTGAATTGGTGGAAAAATTACTGTAGAAGTATGAATTTGAAATAAATTTAACTTAAAAACTAATAAAGGTTCACTAAATTATTTTAATTGGTGCATTAAGAAGCCTTTAGATAGTATGATGTATATTTAATTGATTATAAAATGTCGCTTTATAAATTTAGAATTAAATGATTCAAAATATCAACCGGTGTAATATTGAATACATTAGTCTAAATTTCGCGACAGCATTTCATTTTCTAGATATGATATTGGTGATGTAGTACGTAAAAATTTTAACTACCCATATGAAAACATAACGTAAATTTGATGTTGTACATCTTCCTCTGGTTTCTCCTTTTCTAATATTATTCCGATTTTTTTTATCTAACCACGATTTACTCAAAAAAACGTATTAGAAATTATAATAATGATTCATCGACATCGTTCTTATAAATTAGCATACATATCGCTTCCACAGTTTTTGGGCATTGCACTGTCCCTGTCAAAATCGAATATTTATAGTAATCTCTATAAATGAAATTCTGATGTCTGTCTGTACATTAGGTTTTCTTCAGAATTTCACTTTTATTGTGCATTTCGTGTGAAATGACGATGATTACAGCAATTTACAGACTTGATGTCTGTTTGTTTGTCTGTCTGTCTGTTTGTTCCATCATCACGCCAAAATGGAAAGTCGGATTTTCATGAAACTTGGAATCTATCTTTAGGTCAGCCCAACTTAGAATCTAGGGTGTATGGTATCCGGAAATTCTTGACGGGAAGGGGGGTTGTGGGGGGGGGGGGGGCGCCACCCATAAAATTCAGAAAATCTCGCTTATCATTGCTTTTAAAGCAAAAATGCATATAACAAAAGTTGTTGTAAATTAGATTTTGGATCGTTTTTGTTCTATACAAAGTTTTGATAGGACGAACAGTTACTGAGATTTCGACAAAAAACGAGATCGGGAGAAGGGACTGTCGAGTCTAGGTTGTGAGACGTGTTCCCGATCAAAGACGAATACTTTCAGCTAGTAGATTTATAAAATTATGCAAATTTTAATTAGCATTTACCGACAGATTTCGCTTCATACCACAAAATCTGATTTTTTATTTTGAGATTGAAATGTTATTAGATTAGATTTAATAAATTTTATTTCAAAAATACATTTTATAAATGTTTCAGGAATTGCTTTATCTCATTTAACTGTCTTAAAATAACATTAGGAAAGAATAACATTTTTAACATACGAATAAAGAAGTGAAGATCTGTACGAAACAACTCCCTCAGTCTCCTTATCTCCTCGTTTCATCAAAGCGCACGAGTGGGCGCCATAAAAATGTATAAATAATGCCCGCAACTTGTACATTTTTTTCTCTTTTCGACATACACTCCCTTTTAACGCTTTCCCCACTTCGGCTTGCTCTCAGCAAAGACATCAAGAGAATATTTTAATTTCCTTCCAAAAATTCATTCCGACTACTTCAAAAAACCATCCCAGATACGTAAAAGAACTTCAATTTCCCACGCGGGCGACACGCTCGTGCCTTCAGGGAAAATGGTTAGGAGATGGAGGAGGAAGACTCAATTCTCCGAAAAATAAAAATAAATAAAATTACCGGCCTACGTTCTTGTTTGCTCTTTTCCTTTCTCGATCTTCGTCCCTTTTCCCGAGCGCCATCTCAGCCTCGTCCTCTTTCGGACTCCTTATCCCTTGAATTCTAAGGCACCACTTTTAGATCCATATCCGCCCTTTTGTCTCGTCTCGAAAAAAGAGACTCCAGACGCATTCCGCGATCTAGCTGCTCTTCCCCAACCGCTACTAGATTCTCCCTTTTCTTTCTTCCATCGTTATTCTTTTTGCCTAAGGAAAACTCCTCTTTTAAAAAGAGAAGGGTTTTTGTCTTTCATTCTCCCTTCTTCCTCCTATATGGCCAATCCTTATCTCACTCTCCTTTTCGCCTCAGTATTTTTCTTTTTAAAGCTCAACTCAGCACGTCCGGAACCACCACGCTCACCCGACAGTTATTCTCCCTTAAGGATATTTTTTACCTCCGACTTGTCTTGCAGAAAGAGAAACGTTGTGTTGTGTGCAACAGTGTATTAATTTATTTTTTTTTGTGAAGAGAATATCAATGAGACTGGGTGGATATACGTGGGACTCAAAATAGATTCAGAAATGTTTATTTCCTAGGATGTAATTCTTAGGAAGAGGGATAATGTTAAATAAACTGCGTATCATAGAAAATAAAGATAATGCTAATGTGGAATTCGGTTGGTATTGAATTGCCTGAAAATTTTAAAGTAGATTAATTATTTTTCGACAAATGGGGAAACCTTGGTAACGCGTCTTGCTTTATGCTTCGTTCCTAATTAAATTCTCCTTTGGACCTACTGCTTATCTGTAAGGAGTTTCAAATGGAAATAAAAGTGTCGTTGTAAGTTTTCCTGTATATTAACAGAAAAATATCAACACGTAAAAAAATTACTTAAAAGGTTCGGTCAACATTTATTAATTTCTTAAACTAAAAAGCGTACAAGGATAAGGAATCTAAATCTACATCTACATAATGCCCTGAAAATCACCGGATTGGTGGGTGGCAGGGGGTGTAGCGCACCAAAGCCTACCTAATAACTTATCTCGCGGGAATCACTCCCCTGTTATGATCTAGTGTGGTCCTTGGGAAAAACGAACCCTGATATCTCTCGTATTTTATCCTCGTGATCGTGCCTACCCATGTAAGTAGGCGCTCTAATATTCCTGAAACCTCCTCTAATAGAACTTCCGACCTAAATTTCTCCAGAAGCCTTTACCTAGCGTTAAGTCTGCGGTCCTCTAGCGACATCCAATTCAACTCCTTCAAGAGTGATGTGACGCTTAATTTTTGCTCATTTTTTTGCTTCACGAATCTGGCTGCTCTGCGTTGGATTCTTTCTAACTCAAGTATCTGTCCCTTTTCTTACGGATTCCATTTGCTGGAGGCGTACTCAACCTGAGATCTGACCAATGATAAATAACACATTTCTCGTACGTTTTCTGTTCTACTTCTTGCTATTCGTCCCACGAAGCCTACGACCATTTGAATATGCATATTCCACGATAGATCACGGCAAATGGTGACTCTTAAATATTTAACGTATTCCGCAGATTGGATATTCATCTATCAGTCCTGACTCCGAGTCTAATTCATTGTTCTTGCCCTTCCAGAAACTCAAAAGGGAACATTTGCCGTGATTAATTTCGATTTTCCGATCTTGACACCATGCGGAAAGGGCGATTTGTGATCTTTCTGGGTCTTTATCTCCTTATATAAGACGGTGTCATCAGCGAAAAGTCTGATTATGCAGCGAACTACCGAGCAGATATCGTTTATATATATTAGGAATAGTAGTGGGCCTATGACGCTAACTGTTCTCTATTGGAGAGGAAGTCTTTTACCCAACTCACGATATTTGGGTTTATGCCGTACTTTCCTAGTTTCCCTATTAATTTCTTATGGCGTATTTTATCGAACGCCTTTTTAAAGTCAATGAAAACGGCGTCAACCTGAGTTTTTTTCTCTCCGCATTGCAACAAATCATTTACGAACAGGGCGAGCTGCGTTTCACACGACCTACCTTTCCGAAACCGATGTTGGCTTTTGCTTAGCGAAAAACGACCATCTAAATAACGCAGAACAGAACTAACGATTATATGTTCTAGAATCTTACACGATAATGACGTCAAGGAAATCGGTCTATAATTTTCGAGGTTCTCTTTTTCACCGCCTTTGTGGATGGGCGTAACGTATGCTAATTTCGTCTTTCGGAACGGTACCACGTGCAACGGATTTTTCGAATATTATTTTCAAGTAAGGTGCGATTACCGAGGCTAGCTCTTTTAACACGCGCGGGTATGTCCTCAGGCGCGGGAGACTTAATTTGCTTAATGGACTCAGGATGGTGCGCGACACCTGTTTCTGAGAATATCAAATCCTCCATCGAATTTCCCTCATCATTCAAAGATGGTTCCTCAAATTCGTTGCTCTCCGAAGGAAACACTTTCCGAAAGTGTTTGTTTAACAAATTCGCTTTTTCCGCCCTATCGTGAACTACATCACCTGCCTCCGTTCTCAATGACGCTATGGTGGGGCCTCTACCGTGAACCTCCCTAACGTACGACCAAAATTCTTTCGGATTTTCTTTCAAATTATTGTGCAGAACTTTCTTTTTGTAGTCATTAAAAGCTTCTCGCATTGCTACTCTTGCTCTTGACAGCGCCTCCCTTTATAAATGCCGTATCTTTTCCTCCGTGATTTTAGAAGAATCACTATATAAGCGAGCTTGAAGTTTTCTTTGCCGTCTGAGACCGCATCTAACTTTCTGGTTGTACCATCTAGGTTCCGCACCATCACGTTTAAGTTTGTAAAATTATTTCTCGCGATGTTTGAACTTTGGATGATTATTACGTTCAATGTATTAGAGCAGTGTTTTCCGACCATTGTGTCGCGGCACATTAGTGTGTCGCAAACGTCCTTAGTGTGCCGAAAACATTTCTAGAAATTTTTGAAAAACTAATGTGTCACGACACACCGCTTGACGAAATGTTTCCCCCACATTATCAGGAAATTTTAATACAATATTGTGTCGGTCATAGTTGATTTAAATCTCATTAGTGTCGCCAAAATCCTGCTCACTAAAAAGTGTGCCGCTAGGCCAAAAAGGTTGAGAAACACTATTAATTTATAAAACTGTCGGTTCCGCTCAATTTGGAGGTGATGATTCTAGTACTATGCGCTTGAGAAACGAAAACCGTCTTGCGTGCGCTCTTTATAAGGGCTCGTTTTTTCCAATTATAGGGTCCAGTGTCATCACCTCGGATTTTGTCCTTCATCTCCGAGTGTCTTGGCGTCTTCCTTTTCCGCGGAACACCCTTACCTTTTTCTCCTTTCGATAAGGAAAAGTCTCTCTTTTCCTTGCGTCCCTCGAGGGTGGGAACTTTTTAGGTGCAGGACGAAGATTTATAGTTTTCTTTTTTCTTGGGATTTATTTCTTCGTCTCTTCCCTCGAACGATTAGGCCGACGTCTTTTCTTCTCTACACTTTCCATAATTTTCCTTTTTTCCGCCTAACTTTATTCCGAAGTTCCTCAGTGTTATTAAATTAAAAGTAGCGTTATGTTGCGAGGTCATTTTACTCACGTTTGTGATATGTGTGTGTGTGTGTGTGTATAATGTTAGACCAAAATAAAAAGCGAATAATACGAGAAGTTTTACGTAATAAAATTGTGGTATTCAGTGAATAAGTAATGTTAGACTAGAATAAAATGCGAATAATATAAATGAGAAGTTTTACGTAATAAAATATGTTGGTTCTTGAAGCAAGTCTGTGTGAATATGATGTATCAGTGTGCAGGACTGGTTAATAAGTTCTCTGATGAAGTAGGGTTTTCGACGTTTGGAACATTTTCATCACATTCCATCGCAAGTTAATTCGAGCGTAGTTTTTCGGCGAAACCATTATTATTCCTAGGAAAGTCATCTACTTTATATAGATTACTAGAGAAAAAATGGAATATCCCATTTTTTCTTTTTTTATCGTGAGCTGAAATGGCTCAGATAATTCAAAACGCATTTCTATGCAAATCTGACGAATTTCGAGACAACGTTCACGCGATCTTGAGGTCGCGTCGTGAATTTCACGGTATGTCTAGCAATCCGTTCGTCCGAAAGGAGCCGAGCGTAGGTGCTTTTGATAACTGCATACCAACTCAGGGACCCGTGCTGGCTTTTTAATCGAACCGGCTTCGTTTTCGACGCACATTAATTGCTACCTATAATTAAACCCTCGGAAATGAACATTGGGCGCCGTTTCGGGAGGATGCGGGTAGGGAAGGAATTTTAAGGGACTCTCCAAACTGCGAGGACACGTCTCTCATTTGGGAAAATCACTCGAGTCATTCAATCATGAAAATCAATTAGACCCCCTTTGCTCCGATATTGGATGAACACCTTGTTCTAGAGAAAGGTCGTACTTCATGCCCCCTGAGTTGCAGGGAACTTTCATTCCTCCCGTTTACTTTCCCTCTCCATTCCTATCTCCAAGTGCTATTTTCCCTTTAAAAAGATGTCTCTGCTTTTCATCCAAGAACACGCTCTTCTCCTTCCTTGTTCCCTCTTCCTCTCGCGCCCTCTGTCCCCTGCTGCTTCAATTACTCACGGACACACTAACCTCTCCCTCTCTCTCTTCCCCAATTTTGGTTTTCCCTTTGTCCTCTCTCTCTCCTTTTGTGGCGCTCGCGTCCTTGTCTCTCTTTCCTCTCTCTCTCTCTTAATTTTTTTCACAAAAAGCATGTCTCAGTTTTTCGCCTCCCTCTCCTTCCTCCTACCACCATCCTCTTTAGCATGAATTCTTTCCTCGCTTTTCTATTTCTACCTCAATACCCTTTTAAAATATTTTTATTTTACTTTATGATTGCGGCGTACTATTTCTCTCATTTTTTCCGCCGTTTAATAGTTCTCTCCGCTTTCATCTCCTCTCCCAATCTCGCTTTCTCTATATTTCCCCCATCTCACTTGTCTTAATTTTCTCTTTTATCTTGTACTATTTTTTCCCTTTGTAATATCCTAGACCTTTTTCGTTGTTTCCTATTTCATATATCTATTTTATTTGTACAATTTTCTGCATTTCCATCCATCTTTCTCTCCCACTATCCTCCCTCTCTTTTTTTAGCCTGCTTATTACTTTATCCCATTCTTTTGCCTCTGACGCTCATACTGTTTATTCTCTCATTTTTTCTTTCATTTCCGTTTAATCCGGTCGCCATTTTGTTTTTATAACGTCCTTTTTTCGCCCTTATTACTTTATGGCCTTCTGTCCATGCGGCATAAAACTGCCCAACCGTGAAAAAAAAGGGTGAATGTGTTAATGCATATGGCGTTCTTGTCTGGATGGAGGAATGTGGCGCTACTCGTTAAAGCACTTTCCCGGAATGTTAATGCAAATTTTTTAAATCGCAAAAATAATAGTCAGCGTTATGAAATGAAATGAAAAATCCTCGGTAATGTAGGTTGTTATACCTGGATTATGACTCTCAAGACTAATATTGTCTTAAATAATTGGATTCCTGGTATTTTTATCCTGTTTTATGGTGAATATAAAATACGCCCTAAAAATACAAAACATTTACAACCGGTGCGTGTCTTGAAATTGAATATAAAATATTTATTCGGTTAGTGATACTTTTAAAGAACATTAATATCGATTACACTAAGATAAATCATCTGGAGGACATAAAAACCAATGGACCATTTATCAAAGATGCACAAGGCTATCAACATAGGTCACCAAATCAATGGAATTCGAGGATATTTGTGTGTAAATTTATGCTCAGCTGGGCCTCGATAGCTAGAAACCCACAGAGAAAATAAAAAGGTCGAGTTATCGAACCTAGAGTTATAGAACTTCATTTTAACTTAACATGAAGGGGTAAGGTTCCATTCTTAATTATAATTGACGATTCTTCCCTCCATTCCTCTATATAATAATTCATTCATTTTTATTGAATGTTATGCTTTTTCATAGAGCGTCACAGATATCAATTTACTGCGGTTGTTATACAGGCGCATGTAGGAGAAAAAGTTCACGCGATTCTAATTTGGTCACAGTATTATTAATTGAGTATTACTCTTAGGGGCATTAGAGCCAATTTAATCACCTTATCCGACGATAACATCCTGGTCGTTATATTTGTATCTTACTCTTCGTCCTAAATTTAAACTTGACAGCTTTCCATTTTTTCCTCATCTTCAATCCCTCTCAAAAGATTGGGTACTAATTCACTTACTCCGAGCTCCCTTAGCTCGTAGCGGCCCCTTCCATGCTTCATCCATATCTCTCTCCCTTTTTGCTCGCATTTGTTACCTTCTTTTTCTCCCCACCCCCCTCTATCTCTCTCTCTCTCTCTCTCTTCCTCTTTTTCCTCCCATTCTCGCAACTCACTTGCTTTCCGGCATGCATTCCAATTTCCCTCGCTGCTTCCCCTCATTCATCCCGACTCCTTCCCAAAGCCGTCTCATCCTTTATTCCTTTCTCTCCTCCCCCTTTTCCCTCCTCCTCCACTTTATCCTTCCTTCGAATCTTCTCCATTTCCTCTTTTCCCTGCCTTATATCCAGCTCACCTCCGGTCTCGCAACCGGGCGATACACCTTTTTCTTTGATGTGTTTACATATATACTGATATATATATGCTCCAAAAGTTTATCCCCTATGTATTTATATATCGCTAAAATTCGCTCAATTTTGGCCGATAACTCCGTGCGCCCGCCCATTCTCCAATCTCGAGACCGAAATATTTCCTCCTGCATTTCCCGGTCCTCATTCTTTATGTTTTAACGTCTCCATCCCTGTTCCTATCCCATTATAAATTTTCTGACATTATTACCCGCCCTTTGCATACCGAATGCACGCCTTTTAAATACTCCTTTCGGCGGCAAACCCCTTTCCCGGGAACCGCACCGCTCCAACTCCCCCGCCTCCTCCCAATCCATCTCTAGTTTCTCCTCTCGTCCGTTCTCTCGCCCTCTCGACCCCTTGTTTTCCCCACCTCTCAACTCTTTGTCTCCCGTTCTCTGCCCGCCCCCGCCCCCTCCCCTTCGCTGCAGGTTCCTCGTTTCCACTCGCATCCCCTCCCCCTCCCCATTCCCCTTTTAAAAGCGTCCACCGCGAGGCTTTTCCTCTTTGTCTTATACCATGCCATCCTTCATGCCGTTGGACGAGCCCATTAGCGGGGAGAGAGAGAGAGAGAGGGAGAGGAAATGAGTGAAAAAGAGCAAAATTTCAAGTGTTGAAAGGATGGAAGGGAGAGGGGGATTGAGATTGCGATCTCTCTCTCTCTCTCTCTCTCTCTCTCTCTCCCTCTCCCTCTTCGAAGGGCAGGAGGGGATGCCGTGAAGGGGAGAGAGTTGAAGAGGGAATGTCGAGGGAGGAAATAAGGAGAATTGGGGGAGCGAGGGAGGAGGGAGAAGGAAGTGGAGATAGGATGTGAAGGGGGAAGGAGAGGTGGATGTCGAGGGAGAGGAAAAGAGGAAGAGTGAATGGAAAAGGGGACAGGAGGAGGAATAGACCGGTTTGGCGGATAGAAAAAGTGGAGAGAGAGAGGATGTGGGGAGGGGAGGATACGGGAAAGAGATGTAGAGAGAGGAAGAGATAGCGTGGTGGAATGACGAGAGAAAGGGATGGAAGGAACGAGGTGATAAGAGGGAGCATGAGGAAAGAGAAGGGGTTGGGGAGATGAAGGGGAGAAGTTGGCCTTGTGAAGGAAGAGAGGGAGAGAGGCATTGGCCGAGGGAGAGAGAGGGCGAGGTTGGAGAGAGAGAGAGAGGGTGTGGAAGTTCCCGTGGAACTGTTCAAAGGGAATAGAGTTGGCCCGATGAGCGAGAGAGAGGGTGTGCTCTTGGAGAAAAGATACTGCCGCCTATCTGTTGGAAATTTCCACTGCAGATTAATGTGATTATTCGCATTAAGTTTTCGGGGTAAAGAATGATAATACTTGTTGCATCAAAGCTTAACAGGAACTTAAATTAGGAAGTATAAATGTTTAAACTCAGTGGTGCTAATTATTCTCTGTTGAATTTAATACGGGAACTTTTTCGGTATGAGAGAATAATTCCTTTAGATGCCTCTTGGGCAAATAATCTTGCGATTTTCTAAGTGAAAAGCCTACTGGGCTTAATGAGACATTTATGAGGATCTTTATTTGCTAAATTTCCTCTTAAAATTTCAGACGCACGTCGTATCAATAATGTTCAACAATTCAGAGAATCATTTCACTTCATCAAATCAGTTCGATGATTTAGATAGAAATGGCAATCTTAACGCCATGAAAGCGAATCTTATAACGAATTCTCTTTCTTTGAAGACTTGTAGAAGGTCCGGAAAACAGTCTTGTTAAGTATAAGTTGGTGCGTTGGAAAGATTCACGATGTTGGTCGGTTAAATAGGGTGTGGGGGTGCGTAACTCTCCATGTCCTCTCTCCGGCGTTGTTGTGAGCGGCGAGAAGTGTGGATGAGTAATGCGATGGGTGCGCGGTGTGTGCTTTCACTTAATGAAAGTCTCTCGTACCAAGGGAAGGGACCCGCCCTCAACCCGCCCCACGTTTCTAGGAATCTCAACCAGCGTAGTTCTTTCTGTTCAGTATATTTCGCCCTAAATGGAGCTCAGTCTTAACTAGCAGAATATGAAATATATCTAGCGTGTTTGTTCAGTAAGATTTTTATTTATGAATTGTTGAACGATAAAGTTTTATGGTAGAACGAACGTGTATTGATTAAATTCTTGGAAGAGCAAGATTAAAGTAGACTACATTATGCGTCTTTGGATAACAGGTAAAAATTCTTATGACTAGGTCTGTGACGGAAGAATTAGGAAAATTTAGGGGTAATCTCAGAGTTATTATATGTCGCTATTATTTTGGCGTATAACTTTTTTAATTGGGTGTTTGCTACTTTTAATAATTTTAACTTTTTAATTTTCGTAAACTAAAAGTAAGGATTCGACTTAAATACATCTTAGGATATCTTTGGTGCGCTAATATTAGTATAATAATGAAGTATTTTTTAAAATTTCAGCAATGAGTTATCGTAATTCACTTAATCAGCTCAGCGTCGCAGAAGTATCTGTCCCTCCCTTGTTTTAACGAAGCGAATGCATATCGCCGTAATTTCCTCGTTATAATTTATTAAAGAATTAATTTCGAAAGTTTTTCGGAGTCTACCAAAAATGTGAGGGAAAAATCAAAATCGCGCGGTTCTTTTTTGTTGATAATTAATTCTCTCCGCGAATTCATATATTCTTTCTTATCTCCACGATCCCTTGCCCTGGGAATTCCGCGAAGAATCTAAAGAGGCTTTCATTTCCCTCTTTAACGATCGCTTTCACCGCACGCCTTTTCTCAGAAAGTGGACATTTTTCTCATTTCTAAAACTCAATTAAAAAGGGTTTTTTTTCTTATTTCTGCGGTTTTCATCACTCGGCTATTTTTTATCAACTTCCTAATGAAGACGCTCCTCTCTCTTGTCTCTTTGTTACAGGCCGCCTCTTGTCTTTGTATGCATATGTATGGAGTGTATTTGTGGATGCTCGTGTGCATTTGTACGCGTACGTTTCATCTATTCGGTGGATGAAATCTGCGGAACCGTCTCCGCGGAGAATTAGGGGATGTTAATTACACGGGAGCCTTATTTCATTTCCGCCTTCCCTCGCCGCATGTTTCACGCCTCCTGTTTCCTCTCTCCGATATTTTCCTCTCGTTTTGAATTGCCGTCTATTCTTGACGAACCGCTTGTCGTCGGTCGCTTTGTCTTTTTTCCAGAGACTCGGAGGAAATGAACGTGTTATCGTGTTCGCAACCGTGACATTTTATTCTGTTTCTGTTGCCATGAATAATGTTAGTTTGTCATTAGTGACATGTGTTTTCATGTCGCATCACATATGAAGATTGACACAGATATGGAAATTTACTTCGCTATAGGCTGGATTAATTCAGTAGCAATTCTGAGACGTGTAGTGTAATATCTTCACAGCTGCAAACATGCGGTGTTGATTGTGGAAAATAACTATAATACGTGGAAAGCAGTGTCTACCAACAACGAGATATATCCATTAAATTAATAAATTTATTAAAAATATATTTTATTATATGTATTTTGCTAGTAATTTCTAGTTAATTTACAGCATGTATTTAACGGAGAAACGTGTATTCATAGTTTCCACATGGTTCAAATAAAATTCACAGGTTTAAATTTAAATGACGTATTATAGCAGTCTAACGATATTAGCAATGCGATTTAAAGTTTAAATCATTAACTCGTAAAATTGATTTGAACCACTTACAAAACTTGCGACTAAAAAATCATTATCCTTTGTTCAAACCTTTGCTAGAATACTTAAGAGTGAAACATAAGGCGCATGCACACAGCAAGACGTCATATCATTAGATTTAATAACTGGCAAAAATTGCAAATATTAATTTATTTAAATTAAAGTTTCCGAATTATCCGGAGGGGAGTACCTGTAAAACATGGCTGCACCTTTCCGAAAGTTGAAGATTAGTAATATCGTTACGAAAGCCCTCTTGTATTAGACATTCCCTGCGAATGATTCTTATAGTACCCTTCATTTTCTCGCCACTTTAAGTTCATCTCTCCTCGATGTCACCGCAATATTTTAAGGACTATTACAGCAACCAACACCTTCGTTACGCGAAATTCGCGGGAGTGGAGCTTTTTTTTTCTTTAGGGGATAAACCCAACAACTGCAGCCAGACGCTCGAGAAGAACAACGTCTCGGAAACTAATATAAAAACTCCCTCCTAATTAGTGGGTTAATAATACTTCCACACTCTCCGAGGGAATCCGCAGTAAGAAAGGTCGAGAATGAGGAGAGCGCATTAGATGTCTTAAGGAGAGGAGGAGGAGGAGGGGGGGGGGAGAGGGGAGGGACCAGAGGGGGGAGAGAGAGGGAGCGGAGGGGGTGGGTGGGTAGAGAGGGTTGCGAACGGTCGTGTTGGCGGCAGGGAAGGAGGAGTTTTTTTCCTCACTCGGGACGGAGTCGGATAAACAACGAGGCGCCTAGGGAAATGCAGCGCAGGGTTTTCACCTGTTCCCTGAGATGTGGAAGGGGGGAATGAAGGGCACCAGGTAGGAGATGGAGGAAGACGTTGAGGAAAATGAGAAAGTGTAAGGAATGGGTTGATAAACGCGGAGGCCAGGATAGGGCGGAGAGAACGAAGGGATTCCGTTGGGATTGAGAGGGGGGGAGGGGGAGAGAAGAGATTTCGGAGGGACGAGAAAATGGGGAATTGAGGAAGAGGATGAGGGAAAGAGATAAGATGGGGGTGGTAGGGGAGAGGAAATGGAGCGAGGCTATTGAGTGGCGAAGAGGTGTAAAGGCTAGAAAGGGGAAAGATGACGAGTGAAAGCAACAGACGCGAAGATGGGGCGAGATTCCCGAGGAGGCTGGAATGGCGTCACGCGGATGCGCGCCTGTCAAATTGTCGCCGTGATATACGCTGATAAGGTCTTGACGGAAAGGGTGACTGAGAAGAAACGATCAAATTATGGGGAAGTTTATCGGAAAGTGCTTCTGCTTTTGAATGCCCTCGATGCTTTTAGTCCTCTGAGGTATATATATATATATATGTATATATATAGCATCAAAATATCTTTGATTGGTGTGTATAACTATCCTTATAATATTAACAATTTGTTCCTGTTTGGGAGTTTTTTTTACGTTGCACATAAGAGATTTTAGGTTTTGATTTTGCTAGCTGCTTTATTTAGTAAATTTTACATATAAATTAACTTAGATAAACCATTAAATTTTAACCTTGTTTTTTTAATCGGAGTTTCTTGTATAGGTAGGTTTCGTGAAGAATGTGAGCGAGAACGTATCTATTTTAGGTTGCTGAACGCAGTTCTTGGATAATCCCTTGAAGTAGGCAACTTTGCCATCAGTTTTTCAAAAAGAAATGTTTCTTCTGGATAATTCGTCATAAGCAGTATTGCATTTACCCCGTCAAATTAGTCTAGTGCCTATCCGTTTCTGCCCGGTGCTTCACGATATTCTCCACTTCTGTTTTCTCTCATTCATAGTGTTTTCGGTGCGGGAATTCAGATACTCTCTTTAGCTCCTTTGAGATGGCTCAAAAGCAGGGGTGCACAGCATAGGGCCCGCAGACACGTTTTGTGTGGGGCCCGCTCGAAGCAGGGAGTAAATCAGCCGATTCACTCCTTTTATACCGAATTTACAATTAAAATTTGTACGTAAATTATATTTGCTTGCCACTTCAATTTTGTTACATAAAAATGCAAGTAAAATTTATTTTTGTCATTATTAAATCCACATAATGTATTTAAATTTTTATTATGGACAACATTTTTATATTGTAGCCAGCTTAGGTCTAATCAAGGGCGATTTCGGCCCGTGTCAACTTTTGAGTTGTGCATCACTGCTCTAAAGGCTGCCGATGTGGAAAATTAATTTGTCAAATGCGAATATATAGTCTGCGACGAATAAACATTTTATAAATAAAATAAGTCAAATTTTTACGCTGTGGATCGACCGTGAAATCTGATAACCTGATATTGCTCAAAATCGATTCCGTTATAGTTTTCAAAACTCACGATTTTGAAACCTACAGTGTCATTACTAGAGCCCGGAAGTTCAGGCAAAATGCCATTAATGCCTTTTTTTGCCTATTTTCATGTTTTTTCCATATATGCCTTTTCTATCCAAAGACGCCTATTCTTATCCAAAGACGCCTATTCTTTCCTATTTAACTCAATTTTTGCCAAATATCATTCCTTTCTGCCAAATCTCTTAAATTTGGCCGCTATACCGTTTTGTTTGACTCTTCATGGACGGCTTTTACCCACCCTGGGTTCGGTATCATATAAAATTCTGACCATTGATCCAGCTATGCCTTTTTCTTAATTCGAGCCTTCATATTGAGAGAAAGAGAGTGGGAGATAGAAGTGGAACAAGAGTAAGGAAGCCTTAAAAAGAAGGCTTAAACTCTGTCTTCTCCTGAGAGTTTTCAACCGGGGCGGTTCCACCTTTTTCATTCCTATTGGTTCCTTCATGGTCACGCTGTGGGAAGTTTTCTCTTATCTCTCTTTATAGCTCACTTTTGGGAAACCCATGGCTGGGGAAGGAAGGGGAATGGTCTTTTGGCTTTCAAACAGTTCATAAGTTGTTTTTAACAAATTATTTTTGTGGTGAACTTGAAACTTCCATTCTAGAGGCTACAATGGCTAGAGTGTTTCTACAAAGCAGAGACTGAACAGTTTCATTAAAAATTTTGGTGTTGATATTTTCTCGACTGACGGTTCAGTGCTTTTTTGTAAACTTTGTGTAAAATTTGTGAATTCGGAGAAAAAGTACTTTGTCTCGCAGCATATAAGTACCTCAAAACATAAAACTGGAGCCGATAAGAAGACTGACGGCAGTAAGAAGACGAGCCATTTACCATTGTTCTGCTCAGCTTCTTCTAGGTCGTCTGAGTTTTCCTTCGACTTCACGTCACTCTTGAAGCAGTTGAATTGGATGTCGCTAGAGGACCGCAGACTTAAGGCTAGGTTAAAGCTGCTGGAGAAATTTAGGAAGTCCTATTAGAGGAGGTTTCAGGTATATTAGAGCACCTACTTACATGGGTGAGCACGATCACGGGGATAAAATACGAGAGATCGACTGTAGGACAGAGCGATATCAGGGTTCGTTTTTTCCCAAGGACCACACGAGATCATAACAGGAGTAATTCCCGCGAGAGAAATTGTCATGTAGGCTTCCGTGCGCTGCACCCCATGCCATCCACCAATCTGGTGATTTGCAGGATATTATGTAGATGTAGACTTGTGTAAATCTTTCGTCGAAGTAGGCATTCCTGTGTGGAAATTATAAAACAGTTCTTTGATAGCGTTTTTAGAAATCTAGACGGACAAAGAGGTTCCAAGTGAAGAAAACCTATTTAGATATAGCGTTCAACTGTGTTATCCAAAAAATCATAGATTATGTTGGGGACAAGAAAGTTTGAATCTCTTTCGACGAAACTACCGACGTACTTAAGTCAGAAGTTTTGGAAAACGCAAATGGCTCAACAATCGCTCAAATTTTCACCACAGAATTGAATCTTCTATGGCCGGATGGAACAAAATACGAATACCTTTTTTTAACAGACGCAGCTCCCTACGTGAAGAAAGCGGGGAAGGCTCATCAGATTCATTCCCCTAGAATGCTGCATTTGACCTGCTTAGCACATACCCTTCACAGAATCGCTGAGGATATATGTTCTCTATTTCGTGACGTTAATTTGCCTGTATCTAATGCCAAGAAAATTTACTTGAAAGCTCTTCGTGAAACAGCGCCAGACCTATCACTGCCTCCTCAGCCTGTGTTGACGAGATTGGGTACATGGATTTCTGCTGCTCTTTACTACGCTGCCAATCTTGAGTATATAAAAGTTTCGACACTTTCGATGAAGAAGACGCCTACTCCATACGTATAGTCAAAGAACTCCTGAAACATAAATCTGTCAGCCACGATTTGGCATACGTCACAACATACTTCTCAAAGTTACCAGACGTCATTACATTACTTGAAAAAAGGGAGAGACGTTGGTCAATTCACCGAAGGTGTTTAGAGAAATTGTGGAAGAAATACTCTGTGCCCCAGGTGAAAAGGATGTAGTTGTGAAAAACAAGTGAGAGAAAGTGTTGTGTGCCAACAAATATTTGGGTAAAATGAAAATAATTGCGAAGATTCTAGAAGGGGACAGTAACGCAGAAATTGAGACGAGTCCCGCAGATATAACCTGCTTTAAATAAGCCCCTGTCACTTTCCTGGAGGTAGAGAGATCCTTTTCACTTAAACACATCCTAACTGACAGAAGACAGAGTTTTTCATTTTGCATTTACATTTACATTTACATTTACATCAATACCCTGCAAGCTGCCAGAGCTTGAGAATTAAAAAAAAAACATCTTGGTGTCTCATGTAATAGTTCATAATTTTAAGGCATAGTAATAGCGATTGTAATAATATTTTATTGAAATGTTATACCTACTCCATATAATAGTAATATTTGGGTTAAAGTAAATGCCTTTTTAGTGCCTATTTTCCTGTTTTAATGTGCCATTTTGACTGCCTATTTTGACATTTTTATAGTGCCTGAACTTCCAGTCTCTAGTCATTACGTATATGAGAATACCTACATATTATTTCTTTTACTTGTGATCTTTGATCGTTTATTTATAATAACTGATAAATTGTAGTTGTAAAAATATGAATTGCCGTAAACGGATGCGTAGAATACGCGGAGTTTCTTTAATGGAATTGTAAAAAATCGTAGTAACTTCACAGAGGGTATTTTAATACTTCGAGTCTTCTCCGATCTTTAATCTTGAGCAGATACTTCAACTTCCTGATTTTAATTATTTTACGCCGTAACGATCTCTTCGAGAATCATCGGAATGCTTAATCAAAACATATATAAAGAAACTATATGAGAAACGACGGATATTTTATACATTGATTAAAGGAACGAAAATCATTGTGGAAATTTCCACCGGAGAAATTTCTTTGCAATCAATTTTTGCAGTCACAACTTAGCCAATGATATTTCAAAGGTACCAAATCCTTTCGAATGCACTTCGAAGGAATTTCGAGCAAGAAAAAATAAAATTTTGATAACGTAAACGGATTTACCTTTGGAATAATACTCTTGGAAGGAGAGCCCTCTTGGGCCGTTTCCGTAGAGCGCAGGATTCTTTACGCACCTCATAGTTGCTTTTCTGCTTCCAAAGTGTAAAAGGCACTCGCTTCTTAGGATCTATTTGCACCGGATGAGATAAAGCGGACTTATTTTCTCGGATGACATTTAATACTTCAAACATGTAGATTCTGTAATTCGTCATTCTTATAACGCGAAAAGAACTGCTCGGAAAATGAGTGATGGAGGAACGTGAGGAAGCGAAGAGTTCGGTTTTGAAGAGAGGGAGAGGCTAGAGGATGGCGCTGAGACAAAGCTGATAACCCCGATTGAGGAAGGAGGGATTTATACCTTTCGAAGGCCTTTAGGTGCAAGATGAAAGAAAGAGATAGGTAAAGTCTCCCGGTCCTTCTTTCTTGTTCTTTAGGAAGACGGGAGTTGAAGAAAATGGAAAGAAGGTCAGCGGCGAAGAACAAATGGCGGATACAGAGCAAGACGGGGATATTTTTAAATGTTCGTGGAAATTGGCGAGTTCTCTGTTTCTTGAGGTCTCAAAAGGATTTTTGGGAAGTGAGTAAGGTTTTCGCCTGACGGCTGCTTTATTCTAAGAAGAATCTTGCGATATCAAAAAGAAGGGAGGATTTCCTGAGGAGATAAAGAGTTTCCATATAAATACTATGCTCGTATATTCTCTACGAGACACTTTTGGGGAGTCTTGCGTTTCTTTGTGCGCTGAGAGAACAAAAGATTCCATTATAATCGCTTCTCTCTGTATAATATGGGATTTGGGTTCGAATCTCATGTGACTCATGAATGCGTGCAGTGTTTCATCGTCACTCCAATTCAGAGGTGATCACGTTTAATAGTTGCGGTGTGTTTTTGTTTAATACTTCTTATTACGTTGACGCTTTTCGTCTGTTTATGGTAGTAGGACGTCTGCAAGTTGTTTCTTAAATGTTTCTTAGGGACAATTTTTATTAAATTTGTGCATTACGGTTAAGTTTTTGTGATTCTGTAAAGAAATCCGCGTCTGATTATATCCACGTTATGATTTAGTGAATAACAGATTAGTAACTTTTAAAGGGTTTTACTCGCTTAGACATTGTATGATTTAGGTAGCTTCACTATTTGTCGAATATATTCCAACCAAAAGGCGAGCTCGATAATTGTTTTTGAAAGTTTGTGTACTTAATTTTTTAAAAAACTATTGGAGAAAAATATTTTTGGAGTCGCATATCATCATATAACTCTTTTTAAAGGTAAGTTTTCTTCTAGTTAAAGACAAACGTGCTAGTATAGTTTTTCCTAATATTGCGAAATAGGGCATGCGTTATTTAAATTTGTTATGAAACATATGAAGTAGAGGATATAGCTATAGAAAATAGCTTTAATAAATAACTTGTTGCCAGCAGTGTGGTAGGAAATTGTGTAGCTCATAACGCCATGGATAGATATAAAAACAAATATAATTGAAATTGACATTGCTCACACATTAATTCGGATTAGGATTACTGCAACCAACTTGTTTGATATTTTGGTAACCTTTACTCGAATACTGCATTCATATTCACTTAATACCGAGGAACCAAAATGGTAGGGCTAAGTATGATTTTTAGCATTGCATTTTTTAAAACTGTCCTGGCATCTAACATAAGAACGTGTTCGGAAAAACCGGTTATACGTACAACCGAAGATGATCTTCAAGATATGTAATCGGCTTCAAATACAAATTTATGATAATTGTGTATTTCGAAGGAACAGCAACTCAAAATCAGTCGACTTTACTAATAGCACTGTTATCGCTCCGGAACTTGCGAAGTTCAAGATAGAAAACCTCGTAAAAATACGCTGTCTTTCATATCGCTAATGGGAAAACTTCGCGCTCCTAACGATCGCGGGACCAAAATAATTTCTCCGTTGTGAACAATGGGATTACATCCATATAACCCCGTTTCTGCGCGCGGATGCCCCGAAAGAATAATTTCAATCATTTTAATGGCCGTGCCCGACCTCTATCACCAAGGAGCACCGTTTCCCCTCTTTCGCCCGTTTTATTCCCTTTTCCGCCTTTCGTCATTATTTTCTCGATTCGGGGAAATTATTTCCTTAACCTAGTACCTTACTCGTAATCTACCGTCTCTGTGGCTTCAGGTCGCTAGTAAATGAACGGCACTATAGGGCTGAGTAAGGAAGACAGACAGACGGAGAGAAAGGGAAATAGTGTGAGAGGGAGAGAGTGAGTGAACAAACACAATCCCTCTACAACGAGAAGGAGGGGAACGAGACAGATAAGGAGGCATTTCGCGCCTTCCTTGTGTATGTGAGGTCTAAAGTCAGAAACCGGTTGGTTTTTGATGACGTTGAAGGAACTGCGACGACTGTTTCGGACTCTTAAAAAAAAAAGGGTAAGCTTTTCAGGACGCGCACATTATATCGATCTGTCGCATTACGGTCTATAACCCAAGTGATGTAAGTAAACGCACTTCCTATCTCTCTCTCTCCTTTTGCACTCGGCCTTAGGACCCGCGCTATTATTCTTCCTTGAATCCCATCCGGCATCGAGTCTCTCGTTCCAAGGGCGCAGAGGTCGTCTTTTTGCAGTACGGAGCCAACTTTGTCTCAGTGAGCTTAAAGGCAGTCATTGCAGTTAAGCGGAACCCGAAATATCCTTCCAAGCTCCTATGGAGGACTTTGCCGATTGTGTGTGACCTCGATCCTCATCCGCGGTTTAACGCGGATCTCGTTAGCTTATATTCGTGAATGCTTGATTGAAATTCATTAACGTTAGAAGTCGGAGCAATTGATTGGCAAACTGTGGTTTTGGTCTTTATTGGCTCTTTTGATAACTTAAGAGAAGGTGGAAGATTTTTGAAAAATAATCGCAGGCGAACAACGAAATGAATTAGGCAGTTGGATTTTCTGAGAATCTGAGGATCATTTTAACGTTGCTTTTGCGACAATATCAATATCATTAAGTAATTAATTATGTTAATTATTATCATTCTGCAATGAAGTCGCAAACCGACAAACTTGAATTATGTTATATATACCTATACATATGTACGTACGTGTGTGTGTGTGTGTATATATATATATATATATATATGTAACTATTTAGGAAGCTCCCTATTTAAAACTCGGTTGAGTCTGCCGGAGCATGTTGTTCCGCGAGAAAAAGGGCTCACTGCCCGTCGCCTCCGTCGTATCCCTATTCCACCCGTTGCCACATACTATTCTCTTCCGCCTCAAATGACATGGTCTTTTTCAATTTCTCTCTTCGTTCAAACCGAAAAATAGGAATTGCCTTTTTCCAACTGCAGGATTTTACAGCGGCTTTTGTTTATTTCATAATAAGAGGCCAACTAAAACAAAAGAAAATCTTCGCTACTCTTCCTCCACGATCCCTCATACGCCCTTTCTCGTTCCCATTCTTCTTGCATCGCTCTTTTGTTTCGGTTTTCGGACGTTTTCCCCCGTGAGGAGGATCGTTCTTTTTCAAGATCGGAGCTGTGCCTTCTTTTGGCCCCTTCAACGACTGAGTTGGTATTTGCAGCTTTGTATTTACTTTGGTTGTCATTGTCTTTTCTTTTACCAAGTCTGTTTGCGTGACGTGGATTCAGTTGGCTTGATTGCTATGGCGAATTCACGGATCTAGGGACACGAGAGCTGATTGAAGAATCGTTGTCGTTTGAACACGCTAGGGTATTTTTAGGTTAGAGGAAAAAAAATCAATGAATCGGTTAGATTAGAGTCCCCCAACATTAACTTTAAGGATTCCTTGAATAGCGGTAGATCGAGAAGTAGAAAAATAAAATCGCTAGATCAAATGGCGGGGAATATCGTTAGTAGGAGAACTAATACTGATAACAATGGTAGGGTATCACGTCAACTCGTCGCAGTCAATTCGTCGTTCGACATTTCGTCCCCCAAACTATCATTGTTACAATTTCGGATTTTTCCATTGGCCATAGTTTAGCAATAATGGCATTATAATATTATCAAAAGTCTACATCAACTTGGGAATACTTATTTATTATTATAACTTGGCATTATTTCTGTAGTGAAAATATTAAAATTACTAAGGTTCAGCTTTTATTAGCTGCATTATAAAGCGGGTACCACAAAATATGATGAATTGTTTTAGGCAGTCTCTCTTTAAAAAAAAAAGTTCGAGAGGCACAACGTGAAAATTTCGCTTCGGTCTATTTCTCAGCCAGCGTAGGTCGCGCTTTTGTTTATTCATCCATATCACGAGAACTACAAACGGCTTTGGATTTTTATCTTTTCCAAAAGTAAATTTTAACATTTCTGCACATTTTCTTCGTTTAATGTATCCCTCTAACTCAATTAGGGAAACCGTTTTCCGCAGACCGACTTTTTCATGTCCCAAGAAAAAATTTCGGTGAATGAGAAAAGTTATTCATTTTCAGAGGGGTTTGATGAATACAGTGAGTTACCGACTTACACGGGTCCGAATTACACGGATCCATAGATACACGGATACATGACGTAACTTATCAACGCGCGCGATTTTTAGTTCACCTGCGACTCAGTAGATCGCGTTACTAGTACAGTAATCCCTCGGTGTACGAGCAATCGGTTTACGAGTTTTCACTTGTACTAGATGCACAAGTTAATACCTGATTTTCAATTTACGAGCCAATTTTCACTTATAATACGATCTCCTTCCTCTCGCAAACCGATCGTTTTTCCCGGCACCTATTCTCAGGCTTTCGTCGGTTTCCGAATCTTCTCGAATGCGCAGAACGTCATGGAATCCCAACTTTAATGATGTAACTATTGTTTATAAAATTTATAACATGGGATGTATTGGGAAGTTAATTTTCGTTTTACGAGTTTTCGCCTTACGAGCAGTTTTGGAGGAAAAAATGAAGTTCGTAAACCGATGGATTACTGTACGTTGACGCACATTTAGATTTGTTATCCCGTGGGTGGAAGTTGTCTCATTACTGTACTGCTATTCATAAACAAACTATAAACCCTCATCACATAAGCACTACTTTTTTAGCTTTAACTATCCGTTGAAACGAACGTATGTGTCAAAAAATATATCGTATTTAAGCATTGTTGGAACGAATTAACCGTGTAAGTTGGGGACTTACTGTAATATGTTTTTTATTTCTACAGTTTTTATAAGCAATCTTTCAAGAGAGACAGCAAATAAATTTGTCCCTATTGGTTCAGTAGAAGGCGAGATATGACGTTTTATGTTTAAAGAGAAATAAAAACGTAGATAGCGGAACGTTTTATGAGTAATGTTGTTAATTTTTCAAAGGCGTTTGATTGATAGGTACCGAGGGGCTATTCGGGTCATTTCATATTTAAACGCGATTAATATTTCAACAAATGAAGTTTTTCAAATTTTTATTCATTGGATCACTTTAACTACTCTTCTACTTTACAACACAGTATGATTTATTCATTTTGAAACAATAACCTATATGAAAAAACGTAAATTCACTCTCCGTGCAAAAATAGACTAAAAAAGCGGGGTAATTTGGGTCAACATTGGGGTTATTTGGTTCACTACATCTTCACCCTCAATTTTCAACCTAAATTCGCAATAACTCAGTAAAATTCAAATGTAGTGTTATAGACATTTCCCACAAAAACATAGTTTCTTTTCTGCAGCACCGACGCAAATTTCATGATACCAAGTGCCACATAATTGACACCGTATCCAGTCCCCTTTCCCAACGGATTTTTCGTCGCTATATCTCACTTTGCAGAGACCTCATGGGATATTTTTCTCGTCATCACTGTCTTCTAAACAACCGAGATCGTTGTCACCGTTATCTTCTTCAATAGAAGATGCTTTTTTTGTTTGTAAATATCTTCTTTTGCAGGAACGTCGCGTTTTTGTTTGCTGTTTATCCTCTTTACTGCGAGTAGTTTCAATGTTTATGTCCGATGTCAAGAGGCGAGCCACGTTCGTCTTTCTTCTTTTTCTGATGTTCTTCTTTTTTACTGTTGTTAAAATTTCTTTGAAATCAAGTTTTTTGTTTTCATTAGTCGCTATCGGTGATGGTCCAGCATTCTCATCTTCAGATAGCCGGTCCAAATTGACGAGTGTTGCTGAAGATGATGGAAGTTCAGCTTGCTCACTCACAACAGATGATTTTGAGGCAGGTGATTGTAAATTTTCCCGCTGAAAGTATGCGGATGAAAGAAACTTTTCATCAGGTATGACAGCTGGATTATAAGGATAAATACCCGTACAGCTAAATCCTTTCACAGCGTTTCCCACAGTGGCGGCTCTCGCCCACGCTCTGGAGAAGAGCCGGCCAAAATTCAATTTTGTAATGGCTCCTTGCGGATTGTTTTGCATGTAGTTTGTCGTCTTATGATGGTAATACGAATTCAATGGCTTGAGCACTGTCCTGTCTAGAGATTGCAAGGCATGTGTAGTGTGAGGTGGAAGACAAAGCATTCCAATCTCGTTATTTCGACAGTATTCTAAGGCTTCCAACGAGCAGTGTGAAGTGTGCCCGTCTAATACTAAGAGACTCTTACCTGATGCACGATGCTTCTGAAAATGCTAGGGTCATTCCACAAACAGCGTTTCATTTATGTAGCCTGACTCGCTCATACGGACCGCAGATCCCGGAGGTAAGTCCCGAGTTAGGTGACCCAAATAGCCCCCTAATGCAGAGAAACACTATCGCTATCAGCTCAAAGTCAAGTGATGCCACATGCTTCCCACTTTGTGTAGGTGTCAGCTGTGTTCCTCTCCAGGCCCACTGAAACTTTGTTGCTAACCGGACTCATATTACATGAGTCAAAACTTAAAATGTGAACACTTATTCTTATATCAAGGGGAAATTCGAGGCACTGATCCAAACTTGCAAGTAAAAGGTGGTCGGGGAAAGTGCGAATACTAGTGTAAGAGTTTTATTTCTGGAATAGATATACAAAAACAAGGGTCCTCCTCATAATCACGAAATTTTTTTTAACGTGATTCGGTATGTAAAGGAGTAGTATGGATAAATATTATTTTGACCCAAATTGCCCCATGGCCCAAATATCCCCTATGTACCCTAATGTGTTTTTGTTTTCTACAATTGTTATAATCAATCTTTCAAGAGGCACAATAAAAATAATTGTCCGTATTGGAGTAATAGAAATCGAGATATGACATTGTATCTTTAAAGAGGTGTAAGTGCCCGTTGACTTCCAACGGATTTTGTGATTCCACTTTCACTGCCAATTCTAGGGCGTATGAAGTATATAAGAAAACATTTTATTCCACGAAAAACTGAAAACCACCTATGTAGAATACTTTTTCACTTCGCTTTCCATAACAGTTAACCAGATTTGTTTGTGAACAATCCGCGTCCAAAAGTATTGCATTCAACTATAACGATAATTTGATTTCCTATGGTATCACTATCGCCAAATCCAGCTTCATTTCTTGTGTACCAAATTATGCCTTTCTGAAATGTTTACATTTGTGTCTTATAAGCAGGTAAACCGTGAAAAGGCAACGTTGTCCATCATTGAACACTAGCTTCGATTCAACTTAACCCCCCTTTAAAACAGCTCTTTTAAACCCCCCTCTTTAAAACCCCTCCTTTTAAACCCCCCTTTTAAACCCTCATTTTAAACCCCCCCTTGTAAACTCTCTCTTTTAAATCCCCCCTTTAGAAGCACCCTTTTAAACCCCCCCTTTATAACCCCTCTTTTGAACCCCTACTTTAAGCCCTTAAGCCCTCCCTTTTACCCCCCCCTATAAAAGCCCCCCATTAAAACCCCCCTATTACAACCCCCCCCTTTTAAACCTCTCTTTTAAACCCCCCTTTAAACCGCCCTTTTAAAGAGCCTTTTTAAACCTTCCCTTTTAAACGGTCCCTTTTAAACCCCCCCCCCCCCTTTTGAACCCTGCCTTTTGAACCCCCCTTTTTGAACTTTCCTTTAGAACCCTCCCTTTTAAACCCCCACTTTAGAACCCTCGCTTTTAAACCCCCCCCTTTATAACCCTTCCTTTTAAACCTCCCTTTAAAACCCCCCATTTATTCGCCTATAAAATCCCCGTTTTAAGCCCTCCTTTGAAACCCTCCATTTTGAACCCCCCTTTTAAACGCTCCGTTTTGCACTCCCCTTTTACCCTCCTTATAAACCCCCCTTTTTAACCTCCCTTTTAAACCCCCCTTTTAAACCCCTTTTTAAACCCCCCCTTTTAAGTCTCCCCTTTAAACCTCCCCTTTTAAACCCCCATTTTTACCCCCCCATTAAACCCCACTTTTAAACCCTTTTTTAAATCCCCCTTTTAAACCCTCCCTTTTAAACCCCTCCCTTTACAACATTGAACATGCACATTAACTCAAAAAGCAATCATTATTTCTCGAGATGTCAAGGAACGTGGACCGATACGTGTCATATTACACCAATCAATGCCGAGGAGAAATCGGACCTGTTTACCATGCTAGTTACCGTGAAGGGGAGGGGATTGGGAAGTTTTCTGGTGGGACTCTTTCGTTCCTTTCGGATAAACCCAGAAAGTAGTTCTCGATGGAGTTACATCATACGTCGTCAAAGTGACTTCCGGAGTACCTCAGGGAAGTGTAGTCGGACCGCTGTTATTCTTGATATATATATATGTATATATGTATGTATGTATGTATATATATATATATATATATATATATATATATATATATATATATATATATATATATAAGAAAAGCAAAAGTCGCATTCAGAAGAAAGAAATTCCTGCTAACGGGAAATATAAAGCAGGAAATCCGCAAGAGGTTGATAAAATGCTATGTATGGAGTATAGCTTTGTACGGAGCAGAAACATGGACGCTAAGGAAAAATGATATTAAATACTTGGAAAGCTTCGAAATGTGGACATGGAGAAGAATGCTGAAGATAAAATGGACAGATAGGGTGAAAAATGAGGAAGTACTACGAAGAATAGGAGAGAAGCGAACGATTATACAGACTACCAAAAAGAGGAAGGCTAACTGGATTGGTCATTACCTGAGGAGAGAGTGCATGATTAAAGAAGTGCTAGAAGGAAAACTGGATGGAAAAAGAGAAAGAGGTAGGAAAAGGTTTCAGCTAGTAGACGACTTGAAAGGGAAAGAGAGCTATCAAGTCATGAAGAAAACTGCGGAAAATAGGAGTATATGGAGAACCAACTTTAACCTAGAATAATCACGGACCTGTCAATGGACAGACTACCTATGATGATGATGATATATATATATATATATGTAAATGATTTTGCGATAATATAAAGTGTAAAGTCAGACTTCGCGGATGACACACTTGTGTATGGTGAAATCAACACAATATACGACCAGGAGACTTTGCTAAGGGACCTTTAAGTTATTACGAATTGGTGTAAATATTGGCAACTTGACCTGAATATAGAGAAATGAGCCGCAATGAATTGCACGCGATCCATGAATTTCATCTGTTACACGTATGAAATATCTGGATTATAGCTAAAATACGCCAATAGCTAGAAAACCTAGGAGTCACACTTAGTAGCGATTTTTCAAGTAGGGAGCATATCAAAACCGTCATAGCTTCGACAAACGGTTAAAGGCTTTCCTCTAGAGCAGGGGTTCTCATGTGTGGCCACATGCGGCCACCAGACAATTTCGGTGCGGCCACAAGAAAATTTCAATAATTCGAATAATTTAAAGAAAAACAATTGTTATTGATAAATAAGTAACCGTTGCCATTAAATGAAAAGGTATATGTAAGTTTTTACATGATTATCGTTACATTTTCTGTAATCTTTCCTTGATGCGGCCACGAGGGTTTGCTTGTGGCCGCAGATGCGAATGTGAAGGAAATCGCATACTCTTCCCTAATACGACCCGTCGTGGAATACTGCTGCGCCGTCTGGGACCCTTTCGAGGAAGGCCTAACTAGGGAGCTCGAAATGGTTCAGCGTAGAACGGCTTGATTTGTAAAAGGAGAATATCGGTATGATGCGAGTGTATTAGAGATCTTGAGGGACCTGAAATGGCAGACGTTGAAGAGTAGAAGAATTGAGGACAAAAGAAAACTAATCGAAAAGTTTAAAAGCTCCGAATTCGTTGAAGACGTACGCGGCATAGTTGTACCCGTCGGTGTTAGTGAACGTAACGTTAGATCAGAGCGTACGAGAAAATATGTCGAAACAATCGCTAGAACAGAGGCATACTACAGATCCTTTTTCCCAGACGTGATAAGACAGTCCAACTGAGGCATTAGTTAGAGTTCATTTGGTGCTGTGACACCCCCTGCCAAACACTTCTGGCGGCTTGCAGGGTATTAATGTAAATGTGAAAAAATTGATGCTCGAGTCACTATCTCAGTAAGTTATCCACATAAAATAGTTTAAATTTTATTGCAAAAGACGTGGTTGGCTAGTGCTCCCCTGCTGCGAGGGTAGAAGTACCTAAACTTGGATTTGGGGATGGGCCTTGAGGTTCGAGGTATTAATCCGAGTTAATAAGGGTCGAGGGGTCTGCGGTGCGCTCAGTTTTTCAGATGGTTCCAGATAGTCGACACAAGCCAAAGAATTAGCCAATTAGCAACGGCCGCTAGAAAAATCACTGTTGGTAAAACGATTTATAAGTTACTAATCGCGGATACTCAAAACCGCGATTGACGAGGGATTACCATATGAAGAGCTTTAAACGTTGAAACTTTACAGGCACGGTATTATGAGAAGGTTTTTAATTAAAAAAATACAAAACAGCCTTTATTAAATTTTATGGATCGCTTTTCCTTTATAACTTTACGGGCCGCATATGTTCTCTGGGGCCGCCTGCTGCCCGCGGGACGTTGTTTGCATACCAACGCTTTATTGATTTTTTTGATTGGAAACCCTTTTACTCGATGCACCTGGGATATTTTTTCGATACATGCTTTGCATGTAGGAACTCCACACACCGCAAATTCATGAGCCTGACGAAAGATATTAAACCTCCCGATGTTTGATTATTATTTTTCTGCTATTTATCTATGCAGTATCTTTATTTGACATTATAGTCTTTAAATCGTCTTTTATAGAGCTTCAAACTCAATGATGGATACAGACACGATTTTAGATCTAATTTGATGGTCGAAAGAGACACATTATTGTCTGAAATAGAAAAAAATGATAAACATAACACGGAACTAGAATACATTAGTCCGAATGATAAAATGGAGAAATTCTTTAGCTGTGGCTTTACCATAGAAATGTGGGCCGTTATTCATTTAGCTGAAGCGATATAGTGAGGACAGTGGTAATGAAGCGTGTTCGGTGCATCAGTAATAGGAGAAGAACAGGAGAAAAGTTTATTCACTAGCCATTCGCATATATTATCTCTATTTTATGGTTCGCATAGACGCATCCGTTACATGCACATTTCGCTGCAAACGGAGACAGGTGTTATAAAGTGGACGAATAGTTTTGGCTGAATTATATCTACAGAAGTAAACGGTGTTTTATAGCCATATTAAAGCTGATTCGGTATTACTGTATCCGTCTACTCGCTGTATCAGTATGGCGGTTTTTCGCAGAGCAAGTGCTGAGGCTATGTCGAGGAAGTAAGGGGGGTTTGGGTGGGGGGAGGGGAGAATTTCGTAAAGTATGCCCTCAAAAGGCAAATCAGTGCTCCTAGCACGCCTCGCTGCTTGCAGAATCAAAGGAACTTAGTTACCGGTTTCTTTTTAATTAACGGAATGTTTCTAGTGCAACGATGCCTTTCAATATGATCAAGTTAATTTTCAAATTACATGAAGCTGTGTCTCAAATAAATATTTTCCAAAAAGTAATCAGAAGTTACAAATTTAAGGGTTCACTCTCGTGCTATGTTGTCATTACTAATTATTCTATTCCATTAGAGATATCCTTTTTGGTTAAAAATCATCAGCTTCTCCAATGGTTCTATTGATCTTAGATTTTTTTATTCCTTTGCGGGTTTAGAGTTCAAATTTTCGGATTTTTAATTCCCTTTCCAATCTCTTTCCCTCATACCCTTAATTTGTACGATTCCAGGAGGATTCCGCTCCAGCTTTCTAATTTATTTTTTGACCGCTTCGAGGAGAAAAATCTTCCTTTCTCGATCTTAAACCCTTATTCGTTCGTTCACCTCCATGGCCTCCGTTTCGCTCTATTTTAAAAAGTTTTCCGCCCTGCGCGGTTTAATATTTCCTCTCTGTTCAAGTTTCACTCAATATTAGCTTTCTTCCTTATTCTCGTACTTGCGGTTGCAGCGTAAATTTATAGGACGCAGTAAATTTTGTAATCTGAGCTACTAGAGCATATATACATAGCATGGTGGCCTTTTTTCCCACCGTGCTACGTTTTATTTGACATTAGGTTTTTCGGTGGGCGATATTAAAATTTGTAAAAATCCTGCAGAAATACGCTAGATTCGGTTACTGTAAGACGAGACGATTCATGCAGGTTATGGAATGCTTACGATGCACTTCACATGTAATATTCATTTGTCGTATATCTTTTTTTAATGTCACTACTCTAATCTTTGATCGGAATTCTTTTTAAATGTAGAATGACATCTCTGGACACAAAAACGCGATTTTTTTTAGTGAGAAACATTCATTACACAGCAAAGGTTTTAGATTAGAGATTCACGTCTCCAGCGCTGCATATGGAGTGCATATTCTGGTATTAAGGAGATTTTGACCTTTGATGCCGGAACGTGCTGAAAGAAATTGGTCCATACGAAAACAGCCTCTTCAGTCACTTCGTATCTTTCTAAGCGACAGATTTCTTATGCTATCGAGTGCAGAATATTGAAACAGAGATGAACTGTGTTCGCGGGAGCGTTGGAGAGCAGGAGTCAGCTAGAGCCGGAAGTTTTGAAGATGGATTGAACGCTAAAATCCTTTGTTACTTTAAATAATTGGTGGACAGAGAGGATCGGCGATGTTTTTATTTGGAACTTTCTTCCAAAAAAGAGACGACTCTCTCATGCTTGAGCTATTTCTGCCATCGGACTTATCGCATTGTTAAATATGCAGTTATGGCAATACTTGTTGAAAAGTGTCTACCGTTTTTTAGCTTTATTAATAACGTCATTATCCGCCATTTCGCTTCCACTCTATCCTTTTTGGTACGAAAAGTTCTTTTCTTGAAAGTCGCTTGATATAGCCCAAGTTCTTTTTTTAAGCGCGTTTCGCTTGCAGCGTGAGCGCCTATTATCGTTGATATTAAGGACTTTCAATCAAATATAATAAGAAAATCGCATAAAGAATCACGTACGCCAATCAGGGGTACCACTTTACTGGGGACAAAAAATTAAATTTTCGTCATATCTCGTAAAGTATTGCTCATATCAAAATATTTTTCGAATAAAACTTGTAGAAGTATTAAATTAGAGTATTTCTTTTCCTATATATTTTTATCGTAGGAGTAGCCGTTATCGAGAAAATCAAACAAGAAAGTCTTATATCGAGTTGAACTTAGAAATTTTCTTGCATGGTTACATGTTGCTAACATAATCAATCTCACAAACAAACGTTTAATTTACTTACATGTGCATGCAGTATTATTAAATAGGAAGAAAATGGATTATTTATGATGAAGAAAAGAACTTTAAAACGCTATTGCTCTTACGTACAGGTATATAATTTCTTTCTAATACTCCATTGCACGAAACGCGCCCATTTGTGATACGTTGTACACTTTCCTAACTTGTTTATTCATTCATAATATGTACGGATTTATCCTCTACTGGAAAAGCCTCTACCAATAGCTCATCTTCTATGTACAAATTTGCACTATTTTTTTCTCAAAACGGCCATCCTATGACAGGGATCGAGGGTGATGACGGAAATTCCCACCAAATTCCAGACGACGCAATGAGCCTTTATTGCAGTATTTTAGTGAATAGGTTCAAGTTCCTCCTTTGTGCAGATTTTACGGCTTAATAGGTTTATCAAGAAAAATTTTAAGGGGAGTAGTGAGAATTATAAGAAATTTCATTTTTGAATTGATATGCATTAAATTCAGAGAAAATTATCTGATTATATATATATCGATCGCTGTCAAGCAACCCATTTCACAATTCCGTATTTGCCAGCATGTATCATCCGAGAAATACTTAGTGAGGGTGGTGTCTAAAAATAATTTTATCCAATCGCATAAATCTTTTCCAATCCATAAAATAAGTTTGGCATGAAGTGCACACGCATACACAACAATACACGATCGTGGGAATCTTGATTCTTCTTTAGAGAGGATTTGGCTAGCTCAAAACGGCAGTGGGTGCCAGAGACCGCAGCCGGTCTTGAATAGAAGCTAATGATAATTTAAGAAAAAGGTTTATTCGCCCACTTCCTTCCCGGTCTTTTTCATTTCCGCCATCTCAACCATTCCGGTCTTAGAAGCGGTGTATGAAAGGACAGAGTGAGGACGGGCGGGAGAGTAAGGGAGCAGAGTACTTCAGGGTATTCGATGATTTGGGGCCCGGTGAAGTCGTTTTTTTTGTTGGGAGGGAGGGGCTTGTGGGAGCATCTCGACCATACCTTAGGCCGTCTTTCCACTTCCCCCCTTCCTCCCTTGCCGCACCCCTCTCCACAGTCCCCTCATTTTTTCTCTCTCTCACTTACTCTTCTGCCTCACACCCTTTTCGCATACAAATGGAGGAATTATGCAAGTGAACCGCCTGTCACGGTGTCGGCATAGGTGTGAGGTGTGGGTGGAGAGGGGAAGACTGAGAAACAAGGAGAGAGAGGGTCGTTCTATAGGGAGGATTTTTGGCAGAGAGAGAGAGAGTTATGCGAGGAAAGAGGTGGCGAGCAAAGGTTGAAATGGATGGAGCAGGGTAAGGGCGCGGCTGTTGGAACGGGGCAGGGTGAGGGGAGGCTATTTAAGAAGGAGAGGGGTTCTGTAGGATGGGAAAAGAGGAGGACGAAAAGAGGTTCTTTAGAGGATAAGGCGGGTGCGGTGTGGGTTTTGGGATGTGAAGAGGGGGTAGTTAGGCGGGGGTAGAGATAGGGGGGCGTGTTGCAGGGGTGGAGGTTAGGGATATGGAAGAGGTGGAATAAGAAAGGATTAGAATCGAGGAGGGGGGGTGTGGAGGAGAATGCGGTGGTGCACGGAGGAGGAGGAGGAGGCACGGAAAAAGCCCGGATGGGAAGGGTTAACTGGGGTCAGGGAGGCTGGAGGTTAAGCCTCGTGGGTGTGGTAGAGTAGGTTGGGGAGGGATCTGAGAGCTGATGGGTCCTTTTGACTGCTTAATTCATTTTGGATGACCTCTTCCCCCCTTTCGTCTCCCCGGATGACCTTTTTGCGCCCATCGTCGGCCAATTCCGTGCTCCCGATACCCTTTCTCTCTCTCTCTTGACCCAAATCGCACAAGCTGTCCTTCTTCCTCCTGTCATCCGTTCCACAGTGGCTAAAACACAAGTCTCTCACTCTCTCCCAGGGCTACTTAGAGTGAAACGGTTTTGCCGCGATGATGATGTAGACCACAGTTGTTTTGAAGGGCGAACCGTTGGAATTTTAATGCTTCGTCTATTTTGCTTTAACATCTAGATTGCCTCGTGCCCCATACTTTAGTCATTATTGTTTTGGTCTATTATAATTTTTGCAGGCATTCTCAAAAAAAAAAGATCTAGCTACACTAATGCTCTAAATCACCGTGTCGTATTCTTCAATAGGACGAGGGCGCAAATGATACTATTTTATCATATTCCGAATATTTGTCAGAATTTTATTTCAGAGTGCGTAGGTTAAGTAATATGATTTTTTTGCAGTTATTAGTAGCTCGCGAAATATTGATTTTGAACTTTTCAATTACAGCAGGGTACCCCTTAGAACTTTATCAATCGATTGAAGTACCCCCTTATAAAAGAATACGACAAGTACTACAAATAATAGACATTTAAAAGCGAACGAGTTTACATGTAACAAATAACACTTATTGAGATGAATGACTATATTGAAGAAAACCTCAATCGTAAGTAAGATTCAACATGCAATTTATGACGATTTTTTGTCTTAATTAAACTCAGAGGTGAAAATCCAGATTCGCACATGCACATTGTGGGGGAAAGGAATGAATACTGCTCTTTTAGCCACTTCTCCGTACTCGTTTGATAATTGTGCCCAGAAAGTAATCAAAGATACCTTCAAGAATTTAATTTTCAAGTCATCGTCAGTAGTATTATCCATGAGTCGTGGAATCGAAATATTCACAAATTGCGCACCCAATTATTACAATCGTCCATTTATGGAAAATATTATCCTAATTGCTCCGCAATTAATTCCATCTCTTCCTTTATATCTGACTGAGGAATAGAGATTTGTACGTATTTCAGGTTCGCCAGTTTGATTTTATCTGGTTTTATGACAATCCATAAAACGTCTTGTCTCCTGTACAACGAAAGCAAACAAAATACTTAAACCATCGCCCTCAGTGATAAGGCTGCAGTTTACTGTTATGTACGCATTCAATGTTTTTAAAGGCAATATACTGTATTGTTTATGTGCACTAGGGCAGTGTTCTTCAAACTTTTTCCATCGCGACCCAGTAGAATGTCTCGCGACCCAGTCGATGGGAAGGCAACGTGAAGAAAAATACGTTCTTAACTGAGTTTTCTTTGACTCTCCATAAAAAGTAACTCAAACTAAAATACTGGCATTTATATAATAAGAGCATTTAGTTTCTTGTAATTTTTGACACGTTTCAGCTGGTTGTACATTGAGTGCTCATATTTTCGTCATGAACCTCGCGGCCCGGTAATGGGTCGCGACCCGTACTTTGAAGAACACTGCACTAGGTTGGTCCTTAGTTATAGGCAAAATTTTTTTTTTAATTTCTTCCGGGATGCTCCTAAATTTGTTCCATTTGATTAGAAAATAAATTGTGTTAAATATTTTTACAATCGCATAAAGGGAAAACGTGCCGCATCGCACTTGAACTTCATATATTTCATCATTTTTTGTGGAATTTGGGTCATTCTTAGTGAAAACGGAGCAGTTCCAATGTCGGATTCTAACGGATTGTTTTGATATTATTACCAACACTTTATTAGACATTTTTGGTGATGTGCCTCGAATGTTCATATCATCTGTCCGGTAGTTGCTAAGATCCGGCCCAGAAAGTGAGCGCGTGCCATGCCGCGGCGCAACTGCTCAAATCTGTCAAATTCGCTGCCTCTTATCTCGTAAAGTATTTCGCCAGTCTTTTCAGAACACAACTTATTATCGTTTTTGGCAGTTCTTTAAGGTTATTTACTTAAATATACCTCATGACTTCCATATTTTGAATAAAAATACTCGAAACTTGAGAAATATTCAGATTTTTTCGTTTCACTGTTATATTACGAAGCCAACAGTTTTCATATTTGAAATAGAAAGAGTTTGTACCTCTTGTTAAATCAATGAAGTGAATTTGAAAAGTATAAATAATATGTATTTTTTATATTTCTATTTATTTAAAAACTATTCTTTTTAAATTTGTTGGAAAACATTGTTACTTCAATGTATTAAAATAATTTTCTCTCAAGGTCTTATGATCACTAAAATAGTAAATTATCTTTCAGAGAAGTTTAAATTAACAGTATATTCAAATTATAACGAGTTTCTCAAAATTCTTTTGACAACGTTGCTCTGTTGCAGTCTGGAAATTTACGCCGGTAGTCTGCGACGACTTTCAATACGAACTGTTTTTGAGATTCACTTTTATTAAATAATTTATTAAAGTCCTCCATTATCTTAACTCCTCTTTCTGCAGTGTCGTTGACGACTTTCAGTTATTTTGCAATCTCCAAACCCTCTCTATAGGTGTGATCATTTTTCCACGTAAGAGGATCCTTAGAGAGAAATGCCATTGAAATATTGAACCTTTTGAAAAATTGTCTAGATTCATTAAAAATGAAATGTTCAAGTCCCTTATCTACGAAGTGTATTACATCTTTCGAGTGTATGGTAAATCTTTTGGTTGAGTCGTCTGAATTCTCGTTGACATTTGATTGCAAGGCTAATACCATTCGTTTCTTAGTGTCTATTGATACCTTGCCGTCGAAAAACGCTAGAGCTGCACTTTCTGGTGCAAGGTACCACAAATGGTTACAAAATTTATTCATTGCCACACGGCTAATTTCACTATCAGTCTTGTCGTACTCGTAAAAGCCTTTTCAAAACAGCAAATCTTTCCGAGGAGCTTCAATGGCTAATCCAAGCCTCCACGTACAAACGTACTAGAAAGGCGCACACGTCGCGGAGTGCAATTTCTTCTTCGGCAGATAAGGAGAATTCATCGCGAAGAAGAAATATTTTTAGGCAGTATATAGCTTTAGCCATCCTCCTAACATGGTGAAATGCACCGGGAACGCGAAATGATATTCCTCGAGGAGGAACCCCTCCCAGAAAAATGACAGTTAGTTCAAGGATCTCTCGGTAATCTTCCCTGGGGTGATTTTCCTGTAAACGTTGCAGCGCGAAAGCAAGAACTTCGTCTTCCGCGTCCTTTAGATCTTCTCCAACCCGCCAGCCTTACATTCCAGGTTTAAAATTATCCCTGTTAAGTTGAAGCCATGCTTCCTGAAACCTTTTGAAGAGGGGAACATTTGGGCCCGATGATTTTCCAAATTTTTCGTCAAAGACACTCCTTAAAACGATTTCATAGACGTGGTGTGTGCATGGCAAAAACAGTATATACCTTCCTATTTGCTGTTCTAATAAAACGCAAGCGCCATTCAGTCGCCCTGTGTTTGTTGCCGTCGTATCGCAGCAGAATACTTGCACTTTGTTAGTGAGGTTCCATTCCTCCTACACATGATGTACAGCAAGATCTCTTCCTCTCCCAGAAGCTATATTAGGAACCCCAAGGAGTTGCTCAGTTCCCCGACAGGTGACGATTACGGGCAGTCTATCTACGAGTTCCTTACTCGTCAATGAAGGAAGCATTTTTCCGTCCCAGTGTATGGTAACTGCATCCAGCTCAGTTTCTGCAAATGCTACGCGAAGTTTAGCAGCATGCTCTTCCCGCAAGCGCTCACGGCAGCGACGAATAGATCAGCGACTAATGATTAAATCATCAACATTTTGATTTAACGCTTCGGCTGTTGCTGTCAAAATGTGAACTGCGTCCCTGTCGCTCACTTTGCATTTGTCAAATGCTGCAACGAGTTTCGTTGTAGTAATAGTTCGACGAGCTCTCTTCTTTTTCGGACTGGGCGGTCCACTGGAAGCATTTTCTTCTAAAGGTCTTCCGAAGTCCGTGGGTTCTTCTTCTTCGCAGCTAATTCCAGAAGATATCAACTGAACCCATTTAAATGAAGAAACACATTTGAACAATACACCATTATCAGATAATCGCTGCAAATCAAATCTTATTTTGTGTGATAATTACTATTACATCACTCAGAGAATTTATTAGGAAATATATGAATAATTGAATATTTATTTCATATTTTTTAATATTATATTTAAAAAAAATTTAATTGCGCTAGAAGTTCTTTTGAAAAATAAATCTTAAATTTATACTTTTTCAAAGGAAATACGTCTACTGTTAACGTGGTATACAATAAGGTATAGATGAGATTGTAAAATGACACTAAAACATGACTAACAATTTTTTCAAAAGGTTTAATAATAATAACTTTCTGATTCCATTTATCATTTTTGTATTAACGAAGAGAAATCATCCTCCTAAGTTAATTCTAAGGAAATCATTTCAAATTGAATTGTATTAATTGCAAGAAATAGCCTTTACTAAATGTTTAATAAATTTTCTCTGATATGCAATTGTTACTTTTGATTAAATGACACCTATGATTAATAAATACATGTCAGGTTGGTATAAATGAAATTCAAAGAAATCTTATCGCATTACTTGATCTTCTTTAGATCTTATCCGTCGTAAATCATCTTGTTCCCTTCGAAGCAAAATTTCCCTTTCCTTTTGCCATAAATGGTGGTCCCAACCAAGCATACATCCTGGTCTTCCTTTCTCTCTTTGATGGAGCAGAAACTGTTTAACTTCTTCGAGCGAGATCATTTCCAAAGCGTCCTTATGCGCAGTGTCAAACAGATCATCGAGTACTTCAACGAAATTATTCTCCTTTTCCTCTTGCAATTGTGTTCTTCGGCTGGAAGATTTTTGCAACACCCTCCACTCCTGATAAAGTGTCTCCAACTTCTCAATACTGCGTTGAAGTTTTCTCGTCGGAATTTGCTCTTTCTCCCAAAACACTTCCACTTCCTTCACTGCTAAACTAGCACTAGAACGTAAGTTTAAATTCATTTTCCACATATTATAAAAAAGCACCTGTCCATTTGATGGCAACTTAGAGCGAACAATTTGGTGCTCGAAATGTCCGATTAAGTAAATTTTGTCGGTATTTCTGGTTTTCATGTTAACATTAACTTGCGTTCTGCGTGGATGACTCGATGGCTAAATACACTTTGTTTGCTGTTAACTCTCCGAAATCACAGGGCTTACTTCTACCGGCGCGTCGAAAGGGAATAGTTTAGGCTTCCAAGATAATGACAGCGTGCAGTGCACGCTGTCATTATCTTGGACTTACTTACAATGTATGCGTACAATGTGTCATTGTACAATGTAGACGCCAAGTGTATACTAAATTTTTAGAAATATCACAGAAGGGAAGATTGCCGGAAACCTTTATTCACTATTATATTTCATGGAGGTACTCCGACGCGAGGGACATAATACATAAGTGAAAAACGAAAAAATCTGAATATTTCTCAAGTTTCGCATATTTTTATTCAAAATATGGAAGCCATGAGGTATATTTAAGTAAATAACCTTAAAGAACTGCCAAAAACGATAATAAGTTGTGTTCTGAAAAGACTGGCGAAATACTTTACGAGATAAGAGGCAGCGAATTTGACAGATTTGAGCAGTTGCGCCGCGGCATGGCATGCGCTCACTTTCCGGGCCGGATCTTAGCAACTACTGGACAGATGATATGAACATTCGAGGCACATCACCAAAAATGTCTAATAAAGTGTTGGTAATAATATCAAAACAATCCGTTAGAATCCGAAATTGGAATTGCTCCGTTTTCACTAAGAATGACCCAAATTCCACAAAAAATGATGAAATATATGAAGTTCAAGTGCGATGCGGCACGTTTTCCCGTTATCCGATTGTAAAAATATTTAACACAATTCATTTTTTTATCAAATGGAACAAATTTAGGGGGCGTCCCGAAAGAAATTCAGAGTTCGAAAAATAAGGACCACCCTAATGTGCACGCATAGTGAAGACATTTATTGTAAAACATATTATATAAAATAGGTGACTAACAGAATTTTCAGGTCCGCTACAAGTGTGGCGAACGGATCAGCCTTTTCGTTACATAATACAAAATATTATTGTTAAAAATAAGACTTTATACAAATACAAGGTTACAGTGATACACAATAATGATTTAAATTATTTATTAGTCAAATAAATCATTAAATTCAAACAATAAATTTTAATATGTTGTTTGACAGTTCATTTTTATAAGTAGCGCACTGAAATTTGGCATAAAATCCACAGTAAATATGCATCTCAAATCCACCTCCGAATTTTCTTATCTTGATTTCATCAACTGCGGAAATAGTTGATTCGCAGAGCCAAGTTGATCCGAACATAGAAAACAGTTTTGGAATGAGAACTGTGAACTCTCATTTTCTTTTAAAACTACCATTCCCATCTTAACAATCGAATCATCTCTTAAATGATGATTGCTCTGACTTTACAGCAAAAGCATATCCGTCTGGAAAACTCGCCTATACAAAGAAAATAAATTTCCGAGCTCTTGGGTTAATCGATAATCATGGATGTCAAGGTGATATGGATCTTCCATTAATTGAAAGGCAATCCTGTACTTATTAAAATCTGAAAAGCGCTATGAAAATATTTGTAGCAGATTCTGCAACCGATCCACGTAGAGCTGACGTTCAAAATCAGGATTTTCTGCATATTGCCCCATGTTCGGAAGGTGCGTGAAATCTTGGACTTCTGTACTATATACCACAAAGGTTTCAGTTTTGACACAAATTCTCGTATACACTGTGTCAAATTACAAATTAGCTTTCCATTTCCCTGAATTTTAACCCTAGAATGCATAAGCCGGGCCTTTTAGGCCCGGGCATGTGAACTTTTGTATGTAGATATATAGTATATTTTTTCTTCGTCTTTATATTTTATGTATTCCTCAATAATCTTGTGGTATACATAATTATTTAATTTTATTGACTCTATTATGATTGTTTCTTTCTTAATTAATTTTTTTATAATTCTGCACATTTCCATAAACCGGGACTTTTAGGCCCGTATTGTAATAATTGAGATTAGAATGCTATTACCTATTTTACACTTTATACATAGTGTGGTGTATCAAACAAGCACACGACTCATGTCTAATAATTCACGTGATATTCATTAGGTAGTCACGTGACACTCCTTACAAGAACACTTATTTGTGCACTGTTTGCTGCTGTTAGAAACTCGAATCGTTTGAGTGCTCCATTGTTATTCATGTATGTACCTCTGAATGAATTACTTTGTACTCGCTATGCAACAATGTTGTGGTGTATCAGACATGCCCACACTCATTTCCAATAATTCACGAGAAACTCACTAGGTAGACACATGACACTCCCTGGAAGAACACTTATTTGCTGCACTTATTTGTTGCAGTTACTATGTAACTGGATGCCTTTGAGTGCTCTTTTGTTACTTAGGTACCTCTGAATGAATTTTGAAGGTAAATTACTGTTCAAGAAGTTTATAATATACAATTATTCCTTAGAGAGCGACCGATTGGCAGCAATAAGTTTTATTTGGGATTTATTCATTCTGAATTGCACATCTTTGAACAAACCTGGAGATAATCTAACAAATGATGAGCAATTGGTCCCTTTCCGTGGGAGATGTTCTTTTGTGCAGTACATGCCTTGTAAACTCGCCAAATATGGCATAAAGATATTTTGGATGGTGGACTCAAAAAACTATTACGCAGTGAAAGGGAAAATATATTGTGGGCATGCTCCTAATTCTCCTATCGAAAAGGATTTGGCAACAAAAATAGTCAAAGAATTTACAGCACCAGTTTACAATAGTGGGAGAAATATTACCACTGACAATTATTTTACTGATGTTAATTTGTCCGAATTCTTACTGCAGAAAAACCTTACAATTGTGGGAACAGTTAGATCATTTAGAAGGGATATTCCTCCAATTATGAGACAGTAAAGAACGACAATTGCATTCTAGTGTTTTTGGATTTTATAAAGATTGTACAGTGGTTAGTTATAAGGTGAAGAAGGAAAAATCCGTTATACTTTTGAGCACAATGCACCACGATATGAGTGTAATTGAAGAAAACAAGAAAAAGCCAGAAATTGTGGTGTATTACAACTCAACAAAGGGTGGAGTGGACACCATGGATGAAATGATTCAACAATATTCCCGCAAAAGACAAACAAAACGTTGGCCCATAGTGTTTTTCTCAAACATGCTTGATGTTGCTGCTCTGAATAGTTATGTGTTGTATGCAGCTAACAATGAATCGTATTATGCTAAACAAAGTGACAGACGACGTCTGTTTCTCAAAGAACTGCGTAATAAACTTATTATGCCGCATATGCTTTCACGTTATAGAAACGTAAACAATCTTCCTAAACAAACAATTCAGGCAATGATACGTTGTGGTATTAGTTCACCGGAAACGCGGATATCCCTAGAGAGAAAACGCAAAAGATGTTTTATTTGTCCCTCAAGAAAAGACAGGAAAACAGAAAGGTTTTGCATAAAATGTGGAAGTAATGCTTGCAAAGAACACTCAAAAGAAATGATTTTTTGTGTAAATTGCAAGCAATGATCAATATGTTTGATATACTCGTGTAAATGTATGTATTTTACTTATTTTGTAAACCAATTTCAATGTTTGTTTTGATTTCTCTTCAATTCAAAATATTTTGTTCCTAATTATGTGTATAAGAATCATATTAATACAAAAAATATATAATTATACTAAAATCGCAACATGTATTTGCCTTATAAACCTTTATTTGCACATTAGGAGGAGGCGGGCCTAAAAGGCCCGGTTTATGGAAATGTGTTGTTTTGGGGTACCATGCATTCTAGGGTTAAGGTTCAATTCGTTCATGTGAGCAGTTATGTCAGTCAGAAAATAAATATCACATTGCCACTATTCATCCTCGAACACAGAGTAAGTTATCTTTTCTTTCTTAAAAAGAAAGTCTCGGATTGGTGTTAGCAAGGCAGTTAGTTAATCGTTCAAATACCTTTCCGCGACTCAGCCACCGGACATTTGAAAAGTACACTAGATCTTTAAAACCAGCGTTCAGAGCGCTGCAGCGGGTATAATTGACGATATTAATAACGGTTTCCATTACATCTTTCAAAATGTTTTTCTCCGCCATTTGAGCACAAAAGTTTTCTTTTTGCAAAAAGCAGTGAAACGAGCTCACAGCCTCGTTATTAAGGCTCTTCCAGATGCCTCTTAAGAAGGCTGATAAATCCAGATTTGTGTCCAGTCATCGTAGTTGCTCCATCTGTCGTTACTGAAACCAGTTTCTTCAAATCTAATTCGCAACATTATTGAAAACGTCAAAAATATCGACACCACGGCACCCGTGGTTTCTCAGACTACGAATTGAGAGAATTTCTTCATGAATTTCGAAATATTCAGTCACAAAACAAATCCAAAAAACGAGTTGTGCAGTGTCCTTAATGTCAGTTGACTCATTATCGAAAAAGACGCGCAGTTCTTTATAGAATCTATAACGACACCTAATGTAAGTGAAAACAGCTGATTTGTAGTGTCCACTGTCATAAGATCAGCAATTACGTACATTTTCTCAAGTATCCCTAGGGATACACGTACCCCATTTTGAGAAACCCTGAATTACAGCAATAATTGGAATGCTGCTTCAAACATTCCAATCAAAGGAAATTTATTCCGACGTTAATTCTTCGTTGAAAAATCCTCATATGCAATAGTTATCAAATTATAGTAAATGGACCTGCTTTCAATATCCTGCAGGTTAATTAAATTATATTTAACTGCAAATGGCAATGGAAATTGCTTCGTGCCATTTTGGATCATTTGTTTACCTGAGATGAACGTATCTCGATAAATTTATGAGTACGTTTTCAGCGGATAATTTTGGCGTTATGTTTTGAGGAGTAAGCTATAGTGAAAATGTTTGAAAAATTAATAACTCCATATAAAATTGTGCGTCTTATTGAATAATAAGAATTGTAATTTAATAGTTTTAAATATTTTCGAATTATCTATAAAGAATTCAAAACTATTGAGTAAATTGTTCTCGATCAGCGCACCCATACATTTCAGGAATTGCATCAGCAAGTACCTTTGGAAGGAGCGGTTGTTTATTTCCCTTGTGTAGACCTGTCAGCAGTGCTGCAGTCGTAAAAAAAGCAGAGGGTATACTGTATAATAAGGTAAAACTTTGAGGGAGGGCTCTTACTCAGTTTTTTAGAGCAAATTACACGATAGTAATGTTGTTACGATGGCAGGAGAAAACGTATGAGTGGTTTTTTTTCAATCGACCTGCATAATTTTTCATAAGGCGTGGATATACGCTATTTGTTCGACAAAGCTGAGGGTATACCGTTTTCACTTGAAAAAAGCAGAGGGTATACGGCGTATACCACCGCATACCCTCCACTACAGCACTGCCTGTCAGAAGATGGGAATAATCGACGCTTGGACTTTTAAATCTTTCTGTAAATTATAGGGAAACGATATTATAGCTATGGAATATTCTGAGGTTACTTTGTCAATTTATTACTTTTTAAACATTTAAGACATTTTTTTTCTTCTAAATAACGAAACGTAAGGGAAATTTTTGTTGAAACTAAATGGCTTAATAACGTTGTATATGTGGCGAAAAAGCATTTGGAATTCGTATTATATGGTATGTTAAAGAATGAGAAGCATTTGGTACATTCCATCTTTTCATATCGTTTCAGTTCCACAGCGACATAGTCATAAGTATTATTTATGATCGTTTTATGAACATGCTTCCAACTGAAAATTCAAGCGAGCAGTGGCATTTTTGTTTTTCGTTGAGGAATGTGAATTTATCTTTGTATTAATAATACCCACCGATAGAATGAAATAGTTATAATTTTGAATTTTATTGTCAGAAAGTCGTTAACCTAAATTGCGAGTATAAATTTCATAGACACATATTAAAATATTATCACTTTTTATTTTTTGCAGTAAACTTTTTGAATTTTAAAAATTAAAATCTTACCTATAGTTACTTACGGATGGCTCTGATCGAGGAAGTACCCCAAAAGAAAAATTGCGTTAATGTAACTTATGTGTAATGTACATGTGTTGCGTTAACTGTCTTGTTCATAATGAAGATGTATTTAGCTTGAACCACAACGCCAAACAAGGCATTAATAAATATTACAACACTAGAATGTGCTAGAATAAATGTCAATGAAACCAAGATAGAACAATAGGAGAAAATTGCTTTTTATGCGTATGTGTAATGATGATAAATGGACTTATACCAGCGTTCTATAGCAAACGGTTCCCTATAGGGAATCGCCGAGAATGCGTAGCATTTTCACGATACTGATTGGGCTTAAATGTTGTGTGTGTGTGTATATATATGTATGTGTGTGTATACATATATATATATACTTTTTCGTTCGGCTATAAAGTAGTTCGTTCTCATTTTTCATAATGATCATATCCCACGCACACTTCTTCCAGTCTCTCTGCCCCCCCCCCCCTTTATGAACGGGGTTTTCTTATCCCTTCGCCCTAAGAACTCTATATAAGTTGGATATATTAACCCCGTTGGGCAGTTCCATTAGCGGCTTGGACGGCCAGACCGCGTAAACGAGATCCGCGTTATCCACTCTTGCTTTTTATTTTTCCGTTAGATTCCCTCGCGCGCGCGTATCCATTCGCCCTCTCGTTGCAACCCTCTTGGACTAGGCATGGGGCTAGGTAACGCTGCATGGCGTGTGTGCGCCGCGCTCTTTTTATTACGGGGGTCCGCCCTATAATCTTTCCATACGAGGGTAAGCGAGAGAGGTGGAAATAGAGAGAGTACTTCTCGTCCCAACTTCACGGCTGATATCAGAAAGGATTAGCGTATATGGCGGGAATACCGTTCTCCTACTCTCTCTTCCTGCTCCTTTCCCCCACTCGCTTTTCCACTCTCTCCGCTTCGCTGTGACCTAATATGACGGAATTACACTCTCACTCTATCTCTTTTTTCCTCATATTGGCCGCTCTCTGCTGTGCAGAATGAGGAGAGAGAGAGAGAGAGAGAAAGAAGAGAAGAGAGAAAAGAGGGCTTAGGGATTCAAAATGTAAATCCAAGAGGCGTGTGAATAAGGATTTTTTAAGGTGGAATGGGTTATTACACTATTCCATCCCTTGGTCGGTGTTTTTGATATTATTTTCTCTGCCTCTGTCGCCCTCTTCTGCCCTCATAACGAGGGAATGAAACGGCAAAGAATGTCCCCGTTTATATATATTTTTACCCCGCCACCACTGTCTGACGTACTATGTAAAAAATGTTTGTTAGAGAGCGGTTTAAGGGGTGAGGTGGAATGGGGGATCAAGGGAGAGGATATTAAAACGATGTGTTCAGGAATGGAGGTCGACGGTCCAATTATCAGACCTTGCGGTACCTCTGCTCTGCCCGCTCGTGGGGAAATTTTTTCGAGTTTTACATTATGAGATTTAGTTTTAGTACGGCTAGAGGGTTGCCGTAACCTCTTCCACTCTCACCCTTTCTATACCCTACCTTGTGATCCTTGGTCCTCGCATTTGCTGAATATTCTATCGGCTCTCCGTCGGAATCCTGTTTCGACGCTTAAATCCTGGCATGCGTGAGAGGACGATGAGACCTTGTGTGGTATAGCGTTTCATCCGGTAATGAATATTGAAAATAGATGGTGTCGGATTGTGGTTTTTACCTGGTTGGAGGAATGTAATTATTCGTTTGATCCCGTGATAATGACAATGGCCTTTATTAATGTTTCCCAAAACGCTTTGGTTGGGCTTACATGATGCAGAATTGCAATACTCCCTCTCTCGTTTATCTTTCCTGAAAATTTGTATGTAGGGTTGATAGGCGTTGTTGCACAACTCTCTTTTTTACAGCTATACTTTGGGTTGCAGTTTTTATGGCAAATTTATACCTTATACGTGCTGGAACAAGTACATAGTATTAATTTGATGCAGTGAGTGATTATTTTTCATAAATATATTTTCATTTGATTGAATAAGTGCTTTGAAATTACATTATTTTGTTTTTATTCATATAAATCCAAACAAACGTCACCTACTCAATATTTTATCAATTACCAACCACTAACAATAAGACTAAAAAATAGAAATATAAAAAAAGGGCTGGCGTTGTGTTCTCGTAGATCTTTCCAGAAATCTTACATTTGACCTCGCATGTAACGGTAATGAAATATAGAGTAAGAAAGAAATTTTTTGGTGAAAGTAATTCCATCACTGATTGTGAGTCGCATTTCGTTGCGATTAGTTAATTCAGATGGAGATTTAGACTGTGATAAATCCTATGGGTTCCGTTTCTTTGCACAACTTCTTTAATTAACGCGTCGAATGGAAATTAAAAATTATGTCCTGCGGCGGGAGGGAGGAGGGGAGAGATGGAAAGAGGGGAGCGGAACGTTTTAGTTTACTAATTCTCGTTGATTATCGAGGAATGCGCATGCCTTTGTTTGCAGTAAATTAGTAGAAAGGTTCCTGATAATTTATAATGCTTTCCTTAGTCGACATAACGTAATGAGTCCATATTGTTTGTGGAGTTAAAGGAAATTTTGAATCGTTCATTCTCCTCGCGTGCAAATTGATTTTCTTCCTCCTCGCCCTGAAACATGGCTCTCATTCTTCATAACTACTGCGGACGCGGTGTCATCAGAGACAAAAATTATTGGTTGCGCTCTCGCAAAACGCCAACCGGTTAATGTTATCGCAGTATATTTTTGGGATAACCAATTTCAGCGTTACCTCATGTTTTGTACGTGCTATATTGTTTCATTGTTATATATATATATATGCCGAATGTGTTGATTCTTTGATATTCCAGATCTATTCTCGGTATATATGCGATATGAATCGGATTTTAGGATACCAACATTGATTTTATCATCTCTGTATAGTTGGAAACTTTCTGAGTATATATTATCTCGTTTTGTAAACAATTTACAGTTCGCATCAGTAAATGAAAGATATTTTAAAAGTTATAAAAATTGGAATGAAACTGAAGATAAAAAATTCATGCATATAAAATTCGTAGCATCTAATATTAAAATTCCATCGCATCCCTTTCAGCATGATGTGTGGGATTTCAGAGTTCATTAAAATGAATTTCCATTAATTTCCACTCTGCATGATATCTATCATAATATTATAGTAAACGTCGTTCCACATAGCAACGGAAACTTCCACATACCAACGGAAACTTTGTGTTATTGATGAATTCTAGCGAATAAATTTGAATCATAGACGATAATAGCAATTTAAAATTGAAAGAAGTTTGTCAGTTATTTGCAGATTTGAAGATGAGGTTAGTATACAATAGTTATTATTAATTAATATTAATTAAAATAATTATATTAATTATTTTTTTAACCTCTGAAGAAATTTTTAAATGTCCAATTCAAGAACCGAATATTCATATTATCGTGATAGGATCAATGCGCAAAGAAGAGAACTTTATCAGGAATTTAGAGAAGGAATTAATGAACAAAGAAGAGCTCAATCTCAAGAAAGAAGAACAAAAGGTGAATTTTTCAAAGCGGCTGTCATTTGGTGTAAACTTATGACGTCATAGTGGCGTAACCCACTATTTGATCATAGACGACAATAATAAATGATAATATCGTAAATGATAATTATTAGAGCCCGGAAGTTCAGGCAAAATTCCATAAATGCCTTTTTTTTTGCCGATTTTCATGTTTTTTAAAATCATATATGCCTTTTTTATCCAAAGACGCCTATTCTTTCCTATTTAACTCAATTTTTGCCAAATGTCATTCCTTTCTGCCAAATCTCTTAAATTTCCCTTAATTATTGAGCAATGTCAACCATTTCTTCGTAGCTTCTACTCTGTATGATAAAATGCCTAAGTACGAGATTTCATTCATAGGTATAATACTTAAGTAGGGCACGTATAACTTAGAACCTATTCTTCTTAACTTCTAGACATGTCACAACCAATCTCGTATTTCCACAAGGCAGTTTTAGAAAAAGCACGAAATTTATTGCCTGCCATAGCGAGAAGATAATATTATCGTCTAATCCTCAAAATGTTATCAAGCATTGCCGCTATATCCATCACTGGCAACAAATCCGTCTTTGTATAGATTCAAAATATTTGGAAATAGAGGACAATGGACATCATAGACTTATTTTATAAAATAATAATTATATATATATATATATATATATATATATATATATATATATATAATAGTGGAAAGGTAATTTATTAATATTGCTGCAGTGACTCGCTTGGCTAATATCCTCCAAGATCCTAAATTCATGCATTGCTCGGTTTCGGATTTTCGATCTGTTATTGCAGTTGCTTGTTTGGCTTTTAATAGTGTAGAGGTGCGAAATACTGAGTTGCCATGAAAAAGAATAAAAATTATGTTGTGTTTTAAAACTTGAACTTTAAATCTTTCATCTTTATTTTTTTTAAACCTCAAATCATTGTTTCATGAATGCATGGAGAAAACAGTTTAAATATAATGTATTTTCGAGATAACGTAATTTTTAGATCGATTTCTCGGAAAATTCTTTTTGTTTTCTCTTACTGACAAGTACTAGGTTTGGTGATATGCTCTTTAAATCTCAGTTTTAATTAAATTTCTTATTTCATTATATAATTCGACTACAAAGGAAAGATTTAAAAGTATTTGTGTCATTCCACATTTACAAACAACCTTTGAATATGTCAAAAATTATCTAGTGATGTCCTAGATCAGATATACGGCGTAAGAAATAATCTCATTTCCAGCAAAACTAATTTAGAATGCATATGTGACATATTTATAGTGGAACAGTTAATTCTAACCCACGACTAAAAGTCATTTCTCTTTTTTTTTCTCTAGGTAAGTCTACCAACACTGGCAATTATTTCCTCTAAAAAATAATTAACTTCTGTCGACACATGGTGAGTGCTAGCCCTTTTTTTAAATTCTGCCTCGTATTTCATGGACCATCTCCGCTTTATTCAGCATCCCATTAAAAAAATTGCAATTTATTTCGTCTTAACGACTTTTTTTCGCGCGGGTCGTTGATTACCTCGGGAGTATGGCGGGCGTTTTTCAGTGAGGTAACTTTTTTTTTGAACGCTTTTACTCTCACGCTGCCCGTATGGGGATAACCTTCAGGGTGCCGTTACGGTTGATTGCGTTTTGAAATCGCTAACCTGCCCACTCTTTCGATTATAGGCGCCTATCAGTTTCACTTTCTCATTAAAATGGATGTTCCGAATTGTTTGGCGTTTATTTTTTCGCATTGCGACCGGACTGACGTAGCGATGGAAAATGAACATTCGGTTGATTTCGCTGCGTATTCCCCTCGGTAAATAACTTTCGCTTTCGTGCATCTTATCGGGAAATCGGGGAGGTTTTTTAATCAACTCCATATTTTTGTTTAGATGGATAAGGAATTTTCGTACTATTTACTGGAAATGCAACTTTTTGTAATGGTATCAAATAGATAGTTTTCTTTTACAAAGTGAAAGGTTTTATAACGGTCAGTTTTGACTGCTCTGGATTTTTCTTTGTTGTTTTAGTTTTCAAGATGAAATAATGTAATTAATTGCTCAAATTTTAACAGTTTTATTTATAATAGTCGTGGCTAAAGATATTTTCTCATTTAAGCTGACGTCGCTTAGTTGAATATTCGCGTCTGCCAACGTTTTTGCGAGTGACCGCATTTTTATTCACGCGTTTATTAACTGTTCCGGTTTAAGATTTAAATTAAAGTTATATTTAATCAAAAGAAAGTTTGCGAAGTCAATTACGAAGCTTATAATTTCTTACATTAATCGTCTTTTATGCATTTAGGATTGCGTACAACTGTTAATACGCGGAAATAACGCATTTTCTAATTACGAAATTTCCTTCGAGATCGAATACCAACTTGAGAACAGTGAGTCATAATTAAGTAACTTAATAGCTTATAATTTTGATATTACCCTAATTTTCTTATCCCTGCATAAAAATCTTGTGATGCCTAGAAGAGTAGTACTCTTTAAGTTCATGTTCTCAGTAATGAAGTAATCAAACATGATCCGACACTCATCTGCGCTGATTGTGACTAATTTTCATCGTTTATTAAATAGGTAGTTAATGGATCACCTTAATTCCATTCTTCCGTCTCGGCACCATTTCTCCCTGTTTAACATTCTTTTCTATGCTCCATCCGTCTCATTACCTATTTCGTTTCGCGATGAACGCGATCTTTTGTTCCCAGCTAATGGGACTTGGAATCATCGTCTCGTTGGAAACCCTCCTGCATTTGATGTAAGAAGTTTTGGTCCTCTTGTGAGAGAGTGGGAGATTTGCGACCGGCCTTTGTGCTAACGCCGTATTTATCGTGCGCTGCTTGTGATACCGAGTGCGCTCAACTCTCTTGCTTACTCGAATGATGCCACTTTGAGTGCCCTGGCATTTTTTATTTCTCCATCTCTCTATTCCCCCTCTCGTTTTGAGTGCTCTGGAGATTCACGAGTCCCTCTTCGCTCGCTCGCTCTCCGAAAATCGGTTTGGAGTGCGAGTTTAGAGATCCGCGTATGAATTGAAGCGATCTGACCCGATGTATCAACGTAAAAGTCTAGTTTTGTGTGTTTTCTCGTATGTTGAACCAAAAAAATGAAGGACTGGACGTCTCATAAAAAAAGCGTTACTAGCCAATGGGCTCGAACAAAAAAGATATGACATCTCTAAGGGTTTCTTTTTTCCAAAGAGATTTCCTTTTTTCAATCGTGTAGAATAATAAATTTTTTTTGTTCGCGAAAGAAATTGCACACATCGCTGTACTTTTTACTTGATTTCCTTAACTTTATTTTATCCATAAAAGGATGCGTTTTTTTTAATTTCGGAAGCCCCTAAATCCAAATATATATATTTGTGTAAAAAAATGTCGACCCATTTTTACGCCGTGGAAGATTTATCTCGATTTGTTTTTCTTTAGCATTGGTGGAAAGCATCTAAAAAATCGTGCCCTGAAGAAATTCTTTTATCATATTCAGTTTTCAGACCGACGGCAAAATAAACGCACCATTTCGACGCAATATTCGCTTCACTTATTTTTCCGGGGCGAACATCAGGAGACAGTACCGTCTATCCTCGCATTAAGATTTAAGAGATGGACGCGAGTCCCTCAGGAGGCAATATCCGCACTCTCAAGAGTTCATGGTAGAATAAGCGCCATCTTGTGGCATAACTTCGCTTCTATCTAAATAAGGAAAAAAAAGAAAGAAAAGATTACTTTCACTCTTTTTTTCTCTCCCTGAAATCACCAGCCCAAAATCTATTCGCAATCCTTCGCTGAGTGGCCACTTTCTTCTCCGGCATATTTCGTTTATCCATCCGGAAATGGTTATACATCCACGTTCTCGGAGTGCCTCTTAAATCTCCCGCCCGCAAAAAAAATACCGAATTTTCCTTCGTAAGCGAAAACGATGATTTTTCATATCCACGAAATGAGCGGGCGTATGGATTTCCGAGCCACGAGATGTCGCGAGGAAGGAAAGAAAAACGGTACGTCGTTAGGCACCAATCTCGCCTCACTCGCCGCGGTTCGGCAGTGCGTAGGAAATTACTTTTTTATTTCCTCCTGGAATTTACTCTTAACGACGGGCGATATTTTGTGTTTGCACGAACCGTTTAGTTAGATTTACACTGAGAAAGATTTATCACGAGCTCATGATGACGTTCCAGAAGTGCGTCTATTGTTAGATAGCTCTATAGACTTGCATATTTGTGATAACTTGTGTATATATGTAATTTCATTAATAGAGACATTTTATTCCTCAATGCTGGTCGTGTAGCTATCATAAAAAATATTCTACATTATGTAAATAATTCAAAAAATTGTTATGAATAATTAAACCACGATTAATAGAACTCGTTATATATTTTTGACGGTAAAATTATAATGAAACAGTGTTGTTTTTAAGTAGCTAAAAACCTAATCGTTTGGCAATTTGGGGATTAGAATGGGAAGTACATCGAAGAGGGAATAGTGTGCGTGTGTGTGTGTACGCACAAACAAATGTACTCATACATACATATATGAAATACGGAGATTCTCTCTGGCCAGCTATTTGATAGAGAAATTGTGTCGGAGCAATTCTCCAAGTTTGCGAAAACACTCCCTTTTCCTTCATCAAGCTGATTGCTAAAGCCCTATCGCTCTAGCGCAGTTTTGCTCGTGACTGGCCAAACAGTCGGGCTTTATGTTTGCAATAACCTCGGAGAGAAAAAAAGAAAGTAGCTCAGGGAGCCACTCGGCAATTTTATAAAACTCTCTTTCTCGTATTCTTCCTCTCTCTCTCTCGCTCTCCCGTGCGGCTGTTTCAGTTTTTCCCATCCGAAGTCCTGGTCGTTAGGCGCTTATTTTCTTTTCCTTTCTCCGAATCCAGGTTGTGTATCAGAAGAAAAATTCTTCCGTCTCTTATTCGAAGTGTCTCCGAAGAAATTCTCGCGTTGCCTGAGGCGACAAGTGGTCGCTTGGCAGCCATCAATGGAGCGAGCCAAGACGCGAGGAGGTTTCGCTCATCATGTTATCCCTAACGAATACGCCTCTTAAGTGCCGCTATATATAAACGGTTGATAATCGCTCTTGACGAGAAATTTGATGCCTCAGTTCGATTTTTCACTTCGTTCTGAAGCTTTCACCGAGGCAGTTTCCGAATTGTTGTGCACAATGTAATCTTTTTCACGTATTAATTCAAACAACTTTATTTATTGTAAACAATGCTGCGTGCATCGATTGGATACTTTCTCTAGCAAGATAATGGTAAATCTCGGAAGTTTTCCTTTACTATCAGAGATCTTTGTTACGTTTTCCATTTAGGGACACTTTGTGACTATCCACCGATTTCGCTTTCTGCAAATTTTCAAGAGTGCTCTAACGATATTTGAACTTTCACTCTCATCGCGGCACATTATCGACAAATTATGGAACGTTTCCCTGGTTCGTTGCCAGGCAATTTGAAGATTCACACTAAATTTTTCAAGTGTTAAGGAGTGTTTTCGCAGTAATGAAATCATCTCGTTCCTTTTATATGGAGTTATTTCTGAATTTCATTAATAGCAAATAAGTCAGTTTTATTCCTTAGTACCGTTAAGGTAGAATATAGCAAGACTAGTATAAGTGCCCGTCAAAAATTACGGGGACGATCGATTATTCTGAAATCTTACCTCCTGCTGAGAAGGTTGCCTTCGATCCGAGCGAAGGTTCGAAACCCTCGCCGCGAGTGCTTCAAAAACTGACCTCTTGCCAGGTATATTTCTGTTTCAGAACCTGACAGCAAGACAAAGGGACAGAATAAGGTTTTTATATATTACCGATACATTAAAACGTTTTGTTATTATATCATGATGCTATCCTGAAAATTTCATCAAATTCGGTTCAGTCGTTTGCGAGATATTAAGCTTCAAAAAGCATTACATGACAAAGAGACAAAGTGACGCTGTCTTTTATATTTGTTTTGTGATGTGTGTTATGTTCGAGGATTTTTTTCACTTCGTATTCCACGGAGCATTTTCCTTTTTCTCCCTGCATTAAGGAATTATAACACAACTCCTACGAAGAATGCGAATCATTTTTCAATACGCTCCTTTGGTGAGGGAATATTAGGTTAGTGTTCATAAAGCAAAACCCGAGTATTTTTACGGGCTCAATTTCAGTAGCGAGCCGTCATCGCACGCGTTAGACGTTTTTACGAAATACCACATCGGTTCTTCCAAACATCGCACTTCATTCCATTTAATGCGGTTGTATGAGAGGCGAATATCTTTTTGGCGTCTCAACAAAAAAAGGTCGTTAACCAAGGCTTGTATGAGGGATGTTTAAGGGGAGCTTCCTGGTTTGGATCCCGTGTAACAAATGACGGCGCCTCGCCGCAAGGAAGCTTCGACCCGTATGATGCCTCTATTCTCGTTACCGCTTCTCCGCGTATGTCTCTCGTAAAGAACTTCGAAAAGAGTTCCGAGACGTTCGGGAACTTTTTTGATTGTGATGAATCGCTCTTCAGATGAAGTTCTCACGTGACCATATCTCTCTCCTCTTGCGCTCTAATCTCCTGCCTCTGAGGAGAGAGAGAGGCCTCGGAAAACGAGCGATTTTTTTATAGAGATAGGGAGTCCGAGAGAAAAAATGCACGCTTTGGATCTGATGGGCACCAAAAGTGCACGGATGTGAAGTCGCGTGAGTGGAGCGAATATCCCGCGCTCTTTTGTCTGTCTGTCTGTCTTCCATTTATTTCTCATTCGGTCGATTCGTATCGCGCGCATCTGTGCGCTACGGCGGCAGACATACTGTGCGGTATATTCCGGGGTTGGGAGATATGTTGCTAAGGAGAAAGGTGATCGCAGGTCTCACGGAATGGGACGTTTTTCCGCCGGTCATTTCGCCGCATGCGATTCCCGCCATAATAGAGAATACATATGACTGGAAAAACATTCAAATTTTTTATAAGAAAGAACAAGGAAATGCAGAAGGCAACGAAATTCGTTTTTAATGCTATTTAATAAGAATGAAAGCTCAAAGAATGTTGCAAAGAAATAAATTTTTTGATATAAAACTTCATGATATTACACACTATGTAACCAATTACCGTTGTGTATTGGAGTGCACATGTAGTACATATCGTATATGATGATGATCCCGTTGGTATTTTCTCTGACGATTCCTTAAAATGTGTGGTGCTCTGCCACTAATTTGCGGTGTTTCTCCTGTTTTTGTTCTCTAGATGTTTCAGAACTGTGAATACCATAAATTTTAATAATACATTCGGCCTCTTGAGTGTCAGTAACTTTGAAAATTTAAACATTATTAGAACCGCATTTCTTCAGATGCTGTTGGTATTTTATAACCACATGAAAAGTTGTCGTTATATCAGAAATCAGTGCACGATATTCCTTAATAGTTGTCTAATTTGAAATTAGAGTTAAAACGTCTCTTTTCATCTACCAGAAAAAATGCATTTCAATTCAAGATAACATTGCATGTTATCTCTGAATTAACGCATTCATACATTGTGAATTGAAACTTTTGAGTATGAATTATCAATTACAGTTTTAGGCAACTACTTACATTGGGTCATCGTAACTTATGCTTATTATATATTTCTTCGTAATTTACAGAAGATGTTCTTAAATTTAATGGAAATCCTTTCGTATGTTCAAAAGTAATTATAAAACTCCGTCTATCATCAGTTTGGATTTCAATAACATTTTAATCCTCACAGTCACGAAACATCAAGGGTTAATTATCTACTTAGGATATAATTTCTGCTTGTTTGGAATGGCTTCCATTTAGTACATTTAAGTAGTTTCATAAATTGATAAAACGTCAATGGAATTTCTTATATTGTCAAGAAGCTTGCTTTAAATTAAAGTTCATTTTGTTTTCCTTTCTGGAAAATAATATAACATCAGTTTTCGCTCTTGCCCCTTCTCTGTTTTAGTCGAATCCTAATTTTACTTTAAAATATTGCGTGAGAAGATTTCAATCATCGTCAAACGGCGTTACTGAGTATTCATTACGCAAAACTTAATATTCATAAATATTTCCACACCTCTAGATAACACAAATAACCATGTAAATATGTATTTTTATGTTAGAAACTGTTATCTAAAATGTTATTCCTCTCAATTCACGGTTAATAATTTAGTTATTTTCTCTAAAGCCTTTTGCGTAACTTTCAGATATTAACCCGCAAATATTTTTTCCTTGTCTTCTGATCCTTTGATCTTAATAATTCTACTCTTTTTATGTAATGTTTTAAATTTTATTTTTGAGGCAGTAATTCCTATTATAACACACCGTTTTCAGCTATATTTCCCTGCTAAGATGACACGATTTTTACACAAGAAGATGATGAATAGTTATCGATCCTTTGTGTCGTGTAATTTGATTGTTTAACTATAATAATATTATTTTTTCAACCTTCATTTCGGTAATCGGCAAAGTACCCGTTGAATGACTTGAATGAAAAGTAAACGTTGCACTAAATTGGACACAAATAAAAAGCTAGCGTTCTCTAACTTAAAGAGTTACATCCCTTATGGAGCCCCTTTCATTTTCTCGAAAGCGTATCTAGTAGGAATTATTCTCTGCGTTCAAACTTGACTCTCAAGATTGTTGCAGCGCAGGTCTGTGCGTTTGTACAGAAACTTAGTCTTCTGAGGACTGTAAAGGGAATTCAACTTCTCTGAGAAATAGGTCAGTCCATGCTGTGCCTCACAGTCTCATAATCGGAATCGCGAGCGAATGCCTTCCCAAATACTCCAATCTCGACCCGAGTATAGGATTTGGCGGTGAAGAGAAGAAGCACAAACACAAAACCTCCCACGACTCCATGTCGCCCTCGTGCACGCTCTTTTTTTAGTCCTTCTTTCAAACAGTTCATGTCTCATGTCTCAGACGATTCTTGTCTCTCTCACTCTCGACCGATTTTCTTTGCCCTCCCTCTCTCTCTTTCTCTCCCCTTTCTTCAGCACCCCTCTCACCCCTTCGGCACCCCTCTCACCCCTTCAGCACCCCTCTCACCCCTTCAGCACCCCATCTCCCTTTCAAGTCTACCTCACCACCTCGACGCTTTCCAAAACGACGCCTCTTGCCCCAGTCGCCTCTCCAACAATTCTCAAAACTCCCTTGATTTGGTGCTATGTAGAGAGCTATGTTTCCGTCCGTGCTTAATGGATGTTTTCTTTAAAGTGCGAGAACTAAATAGAGAGAGGGAGAGAGAGGGAGGGAGAGAGAGGGAGGGAGGGAGAGAGAGGGAGGGAGGGAGAGAGAGGGAGGGAGGGAGAGAGAGAGGGAGAGAGAGAGAGGGAGAGAGAGAGATGGATAGAGAGAGGGAGAAAGAGAGAGAGATGGAGAGAGAGAGCCTCCTTCCAAGTAGGTCGCCATTCGATGGAAGTGCTCGTAATTTGAACGCTCTCGAATGCTTTCGTCTCAATTCTTACTTTTTTCTGAAACACATTACGAGGCACATTAAGTTGTACTTTTTGTGAGAGAATGATTAATTCTTTTGATCTAGGCAATGTTCGTTCTGTTTCCTATTTTTCATACCGACTTATTTTCTGTTCATAAAATTATTTCGCTTTCGAACATGAAATTCCTTTTAGAAATGCTATCCTTTTTGCGTTGAGATAGACAAATGGCATATCACTTAGTTGTCGATTCTTGGCAGCTTTCATTACGAAAATTCCTACTCTCGGGTTTAATTTAATGCATAAAAAATAATTTCCGGAGTGAATATACTGGATTTTAATAAAACTAAATTTTGGCTAAAGATAGGACATGGAATTTAGTGGATATAAAAAATGAACATCACCTTTATTGATAGGTTCGCTGATTATATTCTTATGCATATACGAATACGTATGTTCATTCTATGAAACCAAAATTTTACGGGTATATCTCTAAAATTATTTTCAATGCAAAGGTTTGGTTAAAATCTTTAGTTTTTTTTAAACGTACTGCCACCTTGTGTTTCGTGTTGTTTTTATTAATTAGAATTGATATAAAATTATTGATTCCGACTATTCATATCTATTTTATTCAGTCACACAAAACATTTTTATCGTTATAGAAAGTTTATTGTTTCCCTGGATTCACTATAATTACCAACTATATGGTTTTAGCGCATTCATAAGTTGAACTTATGTTTGCATTTTGCGTCCGCATACAACATGAGTAACTGGAGATATTATCGAGAGCAGTAAGGCACTCGGCGTCCCCTTGAGTCATACCTAAGGCGCAATCTTTTATCCGCCTATATCGATCAAGTCTCGTCATGTTAATGGACTCGAGGAAGTACCGACGAAGGGAAATGCTATTTGGATGAATGGTCCGCTCAAAAACCGTCTCTCCGCTTCGCCTTATCACGGTCCGTGCATTCTATTCTCGTCCGACCGACTTACGCTAGCGTTTTAAACGAGGAGTTATTTGGACAGCATTAACAAAGAGACGGAGATATAGTATCTGTAAAGAGAGAGAGAGAGAGGAAAAGAGAGGTAGAGAAGGGGAGTAATAAAGGGAAGAGGGACTTAACGAATTTACGATACCATGATCCATGCCGTATTACGCCGTTTAAAAAAAAAAAAGTAGTCGCCTCACAAGTGAATGAAAATAAGAGGCTCTCTGTCTCACTCGCATACTCCTCAAAGAAATACGGAGCCATGGAAATAGCGCGAGGGGACGATGAAAAAAAAAACGAAAAGAAAATATTGCCTCCCCGTGAGAGAGAGAAGGAGCGGGGAAAATTTACCGCAGAGGAACAATTTTGCGTGGGTCTTGAACCGCGTAACTGCTTCATCCAATAATGTCTTCTCCGCCGTTCCATAATGCCTTATTATGAGGAAGGAGGAATGAGCAAAGGGTGGCTCTCCGATGGGATGAAGGAGGAGAGGAGGGCAGAAATGAGTCTCGTTCCCTCACTCAGATAAATTTCTTAATTGGAGAGGTTTAAAGCCTCGGCCGATCCTCTTTTCCCGCCTCCCACGAGGATGGAGGAAGAGGTCTCCGGGGAAGAGGGAGAAGGGGCGGGAGCGGGGGCGGGGTGAGAGATACGAGAATGTGGGTGGAAGAGGAGGTGGAGGAGGCGGTTACGAGGACGGGGAAAAAAGGTTGGACCGCGAGATGTGGATATGGCGTAGGGCGGTTTTTTGGGGGCGTGAGATTCCGGAAATATCGACGGGATAATATGAGTTCGGAGGTAGCTGGAGGTAATGGCGATGCGGGTCCTGGCGGTTGGGAGGGGTGGAGCAGGGAAGATAAGTTGAGGTTAACCTCCAAGTTACTTTTACATTCCCCATGCTAAAATAGGTGAATTGGGAGCCTCTCTCTCTCTCTGTCTCTCTGGCCGGAGATGGCTTATTCTGTATCTCTCGAGAGGGACACCGAAGCCTGAGTAATTCATCCTGCGGTGTATCGGGAGTTTAAAGTGCCCTTTGGATGCTGCACCACTGGGTTTTTAGGAGCGTTTCTCCGGTTGAGTTGGGAAATTTAACGGTTTGCTCCTGTAGTACCCAACTCGTGCACTTAAGAAGCGCAAGGTGTAAAGAATTTGGGAGCTGTTTCCGAATTAAGAAAATTGCGGTTGCATTTAACGGCTGTGCAACTCTTTCTTTTTCGTTTTTCGATTTGAAAATGGCTCGGAGAATATTTTTTTCGAAAAGTCGTGTAGTATTATTTTCTTTACGGTTTAGCTACATTGTTCGCATCGGTATTGTTTTGTAGAAAATGTAGGTCAGTGCCGCTGTAAAAAACTCCTTGTCAGTTTTCACGAGAATAAAAATTTCCCGAGTTAGGTTTGCTTTTCTATTCCTCACTCAATCTTACCTGATTAGCACACATTTTCATTTGATTTAATTATAGGCCTTTTCACTCATCTAAAATTGGCAGTCTACGTAAAAATGTAAGTTTTAACACATCTTCCAAGTTTGTCTTATAAATATTTAATAATCATTCCAATTGAAATTAACTGCATTGAGAGCGAAGATGTAAGTTGCTTCATCAAAAACCATCGGATTATTTAAAGCAGAGAAAATTTCTCATAGATATTTATGACGCTGCCCCTCCTAAAAAAATCGCAAGAAAACTTTTTCTCCGTTTAGAATAATCTACTCTCGTTAATTAAAACAAAACGAAAAAGGAAGAGCGAAAAGGTGGGATGTTATGCAAACATTGTCCCTTTAATAACAACCACACACGCGGGCGGGCATACCCTTCCAACGGGGCGATGCAAATTGCCAATTTTGGACTGGAGGAATTTCCCTGGAGGAGCAAAGAGAGAGAGGGAATTAACAAAAAACCCTCATTCCTTTTTCGGGACCATCTCTTACTTTTTATCCTTATTCTCGAGGCCTCCTTTCTCAGGGTCGGCTGCAAGGAGTTGGCTTGCAGCATTCCAAAGTCGAATACGAAAGGAAGGGGAAGGATTCAAAACCGTATGAAAGCGAGAGAGAGAGAGGGGAAACTGTTTTCGAGGGAGCGTTGGAAGGCGTAAGAAGGGAGGAGGAAACGCTAAAGAGTAACCGAGAAAGAGGGGATTAGAAAGTGAACTGAGGAATGGGTTTGCGGGGAGAGACCGGAGTGGAGATGGGCGAAATGGGTAAAATGTGAGGGTCCCGTAAAGGCCGAGGGGAAATTAGGCAACGTGGAACTGGCGTGGAATAGGAAAGAGATGTGAAAAGGGAGAGAGGAATGAAGGAGAAGGAAAAAGGGAGAGAGAGAGGGTAGGAGGCGGGACAGGAAGCAATGGTGCAAGAGGGAAGATGCGAGGGGAGGGAGGAAGTGGGGTGAAAGGGGAAGGGGGAAAGGAGGGAGGGGGAAAGGAGGAGGGAGGCAGGATTGAGCAGGCGGCTCGAAAAGGGAATCGGGTCTGTGAGCTGAGATGTCGGTGGCGGCGGCTGGTGGGCTGCGAGGTCGGCCGGCCGGCCCCTGGAAGGACTCTTTACGCAGAGAGTCCAGTAATAGGGGAAAGGAAATAAGACGGTGTGTGTGGAGGGGGGGAGAGAGAGCGGGAACAAGTGGAGGGAAGGATGCCGTTCATTTAGGGTTCTCTTTTAAGAGAGAAAAAGCTTTGGGAGCGTAATGAGGCGGGAGAATGAGTAAGGATTGTGGCTCCAAAAATTGGAAAAGTTTTATTTTTATTTTCGGGTTTCTTCCTGAAGCGGAATACATACTTGAGATCTAAGAGTTGGCGATTTTGGTTGGGATTAATGGCCGTGGCGAATTTAACTGCCAATTTTTGATAGAAATTTTATTGCCTATTTTTTTAGATTTGGCCAGTTTCAGAGGCGCTCGGATGGTGTCTTGGATTTAATTTCAGTCATAAAGTTTGCTGATAGTTGATTTTTTAAAGCGTGAATAAGGTTAAAGATTTGAGATAAGAAAAAATTCCTTTAAAAATTGGGGTAATTAATATCTTTTTGCAAAGATGGCGATTAAAGATGAAGCGATTATTCGGTGTTAACCTTATTTAAATAATTGGTTACGATATTATTTTAATGACTTTGAATTTAATCTCCACGATTTTGGCCATTGTCTCTGTAAAAACGCTATCACAGGGAATTTCATTTTTGTAGTTATTATAAATTATTTTAACTACAGATATTTTGACCCTAATGACGAGATTTCAAAAATTATTTTACTTCATTAACTGCTCTTTGAAAAACTACCAATCTCGTATTATGGCTGGAAACAATTTCAAGAATAAGCTATTAATTACCAAAAATTGAAAAAATAAGTACTTAGATAACTCCAATAGCCATAATAAGGCTTCATTGAAAGTAGATTCTAAATGGTTTTTAGAATCGCCAATGAAGATGGCTGTATATTAGCCCAAATGCTAATGATTTTCCATAACCTTCTTATGACATTTGGAGATACCTAAAATGAGTTCTCAATTTTAAAAATTTTGATACTTCCGAGCTAATTCTTGGATATACCTTGCTAATTTTTCTTTAACTAATTGGGTGATTCTGAATAAGTATTTTCTCATTCTAAGTTTTAGTCCAAGTAGCAAGTGAGTTTCATTGCATACCACCTTAAAATCTACATCTACATGATACCCTGCAAATCACCAGACTGGTGGGTGGCAGTGGGTGCAGCGCACCAAATCCTACCTAATAACCTCCCTCGTGGGAATCACTCTCCTATTATGATCCCGTATGGTCCTTGGGAAAAACGAGCCCTGATATCGCTGGGTCTTACAGTCGATCTCTCGTATTTTATCTTCGTGATCGTGCCTGCCCATGTACGTAGGTGCCTCTAATATTCCTGAGACCTCCTCTAAGAGAACTTCCGACCTAAATTTCTCCAGAAGCCTTAACCTAGCGCTAATTCTGCGGTCCTCTAGCGATATCCAATTCAACTCCTTCAAGAGTGATGTGACGCTTAATCCTTTTCTTTCATACAAAATGGGGATAAACAAATGAGTTGTTTTATTTCCAACACGTTTATATTGCAATTTATTTCTGCTATATAATTTTGTTATTTGTCTATAATTTTCTATTAATTGACATTAGTCTGTTTTTATTGAACGTTTCTATTCTACTACGCCATCATATCACTCGTTCTGGGACAGTTATTTCCAAATTGCACATTCTAACTGCGTTTATCGGAAGTTTGGTAAGACTTTCCCATACATCCTGCTATAAATAGATCTTGCCCCTTCAAAGCACCTAGAATTCACCGCCACTTCCTAGAGGTCAATAATCACATGGGAAGCAGACGATGATAGGTGGCGAGGGGGAGAGAGATAAAGAGAGAGAGGTGAACGAGCGTATAGGAATGAAAATGTAACGGAACCGTAAATCCGTAACCTTGGGAAGGTTAGAAGAGATAGATTGCTAAGACATCCGGCCAGGATTAAATGAGACGGCAACAAGCAGGAAGAAGAAGATGAAGAGGGGAGGAAGAGGGCGAGGCGGGGAAGAAGGGAGCGGAGATGAGGGGGGGGGGGGGGAGTGGCGGCGTTCCCCGGAGCCACTTCCTAAGGTGGTCTTCCGCGGAAATACGGAGTCGGGTTGAAAAGTGAATTTTGGCGGGGATCTTTCCTCTCCTGGGGTGTGTGGTGGTAGGAGGAGGGGTTACGTAGCAGATGGCGCAGATATCGTCCTACCGTCGGAGTGGTGGGGCTTATGGGAGGTTGGGGAGGGGAGGGGAGAGAGGGAGGAGGAGAGAAGAGGAATGTCGGAATACGTTCTTCCGCTACTCCCTTTTCCGAGAGGTTTTAAACACGTTTCCGGAATGATACAGATCTGTTTGGGGCTGCGGTAGTTGTGGAGGGCAGAAGTTATTGGGTTAAATTTTCGCATCTGGAATCGAGAGTCGGTTTGTCGCGTGTGTGTGGCCGGTAGATTATAAAAGAGATATCGCAGAGAGGGAGAGAGAGAGAGGGAGGGAAAGAGATAGAGGAGAGAGAGAGGGTGAGGACAGAGGGAAAGAGGGAGGCAGAGAAAGAGATATGGTAGAGTTGAGGAAAAGGGGGAAGAGATGTGATGATTTTAAAAGAGTGAATAAGGGAAAAGATAAAGGTCAAATCGAAAATAAAAATACATTAAAAAAACATTTTTAAGTTATAGGCTTTTTGTAAAGTGCACTGAAAAATATAAAATATATTTTTGGGTTCAAGAATATATCTGGATCTTAAGGAAAACTTTAATTGAATATGATCATGAATCTCTTTAAAAAGAAGAGGTATGGAATATGTTGATTAAATTATTCAGTCCCATATAAATAGACTAAATTCTTGTTTAATCAACATATGCCATACCTCACTTTAAAAAAAAGAGATTCATGACCATATACAACGAAAATTTTCCTTAAGATCCAGATATTTTCTTGAACCCAAAAATTTATTTTATATTTGTCAGTGCACTTTACAGAAAGAGTATAACTTAAATATGTTTTTTATATATTTTTATTTTGTAGTTTTTAGTGAAATGAATTTATAATTACGACAATGAGATCAAATTATGATGTATTAATTTGTATCAAACATTACTATTCAATACTGAAAACATAATATGGCTAATATTGTTATAAAACTTTCATAGGGATTTTTTTAATTGCAACATTTTGCCAAACTATGATTTTTATACTGTGCTCTATGCAGCCCTTCAAAATGCTTGACCAAGAACGAACAAAGACATTATTTAGCCTTGAAATGATTAAAATATATCGGGACTTTTAAAATAGCAGATGAGACTATTAACACAATGTAAAACTTAAACTGGGGGTGCTCAGTTACCTGTAAATTATCAACTGAAATTTAATTTTAATATAATTTAAAATTAATTACTTTTCACTCTCATGCATACCATAAAATATATCAATTTTGTTACAAAAAAACACATTCATCTCATGTTAAAAAAATTGTCCATTGATTCTGCATGTGGATTCTTATTAATTTATGCTCTACAATTATTTTAACAATTCACTAAAAATCTAAGTTGAAAGGTCATTGAAATTCAAAGTTTAGTAAAACGCATAAGAATTTACCACTGTGGAACTAAAGCTGACATAGAATGCAGTGTTCATCTTTGTAATGAAATACATTTACTCACAGGAAATTTCCATTCTATTTTTATATCCTCTCTGAAAACTTTTAGTAAAATTGTACATAGATGATGTTTAAGAGAAAATCCAAACAATTTCAAAAATTCATATTATTTAGATTAAATAGAAAAGTTCATTAACTGAAATTCATAACAGTATTTCTTGCAAACACAATAAAATTGATCGTCGAATTTGTGGCTGTCAGCCATGAAGCAACTATTTTTTTCGGTAAGAATTTTATTGCTAAGATGTGGAGATCGATTTAATCTTAACTGATTTAGACGTTTAGCTCACACACCTTTGGTTTCTTTTGCCAAACATCGTAATTGATTTTCACCTAGGTTAACTAAACGTTCGTTCTTCTTGTGTTTCTTTATTTACAGGAAGTTCATAATTTACTTTGAACTTTTGTAATCGTTCCAGGCGCTTATTTTTATTTTCATTCTATATAATCTCTATTCTATTATCTTGTTTTCTTGTAGTATGTACCTATACGTTTTGTCTCGTTAATCTCACTAGCTTTCCTTCCTCCGTTTAATGGATAGTTTTTTTCATGTCTCGAGTTTCTATGAATTAAAGTACTATTACGTCCTTAAAATCTCATTCGATATAACGTGGGTTGTTTTCAATCTTATCGCATTTTCTTGCCGCTTGGTGTCACTAGGTGCGCGATAAGTATAGCAATCGATCTGTTCTAGAATTACAAAATAAAATGAAAATACAGAGAACGTGACAACTGTTTAAATATTTTTAATCGTGGGACGTCCTAATATATTTTATTATGTACAGCTTTTGTTTCAAATTTATTAATATACATTTATATTTCGGATTTAAATGCATGTATATATCTGAACGAAGTTAATAAAAAAGAGTATAATGAAAGCAGATGAATTGAAATTGCGCAGCTGATTTAAAGCAGCAAAGTACAAACGCCTTTTTTTTGGAAGTGTGGAATCCTTTTAACATTCATTGTATATTACGATATTTTTCTTTACGAACGAAACTGCGTTTATTTGCGCAACGATAGAGCAATAAAGCGGTATCATTTGGGTGGAATAAATTATTCTGTTTAGAGATTACTTTTTCGACCAACCATTCTACAGCATTTTCGTCGTACCTGTTTCTTATGTGGTACTTCTATGAGTTATATTTTTAAATATATGGATTTATAAATATATATTATCAATTGATAAATTATTCTGCTTCATAGAATGTAGAACTAGTAAAATACTCTCCACTGTCTCCTCTGGAAAGTGAAAATAAAAAATATATATATGCTATATGCGTTATATTAATATTTGCCGTATGTATTTCTAAGGATAATGAAATAAGGATCGTTTTTTACGTCGAAGAATATTTTCAGTACTTTCCATTAAGGTTTTTCTGATATGCAAAGGGCCGTTCCGTGTTAGGGAGAGAAAATAAAACGAGCCATATTCCCGCGATCCAGAGAGGAGAGAGAGAGAAATACGCTTATGATTGCATTATTTAAGTGATTAATACTCGCGAGAGAGTACTTTTTGTTGCGCTTATGATGTATAGGAATGTGAGAAAGACAGTCTGGCAAATAAACCGGATTGGGACGGGAGCGAAAACAAGATGAGACATTTTAGGGGGAGGAGGGGGGGGAGGGGGGAGGGGGGGGAGAGGGTATCAAGCGAAAGCAAAGGCACTTCTAGTCTCCTGGAATCCCTTCACAAACAATGTCTTTTCCTTACGGGCCATTCTTCTTCTCTGGCTGCGTATCTCTCTGACTCTTTCTCCTCTTACTGTTTTATCTTCTCTCCTCTTTCTTTCCAACCAAGAGAGAGAGAGAGAGAGAGAGAGGGAAATCCTATTTTTCGGAGATACGAAGTGGTTTTTTTTTCAGTTGAATTCGGTGGCGTGAGCTTTATCTCTTCGAACGTTGATAAGAGCGAAACCTTTTTTTATGTCCTTTATAAGTTCCTCAGCTGCCTGCTCGCATTCTTTTCTCCTTTTCTTACCCATACTCTTCTGCACGTTCTAACAAACTCGTGCTAGCACAAAACTACCCTTCTCAAAATCGCGACGGATTATCACGGAAAGAGAGAGAGAGAGAGAGAGAGAGAGAGAGGAAGAGAGAAAAAAAGAGAGAAAGAGAGAGAGATAGAGCGGGAGAGAGTGAATTGTTAGGTAATTCTAGCGAAATTATCTCATTCCCCTTCCGGGCAGAAGTTCATAATCGAAATTTTTTACGACGTTAATGAAATCGCAGTAGATGTTTTTTTTTGATTATTCATTTCATCCTCGATTTCACCGTTAAATAATGAAGAACGCTTTTTAATACTTTCAACAAATTCTGTCAAAAAAATGGCTTATTAAATATTCTTAATTTAACTAAACAATATCGGTTTGCTTCTATTACGAGACGTTTGTCGCTTTTTACTCTAATTGTTTTTCTCAAGTAAGGATATCTTTGAAGTAAAAAAATAACAGATTTGAAGATTCTGCGTCTTTCTCTTCGTTTTTTTCCCCTAGGAGACCGTTCCTCTTTATTCTTGCGACTCGATTTTCCGAAGAAAAGGACTCTCATTACCTGCGTGATTTGGGCGAGAGGACTTCGCCGGAGGAAGATGTCGGAGACGTTATCGTATTTTCTCTCGGCAGCTCATTAGGATGCTCGTAGATTAGCGCTAATAATTCATCCGTCATAAGTGCATTTGGAGTGAATTTATCGGAAAGTCTCGTTCCTTCCACTACCTTCAACGATTTCATTATTTGGCGTAAGGAGGACTTTAAATTGCCATTTTAGTATCCCTCCGCATTGCAGCCCCCCGAAATGATCTTCTCGTTCTGCCCCGCGAATATTAACCGCAAGAGAGAGGATCTATGGCGCTCTAGTACCCCCGACTCTTCGTAGCCATTAGTTCAAATTAATCTTCCCCTTAAGTGCCCCTACGTTCTTTCGTTCCTTCTCCATTTTCGTTTCCTCTTTCATCCTACTTTTACAACGTCTGGGCTTGTTTTCTTCATCGAGCTCGAAACTCTTTCAGCGAAGGCACGTCTCGTTGGACATTACGTTACTTCCAGCTTATGAAGTTCCATTGCCCTGACGCCTGTAAATTATTTCCGACTCCTTTAGCGGTGACGTCTGGAGTTTTGATCCGAAAATTTCTCTTTCCCGCTCGTTTTAATCAAAATTTGCGCGCCTCTTGGTGGATTTGTCTAAATTAGATCGTGCCGCTGAAATGTAACAGGAATTCTTTAAAGCGTTTAAGCGAAATCAAAACGGAAAAGTTTTTGAATTAATTCTTTTGAATTTTTCCTGACATCTTTGTCGCGATTGTTATCGCCCGTGATCCTTTGCGAGGCTATTCTACCGCATTTTGTTATTAACATCGGCTTGGCCTCGACGGGATAAAACGCTGACGAAGGGCGTTTTCGTTCCATTTACTTTTTCCTTCGTGACGTGCGTCATAAAAGTCTCGTCTACGCCTCACTCTCTCTCTCTTCCGCGTAGCATCTGCGGACGAATTTTTCGATCGAATTTAATATATTTCGCTCACGGGAAATTTTCAATTACGCTTCGGATTTATCGCAGCTTGCAGTTAATTGTTCCTCTCCGTTTCGTGCTCTCCTAGATCTCAACGCAGTCTCATTTCCGTTGCGAAATAATAGTGATTTGTTTTCCTCCCTCAAAATTCGTCCGTGTCAAAAGTTTGCGCGGAATTCATTTCCGTGTCGGTCGTACCAATTTTCCTGATTAAGGGTCCTGTTTGTAATCATTCATTCTTTTCTTTCTTGTTCTCTCTCTCTTTTGTCTTTTCTCTCTTCCTTTTCTTCCTCTCTCTCGTTCCATTCTCGAACTCGGTCTTTTAATTCTCCTGCTCCAGTTCCGCTCAATTATCCTTCTTTATCGTCCTCTTCTCTCGTCGAGCGAAAGGAGGACTCGACAGGGTTTTCCGAGAGAGAGAGGAAGGAAGGGATATGGCGAAGGAATCAAGCATTACGCTCTCTCTCTCTCCACCTACTTCCGTCTCATGTCCCTCTCCCCACCACCCGCCCTCTTCTTCCGCTCTAATGTGTGGGGTTTGGCCGCTGGAACGGGAATAACCCTAAAGTTTCAGCGGGTTAAAGATAACGCTTAATTAATAACGGTGAAGTCGAACCGTCGGAAGGAAAAGAGTTAGGGTGTGTGGAGAGAGAGAGGGAGGGAGAGGGAGAGAGAGGATGGGGAGAAGGAGATCTAGAGTGGAGTGGGAAAGGAATTGGGTTCGTTTGGCGGGGTCACCCTCCTCTCTTTCGTTCACTCGCCTTCTTCCATGTCCACCATTACTCCTTCCTCGTGTCTCTTTTTTCCTTCCGTTTCTCCGCGTCTCTCTTTTATCTTTCTCTTTATTTTGTCTTCCCTCTCTCTCTCTCTCATTCCATTTCTTTCGAAACCTTTCTTCTTTATTCTTTTTTTTTCATCTGTTCGCCCCGTTTCCAATTTATCTCCGTGTGCCCTGTTTGGATTCGTCTTTATGCGCCACGGAGCCCATGTTTAGTTTTTATTCATTTTTTTTGCATTCCCTTTTACGCCTTGAAACCCTTGTTTTTTCTCACTTTCTCTTATATCCGTACTTTATATCTATCGTTTCATTTTATTTTCTCCTTCACTTCTCCGAATGCGTATCCCTGTCTTATTTTATCAATTCTCTTGTCACTCACTCCATCCTCTTCTTTCTTTACTCCTTCTTTCTCAATTTTGATTTTTTCATTTCTCTTTTGCCGCAGCTGTGCTTCGCACGATATCGCGATTTACATTCTTCTTTAATTGTCCCCTCTTCATATTCTGATATCTTATTCGCCGTAAATTATTTATAAAATGTTACGTTTTTATCATTTACTTTTACTGTTTGGAGTTTTTCGGGAAATGTGTGTATTTATAATGTGCTTTATTCGTCATTCATATTTTAAAAAACGCATATCACGCCTGTCTCTCGCAGGAAAATGGGTTTTTGGATGTAAACCCTCTTTAGAAAATTTCTCTTTCTTATTAGATATTTGTTCTCTCCGTGATATTTTCAATTCCAGCCAATTTCTTCCTCCATTCTCCCTCTGTAACACCTACATCTTTATTTCCTTCATTTCGCTGGCATCGTTTCCTCTTTTTCTGTCCTTTCGCGTGTTCCAATCCACCCCCATCGATTTCTCTTGTTATCTTGCAGTATCCGGAATTTTGTGACATGTATAAAAATTGGTTCTCTTTTTCGTAAACCTTTCATTTTCCGCCTTAGACCTTCTTTGAAGCCCTTACGCCCTATTGCCCTTCATTTTCATTGCTTTAATATTGCGTTCTTGTTATCTCCTAAAAGCCATCCTTTCTCACATCCATCACAGGCCGTTGCTTTCGCCTGGGAAACGGAAATTACGCAAAATACTGTTTTTTAAATCTACGGTTGATTGATTCCCTCTTTAGTCAGTGTTTTCCGAGTCCAACAACTGTTGATATTTTAGGTGAAAATGCTATATATTTCCTATATATTTGTTGAAATAATAGGATCGAAGCTTCACCGCTAGAGAGCAATGGAGGTGGAAATGTGGGAATGGTTCTTAAAATTTAGAGATAAGCTTGGGAGGAACTCATATCCTATCTAAGGAATGGAACACGTGTTACCGTGAGAGGAAAAAAGCTTGAAAAGGGAATAGGATTGTATTTCAATCGCATCTAAACGTTTATTCGTTCATTTGTTACTGTATCTGCGCTTTTTCAAAAGTGGTCGTATGTTTTTTTTATCATTCGGAATAAATTGCTGTCTAAAATACGGCAGAGGATCGGAAATTTGTAGTTACATTTTGGAATATTTTCTTCCGTTGAGGAAAAACCACAACGAGCAAAGTATTTCCTATTAGATCTATTTTTCTTTCCGTTTTCTTTATTCTTACTCCTTGGCATGCAGATAAAGAAATGTTTTTCATTTTGAAAATATATTTTCGTTTGTTTCTTCCTCGCTGCGAACAGTTGAGCCACTTGATGTTATGCAGCCGTTATAAACTGCAAGGACGGGAACCTTTCGTATCTTTTAGGAAAGAATGGGAAAGTTTGAAGCGATCCATAATTTTTTTGGGTGTTTTTTGCCTCTCTAAATAATGCGAAAACAGCCTTCAGCATTCAGTATGAATACAGTTCTCCTGATTTATAATGGCGTGATATCACTCCAAGAATATAATACTACCTTCTCCCACATCTACTTTTGAAATTGTGTTGCATTAACATAAATAACAGTGCAAAGAAGTTTAAGAAATTAGAAAAATGCAATTACTAGAGACTTACGGCGGAGTTTTCGACGTATAATTGCGCTCTTGCGCCAAGAACTCATTTGGGTGCGACAAAAATGTGCTTTCTTCATTTTTACGCCCAAAATTCTCTTTCCGCAGTGATTAATCTTTTTTGTGTGAAGTGTAGCCGTTGTTGCTTTGTTTTAATGTAAAAAATAATGCAACCGAATACGCGCATTTTCTTGTGTGTTGTATGTTGGCGAGGTAAGGAAAATTAAAATTCCGGATCATTACAGAGCTAGCGTACTCAATTACAGGTATTAATTTGTTATATATTATCCTCCTTTTAAAATATTACCCTACTAATTTTATAGTTTGAGTTACAGTTAGTTATAAAGGAAATTTCGGACGAATATAATTGCGGTTTAAAAGAAATACGAAATAAATAGTCAAGCATAATAAAACGTCACAAATGACTCCACTAGGAAAGAATTCCGTTGGCATACCAAATGTCTACAGGTGAACTTGCTTCATTTCATATAATTTTATGAATTCGTTGAACGATAAATTTCTTTTATTTCGTGACCAGAGAAGTTGGAAGTAGCAGTGCCCCAATAAAAACTCATTTTGGCTTTGGTTACATCAATAGTTTATAGCGGGTTTAAAAAATATCTATATAAATAAAATTGTAACCTCTGTCTGTACATTTGTTTTTTGTCGGGGTTTTACTTTTTTGTGTGTTTTGCATCACAAGAAGACGTTTGAACCGGTATGCACAATTGTTGTCTGTCGGTCGGTCTGTTTGTTTGTTACCGCATCACGCAAAAACGGCTGGTCGAATTTTTATGAAACTTGCAGAGTATCTTTATACTGGTCCAGCTTAAAATATAAGCTATGTGGTGTGTCTCAAAAAAATTTTAAATGGGAGTTTGGGGGGGGGGGGCATCGACGATAACTCTCGAGTTAATTAACTTAGGAAGTTCAAATTTCATATTTGTCACTTTCAATACAAGTATAAGATCAAGTTTGTAGATGAACAAAATGAGACCAAGGGGAGTGGGGGTTGTGGGGGGGGGGGGGGGCACTCGTAAGAGATATCATAAATAAACGCAAGTTACAAAATATGAACTACAACAAATGATAAACAAATTTCCAAAACCATAATTTAAGTTTTTTTTCTATACGCAACCTAACTACAAATAGATGTTTGTGGGTTACCATCATTTTGCCTCACACCCCTCAATCATTGTAATTGCTGAGCTATCCTGAAAATTATGCAGTATTGTTCAAGGCATCATTTACCTTTACATTTAGCATTTCAGGATTTAATACCTATCTCCTATATATTTTAAAAGGTTGTTTGTTTGTTTATTTGTGCATCTATACATTTCCACACCGTTAAAGTTAGAGTAATCAAACTTTCAACAGATACTTTCTTCACAAATAGAAAGGCCGTACGCTGCTTTTTAATCCAAAATGTTTTATATAATTATAAAAAAGCAAAATAACTTTGTATGCTAATGCTAATGGCAGCCCATTATCTGTCGACTCCTTTATGCACGCCCAAAATCAACCGATTCCAACCAAATTTGGCTGGATAGTGGGGAGCATTAAGGGGAAGTTCGACGCGGGATTTTAGTGTTTGTATGTCCGCTTCATTCAAAATGGCGGTCGATTTAAACATTAAACTAAGCGTATTTTTCCCAAGTCCTACTGTTGATTTGAATCAAATTTGTTACGATTGTGGAGGGCTCCCAGAAATAATTCATACGTGGTTTTCGTTACTATCTGCCCGTTTTATTCAAAACGGCGGCCGAGTGAATTCTTAAATACCATGTATAATCTATAATTCCAATCGGATTTGAACCAAATTTCCCCGGGTTACGCCGGAAATTTCTGCCAGTTAAATAATAATATTTCATTAACATTAATAATTTGTCGTTTTAATCATTTCAAATATAGACAGGAAACGGAGAAATTATAGTAATGTAATACATTTATATGTAAAATGTGTTAAGCCTCAAAGAAAATCCATTATATATGGAAATTAAATGATTTCTGTATATTTTGTATTATTTGAAAGGAAAAAGTTCAATTAAAGCATCTTTGATGATTTAGCGTAAGTTATGATGACGTTATAGCAATTACACATCGTTAAAACGAAAAAAAATTATTAACTTAGCGACGGTTTCGAACCCCGGAACTTAGCATCCCACGTCCAATGCGCTAACCATTACACCAACAGGACCGGAAGTCCTATTGGCGCAGTTTAAACTTCCGGTTAAGTTGGTTTAATGGTTAGCGTATCGGACGTCGAACGCGAAGTTCAGGGGTTCAAATCTCAAGATAATTTTTAAACATTTTTTTTCGCTTTAAATGTATATATTTATCAAGAATCTTTTCTTAATTAACTTAGCGTCTTTAAAGTGATATTTTCAGTGAAGTATTTATCTTTAGAAAATTAATTTTCATAGAGTTGCATAATATGGCTTTAGTTATATATATATATATATATATATGTATACACACACATATCCGTGCATACCTATATACATGCACCTTCTTTTTCGATATATACATATTCCGACCTTTCTTTAGTTATCTATGAGTTCTTAGATTGAAATTATCTAAAAATATTTCTATTAAATAATAATATTTCATTAACTTTCATAATTTGGGCATTTAATCTTTTCAAATTTAGATAGTAAACGGAGAATTTATAGTAATGTAATACATTTATATGTAAAATGTGTTAAGTCACAAAGAAAATCCATTCTATATGGAAATTAAATGATTTCTTTATATTTTGTACTAGCAGAAATGCCCGGCGTTGCCCGGGGAAATTTGGTTCAAATCCGATCGGAATTCTAGATGATACATGGTATTTAAGAATTCACTCGGCCGCCATTATGAATAAAACGGGCAGAGAGAAACAAAAATCACGTATGAATTATTTCCATATTCGTACCAAATTTGACTCAAATCTATGGGAAAATACGCGTAGTTTAATCAGTCCACGCCGTCCAATTACGGATAAGGAAATAGTCGTTTCCCACCTGTCTCACTGTGTATAAGATGTAGAGTTACCTGTTCTTTGAGAACAGGAAGTTTATGAGAACAGTTATTTTACTGAACAGTTTAGGCATCAGATCAGTTCGAAAAGAACTGTCCCGTTCTTTCTGACCCATCTCTAGATGGCATTGCATTAGCATAGAAAGTTATTTTGCTTTTTGTACAATTAATATAAAACACTTGGGATTAAAAAGTAGCCTACGACCATCCTATTTGTGAAGAAAGTTTTTGTTGGAAGTTCGATTATTCAAGATTTAACGGTGTGGAAATGTATAGATGCACAAACAAACTAACTTTCATAAATATAAAGGAGATTGATCCTATACTTGTATTGAAAGTGACAAATATCAAATTTGAACTTCCTAAATTAATTTACTCGAGAGTTATCGTCGAAAAACCAAATCGATGCCCCTCAAACCCCCACTTACATTTTTTGAGATACAACACATCTACTATAATATATTTTGAAGGGTGTGTTTGTTGGTTTGTTGGATTGTTCATGGAACTCCTAAATAATAAAAGATAGAATGACCGAATTTGGTACGATTCTTCCATACATCCTAACTTAGTGAATGGTCAAGGTTTTGTTTCTGTACGTCACTTTGATTCGAAATAGCGAACGTTTTAATTATCGAACGTCACGTATTTTGCCGCGTCCTGCAACTGAAATGCAGGGATCAGTGTAGATCACTGTGAATTTGCACTTTAAAATTACTTAATATCACGGTACGAACTTGAGAGTTGGATACTTCTTTGCGGGAAAGAACAAAGTTTATTTTTATTGAAGACAGATTCCGAATTCTGGTCGAATTCTCGTAGAAATGCGGTTAGAATCAATAAAATACGTGATTTTATCAGTTTTACTACAATACCAGTTATAAGCTACCATGACAACTCCCACTGTCGCCGAAATTAAGAGTTCAGTGCATTTATATGGGAAAAATTTTAACGTAATATCGTTTGCCAAATATCTGTGTACGATTTTAATTTGTTTACATGGAAACCAAATATTTGTTTTTTTAATTGAATTAGCTTCTAATCTCTACTCTAAATATTTTGCGGAATGTTTCTGTGCATTTATGTCGCAGTAACTACAAAACATAGAAGCAAGAAGAAGGTGCCATTTTAACCGCAATAAAAAGTTAAGCATAATGGGGAGGTTTTTAAATTGATTTAAACTACATTTTTATATTTGAAACATTTTTCTCTTTTTACTTCCATTTAAATAACACTGGAATGAGCGTATTTTTGGATTAACAATTTACGTGACAACCGTTATAAACAATACGTAATCTACTATAATATATTTTGAAGTGTGTGTTTGTTGGTTTGTTCATGGAACTCCTCCTAAACGATAAAAGCTAGAATAACCAAATTTGGTATGATTCTTCCTTACATCCTAAATCAGTGAATGGTCAAGGTTTGGTCAACAGGGATTAATCAGTGCTGCCAATATAGGGGATTAACATTTTTTCATAAGATAACACGTATGAATCCATTTCTTGACTTGCAAAGTATTTTCCTTCAAGCATTAAAATACGTAAATATGGACCGATTTTTTCGTTTTTGCTTTATTCGACGAATAAAACTCTATACTATCTTATTCCTGCGAAGTTTACATGTTACACGGTCGACGTTTTCAGAAATACGATATTTGATTCGAAATTTAGTGGATTTTTCGTACTCTTTCCCGGCGTTGCCAAGGCGGCCTATTCAGTTAGCTTCAATGAAGCTTATAAATAGACGAACGTTTAGCGTTATTCGATTCGCACTTTTGTTTAAGCAACGAAACGATCGATGTAAAAAGATACTGATTATTATTCAGGAAGCGTTTATTGATGAAGGTAATTGAACCTTCTTTCGTCTATTGAATACTGGAATCTTACATTTTTTGTAAGTAAAATCATTAATTTTACATTATAATATTTATTAACGTAAATAAGCTCACGTATCTGGTGTACATTTACCGGAGTCAGTGTTCAATCATCGACAACTGTACGTTGCTTTTTCACGGGTTTCTTGCTTACGAGACATAAAAGTAAATATTTCAGCGAGGCATAATTACACAGGAAATGAAGCTGGATTTTGCGAAAGTGATATGATAGGAAATACAATTATCGTTATATTTGAATGCAATACGTTCGGAAACGGATTTTTACAAGAAAATATGATTAATTGTTAAGAAATGCTAATTGTAATTTAAAAATATCTACTATATATTTTAAAGAGTTTGTATGTTGTGCTGTAGTAGCTTCACTAAATCCGTTGAAATTCAACGGGAAATTCTGCTAGTCATTAATATAATCGTTTTGTCTATCCGTCACACTTCCGCTTCCGGTGATATACTTCTACACCGTTCAAGAGCAGCCAAATTTTGAGGGATTGTTCACGTTCTTTTCACGGTTGAAATTTGGAGATTCCAGCGGCAGCCTAAAGGGTTTTACTTTTCAAAAAGCCGCCCTTTATATCTGATTAATCAGTTTTTTCCATTCTTGTTACCTCTCAAATAGAATATAGCTCGATTGATAAAAAACAATTAAATAGTAATTTTTGTTGAGCTCTATTAAGTGCTCTATAATTTTTTTCCGATTCACACCGTCGCGACTGATAATATATTTTACTCTAGAAATCATTGAATAAGGTTTTTTGTTTTCAACAATAGTTTTTTAACCCAAACAAGAACTTTATTAATAGCTAAAATTTAACTATTTAATCATTTGTTACACCTATTAAATCAGTGCTGTAACTTTTTGGCCGCAAATTTTTATCTCCCATTCTTCAGATTAACTGGACTTCGGGGCGTTATTTATATAACATTCCCTCAAGTGACGTTGAGGGTCGGCCACATCTCTTCAGCCTCAGCAAACACTAATCTCTCCCCTCTCGTCCACTTCAGAACCATAAGCCGGACTGCATTAGCTTTGGAAACAGGATATTGTTAATTATCCGATTTCGCCGTCCCAAATGGAATCCGAGAGAAAGAGCTTTTTTGCCAGCATCGTACTTCGGATTCATATTCCATCAGGATATTGTCTGAAACGTGCCTTTTCTTCTCTAATTATGTTACGCCTCGCTGGCACAAAGAGCCAATTCCACGTGGAAGAGGTTCTTGATTAACGATTTTTACGTTGTTGATTTTATTGCAAGTAAAATACGTTCTTATTATCTTGCTAATTCCATCGGAGATTTTAAAAGCTTGATTCTGGAAATAAGATATTTCGGTCCTGTAATTTAATCGCTTTCATTTATAGCAAATTCATAACTAATCGGGCTCTTAAAAATTCCGATTGCAGCAAAAGCCGTTTATTATTTAGAAATGCTAAGCATGCGGATGGTTAGCTTTCCGGAATTTTCTCTTTGCTTTTTCTTTTCTTTCTTTATGTAATCATGATAAGGTATGATGAGCAAGAAAATATGTCGGAACTCAGACATTGAGAGGAAAAGGTCGCTATACAAGGAATGGGTGGAATGCTTCTACATCTACATCTACATAATACCCTGCAAATGCTTCGCGCTGAGGGTTAAATATTTTGATGTTATTCCTGAGAATCTCTTTTCGGAATCTTCGCGTTCGCTGTGCCGTAAAAATGTTCTGTTATACACAGGAAATGTTTTTTTCGACAAATATGGTTCATTCACGTTACATGCGTAAATTTACGGAGCTCAATGGCTATTTTTTACCTTTGATATTTTTGCCTTATCGCCAAAAGCTTTTTCTTGGATTTGTTTCTGCTTATGTCGTATCTTTCTCTTCAGGATAATAAAACCAAAGTTAAAAAAATATTCTATGTTTTGTCATATCGCACAGATTACGTGTTCCGTCCACCAGACTTAAATAACACATATATCGCACTTCATCGCTGCCGCAGTAACGAAATTATTCTAGGTAATGGTACGTCTTTGAACAAATAAGTGCAGTAATATTAACTCGCACGTGTTCACGGGAAAATTTCGAAGTTGATTTTTCATCCTTTAAAACCTTCACTCTGGAGATCGTCACAAATGGGGAGTCGCACAAGTTTAAGGACGAGCAAATGTCCGTTGCTGCCACGGAGCCTGCGCTGTTAACCTCCTTAAATCCAAGGATGAGAATATAGAACTCTCCATTCGCAAGAAAACAAGGTGACGTATGGTCCCCAACAAAACCACAAAATGCTATCACGGGATATATAAAGAAAATAAGTCCGCCTCTGCGCTGCCTCGCTCTCTTTTCCCCCTATATCCCTCGCTCACCTTTCCTTGCTCGCTTAAATATCCCGGTGCCGCGTACGATGGTGGCATTCCCGGGGCTTTTTTTTCCCTTTCCCGCGGCAGGCCTCCCCGAGCGGCCACTCCGTTTCCCGTCCCTTCAACCCGACCCCTTGCAGGAAATGTTAGCCCATTAGAGTCACGGGCCCGGAGAAGGGGGAGGGGATGGAGTGGGAGAGACTGAAAGCCTGGGAGAGAGCTATTGGATGGAAGAGCAGTAGATATTTGCGCAAAACCAATCCGCCCGCCGCCCCCCCCGCGCGCGCACACACACACACACGCCACTTCTTCTCTTCCAGCGCTGGTCAATCCCTTTCTCTGGAGGGTCCAAACCGAAACCTCTTCGGCCAATCTCGCTTCCCCTCCCCCCACCCCATACGGGCCCGTTTCTTCCCCCTCCTTCCACTATACCTCGTCATTCACTCTCCATCTCTTCTCCTGCCTCTTTCCCAGGCTTGGAAGACCCTCTATTACGCGTACATCCCCTTCCACTAAACTATCCGAGCACATTTCTCCCACACCTCGACGTTCGATCGCTTTGCTTTGCTCCTTTCACCTCTACTGGATCCAAATTTAAAAAATCTTTCTCCGAGGGAGTCTTTTCCCCGGAATGTACATGTTATATTTATAATGTGAAATCTTTGGCAGTTTATCTCGTGTGTGTGTGTGCGTGCGTGCGTCTGTTGAATGTGTTTATTGTGAAGTAGCTATGTCGTGTTTTTCATTTACGATTATATGATATTAAGGATATGATTATTAAGGAGCTTTTTTGAGATGATATTCACCTCTCAATATTTTATATAATTATTTTGTCAGCTTGGGATGATTCTAATTAATGTTTAAAGTGAAAATGCTTTTAACAAAAATTAGTTGACCTGTTAGGCCAATGTTAATTTTTTTAAACTGAAATGATAGTATAACATACAAAGACATCCTAATTGACGTTTCATGGCGCACTGGTTCCCTCAACCAATTTTTATTTTTTTAATTCACATTACATTGTACTCTCACCTACACTATGTTTGAACTTGTGCTGCATATTCCTTTAAATCAATAATATTGACATTTTGATTTTTCATTTAATGATGGCATCTTGCTAAAAATAGCCATCCATCCACATGGCCTTCTTTGAAAAGAAAATATCATATCCAAGTTAGACATTTAAAGACTGGCTATATTTTCTACTGTAACACCAGCTTTTACACACTTACGGCTCCCCTTAAACATTAACGTATACAGACAATTCTTTCGAAACTTTGAAGAAACTGAAAGAATTTAAATTACAGCTATGGGAAGAATGTGCACGTTTTCTCCCCCCTCTCTCTCTCCCTATCTCTCACTTCTCCCCCCCCCCCCCCTCCCTCTCGGCCGCGAATTTGTGTGCTTTTTGAGGTCGCGAACGCGCTTCTCCTTCGTCTTTATCTTATTTCTTTCCCAGCGAACCATTCCCGCTGATTTCTCCCCCCCCCCCCCCCCTCCCCTATGTAAAAGCCTTAACTTCACTAAGAAGATGTTGCCACCAACCGACTATCTCCTCGTCTCCTTTCATCTCTTATCACACACGCCCTCGAGATTTTTCTTTGGAAGTGAAAAACCGGTCAAAAGCACTCTCAGGACGGAATGAAGTTCACTCGAGATGAATGCTTCTGTCTCCTTTCGCTATTTTTTATATAAAAACAAGCCAGCCTCGCTTCGCTATTCGGAGCTTATTAAATACTCCGAGCGCAACTACCGAATAGTTTCCAACTCATAACGAACGTGTTTCAGAGATATTTGGTTTCCCATAGAAATACTACCTTCCGTGTAATATTTCCTTGGAGAGTTTTTTCGAGAATAGGTAGAAAATAGGGAGGGAGTTATTCGTATACCTTTGCCAATGCAAGTTCAGCTACGCTTTTGATCTTTTATCGTATGTGGAATTAATGGTGTGTTTGCGAAACTTGAGAGAGTTGTGCGTGGTATGTTTCTTTATCGATCGCTTTACGAATCTCCATCTTAATTTTTTTACGCTTCAATGACCCAGAGGTTAACTATTTTTTATTTGTATGAACGATTCTCGTGTTGATTTAGAATAAAATTTGACTCTCTACAATTTTTCACCGTTATGAAAAGAATAGAAACAATATGTACATTTTAATTTGGTATTGTTTATTTAAATATCTAAAACTTAAGTTTATTCCGTACTCTTGCAATGTGGTTGTGTATTTTCAATCACATTCTTTCTGCATAGCCATTGAAAGAATTTCGTTTATTTATTCTCTCCGAGTTACATAAAAATTAGGAAACTTTCGCTACAAATGAAGGAGACCATTAAATGTCGGCGTGGATCCTTTTTCTCTACATCTTGTTATGCCGCGCATCTTTTAAAAGCGAATACAAACGTTTTGAAAAACAAACCAAAAAAATCGAGTTTCCACTCTGATGATGTCGTTTTTACCTCAAATCGCATCGTCTCACTTTTTCGTTTCCTTTTCCTCAATATACGTGGAATTTTTCAAAAAAATCCTCGCATCTCTTGCGATATTGACTCGATTCAGTTTCCAATGAGGCAGCTCCAAGCTCTTTCCAAATTGGAAGACCTTGCGCTGGAAACGATACAATTCAATTGGTCTTGGTGATCCAGACGTAATGGGTTGAGGTTCCTCTCATTTTTCAAAGGGATACACACTGTGCACGAAAGTGTATTGGCGTGTTTCTAGAAACGTTATCTGAGAAACTTCACGGATTTTTAAATCTTTTTTTGTGCCATCTATTTGACCTAATAATAAATAGAATGAATTTTTTCGTTCGTGAGGGCTCTTTCGAATTCGACGGCGCTGGGATACAGAAGTAAAAATCTCATTTTCATTTCTCTCTAAATTAAATGAAAAAAAAAGTTTCGCTTACTCGCGGAGCAGCGAATTACGTAATATCGTCGTACCAACACTGTTCTATTACGATTTCGCAAGGAACTATTAAATGGATCCTTGGCACTTTTCCACTTTTCGTTCAGTACACGTGCATGCATTTTTATGGGACCAATTTCCTTGAGGGCACACGTTGCAGTCGTAAACAAAAACGAAGAGGGTTTGTAAATACCTTGAACTCGGGGTGAGCTTAAAAATTAGCTTTCGGGTTTTTTGGTATCCTCAAGTTGGAGCATGGCGTTGCGGGTGTTATGAAAGGAGTAAAAGAAAGTCATGCCGTATTTTCCCTTAGGTAACGGGCTCATTTTGAATTATCCGGCTGCTCCGTCTCTTTTTTTTTTACATTTTAAAAATTTTCCCTCGAACTCCAAAATAAGGGAAAAAGTGAGGCCGAGAAAGGAGGCGTAGCTGCGGCGCGTTCCCCATGGCCTGTGAATGAGGTGCGACTGAATTTGTTTTCCACGCCAATATTAGAATACACCGCACTCCCACCCGCCCTCTCTCCAACCCCCTTTCATTTCCCTTTTCTGGTTAGGAGGCTTAAAAAATTAGCCACGGCAGGGTAGTATGTGGGTTTTCTGCCTCCCTCGCTCTCTTTGTACAAGGGATATGTAAGGAAGGGGGAGAATTCTCTAGGGAACGTTGAGTAAAAGGGTTGCCATCGACGTTTGGTTGCTAGAGCAAATAGGGTTGGCTTTAAAGGACTGATAATAATAAATGAGCGTACGAGTTCTTGAGAGAAAGGAATTTCCTTCGGTTTTTCGTATTAGAAGAATTGACTCTGCGAAAGTGATAAAAAATAGGTACAACATACATTGTACAAACTTTCTCCTATACTAATGCGTCGTTTAGTTATTTTTAGAAAATGAACATCGTATGAGCCAGTTTTTAGAAAATCCAATTTTTGTTAAAGTTGTCCAAGAATAAACTAGCCTTATAATCATTCATTGAGAAAAATGAAATACCTAGTATGATGGTAGACGTATATTCAAGTAACGGTACGAAATTTGATCAAAATCGTTTGAGCCGTTTTTGAGAAAATCGAATTGTTGTTTAACATGCGTAGAATAAACTTTCCTTAATTATTGATCAATGTCAACCATTTCCTCATATACTCTGCTCAGTATGATAGAATGCTTACGTACGAGATGTCAATCATTTTTGCTCTACCGTTTAGGCTCTAGAGCCAGTAACAGACAGACAGATGGCATTGCGAAAACCACTTTTTCGGATTAAGCGACACCTAAAACTTATATTTCTGTAAAAAACTCGAGGTCGAATTTTTTCGCGATAACAATACTTTCTCAATATACTTCTTATATGAGAAAGTAATAATGGAAAAAGAGGCTTCCGTAAATGTTAAATACTACTAAATTTTAGTATTGGTGATTAAAACCTCAATTTTCCGACCTATTTCATGAAAATGCGAACGTAATTTCACAGAAGAAAGTCGTTACTATCTGATATTCATTTTCTACACAACTATATAATTTGCTAACGCGTACTTCAAATCATTGTTGTTACTTGATTAGGTACACACACACACGTACTCTTATATCTTCTTTATGTTTTTATTTATCTTAATAATTAAAATCGCAAATTTTGAGACTAAAATAAGATTTTGTGCAAATCATTCGCCAAGTTTTTCATTGCGTTTCTAATTGGCAACCTAATATCGCCAACTTGTAAGGCGTCGGCAAAATTTTCGCCTTTGGGGCATTATTTAATTTGCAACTATACACAAGCACGAGGAAGGAACATTTTACGTTTACAGATCACAGATATCGAGCAATGAAATTTCTCTTGATGAATAATTTCTATTGCTAAGAAGCCTCCTTGTACGCTTTCTGTGTTGGGGAGAATAACGGCGTTTCGAACGTCGTGTTAATTAATGTGTCTCATTAGCGAATATTATATTAAGGTGCGATCTTAGAGACAATCCGTAGAAACGATGAACTGAGTTTTGAAAAATAATTCAGAATCTCGATTAATATTTGATTTTTTTTAACATTTCGTAATCAAACTTTGTGTTAAACGACATTTTTCTTTCGCAGTAGTTTTTAATGTTTTTGAAAAGAAGAATCCAGAAACCTGTTTGTAATCAAGAACCACCAAGATGCTCGTAGGACAAAGTAGGTCAGCGACGCAAACATTTTTCTGCTCGCTTAAGAATTTACGATTGCGGCACGAACTTCCAAAGTCCGCGTAATGAGTTTTAATGCAATTTTTTCATAAATATTCATTCATGCGAGGTTTAAGCATCATTTTTAGGTCATATATTTTAATTAATGTATTCTTCAACTATAAAATTTGCCAAGTATCCGAGAATTTTGTTGGTGATGCAACGTCCGAAACGCAATCTTGAATTTTTGAGAATAGGCAAAGCAGGTAAATATTTGTTGAATGCGCTACTTATATTTGTTTTTAACGCTGAATAATGTATGTGTGCTATTATCTATTCGATTTTCCCTGTATATTTCCAAATTTATGGAATTAACCACTCGGTATAAAAGCGTCTATTATCGAAGTAAAATTTATGAAAGTATTGCACTCGTAAATCCATCTTCAATGAGAAAAATCCCATTAAAATTTAATAGCTAAAACTTGGACTACGAGGAAGACATATCTCGCGGAACTATTTTACATTAATTAGAATTTTTAATTTCATAGAATAATAGTCGATCTTTAATCCGCCTTAAAAATCATTGCGACACCGGATAACGCGGGAAACAGATAAACAGGCGCTTTCGTGAGCAACGAAAGTTTCATCAAGAATTCCGGAAATGGATATATTTTGCGGTGGGAGAATTTACTACCCGAAATTCGTCCTCTAACCAAGACGGATTTCGAGACGGTTTAACCGCTCTCATTCCGCATCGCCGCTTCCTCCGCACTACGCTTCTAAATTTATTCGACTCTTACCCGAGGAAATAGTACACACCTCGGTTATCGATCAGCGTTTACACGCAACGGGCTTCTGCTTAACCCTGCTCCTAGTCCAGGCGGTACTTGTAATAGACGCGACCTTAAAACGTACCTGAAGGATGACGCTTTCTCGGAATAATTTAATTACCTCTACTTCTCCCTTGTTTCTCAGCCGCCGCCCCATACACTCCACTTAATGCGTGCCCCCGCCAAATGAATGGGCGCTCCTTTTCGGATATAATGGAGAGAGAATAGAGAAAGGGAGTATGTACCAGAGACACGGTAGCGTTAGAAGGGTGGCAAACGGGGGTGCTGTTGTTGGTTTATATGCGAGCAGTGTGTGTGTGTGTGTGTTTGGACCACCGCGGTCTTAAAGGGCTTTGGCACCATTTCCTGCTTTATGTTTCCGCCTCCGCGACGCATTGCCCGTTTAGATCTCCCATTCCTCCTTCGCTCCCATGTGTGTGTCACTTCGGTCGAATTAGTCTTTTATGGACCTCCCCTAATTAATTTCTATGTTTTTGTGACGCGGCTGCTAGCCGTGCATTTTCCTGGGGGGAGGGGGAAGTTGTGTATTACTGCATGAGCGTTTGTAATTAATTTCCAAGTTTTGAAGTTGTTGATGGCCCCGCTCCCCTTTACCCCATCTGCAGCCCCTTCTATCCGTTTCATAGCGTTTCACGAGCTCTCTAAGGGCAATGGTGTATTCAAGTTCATTTTTTCTTTCCTGACTTTCCAAGTACATATTAACTTTCTTAAGGGACGGAATGGTATAATTCTTCGTTTCGTGTGTTTCGTTACTTATCCATGGTTCGTATTATTTTTTGCGACCCTTTTTATTCCCATAAACTTTTTCGATGGTGTTTCTGCCTTTCTGCGCGGTATTGCGCCGAATCGTGAACTTCGCATTTAGACGCGTGTTTCGTTTAGCCCTTTCACATCCTTACCTAAATCATTCGGCCCTTTCCCGACATGTCCTCGTTACTTTTAATTCGCCCCCTCTCAGATTTCATCCCTCTTCTCCATTGTTAAAAAAATCTCATTTGCTGTAATCTCGCCGCTAAATCTTTTTCGGTCCCCCTTGAAGGACCGCATAACCCCTCAAACACCCCTTTCCCCATTTTTAAGCCTAATCCTTGAGCGTACTTGACGGTTTTCCCTCTTCCCGAACACTATCCCGTTTAATTCTTCGCATTTCGGCTTTCACTATCTCAAAACTCTCTCTCTCCCTCAAACCTGGGATTCTCTTCCTCGTTTCTCTGTTTCTTTCGGTAGAGGGTAGTTGAATCTTCCCGCCGGATGGCCTCCAGTTTTGTGCGGTCAGTTAAAGGGATGCACGAGCCGGGCCAAGAGCGGAGAGAACTTTTGAAGGGATCTTTGGGGTGTCGTATTAGGGTTCGGGATTAATGTTATTCATTTGGGACTAGAATTTCTCCTTTCGCTTTATTCCGGTTGTAACTGTTGGGCATAAAATTGGTGATTTTCTGTTTCCTATTGTATTCGTGCGGAATTTGTCGAAAGATACTGAAAATAACTTCACGCACATATGTGCAATTTAAAACTGAATGAAGTCGCAATAATTTTCTGTTTTTAGTTTGGTTAAATAGATCTAGTAACACGATGATGCTCTTTTTAATTAAGGTGAACATAGATTTTTTAATAAGTTATAATTTCTTCTTTGTGATAAAGTAATTTTCAGTCTTTTTAATTTCCTCTAATATCAATACGTGTCTGTAACAGAATTTGGTATGAAAGATTCTCTGTCCCGAAAGCCTCAGTTTATCCCAGACGATGACTCGGATAGTATTATTACAGTGACCTTTAAATGTATTTCCAGAATGGCGGTAAAATAATTTATTTCTGGTGTTATTAACTCGATAGGCACGGCCAAAAATCTGGTAGGCGGTTCTTTTTTTACCATTAGCGACATAATTTTCGGTAAAATATTGAAACATTAATTTTTATTGGCGATTCAAAGGATGAAAATTAGTGTGAATAATTCAAATTAATAGCTAAGCCATCATTGTTTTAATGCAATATTATTTGCTGCTATATCATTCACTCTGTGAATTTTAAATTCTTTGACATTTAATGAGAACTATCGCCATATGTCGCCATCCTGGAAAAATTATTGTTCAGTGGCATTGCTTTTTTAGTAACTTTTGTGCCTTAAAACCGATGCTCGTTTTTAAAATAGGAAGAAGCATGATTATTCTCATTTTACTATTTCTACATTATGAGAAATATTTTCGATGTGAATAAATATCGAATGTGTTTTGAATTTGCTCCGAAATATTATGCATTCTGCGGTTAAAACCTAACGATCGAGCCAATTTTTCACCGTTGTTTTGTTCATGGGTGTTTTGTTAACGACAAACACCGTGAGTTTCAGAGCCTTCGGCGAAAAATGCTCTATTGACTCAAATCGACGTGATGATTTGACTCAGTGAATTGGAAACTTGCATAGATTAGTTTCCTTTTTCAAATCCAAATTCTCTCCCTCTCTCTCTCTCTCTAACACTCATTCATTCTGAGACACGCAACGCCGCCCAAATTCCGGAGATTTGCTCTAATAGGGTTGCACGGATTTGACCATCCTGTTATCCGTAGAAGAAACGCCTCGGAAATCCCATTATGTGTCCTTGTCTCCTAGGCTCGACTCAAAAGGCATTCATCGGCGAAACTCTCACTTATCCGCCCATTGGGGAGCGTGTCCGTGTGTTTTTGTGCACGTCCCGAGCGTATAGAAGAGCTAATGGATTCGTAGTCCCATTCGTTGTCGTGGTCGACATCAAGAGGCCATTTTCGACTGTATGCGCGTGAATAATGGCGGAACGGAGAGAGAGAGTCTTTTACACAATGGCGCCGGAATAGTCCGTTTGTCCATTTTATCGCATTTTTAATTATGGAAATGTTCTCTCCGCTTATTTTCATTCACTCTGACGCGACATCCATTTCCATCTGTTAGATCGAGTGCCGTCGAACAAAAATCATTTCATTGGAGACTGGTCCAGTAATGTGTTATATATATATATTTTTTAAATTTATTTATTTGTTATGATGCCTTCCCCGCAAAGACTTGTCTGTAGTTGGGGAAAAACCGCAAGACGAATCACAACATCCATGCCCGAAGCGGGATTCGAACCCGCGACCCTTTGGGTTAGAAGGCAGGCCACACTGCCTACAAGTATAATCCCCAGTCTAAACACAAGAACACACACGCACACATACTAGGGGGCAAGCCCCCTGCTCCCTGACGCGCGCAAACCCCCCTTTTTGCTCGCTTTTTCTTCGTTCCTACCATGTACCTATTGGATTTAGATTAGTTTAACGGGAATATGTTTTGATTATGAGTTTAATGAATATATTTTATAAGGGATGTATGTTTGGTTTTTAATAACAAATTTAAAAAATTAGTTGAATAACTCGATAAAAAATAAACTTAGAGGGCTGAAATTCCCGGAAATTAAAAATGGCTGAGGTATAGAGCGTTAAAAAGAGATAACCAGAAATAGGATTTTAGTAATATAGATAAAAAATATAAATAACATGAATACTGCCTTCGATTTATTTGCATTAAATTCATATCTTTGGTCATTTCGATCAAGTTTTAATCTTATTTTCGATCTTTAAGCCTTTATTTAAGTGCATATGCACGGAAATTACCGAGGACAACAATACCGGTCTCCATGGAATCTTATTATTGTAATGTTAAAAAAATTACCAAAACTTGAATATAAATTCAAAATATGAGCGAATTTAAATGAGATTGAGTATTCGATGGCAAGAATAAGAATCCTAATTCATTTTGGAGTGTTTTTGCGCAAACTTCGTGTCGATAACTTAATTTTAAGATATTTTAAATAGTAAAAGAATGAAAGCCTTCAAACAAAAAAGGTGATTTTTACGTGTTATCTTATGGGAAACGACAGTCATCCTCTGGAGTCGAACCCGTTACCCTTTTCGAAATTTTTTTAGTCATAACGTAAAGATTCATAAATACTGAAATCCTGAGAAATTTCAGGCTTCTAAGTTTATTTCTAATCGAGTTATTCACAAAATTAGAGCGTTACGCATCATGATGACCATTACGATTTTATAATATAGAATATTATACATATAAAAACGCTGATCTGTGAGAAACGCAAGATGGCCGACAGCGAAATTTAATTAGACCACTTGAAAATATGTTTTGTCAGTTAGCTATTACTGAACGCATTCTATCGCAATGTATTTTTGGTAGTTGTTAATATTCGAGTTGTACATTTATTTGTTAATGTAAATATCATACCTGCCTATGAAGAAAATAAAAATATTAAAAAATAACCATGCTATCAGAAATACGTTACGATAAACGACAAGTTGCCGTTATAATTATTAGATTGGAGACAAAATTTCAATTGACGTACAGATAATATTTATACTTCTTAATATTAAATTTAGTTGATATCGGTTAAATGGTTCTCGAAATAACTCTATGTAGTATTGTAAAATTCATGTAGATCTTCATGTAAAGTGGTACTTGATCTGATTACACGATACCACATCTCGAAATCAGTTTCAATGATTACTACACTTGACACATTAATTTAATTTTATAGTAACGTAATTTAACTTACCTTTCTTTCGGCGAAAACGACGGAAATTATATAATAAACACTTGTTTGTTTATGTAACGGTTTCTACAATAAACAATAGTTTATTTTTTGTCAATAAGGATCTCCAATACAATGATCCATTCAATCGTCAAGAGAACAGTTTACAATGTTGAAATAAATTGGTGATTTGATTTGTTCAGATAGTATTCACAGAAATTATTCCGCTGGTTGATTAATTAGTTAGTTTTTAATTTAAATCTTTTAATGAGTTTTATTTACATAACGACGGAGAACATTATTAAGGATTCGAGTAAGGTTTCTTTCTTCGTAAGTACAGAGTACAATTTTAAAACAATCATAACGTTAAGTGCACAAAATTTAATAATCTATAATTCTTCCGTTGATATTTCAACGGGCATTACACTAGTAAATAAATAAATATATAAATAAATAAATGAATATAAATATATATATATATATATATATTTATTTATATATAATACATATTGTGTACTCCTTGATAGGACGCCTCACATCGATCGGAGAACAAATCACGTTTGTCCCAAATGGAAGCTTTATGTGGATTTTTTGTTAGGGAATGGAACGCAGTATTTTCGAGAAAATATTTCGACGTCGAAGCTGTTGGGAAGTTAAAGATTAATATGAAAATGATAGCATACTAAGGGAGGCTCTTTCGTGGGCAGAATACGTGTGTTTAGTCACGCAAGAATGTTCATTCCAAGAGAGCGTTTGGACATTTTTTTGTCAGCTTCCAGTTTGGTCGTGCCTTTGACAGCGCATGGAATCTCCCGCGATCGGTCCGTTCGGATGACCTGATGGCGACCGAGCGTTTGGGTCGCCTGTCAAAGGAATGACCCAAACGGAATTTTTTGTCTGATGTGGAGTACAACTGATATTTTAAACGATGGGGATAAAGTGCTTTTGATTTAATAGTTTTCAAAATGTACTTTGTACATCGTCAGAGTACATATACTTAAGCCAACATTTTCCCAACGGCTCTGTACTTTAAAGCGATAGATTCTGAACTTTTATTTTTTTTAACGGACCTTTCGCTATATTTGTTTTCCTTCTTGTCGTTTTTACGTAACATATCCCACGTGAATGCGATGGTCTTTAGCAAGACTCACTTTTTATTTTTAGAGGATGATGGAAATATTTAAATGGATCAGTTAATACCTTTAACAATTCCTTGCAGTTCATGGACGAGCTTCCTATTTTATAAAATATCGCGTTAATATTATGAACGATACAAAAGGATAATTAACGTCAAACTATCTCGATACTAACGCTTTAACATAGATCCTCTACGCAGTGCGTAAAAGGATACCCATAGAAGGAGCTGGACGAAGACTACGGCGGAGCACTGAGTGCTCTTTTCAAGCCAAAAATAAATTAATGGTGCGTAAAAAGGGTGTGCTTAAAAGGCATAGGCCCTACCGAATGAAAAGCATAGTTGGAAGAACAAACGACCTGGTGGCTCTGCCTTGAAAGGAAACCGTGTGTGGTCGGAAAGAAAAAACGAAAGCCCCGTGGCGAAGGTTTTTGTTATCTGGAATGGAAGAGGTGTTTTGGATCGCGGTAAGAGGATAGGTATTAAAAGAATTCGAGGGATGAAATGGAAGAGCTTAAGGAGCGGCGATGAGAAGAAAGTCGAGGGAGAGGACATGGATGGGGTTGCGGTATTCGGGAGAGAGAAAAAAATGTCGAGTGCAAAATGTGGTGTAATGGGGAAATACTTTTGAAGTCTTAGGGCTTATAAATATTTAAATGTCTTTCCGTTATTTTATTAGGCTGAGTGGATTTTACCTGCATGAAAAGGGAATTTATGGCCGGATATTCTTGATCCTTATAAATATTCAAAATTATTAAAATCGTCAATTTATTTTTTGGCAGTTTGCGGTCGCTTAAGCCGGTTACTGAATCATAAAATGTATTGTCCCAACGCTATAAAGATTATATAATTTTGAAACAAATATAAATCCCTACATTTAAGGAATTAAAAATTTCGGGACGCGTCGCACGACTAATCTATTTTATTTCCATATAATTGTTTATTATAAGTATGGGCAAAATTTTATAAGAGTAATGCGAAAAGAGTACGCGAGCTGAAAATATAAAACGACAGGATAGCTGCTGTATTACTGATGCGAGGGGAAAGCTTATGTTTGGCAGTATGGGGTAAGGTGAAAGCGAGGGGCTTGATCTGACAATGTAAAGTAGGTTGCCAGGAGGTGGTGGGGAAGCGAGGATCAGGTGGCGGCGTTTGGAACACATTCCTTCCTTTCGGATTCTTCGCGAAGGGCGGCAGAAAGGAACAACGAACGCCACATTTAATATAACCACACCCACGCACGCGGAGAGTAGAAGACGATCGCTAATTTTTTTCTCCGCCTTTCTTTTCACTTGCTACTTAGGTCCAAAGGCACGACGATGCTAAATACCGCAGCTAACAAGAAAAGGAAATCTGTTTTGGGATTAATTTATTCTTGACGTTATATTTAGGGGCTGTTTTTTTCCCTCGTTCTCGAAAAATATCTGTGAAGATAATAAATCTTCCGAGTGGTGTTGATGGGGAAGGGTAGTGGGAGAATTGTTACTTCAATCGTCATTCTACTCTATGACGTCACTAAATACCTATACGACCGTGTTTTATTCCAATTTCTATAGAGTTCATTTTCTTAAAATTAATTTTGTTTAGTTTAAAATAAAAAAGGTCGTTCAAGTGAATAAATTTGAGAATACCCTCAAAATAAGAGTTAGATGATGCGGCTATATATATATATATTCAGGCACATCTATATGATCTCACTCCTGAGTGAGTTCATGTATGTAGATGTTCACGACTGCATATCCCACTGTTGAATTTCTTCGAGATTTTCCTCCTTTGAACTTTTAAGCACCTCTCTACGTCCACCGTTCGCCGTCTCGCGTTGAATTATGGCTGACCTACTGAACTTTCGCTCATTTAACTAAAGCGTCTTCTCCCGTTAATCTTCTCGTTCAATATATCCTCTCTCCGCACGCCCACCTTGACCGCATTTGTCTTTCTGCTTATGTATCTTGCTTCAATTGTTATGTTAAGAGCCATCGATTTTCAACCGTGAGATATCACCAGCAAGGTAAACAGATCTCGTTGATAAAAATATTGTTGCATAGATTTGATTCATAAGATTGATACTTTTGTAGTCATTTGATTAAATTCAAAATGTTTTGGCCAAAGGGGTTATCTTCATAGTTTACTTGATGCAAAGCATAATCAGATAGATATCTTTATCATTTCCGACTATATTATAACCTATAAATTTCTTTACCGAGTGATAATTTACTTTATTCTTGGCGCCAGCTATAGTACCACCTTATAATATAGTATAACATAGCGTTTAAAACCGGGGTGAATACGTCATTATCCTTAATATACATATTTCATTAAAATTCTAGTTTATCACCTGTACGTTTTTTAAATTGAAATTTAATTACTTAAATTACATAAATGCGCGCCTCGTATGGACATTCCCTATGGTCCCATAATTGGAATACAGATCGAGTCTGTCATCTAAAGCAGAATTTTTTTTCTAAACTCTTTTGGTTAGCATAATTCTCGATTTTTGGCCCTCTGTGCAATTAAATATGTTTACATAGCATTTATGTAGAAGTTGAAATCTAACTTCTTGTTTGGGAAAAATATCTAATAACAGGAAAATGAATTTCCAATCCTCATTACGCGAATGCTTCATGGAAATGGCTCCGTTTGACCAAGAGTCATTTCGGATCTGCAGCGAATCAATTAAAATGTAGTTTTACGGAGGGAGAGATGGCTGCTCACGCGATATTTTTCTTAAAGTTATATTGCTGTTTATAATGATTATTTCCGTCTTTTCCGGCGAAATTTCCTCCAGTTTGAAAATTTCGCCCGCGAATTCAGCCGCATAAAATTTTCACCAGCGACAATTCCTCATACCTTTCCTCTTTTTTTATTGTGTTAAGACTCTTTACAAGTGCCGTTTTCCACCCTCTATCTCTCGTCACCCTCCTCCCCTTTGGCGTCCCTCGGCGGCCATCTCCTGTGACTGCCTGCGCGCCCTCTTCTCTCTCTCTCTCTCTCTCTCTCTCTCTCTCTCTCTCTCTCTCTCTCTTTCTGTCGCTAGGACCGCAACGTGCTGCAATTCCATCCTCGGCCTCGTGTGCTCTTTTTTTCAGTCGAGTCTTTTTTTTGTTTCTCCTAGCCCAACTTCACCCTCTCTCTACGCACATGATGCGGCACGGCCTTTGCTCTCCGCTTGCATTTTTCATGGTTCCGCTCAAGTTTTTTTAAGTTCCGGTTTCCTAAAGCTTCACGAATGCTCACCGGAACTATTCGTCGTCATGTCTGTTTTTATTTCCCATATTACTCCTGATGAATCCCTTTCCCGCTGTTAGGGGGAAAAGCGTTTTTTTTTCTTTACATTTTTTTTAAAGGTTCAGAGTCGGATTCCGTTGTTTTTGTTTGTTTACGATTCCTGGTTTGAATTCCATTAAGATTCTTTATTCCGTTGGATTTATCCCTGTCTTTATTCGTCGTCCTCTTCGATATCTTTGTAAACCGCGTTCTGCAAATCTTTATATATACCTATGTATATGTGTGTATGTATATATGTATGTGTACATACGTATGTCTTTTCATTGTTCCTTTGCCCTAGTTTTTTCAAGAGATTTGCTGGGATTAGTTAAGGGCTCGAATAGGATTCCATTTACAAGCGTCCGCGAAGGCTTTGTATTATGTGCTTGGGAGTATTATAAAGTTTTCGGAATTCTGTAAAGCCAAAGAATTTCGCAGTACGTTCACTCGAGATGCGTTGGAATACTGCTGGCGAACGCTCTTACTTCACTACTTACATCCCATTAAGGGGGAGGAAGGCCATCTTCCGCGGTTTTATTTCCTCCTGCCAAAGTTTTATGCCAGCACGTACCATTTATATAGCTCCGGGAAATCTATAATTTCGTTTACGATTTATTTTGTGCCGGGGAAATGTATTGGCGTTTTTAGCCCAACGTCGATCGTAGTCGAACGTAAAAATGATGATCCATCGACTGGAAAATTGCGAGTTAGACCCTGTCGGGTTAATTTATCTCGACACTCCATCCTGTTAATCCACTTTTCTTCTATTCTGGCCTTCGAGGGCGAATTATAATTTGTTAATCTCGAGAACGCCCGAGTTAAACCTCTCAATTTTCTCATTTTTCGTCCGTTGTAGTCGACGCGGAAATAATTCCTACGTTTCCTCCTCTCGCCGCCGTCTGCTTCACTCTTTCTCTCTCTCTCTCTCTCTCTCTCTCACTCGAGAGAGAGAGAGAGACTCATTTGCGCGTCCTGTTCGTCCTACGGAGTGCTCTTCGTCTCTCTAGCCTTGCATTCAATTTTCCTCTTGCTGTCTTGTAGGAACCCATCGCGTGCCTTATCCGGATATGTAGCAGTTTCGCCTTAATTACGTCGGCTTTTATAAAATCTTTTATATGCGTTCATCCGATATTTATTTATTTATTTATGTATGTATATTTTGGGGGACCATCTTTTGTTCCCTCATATCTCTTGAACGAATGATCGGATCCTAAAGAATGTTACACTGTTTGAAATCTTATGGCTTGCAGATGGTTTTTAGCCCATAAAAAATTTCGTATCTCATCTAGAAGTTAAACTGTGAATGTTCAAACTTTCCAAAAGTCTATTTGGTTGCGGTGGCGCTGCAGGGGATTTGGGGGCGTTTTAGTAGCAAGAAATTGAACTACTACATATTTACAGCATTCTGTGCCCCAACGTTAGAAATGAAGTTATAACGCTTAATTGTACGAAAATTTTAGCTTATTTCTATTGTGTCATTTTATACCACAAATCATGGTCATTTTTGGTTTAAAAACTTTGAACTTTTTCATAAAACAATTAACAACTAGTAATCAGTAGGTGGTTCTTTTGGGAATGCATTTTTATTCCTCACGCTGCGGTAGATGGCTTCTGGGTAGAAAAATAACTTCGAAATTTCAAAACTTACGAAATGGGGTGCCGTGGCGTAGTGGCGAGCGCGCTGGCCTGTTACGCTGAGCTGTTGAAAACCTGCGAAAGTTGCATTTTTTCAATAGATCTTGCTGTCCCGCTTTTGCGTGTTTAAAGGAGAACACCCTAATCAACGCTTCATCCTCCGGAAGGGACATAAAACCGTTGGTCCTCCTTGGTGCTTTTCGGAAAGAGTAGGCCAATGCAGGGACCGGGTTTCTCTTCTTATTTGCTTTGTTACTTAAACTGAGGAGCCTACTAGCGCTATAGAGTCGTATAAAGTCACAAAGTTCCACAAATCACGAACTTTGACACCAGTCATTGTAAGAAAGCGATTGAAGTAAATTATTTTTTTCCATTGAATGTTATTCATTTTCGCACTTAAAAGATGAAAACAAGTAAGAATTTAAAAAAATCAAAAATAAAATCTTTTTGCTTTATGAAAGGAAAAAACATGAAAATTTTCAGACTATTTGTTCGTTATAAAAGATTTTGGTGTCATGCACTTGTCATTACTATAACTTTACATATCATTTACGTAATAATCTCATTCCATAAGCTGGAGTAAATGGATTTTGAATGTAAAGTTAAGAGCAAAACATTTTTTAAATGAAGCTCAACCTTGAAAACCTCCTACCAAAGCAAAATTATTACGTAAATGATATGTAAAGCAACAGTAATGAAAAGAATACGACAACCAAAATCTTTTTAACGAACAATTAATCTGAAAAATTTCTTGTTTTATTCTTTTAAGGTCGCCTATTTTATAAAGCAAAAATATTTTATTTTTGATTTTTTAAAATTCCTACTTGTTAGGCCTTCCTCTGGCTCGTGATGGACGTTAAAGCTGTCGCTCTTGTGGTTGTTCCGATCGAGCGGTTCCTTAGGCCGGGGATCATGGGGCGGAGGAGGACGTCGGAAGGGCGTAGAGGGGTATTGGAGGGACGAAAGGAGGAGGCGTGGCTTAGAAAATTTAGTTGTTAACCTCTTTTTGCTCTCTAATAAGGTTGCCAAAGTATAAGTCGAGATGAGGAAGGGGAGTAAATTAATTTCCGAAATGGATGGAAATGTTGTTTCCCGAGAGTTTTGCAAGATAAGAGTCTTCGTATGCTCAAGGAAAACATTTCTCGTTCAATCGGCTCCAAAACAAAAAGGAAGGATCTTGGGATTATTCGAGAATTTGATGATCTCGGTCGGAGCTGAGACGCACACATGCATAATGAGCAATTATCCATCCTCCGAATTTCTGCCTCTTCTCAGTTAACGCTCGTTGATTTTACATAGTAGAATGATTTTGTTAATAAGGATGACATTTTCTTATGCGTGCTCGTCCCTTTAGACTACGATTTATGCTTGTTAATTTTGTGGCTGAAATAATTTTGCTATTAATTGAATGCCGAATGATCGTATAATGAAAATTTTGTAACATTTGCTATGAAACATGTAGTTTTTCAACTCATTGAAAACGTACGAAATGATTTGTGGTTTTAAAGCATAATGACGGATCGTTTACTAACAGTCACTTAACTACGTTCCGAGTCATAAAGTATATTTTTTCCATGATATGGAATCGACGCAAGAAGTAATTATCGATCAGATATGGGAGATGGGAAGGACTGGTATTTTTTAGGCGGCTTGAGCATTAAAGGATTACATTGGAATTGATTGTCTCTTGTTTCTTAGGAACTTTTCCTCCGAAGGCTCTAGAGGAATTAAGAAGGAATTCGTTCCGAAGCTCTTAAAGTAGGAGAAAAAAAAGAATTTCTGATTAAAAACTATCTACTAGACTAAGAAGGAAAATCTCATGATAATTAATGGAGGATCCAAAAGCTTATTCGATTCAATTAAATTTCATTAATAGACGCTTGACTGGAGATGATAAATTTTCAACCCTTTTAGAGCCGTAATCGCTTATATATATTAATGCTGCCATTAACATGGCCTATATTTTGACGCTTAAAAAATCCCATTTTATAAATAACGCACACAGTAAACACGCTTGGTTGCCACCCCTCCGGATTTTGAGAGTGGTCCCCGGGTTAAGGATGTAATTCTCCGGGTCTATAACAGCATATGAAGCAGTGTAGAATAGCTCAATAAAGAAACACATTCCTCACGTTTGTATGAAAGCTAATCAACCATTGTTTGCCAAACATTTAAACACAGCAAAAAACATACTTTTTCTACTTCACCTATGAGAAACTTCGGGTCAAATTAGAAAATCTCCGGGTCATTGTCGAATTTGAGGTGGCAAGCTTGTAATACACGTCGAGCTTACTGGCTCTTCAGACCCATCTTGGCGACACAGCCGTTTAAACTTTTTGGTTGTGGATTAATTAACATATCATTCGGCCCACGGGTATTATTTATATTTTCTATTGGATTAAAATAATGGAACAGGCAGGAACCTCTGAAAAACTACCGTCCGCTTGTTATTTATTAAATGTTGTATATCCTGGGAGCACGTTTCGCTTTCCCTCTTGTCTTTTTCCATTTGCGTAAAATTATAGCATACGTTCGAGCACCGAAAGTTTCCCACGTTTATTTCGCTTTCTTCCTTCCGCTTCTGCCTCAGCAGTCTCATCGCATCTTTCCTTCTTTTCCATCTATCGCTCTCCTTTTTTATTCACTTTAATCTCATTCCTTTCTATGTGACTCGTTCTTTTTTCTTTTCTCATTCTTAATCTCGTCCGCAATGCGGTCGCCTTTCTTTCGAGACCATCCAAGTTATTCTCTTTCTTTGTATTTCGTTTTGCTTCGCGACCCGGATTTCGCCACCCACCGTGGCCCGTGTGTTTCGGCATGCCTATTTTTTTAAAAGCTTTTGTGTGTGTGTGTGTTTGCGTGGGCGGGTGCTGCAGGGGCGCAAAAGTCCCTCCCTCAAAGAATTCTTCCGAGGTAGAGGTTCTTGCAAGAGGGATGTCCCCGGTGACCTCTCCTACCACGTATATCCTCCTTTCTTTGGCATTCACGCGAGTGGGGTGTACCTAATAATAAGTGTCATCCTACGATTATTTTGTAATCATTACCGTATTTACTCGCATATAAGCCGCACGTTTTTCCTAAATTTTTATTCGAAAAATTAGGGTGCGGATTATACGCAAATACAAAGGAAAAACATTTTTAAAGTGAGATATTCTTACGTTACAATCACAATTTCCATGTTTACATCATTTTCGATTAGAAGTCGTAAGACATATGCAGTAATCCCTCGCCATTTGCGAAATTTGCGTATCCGCGATTTTCAATTTGAATACGTTTTTTCATTCGCGAGGCAGAAATTCGCGTATCCGCTAATGATCGCTCAAGTACCGCTCACTCCGCGACATTTTTTGCGAAACTTCTTTATTTCTCGATGTCTCGTAGTCACCGCGGTAGTGTACGCCTGTTTCATGAATTTATTATGTCATTTTCATAGTTTTTATTAGTATTATTGCTTAATCATGCGCCACGCGACCAGTAGCGTGAAATATCTTGACGCGCACGCACTGAAATATGCGGTAGGGAAATTTTCGATTATTTCTTTATGCATAGTTTTCCTTTGTTTGCAGTGGCCACGTAATCTTACTCATTTAAAGCAGAGGGAAAAGAAGAGGTAACTCACGAATCTCTTGCGTATGCACCCAGGCAAAGTCAGCTGAGAAAATCGAAAGTCGACATTTTAATGCGCTCGTAACTTCAATTATTCTACACCATAACTTTTCAATTGGACGGCAAAAAAGAAAATTTCCGGAGCCTCCGATTGTAGACATATTTTTGAGTTCAAAACGCAGCTTATATCGAGGGGAGTGTTTTTTCTATTTTCAATGTTGAAAAACCCTGGGTGCTACTTATATGCGGTGGCGGCTTATACTCGTATGCGAGTAAATACGGTATATATTACGCTCTCTTCTTACAGAGGAGGATACTAATGTATGGCCCAAACTACAATATATGGAGAGCTGAAATTTTCAGAAGTTGTACACGGCATGGAGAAACCGCCAGAAAAATTGAGTTCTCCTATCTAAGTGTCATGAGTTCGACTCCAGAAATTCCGAAATTTGTGTTTTTCCCCATAAGAAAAGCATTGCGGCGTTTTTGAAAATTAATTTCTGGCACTTTCCGATAAGATAGAGAATTGAAACTTGGAAGGTTGTTACATATTTACGAGATGTATTGAGAACCGTTACCACTTTTACCGCAAGTATACTGGGTTTGACTCCAGACGATCCGGTATATCTCCCATAAGAAGTCATGGAAAACATTCCTGCGTATAGACGAAACTAAGGCGAATAAAGAGCTGAAATTTTTAGGGTTTGTAGATCTCATGAGAATATCTCCATATTAGTTGAGAACTTCTGCGTAGGTGTCATCGGTTCGACTCCAGGCAGCCTTAAATTTGAGATTATTTCCCATAAGAAAAGCATTGAAATTGGTGCAGAGCACTTTTGCGTTTGGAATTTATTTGTCGGCTCTTACATTTTATAATAAGATGAAATAAAATGCTTGCAAAATGCAAGCACACATTACTAGTATTTGGTATGAATGACTATTACGAGATTAGCTTTCAACCTTAACATCAGTGTTTTCGAGATGCTTACAATTTTGCTTTTTTTTAAATTCTCGTTATTACATAGAGCTCATTCGGAGAAATCATGCGTTCGTCAAATTATTTTTCACTTTTGTGCACATTAACGTTCCTTTGTCGATCTTAATTTTTTTTATCGCCGTTAGGCAAACTCAAATTTTCCACATGTTAAAAGCCTGTGTCACAACGCTTTGCGAAGCTTTTACGAATGCAGATATTTTGGCCGATACATTGAATGCATAAAGGAGTTATCTTTTTTCCAACCGTCATGATGGAAACGCGTTTCTGTTACGATTTAAAAAATCCAATTTTCTCGCCATCATTTCGATCTCTTTTTTGGCCATTTTTGCGTCGCGACAAATAAACAAAAAGAAGTGGAAAAAACAGGCGTCGGTGACAAAAAATACGCAATGAACCATATCTGCCCAAAACGGAGTTGGGGAAATATCCATTTATTTATCTCAATTAAAAATAGTTCGCGAAATCGTGCCTCTGGTAACATTTTCAGAGAGCGAACAAACAAATGATCGCAAAAATTGACCGAAACTCCGACTCCAGCGACAAAGGAATAAAATAATCACTTTTAACAGGTCGTTAGTTGGATAATTTTTTTTACCTCGCAAGCCTATATCCCTTTTGCTCGTCCTGCGACGGAAGAAACAAACGAACGCCGAAAAAAGGACCCCCCCATCTTCTGTAGCGAGGGCCTCGGCCTCGCAAATGCCATGACGAGGGCGAAATCTCTTGGCACTTCATTCCGTGCCAGTCAAGTCGTTAATTGTTGAAAAGATGGAAAGGGAATTACGGCACCCGAAGGCGGCGAACCCAACGACGGAAATGGCGAGAGAGGGATGGAGGGGAGGGATGGAGGGGAGGGGGGGGGTGGGAGAGGAAGGAGGAGGAGGGATGCGTTCGAGGTACACCATCCCTCATTCGTGTTTGTCGGAGGATTTATACGTGTACGTCCTCGTGTATGCGCGCGTGTTGTTCTGTGGGTGGCCCTAATCTCTTAGGTACTCTTTTGACCTATCGACTCTCTCTCTCTTTCCTCCCTTCTCTTTCTCTCCTTATCCTTCCCATACCCTCCTTCTTCCCCCCCCCCCCTCTTCCTCTTTCGCTTCGACTTGTCGAGAGGGCGTGGCCATCCGAAAAAGAGAGAGCGGAAAAAAATAAAGGGGGCCGTTGGTTTCATCCGGCATCTGTGTGGGCCATGCATCTTTTCAACCCATCGCCTTCTCTTTTCCTGGAAGAGTTCCAAAAAAGGATGACTCGTGTGTGGGCGAGGGGCGGAAAGGGGGAGAGGGGCGGGTAGAGGGCGAAAAGTGGGAGGGCCAATGCTATCTCTTTCTCTCTCTCTATAGATATCTCTCTCTCTATTTCTCTCTCACCAACACCCAAACATCCCAACCCTCTCTTATGCTACTGCGGTGGATCTTTTCCAAAAAAAGATTTGTAGGATCGAATTTGAAACCACGCCGACACTCCCTATTCTCCATCTTACCCTATTTCCTTTTTCGCTCTCTCTCTCTCTCTTTCTTTTTCCGTGGTCGGCTCACAGAACTTTTCCTTTACACGTCCGTAACCCGGTATAACCTTCTCGTTCTACTCTCTCTTTTTCGCGTCTTTAGCCGAAAAAATTGAATGTTGCCTCGCTCTTCTCTCTCTCTCTCTCTCTCTCTCTCTCCTTCCTTTGGAATGAGAGAAGCGAATAATATTCTTTTCCTTTCTCCCCTCTCGTCTTCCTCCCTTTCTCGGCTCTCGTATCAAGACGTAGACATCTGTTGCACACGTCGTAACTTCCGATCTTTTCTCCCTGCGTAGGAAAATGTACCGCTTTGTTTCCCGGAAGGGGGAGGGAGGGAAAGGCGAGCGAGGAAGATTTAAGAGGGGCAAGGAGGACGGCGAAGAAGAAACGCTGCGAAACGCGAGATACATTTATTTTTACATCTCGTGCGGAAGATGTTGCGTCTGCGGAATTTCTATATAGCGGCTGAAGGTTCTCGGATGAATGAAGAGTCGATTTGAATGTTGATCGTCGTTCTCTCTCGCTCGCTCGCTCGCTCTTCCTATCCTTACCTAGGCGATTGCTTGTTCCTCTCTAGCCACTTTATATTATTTTCACTTTCGTGGATTTCTTTATATCCGATATAAAATGTTTTGCCTTCGGATTGGATAAAAAAGTTTTCACGGTTGAGTGGCGTCTTATTTTCGAGTGCTTTTCATTGTTTGGAAAGGACTTTTCTCGCATCTTTTCCAAACAGTTGAGTGGTATTATTGCGTTTGTTGATGCACGGCATAGGATATCGTTTGTTTTTTTAAATTTTATATCTATTTCTTGACGTATTGTTGTTGAGAGAATATAAGAGATTGCGGTTGAAATAACTGGTTGGAAATCGAATGTTTATGCTTCGATAAGGCTAAGAAAGTCCGATCGGTGTGCGGCATATAATCTATTCGATTTAATCATTTAAAAATAACATCTCTGATATTTTTGCGCCCTGATTTGAAAAAAATCCACTTGTCTGAATCATATTTTTAAAAGCATTTATATATGTTTACGGTATTTTATAAAAAATGAAACTTTTTGAATTAACGAGTTTTTGGATAATTTCGTTTTCCATATCAACGGGTTATTCCGATAATATTCTGTGATTTTATTACATCCATAAGCTTACATTCGCGTTTTATTTGGAGGTAGCGCTGACTCAAGGGATTAATAACGATGACACATAGCCTTTCTAGCCTAGTCAAATATTCAATTACGAAAATTACACGGGCAAGAGGCTAATGGACATAATTGCCGTGGGCTTTGTAGTCCGAATCGCGACCGGATCAATTTTTATCTGAGCGATGACCTCGCGGTAATAACTCTTTTAGCTTTTAGAGGTATTTACGCTCGGATGGAGTTTAGCTTATACATTGACCATTCGTTATATGGGATTACACGACTCCGGAATGCATTTCATTGGTAATTGCGAAATTCATCGATCATTAATTTACATTCGCCTGGAAAATTTTCAAGGACTTTGAAAAATGATGCGTATTTTAATCCTAAATGATGACATGTTCGGTGATTTCCGATCGTAAAATTCCATTTTGTTTAATGGGTGTGTGTGTGTGTGTGATTCAGATTGATTTAGCATATTATGAAGCGATCTAAAGGAGAGTTATGCAAATACAAGTGGTTTGCGCCTTTAAGCTATGAATTTTATGGGACGGAGCGAGGGTGCTTACGTCTGTTTACCTGGAAGAGTTGATCAGTACGAGTCGGATTTTAATTAGCTTTCGCGGAATGATAGTTCAGTTTTAGCAACTTAGATATATTTAGGTTGTTAATAGTATGCCTTTTGAACGGTAACTGCTGAGGAAACGATTACAATAGGCAGTTTGAGATAATTACTTCTCTGAGATTCACGTCGCTAAGCTATCAGTAGAGTAATTCTGAGAATTTAATTTTGATAAGGAAGTATATTTATAAATTCATAAAACTGAGTGATATCGCGGAAGAGAGATTAACAAACCGTTATGGCGTTATATTATCATTCTAATATGCCATTACGTCCCATTTGTTTTTATGAATCTCGTCTAAAGTATATATAGACTTGAGATTTAATCCTTCAGGGAATTATTGAGCACGTGTTATGACTGAAAACAATTTCAAGAATATGCACTTGAGAAAATGAAGTATTTATCTCCGATATATCCAATAGCAACAACAAGGCTACGTTTTTCATGAATATGTAGAATTATTTGACGGTTACCGTCTGTGTGCGTTCCTTCTTTCCATTCTTGTCTAGCATCCCCATCTATACGCCAATCGTGACAAAGGCCAAGCCATAACTTCCTATTCAATTTCTTTCAGAGTAACTCACACGAGAACAAATTTAATTTACAATATAAAAGGTGTAGTTTAAAGGACTTCTAACGTAAAGTTTTCGGTGGAACGAAAAAAAGCAACTGTAGAAAATTGGAGCGCCTCATATTCTTCCTGTCGAGGTATAGCAGTTTCTCTTTATTTGTCGATTTCGCCTTTTAGTGGGAAATGTTTCATCAAAGCACTTTCCCTCTATCACAATAGGAGTCCTTAAACGACAAAAAAATCCCCGAAAAATAAAATTCTTCCCTTATCACATAATCGCTTTTCCCTCTTTCTCTTCAAGAGGGAAGAGGGTGAGATTAAAAGAAGACGTGCCGGAGAGAACGTGATGTATAAAGGAGAGAAACTCCAATCCCAGCTTCCACCGCCACGATCCAGCAAGGACGGCATGCGTGTTTGCAAATGAGTTCTATTTCGGAAGATTCGAACGAGCAAGCATACAATTTTCAGGCAGTGGAGGTTGCCGTTATCCATTTACTACGATGCTTCGTTCGGATCGTGGATGCGACCTCCTTTCGATGCATTTTACTCTAGTTGGGGCTCCGCAAAAGGTACAGAGGGCGACGCTGGAAATTACTTAAGCCGCAAGGGAAAACGAATCGCATCTTTTTAAATTTTGTCAAAATAAGTGTGAATATAGACAACTAATGGGTTACCCAGGAGCAAATTAGGCCTTGTCGTTTGCGCATGCGTTATTTATTTATTACTATTAGAATTTCCCGTTGAGTTTCAACGGATTTAGAGAAGCTACTGCAGCACAACATACAAACTCTTTAAAATACCTATATAGTAGACACTTTTAAGATTACAATTAGCTTTTCTTAACAATTAATCATATTTGCTTGTAAAAATCCGTTTCCGAGCCTATTGCATTTAAATATAACGATAATTTTATTTTCTATCATATTACTTTCGTCAAATCCAGCTTCATTTCTTGTGTAATTATGCCTCGCTGAAATATTTACTTTTATGTCTCGTAAGCAAGAAACCCGTACAGTTGTCGATGATTGAACACTGACTCCGGTAAATGTACACCAGATACGTGAGCTTATTTACGTTAATAAATATTATAATGTAAAATTAATGATTTTACTTACAAAAAATGTAAGATTCCAGTATTCAGTAGACGAAAGAAGGTTCAATTACTTTCATCAATAAACGGTTCCTGAATAATAATCAGTATATATTTACGTTGCTATCTATAAACATCGATCGTTTTGTTGCTTAAACAAAAGTGCGAAGCGAATAACTCTAAACTTTCGTCTATTTATAAGCTTCACTGAAGCTAATTGAATCGGAGGTAACAATGACGGCCGTCTTGGCAACGCCCGGAAAGAGTACGAAAAATCCACTAAATTTCGAAAGGAATATCGTATTTCTAAAAACTTCGACCGTGTAACATGTAAACTTCGCAGGAATAAGATAGTATAGAGTTTTATTCGTCGAATAAAGCAAAAACGAAAAAAATCGGTCCATATTTACGTATTTTAATGCTTGAAGGTAAATACTTTTCAAGTCAAGAAATGGAATCATACGTGTTATCTTATGAAAAAATGTTAATCCCCTATATTGGCAGCACTGATTAATCCCTGTTGACCAAACCTTGACCATTCACTGATTTGGGATGTAAGGAAGTATCATACCAAATTTGGTTATTCTAGCTTTTATCGTTTAGGAGGTGTTCCATGAACAAATACACAGACACACTTCAAACTATATTATAGTTGATAGATAATTTTTTCGATAATGTGTTACAAGTTGGGCATATGGTGTTGTGGCAGCATCAGGCAATTGCGAAATACTGGAAACATATTAATGAAATATACAAAATTACATGAAATTAAACAAACATTGACCTTTATTTGGATGGATGTAGTTTAACGGTCGTATTTAAAATAGGTATTAAAACATTAAAGCAAACGTCCAGCGAGACATTTTCATGTTATCTAATATATAAAAATGAATTTGTGTTTGTGTATCATAATTTTAAAACTCGAAAAACTATAGATCGTAGAAGCAAGAGAAAGGTATCATTTTAACCGGAATAATGAGTACGGTGGTATAGTAATGTTTTTATATCGATTTGATTGACCTGTCTAATTTTAAAAAACATTTTCTTTTTTTATTTTCTCCTTTTGAATAACATAGGGACTAGTGCAGATTATTTTTCATTTGAATTTTAAAATTACTTAAAAACATGATACGAACTTGTGACTTGAATGGTTCTCCGAAGAAAAGAACAAAGTTTTTTTTATTGAAGACAGAATCCGAATCCTGATCGAATTAGCATAAAAATGCATTTAGAATCAATAAAATACGTGATTTTATCAGTTTTATTACAATGTCCATAATAAGCTATCATGACAACTCCCATTGTCGCTGAAATTGAGAGTTCAATGCATTTATATGGGAGAGGTCGAGTGTGGGGGAGGGAGAGAGAGAAGGAGAGGGGAGGGAGGGGGAGAAGGGAAGGAGAGGGTGGAAGGGAGGGGGAGGGAGTTTATACGTTATTTTCGTAAGACTTTCTTCCTTCATTCATCTAAATAGGAAAATGCGGAGCGTTTTTCTTCATTTTTGCTTTATTCGACGGGTATAACTGTGTACTATCTTATTCTTGCGATGCTTACGTTACACTGTCGAAGTTTTAGAGGTGTTTGCTTTACAGTACTTCAAAATTTATATTTGATTCGGTCTATCCGTATTTCAAGTATCCGTCGAACCATTTCTTTAATATATATACAGTAGAGCCTCGCTAATCCGAACTATTTGGGACTCGGATATGTTCGGATTAGCGAATTTCCGGGTTAACCGGCTTTTACAAAATACACGGGGGGGACTGCTTACGTAGACTCTTTGCTTGGCAATGTGTTGGACCAATGGGAAGTGCTCACATAACGCTCTAATAAGGCGGCGGAAGGGCTGGAGGGATAATGTGACGTCACGTTTACTCGTGCCTCGTTTTCTAACGTTGAGTGTCGCGACTGTGCTACCATTTTAGCGTATATTTGTGTAATATAGTTCAGGGCTTTTCCCAGTGTTTTAAATTAAGCACAGTTCGTGTTCGTTAAAAGATAAGTTGGAATTGCTCAAACGCATTGACCTCCAAAAGCATTATTGCTCATTGATAATGCTTCATCCCATTCACAGGAATCAGAACTTATCTGTGGTGATATAAAGGCTATCTTCTTGCCTCCAAATGTGACCACGCTGGTGCAACCAATGGACCAGGGAGTGTTGCAAAATCTGAAATGTCACTACAGGAAAAAGTTTTTGCGATATCTTATCGAGGGTGAAGAAGAAAATTTTACGATAATGTAGAAACTGAAAAAGATCACAATAAAGGACGTGATTTATTGCGTGGCTGAATCTTGGGACAATGTGAAATATGATATTATCAAAAATTCTTGGAAAAAACTGTTGCCAAATGTCATGGATGGTGTTCAAGATGAGCAAGCACTCGATGATTTGTTTTTTACATCCTGTTCGGATTAACCGAAATTTCGGATTACCGAGGTTCGGATTAGCGAGGCTCTACTGTATTTAAAATCTCATGCTATACACTACCCGATTAGATTTTTTATTGCCTAAATAAAACGTTGTCTGTTATTAGATGAAGGTGATGACGAATTTAAAATAACCAGCGGATTTCCTTTCTACAGGAAATCTGTTTTCTTTTTATAGAATTTTCTTTTCTAGATTGGTCGTAATATTTCACATTCACGCGAGTTGAAATGTGAAAGACTTGGCATTCTTCTCTAGACTTAAATTATTTATCTTTGCGCATCTGAGAGCCCGATGGTCGTGTCGGTTGAATTAAATCCTCTCAGCCGCGGAATAACTCCGCCAAAATGTGCATGCCGCGCTACGGTATTTTACAGGGCCATTCGTCATTACCGTACATCGCCGCGTCATCCAGATTAAAAGTCAGAGCTTGTTGAGTGGAATGGAGCTTGTGATAATGAACTGCTGAATTAACGATTCAATTAATTTTATCTTTGGTGGAGCAGCGCGGTGTTTTTTCTTTTCTCACAGAAATTTGTCATTCTGGAGCAATGATTTTGAAATTATTATTTTATAAATCCCGAAAACTTTTAAGATTTCTTGTCATTTCATAAATAATTTGCACAAAATTGTTCCTATTTTCATTACAGTAATACATATTGCTAATTATTTCATACTAATAAGTTGCTATCTGTTAATTGCAAGGAAAGTATATTAAACTTGTGTTGCAAATGTATTTCTCTAACAATAAGTGTGATCTTTATGCTAAAGTTGGATCTTTATAAATTGGGCAATTTTCTGTTATAAGAATTTGTTGTTAGAAATAGTTATGAAAAATTAAATTCCAGAGTATGGAAAAATTATCGTGATGTATCTAAAGTTCTATTTTATGCCAAATATTTCATTTTCAATAGAGTTGTAACGTTGATTCGGTGACTTTTATAGCCTTAAGCGTTTCTGTCATGTCAGAAAATGCATTCAAAAGCCGGTGAAAAGAAAATTTGAAATAAAAAAATAACCTTTTAGTTTCTGATATAAAATTTTTTATTTACTATTTTTACAAAAAAATCGTAACATGTAAAATCGACTTCGCATTAAATCGCTGAATTTAATCCGATACAGAACTACTCTCGGATATTTAGTTTGCCACTTTCGATAAACGTTTTAAGTGCTTTATCTACTTCTCGAACCACTTTATTTTCCGATAGCGGGCCATTTGGCCTTTCCCATATCCTTGGCCCAGTTCAGACATCGCGTTAAACGTCAAAGCCAATCAAAGCGACTTGTTGCAATGTTTCCGTAGGTCAATCCTACCTGCTTCCTTCCCCTCTTGTACCTCGCTATCCTTTCCACAACAAACCATCCCTTTCTTGCATAATGCAAAAGCCGATTGACGTTAGCATCCGACCCAAGAGCCGCCGCTAACCCGTCGTGGCAAGTTAGTCGCGGATAGAGAGAGAGAGAGACACTGGCTTTGTGTGTAGCGTCCCGTTACCGAGTGCTAGTAACGACAATCAATTATTTGATGGGCATGGCAGCGGGCTTTGGGGGCAGATGTATTCTTTCTGTCGGAGGTTTACACCTCGCGGGGGCCGAAAGGGGCGCTATAGCAGTGCAGGTGGGCGATAGCTCGGTCGAGATTTATTTTATAGCGGTTCGGTTTGGCTTTTGTATTTGCGCATGCGTACTGGAGATGCGGCACGAAGAGTGACGAGTGATGCACTGCGGCTGCTATGACACGACTTTGTCTATTCAAAACCGATGCGTTGTAGGAGCGTTTATACTTGACCATTAATGTCTGAAGCACTTAGTGGCTCGTGTGTGTCGGCAGATAGGTTAGGAGATGAAATGAGCGACAATGTCTGAGCAACCCCTGGTAGGCACTGAGAAACAACCCCAATATCGAGAAATTTTCTTTTAGACGCTGCGGTTTATGTTTTTTTTGATGGATTTTATTCATCATCTAGTTTATATCTATCTTTGTAAACCACCTTTCAAGCTTGTAAGTTATGAAAAAAAATGTAATATGTACCCTTAAAGTCAGCATACATAATAATTTATTTAACACAAACGGGTTTCCACAATTTCATGTATTGTAATAGATTTATGGCGAGCACAAACGACCATGGCCTCAGCAGGATTCGAACCCGCGAGCCAGACACGCTAACCAATCCTCTACCAAGGCCGGCCGGAAATGCACATAGCTATAACAAACTAACAATTTGAATAGTAACAACAGTAATAACAATGTTGGAGCTATATTGGTTAATAATTATATTCTAGAAATAAGGCCAACTTCGTAATTCCTTTTGCGTGACTCTAACTGGATTAGGAGGAGGCTCGTTAGTATAAAGCTACCTGTCCTTTAACGATCTTATATAGCTGTTTGTGTTTTTTTTGCAATTTGTGTTAAAGCGATTCATAAAAGCTCGAACGATAATTACCTATAGATGTTGTATCAGGAATGTAATCCAATTACCATCTGGATAAATTGTTAGCGGCAGCAATTGAAAATCAATTGAATTGGAACAAACATTTAATTAACATATTTGGATCATCGTTGCTTGAATATTTCATTTAATTTTCCTATCATGTTTACGCAATTTCACAACGAAATAAACTGAACGGTTATAAAATCAACAGATATTCACGCATAGGTTGTGGTGTTCAAACAAAATGACGAAGAGTAAAGTTGTTTCCTCTGTTACGTTTTCCCCCCACACCACGTTCTGTAGTTCTCGCAACCAAAGCGCGAGGTGTGGATAAACTTGATTAAAACTTCCCAAACTAAGTTAGAGATCACACACTAGAGAGCATAAACCATATTGATTTAACATCCTTTATGCATAAAGTACTTAATAACGGGATGTAGTACTAAAGCACCAAAGGATGAAACATCAATCTGGACGCTAAAACATGCTTACGTCTTATGTCTCGTTCTCTGTAATAATTTGTTTCCATTTTTTATTCCGCAGGTAAGTGTTACGGCAAAGCTGTCCGCATTATTTTTCATTTTTACTGCGCTGCTGATTATCCCGATCCCGAAGGGTGAGTAATCAGAATCTTTTCCCGCAATTTCGAGATCGGAGAATTTATCACCATCGCGAGATGCGTCCGCCCAAAATCCCGATCTAGGTCTTAATTTACGCGTTTCAAACTCCTTCCTTAGAGGATCAGAAGGCCGAAAAACATTTCGTAACTGCGGGATTAGGAAAAATAATTAGTTTTTCTGCGTGCGAATTTCGGTGTGTCAAAACTTATATTTTTTATGGTAATGCTTGCTGCCATCCACGACTACGTGATTTGTTGGCCTCTTACGTTAGTATGTACATGCATTACTCCGTCTCGTGTCATATTTTTTCACTTTTCACATACCTATACTACAGCCTGCTTATTCGTTAACTTTTTCCTCTTGATTCGCTCACTCCGCGTTACATTCCGACTTAGAGCATTTTAACTCGATTTATATTTGCATCTTCCTTGGGTTATGATTCGAGGGTAACTTTCATTCAATGAACGTGATGCAAAAGCTGACTTCAGAGCATCTTAGCAGTGATCGAGTATATGCAAGATATTTTCTTGGATCGCCGTTTTAAAAGCACGTTCTATTTTTTGCTTAAGTTTCGAATCTTTTCAGTTTGTTTTCATTAATTAGCGAGGCGCATATTTTATTTTTTCTTCTTCAAGCGGGTTAATTAAACTCTGAGTTGATTTGACGAATAATCTTGCTAGCGGTTATTTTCATAGACCTGTGGAGAGATTTTGAGTATTCAAGAAGAAATGTGTAGAAATTAAAAAGTTGCCTTAAAATTTATATTCCATGTAGGATTTTTTAAATCATTGTCTTCCCTCTTAAAAATTTTAATTTAATTGTATGCATGCGCGGTAACAAAAATTAAAATACTAGTTTATTTTAGACCATTAATATTGGGTAATATGTCAACGGTTTTTTGAAAGGACAGATGTATAGCAAGGAAAATTTCTTGTCCATTATTTCCCAAAGGAAATTCTAATTTTGCTGGGGTCAGGCGCACATTTCTCCCAAGAGAGAAGTTACAGATTCTCTCCTCGTAAATAGTTTCCACAAACTTCTTTAGAGTAAGGACTGGGCTAAAGAACAAACTCGAAAGGCATAAGCTCGGAATTTTGGCATTCGTAATTTTTTCCCTTTTCTCCGGGAAACCCTTCAATAAAAAATGGAAAGGAAACGGCCAACTGCCCATCTCGTCTCTACTTGCGCTCACTTTTTTATTTCTTCTTGTCGTAAACCAAGACGCATGCTCCTTTCTATCTTTTTCTCGCATCGTCTCCCATTCCTTAAACGCAGATCCTTTCCTCCTTATTTCTCCGTGTTCCCGCACAGTTCCATCGCCACCTAAATCTGAGAGAGGAGAGAGGGTGAGAAAGAGAGGAGAGAGAGAGAGAGACGGCGGGAGAATAGGTGTAACAGCTCGCTCTTGGCGACATCTGTCGCCCAGGAATGGCATCCGTCTCGTAGTGGGTTTGTGAGGCGGAGATGGGGAATAAGAGAGAGAGAGTCGATTCTCAGAGGAGTAAAGGGTCTGAGGCTTCGCCAGGAGGGTTTCGGGAGGGGAATTCATACAAGAACGTAAACAGGTACCTCTGGGGCATATGTAGAGAGAGAGGGAGATAAGAAGCGTGAAAGGAAGGAGAGAGAGAGGTTGAGGATGAGTGGAGGGAGGAGAATAAGGGAGGGTCTGGGCGGAGTTGTGTTGTTTCGCTGACAGTTGAATGCAAGTGAATTTGGTGAGTTAAGCGAAATGTTGCTGTTAGGATTGATAGGTTTAGAGAGTCGAACCGAATATCGGAACTCTCTCCCTACTCCTCGCATCTCTCCGACTGGAGGAGTTTGAAGATGCATTAGAAGATAAGTTTGAAAGCCCATTCTCGATTTTGGATTCGGTGTTTAACCTGTACGTTTGTATGGCGATATGATCCGTCGATCGGTTTTTGAAAGTGGTGTAGACATTGGCTTTGACTGGGCCTCGCTAAGTGCAGCTCAAAATCTTTTTGTACGCCTGTCGAATAATGGAATATTATTATGCAGAGTCGACTAAGTTATAAAAATGCTAGTGATTTCTGGATGACGTCTTAAGTATTTCATTAGCACATTTTGTTTATAGATTCATTTTTAGTTATATTTGATAGGTATGCTAAAGCTTTTTATGTAGGAATACCTTCGGTAGAATTTGGTTTTACGTTGTAATTTCCGTTGTTTACGGAGGACATGGTTTTTTTCAGTTGATCCGTAAAAATTAAAATTAATTACCAAAGCGTGTATGAGCGAGTTTTGATAATTTAATTGATATGATTGGAATTATTTGTGCTCTCTGGATTATGACCGACGCGACATTTCTCAGAATAATTTTGGACGAGAGAAATAGCGAACGGTGACGTTTTCCATAAATTGGGGATTCGATATTTCGATAATTATGATTGCATCGATGCATATAGCGAGCGCCCTAAATTCTTTCCTGGCGCTACGGGAAATTTCGCGATCCGCGCCAGGAAAAATATTCGAGAGATCGCGTGCTTTCATCCGCTTTATGTTTGAATGTAAATGCAGGTCTCATTAACGGTATTGCGGATTCCGGTCTGCGCGGCGCTGAATATCCCGCGGCGGTTGTTTGTGGCCATTGTTTTGAATCACGTCAGAGTTGGTTATTTTTTCCAGCCTGTTTTATCGGATGGGACTTTTCGAACACCTCATTATAGCAACGCGAAGGCGGAACGCATTTGGAGGCAAGCGATGGTACGAATTAATGTTCTTTCGGAGCGGAATTGATTGAAATCTGGATTTGGGTTTTTAGCCTCTTGCGATTACAAGCGATTTACGAGAAATCCTCGGGAGCGGTGTTTCAGGTTTATCCGAAAGTATTTTGGGTCATTTACCACAGGTGTATTATATCGGCTTACGGAACGAATACCCTAAAGCTTAAGTCAATGATTTAGTTTTATATAGCTTGCGCATCGTGTACAGTCGATTCATCATTTAATGCTATTAACTTTTAACAAAAGTTATGCTATCAATTTTAATTCTTTTTAAGGCTGATAATTGCTTGTATTCTAACGCACTCGACCTTCCGTGACCGAGAGATGCATAGCGAAACGCCAATTTCTCAATGATTGGGATTCGTCTCCACGGGCAGATAAAAAAAAGGACGATTTTTCTCCGTCTCCGCAATGTTTACGAGAGGTATAGAAACACGAAAGAGGTCGTTGAGGACGGAAATAACTTTTTTCGCCAATTCCGTCCGCGGGTCGATATCCTCCTTCGAGACCCATCTCTTCACTTGGATAAAGAGAGAGAGAGAAAGGAAAAGATTTAAATTGAACGGCGGGGGCCACTTTCCAAATGCGACAAGTACCTCCGAAATCCGCACAATAAGCGTGAGGAAGGAATGTCTTTGCGCGCTGGGAAATGATTCAATCGGTGGGAAGAACCGTTTTCTTCGGCGCGTGAAAGCATAAAGCGAGGGAATGGAGCGAAGCGGAGGGGATAGGGAGAAGAGTAACTAACGGGTGGGGAATAAACGTAGAGCGGTTGAGAAAGGGATACTTTTAAGTGTGCGAGTGACATAGGATTATTCTTGGTTGAGAGAATCACTTTAAAGATTACGCGGAGGGAAGCGACGGCGTCTTAGGTGGTTAGTGCGTTTCCTAGGCATGAAATCCTTCAGGTAATCAGGATCCTTCCGACGAAGACGGCGAATTGCGCTAAGAGATTCTGAATCGGGGCCGAGGTGGCTTCATTTCCAAGAAAGAGGTCGAGTATAGATCGTCGAGTTAGGATTTTGGTGGGATGACTCAACGGAGGTCTGATGAAAATGGTAATGTTAAGACTCCGGTTTGTTTGGAAAATTCTCCCTGGGGCAGACCCGGTGACAGGAAGGCGTTTGGTTTCGAGGTTCTGGGAGGAACTGCGTACCACGCCAAGAGCACTTCGGGAGGGGGAGGGTATATTTTTTTGATGGGTTGGATATGCGGGCGTAGGCGGCGACACGGGTTCCTTATTCCCTTCTCTGAGCTCCACCTCTCTTCTGCTCCTATCTCCTCCTCTCCTATTCTACTCTCCTTTCCTCTTCTCCCCCGCCCACAGGGGACGGGTTTTTGTAGAGAGTATGAGGAGAACGAAGGAAGAGTTGAAAACCGCTCATTTTTTCTTGTTTCTCTCTCTGTTATTTTCTCTCCTCTAGCCTCTTCCTTTCTTTCCCCTTTCAAGGGCTATTTTCTTTCCCACACCTCTTCAATCTATCAAAATTTCGTCGAGAGCGTTTTTCTCTCGGAGTTTGTGGCAGTTTGGTCGACCTAAGGTTCATTTTTCTCTATATACAGTGCTTACTCGTGAAGAAGCATCCCTAATATTGATCTCATAAAATATTTAGCTTTCCATTTTGCGTACAAGTTTTTTTGAAAATTTTCCCTTGCGCTATCAGCTCCTTTGGTGAAAAGCTTTTAATTTAGTTTGCTGGAAAAGTTGCAAACTGTGTAATCTATGAAATTTTCTCATTTAATTAAAGGACTGTTAATAGTTGTAAGCTGCCGGCGTTAAGGCAGTTGTTTTATCATCTGGATCATAAATAGTGGGATGAATTTAAACTGATGAAAAACCTCCAAATATTTGTTTTTGATGAGGATATAATTTATGGTAATTTATGTCTTCTAATTTATATATTAACATGGCTGCGATGTATTCATTAAAATTTAGTTAATTTACAGTTTTAAATATATTTATGCGATCAGTTTATTTTTCTTGTTGATGTTATAACTTAATTGTCATATCTGTTTTTATTATTTTTATGCAAAATTAAATAGAGATTTTTCTCGCGCATAATTTACTTATTGATCGAGAATACCAAATATCGAGAAAAAAGAAACTGATGAATCCCAAAGTCCCCGAGGGTAGCGCATGCGTCGTCGCATTTGAAGAAAATAATCGTCGCACCCGATAAAACGGCCGAAACAGCGAGGTTTTCTCCGAAGCCGAAAAGGGTGATTAAAACTCATCGTTTTTAATCCTCTCATTCAACTCTTCCTCCGCCTCCAACTCCACTAATTTGAACGGTGGGCGGAATCCATTGTAAGGCGATTTGTGTGTAAATTCAACTGAGCACTAACTCGTTGGAAAATGCTTTCGCCGTATGAATCCGAACGCTCGGATGAAAAAGATGGAATAGAGACTCCTCAGGCAATTGAATATGTTTATTTTAACCTTTTAGTCGTTCCCTCGGTAAACAACGCACTTCTCAAAACAACTCTTTTTACGGCCTCGCAGAATCTCTCGTGGAGACGGGGTGGTTGTTGGATTTTCTTCCCTATCCACGTAATCCTCTCCGCTCCACTCTATATTCATATTAAGCCCCACGCGAACATCTTCTACCCTCATCTCCTCTTTCCTCTGGCACTCCCATCCGCAACCGCCATCTTCTCCTCTTATGTTAGTCGGGGGATGGGACCTTGTGGTACGTCCGTTCGCTCTCCCGTACATGTGCGCGCACACACGCACGCATGTATACACATGCGAAAAACCACAACACACACTCACACGCTCTGATATCTGTGAACTCCTTTTGGAGTCGAGTTTCCGGAGCGTGGACCGGAAATCTTGCAGCCAGCTTTGTGCTCCTCCACTTCCCGTCCTGGGTTCCTCTTCCTCCACGACAGCGACATTTCTACGTATTTATGCACTCTCCAGCCTCGGCGTGTTTTGTGTACGTGTGTGGGTTTGACTTTCACTTTATGATAGTAAGTTGTGCGGCCGAAAGAGAAAATGCTTAGAAATTGCCCCAAATGGCGTAGCGTCTTTACGGCATATTTATACGGAGCTTTCCTGTTTCCTTTCCGAGCTTAGTTTGTTGCTCTGGCCATCGAAACATGGAAGCACTAATACTTTATTTGCTATGTATGTATATACATACTATCTGCAGTACTCGGCGTTGCCCGGGTCAATCTGTCTAAGGATTGGGTAACTTTAAATCAAAATTATGGGAGAACGGGGAGACATAGGCCCCCCAAATTTAATATACACATTGTAGAAGGGATAGACTTAAGTAAAAAAATTGAAAAAATATGAAAATTAAAAAAAAATTCCAAGAGAGTGAGGGGTTATAGGGGGAGGTGGGGGGAAACAAAGTTGCCTAAAATCTTTTCAGGGATGATATAAAATCATGTGCAAAGTTTGAAAGTTGTGGAACTTTTGGTTCTTAAGTTATAAACGGACATACATACAAACACACTAAATTATATATTAAGATTAAAATTCTTCATAGCAGAGGACTTTGAGTTGAAGGAAGAAACATACAATTGCATGCTGATTTTAATTACGTTTTATTTTACTCTTTTAAAATCGCTTGGATTCCAATTACACCTGAAGATGCTTTTTTAATTATTATACGTGCATTTTCAACCAAAATGAAGCCTCAAATTATAAACTATGTTATGTGTGTGTGTAGTACTCAGAATATTCAATAACTAATAATTTTTAATTATTACTTCAAATTATTTTATGAAATAAAAGAAATGTATTCATAACATTAAATATATAGTTTCTCGCTTTTTTAATTTGCTGATTGAAAATTACACCAAGATAAGGGAAAATGCTCAAAAATTGTCGCCAGTAGAGCGGTGTTGATGTACACATTGCAGTGCTTATATTTTAACTAGTTACTACACACGTAAAAACCGGCCGGGCGATTTTAAATTGAAGAATATCGATAGAGGAAGGTTTTTGAATAAATAGATCCATGTATACACAGGGCCGGCTCAACAATACAAGCAGACCAAGCGACCGCTTGGGGCGCCGAATTTTTAGGGGCGCCAAATTTTCCATTTGGTTTTCCATTGATATGTTTAGTGTTTGCAGGTTGCGAATGAATGTGAAAATTTGACTTCAAATGAATGTTCAGGGGCAGCTCTACTCCGAATGGTAAAATAGTATTTCCGAAAGCGGCTTCCGAGAAATCTACCGAATACAGATGGCTGGATGTGGTTTTTCCAACATTTTATTACTGTTAAGGTATGTACACATATACGCATTTCCCGGCAACAGAACAGCGAACCGCGCAGCGGATCGAGCAGCGAACCAAGCAGCGAATCAAACCTTGCAACAAGAGGGCGCTCGGCACGGTGTTGAAAATCGTTGTTCGCCTGTTTTCCGCCAGTATCCTTTCGGTCTCCGAGTAGACATGACTTCTCTTCAAGTAGCTGCTGCAGCTTATATTTTTGTGCATAAATACGCTTCCAAGAAGAAAAGAAGGAAAATTGGTTTCGTTAAATAAATAAATTATGTATCTGTTCGCGCCATTTAAAGGATTGAATACGCGCGGTATACTATTTCCTTGGACTGTCGCGAGAGGAAGCCACCTGGGGCATGAGTTCACGGCTCACGGGTTGGTCGCTGTCGGGGTTTTATGAAGGCACTGTGTCTCGGTGGAAGTGGGTCGAAGGTTGTCGTCATGGATACCGGAGGAGTGTGGATCGACAAGGAGGAGCCGAAAGTTCTCTAATACTGAAGGCAAAGGACCCAAGAGAAGAGGTGAGTGGTGGATTATTGTCGCGGGTTTGGGTTCCCGTCTCAGTGTCTCTAGCATAGAATTAAAATTAGATTACAGTCCACTTCGTTCTCGTGCAAATCGCAAACAATTTGGTCCTTCGGGCCGGATGGCCTATGGGTTTTATGAAAATTTGTCGTTAAATGAATTTCGTCTTCGTTAAAGTTTGTCGGCTTTCCTCCATATCTTTTCGCTGAGAATTTGTTACTTTGTATAATAAAGTGGCATTTGTTGCATTTTTCGTTTGGTAAGCATGCCTACGATCGAAGAATTATTAGTAAAGGAGGAGTTAATTTCGCAGAAAATTATTCGTATCGAGGAGGTGGCTAGTCGGGTCAAAAGGGATCCGGCTGACAAGAAAGATGCGGCGTTATTGCGGGTAATGTCGGAAGGATTGGATCAAATGTTTGATCGCTATCATGAAATTCTGGCGAAAATCGTGTTGAATTGTAAGAAACAAAATGATGACCAAGCCGAAGTTTTTCAGTCTAAGATTGTCCAGTTTGAATCTAGTTACTATAACATTAAGGCGGTATGGGCATTTATGCTTCTTTTGGAGGGATCGGGGTCAAATAAAGATGCGTCAGTTTCTCCTAACATTATGACCAGGCCAGGGATATCGGGCATTGCGCTACCCAGATTGAACTTAACTGAATTTAATGGAGACCTTAAGGCATGGCAAGGTTTTCATGACATGTTTGAGGCTACGATTCATCATAGTACCGAATTGTCTGATATACAGAAATTTATGTATTTGCGGTCATGTCTAAAAGGAGAAGCATTGTCGTTGGTGTCATCTTTGCCCATTACTAGTGGGAATTATTCGGTGGCGTGAGAGTTGTTGATGTCACGCTACAGTGAACCGTCATTGTTAACGAACGCCTATTTGGAAGGGCTACTGGGTTTGAAATTAGTGGAGCGAGCACCCGAACAATTGCGAACTTTCGTTACCTTGTTGACGGAATATACGGGCGCTCTAACGGTGTTAGGGCATCGCGTCGAAGATTGGGCCGTACTTCTTTTGTTTATTTTACGAAAGAAGCTCAGCGCAGATCTGAGAGAGAGGTGGGAGAAAAATGTTTCGGAGGAAGGGTTGTCGACGGTGAAATGTTTTATTTCCTTCCTGGAAAAGGAGGCTCGGGTATTGGAAGCAGCCAAAGGTGGGCCTTCGAAAGGAAGTTCGCCCGGTATTAGATCATCGGGAATACAATTGGAGAAAAAATATAAATTGTATGGGGCCCGGACTAGTACTCAGGTGGCAAGCACGGATGCATGTCCTTCTCCCGCGTCTTTGAAATGCGTGTTATGCGGAGCTAAGCATCCACTATACTTGTGCGGAAAATTTAAGGGTTTATCTGTAGATGATAGATTTCGTGTGGCGAAGGAATGCCGCCTTTGCCTAAGTAGTTTGCAGTCTGGGCATTTGATTAAAACTTGTCGCAGTCGAAACCCCTGTCGGACTGTTCGTTTAGTCATCATTCATTGCTGCATTTCACTCCACGGAATCAAGCCTCGGGTAGTGAAAGGGTAGTCAAGAGCGTGGAAAAGGGAGCGAATACAGAAAGCACCTCCGTTGCTCAAGGAAAAATTGAAGGTGCGTCTATAACGTCGGCCACTCCTGTGGAAGCAGTTGTTGATTCATCAAAGACCCAGGTGGAAGTTACAAAGTACGTTGTTTTGTTATCCACCGCACAAGGTCGGGTGCGGGACCGACATGGAAATTATCAGAGTGTAAAAATTTTGATTGACAGCGCAAGTCTAGGAACATTAATTACGAAGGCGTGCGCTCTGCGCTTGGGTTTGCCTATTCAAAGGATGATCACGTCCATTTTCGGTTTAGCTCAAACATCGGTGGGCGTCGCTCAAGGGAAATTAATTTGTGTATTAGAACCGACTCCGAAGATGGGGGCATTAGAACTTGAAGCCTTAGTTATAGAAAATATTGCGCGTTGCCCTACGATGGAGGTAGCAAGGCAGCAGTGGCCGCACATACGTAATCTTACGCTGGCGGATCCATCGTATTATCGTCCTGAGGCTATTGGTATTTTGCTGGGTGCCGAATGGTTGGGCACAGTAATGATTGGTAATGCAGTAATAGGTCCAAAGGGCGCTCCGTGTGCAATGTAGACAGTTTGGGGCTATTGTTTAGTGGGAAAGGTGCCTCAAGAGGCCAACCGCATTGATTCGTTTTGCTTGACGATGGAATCTCAATTGGATTCCATTATTCGGAAATTTTGGGAGGTGGAGGAACCTCCGGTCACTCATTACCTAAGTAAGGATGATAAACAATGTGAATCTCACTTTCAGTCAACCGTATCTAGATTGGAAACTGGTCGTTACGTAGTTGAGCTTCCTTTTCGAAGTGATGAGGCGCTGTTAGGAAATAGTCGAAACAGTGCATTTCGCCGGTTTCACCAACTTGAACGGCATCTTGATAAACAGCAGAAACTTAGGCAATGCTATAATGCCTTTATGGCGGATTACGAGGCGCAAGACCATATGATAAAGGCCGTGGAGCCACCGATAGTCTCCACGCCCTTTTATATTCCGCATCATTGCATTTATCGCGACGGTGATAAATTCGAAAGGTTTCGAGTGGTCTTTGACGCCTCCATGAAGACTGAAAACGGCCCTTCGTTGAATCAGATCTTACATAGCGGCCCAAAGCTGCAATTGAACATCGTTGATATTTTGTTGTTATTTAGAATGCACAAGGTAGTTCTTATCGCGGACATTCGCCAAATGTACCGGAATATCTGTATTAGTAAGAGGAATTATGATTTCCAGAGAGTGTTTTTGCGTGCAAGTTCGGAACAGCCGCTCGTCGAGTATAGTCTTACAACAGTAACCTATGGAGTGGCATCGGCCCCATACTTGGCAATAAGAACGTTGCAACAATTAGTCGAGGATGAAGGGGAATCTTACCCGGCCGCAGCCTCTTTGCAGAGCAACTTACTTGGATGACATCGTGTTGTCGAGTCCTCCAGCGGAGGAGGCGGTAAAGGTTAGAGATGAGTTAATAAAGTTGTTGTCATTAGGTGGTTTTTCACTGAGGAAATGGACGGAGAGTTGTTGGAGAAGTCTGTCGAAGGTTGTCGTCGTTGGATACCGGAGGAGTGTGGATCGACAAGGAGTCGAAAGTTCCCTAATACTGAAGGCAAAGGACCCAAGAGAAGAGGTGAGTGGTGGATTATTGTCGCGGGTTTGGGTTCCAGTCTGTGTCTCTCGCATAGAATTAAAATTAGATTACAGTCCACTTCGTTCTCGTGCAAATCGCAAAAATACATAGCTTTTCCTGTTCCACGGCTTTTACAAATTTTTGCTCTTTCCCACCGGAATGATGATAACAAGCTTGACATCTTTTTCTGACATTCATCAGCTGAGGAGCCAACTTCAGTTGCGATCTCCTCCCGAGCATCATTTTTCATTAATTTATTAAAATGGTTCTTGTTTTTTGCATCCCAAAGAACCTGTTTGCTGCTATAGATTTCAATAAATTTCAACAACGTTTCATTTGGCCACTCCATTTTAATAATACACTCTACAACTGAACGATATACACATGCGAACAACGACGTGTCTTTCTTGGTGGTAAGATAACTGAATGTAAACACGTCTACGCTCGCTTAAATGTTGCACGCCCGTCCAGACAGGTTGCAATGTGCGCGCGCAACATCCTTTGATGGTTCGCTGAAATACCGTCTACGCATGGATCGCCAGTGTATTGCGCGGAAATGTTGCACGTTCGTGTTCGCGTTCGCCAAAATGTTGCGTTACTTTGCTAGGTTCGTTGTTCTGTTGCAGGGAAATGCGCATATGTGTACATACCTTTACATTCTGGGGATCTTTGCCGACCGGGTGAAAGCAGTTCTCGCCACCCCTAATATTTTTAGCTGATTCCCTCTGTGATTTGCCGCCCCCGAGGGTTTCTCTCCGGGTGCAATGCACCCCTTGCGCCAAAGGCCTGAAGAGAGAAGCAGTCCCTTAGGTTGGAGTGGGGGGGGGGGGGGGGAGAAAGGTCATGCCTCGGCATCGCCCCCGCCTTACTAGCCTCTGCAGTCTCATCAGAAGTTAGCCAGCGGGAGACATTTGCAAGGGTGCTCAAGAGCCAAGGAAAACCTTAAAAAGTCCGAGGAGGATGCGGGATATCCCAAGACTCTCCCTCCTGCGCTTCCTCTTTGTTTCCATGTGAATTCATTCAGGCACATTCAAAATTCTCGGTGATTGGTTGCGGCTCTTGTTTGAGGACGAAATATATCTTTTGGGTTTCTTTTACTGCTTCTTAGTAATTGCTACGCTCTGTTAGGGTGTGTGAGGACGGGGTACATATTCTCACACCACTGTTTTCAGCCCCTTCTCCTTCAACATTTCCTCCTCCCTCGCATTTTGCTTTGGTGACATCGAAAAAGAAATATTTGTCCGCATTAGTTCCAATACGCCCATCGCTGTGGAAAAGGCAGTCGAGTGGTGTGCGTCTTTTAGTGTTTGAAGAATCTGTTATCAAGTTATAGCAGGTTTTTTCTATAACAGGTTAGTTTTCCTTGGCATAATTGATGTTTTTGTCTTTGCTCAAGAAGAGACGTCAATATTTAGTGTAAATGGGAAAAGTACCCATTGATAAAAGCGGGTGTTTCACCCTGAAGTTGGAGCTATACCTAGTTTACGATCAACGAAGAATTTCTAAACCAGGAATTTAGTATATACATATTTTTATTCGATCTTTTTCTATACCTCTATCTTTCACGTTGTATGGTTAAATTATTTTTTAATTTAATTCAAATAAGTTTGTTGCTATTATACTCTTTCTTGAATCAACCTTTCCTAAGTAGTTTAATGTAGAGGTTTTTCTCTTTAAAATTTTAGGTAATTAACTCTATTATTGGGAAATTTTATTTCCTTTTAAGAAATTCATCCTGAATGTCGTTTTAAATTTTCACTTTTAAATTGGTAACAAATTCGTGAGCTGTTTCTGTAACGAAAGTTGTCCTTTGTTGTAATGATTCCAGATAATAGACGATGTTTATCTTGCTGTTTAAGTTCGTAATCAGTCATAAAGTTGGAGTCTCATTTGTTCACGATAAAGCCCGCTTTTCATCCCAACCCATATGTTTTTAGTAATTTTTTTTCGGAACGTCTTTCCAAGGGTACTTCCACGATAAGGTTTGATTCGATTCGTTTTGTCGCTTCTTTTTCCTCTGCATCCTTCCTTTGCAGTATTCACAGACTCCCAAGTGCATTTTGCAATCAAGAATCAATTTCATCCTTTCTATTTCATTCCAAGACCAATTTGTACCATTAGCTTTAGATAAGTTCGTCACTGCCTTTATTCATGCGTTTTGCAACGCGTGCTTGTGTATGAATAAGGCAATGTGTCGATGTTGAATTTTCGATGCCTTCTTTATGAAACTTACTGCACTAGCAAGTTTGACAACCATTGATTGAGCCCCATCTGTGCATACATCGATGCAATAGTTCCAATCAATCTCATTGTCATTGAAATAAGTATCGCACAATTTATAATTTCTTTGTGACATTTCAAATTTATTTTTCTGTGAATAAAACCTTGTTTTTTTATCAAACCGTTTAATCATAAAAATGCACAAAACTTCAAAATAATTATATCCTATTATACTACTAAACTACCGAATTTTAATGTAAAATTTATGTATCGATGGGGCGCCATAATTGAAATCTGCTTTGGGCGCCAAAATGTCTTGAGCCGGCCCTGTGTATACATCCTCTCTGAATCACTTCCAAGCGTCTCCTTTAAGAATCTACTCGGGTTTGAAAATTCCGTAAAAACGCCTGTTTATGTCGCCCCTATAAACTCAGCTTGCGCCCGTATGTACCACTGACGCAAATGCCTTCCGATGTGTGCCCCAGACCGCGTACATCAGTTTGCCCATGTCGTGAGTCGAGCTAACGCATTCTGCTTTGCCAGCCACCTGTCAGTTCTCGGACACTCATTGCTCGGGAGAAATTTTGTGGAGAGGCGTATCCAGCGAGGGAGAAAGGGCGAGCAAGGATACATTATGTTTTTGTGCGAGAAACTTTGGGTTTTACAGCTTCGGCTTCCTCTGTCTCGACGTAAATAAGTTAGGATAAAATACGAGTCTCTAGAGGTCCTTGGGATGAGCACGTCTTCACTTAGACCTATTTAGAGGAATTTAAAACGTTAAAAATTGTTAAATTGTAAAATAAATGTTTTAAATAAGATTTTCAACGGTAACGTGATGACGGCAGAAAAAAGTTAGCTTAACAAAATAAAATGTCTCTCAGAATCGGCGATCGTTGCTTTCACTGTAATTCCGTGCAGTATCTGTATCTATAAATGGTCGTTTTAATTTCAGTTTGTTAGAAAAAATACTAAGATAAAGCTTGGAAAGATCTAGAAGCTAAACAGTTCTGGATGGAGATTCTGTCGCCTGGGAAGCCTCTTTTTATTTAATAAACATTCTGCCTATCTTTCACTCTTTTTTGGGTTCAAATTTAAAATTCGCATCGTTCGAAGCCAAATGCATCCTTTTAAAAATGACGTCCCTTGCGAAGGAAATTTAGTTTCTTCGATGTAAGAGACTCGTTTCATGGCATCAAAACGCGAACGAATCGCGGGTGTGTGAGAGAGAAAAAGAAGGGACGCGTCGCCTCCAGGCACGGTTTATATACCTATCACAAATGAACGGATGTGGTTTTACGCTGTTATGCTAGGAAGAGTAAATGAGTGTAGTTTTCGTGGATAGTTTTATAGCAGATGAACTTTGTGACTCAGCAGAGGTTTGTCATTTGCATTTCTGCTCTGGACGATTCCTGAAAAAGATATGCTTGGTCTCGCAACGTCACGATAAGTTGCTGTATGCGTTTTCGCAACTGAAATAGTCTTTCTCTCCTCGCCGAGTTAAATCGCACTCCATGGCCCAATGATAAAGGAGAAATCTTCATAGAGCGTTTCTCTACACGTTGCGGAAGTCAAAAACAGAAAAGATGTTTTCAAGATTCGAGTCGAGCGAGAGATGTTTTCATATAAGTCACTATCAATTAATCCATATCACTCTTTCGCGTTCCAATTTTCCGTGATTTTATTCATGTATTCCGAACAAAATCCTTTCCTCGTCTCCGTAGATGCTGTCATTGGTCGCACATCAAACCGCTCGCTTGTGACCTGTTTTTGTTTTTTTATTTTGGCCGAATCAAATAAATTCGAGAAGCATATATTCGTTATTTAATCGGTACGTGGAGTCGCTTTCGAAAACATCTATCGCTGACTTTACCCTGAAACAAGATAGATTTTACGTTTCAGCAACTTATTATTCAGAGACTTTATGTGTCGTCAGTATTTCATATCTCCAGATTAGTGACGATAATCCTGAAGGCAAAGGTCGTGCAGGGTTGAACAATGCCGCGGCAGGAAAAAAAGACATCGTTTAGGACAGCGGTTCTTAACCCCTGGATCGCGACCCAAAATTGGATGGCCGAGCCATTTTGAGTGGACCGTCAAAGATCTTCCATTGCTTTCTATATCCATATATATCATTCCTCCTAACAACCCGTTCAATGCTAATAACCTGAGATCTTATTTTCATTTATTTATTAAATTCCTATTTATTTTATTACTTATTACAAGTGAGCTATTGGAGGAAATGGGTCGCCGAGACCAGAATTTGGGTCGCAGCCAAAAAAGGTTAAGAACCACTGGTTTAGGAGAAGCGATGGTGCGTGTAGCGTGTTCGGAAAAACACCGAAAACGCCGATGGACGGTAAATAAACTTAAAAAATCTGCTTCCTCAAAAACGCGAGCGACGTGCTTAGAAGATAGAAAAATAATTCATAGCCACGGTAAGACAAAGGGAGTGCATTACCTGACATGCTTTGGGAAATAATGAGGATGATATTCACTCGCGCAGCGGATTCGCATCTCCGGAAATGATACAAGTAAAGTGTAATGCAAGGCGGCGCGCGGAGGAGAGTCCTCGAATATAAAAAATACGGTAATTTTACTACGGAAATTTATGGTATATCTTTGCAGCGCATAGTTCAGCCCTAGATTTTGACAAAATGATTTTCGCAAAAGAAATTAGAGACAAAAAAAGATCGGTTGCACGAACAAGTCCTCTGTCTCAGAAGGAGAATAAAAATGTATCTTTCTTGGTAACGATTCCTATTTTTTCGTAGCCGTTGGGAGTTATAGGGTTATGGGTTGACATTCATGATCTTTCCGCGAAGATGTCTAAAAGGCCTGTTTCGAAATTGACTTGAGCTACTTCGTGAAGAGTAACATGGCTTTTCGGTTTGATCTCTCTCTCTCTCTATGCTTTCACCTGCCGTGATCGCGTCAGGGAGCAAACACGACACGCGGCGAGGAAACCGTGTTTTGGGTGTCTCGTGCGTAACGCGCGCTGTGGGTAGCGGGACTTAAGAGGAGGAAGTTTGGGATGAGAGGAGCGAGTTCGGTGAAATCCCAAAGGGAATCGCGTGAAAGACGGAGTATTCCCCCTCCGAGTGTGTCCCACGGCAGAAGAGACGCAGAGGGGGAGGATGATTCCACTTATAATTCCCATTCCGAGCCTCGCGAAGAACGAAGAAAGTGGGACGGAGCAAAGCACGGGAGGATGCGGTTTAGGATTTAAGCATCGCTTTTTAAAGAATTCAGGCTCAGGACGTTCTCGGGAATGTTGGATACTTTTTTGTTTTTTGACGGATGGATAAGATAACACCTTGGAGGCTTGAACTTCTTTGTTATAAAATTTATCTATTAAGTGGTTTTGTTGGAAACTCGCTCGGTATTAAGAGATAATAAAACGACCTATAGAAAACAGGAAGAGAGAGAAAATTACGAAAGCCTGAGAGGCAACTTGGTGGAAGGAGGTAGACTAAAGAGGAAACTTGAAGGGTTTGGAGTCACTCGATAGAAAACGGCTGGTGATGAGTATAATAACGCACCTCACAAGATAGCAAATGTGAAAGAAATACATTTATGTCGAAAGAGTTTAGATAAACCACAGAAAAACAAACCTACGTGCTCACGTATAGACTTTGAAGGGTGGAATTAGTTTGCGAAGTTAGTTCAATCGGAGGGCATTGGCGAAAGAAAGCCAAAACTCCCTAACAACAATATTTATGATATTAATATTTCGGATAAGAGTTAAATCAACAACAGATCCCCAAATAAACTAAAGACCATTTCGCTGTTTCGAATATAATCGTCAAGAAAAATGGTTTATGCTTGGGAATTGGGATTTTAGCAACTCTTATGATTTCATAAAAAAAAAATGCCTTTAATAATGTATTTAAAATATTTTTATAGTAATTTTCTGTGATAGCGAATGCTTTATAAAATCCCCTTATACAATGGCGATTTGCAGTTTTACCGCGGTATATTCTAGTTATTTATCCATTTTGCTATACGGAAATCTAAATTTAACAATTATCGCACCAATCGCTTTTCCTATCTCATAGTTATCGACTATCCATAAAGTAGTTAAGTCCTGAGAAACCAGTATCTTCTCTATCTCAGTCCTGGCTTCGATGTAGATTTATATGTTGTAATTTTCAGCTGGGTCTTTCATTTTTAGGCGCGTTTCGCTTCCAGCGTGAGCGCCTATTATCGTCGGTCTTTCCGTCCGTCCCAATGTTCGTTCTCGTCTTCTAGGAAACGGATTTTCATGAAATTTGATATTGAGAGCTTACTATCAAAGATAATAAAAAATCGCAAAAATGAATCTCGTAAGCCAATCAGGGGTACCAAAGTATTAGTCATATCAAAATATTTTTCAAATAAAAGTTGTAGAACTAGTAAAGAAGAGTATTTATTTCCCTATACATTTTTATTGTAGGAGTAGCCGTTATTAAGAAAACCAAACAGGAATGTCTTAATTCGAGTTGAACAAAATTTCTTGCATGGTTACTTCTTCATTGTTGCTAACATAAACAATCAAACAAACAAACGTTTAATTTACTTACGTGTGCATGCAGTATTATTAAATAGGAAGAAAATGGATTATTTATGACGAAGAAAAGAACTTTAAAACGCAATTTCCCTTACGTACAAGTATATAATTTCTTTCTAATACTCCATTGAACGAAACGTGCCCATTTGTGATATGTTGTACACTTTCCTAACTTGTTTTATTCTCTATGCGGATTGTGACGGTAGCCCAGCGTCAACTCCACAGGGAATGATACTCTCCCTAATTTCGCATTGCTTCTACCTCTGACCATACGTGTATTTATCCAAATTAACGATTCGCGAGTTTTGTTTGCGTTTCATTATGGGTTCCCTGTCCTAAACATATCTCTGCACGTGGACGATAATACTCTTCTGTTTACCTTGAACCTCTTTGATACAAGCTCGTGTTTTTTATTTGCGTTGGCTCGTCCAGAAATATTTTGCTCATCATTGTAAATTTTAAGTAGTATATGTCTCACTTGGATTATTGGCATTTCCTCAAACATCGATCCCTGTTAATTCCAAATAAGTTGGGAAAGTGTACAGCGTATCACAAATGGGGGCGTTTCGTGCAATGGAGTATTAGAAAGAAATTATATACCTGTACGTAAGAGCAATAGCGTTTTAAAGTTCTTTTCTTCATCATAAATAATCCATTTTCTTCCTATTTAATAATACTGCATGCACACGTAAGTAAATTAAACGTTTGTTTGTGAGATTGTTTATGTTAGCAACATGTGACCATGCAAGAAAATTTCTAAGTTCAACTCGATTGAAGACATTCTTGTTCGATTTTATAGATAATGCAACTCCTACGATAAAAATGAATAGGAAAATAAATACTCTTACTTTACCAGTTCTACAAGTTTTATTTGAAAAATATTTCTATATGACCAATAGTTTACGAGATATGACGGAAAGTTAATTTTTGTAAACACCAGTAAAGTGGCATCCCTGATTGACTTACGTGATTCATTTTTGCGATTTTCTTATTATCTTTGATAGTAAGTCCTTAATATCAAATTTCATGAAAATCCGTTTGGTAGAAGCCGAGAATGAACATGCGGACGGACTGTCGGACGGACTGTCGGACGGACAGATCGACGACAGTAGGCGCTCTCACTGGAGGCGAAACGCGCCTAAAAATGAATTTCACTTGAATTCTTGGCATTTCCTCAAACACTGATCCCTGTTAATTCCAAAATATGAATCGTATTTAGGCGTTGGTGATAATTCCAGTAGATGGACTTCTGCGTCCTTCATAGTTCCAAAAACCCCAACACGAAATTACGGAATCGCCCTTAAATCGTTAACACTTCACAATATATGAATTTGATTAGAAGAACCGGAATTCTTAAGCCAGGAACACTTTTTAGGAAATGCAATTCTGGTTTACATCAATAAACTTGGCTAAGAATATTCTAATCATATAATAAAGTAACTCTTCAGCAATTTGTTAGCATGATTTCAGTGAAAAAATTATAGTTTTTAATAAGATCACGTTGCAAGTTTTTTTTGTTCCCTTTACTACACATTACCTTGTTTGTATAAACCCGATTACTTTGATGAAAACAGATCATAACTATAACTGGGCAACTAATTTAACTGAACAAAGATGTCAATAGTCGTCAAATGAAATTTCCAAATTCAAAATCTGAAAGATTGTGTTCACCAGATCTCTTAATCTTCCTTCAACCGTGTGATTTCTCGAAAACTGAAATATTATATTTGCTATTGGATGTCATACATCGCGAGATAAATGCGCTGAAACGTATCTACACAAAAAATAGTTGCAGTCCAAGTATTTTAAGATGAGCATTGAAGTTTTCTCTTTCCGCTGGTTCATGTTAGACGGACGAAAAAATTCGGATTTTGTAATACAATGGAGATCTCTTTAAAATTCACCCGATATATTTCTGATGACGGCCTATCGCTGTCTCCTCCTTTTGCAGTTTATGGTGTTGCGCGCGACGCACTCGGGCCTACACGGTAGCGACGAAAAGTATTATTCTATAGAGACCATCTTTAATGTTTTTTGTAACGGTTCTTCATTCGAATGTCGTAACGTCTGTAAGGGTGGAGTTTCCTCTATGGGCGTGTCCTTAATTTCTCGAGATTGAATTTAGTTTGCCCCATTATAAGTTCCGGCCTTTATTGTGGTCGATGTAGTCTGTCGAGTTATTAACTTTGAGGGGTTTTACTCTTTCGCCTCTACTCTGTGAACAGCCGATCTTAAATATCAAAAGAAAAAGAAACAGCAAATAAGTAAAAAGTGCCAATATGTGGAATAATTGTTATACTTCGGTTTTTATGATATTTATGTCATTTTCAGCATGTTATCCCATTCTTCGTTATGTGAAATATCGAAACACATTCAGAAAGCTCAAGTAACATTTTCCGATAAATTTTAAAATAGCCATCCGTGACCAACTCGTTTTGCTTTGAATTAATCCGCTTTATACATCAAGGGGATCAGTCCGAAAATATAACTAAAAGCGACGTAAAAGCGCGCGCGTTATTTAAATAAAAGCGATGCGCGATATCGCTCGCAAATCACTCCAAACGCATAAATTATCGACGGCAGAACCGAATAGAAAAAGACAAAAAAAATAGAAACTGAAAATAGAAGGCAAAAATGCAGCATTGAAACGAAAGTCACGTCTCACTCCTCCGCCTCTTCCCACCCGTTCCTCTGCCTCCCTCCATCCATTCCTGCGCCTCCCGATGCTTTATGTTTTTCTCCACCTCTAAATCGACCTCGTTGAAATGTATAGAAATAACATCGAGATGAATACGAGAGTCGGGAGGGGGTGGTACACGGAGAGGCGCATTTGCGATGACGCTCGCGACATACTAGAGAGACTTTACGCCACCGACGTCTCATCGCGCCTCCCAAAACCTCCTCCCCCAGCCCCTCTTCTCCATCGCTCTGTGTCTTTTTCTCCCTCCAGCACGCATTTCGCCACTCGTCAGCCTTTCTCTCCAATCTCACTCGACTCTGTTGCCTGGTAAATCCAAGACGCAAAGGATAAACGACAATGGCCGTTCTGGCAAAATGCGACTAGCCGCAAGTTAGAGGACGCTCGCATTTTTTCCGATTATTTGCAAACGGAAAAAATATTCAGCAGATCCACTTTATTTAATACAAAAATTAAGAGGGGACTAGGTGAGGTGGAATAATCGTAACACGCCGCTGAAAAATAATAGGCGGCGATTGATGATGAAATCACCTGCATGTTATCGAAAATGGTTTTTCGCGCTACTTGGGCAATTATGGATGCTGAAATAGAAAAGAAAATAAAGCGTGCCGGATAATATTTCGAGAATTGAAAAGCTGTGATTAGTAGTAAAAATCTAGCGTCAGCCGAGAAGCGTTTAGTATCTATGCATCGTAATTCTCGGATCACCTTCCGACTCACGCCCGTTCGTGACACAAATCCATTGAAGTTTTCTCGGGCACACGGTTATAAGGGCAACGCAACGTAGATGCATTCTATTCGGCGCTGAGGCATTTTCGCGCGGGTGTTTTACTTCCCTTCCCCTCTCTAACCCCTCCCTCAAGGCTCCATTTTTCGGCCAGTGTGTCTTTTCGCGGAATAACGGGACGGCTAATCCAATCGCGTGGAAACGAATCACGTTTTTGCCCCTTCCCTCCGCTCCATTTCTGCCTCTCTTTCCCCCTCTCTCTCTTCTCTCCCGCGCCACTACGAACTTCATCTCGTTTCTCTCACCCCCGTTTTCCTCCCTCTCCCTTGCCTTGCTTTAAAGGGTGGAATTTCATTTTTTCGACGCTGTGAGTACCTCCAAAAAAAAATGGCACCGCCTCCTGTCCCGATAAACTCACACACGACCGCCCTATTTTCCCATTGTATCGAGGCGTCCATTTATTAGGCCGGCTCTATGGGTGGTCTTCGGGGTTTCCGAAGCGGAGCGATTCTATCTGATCACGTCCTGTAGGCGACGCGTATCCGCCTTTGGAACATGGAGGAAGGGGAGGAATGGGAGGAGGGGGAGGGTGCGTGTGTGGGAGAGATAGGTGGGGAGGGGGGCGGATGAGGGTGTAAGACCGTATGCCATGACACGCACTCGGTAAGCGTCACCTGCTCCGTAGACTCCTCTTATCCCATCTCCGTGAGGGGTAAACCTTTTTCTCTCCGCCTCTCCATCTCGTGCCTCAAACTGATCCCGTTCTAAAACCACCGGGCTTCCTTCTCTCTGAGACCGAAGTATAAGGCGGACGAGCCGTAATGTTGTGTGTCTCCGTGGCCGCATGGCCTAATTGTTGTTTCGATTTTCGTAACCCTTCCACTTCGGTCTCTCGCATTTTAATGGTCTCAATCTCGGAGAGTGGAATCGCTGATTAAAACCCGACGGGAATAATTTATTAACTCTCTCTCTCCCTGTGTGTGTATATGTATGTATGTATGTATGTATGTATGTATGTGTATATATATATATATATATATATATATATATATATATATATATATATATAAAACAATCTTGGAAGATTTTCGGGCCGGATACATAAAATTTTGTATAGGATTATTATGTAAATTGCCTTAATTTACTTCACTTTGTTGGAAAACATTTTCCCGTAAAACCTTGGAAATTTGAAGTAGCTCGCTTTCCTGAAGTGTCACGATTATTTTGCAGAAAGCAGTTTTTGTAAAGGTTATTTGAAACGTATTGTATCCGTGACCTTATTTTTCATACTGTTAATAAATTGATCACAGCTTGTAGTAAAATAATGTCAGGAACGTGCCAAAGACCCAACGCCATAATTCAATTACGGCAAATTGAATTTTTCTTTCAAACACTTAAAAAAAAAGACTGCGTGGACGTTCTTCCTTTTTTTGAAAATCTTTTATTCTCTGATAGTTTCGATTCGCTCGAATTCAACCCGAATACTCTTTCAATCGCTCTCGATTTCATCCTTCCCCAGATATTCTTTTCATTCTTCTCCGACTGTAGGTCTTTGTAAAAGATATCCTCCTTTTCTTCATATAGAGACTCCCCTGAAGTTATCCCTTTTAAAGGAAATATAGAAACGTATATCCATTCATATACGGTTATGTTTTTATCTTTTTTTTACGTTCCGTCGTTATATTCGTAGCTCGAAAGATATGTCGCGTCTTTTTTTTCATTCTCCCGAAATCTATTTTCCTTGAGATAACCCTCTCAAAAATACTTCTCAGCTTTTCATGTATCACTTTCATCGTCCTTCATATTTTTATCCCAATATACGGAACATTTTCGCTCGAAAAATACTCGGTTTTTTCCGGAGCTCTGAAAATGATGCTATTGTGAATCATCGAGCATTTTTTTCTTCGCGTTTTATGTCGCATCTCTTTTTATTTATCGGTTAAAAAAACATCGAAAATGTGTCATGGGGTATGAAAAATGACGCAAAAGAGCCACGTAGATATAACCGTTATTGGGCCTGCTGATTACTATGCAGGTGGAAGCGATTCCTTCATTTCGACCATTGATCTTCTCACGTGCGCGTCGCTATCTAGGTCGTAACTGCCTTCCTCTGCAACCTTCGCAGCTCACGCATGTTCAGAAAATGGTTATACATTTTTTCCTTTGGTTTTTATGAGCTTTTCCAAAGAAATTTTCTTCATCTTAAGTTGCTAACTCGGGTAAGGCATGGTTTCTAGTTATACTTCGAATCTCTGATAGTCTCTATGACCATAGTAAGTATAATGTAGCTCCCAGCGTCATAACCATTTTTATATTCGAAAAAATTTACTTTTTATGATAATTTTCTATTATTACTTTACTTATATCATCTCTCCTCAAAACATCTGGCCGATAAATATTTCCTTCGTATTTCCTTTGGAATCATATTTTCAGTCGTGTTTTACATGAAATTATTTAGTTTTCGCCCGAAAATTAACCAGATAATGCTTTTCCCTTCTTTCATTTCCGCTCAATAGTTAACCAATATTTGCCTTCCTATTTTCATTATCATTGCATTTTGAAACGTATTAATCTTAAGTTGTTTGCGCATTTAAAAAATCGATAATAGTTTCACTTTATCGCCTGTTTCTGTACTTGATTAAATTGTAATTGTGACGAAACAATGCATGATTTGTTTTTCTTTTGGTTTGAATTTTGAAAAATATGCAGGGCTGGATAGGAGCCCATTCAAACATTTTTCCAATATCTCCGAAGGTATAAATGATGTAAATATGGCATTTTAAGCGCCAAATTTCACATTTATGCCACTTACAAACGATGCTCTGTTGACCGAATATAAAAAAGAAGTTAAGCTAAATTTGCTCATATAACAGGCAATAAAAAGTATACTTACTTTGTCATTTACATTAACGAGAGAAATCTTCATAGCGAAATATAAGATAAAACATTACCGAATTTAATAATAGAGGAAAACATGTTAATTTTATTTTGGTTCATGGATAAAACTGTACTTGTAATTAGTTTATACTCATAATTTACACCACTGCATTCCGTTTCATATATATATATATATAGGTATCTCTTTCACGCTGCCTTAAAAACCATCATAGAGATCGCTAGACTTAAATGGGTTTCGCTTTTCATAGAATTTTCAATATTGCCGTAGTGTTTTCCACTTTACTTCCAAGGTCGCGACCTCCGACGACAGTTATTCTTCTCTCTTCGCTCTCTTCCATCACCTGCCTTCTCACTCTCTTCTTCTCACTCTCCTCCTCTCTCTCTTCATCACTCTACCTCGCTCGCAAAATTTCCTCGCTCCGCGTCAGTCTTCCCTCTTCTTCTCACCCGCATTTATCACCATCCACGGCTTTTTTCCCTTCCTACGCTCCTGAAACGTCTCACGAATGGCTTTAGCGCCTTCAGTCATATATATATATATATATGTCTCTTTCTCTGCATCGCATTCTCACGTCCCTTAGAAAAAATTAAAAAATATATAAAAAGCAGACTCGGAGACGCGCCCGCGATCCCGGGAGGGCGAAGGAGAGAGGATGCGCGGCGCTGCCGTCGCTCCGCTCAGTCCGCCCTCTCTCTCTCTCTCTCACTCACTCTTCCTCCTCGTCCCTCTCCTCACTGGCGCGCTTTCGTTTGTCCGCCTGGAGCTCCGGCAGTCGGGCGACCCGCTTCCATCTCGCCGGGAGTTCAAGCGGTGAGAGAGAGAGAAATAAGAGGGAGTCTCTCCCTCGACCTGCGGTCGGAGAGCGCGTGTCCGCAGCGTGAAGGAGCGCTCTTCTTTCGGCGGAAAAGAATCGCCCCTTTTTTTGCCTCTTTCGGGGGACACTTGATTGCGTGATTTTTTTTTCTGTGGAGAATTCTTTTCCATCTCTCCAAAACATTGGATGGGAAGGAGAGGGACACGCCCCCTTGCCCACCTCGGCATTTTGAGTGTCGTTAGATACTTTCAGCGTTTCTAAATTCTCCGAAGAAAAGGTTTACGGAAACCGAGACTTATGTGTTTTTCTGGTTTAGCTGGGTGTGGCGGACAGATTTTTTCCCACGTTCTCGGTTGAAGAAAAGTTTAAAATCCTGTTGTTTTTCCGTATTCGCCCTTCCCTTGAGTTTGCTGTGAACATTAGTGAGGCGCATTGTCGTGCGTCGGACTGACTTTTGGGATTGCAACGTATTTGACGACGAGACAGAATTCACCGCGCGCTTTTCGGCAGCGGAAAGTGTCGTCTCCTGCTCGTCACATTCCAACGGCGGAAGTTTACAGTTTTCTTTATTTTTTTGCGGACTCCTTCGGGTGTGCGTGCCTACGAAGAGGGATTTCAAAAGGAAATGAGTCGGAAGGGAGGAGAAAAGAGAGAGAGCGCTCTTGGTGGATGGTTTAATATTTTACGCCCCGTGCGTGTCTCTTCCTTTGTTTTCTGAGGCACGCATTTTCTGCGGCGATAAGGGCGGCCGTCGCTAAGGACTAACGAGCGTGATCCTCGATCTAGTTAGTGTCTCCTTTTTTCCTCATTTTCTTGCCCTCGCATCATATGCCGAGGTCGGAAATCTACGGTTGCCGTAGCAAAGCTCGCCGCAAAATTTTCGGCGGGTTTTCAACAATCTGATCAGTTTTGCCGAGGAGAATGTTATCGGTTTAGTACCGTGTAACAATTCCGAAAATATTTTTCCGATACGATTAATGGGCGAAGAAAAACCAACGGGATAAAATTGCACGTGATTCATTCAGGAATGTTTTACTGAATCCTGCCGACGTTCGAAAAAATATTATAGATTTAACATTGTGTCCTGTTAAGACGATAAAAAAAAATAATCAACTTCCTATCTTCTTAGGGAAGGCCCGTTCGACTTTAATTTCGAATCGGATAATTTCGACCAGATCCAAGCCCTCTTTGAGTGGCCATTTAAAACAAAAAAATCTACGTGTTGCTCGAGGAGATTTATTTCTTTTGAGATTCTCTTCCCTTGTCTTCATTGGAATTCAGTGTTTCTGAGTGTTTAGTGAATTTTAAATCGATGCATTAGGTACTTTTTCTAATAGTGCAAGCGAGGGCATAAAATTCACCCTCGACTTAGTCTCTTCTGTGTTAAGAAGATAGTTTTGGGTCATTGGAACGTGTTTATCTCTTTCTTGAAAAGAGAAGAGTGAGATTGTGAATCGGTGAAATATTTCTTTAAGGATCTGTGCTCTTCCTACGGATCGTTAAACCCTAAGTGCCAGTGCATCTTTTTTAGCGGAAGTGTGGTGGCTGTGTTCAACTGTCGAATAAGAAATCTGCCAAACTAAAATCCTGTTTTCCCCTATTTCCGATTATTTTCGGAAAATAAAGTGATGTACCATGTTCTATCTACTGTCAGTAATACGAATTGGATTCATAGGTGAGCTATGATCAAACGCGAAATTCTAAGCATTAAGAAACTTCCTATTTGCTTCTGAAGAAATTCATCCTCATTTCTGCTTTAGTTGTAATCCCTTATAATTCGGGGAACATTTTTCCTAAACCTCTTTACCATTAGCGACTTTCTTTTTGGCATGTTTATCAAGTTTTTCTAGATCTTATTCATTGTTTTTTTTTAAAGAATTGCCTCCGAGTGCTAAGAGAACTTCCTCTTCAGCTTCTTGGCTCTCGTAGCCGAGTGAGTTTGTTATGTGAAGTGCATGAGAAAAATTACGCCACGAAAGGAGGATTTCCTCCTTCGTTTTTTTCTATTCTCGAATGCGTGTTTTTTTTAGTCCCCGTCTCTCTGAGTCTGCACGTGAGAGATTAGGGTCCTCTTGAGATAGGGAGAGGAATAAAGGGAGGGAGGCTGTTTTTTGTGTCGGCGGGGGTGTGGAGGCGAGGCGTTGGCGTCGCTAAAGGGGTTTTGAATGTTGTCACGGCCGTGTGTTTTTCGGTATTCATTCTCGGACTCTTGTCTCTATGCGTCTTCCAAGTCCATCCGAAAACTTGTGTTTTATCCCTGACTTTGTCCCTTTCTCTCACTTTCTCTTTTCCTTCTCTTTAACTCTTGACTCTATATCCCTCCTCTCTCTCTCTCTTTTGAAAGTATCTCTCTCTCTCTCGCTTAAGTCTCTTTATCCACATCTCGCGACTCTTCCTTTCATCTTTCTTATTCTTCTGTATTTGAACAGATTTTTGTTTTCTTTCTTCTCATTATTTTTCCTTATCATTCCTCTTCCACTTCTCATCGCGGCTCAAAAGAAATATACATATACACACACACACACACACACATATATATATATATATATATATATATATATATATATATATATATATATATATATATATATATATATATATATATATATATATATATATATATATATAAAAGGAATTGTCATCTTTTGTGTATGTTCGTAAGACTTGTTTTTTCTTATTCCGAGTCAGACGTTTCTTTACGACAAGGTTTCTTTTATTTGACAATAGCTTCAAACCTGTGTTATCTGCTTTTCATATCTTTAGCAACTTTCACACACAATTTTTCGATTCGTCGAATTCTTTCTTATTGAGAATTTGTTAAATTGAATTCTTAATAAAGTAAAATCTTTTTTGAATGCATCTGAGGTAGTTTTTATCTAAATAAAATCGTTTCCTGCCTTGACAGAAATTCGTTTAAAAAATAATTCCAGAACTTAGATGCTTTACGCTTCATCAACATGCAATACATTTGATATTTAATGCATAATGCATCGGTCATGTATAATTTAACGAATAAAAAGCTCATCATGGAATGATTTTCACAGTGGTGGCACCTTAAATGCTAATAATAACGATCGATTTGAAATATTGCGAATTATTTGTTATAACAACTTATTAAATAGTTTTAGAATTGTATTTCGCAGATTTGAGATATAATACGTTAAAAATTAGACAAATCTGTAAAACGTGATAATTAATTCTCAATTTTGACTTTCGGCCATATCCTGTAAGTTATGTACCCCACAGAGCACAAGAGCCATGCACGTTGCATATCATCTTGTTAAGATTAGAGCAAGGATGGGTTAACCCAGTGTGCACGTGACAAAGGTGGCACGCGAAGAAATTTCATATGGTGCACTAACTCGAAAAATTATAAAAAATAAATGCTTTCCGAAGGATTTCAATTTTCTTTTAACTGTACCATTATTGCAACCATCCAATATAACATTCAGGACATCTAATATCTTAAGATTCACTTTTCCTATTGCTAGGAATAGAATTTGTATAACAGTGGCACGCGAGGAGGGTAAATTTTTAAAAATATTGTCGAATAGCGGAATACAAAAGGAAAGAGAAAAGCAGTTTGTGTTAATATCAGTTAGCAGTTGATTAGGCTTTTTAAATTTCCCCCGAACAATGAAGACTTTCATTCAGGTTGCAATCCATAATTCGCAAAAAAAAAATTCGACATTTATCACTAAACATGTCCAATAGGTACTGGAGAGGAAGTATCTCTAATAGCTGTTTTCCACCATTAACCGCCTTTTTTGAGGGATTGTAAACTTCGTGAACACCGCTTCCCCGGTTAGCCCGGTAGTCTTTTGTATTTTCTCTCCATCCGTGTAATTCCCTCACATTTTTCTCCCTTAGTACTTTCTCCGACCACCGCCATCCATTCTTCCCTCGTACGCCTACCCCTTGTTTATCCCGTGCCGCTTCCCATCAACACTCGAGGATTGACCCTCCGGCGACTGCTTCCGCGCCGTCGAATCGAGGTCACAGTCGAGTGGGAGCATTTTTCGCACGTTCACCTCCGACGTAGGTTGCCTGTTAGGCGACTCCATGCATCGGTGTCTCCCTTTATAAAAGGAGAGAAGGAGTGGGTCGGGGAATAAGGTTGCGGCGGATGCATCTGGATCGTTCTCGCACCCGGTAGTAATGCAATTTCCCCCGCGGGGTCCTAATAATACGGTGCAGGAACTGATGCGTACGCGGGTGTCGGCTCCTATAACGTCTAGCGAGTTGGAATTTTTCCGCAGGCTATTGGGTCAAGGCTTCTTTGTTTTTTCTTGCGACTCCACCTGGGTCGCGATGGAGGTCGAATTTGTTATTTCTGCCTCGTAGTTTTGCTTCCGTTCCACGGGCGTTGTAAATGTGCTTCATCGTACCACGTTGCATTGATATAACTGTTCGTATGCTTCTTACAGTCTGGGTAAATCTATAAAGCGTATTGGCTTTTCTCTGATTAAGTACATACATTTTTAACACTCAAATGCTTCCTCTTCTTGAATGATTTTAAATCATTGGCGTTTTTCCTTTGAATTTTTAAAATGCAGTAATAAAGCATCGGAGTTTTTATCGTTTGACAAGCGAAAACATTTAAGACGATGATAGACATATTTGATATTTAAATCTAACGAATCAAAAGAGGTTAGAAAATAAATAACTTATTTTCTATATGTGACCTTAAATCGTATCTTCAAAGTGACTCATTTAGCCTAATTATCGATCTAAGAAGAGTTACACGACTGCACGCAAAATGTCGTGTCGGGAATCTTGACTGACTGAATGCTGTCTTGATTGTAATGCTAAATACATTTCTCTTCTTGCTTTTGCCTTTGATGTTGGATTGCAGGTAAATCTCTTCGTTCGAGTATGATACTATCTGCTATTATATGTCACAGCGTGCTTTAACGAGCTATTTCAATTAGCAACCCACAATGTCTCTCCATTAGGTTTCAAAGTTTCCATTGATACTATTATGAAAGTAATGAATTAAAATAAATAAGTATGATTAAAAATGTGTGGTGGCGATATAAAGTTATAACTTTTATTCATATTCTTACAAAAATATCGAATGAGCAGCGAAATAAAGATTGCAATGAAATTATCTGCCTTAATAACGTCTGTATTGCCACTCTTGAGTTATCTCGATAAAAATGGGTAACCAAGCCTTTTTCTATTCCACCGATTCGAATCAATAATTTATCGATAGTTCATTATCATATAATTTCTTTGACAAATAGTTAACATTTAGCGTAAAATATGACTTTTTTTTCTTTGTTAATTTACGGTTAGATTGGAATTGCAGTAGGAGGATGCGAAAGATAAAATTCGTATCGGTATCGAAAAAGGTAGATGAGTCTTTGAAGGGTGTTGATGGAATCTGGCTGGTGGATGCATCCCATCTCGCGGTTGACGGTGGATCCGCATTTATTGATGTGGCGGTGCGGTACATTATTCGCCCTTCCTTTCGTCTTCCTTCTTCACTTGCGCCAAATTGCATCTTTTTTCCTTTCCGCGGAAGGGAGGATAGGAATCCTCGGTTCAATTTTTTCCCGGTGCGGCGGCGTCGTCGTCAATTCGAAGGATGATGAGCTCGTTGGTTGCAGGATCGTGTATTCTCTCATCTCTCCCTATATTCATCTCTTCCTCTCTTTCTATCCTCTCTATGCTTCTGCACGTTCCTCTATCCATAACCTCTCTCTCTCTCCTGTACGCCCACCTCCGCGTTTCTCCCTTTCTCGTCTGTTCATTTCAGCGAGTGCCGGCGTGTTAGAGCCCGCGACACCGTATGCTAGACCCTAGAGAGAGCCTCTATTCTCTTCCCCAGCCAGATGACTTGCGCAAAACCTCTCGCTGCCTTTGTTTCTGTTGTGCGCCTGTGTGTCTGTGCGTAGATGCGTCTCTCTCATTATCATTCTCCATTTCTCTCTTTTCCTCTTCGTGGATTCTTTGGTCCAACGACCTTTACAAGCTGCGGATTGCGTAATCTGTAGCGTTTAAGACACGTATCGGTAAAATTATTTGCAGCGCAAAATTGAAATGTAGTTTTCAGTTATTGCCAACATTTTACTGTTTTATATCTATCACTTATCCAGGATTTAAAAAAGTAACGTCATTCTTAAATTAAAAATCTCAGTCTTTCTTCGTCTGTGTTTTTGAGTGCATTATCGAAAATTAACGGCGAAAGGGTGACATTGATGTCACAATAATGGCGTATGCATTCAGCTATATTAAATCAACATATATCGTAATAATTTTAACACTCCTATTTAATGTGAGTGATATTGAGACGATGTCTATCTCTTTTTTATTTGACGCAGAACCTCGTTATCACCAGCGCCAGCTCATACACATTTCTCTATAAATAAATCGTTTGACAATTGAATAGGTTTTTTGTTCCTTGGACTACAAAAATATCTTTCCAAATGATATACGATAATCGAAAACATAAGAAATAAGGAATGTTCCGTTCGTGAAAGTGGATCTGAGACAGTTTATCCGTCAATATTGGGATGAGATATACATATCTACTTGTATACATATTGTGTCGATCCACACGCAGTAGTACTGACAGAAGATTAAATTTGTTCGTCAATAACCTCCAACGAACTTCTTCCGCCTCTCGATTCACGTTATTTGCCAAAGCGATTCGTTTATGTTTCACGCTTCCTCACCCCATTTACCAAAATGCTAATAATAAAAGAAAAGTTATTAATGATTTTGCGCTCACAAAATACATATGGTTTGTATATATATATATATATATATATATATATATATATATATATATATATGTGTGTGTGTGTGCGTGCGCGCGTGAAGAACGCACACATATGAGAAGGAAATCTTGGTGGCAGACAATCGTCTTCGAAGATGAGCTAACTCTCAAAGGAATTAAAGAGTAGCAGCGATGGGAGGAAAACGAATCACGTCGGTTAGCGCCGGGGCTGGTTCATTCACGTGATGCTCCCAAGAGGGCACTAGCGATTTTATTTGTTTCGGGGGATGGAACATTCGACCAGAGAGATACTGATTTTTCGAGATCCGTCGCATACGTGTGTATTTTCTGCTTCGAATATACGCTTTGGGATGGAGAGGGCAAGGAAACGCCTCCGGTCTCTCTGATGACCTCATCAGACCCAAAGTAGGAAAGTTGGTTCATTATTTATGAGAGTTGGTTTTATTGCATTTCTCTTGAATGAGTTTCTTTTATGATTCGGATTTAGTTACTTTTCGAAAGTACGGAATGTTTCTTAGCGAGTAGATGGATCATGAATAATTGGTGTTTTTTACTTTCTCGTAAACGAAGTATATTGAGAAACTATTTTTATCGCGCAAAAATTCGACCACTGGATTTTGATGGAAATATACGTTCTAGGTGTGCCTGAGTCCAAAAAAGTGGCTTTCGCAATGCCGTTTGTCTGTCTGTGGGTCTGTCTGTTCGCGGCTCTAGAGCCTAAACGGTAGAGCGAAATGGAATGAAATCTCGTACTTAGGCATTTTATCATACTGAGCAGAGTATACATAGAAATGGTTGACATTGATCAATAATTAAGAGTAGTTTATTCTGCGCATTTTTAACAACAATCCGATTTTCTCGAAAACGGCTCTAACGAATTTCTACAGTTACTTGAGTTTACGTCTTAAATAATACTGTATAGTTCATATTTCTCAAAAAATGAATATAAGGCTAGTTTATTCTAGGCAACTTTAACAATAATGTGATTTTCTTAAAAACGGCTGCAACGTTTTTGATCAAATTTCGTTCAGTTTCTTGAGTTTACTTCTGCAAGAATACTACATAGTTTATATTTATCAAAGAATGAATATAAGGCTAGTTTATTCCTGGGCAACTTTAATAACAATTGGATTGTCTAAAAAACGACTTATACGATTTTTATCAAATTCCGTATAGTTATTTAAGTTGATGTTTATAACGATTCTATATAGTTCATATTTTTTTAGCGGATTCCTGAACGACGTATTAGTATATGAGGAAGTTTGTACAATGTATATTGTACCGATTTTTACTTTCTCATACGAAGTATCGAGAAAGTATTGTCATCACGAAAAAATTCGACCTCGAGATTTTTACGGAAATATACTTTTCAGGTGTCGCTGAATCCGAAAAAGTGGTTTTTGCAATGCCGTCTGTCTGTCTGTTACTGGCTCTGGAGCCTAAGCGGTAGAGCGAAAATGAATGAAATCTCTAGGCATTTCATCATACTGAGCAGAGTATACGTAGAAATGGTTGACATTGATCAATAATTTAGAGTAGTTTATTCTATGCATTTTTAACAACAATTTGATTTTCTCAAAAACGGCTCTAACGATTTTGATCAAATTTCAACAGTTTGTCTTCAATGATACCAAATAGTTTATATTTCTCAAAAAATGAACATAAGGCTAGTTTATTCTTGGGCAACTTCAATAACAATCGGATTTTCGAGAAACGGCTCATACGATTTTCATCAAATTTCGTATAGTTATTTAAGCTGATGTTTATAACGATTCTACATAGTTCATATTTTTCAAAAGGTAGATAGATACACGACGCATTAGTATATGAGAATGTTTGTATAATGTATGTTATACCGAGTTTTTACTAAAGCGAAGCTCTTGAGTCATGGGATGATAGAATAAAGCCGAAGAGTATTTTGGCAGCTTCATGTCTCAAAAACTTAGAATTTATGCTTTGAAAAACTTCCATGTTGTGCTCTGGTATATGATATATAAGAAGACCGATTTGATAGTGGACATTTTATTGTACTCCATATCTTTAGAAATATTTTTATTAGGATATTCTGTATTATATAAACGTATGTATAATATTTTAACTTCTTCAGACGTTTTGTTTCTTTGAAATGTGTTATTATGCGTTAATGAAATCGTGCGTGGAGCAGTATGTATATTTCCTTCTCAAGCGTTAACGCCATTCTCTTCGAGAGAATTTCAACGAATCTTTCGGCCATGACGCTTTTGTTTTATACATAAACCGAAAATTTTAGTCATATGGGACGTTTCCGATATCGAGTTGTTGCAAATTTTATTTTTCGCCGAGTGATTGGCAATTAAATAATCAAACTCATCGTCATCGCGTGTATTTTTATTAACCCTCGTAATTCATTAAACAGAACGAATACCGAGTAGCAACGCAAGTTAACAACGCGGCTTAATAGTCTCACTACATTTGAAATATTCAAAGCAAGGTGAATTTTTTACGCCTGGGGCGTGTTTTGAAACTGTCTCTAATTTTAAATTCTCATCTCTGCGTTTCTGAGCCTTGCCTCTTCGTTTCGAGTTTTTTTTCCCTCCCGATTGCCGCTAGCTATAAATATGTCTTATTTGTGTCCGTGGCTTATGCTATAATTTCAATTGACAATAATTTGGAGGAATGTTCTTTTGGGATCGAGCAATAAATTTCCATAGTAATTGATTCGTGTTTGTGTTTATTCTAGGAAGCTTAATTGTTGTGCTGTGCTGGGGACATTACTTTCTCTTTGAAAACCGGACGTGGAGCAAATATTGTACAACAGCATTTTTTTCAGTTGAGAATAATTTCTCGAGTTTAATTGTTTTCGATTGCTACCCTAATTAAAATCTGTCTCTTTCCCGCCGTGCATGTCATCCAAATTAAATGTATTTTATGAAAAAGCAATAACGATATTCAATTACCGAGGGAACAACCGGCATCATCAAGAGTGGGAATTTACTTTGCATCTAATTTTAAACGGAAATGTCAGTGCCTCTGATTGGCGATTCCTCTGGCCATTTAGTTTTCTGTCTTGCACTGCCACTATTCCTTTTCAATGCTCAATTTATTCTGTCTTGTATATTTGAAATTGAATAAGCCAGCTTTGTCCAAGAAAAATTTCTGCTTATATAGCTTAAATAAACATTGGTAATTATATTTTTAAATTTTGAATCTCCTTTTCAAAATTATTTCGATTTTCAACCAGGGACTCAAGAAAAATACTACGGAGTATAAAAATATTTCAGAATCGCTTGGAGAAACCCAACGGATGTCGCGACTCGAGAAAATTTCTTTTGAAATTATATTCGCTTTCTAATGACTCGTTATGAATCCTATTGACAGTTTCAATGAGTTATAAACGTTTGGATAATCTCATAAAGAACTGTTTCCGAGATTCGCTCGTTTCAATATTTTGCGTTTTTAGTTTTAACCTGGATAGATAATTGTTAATTTATGTAGCATAAGCGAATAATACCTAAAGGACGGATGAATTTGCAAATAAGAACTTTCACGCTGCTTTTAATCAAGTGCCTTTCATGAATTTTTCTTACAATCATTTAGTTCATCGTAATTGAGAGGCGTTCAGATGTTTCTCTCTCTCTCTCTCTCTCTCTCTCTCTCTCTCTCTCTCTCTCTCTCTCTCTCTCTCTCCTTTTAGCTCTCTTTTCACTCTCGCCAAAGAAAACGACTTAGCTAATTTTCCCCTTTGTTTACTTTCCAGAGATCTCGGAATCCAAACTGATTTTTCTCTCTCGGATGTCTGAATTCAAATCCGAATCCTCTCTTTTGGAAAGCATTGAATATTAATAACTGCCATTCAAGTTAGAAGTTCGGTGATTTAATGAGGCACATTTCTTATGTTTTTAAGCTTATATTCATTTTCGGAGAATTGCCTGTCCAATGGGTTGGTATTATAACTAGCTGGAGTGCTACTTATGCTTGAATGCCTTTCTGTACATTCATATTAAATAATCTTTGCTGAATCTATTAGAGTGCCTATTGATAAGGTTCTCGCGTATTTTTTTTATTTTTCATTGGAAATATTGTCTACTTTAAACTTAAAAACTTATTAACCTGATTTAAATATTTCAATGTAATTCATTTTGTTGTTAATACAAGTTTCCATTCATTTTTCGTTTCAGAATGCGGTCGCAATCAGTAAAAAAAATCGGTATAACATACATTGTACAGACTTTCTCATATACTAATGCGTCGTTTAGTTATCTTTAGAAAATGAATATTGTATGAGCCGGTTTTTAGAATATCCAATTTTTGTTAAAGTTGCCCAAGAATAAACTAGCCTTATATTCATTCGTTGAGAAAAATGAAATATGTAGATTATTGCAGATGTATACTCAAGTAACTTTACGAAATGTTGTCAAAATCGTTAGAGACATTTTTCAGAAAATCAAATTATTGTTAAAGTTGCCTAGAATAAACTAGCCTTATATTCATTTTTTGAGAAATATAAACTATTTGGTAACTATTTGTTAAAGACAAACTCAAGTAACTGTAGAAATTTCATCAAGGTCGTTATAGCCGTTTTTGAGAAAATCAAAATGTTGTTAAAAATTCGTAGAATAAACTTCCCTTAATTATTGAGCAATATCAATCATTTCTTCGTAGCTTCTACTCAGTATGATAAAATGTCTAAGTACGACATTTCATTCATTTTCGCTCTACCGTTGGGGCCCTAGGGCAAAGAACAGACACACAGACAGACGGCATTGCGAAAACCACTTTTTCGGACTCAGCTACACCTAAAACGTATATTTCCGTAAAAATCTCGAGGTCGAATTTTTTCGCGATTACAATACTTTCTCAATATACTTAGTATATGAAAAAGTAAAAATTACTGCGCTATAGATTTATTTTCATGCGATTTATAATTTTTGCATGCTACTTAAAAATGACGTACTTGTAGAACATTTGTATTCGACCGAGGTTTTTTTAATTTCTGTGCTTTTCAAGGCAGTCGTATTTATAGCGCAAACATATGCGGATTTTTTGTAGGCCGCGCAGCAGTCGCAATAAAAAAAGTTTTTAAAGCCCGCGCGTTTTTGTATTCGGGCGCGGAACCATTTCAGCCCTTAGCATATATTTATAAGCATGTACGTAATTTGATGACGCGAGGGGATATACCCTACTCCTCGGTTTCTGCGTGTCGTAGAGGAAAATAAGCTTCGAGGAGTGTAACTAATCGATCTGCATTTCGGAGTAGTAATCCTCATTCCGGTTACCTAACAGCTTCCTCGCTCGTTTCGACCCTCGGCTTCCGCCGCCGCCTCCCTTCAAAAATCCCCCCTACAAAGCGCGCCTCCATCTGCCCCTTCTTTCCCCCGCTTTTCCCCATGTTCCGATGGCTGTGTTACGCATACTAATGCCTTTCGGACAGTGCTGTTACTCCGATCTACTCGCCCGCGGAGGGGTGAGCACGTGACCACTTACCAGTTTTAATGTTTTTTTTCCGTTTTTTTTATTTGGTCTCTGTGCCACCCCAGCGGACATTAGGGAGAAGTAAATCCATCGCAAATGTTATTCGAGTTGTCATCGCGGCCATCGGGAGTGAAAATGGGTTTTTGGAAGTATGGCGACTGCGAATTAGGCCGTCAGAAGGAGCGAGTTGCTTTTTTATAAATGGCGACCGAGTTTAGCTGGTGGTTAAGATCACACGAAATTGTTTGTCCTCCGACTATACTATTCGTCGTGCATGCTCGTAGAAGTGACCTACTTTCTTTTATCGAACTTGGGATAGACTCCGTGAATGGGCGAAAGAAAAGTCTTTTACTACCGCGAATTATGTTTGAAAACTTGGGTTTAGGAGAGTGCAATTAAAAAATAGATATTAAGCTGTTCGTTATTATCGTGGATTTATATTTTCTCTCTATTTATTCAATATTTGCCACAAAGTTACTCTACTACCTGTATAATTTGGATTTGAGAAGGATAGAAAAGTTTGATCAATCGAATACGAATAACTTCACCCTGCCTCTGTTGTCATTTATCTGCTCTATCTAAATATCCTATTTTTTAAGCTTTTAATTTCCCTCCTGATTTTGTCATGTTAACTTTTTTACTTTCAAGTTTTTTTTCCCAGCTACGACCAGCTAGAATGTGTTCATTTTAAAAACGGATAAAAATATCCATCTTGATGGATGTTTTTTCATCAAAATAAAAAACTCCCGTCCAAATGAGCGTCACTTATCAGCTGCCGGCCTACTTTTTCGATTGGCGCGTGAAATACAACCTTTCCGAAAAAGCGCAATTTATATTGTCAAAAGTTTTTTTCTCGCGAGCTCTTTCAATAAAAAAAATAACTAGTTTCGCGAGTGTAGGTGTCGCTTTCGTTACGGAGTAGCTTCCGGCATTTCCCGCAGGAGAAGGGGGGCGCTTTTCTCATGCGAGGAGGGGGGGAGAGCCTTCCTCCTCGTCATTCGACGCAATTTCAATGATCGAATCTTTTTGTACCCTCTCACGCCTCCTCTTCCTCTCCGCCCCTTTTTCACTTCCGCGACGCGCACATACACACGCTACACGCTCACACACACTAGGGCGCACGCTTCGGCCCGTGATGAATGGCATCGCCCTGAGGGGGTCGTGCGAGAGACTGGTGGGGGTAATGGGTGTGGGTGGGAAGGAGGCGCGAAAGCTCTTCGACGGAATAAAAAAAATAGAAGGCGGGATCGATCCTCCGTTGTTATCTTCCCTCCCCCGCACCGTTTCATTGTCCCTCGTGTTTTTCGGCAGTAATTCATTTATCGAATCCTGGGAGGAGAAGTGATAGGGAATTCAATTACGGTTCTGGTAAATAGGATTCCTGTGCCTCTTCCTTTATTTCTCCTTTATATGCGTGAGGAGGCAGGGTGCAACCAGATAACGCATTTATAGTTTTGACAGGTCATAATGGTGGGTTAAGATTCAATAGAGGAACTTTTCCTGGTGTTTGGTTTAAGGCATTTTATTTGGCACGTCGCGAAGTCGTGGTGACGAGTTTGTCTAACTTAGGACTTTTTTAAAGCCTAGCTGATGCGTATTATTTCAAATTTCACTGTATTTTGCAAGGTATCGACGGTAATATTGAGTCTTTCTTAAGGAATGTGCATTTTACACCGGTGAAATCATGCGTGAATTGAATTATTTCAAGTGCAGCTACAGGAAACTCAAGGCTAGCTGGAAATATATGGAGCATCGGTGTGCTTTTTTGCATTTCAAGAAACACGGGTGTCAACCTACATCTGCATCGCCGCGGAGAAGTAATTCCAATTGTATTAAGTTTCGAAGAAGAAAGATTGAGTTTGCTTTCGGCTGTCGTTGCACGTGATAAATAATGTTTTAAGTCGTCTGTAGGCGATGCGTATAGTATGCTTTTTTGCTCGTGCAAAAAAGTTCCGCGAGGGGGTAAGACAGTCATCAATCTTCCCGATTTTTTGTCGCAAAAAGTTGGAATAAAAAATGCTGCCTTGATTATCGTATGGAGATTTATTCTTTGGAATAATGCCCAGATTGTCGCTATCCATTAATCCAGCCTCACCGGAAAAAGACTGCGCTACCGCAGCGAATAATATCGGTTATGTTCGACGTTAGATCGGCAAGAAATATTATTCTTAGATTTTTATGCTCCGCTAAATGAAAACACATTCTTGATTTTTTCCCACTTCAGACATTTAAATAGCGGATGTTAACTGTATGGTTGGAAATGTTTCCTTTTATTGCATGAAATTGACCGATATAATTGAAAAAACCATACGCGTAGTATCGGTCGATTCCTTTGAATTTTAGTTGCAAATTTGTCGACTTGTGTTATTTATATGTTATCCCTTTTAGACCCTTTTATGGACTTCAGTACTTCTTTTTATATTCCCAATTTAGCAGATTGATGACGTAGTGTCTTTGTGGAAATCTTTGTATTGAAAATTTTTATTCGTCCGTTAGTTTCATCATCACGCTCATCTTTATTTCTTACGCTAAGCAACTAACGCAAGTAAAATGCATCCAATTTATAGGCAATAATAAATAAGTGCAGGCCTCCGCTTTTGAGCGACTTAGCGATTGAATGGTTGATAAAGTTGGTACTATATCATGTGTTGGTCGTATAGTTTGTATGTCGTCTCGTTTTCTCGGTCAAACCGATCCAGGAACTGAACAGATACCTTTTAAGCAATGCAATTCTTTCTAATATAGTATGTCCAGTACTATTTTTATGGTCCGATGGTAACTTGTTTCGATGCATGGATCCTTGAAAGACAATTTAGCGAAATTAAACGGACTTGGTTGAGAGGAGGGGACAGTTTTTTCTTCCGTAATTTGAGAGTTATAGGGATGGAATGCCGTTGAGAATTAATGCCTCTTGGATTGCTCTTTTTTTAAAGTTCTTTTCAAAGTAGGATCGATATAGTGGGCGTGGTTCGTCATGTTCTTCAAAAGTTTGTTCCTTTTAAAACTAGGACAAGTTTTGAGTTCTTTTCCCTTAGATAAGTAGTAGGTGTCATAGCGTGTCGGTATGTTTTTCTGTCTATAAGGAAATAATTGCAGAAATTCATGAGGTGATTTTCAGGGCCAATAAATGATTGAACGAGGAAAGCTTTTACCGTTATATTGTGATTTGGCAGTTATCGGTTTTTGTTCTTGCTATCAGCATTTATTCAAGCAGATCAATGCTAATTTGTAATCCTGAAAAAATTTGTCGATTTATGACGCGATAAAATTTTACGGTTTCATATTGGATATTTATGAGCACTCCATTTCTCTCAAAAGTTCCCAATAATCGCTCTTTCATCGAAAATTTACTCACCTTAATTATATTTTTATGCATTAACGGCAATGATTTTTCATTCTTTTCTCGGAAACTAAATTCATTTAATAATCACTCTATTTGCTGAAACAGCGCGTGGCCTTTCAATTGGCTTCTGTTCATAATTTTCTCTCAAGCTTTCGGCAAAGAGTGCTTTTGGAAATTTGAATGAAGTAATAAAATGTTTTTTTTCTCGATCGGAGTTGATCTATTGAATTTATGTATGATTTTTCCCTTTTACAATCGATCGTGGTGTTTGTGAATAGAATTCGCTCCAAAATACGTATATAGCAAAGCTCAAATTTTATTCCGTGATAGGCATCGGCGGTTTTGCGGTCCGCGTAAGCTCGTTGGCGGCAGATTGACTATTTTATGAATAAATGAAGCCATGCTCTCTCTCTCTTCGAACTGCACCCCATTCAATGACGCTGCGAAATGTGTTTTAAAGATTCATTCGAACAGAACCTAGTCTTATCGAGTCTTTTATGGTCCATAATGCCCGAAAATATTTCCCTCAGCATAATGAATATTAAAAAAATTCTCAAAATTGAAGTTTGCATTCCCGGGTTATTTCAACCATAATTCAATTCGTTTCGGGAAGTGGTTCACATTTGATTCTGTGGGGTGCTTATCGCAGACTTCTAATTTGGAATTTTGATTTCCACAGTTATGAAATCCAACGAAGGATTTTCGACTGATGCAATGCTTATGCGATCTTATTAACAACTACATTACATCTAACACTTTTTTGAATGTAGCAAAATACTAATCCGAATCCGAAGAGTTGATTAATAAAATTTTCTAAGCGACGATTAAAATTTAAACTAATTCAACACCTACGTAGCTTAAATTTATTCGTTCCGCATTCGATGGAGTGGAAAGCTGTGAACGTACGATATATCGTAGTCTAGATCAGGGGTGCGCAACTTTTCCTACTCGCGACCCCAAATTTAGAGATGACAATCACACGCGACCCCCATCTATTTGCCTAGGGAACATAAAATTTACATCATTTATAGGTTTTGAATAATATTTATTATATTCATACAATTAAACTGGTATGGTATAAAGAGTAGAAAGCAATAATGATGCAACATATAACATTAATAGAATGAATACATTTAATGTGAAACCTGAGCCTGGATAATTGGTAGAATTTCGTCGAAATTTGGTAATATATTTGAAATTGCCAATCGTAAATCTGGTTCTACTTCGAGTCTAGAACGATGCTTTGTCTTGATTATAGTGAGATAAGAAAAAGCAGTTTCGCATAGATATGTTGAACCAAGAGGAAGCAGTGCCATTAGAACTTTATTTGTAATTTCTGGATACTCACTTTTGACGGAAATCCAAAACATTTCTATTGTCGTCTCTTTAAATCTTTTGCGTAGATTTTCGTCACATGATAACTGATCAATTGTTCTCTTTCTTTAAGGGTGTTTTTATTCGAACTGAATTATCAAAAGAAAAAGGGTTACGGATCCACCCCAAATCTTCTTCCGGAAATTTTTCAAATTTTACATCAAAATTTTCTATCAGATTTGTCAGATGAATTGAAATTGTAGTTTTAATTTCATGTAGATCAGTATTGTTGTTCAAAATAAAATCTGACAGATATGAAAGCATTTCAAAATTATCTCGTGTAATTTCATTTTTCCATAAAGCTATTTTCTTTTTAAAAGATTCTACCTTGTCGCTGAGTGAAAATGTTTGTACATCGACCCTGCAAACTCACATTTAGATCATTTAGTTTTCCGAAAATATCTGTAAGATAACTAAGAATAGCTAGCCATTTTTTGTCTAAGAAATATTTAGATAGTTTATAATAAAATTGTGTTCCAGAAGAAATATCCTAACTACGTCTTTCAGATCAAACAAGCGTTGAAGCATTTTTCCACGTGACAACCACCTAACTTCAGTGTGAAGAAGAAGCTTGTTATAATCAGATCCCTTTTCAGTACACAGCACCACAAACAATCTACTATTCAAAGCTTTCACTTTAATAAAATTGACCACATTTACAGCTTCCCACAGTACTTTATTTAAAGTTGGCTCTAGTGATTTTGCAGCTAAGGATTCTTTATGTATAATGCAGTGGTGAACAATCTCTTTAACTTTAGCCTTAAATCCAATGTTTTTGCCAAGTAATGCATTTGCGCCATCTGTACAAATCGCTACGCAATTGGACCATAAAATGGCGTTTGTTTGGAAAAACTTACTTACAACATTGAAAATTTCCTCACCAGTCGTTCTTCCTTTCAGAGGTTCGCAGAATAAAAAGTCTTCCAAAATATCACCATCGTAACAGCATCTCACATAAACAAGAAGCTGAGCAAGTTTAGCAACATCAGTGGACCCGTCCAACTGAATTGCAATCTTTCAATCTGTTTAACAGTAGTAATTTTACATTATCTGCGAGTACTGTAATACACCGGGAAACAGTATATCTTGATAAAGGAACGCATCTTAAATCGTTACCATATTTTTCACCGTGAATGATCGAAGACATTTTTATTGTGGCGGGCAAAACGAGAGTTTCACCAATATTATGCGGTTTCATTGTTTTTCCAATCAGGTATGAAACCTCTAATGACGCTCTTAACGCTTTTTCCGAAACTGTTGTATGCCTGCTCATAAAACATTTCTAATGCATTCGCATGTCTTTTAAAAGAAGTTTCATCCTTGCCCATTACATCGGCATGGATGGTTTCATACTCTCACCCGATAATATTTCTAAACATATTACACACCTCGGGCGTTGTTCATTATTTATTACGGTATAAGTAAAACCATACTTAATGTAATGTTCTTGGTATTTCCTTACCCTCTTGTCCGGTTTAAACTGCGATGATTCTCCTAATTCCATGAAAATTTTTGTTTCCACTTCACTTGGCTGGCAGCTTGTTTCCGTCCTTTTTGACGTCTTGCTAGTTGGACTTCCGTCCTTTTTGACGTCTTGCTAGTTGGACTTCCGTCCTCACACTCGCCACTTGCTGATCGTTTAACTTTTATTAGCCATTTATCCATGTCGATGATATGGGTATTTTAAATTTTAATGTATATCCTTTTATAGTAAAAATGTAAAATATAAATATAAAAACACTGATAATATATATAACTATGACGACAAACATGGAGATGAAAATAACGAACTCAGGTCTGACGGAATGGCCACAACACTCCAGGAAAGAGACACTTACTTGAAAGGATAGGACGGGGGCGTATGCCGCTGACAAAGGTTAATGTGAGCTAAACAAAACACAACTGAAATGCGGGAAAGGAGATGAGACTTTCGGGTGCTCTCTCACACTTCACTGTCCGCGAATTTAACCCGTCCATGAAACAGACGAACAAGTTTCAGTAACAAGTACAATAACAGCCATCGTAGGCGGAGGATTCGATCAGAAGGCCTATCCAGATTGTTCAACTACATTTTATTTATTGTATCATAACGCGTGACATTGTAGGAGCTACAATGGGATCACGAAAGAGTGTCGCCAATTCCATTGTCGACATTGTAGTAACAACAATGTCAAGCGATATGATGAAAGTATTATGTTTAGGTCTTATTTCTCACGCGACCCCTCGAACTTCTTCCGCGACCCCCAATGGGGTCGGGACCCCTGGGTTGTGCACCCCTGGTCTAGATGACCTTAGTCTTTTTTTTTTTTTGGAAGAACTTTTTTTAAGATAGATTCCTTGAAGCACATTTTGCGTACATTTTTCGAACTCAACGCCACGACGATTTTTTTTCGACATTTGCTCTTTATTTTTTCACTTCTGAAAAATCCCTTAGTCTTTTTAATCCCGCGATTGTATTTTTTAGCGAATTCAATGCTCTTTACGTTAAAAAAAACTCTGCCTCCTCTTCCGCCAGTTTGAAAGCTCATTGTTACTCCGCGCCGTTCTTTTTGTATATATTTTTTCGCTTATATACGCTTACATATATTTGACTTTATTGCGAGAATAAAATATCGTACGTGAATTCCCTTAAATTTTATAAATCTCTGCGAGAACATCTGCATTGTATATCCTCTGTTCCTCGTGGTTATAGGTCACACGAGCTTCGCGAATGTCTCCCCGCTCTCCATAGACTGCTGGTCATATATGGCATGAGTGCGCGGGACATGGGCTGCCATCCCCAAACGCCTCTCCCTATATTATCAACCACCTCCCTCTCCTTGCAGCTCATACTTCTGTCCTCGCTATCGCCCCCTTCTTCTCTCCTGCCACGACCCACCGCTACCAGATGCTTTCACATATCCAAAACATATCTCTGCCTCGTAGCGGTCCCGGGAGGCCTTGGAATTATTCCCTCCCTTTTGCTCAGTCGGCCTCGGTTCACTCGGGAAAGCTTGGCATACCTCGTTTTTTGTGTGTGTGCGCATGTCTGAAGTGCGGCCTTCATAATAACTTCTTTTTTCTCTATTCGGAACTTTCTTCTCGAGGATTTATTGATTCCTTTGGTCCATAAAATACGACATGATTCAGGATTTGAGGTATTTACGTTTTTCAACGCTCGTTAGATGTTGCGATAGTTGTTGATACGCGACGAATATGGCTTTTGAGCCCGAGTTTCGATCCACATTTGGTCGATAAAGGATGTGAACTTCTGCAGTAAATTAGATTACAAATAAATTATTACTCTTCCTAACTGAGTCTGTCATACTAACGGTTGAGTCTTTTTCGTCGAAATATCATATACAACTTCGATTCGATTGTCTTAAAATAAATCATTCTAGCGCATTCGCCATTTTTGAACCTTTTGATTAATTTAAGGTATTTTATCAGAAGCGAAGAATTATAATTGAACTAAGATGTTAAAAAGTCTCACGCGTTAATGAATGGCGGAATACTCAGTTTGATTTATTATCAGGTGAAACAAGACAGCTGCATGTTATACGCCACCATATTTTAGGTAATATTAATTGTTGGCCGTGTATATAAAGATATCGCGGATATAGGATGTGACAAATAACCGAATAATCGCCAATTCTCATATCAATCGATCACAATTACCTCGGATCGTATGCGGCTAATAAATCAAGACGACAGTCTATTTTCGTTTTATAAAAACTTCCGCTTTTAATTTCCACCTATTAAATCAAGTCCTATCTCATCCTTCTCTTCTCAAGCTATCTCTCGTTCTTGTTACTTTCTGTCTCTCTCTCTCTCCCCCCCCTTCTCCTTTCCTCCCCTCTTTTACTCCGCATCAATTTCACTCTGTTTGAGTGGAATACGTGTTCGATTGAACTAGAGTTTTGAATGATTCGAGAAAAATCGTCATTTTCGGTCCGGCGCTGCGGAGCGAAAAATTCTCAATTCTGGAGATTTGAAAAAAAATCCACATCGCATCTCATTGTTTTCCTAACTTTGGTTTAAATTTGTAATATTTGACACGGTTACGGTATTTTACATTATATTGCACGAATGAATGAATTACTGCAATAACATTGTGTAAAGCGTAAATTTTGCATTGTTTTTGTCTAAATTCTTTGTCCACTTCGAAAAACGAATATTTTTTGTGAATTCTAGATCAATAATCACTTCACGCGAAACCTAAATAACGATATTACTATGATAAATTATCTATAATACAAGCTGGATAAATTAAATAGAATTTTATCTTACGATGGACAAATTTTTAAGGTATTTTATAGATTGAGAGGGTTTTAACAGGAAATTATGCCGAAAGTCCAAGGGAAGCTTTTTTTAGTATTTAAAACCGCTGATTGTGAGATCATGAAATTATTTCATAATGCTACCCATAAAATGAAAAAGTTAATATTTTTTATTGTTTATAGGTACACCGAAGCTAAAGTATTCATTACTAAACGTTTAGATTTATTTTTACCTGTTATTTTTATTTCACATATTTGACTTATAAAATAGAAAGAGACTTTGAATGGATTCATTACAATGAGTATAGTATGAATGCATTGTTTTAAGTTATGTTATAATTACAATAGAATGAATCTGTAAATTCGGTCTGAAAGAATTTGGCTCTATTCCTTTTCCATTTCCACTTGATTAAACTCCACTTACTGGTGAGAGGTCAAATAAATTTATTCAATACTTGTCAATTCGATTTAGACCGTACTCCGTAATTCCCGGAAAAAGGGAATTCAGTAATTCGCGAAAATCTTCCAGTTCTTTCGAAATTTCTGTGGAATTTTTACTTCCAATATTTCTTCCCTTTCGGCATTATATATTTTTCTGTTTTTTTTTGGTCCTTATCTCCTTTTCTATCCGCTTCTCTCTCTCTGCATACCTCTCGATTTAATTTCCTTACCCTCTCACGCTCACGTTTCCATGGATATCGAAAGGTTTCCGCCATTTTGGACCGATTCCGTAGGTTGGCCGCCGCTCGATAAAGAGGGGAAAAAAAGGGCGAGAAAAAATTCACGACCCTGGAAACGCAAAAAACTCCACCCTCTGCATTTTAAACCCTTTTTTATCTAAGCCACTCACGGGAAATTTAATTTCCTCCATTTTATGGCCTTTCGTTTTGTCCCTCTTCACCGGTTTTATCTTTGACGCGACAGAGGAAAGAGAAATCCGCGGATTAAGATGAACAGTTAACTTTTGTTATCAACTTCTCCATTTTCTCTTATCCGTCCGGCTCTCTTTTTTTGTTTAATATATTGCTATTTATTTAGTAAAGCTCTCCTTTATCTGGCTTTATGAGTGTAGCTTCCTATATAATCTTATTAGTACTTTTTCGTTTTGATTTCTCTCGCAGTTTTAGCGTTTCTGCCCGTTAAACATTTTTTATTCCGTTTTAAATTACTTCTCTTTTTCTGACCCCTCTCCTATAATTGATATAGGAACTGAGAAATACGACTTTCTAAAGAGCTCATTTAACTGTGCCTCTCTTTTTCCCCAAAAAATATACAAATGAATTCCTACGGTTATTTCCTTTCTCAGTTCCTATCGCTAGATTTTGTAGCTTGGCCTCCAATCAGTATTGCGAGAAAGTCGGATTCCGGAATTCGATAATATAAACTTTGTAGGGGTTTCCCATCGCATTATCTTAAAGGATGTGTTAGAGAAAATATTTAGCGTTGTTTTAATGCTCTGTAAATGCGTCGCTTCTTTTTACTTTCTCATACGAAGTATCGACAAAGTATTGTTTTCGCGAAAAAATTCGACCTCGAGATTTTTACGGAAATACACGTTTTAGGTGTTTCTGAATCCGAAAAAGTGGTTTTTGCAATGCCGTCTGTCTGTTACTGGCGCTGGTGCCTAGACGGTCGAACGAAAATGAATGAAATCTCGTACTTAGGCATTTTATCATACTGAGCAGAGTATCCATAGAAATGGTTGACATTGATCAATAATTAAGAGTAGTTTATTCTGCGCATTTTTAACAACAATCCGATTTTCTCGAAAACAGCTCTAACGAATTTGTTCAAATTTCGTACAGTTACTTGAATTTACGTCCTCAATAATACTGTATAGTTCCTATTTCTCAAAAAATGAAGATAAGGCTAGTTTATTCTAGGCAACTTTAACAGTAATTGGATTTTCTCAATAACGGCTCTAACGATTTTGATCAAATTTCGTACAGTTACTTGAGTATACCTACGTCTTCAATAATACTACGTATTTCATTTTTCCCAATGAATGAATATAAGGCTAGTTTATTCTTGGGCAACTTTAACAAAAATTGGATTTTCTAAAAACAGGCTCATACGATTTTCATTTTCTAAAGATAACTAAACGACGCATTAGTACGTATATGAGAAAGTTTATACAATGTATGTTGTACCGATTTTTTAAAGTTGTATTTGTTTACTCTTTTTTATGTGTCCGTGATTTTGTTCATACAATGTTTTCATTTTCATTTTGGAAAAATGAGAATTAATTTAAAAAATAATTTTAACTAAGCAATGCTTAACCTGGAGCGGTACTATGTAAAAGAGCAATTAAGGCTATATCTTGAGTTAATTTAAAGGATTCATTTTTAACAGTGCGATATTTTAAAGGACGTATTAAGGATTTGTTCATTCATTTCGATGCGTTTCCCCAAATCTCAATGAGCTGGAAAAACGCCATCGATTATCTTTAGGAGCATTTTGTTCCATATGGGATATGTTCTGGGGAGAATATCCCCTAAAGTTTTGGTGAAATTTCGCCGTGAAAAGCGCCTTTTTCATAGTTAAATTGTAGCTCTTCACCTAACCTGCTCGAGACGCTTTTTATCTCTGTATTTTCTATCTCCGTCACTGGTACAGGAGGATAAAACGTATTTATGGAGCCCTCTTTCAACATCATTCCCGAAGAATGTTTCTTTTATCATAATTAAAATTATTAGACGTATCTAAGCACTGCCTGACATAGCAATAAGGAAATTATATTACACCAAACATCTTAAATTGCTTCGCTGGGAATGGACGGGTAAAAATGTTTTGCGTGGCATTATCTGTTACCCGTAGTGGTGGACGCATCTGGATTTCTGAGCGTATTTGGGAACTTGGACTGAAAACAAAAGTAGCATACGTGAATTGGCTTAATGGAGACCACGCAGATACCTTCCGCCGATCTCACTCACTACGCCTCGCCCCCACGGCAACCTCCATCCTGACCACCCATTTTCTCTGGCGAGGACTATTCTGGAATTTCCTCGTGTTGCCTATCGCACACAAAATCGCTACTCTTCCTTCCTCCTCCTCTTTCTTTCTCCCTTCCCCTCAGTTTAACTCCCCTTTCCCCCCAACTACCTTCCTCTCCGCCCAATCTCACCTTTCCTACACAGCTGTTATAACCCCTGTAAAGGCTCCAATCTACTAATTCAGATACCTTTCTCTGCCGTCTTTCTTTCGCCTTTCCGAACGCATGTTTTTAAATCCAGTATCATTACGAATCTTAATAGTGTTACATATTCTCCACTACCATTAATTCTAAATTCCTTCCCTCAACTACCTATAATATATATATATATATTTCCACATATGCTGCCGCTAATGTATTTTGCTGAGGTAAATTTTATTGCGTCGTGTAGAAGCGAGTGTCCTTGCTTTTTTCTCTTCTTTTAACTTTGTGTCGATACTTCATTATGCCTCAAGATATATATATATATATATATATATATATATATACATATACAATCTAAGAGAACATGAACATTTATGACACAAAAATGTGTTTAATTCTTCATCCCTCAGTCTAGTACAACCTTCGTACACCCAGCCATCACTGCGTTTAATTGAACTGTACTTTTCTTTGCAATACAAGCAGAGAGCTTCATTTTCGTCATCTTCAGTTGACTCTTCGTCTTCCGATATGTTAAGAGCTCGTTTTAAAGGTTTTTTCTTCGGTCTGAACTGTTCCAATGTCAGTTTTCCTGCTACTTTCGAGGTTGATTTCTTAGTAGATTTTGTTGCCGATTCAAGTACCTCACGTTTATATGGCGAGTCCGTAAGGATGGTTGTTCTTCCTCTTTTCCCCCGAAACACTTTATACGAGGCTATAAAATAGGTTTCAATTTTTCCATTCTTATTTTGAAAACGTTAGCCTAATTTGCAGTGAGTGGAAATTAATTTATTTCTATATCCCTCATACTATATCTCATATTGTGATGCACTGAGTGCAAGCTGCTTGAATGTAGCCAAACAAATATCAACTATCATTAAATAGGCTGTATTGGGCGCAAATATTTTATAATAAAAGTTGGGGCAGAACCGGGTACTGCCCGGTGTTGCCCCACCCGGTTGTGCCCCGAGCGTGCCATTTTGCTTCATATTAGTCTGGGAGTGAACCACAACCTATACGCCTGAACGAAAACCGTGTTGAGAAAGACTAAAATGTTATCTTCCGAACTATCATCAAAGATTACTCCTACGGTAAACAGAAGATAACTGCAGGCTAGTTTAAACATAGTGTATTTAAGATATCTTACCTCTGTATCCACTATTTCTTCAGATGAAGCATAAAACGAACGCCAAATCGGTCACCATTCGACATGCCTTGTTGACAGATGTTCTATAACTGGTTCCAGTTATTCCCACTACGCTGCACCACCCTCTAAGGAAGACGGAGGGAGTACCCGATTGCACCCCGCTACCCGGTTATGCCCCACTTTCCCATACCGAACAATCGCTTAATTTAGTTTTATCATTCCACTGAAAAAACTAACCGTCAAAATAGGAAATTTTTTGCAAAGGTAGAGATACCTCTTTTATTTCGCTTGTTCCACATCGAGATGGGTTACACTCATGGAGATTCTTAAGGTAACATTTAAAAAACATGGCAAATGCTGATAACCGGGGGGAGTCGTCGCGTAGTGGTGCGGGCGCTGGCCTGCTGCGCTTAGCGAACCGGGTTGCCCGGCTCCCTATTTGCGTGGTTATGTGGAGAACACGCAAATCGTCCCGCCCCGTCCTTCGGAAGGGACGTAAAGCCGTTGGTCCCCTTGGTGTTTCTCGTTAAGAGTAGGCTAATGCCGGCACCGGGTTTCACTCCTACCTTGCTTTGTGATTTAGACTGAGAAGCCTTCTAGCGCTGGAGTCGTTTGAAGTCACAAGGTCCTCCCAATTGATGGCAAATGCTGTGAATTCATTGAGGTTACAATTGAAGCAAGTTTATAGAGTATTAATAAAATTAAAGAATGAACATGAATGCACAGATGCTGAAAGGTTTTCTAAAACAAATGGATGTGCAATTTATATTTTGACTTGCTGAAAGTACCCGGCGATGCCCGGGTTATGCCAGACACGTAACCAAGTGACCAAGAGAAAGTCGCCTTTACACTGTAATCCATAAATCTTAAGAATTTTAACTTGTAAGAACATTCAAAATGGGATCGAATCTTTAATAAAGCATTTTTACCTTCTAATTACAGCAATTGCCCCATATATTGCTGTGCGGTATGTGTGTCATTTACGAACCAAAGAAGCATTTGTCACTTTCTGGGGAAATGTTGGCGTCCTAGAAAAACTTGTATAGATTAGACGTTTTATTCACAACCACAAACTTATGTCGAGTGACTTCTATGGAGAGTATTATAAATGTGCGTTAGTAAGCATTACAGATGTATAATATAAAGGTTTTACTTACTAAAAGGTAAGATTCCAGCATACACACGATGAATTGTCGTTATAAACGCTTCCAATACGCAGTCAACAGAATAATTATCCTTAACTATATATCATTAATTTCGATGCTTAAACAACAGTTCGAAGCGAATAACGCTATTCTTTCGCATATTTGAAGGTTTAATTGGCATTAATTGAATCGGAGGCAACAATTACGGTCGCCTTGACAATGTCCGGATAGAGTACGAAATATCCGTAAAATTTCGAAAACAATTGCATATTTCTGAATGATTCGACCGTGTAACATGTAAACATCGCAAGAATAAGATAGTATAGAGTTTTAGCCGTCGAATAAAGTAAAAATGAAGAAAATCGATCCATATTTACGTATTTTAACGAATGAAGGAAAAAAACCTTGCACTTTAAAAAATCGAAAATCCCGTGTAAACTTATGGGAAAATAAAATTGTCTCCTGGAATCGAACCCGGGTCGATTTCGGAAATCCCAGGTACCCTATGTTACTGGTAGAGTCATATGAAGTCAATTTGCAAAGTTTGGTCCCGATAGCTCAAAGGGCGTGGGAATGTATAAGGAACACACGGACAGACATTCAATTTTATTATATAAGATTATTATTTTGGGTCGGTTGCCTCCAAAAGATCAACAGCGTCACTAAATCTCTTCAGGGTGCCGATCCGCAAAATAGTACCAAACAAAAATTTCACTACTGGAAGAGTATATAAAAGAAGCATATAAATTTTGCGATAAAAAAGGAATACCTGCTGTGCTCCCGAAAATAAGAGGAAGAAAAAGGAAATTTCATTACACGATGGAAACTGAAGGACACTCAATACCTGAAACAACAGATAATACTGTCTACGATGCAGTACATCAGTCAATAAATTCTCCTCAAAGACAACTTTACATCTCTATACGAAATTAATAAAGATGTTAAATTTTTAAATAGTGCTTTATATAAAATAATATATTATAGATGACTGAAGATGAAATAATAAAATCCTGTAAAATTTCTGCTAGTATGTATAAAATCGATATGGATGAACAAGAGTTAATCGAAGAAGTTCGCAGTTTGAAAAGCCACCTGCCCTTGATAAAAAACGTAAAATTTACGCAGAAAGAAATTTTGGAATTTATTCATCAATATGAATTTTTAAATTAATTTCCCAATGTGGAAATTTTGCTGAGAGTTTTCTTGGCATTCGCCACATCAATTTAAAGTGGAGAGCGTTCTTTTAGTAAACTAAAATTGATCAAAAATTACCTACGGTCATCAGTGAACCAAGAGAGACTTTCTGGGCTAGCCAACTTATCTATTGAATATGACACTGCTAAAAATATAAATTTCAATAACATAATCAATTTTTGCTGCAAGTAAATCCAAAATTATAAATTTTTAGTTAAATATGTACCACTTTAAAGATATGCGGATATCATTTTATTAGATTATTTTGGGGCGACAAAAAATCCTCTGCCCAGGGCGCCAAAAGTGTTCACTACGGCCCTGTGTGTATATATATATATATATATGTGTGTGTGTGTGTGTGTGTGTATGTATATATGTATATATATGTGTATATATATGTGTGTGTGTACACACACACACAACTAAGAAGAAGAAAATTTGAACATAAGTATTGGAGGAAAGCCATTAGAACAAGTTTCAGATTATAAATACCTTGGAAGCATCATAACGAGAGAAGCGAAATGTACAGATGAAATCAGGACTAGAATAACAAAAGCAAAAACTGCTTTCAGAAGAAAGAAACTCCTGCTAACGGGAAATATAAAGCAGGAAATCCGCAAGAGGTTGATAAAATGCTATGTATGGAGTATAGCTTTGTATGGGGCAGAAACATGGACGCTAAGAAAAAATGATATAAAATATTTGGAAAGCTTCGGAATGTGGATATGGAGAAGAATGCTGAAGATAAAATGGACAGATAGGGTGAAAAATGAGGAAGTACTACGAAGAATAGGAGAGAAGCGAACGATTATACACACTACCAGAAAGAGGAAGGCTAACTGGATTGGTCATTACCTGAGGAGAGAGTGCATGATTAAAGAAGTGCTAGAAGGAAAACTGGACGGAAAAAGAGGAAGAGTTAGGAAAAGGTTTCAGCTGGTAGACGACTTGAAAGGGAAAGAGAGCTATCAAGACATGAAGAAAACTGCGGAAAAGAGGAGGTTATGGAGAACCAGGTTTAACCATGAATAATCACGGACCTGCCAACGGACAGACTACCTATGATGATGATGATATACTAGTGTAATGCCCGTTGAAATATCAACGGAAGAATTATAGATAGATCGATTATTAATATTTGCATTTAAAATAATGAATAGCACACTATTACATATGAAATATTTCGTCATATATTACATTTCTAGTGGATATTCTGTTGTCGTTTAGTAAATGCCTTTGGTTTTTATTTTCGGCTATAAAATTCTGATATTCTTCTCCCACCTTGTTCTCGTCAATCCTACATTTAATTGTCGGTGTGCAAAGACAGGGAAATAATTATATGTATACATATATAACGTAGGGGAAATAATTAAACAAACGTGTTTGTTATATATTCCCGTCGTTTTCGCCGAAAGAAAGGTGAGTTGTTGACGTACATGTGGTACCGACCTATCGGAGAATGAAAATTACATTTCGCTGTCGGCCATCTTGCGTTCCTTACAGAACGTTTTTATATTATAAGAATATATATATATGTTTGTGTACATATATATTTTTATGGTACTGGTCGGTTATACGCCCACACGGTATATACATAGAGTAACAAAGGTAAAATAGAATAATGGATGAGTTAAAAAACTATAATTCCCGTAAGTATGTCCATGTTGCGGTTTCTTAAGTTTCATCGTTCTCCCACATTGAAAGAATATATTGACGAGCCTTCGGCTCGCTTTGTTTTAATGGGTAGTCGGCTCCGGGCGCTACCGCGCCCTTCGCCTCGCCCGGAACCAAAGAAACCCTCCACGTAGTCCGGAGATTGGGTTTGTAAATGTCGAGACCGGCCAATCAGATGATAATAATTATTGTTTATTTTATGGGGGCTCCACCCCCAAACCCCCGAGCAAGAGGGGGGGGGACCCAACTACAGTAGTGCCGTTTGTTTTTTGTCATTTTTTTACATTTTGTAGTAGGGGGGTACCCATGTAAAGAAGTGACCAAACATCTTTACGACATTCCTTTCATTAGAATTGGATTCAAAAGGTGAATCCTTTATTATTAGAAATGGTAACTATCAATAAAACTAATACATAATTGCGTTTCGTTAGCAACTATAAATAAAATTGTATTTAATTGCGTGTGGGCGTATAACCGACCAGTACCATTTTTTTTAATTGTTACTTTAAGTAAAATAGAATTTAGAGGTCTGAATGGAACCATTAAACAGGCAGTCAATCTTTCACACAATGTGATATAAATTACAGGATAATTATATGAAGATTTATCTGTAAAAGCTTTAAAAAACAGTTTAAATTATATTTGACATTTTTCTTAGTTACGGAGTAATATTTTTCTTATTCTGCTCAAAATTCGTCAATTTCTCATTTGCATTGCGACAATAAAACATTTGCATTGGAAAAGAATTCCTCCTTAACCATTAATCCCAAAATTAACAAATCGAGGCTATAGAAAATTCTTCCTAAATTTGGTCGACAGAGATTTGTGTTAAACAAATGATTTTCTGTTGATAGATCCATCGATTTACCGTTTTACATGATCGTCGACCTGAAAAAATTTCCTTGGATTCGGTTTTTGGCCAATGTTTTCATTTTTTATACGAAACTTACCGGTGATTAGGGTTTTAAGTTTCAAACGGATTTGAGTGAAATTTATGAGAAATCCCGGTCACGCAACCGGTAATCCAGCTGATTATCTCGAATGTACCCTAGTTCGCCCCGGTGGAATGTGGGGGATAAAGCGGCAGTCCTTGCCTTCGAGCGGGGGCGTTCTACCCATTTTTCATCCTCGACATTGCTCCTGAATGGCTGAATTTTCCGAGAAGGCCTATAAATCTAGAAATGACCCGCCAATCAATCTCCGGCGCTCCGTTACATTATTTCCAGAATCTCTTCTTCTCCGAAGCCATCTTCACCCGTTACCCTCATGCTTTTCCCAAGTTTCACTTCCGACAGAAAGCACCTCTCAGCTCCCTCGGAACTCCTCTCTTGAAAAAAAGAGACTCGCAGCGTCTTCTTTGCTAGATGGCGCACAGGGTGGCGGTCTTATCCTGCCATCCTTCAAGGGATCATCCCTCTAGGGAGATCTCTTTTTCCATTACCCTCGGGGAATTGGGCTGCGTTTATGAGACTTCCCTTCTCTTTCACGAGCATGTGTCGGGTGCACGGAGTGTGAGGTCGCGGTAACGGGAATGGAGCGGGAAAGGACGGGAACGGGAGCGAGAATAAGGATTGGATCGGTCTTTAACCGGGCTGGCGCATCTTTCTTCGGCCCTAAAACAGAAAATCGTTTGCCAAATGCAATTTGGCATCGGTTTTATCAAGGAAGAGGAGCTCTGGTGGAAGGGGTGGGGAGCCCGTTCTTTCCTTGCCAAAGATCGGGATATCTCTTTCTCTATCCGTCCCTCTCTAAATATCTCATTCGAGCTCCTCTTTTTCATTCTCTTTTGAAGGGGTTTTGTTTTCTTCTCCTTTCTTCGGATGAGAACAGAAGTGAGTGAAGAGAGGCGGGGGCGAGTTCATTCTGCGATTCCTCCTTTTTGCCTTGCTCTTCGCTCCCTTTCCCTTCCAACCCCATCTATCCTCTCGCTAATTTCCATTTTTCCGGTTCGTCACGTGTTATTTCACCCTTCTTTGTTTATGTAATTTCAAATTCTACCTTTTTACTTACACCCCCCATTGTCTCCTATTCCGATTCTGTATGCCTTCTTTGCCTATCTATTTTTACATTCAGGGCAGGAAGAATCGTTGTGTTACATTTATTCCATTTAAATTTTTTTGCGGTTGCTTTACGCGTTGTATACTTTACTATATTTTCTCATAGTTTGAGTGGTTTCATTGTACATACCATACTTTCCCGATCTCCTCTGTTAATGCAAAAGATCTAACGGAAATTTTAAGTGGCGTAAGCTTTTTAATTTTTTTTCATAAACTACCGTTAGCGTTTCCATCGAATATTTGAAACAGAAGCTGGCGCTAGCAAACCCTTGCAGTTATTTGTAGTTATCTGTTATATTGTTTAAGAAATGAAATATAGAGAAAATCTCTCATCGGGATTTTTATTGGCTTTATACGTTTTACTTCAGTGGTCTATCAGTTTCTTCTCTTCGCGGTAATAGGCCGATAGATAAAATCCATTAAGATCCATATTCTTTATCGAAAAGGCTAGGGATTAACTGCTTTAAAATCTGATCTCAGAATGGGAAGATATTTCCGATGTCTCTTCCCCTAAAGCGCTTCTTTTTCTCTCTTAAAAATCTCTCCACTGAAAAGGTGCTTCTCGATTTTCTACCCAATTGCCTTCGTACACTTCCTTTCTGTTTTTTCTTCCTAAGTCTTTCCTTAGTCCGAGGTATTTTTTCTCGAAACCATTTCATTTCCGAAGAAGAACCTTCATTCAGCCTGACTACTACTACTACTTTTGTTTTCTCCTCCTACTCTTCATCGTCGTCCTCTTTCTCCCCAGGGTCTCTTTTTCACTCCTGCACCTCTCTTTTATCTCTCCCCCTCCTGTCAACCAGTCCAGTGTGCTTCTCCTACCGAAGAAGTCCCACAAGGTCGCATCTGTGGACCCTTAAAACTCTTTGCTCTCGCTTATTTTTCCGAATGATTTCTTGTTCCCTCTATATTTTTTGGGACTTCTCTTCTCATATTCTGAAGCGCCCATTTCCCCCAACTAACACTCGACCCCTCGGGCCAAGGAGTCGCCTTAAAATCTTCACTCCGTGTTACGGCTTTGACTGCTGTTATCTGTTAGAAAAACATTTATTTTAACTAGCGCCATTATTCTTTATTTACGCAAAACCGTTTTTCGTAATTCGTGACGTCTCCGTGCTTACTCACATAAGAGATTCTGTGGGATGCCATTGATGTTCAGCGCTCTCATTATGAAGGGACTACTACGGATTACTTGGCCCTTGTTTTTCCAATTCCTTCTCTCGAGGATTTTCATTGTTTTTAGCTGTATGTTCTGCGAATTCGCGCAATTAACTCCCAGATCTTTAAGTCACGGTTATTATCGATGATTTCGAGTACACGGTGTGTTTTTCCTCTGCACTACCTGACGTTTTCTGTCCTAACTCTCAGAAAAAGTTAGGAAAGGGCTCTTCTCCGTTCCTACTTTATTTGTCACTAGTGCTACGTTCTGGTAATTCTGTGAGATGGCTTTTTTTATCGTCAACGAGAGAAAAATAGCTGAAGTGTTAAAAGTTTTAACTTCGGCCTTCCGTCTTGCTTAAAATTTTCTTTATTTTTTAAGCATTCCAATATTTTGGCTCGAATTTCGAGGAAATTCCTCGTCCTCTTATGTGATTTGCTTTGATAGTTTGAGATGCATATTGACCGCTTACTTTGCAAAAGAGTACTTGCTGGATTTCGAAGGAATTTTATTTTAATGCCATTTCCGTCTTATTTTTATTCTCAGTTTGTCTTAACGTGCAAAATGTGTTTGACCCAATTTTTTGCATGGAGTGTAGTTACGGTTCCTTTTCGTTCTTTCCACTTGTTTTTGGACCGAAAGTCCTTCTTGTGTATGTGGAATGGGTATTACCTAGTTATCATGGGTGGAGTTCTTTCGACCGTTAAAACAATGATAACAGTTGCTATGAATTTTGTCTACTCCACAAATAGGAGTTTTTCATAACACCGAGGAAGTTGTCGTGATTTAAATACAGGAAAATCGTGTAAAATTATTTGGACGACTACTTTTCATTTACATAACGAATACATCTTTATTTCTTTCGAATTAACTGCGTGTGAATTTCGATGATGTCTGCGATTATCTTTTATATATTATGGAAATCGTAATATAGCCACTGCTTGAAGTTATTTGTGAGTTAAATTTGATATTACTTATTACATTATTACTATTCTCCTTCTCTTTCGAAAGAAAGGGCTAGGCAGTTATTTCCCTGACTTTATAAATACTTATCTGAATTCAATGTTAATGATCGTAAAATCAGATAAATATAACATTTAAAATTTTTTTAAATTATATTTTTGCAAATAAAAATTCATACATCAGATTATAATTTAGCATGTGCATTTTTACATATTTTTCTGTTAATTTTTATCGTTTGATCGGCCTGAAAGGTTTAAAAAAGTTAAAGTAATATTTTCGTACCGAATTTTTAATTCGTAGTCTATTGTATGGTGAATAACCATAGGCGTAATGGAATTTCTATTGGCGAAAATGGTATGTGCTTAAAATTGGGAGTAATGTTTGAATGCGCGGAATCCGTGGTTATTTCAGTCGCGCGACGCAGGAATAGCTGGGAACTATGTACTGCAGATAACATTAACACAGGAGATAATGGAGTAACGGCATATTTTATTTGAGGAAATGGCAATACGCGCCTTGCATTAACGTTGTTCGCGCCTCTGCTGGATGTTTACCTTATTGCACGATCCACGCTCGGTCGCACCTTTTCTCACATAATATATTCTGCTAATAGATTATTGCCTATATATACTACATTACATATATTGGGTTGTTTTTCGCGTCGTGTTAGTATATGTGCTTAATCTCAACTTTGAATTAAACTGATCGATTCTGCTTATCGAAATGTGTTTCTCTTTAGATTTGTGGTTGTCGCAAATTCGTAAATAATAATATGGTGATCACTTACACGCCAATGGTGACTACCAATCGTAATAAATAAGGCGTTTAAGATTTGTGAGAAAAGTATTAGTAGTGCAGCTAAGAGTCTCTATAATTTCTTATGAGGTGATATATATTTATTATATATAGACGCTTCTTATACATTATATATATATATATATGTAAGATTACAACTAGTAGTTGAGAGGGATAGGAGGGAGCCAATGGACACTTACTTAGTGTTGTGGACGTCCATGGCCATAGAGCAGAGGTTCCCAAACTGTGGTTTGCGGCAAAAAAATCGATAAGGGCGAGCAAAGTTTTTTGGTAAATCACTTAATTTGGTCCTTGTTCGCATTCAAGTTTTTAACAAATTCTATATAATTACTTTTTTATTAAAATGCAAATAAATTCATTAGTTAAACAATATTTATATCAAACTTTTATTTGAAGCACGAATAGAATGTGTCTGGAGCTAAGCCTGTTTTTCAGCCTTATGAAGAAACATCATCGCTCCCTTTTCACTACGCAGAGGACACTTCCGTAACAACGGAAACTGTATAGGTCTTCGTATTTGTAAGCAATAAGTTGACAGAAGATCATTGTCTCCTTTAAACAATGCACAAATCGATATCATGGCGGGGATAATATAATTGTAATGCACTCTTAACGAAAGGGACAAGGACGAATGTTGAGACATAATATTGTACGCAAATTGTAAAAGAAAGTAAATTTTGTACTTCTGGGCTTTATTTTTAATCTCAAATTTTCATGATAATACTTCGTAATTTTAATATGCAAATAAAAATTACGCTGCTCCCCTTAATAATATGACCACAAGGTTACAAACACGCAAATAAGCAACGGAAAATTATATATATAAAAGGTGGGAATAATGTTATAATAAATATTGTATACTTAAATTAATAAATATAAAAAACGGTTTGCAACATATATTCTTTAATAATTCATACTCAGGTAAGAAAGACACTCCTTCAAAATTTTTATTTTTAGGAGGGGATTCGCGATATTTAGATCATTATAAAAAGGGGTTCGCGTGGTCAAAAAGTTTGGGAAACACTGCGATAGTGGAAGGCTTTTTCTTGGAGCTTTCGGGCATCCGCCCTTCTTCGGCACAAGAGTATAACTCTCTCTCTCTCTCTCTATATATATATATGTGTGTGTGTGTGTATATATATATATGTTACTAGTAATATGTGCTTGCATTCTGCAAGGATTTGATGTCACCTTAATACGAAGAGTAAGAGTCGGCAAATAATATTAAACGCAAAAGTATGGACCTCTGCACAGATTTACGTGTTTTTCTTTTTCTACAATATTGGGGTAAAAACAACCCCTAAGATTTATAATTATAAAATTTTTATAGTTTTTCGTCATTTGTTACGAATACCTCACATTTCTGCAAAATTTCATCGATGTAGCACCTCTAGAAGTGCCCGACAGAAAAAATCTAAAATTACAACAATGTTTATTTTCTAGGCCGTTAAAAAATCCTAAAGTTTAAACAAATATTTCATGGTTTAGGTACTTCTAAATGCGCTACAATGCTAAAATTTTTTCCAACGGTAGAATTTGATCAATAACAATAAAGGGGTTATAGAAATTTAAAATGTTTATTTATTTGGCCGATAAAAATTCATAATTTAAAAAAATATTGACTAATGTTATGTACTTTCGGTCGCTCTAGGTAGCTGAAAATTTTCAGAAAATTAGAGAATGGTGTTCCAGCAGCAAATGATATTGAAAATTACAAAAAAAGTTTATTATTGTAGCTGTTACAAATTCATAAAATTTAAACAATTATATATATATATATATATGTATATGCACTTCTAGAGGTTCTACATCGAGTAAAATTTTGCAGAAATGTGAGGTATTCATAACAAATAATGAAAAACTATAAAATTTTTATAATCGTTTAAGTCCTCTCTAATGTTGGCATGTTTTTTTTTACAATTTTGTTGCACCTAAAACTCTCCTTTAAAAATAGATATCTGAGATAAAAGGGTATAAAAATCGCCGACCTCAATTTTAATGGAACGGAATCATTTAATATTAAATATATTTGGTATATGTCTTAATATTTAAAGTGACCCATGGAAATTTATTGAGTTAAATAAACTGTAATTTTCCTTCCAGTTCTGAGTTATTATTATAGGATCAGAATTCTGGCGTAAACATTGTTTGGTTGGATCTGTTTCGTTTTATAAACCCTCGACTGAATTTCGTAGACACAGACGCTTATTTTTATTTTTTGGTGTCATGCGCAACTGACGAATTTCCATTTTTAGTTCTATAAACTTTCGAGCACATCTCGTAGCGTTTTATGACAGAGGAGAGGCAAGGTTTGGTGCTGAAGAAGACACAAAATAAAATAAAATATACCTGCAAAATAGGCGCAGCTATTATAAGCACAATCGTAGCTGTGTAGCTGCGCGCAGTGCTGGAGAAACAGCGCATTAAACCGTCACCAGAATGCCAGCTTCGGTCGACTTGTACGGGCTCTTGTTTTCTTCTCTCGCATTTTAATTTTAATTCGTTCTAAGAGAGATCTTTCTCTTTTCTTTTTCTTTTGCACCAGGATATTTTTGTAGTGTCTAATAAATGCCAGTATATTACACGTAAAAAAGTAAACAGTATGCGCGCTGTAGAACTTTGTAAACGGTATCCGGATACCCCTTAAATTGGAGATTAGTGAACTAAAAGTCTCTGCAACAACATCGTTACCGTTTTCATAGAACTCATATAAGTAACAATGTTTTCATTTGTTTGGTGAGCGATGCTCTCTCCCTAAGTCTCGTGTAGGCTCTGATCGCGCTAAGTTCAGTCATTATGTTCATGATTTTATATATTTAGTTCATACATATATAGGTAGGACTTTCCATTTATGTGTGTGTATAAAAAATCTACATATATAGGTATTCATCGGAGACTTCATGCGGCCGCATCCACGTATCCCACTCAATCCCATAAGGTATTAAGTTCCTCCAACGCGGATTCGCCCAACGTGTCGTCCTCGAGGAACGTAACCCCCGCGTTGGAGGAGGACCTACTGTATATATACTTTCAGTATATATATATATATATATATATATATACACAGTATATTACAGATAATATAAATTTAACATAAAGCTTCTCATGATTAAATTTCTTTTCAACGAGTCTACTCTTGCACAATGCATAACGTTGGATCCGATTTCCTAGTAACGGAAAAGAATTACGAAAGAAAGCAAACAGGATAATGTGCCTTTAAAAGTGGACTTTTTATTGGTGCTTTAATATTTCGCTTAAACGCTCCTTTTGCTATATTAGCCCTGCAATTACATTATAATTGGATTTACGGAAAAAAGTTACAGAAAAAGGTCATTATGAAAGGATTAACTCGTAAAAGTTAAGAAATAATTAAAATTCGCTTCAGGTTCTTTTTTTTTTCATTGTCCGCATAGCCACTGCGCATCTTCTTTTACACGACCGCATTCTCTTCCGTCTCCCCTCTCTCTTTCACTCCCTTTCACCCTCTCCCTCTCTCTTATTCTCTCTCTCTCTCTCTCGAGAGAGAGAGAGAGAGGCCCCCCCTATTCCACATCTTTGAAGTGTTTGCATTATTAAACCCCTCCCACGAAATCACCTGTCAGAGCGAGGGTCTGAAAAAATAAAGATTCGATTGCCTCCGAAGGGCCTTCCTAAAGCGAATTTTTGGAATAACAGATTACCAAGATAGGTTAAATAAGAGGTTTGTTTAAGTTTTTTTTGCGGAAAATACTCCAAACATTCATGTACACTTAAGCTCTAAAATTTATGTAATTATTGGAGGGATGGATAATGGACTTTTCTAAAGTCAAGTGATTAATGAATTTGAATTATTTGTAGTACTTATACGCGAGATTTGATAGACTTTACGTGTGTGTAAACGTGTGGATTTTATCGAAAAATAAAAACGGGAGAAAATGAAACAAAAAATAATTGTAAAAATTGTGTAACAATTTTTGAATAATTACATCTATTCTATACCGTCACTTTTAAGATACGGAGATATTAGCAAAGTGCTTTCATAGAGGAAAGTGTTATCGAATATCCTGCATCCGGATAGTGTATTGCTGTTATGTAGCGTGTGAACAGAATTTTTTAAATTTTCACGAATTTTTCTTCTGAAACCAACTCTGTCGCTTCAAGGAATTCCAAGATTTAGAAATAAAAAATGCCCCTCGATTATTTCCCGAATATCCATTTTCTCTGTGTATCTCTTTATATCTCCCCCGCCACTCCCTTTATCCTGTCTTCATTTCCTCGTCGCTCTCCTCCCTTTTCCCTCCCCCTCTCCCGATCCTCTTCCCCTCATTTTCCGTCTCGCTGCCTTCTTTCTCCCCATTATGTTTCCTCTTCTTCCTCCCATTACCCTCTCCCTCTCTCTTCCTCATCCTTTTTCTCTGTTCAATTCCAGCCTCCGTTCCATTACCTTCCTACCACGTCCTTTTCTTCTCGCCCTTTCTCTCTCTCTCCCACTTGCAAAAGCTACCCTCATACCATTCCTTAAATCATTTATCGTTTTGAAAATACTCGCTTCGCATTCTCTGTCCTATTATAGCTTTGGGTGTAGGAGTAAGGGAAATACCGCACGGACGTGAAAGGTAGAGCTAGGATTGGGTTGGAAGGGAAGGTGTTGAGAGAGAAAGGTAAACTTTCTCTATCTCTAGCTGGGATTGTGGTGTTCTCTCTCTCTCTTTGTCCTTGATATTTCTCTAACAAAACGGCCGGGAAAGTGGAGATACAAAAAGATGGAGAAGGATATAACACAGTTTCTGTGAATATCTCCGATGGAGTTGGGAGTCTAATGAGGTGCCATTCCTTTTTTTGCATTCGGAATGAGAAATGTGTGTATACATGTATACACACACATATAATTAATATCTCCATATTTATATATAGCGCTGCAGGCAGGCGGGTGAAAGACATGTTGAGTCATGAGCTGAAAGGAGAGAGAGAGAGAAGCAGAAATAGGATAACGAAGAGATAGGAGTGTAAAAAACAAATAAAAATTACGTCGGACAACAGAGGGGCAAAAAATATATGGATATGCGATGATAAACTCTAGCGGGCGCTGTTGAGAAAACATAAAGGGAGTCCTGCCTTCTCCAGCCGCTACTCTGACGAGTTTCGCCGAAAAAATTTCGCTTGATTTCCTGCCACATCTGCGGTCCACGCCGAAGAAAGGAATTTCATGTTTCTTTATTTAGATTCCTCCATGCTAACGTGTTTGAATATTCGTGGAAGGGAGAGAGAGTGCGAAGGGGTGATACCGCGTTAAGCCTTTTTTTGCTGCTGTTATTCCAGCGTAGTATTTATTTTCGGGATAAGCTACGGTCGAGAATTTTAGAAGTTGCGGACTCGAGGATCTCGTCGTAATTCCTCTCGGGATGCGGTGAATATTTTGGTTTCCGTTTGTGTTATTATACGGAGTGCTTTCGGACGCAAGTTCTGGCTAGTCCGTTAGTTTCTTTTGTGTCCCTTTGTGTGCTTTTAGTTTGGGAGAGGGATATGTAGAGAGTGGAGGAAAAGGGATGTAGAGGGAAAGGTTGAAGGGTGTGAGAGACGGGACGCGGGCTTCCTAACACGTCAGCAGTACTCCGTGAAAAATTTTTTGCCCTCGATGTTTTTCGCAAGGGGCCATATATCCCGGGGCCGTTAAGAAAAAATATTAGGATGTCGACTAGTTATGGCGGTGCCGGCAGAAACTGGAGTTTTTATTATAGATACGACAGTTTGGGTCCCTTTTATTTTGAATGCTTACATTTTTGCATTTGCAGGAATATTGGTGCTCTAGATATGGCAGATTTTTTTCGTCGCTTTTTCGTGTGATTGGTTAGACTGTAAAAAGTCTAACGGTGTGGTTTTATCTCTCACCGATTAAAGCGGGAGGCTCACTTTTAAACTATAAGCTATTTGTTTTTCGGTGGGAAAAATAAAGGTTGTATTTTTGGACTCGACTAAAGATTTGAATGCGTATCGCAACGTTGTTCGTTGTAATTAGGTTAGTGTAATAAATTTATATTATAGTGAAGGATGTCAATTATTTGGATTTTTTGCATAATTATGATTTTTGTGACTCAAATATCATCTCTGTTTATTTCTCCTTGCGTAAATTTGTTGGCATTCCTCTGATAGGTAGTTAATAAAAATCTGTTTTTTATAGGATCAGTAGGATTGGCATCGCATTCATATGGGAAGATTATTTATCGTTCAGTCGCAACGGGGAATGTTTTCCATGCCTATATAATTTTCCTCTCTATCTACATAGTTGAATTTGTGTACGAGAACTTTTCTTTTATTAGAAAGAAATATCCGTACTTGGATAATGCGTGTTATGTTGTATTCAAATTTCAAGTAATGCTTACTTCACAATGTTATTATTTCAATGAACTAGTTTGAACGCTTAAATTATACTTCTTTTAATTATACTTACTAAATGATACTTATTATTAAAATGATACTTATTATACATATACTCTATCTTTAAGATCCAGTCCTGTCCTTATGATATCGATCACATCGTTAAATCGACATATTAAATTGGTTCTTAGCGAGGAAATCAACAGACATTTTCACGGATGCCCTCAAATGCAGATTTTGGAAATCGGAGTGGGAATAGAAACCGACTGCCGAACTGTCAATAGCTTCTCATGCATTTGGAAAGATTGCGGCTCAGCTCGGATTGGTAAAGATCCAACTCGGAGAGTCAGTGGGCATGGGGATTTAAGTATTCCGCTAATCCAGAGTCGAATCCGCGTAAGTTTCTCTCACTTCCAATCTTTTTAAAACCCCTCGAATCCTTCTTTTTTAAGCTCCGACGTTCTTTTTACTCCCAGAAGAAATCCGGATTAAGCCCACTTGCTTTGTTCTCTCTCTTTCTTTGCATCTTCGCCAGTAACGCTTTTATTTGAGTGCCGCGGGGTGGACGGATGGCATACGCGATCTGTAATGCTTCGGAAACATGCTGGACAAGCCTCCATAACAGTCGAATTAAGGAGCCCTTAGAATCGTCTTTTTGACAGGATCGGTTTTATAATACATGCATGGTTGATAAGTGGTGGACGCCTTCGCTGGTGAATTTTTACCTGAATTGGCATCGGAATCCCAATGGCGTTTATTTCTCTCATCGGATTCCTTTTTAAACTACGCGGTTGATTGTGTTATTTATTAAAAGCAGTTTTGCACTAAATTTATTTCACGAAAAAGTTTGTCGTTCGTTAATATCGTCCATGCGTTCCTTTCAGAAGTTTGATAAGCGGCATCGCGGCCTGGAAGGTAATACTAAAATCTAAAATTATCCTATGTAAGTTAATAAATGTTTTTACTGGCATTCATATCGATATTGAAAATTCTTCTTAAAAGATTTGTCCGAAGCGTTTCGATATTTTCTCCAACGCCAGAACATCCCCTCCCGCCGCCGAAACATGAAAAATCCACCTTTGATGGAACACTTTGCCCACATTACACCTTGGTAATATCTGTGTTTATAGCCAGTTTCCATTTCCCTGATGTAGTTTTTTCGCGAATGCGTTGTCTCGGCCCAACTCCTGTACTGCTAGTCTGTAAGGGCAGAGGGAGGGAAGAGATGAAAGAGAGACGAATGGAGGAGCATGACTTATTGAGGAGGCTTTATCCCCTACATCCTTTCCTTAATCCGTCTACATTCTACCTTCCTAACCGAAACACACCCGAACGTACACACACACAAAAGCAGTATTTCTCCTCTCGGCATGAGGAGAGTAGCGGGAGGGAGCGAGATGAGCATTCCCAACAACAAAGGAGTCGAGAATAAAAAATCGGCGTAGTCGAAGAGTCGTTTTGGTAGGAGGATGAAGATAGGAGGAAGGAAGGACGAGAAAGGAGGATGGAGAAGGAGGGGGGGGGGGGGGGAGGCGGCATGTAGCATAGGACGCGGATTCACTTCCGACAGTCATTTGTCTGAACTGTAGTAGGGCGGTCTTTCCCTACCAAATTTCTCTCCCGCAATCTCTCTCTCTTTCCTCTTTCTCCATCAGCATCCTTGTAGCGCGAGGGTGAGCTTGGTCGCTTTCTCTTAATGATCGCCATGGGCTGAACGTTGCTCCCTTTAAAATCCTCTCTCCTTTGATCGAAACAGAGAGGAAATTAGCGGGCGATGTCCTTCTTCGTTTGGAGGAAATAGCGAATGCGTATTTAAGCTTTGGAGTAAATAATTTTACGTTGACCCGATTGTGTTTAATTTTTTTAAGTCAAATTTTCCTTCCTGCGTGGTGAAACATTTCTAGATCGATGAATAATTTTGACTTGTCATGAGAGGTTTCGTCTTAAAGCGATTAAATTATGTATGGATTTCGGAAATAATAGCAACGTCAAATAAAATCCAATATAAAAAATTCCACTTTTAAATGTTATTATTAGCATTCCTCTTTCGAAGAAAGGCACTGAATAATATTGTTTCAATATTATATCTGGAATTAGATAGCTTGCCTCTTTTTCATTAAAATTTTCTCATAACACGGAATTATATATTTCCACTCAGGAAACGGGAACTTCGCCTTCATTATATTAACCATTTACTTGTGGCTATGGTCGAATTCTCCGGATCACGATGTGTATCTCATATTCAACCCTTTAGTTTCCAAGAAAAATCGTTTAATTTGAGGTTTTTTCAATGATCTCTTAATAATTTAGTAGTCCGTTCTGGAATTAATAGCTCGACGTCGTTTCCGTTTTTTCCGCGAATATATTATCTTAGAGGAAGTAATCAGCAGATATTCTGAGAAAAAGCCCGTCGGAGGTCTCATTTATTTATTTTTGATTAAACTAGTAAAAACGTTCCATCATTTATCGGGGGTATTTTCCATTTAAAAACGCAGTCCTTGAATTGCTGGTAAACTCGGCGGGTTTTTCCTCCTATGAATTCAGGAAAAATGGACCAAAGTAAAATTCAGGAAAATTATCATTAAGGGGTTCTTTTATCAGTTTTATAGAAGCACGATCGCAAGTTTTTTCCGATGTTTCAATACAATACAATTTATACAATACAAAAGGATGATCTGCAGACGTAATGGAACGAATCTAGACGCTAAGTTTGTGTCATCAATCACCTAACTCCTTTTCAAAGAAGGTGGGCAGTTTTACATCCAGTATTAATTTATTCTAGATTTGCAGAATAGAAATGTTTGAACCAGGTAATGGAAAAAAAGAGATAAAATTTTATCTGAATGCATTCTGGATTGTTTTTAATTTTGCATCGTTTTATTTAACAAACACTCGTAATTGAAATAAAATTCTAAATATTTCTTATCGCAAACTGCAGGTCTCAAATCGGGCAGAACGTTTCATCAATGATTCTCTTAGCATAAATTTATTAATTTTTTATGAAAAGTCATTATAAATTCATTCTGTTGTGGTGCGCCTCAAACAAAAATCATGATAATTCAACTTTTCGGTTAACTTCATGTAACTTTGGCAAAATACGGTAAAGAATTTTTACTACGACCGATTCAGTGACTTCTAGAGGATTGGCAGCCCTTTCTATAATACGCATAATAATCATCAACTACCGAAAAATCTTCAATGTGGTCTTTCCTTAAGATGCCTTAGTCTAAAGAAAATGCCTCCGCGACAAAAAGATTAGGATAATATGTTTTTACGCCAGAAAATGGACGGATATTGCATCCATTTTTTTCTTTAAAACATTCTCTACGTTCCGAACGAACTACCTTTCACAAAAGCGGAACCCTCAGAGGCACCTCCTTATCCTCCTCAGCCTCGTTCCCTCTCAGCCATTATTCTATCTCCTCTCTTTCTCTCTTCCCACTCACTACCTTCGGAACAAACGCCTTGCACCCATCTTTCCCTCTCTCTCTCTTCCTTCCATTCTTCCCAACGCCCTCTCTTTTGCCCTGTCCCTTACAACGGGCCCGCTTTCAAAAGCCCTCTCTCTATTTCTCTCTCTCTTCTCTCTTCCTCGATAAAATGAAGCGGAAATGGTTTTCCGGAGGGATGAAAGAAAAAATATATATTTTTTGGAAATCTCAAGAGGATCGTTCTTTTTTCTTCACCTCCCGTCATAGCAATCGCTTCTACATCCTTCCCCAGTCAGCGCAGTGAAAGTTAATTTTTGCCTCGCTTCCGTCCTTTCTCATGCTCGACATCATAAATTGATTGGCCCTTGACTGCAGCGTTCTCGTAACCTTCGGGACGCAATCTTACGTCGGAACATAACTTACTTTTTTTCGTTTACGTCAGTTTTGTATCGATGTTTTATCGTTATGAACTTTGAATAACTAGGTAGCTTGGTCTGTTGAAGGGGCTATTTTTTCTTCATTTTAGCTAAAACCTTTTTCCGTTTATTTAATTTTTTATTCATTTTCCTGTCTTTTTCTGAGTTATTCCCTTCACGAACCAAGACCTTTCATATTCATTCATCAAATAATAATAATAAGGCCGTTTTTTTTTATCTTATACCAATATTTTCTCAGAGAGGTAGCGCTTTTGTACTATATGTACCGTTTTCTGAAAACTTTTACCTTATTAGGTTCATCTTTACCGGTAAAAGATACTAACTTGAAAAATTACACTTTGACTCCCTCAGGGGACATCAGAATTGGATTTTCCAGGCATAAAATCAGCATTTAATAATGTTTTAATAAAACAGATTTTTACGTACCAATAGCTTATTAAATTGGTTCCATTAAAAGTAATGTTTGTCATTTTACCATTTTTCATCTAACAGTTAACGATTCCCAATAGAAATACTATCATTCTTGGCGTCTTATACGTTTTTAGTTACATTTTATACTTATAATTTATTTTTTAAAGTCTGAAACAGTTTAAGGCATAGAAAGTTGTGACGTCATAGTAATAATTCAACGTTTATCTCTGGAATATCTTAGAAATTTCTGTCAGCCCTCAATACTTCGTGTCGATAAATTGCCCTCGGTCTTTCTCTCGCGAAATATATTACCATCCAAGTGATCATTCTGTCTGATCTGCGCGGCCTTTTTATTTCCCAAAGGAAACTGAAGGCGATGCACTCGAGTTTCTAATGCTACCAGTTCTTTTTATTGGTCAAAAACGTTTGTTTCGAATCTTGAGGTTTTCTCAACTTTGTTCCCAAAGACAAGATTCTTATTTGGTCAGGATTTTTGGCGACTCTTGCTTTCGAGCAGCTGAACCCTTTAAAGCCCTCTCCGTTACATCCAGACATCTAAACTTTCGCGAAGAAGAAATAAGGGTTTTATCCGCATTCTCAATCTCCTTCTCTTCCTCTCTTCCTCTGCATCAATTTTCCTCGATATTTCTCATATCCCTTTCCGTCATCGTTCCAACAACCGCGCTAGAGAAGCCTTTCATCGCCTTTCATTTTTCATTGAGCTTTTCCCGTTTCTATCGCTCTATTCGCCTCATGACTTACGCCAATCGTTAAAACTTATCTCCGGAAGCTTATTTTTTTTTAAATCCCCAACTTTTGGTTTAAGCTGTTCCTACCAAAAGGTTTTTGATTTTGACCGCACATTAAAGCTCGTTATCGCGACATATCGCGAAAATGCGTGCTTATATAACATGAAATGCTGCTTTAACGCGTCAGAAATTTGGCTGATGGCCATTTTAAAATTGTCTGTCAGGCCGAAGAGGCTAAGCTGAGAGAGGCTTTATGATTCATAGTTACTTTACTTAGTATGTGAATATCATCATCAAAATAGGTAGTCCGCCCGTTGTCAGTTCCGTGATTATTCATGGTTAAGCTTGTTTCTCCATATACTCCTACTTTCCGCAGTTTTCCTCATGTCTTGATAGCTCTCTTTCTCTTTTAAGCCGTCTACCAGCTGAAACCTTTTCCTAACTCTTCCTCTTTTTCCGTCCAGTTTACCTGCTAGCACTTCTTTAATCATGCACTCCTTCCTCAGGTAATGACCAATCCAGTTAGCCTTCCTCTTTCTGGTAGTCTGTATAATCGTTCGCTTCTCTCCTATTCTTCGTAGTACTTCCTCATTTTTCACCCCATCTGCCCATTTTATCTTCAGCATTCTTCTCCATGCCCACATTTCGAATCTTTCCAAATATTTAATGTCATTTTTCCTTATCGTCCATGTTTCTGCCCCATACAAAGATATACTCCATACATAGCATTTTATCAACTTCTTGCGGATTTCCTGCTTTATATTTCCCGTTAGTAGGAGATTATTTCTTCTGAAAGCGACTTTTGCTTTTGTTATTCTAGTTCTGATTTCATCGGTATATTTTGATTCTCTCTTTATAATGCTTCCAAGGTATTTATAATATAACGAGCCATTTTTATTATATATGCAATCTATCACTATAATTTTCATTCTATAGTAACGCTAGTAAACTTCATCCGTAAAATTTTAATTTTCTTCTTCTTGTAATTAGTGTACCTTCGATAAAAATTAATAACATTTCCATATTATTATTGATTTTAATTATATGTATGTGCACCGATTAATAAAAATCATTAAAGTTTTTTGTTAAATTAATCTACTGCTTTTTGCAACGCTGTCCGCACAGCCACCTCTTTTTATAGCTATTCGCATTAACTTGATAAAGCGTAATGACTTTCACTGCGAATAATCTCCTCTGCCGTATCGTAAATTAGTTTTTTTTCGAACGTTAAGCTCCAATTAGTTTTCCACGCCATTGTACAGTCATATTTCTTGATTTAATACTCCACCTCATGCGCTTTAAACGATTTTCAGATCGCTCGAATTATCGAATATGTCCGATAAAACTAATATTTTCTGTATTTTTCATACCTCATTTTTTTGTTTCGCCTTCGAGTTTATCGTATCTCCTGCGATTTTTCCTTCATTTTTGCAGTGTCGTGCGGAATCTCGGGTTCCGTTTGAAAATTTCCCGTTCCTACTTCTCTATTTTTTTGGAACCCCTTAGGGAAATTCCGTATATGGTTTTTTTCGCCATCTTTATGTTCTCGTAAGATATACCCGCGTTTTCTCTGTTGGCGACAAAACACATGGTTCTCCCATTCAGTGGTTAAGGGGTTGAAACTTAAAGGAGATGTTGGACCGGACTCTGAAAATTTTCGCCGAATTTTTTTCTTTTCATCACGCATGCGATGGAAGTTCAACGCCGAGTAATGCAACTTGAAAAAAATTGAGAAATAGAAAATCTTAACTGCTCGCAAATCTACGCGCGCACCCACACACACACATGCACATAACGGAACACGAGCAATTGCTATAGTTTAGTTATTATTGATTTCGCATTGAAAAATTAACTTCTGTTATGCACTTCTCAAGAAATAGTCCATAAGAAATTTCGCACCTTAATTCACTGACATTTTGTCTAACCAAAGAAATGTTTGCTTACGAATTACTGCGCTTGTTGAAATCTTATTTTTCCCGTTCCATTGCCGTATACGTGTTCCACCTCGCGGGCAAGTCATCTCCTCTGCCTCCTAGTTCGCTTTCATCATGTCCCCTTCCAGCGTCTCAACGGTGTCTTTATGAACCCGAAACCAATCCTCGCCGACGAAATTCCTTTTAATCCTGTCATATTTTCTTCGAGGGGCGAACAAAAGGCGGGACCTAGAAAGGGCCCTGATGAACGAGGGACTTTGAAAAATCATCGGACTTTAATGAAATAGTTCTCGAGGTGGGGAGTAAGGAGAAGAAAAGGGAGTGTAAAGTTCGCAGTATTTTTCCTGAATGCGTTCGTATTATAAGGAAGATGAGACCTATAAAGGGAAACAAAAGACTAAGGCAACTATGGAGGAGGTGATGGAGAGAGAGAGAATGTAGGGAAACAGGTTTTTTTTAGGCTGTTGAAGAGTGTTATATAGTATAAAGAGAGAGAGTGAGAGAGAGTGTGTGTGAGAGGGAGGGAGAGAGAGAGTGTGTGTGTGAGAGAGTGTGTGAGAGAGAGGGAGGGAGGGAGAGAGTGAGAAAGAGAGAGAGAACTGCGTAACAATGTATGTAGAAGGATGTTTGGTTGCTTCTTAACTTTTGACGCCACGGGCCTCGCGCGGTTTTTGTTTCCTTGCCTTGAAACTCTATAGAGCCAGAAGAGAGAAACTTTCTCCTCTCATTAGCGAAGTTGTATGTAACTCGAGAATACAATTTTATGATTTCTGCGCGTTACACGTGTTAAGGCGTGATGAGTAATTATCCTATTCTGTCTCTCTGAGCAGTTGCGTAGTTCATGATTACCGTGCATGTGAGTATGCATAAAAAGGTGAATTAACGAGATTATGTTAAGAAGGAGTTAACACTTTATGGGAATCAATTGTGTTGTGTACTTACTCCGGATATAATAGGCGTTAATGTTCTTAATAAATAAAATCAGGGTAAAAACTTCCCAAGTTCTACAAAAATGTGTAATTATATGACCGCGTTAAAGTTGAATTGCAACATATTCGTTTCTAGGTCCGTGTTTTTATAAACATCCGATATTGGCTAGTCCATATTTCTTATTGCTTGATATTGGGATTTAAGATGAATTTCATTAATTATATAAAACATTGCGTTACTATTTCCTCCATTGTTTTTTGGCATTTACAACATTGCAGGCATATTCGTCTACCATCTCGACCAGCCGTAGATATTAATTCCGCTTTTGTACGTATACAGTAGTTCTTATTTTCTCTCATCAAAGACCTAATTACTTCTTTTAACGATGATATTTGTCGCATTGGCATTGAAGAAACTAGCTCTAAGACTTTCACAAAATAAACGCCTCAATTTTTCTCACAATTTGATATTTTAAGAAAATTCTGCGTTTATTTTTCCGCTCCTCTTAAATATTTAAGAAGGGTTTGAAAGAAGTTTTTAGTTATGGCAACATTTTTACCTCTTAAATGAATCAAAACTCTTTGATTCACATAGGCAAAGCAGCACACCCTTCTGCCATTGCAGTTTTCTATGGAAATGTTTTCTCGAAACTCCAAACTAAAAAAAAGCTTAAATTTTTATCTCCTCTTCCCCCCGCTAGCTTCCGCCCTGAATATTCCGCTTCCTTTTTATATTTTCGCATCGCGTGCTCTGATTAAAAAAGTTTTTCCCGGCAACGGATGATCCATGGCAGTCAGGCGTCCCCAGAGGCCCAAGTTCGATTTCTCGTCGCCTGGCGGCGCTTCGGGATCGGCCAGGGGGAATCCCCAGAGGGGTTTCCACATCACCCAACCCACGCTGTGTGTATCCCTTTCTCTCGGAAAGCGTCGCTTTGAATCTCTCTCTCTCTCTATTTTCTTCTCTCTCTCTCTCTCTGCGATATTCCGATTGACGATGGACTCCACCAATAAAAAAAAGAAAAAAACCAAAACGCCTCGTATCGACATCACGGTTTTGTTGCATTCGAAAACCCAATGGCCGAGTACGCTGTGGTTTTTTGGAAGTTTGGACCTTTGTTCAAAGGTCCTCCCCCACTTATTATTATTATTATTATTATTGTTTTTTTGTGTGGGGTCGGAGAATATGCTTCGAAAGTCGTGCATTTTTTTCGGAATTTTCGAGTACCTGCGTTATTCAGCGCCCTCCTTTTGTCCGCGCAAGAGCTCTATCGATCTCGCTGGATTTTAAAGCCGGGTTATCGCCCCGTTCGAAAATTTCGTTCCTTTTGGGCACGAGAGTGTACACACGCAGATTGCCGCACCGTCAATTTTTTTCATCGTTATATATTTTGGTAATCCTACGCTCGAACTAGGAAAAAAAAACGAGGAGGCTTTCGAATTATTTAGCGTTTTAATAGAATCCATGGGGGTGGCGTTGGATGCGATTGCATTGTGCAAGCAGAGAATAAAAACTCCGTTTACACTTCGGGATCTCCATCGGTTTGTCCTCGTCGCGTCAATCTCGCATTTCCCCGTGGTACTTAATGGATTCCTTTCCAGCTTATTTCGTCTAACTTTCTGAAAGCCTTTCATCTTTTGCTTTATGGTTGGTTGTCGTCTTGGCTTGATTGTCTTGACTTGTACGCAGTCTTTCCCACCCATACGCCTTGTCTTCCTCTGCTGTTACGTCTCCTTTCTCCATCCGGTCTCTCTCTCTTTCTCGTTTTTCTGCGGGTCTTCCGTAGATCTTTACTTTACATAACGTACCGGTTTGTACATTTTTACATCTACGTGCAAACTAATATTTTAAATATTTTTGTCCGTTTCGAGGTCTATAAGAGATCGGTATTTAAATTTTAAAACACGTGTAATTCTTTTATTCATATAAAATTAATTTCGTTAATAAAATTTTAGGAGCATATTATTTAATTGTAAAAATTCGAATGCCATAGTTCTGTAATTATTTTACTATGGAGAGTTGCGGAACTTTGTTGGAGTAACGCCGTGAAAGACCTCTTCACGCAGTACACATTTGTTTTGCGTGGAGCATAACCTTTTTTGTAGCCGCACCTCTAATATGGTAAATTCGCTTGCAGTCAGGGGCTTATCATCCTTTTGCATCGCGGTTCTTATCCGTATTTACCAATGCTTTGGCGGGCCGTATTCGAAGTTTTCGTTGGCGGGTCTGATAACGGTTTACATTGGGTATCACACAAGAGATTGTGCGTTATTTAAAGGGAAACTGAGGTCTAACGAATTTTTAGTTTCCAAACCCCACTAGAAAGGCTTTAGGGTCATAATTTTAATTAGAATACATAAAATTACCCACGTTAATTATCAATAAACCATTTCTCATCAGTTTTTCGGGCCACATAAAATGCTATTTCCGTACGTAGGATTGTATATCTCCGGTATAAATAGTTTCGCGATGTCGTGTGTGGTTTATTTTTCTCGGATATTGTACGTAAATGATGTAATTCGTTATGTCACTATAAGTTTTGTAAATACTAGCGGTAGTATATTTAAAAGAACTGAAAACAATATTTAAAAGTTCATGTAAAAGTTTTATGAACTCGTTAGTCTTTATAAGGATTATTTAATCTTTGTAACTCGTCAGAGAGGGAGGAAATGGTATCCAATTTTCTGGATATTGGGGCTGAAAGAGAGAGCTCGATTAATAGCAGTCAGTGTATAAATAGCCGCCAAACGATGAAAGGGAACCTAAATATTTCCATCATCTTCTCATCATATTTAACTTTCAATTCAGCAGAGTTAATTTCCGCTACAAAGAATTTTTTGGATACATTTTTCCTCCTTCCCAAAGAATGATTTACTTTTCTTTTTGCCTCTTCCTTTTATAAGGAGAAAGAATTTGTCCTTTCAAATAGAATGTCTCTCGCTCGCTCATCCATTCCGTTCTGTCTTCCAGTCGTCCTTTTTCCAACTCTTCTCAGCATAAATCTTTAAGTTATTTGAGTGTTTTTGGCTTTAAAGACGTTAAATATTCTGTTTCGGATTTTCATATAATGTTATTTTCTTGTGTTGTTCGCTCACTCCAGTTGTCTTCTAATTCACACGAGTTCCCTTTATGATCGAAAGTTGCCTCGTAGATAATGTGAAGTTAATGAAAATGTGGAATATCGTCGTGTCGCTCGTATGGACTTTCATGAAAATACATCGCTGCGCAGATCTGTCTCTTGAATCCATTTGTTTTCTTTAGAATTGTATTGGTGATATAACGTAAACAAACAAAAATCAGCTCTTAAATATTGGGATCTCTTATTAAAGATTATACGCCCCATATCAAAATTAAAAAAAAGACCGTCGAAGATTGCCCTAAACACTCAAATGTTCAAATTAATTTTAATTTGTACGAAAGCGAAGTCTTTCTAAATCAGAATGTTTACTGTCCTTGTTCCACAAGATGAAATTAATAGTTCCCTGAGTTTCCACTTTCACCAGTCAAACATTACAGTTCGTTTTTTTATAGTTATTTACTGTGACGCATCAATATTCGGCAAACTATTATTTAATGCCTCTTCTTTAAGCTTACCCAGTATTTTGCTCTGGTCTAAAATCTTTTGCGAGTAAACATTGTTTTCGAAAAATGTCAATCTCTTAAGTTTTCAGTTCTCAGTTTCTTCAATTTGCTTCAGATTTCGTTTTATCATTCATTCTTCCCGCGTCTTACTATTTCGGTACATAACAAGATCCCTTTATTTCATTAATAACTTTCTGATAATGTGAGTGAGCTTTTCTCCTGTTATTTACAGAGATGTGATTACCGTTAATCGCTATTGTTTTTTCTATCAGAGTGCTTTTTCTCGAAACTGATCCATCTCTTACCCACGTTAACGGTTCCTACTAAATGATTCATTATAGCCGCAATATTTAGTGTTTCTTCTATATTTCACAATATATATGTAACTTGTAAAAATTGCCTCCATATGATGTTATAAAATATTTCATATTTCAGTTAATTATTGGATTAATGAAATAGTTTAAGTTGCAGTCTAGTTTTTTTAATTTTTAATATTCATTGTCAGTTTAATCTTGCAAACAGCCAAATTTTTGTGCTTAATTTTACCATTAAGCAGTCTAAATAACCTTAGAACGTTAACTGAAATCGTCTGACTCAAGTAATTAAGTATTCGGATTTCGCTACATTTTCTTCCCAAAATTGAACCTCATTAGCTAATTTAAATCCGCCGCTGTACTATTACTCGGCCTTTAGCTTCAATTCCTAAGTTACTCTGGTGGAACGAGAAACCCAAAATTACGGCGGTCGTTTGCTTTAATCCCACTCTTGTGCGAATTTCAACATCAGGAAAGAATCGAGAGTGAAAAAAAACTTTTCTCGCTCGGATTGGTTTTAATGCGCCTATATTTTATTTCTCTCCTCCTTCGTTTTTTTTCGGCGCTTAGGAGAGGATAATTTGTCTAGACTTCGTCTTATCTTCGTCCTCTCATTCCTCCTCCCCTTTTCCCTCTTCTCTTCCTTCGCTAACTGAGATTTATGGCCGTTTTCTTTCTATCCATCTCCTTTTAGAGTTTTCCTATTCGCCTCTTCCTCGGCCGAGAGTTTTCCATATCAAAATCCCATTTCTACTCCCCACTATTTTTCCATCAGCGTCCATTAAAAACTATCCCGGCAGTGTACCGGAAGATCGTATATTTTCTCGAGGAACGAGGACGCCAGAAGCGCGGGGAATGCCTTTTTTGCGCTCGTTATATCTTTCATCCTTTAAGAGCGAACGTGTTGGTAGTTTGCCGTCCGCTTGCACACGGAGACCCTCCCCCTCCTCCTCCCCCTCCGCTCCCCGGGAGTGTAAGGGATCGTGATCAGGGTGTGAAAACGCGCATCGAATGCATTGCAAGAGAGAGAGAGGGGGGGCGGGGGGTGCGGAGAGAATTTTGGCATTGATATGTGGGCGTGCAAAAAAAATTATCATTTTCTGGTGTTGAAAACATCGCATTTTTCCTTGAAAAAGTTTAACACGCTATGAAATATAAGTGAGTTATTTTTTAAAACCTTTTTTAGGTCATGCATTCTCCGGGATATATTTTTGCCTTTTTTTCTGTCGCTTCCGTTTTCCAGGAGTCGAAAAATATGACTTTCAAACACAAAAATAGACACATTTTCAGCTGCATTGTTGATTGATTTACTTGATAGTTTCATGTGCTTCGTCTCACTGATTTAGTCGTCTAAATCTGGGACGCGGAACCTCCGGCCCGCATGTGGCCCCGAGAGAGTTTTGTGCGGCCTGCAAAGCAGTGATGAAAAAGTGATCTGTAAAATTTAACACATAAACTCACATTTTTAAATCCAAACAATAAAGCATTTAATACTGAAATGTTAATCCTAAATACCTAATTTCTAATTTACTTGTATATGATACATTATAATCTCTCAGAAATTTCAATTTAAACTCTAATCGGGCTCTGCAAAGCATTGGCAACTTCCAATCCCCCCTCCCGAAGGATTCGCCATCACTTATGCGGCCCGACATGTGGAAAAGGTTCCCCACCCTTGATCTAAATAATACTTATCGATATCACTATTTGTTTTGTATGCAATATAGCCACTTTATAATTTAATCAATAAAATCATATTCATTATTAAAATCTCATAACAGATGCAGTGTTTGTATTGGTTATTTATTTATATATATAGATTGGCCTTGCCAAATATATATATATATATATATTTGGCAAGGCTAATCTCTGTATCTCGAACCTCTGTCATAATGAGAAAATTTGTGACATCGAAGACTCGAGCTATTGAAATTCTTTCCACCAAATGCGCGACATTGCACGAAAATATCTTTTTCGGGCAATAGAAAGCTCTAGTTCCAGTTAGCTTAGATATTATAACGAAAATAGCGTGCGTTATATTCCACGTAGCGCTTATTCGTATCACGTTTCCCTTATATTCCTTTATGTTTAAGCATTTCAGACTCACATTTGAGTTTTTCCCTCTGCAGCGATACCCGCTCTATTTCCGAGGAAATGAGCTCTCTCTGTCCGTAGCATCCGCCATGAGGCATCATCACCTTCGGGATAACTCCTCTCGCGGTGACTTCTCGGCGGCCGTCGGGTCGCCGTGCATAGTAAACAGGCTAGACGCACGCATCTATTAAGCGACTCATCATCAGACTCCCTCCTCTCCACTCTTCCCTCCCGCCCGCCCGCCCTGCTCGTCGTCTCCTTCATCTCCTTGATTAGCCCCCCGTCATCCTTGGCAATATACGAGCAAATGGAACCGCATAGGCATCACGGTGAATGTAAACAAGCGGTCGGTACACACACAAACACGCTCACACCCGCATGCAGGAGATATTGTTGCCGCAGTCCTGGTCTACCCGTTAAGTCCTCTTTAACTATCTCTTTCGCTCTGCCCATTGGTTCTGCTATTCACCCCGCTTCTCGGTTCTGAGTTCTTTTTTATTTCCTCCGGGAATACCTATTTTTTTGCCCCTTAACTTCTTTTTCCTCTTTGGCGAAGCGGACTTGGCAACGCTGCGACGGCCATCTTCGTCTTGTTAGCGATTCCCTTTACGAGTGACTCTCTCCACCTGGTTAGAACGTGCGCCGTGTGCATTATCGATGCCTTGCGCATTCCCCGTGTTTCCTCGCTGGAGCTGTTGCCCGCCCTCCGCGGTAGACTGGATTAGTTCCGGTGTTTGGCTTCCTGATTTGTGCTCTGCGGCTTCGGGAATTGGTGCGCCGGAGGATTGGCGCGGACGTATACGGAAATGGATGAGGTGGAGCTGAGGGGGCGCTGGTGTCGTTGAAAGTGTTTTGTTTGGCGACCCATTAATACAGAGCGACCTAACGGTGCCCAATTAGTGACTCTGTTAATTATATGTTCCGTTGACTCTTTGCCGAACAGCAGATGAGCTGGCGATAATCAGGATCTGTGAATTTGATATTGATTTTATTCAAATTTCTCATAGTGGAGTTTAATGGATGCCTGTTAGCGCTGACCGTTCTCTTTTACATTTGTATCTCTATGTATCCTAAATAAAATACACGCTAGCTTAAGAGGCGAGCTTTAGAGTCCATTCCAAATTGTGATAAGTGAATGGTTCATTTAAATTCCAGCGGGCTTTGAAGTGAATTTTGGGTTTACTTAAAAAGTGATTCCTTCGAATTCAAATGTCTTAAAAGCTTCCTTTGTGATCTTCTTATTGCTGATGCATATTGAAACAGCTTACAATTGGAAATCATTAACGCCAATACGAGTAAGACTTCTTTTTTCCGAAATTTTGGCGACCGTTCCCATAAAAATGAACAGAACATGAATTTTCGTGTAATTTTCTTTTAAAAGTAAACATTCTAGCCTCTCGGTTTCCTGTTTTCCTTTCAGAGATATGGTACTTGAACACATATGAAAGAGAAAATTTCAAATTTTTATTTTTCCATATTATTGTCTTTAGTTTATTAGTAGAATAAGCTAAGTTCTCCAAATAAATTGTATAGAGTTCCATGAAGGTAATACTTGCCTTGAAAACCAATCTATCCTTACTTTATTAACCTTTCAGGGCACCATTCGTATTTTTTGTCTAATATAACTGTTTTCGTACCCTGTTCGAAGAGGAAATCAAATATTTTTTACGATCAAGATCCGAAAAATGAATTTTGGAGTTTCATCGAACTCGTAACGGAAAAAAACAAGCGATTCGCTTCCCTGTCGTGAAGGACGTGTTATTGAGTCGGACATGCAGGAAATAGATTGCTTTGTTTCCGACATAACAAAAGCAGCTGGACGTTCGGATTAAGCTCAGTCGAGCGAGGGTTAGGATTCGAGGAATGGTAAGAATGACGCAGGAAGATGAAAAAGGATGCGGAATGCACGATGCGATGCAACGGAAACGAGATTGAAATTAATTGAGGCGGATAGGAAAAATGATGGGTTGGGTTGGTGGCGCCGGTGAGACCTCGGGTGATGACGGATGATCGCGCGGGCGATGGAGATGAGATGTACCGCCAGGGAAGGAGTTGAGGAGGATGTGGATGGAGGAGGAGATAATTAAAAGTCTCCTCGGGAAAAGGTGATAAAGTATCTCCTTTCTCCTGAAATTGGAAAAAATAAAAGTCCCTGGCCGGATGAAAAGGATGCGAAAAAATGATTTTACACGATTCAGCCTTATGCGCTGGCATCACACGCCAATAAATGTGCTAAATCACTTTAAGCGGGTACTTTATGCCATTTAAGCCATGCCAGATTTTGCTGAATAAAGTTATAATATGATTATTAGATATGTAATATATCTTAGTCCTTTTGGTTTTCGAGTAACGTATTCGGAACCTTTTACAAATTCTGAATGAATCACATGCTGCTCCGTCATATATTAAGTATTTTATTCTTTTGTTACTGCGTTGTTCTCATTCGGAAGCATAGACTCTCAAACAACATAAAAAACACCTTTTTATGTAGTTTGAAAGTCTATGTAGGTCGTCAAGAGTGAATGAACTCTGAAAACTGATTTCACGGAGCCATGTTGAAATAGTTGGGCGGAATTGTAATAAATTCTTTCTCTCTCTCATTCCCTCCGACGACTCGCCCATTCACCCTCCATATCTTCGACTCTTTCTCTCCATCTGTTCCTCTCCCCCTTCTATCTTCCTCGCCTTCCCTCGACTCCCACCAACCCCTCGACCATTCAGACGCACAATTCGTCCTTCAACTTTATTACATCTCCAGCTGCTTCGATGGCTAAAACATTTGATAGAAATTTTGATCCCATTCCACTTATATATGCTGTGTTGGCAAGTTTAAATTTAGGTCACGTGCTCCTTTTATACCTTTGAAACTTCTTTTATCACGGAAACTGTGTATTTTACCACTGTGATAAATATACTAACGAATAAATGCGGTGCTTTTAACACTGTCGTCGGTTTTCATATATGGCTGGAAATATAGTGCGGTATAAACCATTTTTCATTCGTACTACGATTGAATCGTGAATTCTTTCTAAAGTAATGTTGAAATTCGAGTTATTATTCATTGATTGATTTCATGATGAAACTTTTAGGTGAATAGCAATATTACATATTAAGATATCACTGCAGATACTCTTTTGATGGGGTTCTCTTTCACCCATAGCCATAATTGCGGCCTATTAATTTATTTCGCTTTAATGAGTACAACTGTTGGCCCGATAATGATTTGGTTCGAAAGTTTTTTTCGCTGAAATATTTACGGGCTCTACAACCTCCGACACGTAGTAATCGGTTGTCCTACTTATCCGTGTGTGATCGTCCGATACCAGATCCCCTTCGTGAAGACCGCGACTTAACTCGACCTCTGAATTTTTCATAACTGCGGGATTGAGTTTCAGACTGGCCGTGTTTAATATTAATTCTGTAAGGAGGAGCCTCGTTCCTGCCGACTCACAAAAGCGATGCATCTCTTCCTCATCCTTTCCTTCCTCCTCTATCTCTCTCCGCCTCCTTCCGAGCCACGCTCTTACGCTCGAGATTACATGGAAGTTTTCCTGCATCTTGCTTTTCCCTCAAAGTTATAATCGGTTTTTGTTATTCCGTTTACCCCAGGTTGTGGATCTCGGAATACTTTTTTTTTTAAATTTTCATCTAGCAAGAAAGAAAATGAAGGTGCTCTATTCAGTCTCTTTTGCAAGTGTACAGAAACTTTGCTTGGTTTTATTATTTTGGCTCCATATTGGATTTAGCTGGCGGTGAAGCGAGTGTTGCGTATTTTAAAAAATATCGTGCGCTTCTACACGCTCAAGAATTTGTCGTTCTTTCTTAAAGCAGTCTTTTATATATACTTGATTATTTTATGAATAAATGGAATTGCCTTATTGATTACTATATAAATTTGCGTATAATACGCCAACAGTCTATGAAATATTTGCTTTACCATAAATGCCTTTTAAAGTTATCTAAAAAATGCGTTATTTTTTGGGTTATTGTAGGTACAGTAATATCTATCATTTCCCATTTAAACATTTGATGATATAACACTATTAGTAAACTTATTTAGCATTATCGTGAGATTATGTGGAGATAAATTTTAGTGCATATGCAGTGAACCTTCAAGAAACGGGAATTTGGCTAATAGAAATGGAGGAAGGGTAAGATTGACGCTCTTGGTATTTAATATGACCTTTGGGAAGTGCCTTAAATACCTCAGACTCGTTCCGCTTATCCTGACACGCATTTTCCTCCCTCTCTACAGTATTAATACCTCAATGGAATTATCATAAGTTGTAGAGGAAAGAATGTTCGTAATATTATCTCTGATTAGACCCTAGATAATGAATTTAAAAAAATAAAGGATAGATGAATTAAAGGAAGAAAAATGTGAAATCTCGGTTCTAAATGTGCTGCCTGTCTTTCCTAAATTCCTCATAGTCTAAAGTATTATTGGGACAGTTTTAATTAGTAGTTCCCAAATAAAATAACTCTTGTTTTAAGTACACAGCCGTTTTTAATTTTCAGCCTGAATTGAGATTCGTGTGGACAGAACGTAGAGACGAATTCCGCTAGTGCCCGTAATTTTTTTCAATTGAAGTTTTCCTATTAACTGTTGAGAATAATAATTCATTGGTCGGGAAATCACTTATCTATTCTAGTTATTGATCTGCGAAAACTACTTTTTTAAATTCTCCGCGACCATATTTTTTCCATTTTTTTTCAATTTTATTTTTGGCTCCAGTGTAAATTTTAATTGCATTTCATTCTGTTTCAGTCTGCTGCGCACGTCCTATGGACGCCATAACAGCTTCCCTTCCTTCGTACTTTCAATTATATCTCAAGTATCTAATTTCCCATACCGCGGCTTTGAGCACAATTAATTCTAACGATTAAGATAAGGTTACTTTTGCGAACCTTTGCTACCAGAATTACGTCATTTCGACGCAAACACTCGTAAAATATGTTTTACTGCGGTTTTCTGGGGTTCATAAATTTAAACGATTAAAAATGTTACCAAGCGTGACACAATCGGTCGCGTAATTGAATTCAAAGTTATAAAAAAGTTCGACGCTTTCGAATCCCGCTTTTAACGCCGCCGTGTCTGCGGTCTCGAATTCCTCTCTTTAAATCTTTTCTAGCGCCATTTCCAATTTCGTTCTCCTCTTTATTTCGCTAGAATATTCCGTGAACCTCCGTAGCGTGCATATCCCGGAACGGGCTTTGATTGTTCGAATTCCGTCGCGCTCGAATTCCCATATCTCGAATTGGGGGAGGGGAACGTGGTTGGCGGTGGGGGGAGGGGAAGGGAGGCGTCTCTTATTCTCTCCTTCGCGGATATCCTTCCAGGAAATCAACGCAATATCGTTTGTCACTTATTCGCAATTCCTCCTCTCGATAGAGCGGTGTATTATAGCGCCCGAACTGAAGGGGTCGGTATTTCACCTCGTGACTCACGGCATATGCCGCCCTAAATCTCTCACTAGCGCTATCGCTTCGCCGCTAACGGACCGCCCTGCATTCTCTCTCTCTCCCCTGTCGATGGGCTCGTATCGCCTCCGCTCCCTTCCCGTCTCTCTCCCACCCCTCCATTCTTCTATCGTAGTCCCCTGCGGAGTAGGAGGATTCCCGCCTGGCTGGCTGCTTCTCTATTAAATTCCTCGCGATTCTCTTCACCATACACCTCTTTACCCTTCCACTTATCCACAAGGATCTTTCCTTCCCGCCTCACTCTTTTCTTCGCCTTCTTCATCTCTTCATGCATTTAGATCGCTTTCTCACCCTCTTCTCTCTCTCTCTCTCTTCTCCTTTTTCTTCTCCGAAACCCTCACTTTTCATTCTCGTCCAAATCTCTCCTTTTTTTATTTCTTCGACTTGGCAATCTCCCTTGGCGATTCGGATTTTCTCGCTCCCTTCGATGGATGAAAGGGCACGAGGACGCGTGAGTGTGTGTGTGTGTGGATTAGGATCAGCTAGACTTCGGCTCTTGAAGAAGAGAGTTTCGAATTCCTACCGTGGGATATACTATAACGGGAAATGGCTAATAGAGTAAGAGGAAGATTTGGGCTCGAAATTTATTTAATGCCACCATTTTGCATTATTGTTGCTATAAATCATTGATTTTATATTATTTACTCACATAATACGTCATGTCTTGTTTATATTTACCAATTTTACAATGAAAAAAGTCGATACGATACATTTTCTAAATGGCTAATGTGTTCTGATAGTGCTATTTATTTTTAATCATAATTTTCCATTATTTAAGAAACGAAATTTAATTACGTCAGTGTTTAATCTACTATAATATATTTTGAAGTGTGTTTGATGGTTTGTTCAGGGAACTCCTCCTAAACGGTAAAAGCTAGAATAACCAAATTTGGTACGATTCTTCCTTACATCCTAACTTAGTGAATGGTCAAGGTTTGGTCAACCGGGATTAATCAGTGCTGCCAATATAGGGGATTAACATTTTTCCATAAGACTTGCAAGGTATTCTTCCTTCTACCATCAACGTACGTAAATATGGACCGATTATTTTCGTTTTTGCTTTATTCGACGAATAAAACTCTATACTGTCTTATTCCTGCGAAGTTTACATGGTAAACGGTCGAGGTTTTCAGAAATACGCTATTTGTTTTGAAATTTTGTGGATTTTTCGTACCCCTCCCGGGCGTTGACAAGGCGGTGGTCATTGTTACCTCCTATTCAGTTAGCTTCAATGAAGCTTATAAATAGCGAAGGTTTAGCATTATTCGATTCGCACTTTTGTTTAAGCAACGAAACGATCGATGTTTATGGATAGCAACGTAAATAGATACGGATTATTATTCAGGAAGTGTTTATTGATGAAAGTAATTGAACCTTCTTTTGTCTATTGAATACTGGAATCTTACATTTTTTGTAAGTAAAATCATTATATTTTAACTTATAATGTTTATTAAAGTAATTGAGCTCACGTATCTGGTGTACATTTACCGGAGTCAGTGTTCAATCATAGACAATTGTACGTTGCTTGGGTTTCTTGCTTACAAGGTAAAAGTAAATATTTCAGCGAGGCATAATTACACAAGAAATGAAGCTGAATTTGGCGAAAGTAATATGATAGGAAATAAAATTATTGTTATATTTGAATGCAATAGGCTCGGAAACGGATTGTTACGACCAAATATGATTAATTGTTAAGAAAAGCTAATTGTAATTTAAAAAGCATCTACTATATATTTTAAAGAGTTTGTATGTTGTGCTGTAGCAGCTTCATTAAATCCGTTGAAATTCAACGGGAAATTCCGCTAGTCTATTATATTCGACTAAAATGTAGTATTAAAAATGGCTGTGAGTATTCTTTCAAAAGGGCTTAGGAGAATTTTTTTTAGGTTTATGTAGCCCTCGCTTATCATCCACTTGATTAATGTACCCACCGTTTTTTCTCCTTATTTTATCTCTCCCTTTAAGCCTCTTTCTATTCTCTTGGTTCTTACGTTCGCCAAAGGCATTTATCCGCTGTCTTCGGCTCTTTTTATCCAACTCCATAAATGCACTTCTCCTTCTCTAGAAAGTATTTTATTCTCTTTGTAGACGAAAGAAATTTTAGGTACTCCTTGTTGGTCGTTTTTATTCTATTATGAGAGGGTAGGTAGAAGGGTCGAGGGGAAATTTTGGAAGTGAGGGGAGTATATTCATTCCTCTCGACACAGAATTTACTCTTAAAATGAGTGAAAAGCTGCTCTTCCTCTCTCTCTGTGTCTTTTTCGTCATCCATCCCGCCTCTAATTCGCTCGCTCCAGCAACTCAAATGTTAATCAGTGCCACTCAAGTCAACTTGTAAAGCTCTCCTTCCCATCCTACACAGCTCTCAGACCTATTTTATCTCTCTCCGTCTCTCTTTCTCTCTTGGTCCTTGACTTATGTTTCCCGTCACCGCTCCTGTCCGGCGAGAAAAGGAGCTTTCTTCCCAACCCTCCCCTCTCCCCTCTCCCCCCTCCCCTCTCCCCCTCCCCTCTCCCCCTCCCTTCTCCCCCTCCCCTCTCAACTCCTCTTTTGCCCCCCCTCTCCTCCCTTCCTTTACCTCCGTCGTGTTCCTCGCGCTCCCTTCCGTGTTTATTTTATCTAGAAGGCTGCCTTCCCTTTCGCTCTGCCGCTCATCTCTTACAAAATCCCCCTTACTCCACCTCCTCCTCTTCCTCCCCCTTATGATTGATGCGACCTAATTGCTCCTCTGCGGTATCCGCGAATGAAGCGGCGGAAAAATTAATTAGCGATCGCCGGATTTTTTGGCGGAGCCAACTTATTCGCTGGCGCGCTCGGATTAATAACCCGAAAGGAATTTTGTATACATTATTCGGCAATATGCTCCTGGAGCGAAATTTGGCTAGACGGGCGAACGATATTTAATTTTTTTCGATTTTTTCCGCAGCTTTCATCAGGGAGCGAAATAAATCGCAATTTATGAAAATATAATGAAAAGTTGACGTTTGAGTGACAGCCTAAGCTATTGGTGAAGCTTATGCGTTTTTTCTTTGTTTTTACAGCTTAACTTTCATGGTTTGAACTTTCATACTCAACAGATGCTTCTGAAATTGCGCACATTGTATACCTATTCAATCATTCCTATTCACAGATAAACTTTAAATAATTCTTTTTGAATTTGTGCTTACTGTCGATTTAAAATAATTTTTTAAAATTATCGCAAGTCCATAAGTAGTGGAAAACTATAATGAGTTGTGTTTTTCCAAATATATATTGCCATATTTTCATAATGTCTTGTAAAAAAGACCCTGTTCAGACGTTATGTATATTATTTGCTAGTCTATCTCGTATATTATCTGTTTGGTGTCGAGTTTTCTCAGTCGCTTGGATGTTGTCTTTTTATCAGTAAAACATAAACCGATAAATAATTTATACACTTGGGATTAGGATTACGATCTTTTACCATTTTGTTTATCTCTTTTTCTCGGCTAACCGTTTTGAATCGCTAAAATATTTTATCGAGAAAGAAAACATAATCCATCATAGTAAAAAAGAGCCTTTAGGAGTTCATCCGCAGGATTCCGATCGAATTCATCCACTTGATCAATCTCCAGGCGCCGCCGCATCAACTTTGCGTGTAACGTCTTCTCTAAAATTTCATTTCTCGAATTCTCAATTTTCAGCCGCTTCGCGTTATTTTATGCGCGCCTTCGGTTTCCCGGCAATCTAATCTCTCACGCGTCCATGTCGAGATGTGTGTGCTGTCATCTCGTGCTTACGGAACTTACCTCTCTCGAACTTCGCCTCCCTTAAGCCCATTTACTTTCTCGCGTGTGCAATTCCCCTTCAGAGGACGCCTCCTTTCTGCCCCGCTCCATTACGCGACGCTCTCCTCTTCCCCGCCGCGGACTTTCTTGCCGGGTTAATGCGCTGTGATGAACTGGCATTCTCTTCTCCCTCGGCGTGTTAGGTCGAGGCCATAAAGGCATTCATTCCTTTCGCGGAGTGATCCGTTCGAGTCGCGCAGTATGCCACAGATGCGCTTCTTTTTCTGTTTGGAAAAAATGTATCGACCGTCGTCTTTTAAAGGGGCATTCTCCGTTCTATTTTATCCTTAGAGAATCATGAGTTTTTTTTTAAGCGTTCATTTAGAAATATTTAGATGAATAGCTACGCCGTGTGCCTTAAGGACAGTTTCTTCCAAGTAATTTGTGATTATTAGTGAATTGTTCTCGGGTTTCACACCGGGTGATGTCTTGAATAGAATTCGACGTTTCGGCGTATGTCACATCCGCCATCTTCAGGAAAAACTGAGGAAACTGCACTCAGTTTTTCCTGAAGATGGCGGATGTGACATACGCCGAAACGTCGAATTCTATTCAATTCAAGACATCACCCGGTGTGAAACCCGAGAACAATTCACTAATAATATTCCCCGGGAAAGTTTTAAATCCTTTTTTAATTTGTGATTAGTTAGGAGTAAAAACTCGGAAATTAACTGCGATATTACTTTGTAGCTTTAACGCGATGCATGATCTCGGGAAATCCCGCAGCCATGAAACCGCTAAGCCATACGCTCATTTAGTCCCTCTTCTTCAGTGGTAATTAACCGGTCGTGGATATAATCTTCTGCGTAATTGATAAACGGTTTTTCCGATCCTAATTGTGTGAAGAAGTTGAAACTGAACACAGGTGAAAGATAGTAGCAATGCATAAGTATAAATCTTTTTTTAGCTGTTGTTCGCTTTTTAAATGAACTCTAGTCAATCCCAATCATCATCTTCTTTCTTATTCTAGTATCGAATTAAAAGTTTTATTTTAGTAGAAAGACATCGATTTTCAGTGTAAATCTATTTAAGATATCGAAAGTTGAGCGGCGTCGCGCGCGTAAGTTATTTCGAGACCCTCATTGCCCTCATACAGCGGCAAACCGTTTGTGTTTGTATTTGCATTTTTGGTGCATCGACCTTTAGGTCATTAGTGCCAACATGGTTATTATTCATGTCAGGAGTCTTGTTATCCTTGCAAGCTCCATCAGTCCATCTTCCTCGCTGGTTTTCGCCTCGGTCACGTACAGATTTCCATCAGTCAGGCCGTGCGTGAGTCGACTTGATCGTCATTGGCGGCGGCCACAAAAGCGACCTCAAATAGGAGGCAATTAATTTTGCTTGCGGGATGAGCGCAGGTGATCCATCTTAAGCGAATATCCCATAGACGGTGGACCTCTTATTAGTGTCATACCAACCGTTCTCCACTCGTCGTCCGGCTCGTCGGACCTGTCTTTATTTTTTTTACTTTAAGTTAAATATATCGGATTTGATTCCCCACTTTTCCTTTTACTAGAGGTTCGGGCGGTTGCGTCTTAAGGAGTTTTTTTTACAGTGCTATGATTTCGGGGCACCGAAACACATTCCATTTTATTTTTGATGCATCAGAACAGAGGTGTTTTTCGTTCTTTGGTAGCAGGTCTCTCTCTCTCTCTTTCTCTCCTTGAAGCGAGACTCGTTGCTTGATTTAATGCGTTTGTTCAGCTCTCTCCCTTGGTCTCTCGCAACCTGTCTGGCGCGACGCATTAATCCACCAAACTGGTCTCTAGGCACATAACAATTTAGTTCGCATCCAAGGAGTTGTTGCTTTCTTCGCGGAGGGTCTCGTACTTAATGCCTCGTCTTGCAATTTTTACGTGTCGGGACGCACGGAGTCTCTTTTGTCATTATCTTTTTGAAGTACCTTTCTAGTGGGTACTCTCCGTCCTCTGTGTTTTACTGACAGTTTTTATGTGCTTTTGTTCCGCTGGTAGGAGGGCTCCTACGCTTTCCATCAGAGTGCAAGAGGAGGTTGAGCAAGTTTTTTGCTGTCGGGACGTGGTACTTGGCGTCCTCTCAACTTCTTTTGATAAAATATCACCGTGCAGATTTTAATTTTTTTCTTCCCGTTTCTACGTTAAGAGTTGGGTGTATAGGTCTGGAGTTTAATTTTTTATAAAATTACATTTAGTGCTGAGTTTTTCTTGCCACATAATGGTCAATATAGCTGTCTGAATATCCTTGTTTTTGGAAAATATCAAAGTAATCGTGTGAATCATAAACTTTCCGGTTTATAGTGATATTTATGAATAGATGATTTTATCATATTTAATTATATGTTAATAATCGGTATTTTTTCAAAATTTACAATCTTTCAATTACGACAAAATATTTTCTTTCTAGCTTTTCAAACCAGCATGACACAATCTTAATCCTTTGCACTTCTATGGCGAGTGTGATTCGAAATTGCATTTGCTTACTAAAAGACCTACTATCATGCTTATTATGCATTTCTTTGAACTTACTTTATGTCTATCGTGGTTTTTACCAATATAATTAATTTTCATGATATTCAAACAATTTATGCGATAATAATCTTTCTTTTCAATATAAAATGTACACACAAGTTAATGTAATTGCAATAATGAATTTCGAGATCAATGGGTTGATGTTTATTTTATAGAATTCGCACAGCGTTTTATGTATTTTATTCATTTATATATATATATATATTATCGATAGAATATTTTCTGCAGCTTGTAAAATTATTACCAAGACGCTTTTCATCAGTCTCGTGCCTATTCTTCGCAAACCGTATAGCTTCGGCCGTTACAACGACCCTTTTCAGATCAAAGCTCCCGTTCCATTTTCAATTTCGGACCGTACGTGTGTCCCGACGAGTTATCCCCTCCTAAATCCCAGGAGACGCTCTGAGTCAAAACCAGGGTCTCTCTTCAAAATATCCAAGAGGAAAAAATATCTCGACCTCATTCAGGCCCCATTATTCATCCATTCGACGTCGCATACGGTCTCATTCCGACGCAGGGCCATTTCCATCCCAAGGGAGGGAATGATTTAAGGCCGGACGATCTCTCCACTCATCTCGAGCCCACCCCTACCAATTCCGCCTCAAAGGAGCCTATAAACCGTGACTGTGAGGTTGGGGGGAAGGGTTAAGATTTTTAACTTCTCCGCCATATCCTCCTGGGTCGGTCTTATGGGGCACGAGGAGATAAAGGATGATTTGGTAAGCGCCGGGAACGTGAGTGCCGAAACCTGGGTATGGAAGAGAAGGTTTTAAAGGGTTAGGAAAGAGAAAAATAGGGATGAGGGGGTGGCACGGGGAAGATGGGATGATAGAGAGAGGGGGGGGGAGGAAGAATCTAGAAATAATATGGTGGAAAGGTAATGGAATGATTTCTGTTTGAAAGGAGTTATTGTCGAGGGAGCCCTTCCGTACTTCGATTCGTGTGCTTCCTAGAGAGAACGCTCGTTTTTGCGGATGCGTAGTTTATCTGACATTGGTGGCGGGGGTATTACGAGTGAAAATATATTTGAAAACCTTTCAAAGTTTAATCGATTCCTTTCGTTTCGAATCTGTATTTATCGGCGTTGAATTACATCTTTGGAATTCCGAGAGGAATCAAAATTTGAATATCTTTTTAATCTCTCATCGGAAAATTAAATATGCGTTGCTTAGCGACGAAAGAAAGTTTTTATTTGACTTTATTAGCCAATTTAATTGAAAATCTAACTATATATTAATTTTACGTTGACGTCTGTAGACATTTGTGTACAATTTAATTCGGCGTATTTCTCCAGAACCGTTCGTCGTAAAGATATGCGGTAAACGGCGTTTTGTTTCTACTGGCTATGAGGTCTCTGGAAAAATATTTTCGTTTGATAAAGTGTCCCGGGTTCGAATCCAGGAGACAATTATATTTTCCCATAAGTTTACACGGGGTTTTCGATTTTTCAGAGTGCAGGGTTTTTTTCCTTCATCCGTTAAAATACGTAAATATGGACCGATTTTCTTCTTTTTTGCTTTATTCGACGGCTAAATCTCTATCCTGTCTTATTCTTGCGATGTTTACACGGTACACAGTCGAAGTTTTTAGAAATGCGCATTCTTTTTCGAAATTTTGCGGATTTTTTGTACTCATTCCGGGCGTTACCAAGGAGACTCTCATTGTTGCCTCCGATTCATTTAATGCCAATTAAACCTTCAAATAGACGAAAGAAAAGTTATTCGCATCGAACTGTTGTTTGAGCATCGAAATTAATGATGCATAGCAACGTAAATATTTACGAATAATTAGTCTGTTGACTGCGTATGGGACAGTATGGGAAGCGTTTCTAGCTGTGCCAATAACATGTGTATAACAATCAAGTTCCCAGCGAATTGTGTTTTATTTTAAATTGTGCAATTAATTTGATTTTTTATTTTGTTTCAATTTATACTATAACGTTTTAAAATGGTTACGATGACGACTGTCACCATTAGTTTACAATTTATTGTTAACATCTGTGTCGATAATATGTGTATAAGAAATCTAACTATATATTAATTTTACGTTGACGTCTGTCAGCATTTGTGTACAATTTATTGTTAACATCTGTAGGTGTGCTAGAAATTTGAGATTTGGTAGGATTATAGGTTTTACGCTTACTCTTTAAATTAAGGTGAGATAAAATCCTTTTTTTATTTTAATACTTTGCATTTCATTTATATTTCATTAATTATTCAATAAAAATTATTTCACTAAACCTTCAGTTTATTTAAATCGCATTTAACGGTCACACTGACATAAGTAAAAGCATACCGTACAATCTAAAATAAGAATGCTAGAAAAGGCTTACAATTAGTAATATTAATAAAACCATACAATGTATAATTTAATTAACTTGCGTAAATGAATACACACCAAAATCGTATCTAAAAATCGGTACAACATACATTGCACAAATTTTCTTATATACTAATGCGTCGTTTAGTTATCTTTTGAAAAGTATAAACTATGTAGAATCCTTATAAACATCAACTTAATAACTATACGAAACTTGATGAAAATCGTTTTTTCGAAAATTCAATTATTATTAAAGTTGCCCAAGAATAAACTAAACTAGCCTTGAATTTATTCTTTGAGAAATATTAAATACGTAGTATTATTTCAGACGTAAACTAAAGTAACTGTACGAAACTTGATCAAAACCCCGCTGTAGCCGTTTTATAAGAAAATCATATTGTTGTTAAAGATGCCTAGAATAAACTAGCCTTATATTAATTTTTTTGAGAAATATGAACTGTGTAGTATTATTGAAGGCGTAAACTCAAGTAACTACGAAATTTTATCAAAATCATTAGAGCCGTTTTTGAGAGAATCAAATTGTTGTTAAAAATGCGTAGAATTAATTTCCCTTAACTATTGAGCAATGTCAACCATTTCTTCATATACTCTGCTCAGTATGATAAAATGCCTAGAGATTTCATTCATTTTCGCTCTGCCGTTTAGGTTCTAGAGCTGCGAACCGACAGACTCATAGACAGACAGACAGAATTGCGAAAACCACTTTTTCGGACTCAGCTACACCTAAAACGTATATTTCCATCAAAGTCTCGAGGTCGAATTTTTTCGCGATAACGATACTTTCTCAATATACTTCGTATATGAGAAAGTAAAAAGAAACCAAATGTCTTGAAAATAGTAGTAACATGGGCAGAGAACCTGAAAAAAATTAAGATTTTAAAAATTTTAATTGATTTCGTCTAATTGAACGAAGAAATCAAATTAGATTTGAGGTGCTATTTATACAAATAAGGTTGCTCAACAACATATTTTTTCCGTTTCTGATAAGTTGTCATGACGCAACAATCATATTGACCGCCGCCGCTCACTCTTTTGTTAATTTAGCAATCAGCGATCCTTGATGACCGGAAAAGTGTGTAGCACGTAACTGATACTTAAATTCATTTATAAGACGGCCAAATAATAATATTTGTCTAGAGTGACAGGACTTTTGGGAAACGAGCTAAGGATTGAGCGGAGGTTTAATGATTCTGGAGGAAAAGTTGAGCGTAATATCTCTCGTGGCGGTTTTTCATGTGGATAATACACGCACGGGAATCTAACATGGCCCCGGGGCGAGTTCGTTTGTTGTCGGTTGGGAAAAAAGTCGGACATAGGGCATGGGAGAGACGATGGGGTCAGTCTGACGTAGGAGAGACGGCACCTTGATTAGGAGGCTGCTGGAGACAAGCCTAATTGAAATAGACGCAATGGGTTCCTATTCACACCGACAGAGGATAGTTGGAACTTATCTGAGCGAATGCTTACAACTTCTCTGTCTGCATATTCCTCGAAATATTTAAGCGGAGCAACAGTAATTGAGGGATTATTCGAGATTTTATTTTCACCGGTCATTCTTGGAGTTTTTTTTTCTTATTTCGGAACGAGAAATTATTTTCGAGGTGGTTTGAGGTTTAGAAGTGTTTTCACATGTCAAAGGAAGTTGAATTATCAGGGTATGTCTGTGTATCTCTATACTTATTATAAAATCGTAATGGTCATCATGATGCGTAACGCTCTAATTTTGGGAATAACTCCGTTAGAAATAAACTTAGAAGTCTGAAATTTCGCAGGATTTCAGTGTTTATGAATCTTAATGAATAAAAGAGTCACGGGTTCGACTCCAGAGGATGAATGTCGTGTTCCATAAGATAACTCGTAAAGATCACCTTTTTAGTTTGAAGGCTTTCCTTCTATTACTCTTTAAAATATCTTAAAATTAAGTTATCGGCACGAAATTTGCGCTAAAACACGCCAAAATGAATGAGAATTCTTATTCTTACCGTTGAATACTCAGTCTCATTCGAATTCGCTCATATTTGTAATTTATACTCGATTTTTGGTATTTTTTTAACATTTCAATAATAAGATTCCATGGTTACCGGTAATATTGTCCTCCCTAATTTCCGTGCATATGCACTTAAATAAAGGCTTTAAGATAGAAAATAAGATGAAAACTTGCTCGTAATGACCCAAGATATGAATTTAATGCAAATAAATCGAACGCAGTATTCATGTTATTTATATTTTTTATCTATATTACTAAAAGCCTATTTCTGGTTGTCTCTCTCTCTCTCTTTACCGCTCTACACCTCAGCCATTTTTAATCTCCGGGAATTTCAGCCCTCTAAGTTTATTTTTTTATCGAGTTATTCAACTAATTTTCTTAATTTGTTATTGAAAATCAAACCGACATCCCTTATAAAACATATTCATTAAACTCATATTCAAAACATATTCCCGTTAAACTAATCTAAATCCAATAGGTACCTACATGGTAGGGACGAAGGAACAGCAAGCAAGGGGAGGTTGACTTCGGTAAACGTATTATGTTTAAGATTCATAAAGTATTTTTTGTTTGGATATTCCTACTTATTGACGTTATTGCGCGTATCATTTGATAATAGCTTAATTCATGTACCAATTCCGTACTCTCAAAAAATCATCCAGCGTAATTTAATCCACCCCGCCTTGTCATTGGGTGTTTTTATTCAAGATTTCTTCCTATGAAGCTCTTATAATGTGCGAAAGAGATGCATTTCAATCTTCAAGCATTCACTGCACTTTATCTTTAGAAAGATTTTGACTTTAATAGTGGAAATGAGATTTTGTGAATTAAAAAAAAAGATTCTTTATGTCCTTTACCAGTCGCTTGCCAGAGATATGGTTTAACCACCACTCCCTTTTAACGTATTATAATTCCATCTCCTCCTTTGCTTCCCGTAGTTGAAAGTGGGCATGAATCGGAAGGAAGAAAGAGACGCCAAGGAACACGGAAGGAAACTCATTAATTTGCCGACATGCTTGCGTCATTGCGTGAAACCCCGATCAATTCGCATTTGAGTGCTGGAAGATTGCCTTGATTCGAAGCGAAGGAGCGCCTGTCCTTGAAGTGGGGCGTCAGTACCACTTCCTCCCTCCTTTTCCTTCTCACTCCGCGCGCGCGCACACACACACACACGTTCGTTCAATATCAAAGGATGGATATTCATTGCTCGCCCGAAGTGAGTAAGAGAAGAAGCCCAGGGCGAAAACCCTACTCCCACTTTGACTTCTGCGAAAAGGTCTTTAACGGATGCTCCCTTCCTCGCTAAAGTACTCCGCGTGGGTTCGTTTATTCGCTCGCTTTTTGTTTTCGTTCCATCACGTTTTCCAGTGTGGAGAAGGACAAAGGTGACGTTTGTTTTTGTTCTGAGGCTCCGGAGTGTTCGTGCGACGTCTGTAAGATCACTGGATGAGAGAGGACTGGAACGTGTTCAAAGGCTAAGATATGGACTCATTTCGTTTTAAGTTTGTGTTGGTCGTTGGGTTAAATTATGGCGTGGCGACGAAGTTAATTACGGTGGCGGCATGATTGGGATGTCAGAGTTGGGCAAGAAAGAGAGATGAAGGAATTGCTACGAAGCACTTAGGTCAAGGTTGAGATTTTCATTGGAAGTTAAATAAAATTAAGGTTTTGCGTGAAATATAGAGTATGCATCGATTAGAATATGATTTGTTTTGTAATAATTTTCCACATTTTTAAACCAATGCCGGCCTGCAGTTGTTTATTTTCATTTGCCTTTTCTTTTATAATCATGTTGATGTTATAATGTATCTCTGTTGTTAATTTTTAAAATTTTAAGGTTCCAAAAATAAATTCATTATGTTTTATTATATGACTAGAGAAGCCTGCTTTTAACATTTGAAATTCTGCCAGGATTTTAATAATAAACACATAGAACATTGAAAGTTTCTTGAATATTATTTGTTTTAATTTCATATCTGCGATACTTAAATATTTAACGTAAATGCCCATTATTATAACGGTAAAGGAAATGATATTGCCGTATTCCCCTCCTTCCCTTCCTCTCATTTCTTTTCATTCCCTCTCACTTTCTCTGCATCCCTCTCTTTCTCTCGCTCTATACATCTAACAATAAGTAAATGCTTCGTATTTCTATCGTATGACGTATGAGTATTGAGGCAATAATAGGAATCTCGAGTCTCAACAATGACATTCGTTGTCCAGGAAACTTATTGATAAAAGCGCGATATTTGGTCAAAATCTGTCGCATATTCGTCAAATGTGAGTAATTTCGAACGTAAGGCGTAAATCGACGATAAGAACAAGAAATTTTGTACATTTTTCTTTAAAACAATCTTAGTACGGTGATTGTAGGTCAAGTTTTTCTAATTTTAATTTGCAAAAGAGTGAAAGCCTGCACGACGAAATGTCGCATTTTACTCGTTTTCTTACGGGAAACAGAAATGTTTTCCTGGAGTCGAACCCGGATCTTTTTTCGGGATTTTATTTCGGCATTGGCTTTTAATGCGGGATTCGTGCATTCCTGCGAAATTTCAAACTCGAAGCTACTCGGAAATTATCTTAAATCGCGTCTAAAGAGTGGCTTCAAGAGTATGTAGACAGGAAAACAAGATAGAAAGAATCCTACGCATTTTGTAATATAGATTGGTTTATCTCGCTAAATTTTGAAAATTACTATTCTCTTTAACTCCATCTCCCTTGCTGCTCGATTTAAGCCTCTTAATTAATAATAAACCGATGAACAGAATTTTAAGATTGTGCCAAACCTGTACTCCTTCAAGTCCCAGTTCTGTAGTCCATACCATTTTCCCCTTTTAAAATGCGTGATTATAATGCATTCACCTAAAAGTATACCTGCTAGGTGGAACACATTATTGTATTTCTTTCGTGTTTTAAAAGAGTACCAAACGAGAGCAGTGATGTGCTTAATGCGCAATAATAATAATAAATAAATAAATCTCAAATCTTGCTTTGAATTAATAGAAATACGATTTTGGCCGAGATTTACAACCTAAAAACTTCACCTCTACATATTAAAAATTCTGGCAATCACCTCCGCAGAATTTTTTCCGCTTCTCTTATAAGCTAGATTTTTTTGGCCAAATTTGTCCTCTTTAATTGAAGCGTACATTACTCGTCTATGCTATATTTAATGTCGAATGTATTTTTTGAAGCAAAGTAACTATTTACCCTCATAAATGTTTTACGTTTAATGGCTACAATGCTCCAAATTTTTAAAATGGTCCGCTGTAATAAAACATCTAGAAGCTCGACACGTTTCTCAACCAACGAAAAACATCCAATATAATTTTTATGCTTAAGTCCTCACAAATACACAATTTTGAAAGGAACACGTCGATTTTTCGGTCGGATTAGTAATTTCGAAACGAGCTACTTTCTCTGCCGGCAAATCGGTTGAATTCTAGATAAATTCAAATCCAGACCGTGGAGTACTGATGTTGCGCGATTGCAAGATCAATGCACACATTGATTTAATTAATTTAGATGACCTTTACTAATATCTATTAACGTAATTAGATGATGATAAAGTGGGACCAGATTAGATCCCATGGAAGATCATAACGGTAGTACTCGTCTATGCAATGTCCAGTATAGCGCTGGTTGTGCGAAGATTATCCCGTGGGTGGAGTTGAGGTCTTTCGATTGGCTGAGACGGTGGAGTTGGAATGGTTGCGCCAAGGGGTTGATTACCAGTCTCTTCTTCTCGCCCCTTGCCTTTTTCTGAGGCATGACGGGAAGGTTAGGGAGTGAGATGGAGGATAGCCGTTGAATGGAAGGCGAAGAGCATTCGAGAGGGACGTAAAGCTTAAAAGAAGAAGCAGTGGCGAATTGAGAGTGAAAGGGAGAGAGAGAGAGAGAAGTTGGAGAGGATGCTGACAGACAGGAAGAGAAGAGAAAGGATTTTAAGGGCCATTTTCCCCAATGCTACGACCGTTTGTATTGATTCTTGCACGCTCGATTCGAGTGATTTTTTTCTGGGTTTTCGAAATGGAAATTTTTCGCGAAATGTACGCATTGCAGGAGGGTGCTTTTGAAATTTTACGAACCGTATCTTTCCCTTGTTTTATTTTTTCGCCGATGAAAAAAATGGCGCTTAATTCGCGAAGAAATCCGTTTGAAGTCGACCTGATATTAGCACCCGGCGTTTTCGTACGAAACTATGGAGTTGAAGTAACTTGAGGTGTTGGAATTACTGCGAAATATCGGAATACTTAATGAACCGTACGTTTCAGTTTGCAGTTTTAGGAGCTTTGCCGACTTGTTTGGAAATTTAATTTTCTGCTCTATTAGAGACGTGGTGTAGCATGCAGTGTAATTTCTTCAGTCTTGAGATTTAAAAATTGGTAGGTCAAATGGCGGCCATCGCAATTAATTTTAACAACCGTCCACGCGAATTGTTAGATCAAGGCGTGAATTGATTATATGAAGAATGTTGCATTACCTCCGTCAGGACGGAAATGAGTGCACAAAATTTTTGCATGCATTAACGCATTCAGCTGTCAAAGAAAATCTTACGGAGCATCGAGTTATAGGGAAAGAAAATGCTCGCCTATAATTTTGACGATGTATCAATGCGACGTTTATTTTACGAGGCAGAAATTTCTTGGTACTATTCAAAATAAGATACAAGTTCAATACTTGAGAAATCCTACAAAAGTTAAGAGACATTTATGGTTCACCGATTCTTTTGCATAGTTCCAACAATCTAAATGGTCCGACGGAAATAGCAAAATGAGGACGTCGATGTTATGAATTCCAAGGGTAACAGTCCAACGAATACTTATATCCGTGCGCCTTTTATTCCATCCTCTGCTTCCACGACCTCTTCTCTTCCCCCACCCTCTCTACCCCCATACCTGTGCTATTTGCTTTCTTAATCTTTAATTCTATCTCCTTCCATTTATGTTATGCCATCTTTTTATATCGCTATTATTCAGAAGAACTTCAAATGCTTCTTATCCAATATTCTTGTGTGTGCCCTATCTTTCTTTGTCTCCCAGCACGAAGTCCGTTTGAATGTCGCTGATTTAATTCTTCGCATCGAAAATACGATAATACTGGGTTATAAAAATTGTATCTTTTCCCTCTCTATGTATCAACCTATCTAGCGGAGTCTTTTACTTTTTTATATTTGTTTTTTTCTTCTGTAGGTGATATCATTTCACAAATCTAAATTATTTTATCTGGAATCGTTTACCACTACCTGTCAACATATTCTTTTATTGATAATTTGAAACTCGATACAATACATTATTTGTGTACCTATTTGTGGTGGTGTTACTCGGATCATTTAAGTATACTTACGTATTTTTGTTCTGCAAATTGGGTACAGTGTTTTTAACTATTCTAAATCCACCTCGGAACATCTTTCAGGTGTAGATTCCATTAATTTGTCTGAAAAAGTTCTCGACGTTTCTTTCGCTTAAGACCTACTTTAAGCATAATGTGAAGCGGTGTAATCCACCGAGATGGTGTATTTACGTTCCAAGAAAAAAGAGTTTCGCTCCGACGATGTTCTCTATCCCTCCGAGATTCATTCCAAAAGCGCTCCCTTGCGCCTGAAATCGTTGAACTAGAATCTCCATTTCTCAATTACCACCTTTCACAAAATGGGATCGCGTTCTTTTTTGCCCTCGGGAGCATTTTAAAGACTTATTGTTCCTGCTTATTTTTAATGGTTTTCGAGTCAAAGTTTTATATAAAAATTTGTCCTGAAAAATCATTTCCAAAGGAAACTCGATTGTTCTTCGAAAATATTCATTCCTCTTCGATACCGTTTTCCGCCATTTCTAGTTTCTTTTTATTTTCACCGATAATGAGAACTTGGATGTTTGTGAAGGCCAAATAAAAAAGTCTTCGAACTGAAATCAGCCGTTCTCGGATTCGATCAGTTGTATTTGCTTAGAAACGCCGCAATCTGAAAACCCATGGCGATGTAGTCACTAGTAAATTCATAGATACTGGTGATATATCCAACATGAGATTTTTAGAATATAGAAGCGTTTATTTACTATACTAAGATTTCATTGAAAGAATGCGCGGAACATGCAGTTTAGCGAAACAATGAATTAACCGTACGAAATGAATTTTGCTATCTGAATAATTCTATAGAATCCTTTGGGCTTGTTTTTGAAGTTTCCAATGCGATAGCATTAGTTCACATTTGTGAGAAGACTTTCTCCTCAATTCAAAAGTTGGCTCTACTTCTTGTCTTTCGCTTTACCTTTCTCATTTCTTCCGAAATTCGCCGTCTTCTACCACTAGCCTCGTCTCTCCTGTCCTGTTTTTCTTGGCCCATGGCAACTCACCGTAATGAAGTCTGGGCACGTTAAAAGGATCGGATGACCCTTCCTTAGAATGAGAATTCCGCTGGGTCCGAAGAAAATGTGTGTTCAAGTTGGGGTAGAAGTAGAATCGATGGGGAAGATTGGTCAGACGTGACAAGGCAGCATATGGGAGGCAAAGGGAATATGCGCTCTCATATTAAAGAGTGTTTTTTTCTGGAGTTTCTAGACTTGGGAGTTCAGAGGGAGCCACCGGTGGTATAAACATGCATTAAATATTTAGAGTTCGGAGCCTCGTGGGATGTTCTTCTGAAGCTTGAGTGAAGCAGGATGTTTTAAAATACATTCACGTTCGGAGTACGTGATGTATTTAACTTTGATGCTTGCATGCAGTGAAAAAACGTAACTTTTGAGATGTTCCAAACAAGAGGTAGTTTATTCTCCCTGCTTATCACTTAAATTTTAGCAAGATGACTGAATTGTTTGTTCCATTGTGAATCAAATATTTAAAAGCATCTATGACGTAGGATTTAAAAAATTTTGGCATTAAAAACTTTTACAAAAATCTATTTTTAAACAATGGAGATTTATTTTTCGTTATATAAGTCCTTTCGTTGATAATCAGCGTCGTCTTGTGTCATAAGTTTATATTTATGTCTGTAAGAGTACAAAAATGTCTTAATTCGACGATTGATTTTTTTAGACGAAATTGATATTTAAGTGACGGAGAGAAAGCTTCAATTGGAGGCGGAGAGAAAATCGAAGATTTTGTTTGGTCCATTAATAAAGGCACTCAGGGAGAATTTTAGGCTGTAACGTATGTGCTTGGATTTCGTGAGATCTTTCTTTCAAACAGCCCAATATGTGTTTTCTAAACGAGACTGTGAAATGACCGGTTTGGAGCGGCCATCGCTAGTCTAGAATATAAAGATTTCGTCGGACGTGTGGTCCGGAGTCATCCTCGTATCGAGGGCGTTCCCATTTTTAGTTAATCTCCTTGCCTTAACGAGATACGTCCCTGCGCGCCTTCCTCCTTTCCTCGCGTAAAGGAATATTTCCTCCTTCGAGTTTCGCGGTTTGCCTTAATTAATCCTCAAGAGCCATTTTGAGGGAGAAGATTTTTACTTCACCGACTCCCGACCAATCCGATTCTCCCTCGCATCTATTGACCTCTTCGTTCTCCTCTTTCCTCTCTCTCCCTCCCTTCTCCTCCCTCCCTTTTCCCCTTCCTCTCCCTCCCTTTTCCCCTTCCTCTCCCTCCCTTTTCCCCTTCCTCTCCCTCCCTTTTCCCCTTCCTCTCCCTCCCTTTTCCCCTTCCTCTCCCTCCCTTTTCCCCATTCCCCCTTCTTCATTTCTCCGCTCTATTTTGCAGGCCCATATAACCCAGTTCGAAATTCTGCGCACTGTAATTATTTCAGCTTTTTCTCTACCCCCCTCCTACTCTTTTTTCCTTTCATTCCAGACCGACCTGGCTCTTGGATTCGTAGTTCTTTTGTTTTGTTACGTGCTTTTGTTTCGTTCTTTCCCGTTCCGTTCGGGAGTTGAGCTGTTTCTTTTTATCTCCGCCCAGATTCGAGCGGCTAGAAGAATATTTCACAGAGTCAAAAATTACGTTTTCTTTTTTACCGCCTCGTCTTTATTTTAATTAGCCGTTGGCGCACCTAAAATGAATGTGTGATGTTACCATCTGCTATGAATTTTTTTCAGTAGCTTGTTGCCTCCCCTGTTCTCGTTCCAAAATGGTCGAATTAATTATTTTTCCAGCATACAACTTCGGCATTGTTGAAATATGGACGTTATATTTTTGAGTTTTATCATTAAGTAGATGTGGGATCTTATACTCATTATATTTATTTACCATCTTCCTTGTCGATAATGCCTACTAATTTAATCGTCACAGCGAAAGCATTCGCGTAACTTCTTCAATTGTGAATGGCGATTTCGAAGCTTCATTAACCTACTTTTTGTTTTAGGCATCATTTCGTGGAAATTGTTCCACCGAGCAAATTCAAACCGCGATATATGTCGATTGGAAAATTACGTTCTCTCTTGGACGAAAACGTCGAAAGGAGATTGCAGTTATCTAAGTCATATAGGAAAGACTTCGTTAACGCGAGGCGTCGAGGTGAATTGCCGCGATGACTTCGCCGACCCGGCGGGCGGGTGATTGTTGCCCACTTCCCATTGTATCGCTTCTACATGGCGCTGCGCACCGGAGTTTAATTTCGCGAAAATTCTCTCCATCTTGATTCCTTCTCGTTGATTTGCTGGGATTTCTGTAGTCACGTATATTTTATACACTTTTATTGATTTTCACTTGGATCTTGTTTGTCACCAACATTTAGGATTGCCGTCTCACTTCTTTCTAAATTGAAAATTTTCAAAACAAATCGAATTTTGGCTATTTTTATTAAAGAATATTTAATAATAATATTAGATAATTTTAATAAAAAGGCTAAAAAGTATAAAATAAAACATTAAATTTAAAAAAAAACTTTTATGTGAATTAAAATGCACTCAAAAGCAAAAAAATATTTTTTTTCTAGATAAATATTGTTATTGAAAAATTTGCATGCTTCATAAAAGTGGATGACTTATTGTGGGAAATGATACTGGAATAACAGAAGAAATTAGTTGGTTGATAAAAAAAGCCATCCACTTTTATGAAGCATACGAATTTTTCAATAACAATATTTATCTAGAAAAAAAATTATTTTTTGCTTTTGAGTGCATTTTAATTCACATAAAAGTGTAATCCCTGAAATTTTTTTAAAATTTGTTTTATTTCTTTGTTTTCATTGCTTTGATAGTAATGAAACTTCAGGTAGCGTCGGATGCTTCCACTCCACTCTCACTCTCAGAATACCTCTCCTATATAATTCCCAACCTCTCTCCGATCTCCCGAGCCTTATTTACCATCCTCTCTCTCTCTTTTTGTTATTATGTTCGTCTTCTCACCAATACCATCGATTTCCTTTCCATAACTTCCCCTTGTATCAAGATCTCGATTTTTCTTACTCGATTTTCTCTTGCGCCTCGTTTATCTTCATTGCACGAACTCTTCCCTCTTTACTATTCTTGCTTCCTCTCCTCTACTTTCATAGATTACATGCCTGTGTGAGTGCGCACATTATTTGTTTGTGAGATATCGATCAAAGTTTGAATTTTTCTCTCCCACGGTTGCTTTTCTTCATCTCTCTCTCTCTACCTTTCCCCCCATTTCAGCCCCATTCTTTATATTCGCGCGCTTTGTCAATAAATTCCCGGCATTCTTCGACCGCTCTCTTCTTCATGTTTATCGCTTTCCCTTCCGTTTTTTTATCTTTCTCCTATCCTTCCATCCTTATCCTCCCCGTCAATCTTATTTATCTCTTTCCCTCTAGTTGCCCTCGCGCCCTCCCTCTTCCTTCCCCTTTTCTCCCTCTCCACCTTTTTCTCCCTCTCCCATTTTCATCCCTCCTCCCCTCTTTTCCTCCTCCTCCCACAATACCTATCTTACTTTCTACTCCATCTCCCGACTCGTCTCTTTGATGGACCTTTTGCCTCCGCTCGGCCTCCTTATTCTCCCACCGCCCTGCTCGTTCGTTCCCTATTCTGCCGCACCTCTTTAGTTTGGCGCTTCTGTTTGTCTCGTGGATGGTTATTTTGCGGGAAGCGTCTTCCAAGACCTTCTCCACCAAACGCTTCGCCTTGGCATCCTATCAGGAAGATTGCTATTCCTTCCTATTTCCTTTCCTCCCCCTCACTTTCCCCTCCCTCCTCCAATCCTTACTCCAATATCCTCTTCCGAAAAAAGGACCCCCTTACCTCTCCTTCCATTTCACATCCTCCTTGTCATAAAACCGTCTTATGTCGCAGTTGAGTCGTCGCTGCTTTCATGTACCGCGCGCGATTACTCGCGCGTCTGCACCAATTTCCCCGAGAGTGATCGGGATATTCGCTTGCCATTCATTGCGCTATTACTCGCGTGCGTTCGTGTGTGTGTGCGTGTGCGAGATGTTTCTTGAAGGTTGGCTTTGAGTACTGGATCGGCGATTTGTTTGCAAAGAAATTAGGTCGAAGGGAAATTATCGAGAACTTGAAAAAACGTATTTTAAAAGAATATATTCGGCGGTGTCGTTTATTTTTATGAATGTTTTATTTCGTTTGGATAATGGAATTCATGACTTATGGTTTGCATGGAATTGTATGTGCCAGTTATCACACGGTTTTGGTAAATTATGTATTGCGGTAATTATTCATAAAGCTCTAATCCTATTAGTTATTTGAACTGCAGTAAGCAAAATTAATTCCTTGTAGTTTTCATATTTTGCGCATAATCACGGAATTAACGTTTATAGGAAATTAACCCATCAATTCGTTTTCATTTATTTATTTTAAGTAACTCGTAAACAGTTTTGGCGGAAGTTTCAACAGAATCATCGTTGCTATAGAAGATATTTACTGTTCGATGGTAATTTAATAGTTAAGAAAAATTGGCTATTATAACGCACTGAAATTTTAAACGTTATTAGTCTCTGAACTTGATTTCTCTCGTGGTAAGCGAGTACCATTCTTTCTTTCCTCTCTCTCTCTCTCATTCCCCTCTCGCCGCGTTTTTCTGACATGTTGACTTTAACCTATCACTCAGCTCCATCCATTTCTCTCACGAGTATTTGTTTTGTGCTTCCGACCTTTGTATTTTTCCAACATCAACTCGATGGCGTTTTTCTTCCCCTCCCGTGTCCATATCATATTCCTTGCTTTAATTTTTTATTTCATCATTCGGTTCGCTATCAAAGTTTCCAAAGATTCCTTTCCAATGTAGCTGTCGATTTCTTTGCTCTTTATATGAGATCACTCATAAGAAGTAATTTTGTCTTCAACCGTGACAGGATTCTACGGTGTAGAATGGGAATATTGCTTTGCAGAAATGTATAGAGAGCCGAGGTTGACACATTGGCAGGAATAAAGCTTGCGGTGAAAATATTGGCAAAACGCTGTGAATTTAATTGTGAATGAAACCGTAAATTATTTATTTTTCAATTCAAATGAAACTCATGCAATACTGTATCACGCCAGAGCTGATGATGACATTGAGTAAGCCGAGAGGGAAAATTGAGCGAATCTTTACATAAATATTCAAATTTTGTGGAATTCATTCAATTAGTTCTCTTTCACGGAGTGTGCCGTTTTTTACCTTTAGATATGTAAATCATTTTATGCATATAAATTTTAGGTAGGCATGTTTTAAATTGTAAATTGATGGAATCCGGGAAAGGTTTTGGAGAGTTATTTTTCGGCCGCAATTTTTAAGCCTTTCAAAATATTATTTTAGGAATCGTTTTAGTGCGTCAATAGCTTTTATCATGTGCAAATATTGCCGTTTTCGTATTTTAATTTATAATAAGTATTATAATTTTGAAAGCATCTGGTCCAATTTCAATGTCTGAAACTTTAAATACTCGAAACTGAATGAGATTTGAAGATTTAATGACCAAAATCTCGGCTAATCTCGAAGTTTTGCACCCCTTCGAGCAATCTCAAACATTCATTAAAAACGAAAGAGGGAAGAACATTCGCCGAGTTTAAGAATAAGCCGAACGATAACTGAAAGCCACGAGGAAGGTTGTTCCTTGAGAGCACATTTCTTGCGGAAGAGTTGAACGGTTACAGCTTCCTGAAAATCGACACTTAAGACCCTTATCTCCCTCTCCTCCGCTGCTTATCTTACTCGGTAACTACGAACGAAGCCTCTCATCAGTAGACTACTCCGTGTATTCCAAAGCGTCAACGACGTAGTTTCGGAGGACCTTCTTTACATTTCGGAATAAAAATTCTTCCCATATTGTTTTCGTCCTAAACCTGACACTAAAGCTACTAGCCTGCTTCCTTGTCACATAACCGTACCCATCAATTCTGACTCAATTTTCAAGAAACTACGTTAGGTCCCATTCCTCCCTTCGTGTGTTTCGTCTCGAAAGCATCGCATTATGCTTATTCCTTACTCGGTGATGTGGTAAGGAAGCAATCACCGTTTTCCTTGACAACGTTCGGAGGTATAGAAGCACGTCTACATCCCTTCTGCCCCGTCTCGAGAATAAAGTGCTTCGATGCTCTGCGAAGAGATGCGCGAGGCGAGGTCTCGACTCGTGACTCATTGCAGTTTTCCACCTCTTGAGAGGAGAGTCGCGTCACGTACAATGGTGGCAACGGATGCCGGAGATATTTCGCGTATTGTTTAACTTTGTGATTAATTTCATTATTTTACTATATTTTATGTTTCTGTCTCGCTGCATCGTCTTATATCAGAGTTTGTAAAGGGTTAGATCCACATTCTTCCGATTATCTGGTTCCATAGCCCCTTTCATATTTTCTATTCAAATATAAAATATTTTTATTCTACCGTATCAATTCTTTTGCCTTTTCCACATTTCACAGTAGATTAATTTAAATATTAAGTTTTTCTTGACAATCACATTGTTTATTGTTTTTATAATGGCACTTCGTTCTTCAACACGTATCTTTCACCTGCTTTTCTTTGCAAATCATATATATATGTTTCTCCGTCGCTGAAGAAGGGCATCAGCCCGAAAGCTCCATTTTTGTGTAGTTTTTGTTCTTTTGTGTTTTTCGTGTGTCCTCAGCACCCCCAGCGGCTCTTCATTCTAGGTAAGTGTCCACTGGGCTTCCTCCAACACCTTGTTGCTACCCTTATATATATATATATATATATATATATATATATATATATATATATATATATATACATATATATATATATATATATACATATATATACACATACACACGTTGATACGGATATCAATATTAATTTAAAGATATTTTCTATCAAAATTTTGAAGTTTAAATTGAAAAAAAGATAATGGAATCACTAATATGTAAGGACTTGAATACACTAAACTTGAAATTAATTGAGAAATGTTATTTTAAGTCTTAACTGATTAGATAACTACTTTTTAATTTTGTCTTCCCAAATTACTTTTCTTAACGTATTTCCATATCCAACCTCGTCTCGCTCGACCTCTTTATCTTAGTTTTTATTGAATTTCATTACGGTTTTATTTAATTTCATTCGGTGACTTTTTCAATTTATAGACTACTGGAAGAAATATTTTTCGTGCCGCATGGAAACCATAAAAAATAATCTTAGAAATTATTCATTGGCAATGTCAGCATAACTTTGCAATATTCATTAGTTAATGAATGTTAACAACCTAAGAGACAGTTTTGTCGGTGTTAGGTGTACCATATTAATAACGATATAAAAATTAATTGAAAGTTTCAATATCCAAGTAAATGCCGTTACGGATTTTCAATAATTTGTTTAATTTTAACAGTTATTCGTTGTTATAGGAGAATTTATTATCGTTATTAATTATTTACAGTTTGAATGAATTTAAGACCTCATAATGCAGTAAAAAATTATTGTTTTCGTATAAATGCCACTGTATTCACAAGTTCATAAACACTTGTTCTTAAAAATAGTTTTCGACTTGAAATGTAAAAATTAAGATTCAGTGAGTACCTACTCGAAGCAGTTACTCTTATCATTCTCTTTCTGCGTCTGTCAATTGCGAACTATCTTACAAGCTGATATTTTTCTGAAGTAAGCAGTCAATAGGTTCTTTTTTTAGGCGCGTTTCGCTTCCAGCGCGGGCGCCTATTATCGTCGGTCAGTCCGTCCGTCCATTCGCATGTTCGTTCTCGGCTTCTACCAAACGGATTTTCATGAAATTTGATATTAAGGATTAAGGATTAATCAAAGATAATAAGAAAGTCGCAAAAATGAATCACGCAAGCCAATCATGGGTGCCACTATACTGGTGACGAAAATGAACATTCTGTCATATCTCAAGTATTACTCTTATCAAAATATTTTTCGGTTCTTATGCGCATTGCCAGACTCGTGGCGCCGACCTACCGGTCAGAATGAGAACTACTGCCTGTGGCGACATTTACCCACCCGATCACCGGTCACTGGTGAGGGATAGTTTCGTTCCAGAGAGGCGAAGGGCGCGATAGTGCCCGGAGACGGCTACACCCGATATAAAAGGCATTATAATCTAAAAAGAAAGCGACCAGAAGGCTCGCCAATAGCCTCGGTTACTTTTAAATAAAAAGTTTTTTTTGACAATTTCTCAATTTCTTAGTTTGTTTTATTGTTTTTTTCCGGGAAAGGGTTATCGTAAAAATTATTTTTTAAAAGGAGTCCGGGATAACCCAGTAGTACCCGTTGGCTAAATGTCGCCACAAGCAGTAGTTCTCATTCTGGCCGGTAGGCAGGCGGGAGGATTGCACATATGAACCTATTTTTGTGCGAATATCTGAATCGCACCGGAATCGAAACGCAAACCCAATATCAATCATTTTTTATACATTTTTTTCTTTCCCCTATCTTATCCCATCCTGCACATCATTCTTCTATCGATTTCGACCATAAATCCTTCCATATCCCATCTGGAGAACTAAGAATAACTTTATATAGTATCAAATTCCCTTCTATCGCTTATCTTTTTTTTTAACGTTCGCTATTTCTCCTTACTGTAGTATTCTCCCTCTGCTTTTATTCCGTTTCCCACTTCCACTTCACTCCTAACGACATTTAGTTCTCTTAAATTTGCCGTTTTTGTTTCCTTTAACAATTCCTCTCTACTTAACAATAGTGAAATTATGGAAATTTAACTTACATGCGTGTGTGCATAGTACTGATCACAAATGTAAAGTTTGAGGAGGAGAAAAATTCTGAACTTGACCGGGACTCGAACCCGGGTCTCCCAAGTGGGAAACCCGGGTTCGAGTTCAGAATTTTTCTCCTTCTCAAACTTTACATTTTCTCTCTACTTCTATTACTTTTTCCTTTTCTTGATAAAGGGATTAGTCTAGTTGCTTGAACATTTCTGCAAATATTTCGCCCTCATCTCAGCCCTTTTGTCATTTCCCCTCAGCTTTCTACCGTATTTCATTAATTTCCGTTCTCATTATCTCCTTCAAATTCTTTACCCTTTCAGTTATTCGAGTCAAATGATATAGGTGCAAGACAACTGTCTTCTTCTGCCATTCCTTCTTGCGATTTACCAAACTATTCCCTCCACCTGTAATATCCTCGTCAAAGTTCGATAATAGAAAGAGGGTAGAGAAAATTTCACTGTTTTGCAGTTATATATTATTTACCGAATTTGCAATGCTGAAAAATTTAATTGTGAATCAGAGGACGCATTGTCGTTTCATTTTTAGGCGCGTTTCGCTTCCAGCCTATTATCGTCGGTCTGTCCGTCTGTCTGTCTGTCCGTCTGTCTGTCTGTCCGTCCGTCCGTTCGCATGTTCGTTTTCGGCTTCTACCGAACGAATTTTCATGGCATTTGATATTAAGGACTTACAAACAAATATAACAAGAAAATCGCAAAAATGAAACGTACGATAATCAGAGGTACCACTTTACTGGTGACTAAAAATTAAATTTTCGTCGTATCTCGTCAAGTAATGCTCATATCAAAATAGTTTTCAAATAAAACATGTAGAACTAGTAAAGAAGAATGTTTCCTTTCATATACATTTTTATCGTAGGAGTAGCTGTTATCGAGAAAATCAAACAAAAATGTCTTAATTCGAGTTGAACAAGAAATTTTCTTCCATGGTTACTTCTTCGTTGTCGCTAACATAATCAATCAACAATCAATCAACACAAACAAACGTTTAATTTACTTACGTGTGCAAGCACTATTTTTAAATAGGAAGAAAATGGATTATTTATGATGAAGAAAAGGAATTTAAAACACTATTTCCGTTACGTACAGGTATATCATTTCTTTCTAATACTCCATTGTGTCCGCGAAGCAAACGTTTTGGTGATTTTTTAAAATTACTTACGCTAAACAGTTTTTGTGTAACGAAGTCAGTGATTTTTCGATTTGTGTGTTACTCTCAACTTCGTTCTTCTTTAAGTTATTTGAGATAAAATCTCCACGAATTCTTCAATTTTTATAAAAATAAAATCAAAGCGTTTTTTTACCTATCGCAATATTGAAAAATCAGTAAAGTAGCTACTACTTAGCTTGGCTTTTCAAAAATTTTCTTCCATACCTGGTAACTATATAATCAAGTAGATATTTTATGTTTGAGTAAAAATGAAAGGTTTCAGAATTCCATCCATATCTTTTCTCTTTTACTTTCACTGAATTGAACGCCTTAGACCCTGAGACGCAGCCGCTTTTGCAACCGAGCCACGTCAGTGCGATGAATTCTTTTTTACACTTTCAACTCAAAAGTGCGTTTAGGAAATAGCACATCTATTTATACTAATAATATATCCGATAGCAGCAAGAGGTCAAAAAAGTAATTTACATCCAGTCCTATAAACGTAGATAAATGTAAAAGACGTCAGAAAATAGTTTTTCTTCTGTTTATATAAATGCTATTTCGTAAATTGTCGTCATTTCAATTTTTCCTCCTTATTTTATACTTATTTCATGCTCTAGTCCTCCCTCGCGCCATATATATATATATATATATATATATATATATATATATATTTTTTTTTAATGTTTGTTCCGCGCCGACACCCTCATTTTTTCATCACCAGAGAGGATGTGGCGCCACTCGACGACGTTTCATGAAAATTGTGAACATTGAGAGCATCAAGTAGTTGCGGAAGTCATTGAATGCTGGAGTCTTCTTTTTGTGAAGTCACAGCCGGAAAAATAAAAGACGGTTGACTTGTTCCTCTTCTTCCGTCTCTCTCTCTCTCTCTTTCTTTCTTTCTCGTATACACACCCCCATTCATAGTCAAGCATACGTTCACATATATAAATCCTCCTTTTTATCTTGACATCCCACGGATTTCATAAAACATGAATGATTTCCAAATATAGAAATCTCTCTCTCGTTCCTTTTTTATTACGAAGGAACTGAGTAGTATCATATTTTTCATGAATTTTTATTGGTTGAAGAGAAAAAAGATTCTTCCCCCGGGTCCTCCTAGATCGTCTTTTTTTTCCTACCCCTACCGCGAATGATAAACCGCTTCAGGCCTGTTTCCGCCCGGGCGGCATCAGTTTAAAATATATCTCTTTCCCAGGAGCCGATATAGAGTTCCGCAAACCGATACCATCTGCGTCCCCGTGACATTTTTCATCTCCTATTGCTTCTCTCTTTCTGTCCGATCTGATCCCTCCGCAGAATGTAAAACTAACTCGCTGCACTAATTTCCGACGCTATGAAAAATCTACTCTCGCGCTTCGAGATTCGGGTCATTTAACCATAATCGCTCCATTATTCCTTTTCTATATCTTTGCGAAAAAGTTGGCACGATAATGTTTCTCTTTCCATAGATTTTAGATTTTTATCGTCCATTGGTTTAAAATGGCTCAGGCCCTTGCAAATGTAAAATCTAATTCTATGTTCTTATTTTTTCCTCGTTATTTCTCTAAATGAAATCTATTCATTCAATGGTTATCTCCAAGGCCACGGGATTTTTCCTGGATCTCTTAAAATTCTTAAATTGTATTTTTTTAAATATTCATTTCGTTTTACTAGCGATTTTTTAACATTCGTTTCGCTTTACTGGCGTGTCTATGAACTTTATTTATAATTTTGATTTTTTTTATATTCTTGATCCTCAGCGTTATTCTATTCGCGGTTTAGAACCCCAATTAAGCAAAAGTAAAAGTTTTATGATTTCCTAGAGCTGTGAAATTATTATATTGCAAATGTAAAATTAAATAGTGATTACTTGACTCGACAACTATCAATTGATAACAATCCGTAAAATGTATAGGTTAGTGTAATTAAATTAACATGGAAGTTTATCTTAGTTATGTAATATTCGTATAGTTGTTAATCATAAATCATTATTTTTGCTGTGTTCTATTTCGCGAATGATAAAGTTTAGACAACAGTGATTCAATACGTCTCCTACCTTAAAAGCTTTTATCCAAATTTTCTTAGGGCATTAATTTTCCCATCTAACCGATTTTGTAGCATCGAGACTCTAGAAACTATAAATTCCAAAGATATTTAACTACCTTATCGTCTGTATTTTCCAATTTTGGAGATGGAATTTCATGCCTTTCGTCTATACTGAAATTTTTCATTTTATTTTACCGTAATTGATGGTGTTGTTGATTTTGTAGTCGTTTATTTTTCCAAAGATAACATTCCAAATATGAGCGTTAGGTATACCATTAATTTTTAAATTTTCCCATCAAAATATTCGGTGTCTTTTTTGTTAAATAACCGTTAATTGAGTTATGGTTCATATTTCGGATAGAATCACGAAATTTGTGAATATTTTCTCTTGGTAAAACTTAATATCTTAGCATATACAGTAGTATTATTATCATTACCTTTTATACAGCTTGTTTTGGTATGGAATGGATATTTAGGTAGAAAAAACAGTCTAGGATAATATATTCACATTTTTTGTAATCGACCTATTCCCGTTTGCAATTATAAAATTGAGGATAATATTGTACATAGAATATAATAGCCCAGGTCTGTTGGTTGGTTGGTCACGCTATTCCATAGGTCGTGCCTCTGGTAGCGAATTATGATATTAACTCGAGAAAGAATCGAGATGGAACCTCGAAATTTGAAAAGAATGCTCGATTAACATATTTTAAGGTAATGACGAAAATAAATCTCGAAAAAAGTCCAGGTTTCGACTACAAGGAAGACATTTCCATTTTCCGTAAGGTAACACGTAAAATCGGCTTTACGACGTGCAGACTTTCATTCTTTTTTAGATTAAATTAGAAGGAATTAACCTACGATCTTCGGATCTGAACCATTTTGAATAAAAAATTACGTTTCTTATTATGTTCATCTTTTTCCGCCTACAGTTCGAAACCACTAATGTTAAACGTTTATTTTACATATTTTGTGGAAATCTTACCATTTTAACGGGATGTTGCCTTGGCTACCAATTATATCGTTAGACCTCAAAATCCTATTGTTATAGGCTTTTAATACGAGATAGAGAGGGAGAGAGGGAAGGGGGGAGAGGGAATGAGGGGGAGAGGGGTGGAGAGAAGGACGGGGAGTGAGGGGAGAAAGGGAGGGAGAAAGACGGAGGGAGAGAGAGGGAGGGAAAGAGAGGGAGGGAAAGAGAGGGAGGGAAAGAGAGGGAGGGAAAGAGAGGGAGGGAAAGAGATGGAGGGAGGGAGACAGGCAGACAGACAAACGACTTTATTGAGGGCGAAATTGAGATTATGTAGTCCCTTCTTACATTTAAGAGAGAGAGGTAGGGAGAGGTAGTGAGGGGGAGGGAGGGGGAGGGAAGGGGAGGGTGGAAGGGAGGAGGAGAGAGGGAGGGGGAGGGAGGGAGGGGGAAGAGAGAGAGAGGGGGGGAGGGTGGCAACTATTTTAAGGTTAACTAAAGGTGTCCCGTCATATTGACGGACTTTTATACTAGTTGATAAATAAATACTCAAAATTTATGGCATTAATATGACTCAAGTATATACAGCTATTTCTGGATTTGTTTGTTCATCAATAACCGTTAAAAGGATTAGTTACTTACCTTCGCCGATTTTTGTTATTCTTTTCACGATAATCTAAATCTAATATGTCCTCGTATTACGGCTTTGACCTCAAATCAAATCTGAAATGGAAAAGAAAGCGGCAGGGAATTGAATAAAAAAATGGAATGCATAAAGGTAGAAATCCTGGAGTGGGTTTAGGTAGGGGATGAGAAGTTAGAAATCGTCTTCTTGGAATATAAAAAAGGACAGCGCTAGTGGAGGTGGATAAGAATTGTGCTTTGGAAACTCTTTTACGAGTACTGAACGTAAATTTCACTTCCCAGGGCCAATAGGGAGGGAGAAAGAGATCAAGTTGTAGGAAAGGGAGAAGTAGAGAGAGAGGGTTGTTATTGAGTTCGTATATTAGTGCGAGGGAGGTGAGAGATAGAGCTAGTGAAAGAGATGGAGAAAGAGATGGAGAAAGAGAGAGAGAGAGGGACGGGAAGGAAGAAGAGAGGTTTTCTCGTGGGAATCGAAAGACCAATTTCGAAGGATTTACTTCGTACCAGGAAGAGACCTTTTTCTCTTTTGTTCTAGCCTTTTTATTTAGACTGCTCAATAGGAACGAGATTGCGACTGCAAACAGCCGTGGGAATGGTATTAAAATTCAAAAGGTCGACCGAAAAAATAAATGCCACACAAGCACCGCGTGCTTGGCCTCGCACGAGCTTTAAATTTAATGTAGTTTTGTGTTTCGAACGCAACTGTTAAGCTATTCGCTGTCGATTTTCTTTTTTTTTCCCTCCCTAAAGTTGAAATTGTTTGGAGCAAAAGGACGCCAAGCTGAAACGTCTGCTCAAGCTTCCCTTAATGCCTTTTATAGACTTCATAATTGGTGTAGCCCCGGTTTGGATATCGCGGAAGGTTAATCTCAATGGGCCGAGAAAAAGTTTCAGTCGGTTCTCGCGAAACGGCGGACGTCTTGATATGCTAAAAAAAATCACTTCTCAAAAACATTTTTTCGTCCTTTTTATTTTGGTGTTCCTTAACTTCGCGACTTTCGACTGTTTCTTTTTGTCCTTTACTCGTGGTTTGTTTATATTTCTTTGAAAAAAAAAACGCTTCGCTTGTTCCCCGCGCCAATAGAGGAGGTGCGCTCTAATGGAACTTAAATTCGCCGTGCTGAGCTAAGGGAATAGAAATCAACGCTTTCAGCCCTTTACTTTGCGGCTTGGCATCGAAAAATAGGATTCCGAGTGCTTTCATTTGGGAGTAAATGTTGATCCTAAATTTGGCCTCTCGCTTTTCCTACTTTAAATACGGCATATTATTCGGAAACTGTCTGGTTAGATTATGTTCGTTTTGCTTTAATGCAAAAAATCTTCGTAATTTAACTACTGATTTGTCCCTTAGTGGTGTTAAATATCAGATTATTAAATAAAAACCGTAATGTTAACTTAAAAGTCGACATGTAAGAAATAATTATTTACTTATGTATAATATCTCCAGTAACTTTGAAAAGGTTAAGAAAAATCCATATGGATATTTCGGCTACCGGGTAAGAATTTATACTCTTCCATCGCTGAACGTCACTGATGATATTGATGATATCTGAAATGCGCGTATTGTTCGTCATTTGTATGACTATACGTGACATTTGACGAAGTCAATTTATTGATTTTTCATTATTTATTTTCTCGTATTTTTTTAGCTTTAAGACAAGCTCGGTGATCTTTTATTTATTAGAATATAAAATGTTTCCAAGTTTTGAAAAACAGTTTAAAATCGCATTAGTCTCTTATTGTTGTTGGTTACGCTACTTTTCAAAATTTCATTGTTTAAATAAATCATCATAAAATGAAATATTGCACAAGAAAAGATTGTCCTCGGAATAGGACCGCAACTCTTCGGAGGTATTTTGCCTTAAACCTGGCTTTACTCTGCGAAGCGCGTTTTTAACGCCTCTAGACGTCCTTCCTCGCCGTATTTCACGTTAACATTCCTAAGTCCAGGGATTTGTTTGACCTTCGTAACGAAGTAGGACATTTAGTTCACTAAGGCACGATGAGATTAATAATGAGATCATGTTGCTCTTACGCGGACATATCTCTTGGCAGCTTTGTATTCCAAGCTATACAGAATTATCCGCTATTATATACATTGTCACTCAAAAGTTGCAGTTTTTACTTTCTCCGTACATAGTATGGGGAAAGTATTGTGATCACGACAAAAATCGACTTCGAGATTTCAACGGAAATACACGTTTTGAGGTCCCTAGAACACGTTTAGACTATTTTCGGAATGACGTCTGTGTGTATGTGATTGTGGGCGCTCTAACTCGAAAAGTACTTGCCATGTCGTTACCAAATTTCATCTATAACACTTTAGCATGAACACAAAGAACTGATTAGTTTTTGGACAATACCGGAGGTTTATTCGGAACCCGATTCGGTTTTTGCGATATTTCTCCGTTAAAAGATCATTATTGTATATACAATTCTATACAAATGTTATAGAGAATGTAATTTCCTACAACTTCCATTTGAAACAATATTCCATAGCGGTTATTGTTTAGGAATTATTTATAAATAATCGGATTTTTCGGTTTCCCTCAAATATTTCCTTAAAAACGTCGTTATTGGTAATCTTCGTGAGGACCAAAGTTGTAGAGAATAATATTTCTTCCAAGTTTTGTTTGAAACTAATTTTCGCAGAACCATCCATTTCGGAGATATTTAGCTTTTTCTTAATTTCCAGTATACAGCGTCGCCACCATGTAGCGGTGAATTCTATAAACATATTCAAAATATACCTAATTTACGGCAATCAAGACGACTGTATTCTTTTACGATACGAAATAATAATTTTGCCTTATAATGTTATTCATAATAATTTAAATATCTATATACCAAGTATGGAGAAAGTCGTGTTGGCCACATCAGATTTTTTTCTTTAGCACTGTTCATATTTTATTGACCTCATATAATATCTATCATTAAGTAAAATGTTTTAAGCGCCAAACGGGGACACGATAGTGTGTATTAATAATTTATGGCTCTGAATATATCGATTTTGCCATATTTCCTGGAAATTACTTCGAAACTAGATAGGCAGTTTTCTCATGGAGTGCCCTCTCGCCGAAGTCAAATTCAAATCACTATTCTCTCTCTTATAATCGTCTAATTTATGGTTCACTTTAATTGTACCCCGCCAACTTATTGCGGCGTAGCGGTTGCGATGAGATGGAGTAGAGAAGGCGGTAGTCAAGGAACCGAAATCTTTGGATGTAATTTATTCGATGATTTATCGTCGTGAATTTCTTTCGCCAGAGTCCCGCGGTAGGAACAAATGAAGGTGAGGATCTCTAGGAATTTCTTGCCTCCTAGGACAGGAAGTTTCTTGCCAGTGGGATAGGAAGGGAGAGAGACCGCGTGCATGCGAATGACCCACTTACAGCCACAACCACCTCCTCCTCCTTCCTCCCTCGGTTTCGCCGTCATCCTCGGCAGTTTCAGAGTCCTGGGCATTCGGAATAGTTTACAGTCCCTCGCACATCCCTGGCCTTTTTAAACTCTCCCATCGTATGCTTGACACCTTTGAGGCGGCCGAGACAATTTTCGTCCGGTCGCTTAAGAACACGTCTCGATTCAGAAAAGGGACAAGGGAGCCGGAAGCTCTAAGAGAAATGCGACAGAAGGAAGGAAGTGCGGAGAGTCGAAGGAAGGGGGAGAGCGTGCGAGTCGGCATGATCGAGAAGGGCGAGGGAGGAAGCAAGGAGGCGAAAAATGGATAACAGGAAAACGCGCGGAAAAGTGTGTGAATGGCCGGAACAGGGAAAAACGGTGGGTGAGCGACTAAGAGGTGAGAATGGGAGGGATAATGGTGAGTCATACGCGAAAGATTGCTTTCTAAAGATGAGAGGTGGGTGGCGAGGTTCGCCCAAGTTTCGGAGATGGTTGAGACTCTAAAAATATGGTTGGGGATGAAGAGGAGGTGAAGGGGAAGCAGTCGAGGGAGTGCGGATGTATGCAAATGAGGTTGCTTAGGGGAAGGAACGGGAAGGGAAAGGTAAGGGAGGATCTTAAGAGGGGAAGAAGGAAGGATTACACTATCTGGAACATTAGGCGCGGAGGAAATATGATAAAATAAATGGGAAAGATTGGGTGCAGGGAGCAAGTTTCCGAACTCTAACAGGAGGTGCTGGTATGGCATAAGGGCGTCGAGGAGACCTTTTCCGGCGACGGTGGAGAATTTTGGGAGTGAGGAAGATGAGGGAATGCGGCCGAAGAAGACGGGGATGAGAGCGGAGAAATGTCGAGAACGAGAGGCTTGGGAGTTGGTGTCGGAGGCGGGGAGCGTGTGAGGAAAAGGGGTGGTATTATGTCGCTCCTGCGACGGCTTAGTTATTTCTTCTTCTTCCACCTCTTCCTTCCTCCTTCCCCAGACAGAGATTTCGAGGGACCTTAAGGGACGAGGAGAAATTATCACGCTGAGAGAGAGAGAGGGGTTGGGCATGGAGGGAAATAAACATTTTAAGCAAGGCGAGGGAATTGTAAGAGGTCATTAACAAAAGTGGCATATGGAAGAAAAATACGAAGCGAGTTTCTAGATTAGATTCACTCGGCAGGAGAGAGTAAATAAATATATATTTTTTTAAGATTCGACGAATGAATTACTGAGTGAATTTTGATGGAGTTTTTAATTCTTTCGCACTATTAACGTAATGCTCTATACTTCGGCTAAAATGCACCTAAATGAAATTTTACCATGCTTGAGGAAACCGAGTTAACTTCTTATTGATAAAGGCGGTCGTTATTACCCCAAGTCGCGACGAAATCAATTCGAATAATTTCGATCATACTCTTCGCTTTAGATTTAATTTTAGCGTTTACATCGAACTTTTGGCGCATGCTTTCTCCAGAAAGCTCACCAAGTTACACCGTTTCGTTATCCTAACGCAACCTCCTCCATTTGATCCGATCTTTACGTCATCCTTATTTTTTTGAAGAACCTTATCGTGGCAGGCTAGAGAGGAGTTTGCCAAGACCAATCCTTTACGTACGGCCCCTGAATATCTAGGGGTGTGTGTGTATACAAGAGAGGCGGGATAGAAGCGAGGTTCAGGAGGGCGAGAGGCGGGGGAATATGAGGGGAGGAAGGGGGGAAGGGGGGCAGCAGCTGCGTGGAAGGGATCCGGATGTGGCAGATGTTCGGTTAGGAGAAGGGGGGGTGGAATGGATGGTTGCGAGGGGCGGGGGAGGTGTGGCACCATCCATCACAGGTAGGAGCGGTAGGGAAGGCGTTTTCGGAGTATCACGGGAGACTTGTGATTTTCGTCCCTCAGTCTGCCTCCTCCCGCCCTCCTCCGATATCCTTACCCTAACCCTGTATTCTCGTAACCCTTCCCTCCTCCTCCATCTTCCCTTCTCTTCTCCTCCCAGCCGCTCTTTCGTTCCCATTCCTCCTTGTAAGGAGGGCCGGTTAGAGAGAACCGAACTTTTCCTTCCTTCTCTATAAACGGCCACTAAACTTCTCCTTTCCAACAATCGATGGTCCAACCCTTTCTTCTTTCTGTATCTTATATACTGGACCAAGTTTTAATCGGCCTACCTCGTTCGGGTCTCGTAGACTTGAAGAGTAGTTAAAAAAAATTTATTTGGCTCATTTATTCGGTTAAAATAGCGTCCACTGTATATCTAGACTGCACTGTAACGCGATTTTCACTAATAAAGTATTAACCGTTTCTTGTGAAAGTATGCTACGATAGATTCGTATCGGGGTAGGAATTAAGAGATTTTCAGATTTTATCTATTTTTAATGTCGCCGTGCCTGAAAAATAAAGCGTTTTACTTAAAAATTAAGCTTTTAATTTAAAAAAAAAATTTACTGTGCATTATTAAGTACTGAGTTCATTTTATTAAAAGTAAATTATACATCATTCTTTCCGCTTTATTGATTGGGAAATGTTTTTTCTTGGCGGTGCATTCTCCATCTCGCATCCGATTCCGCTGTCGTATGACTAAATCTTTCTTTATTACTTTTTTTCAAAATTTCCTAAGAAATGCCTGATGAATTGATCGGTACCTGGTATCTTCCATGAAAGCATCACAATCTTAAAGGTACGCTTCCAGCAACATCCGATTCGACCATTCTTCATCTTCGCAGGAACACTTTAGGTTCGAAAAAAGAAAAGGGTTTTTTTTTTGGGATCCTAATGTTTGTGAATGCCGTAGTGTTGTTCACGGTTCATTTCAGTCTGGTCTCGCGGTGCTGTTATTTTGGAGCACCGGTTCCATTCGGAGATATAAATCGCACACCGCGAACGAATAGTATGGGAATCCCCTTTGGCTGTGGCTTTCACGGCTCGATTTGTTCGCTCTTGAGGACTTTCTCCTCTCTCTCCCTTCCTCCATCTCTCTCTATCTCTCTTTTCCTCCCTCTGCCTCCCTCACCCTCTATCCTTCACTCACTACAGTCCTTTGATCCCGTCGCACATATCTGATTGCAGCACATGCTCTTGAGCATGCAATCCCATTCCATTCAATTCTAGCAATGGCGGCGACGGAGAAACTGGAGTAAATACTCTTTTCCCCATATTTTTCTCCCTTAAAAAGGATAAAATGTAGTTTTTTGAGATCTGTTTGATTTGTGTGTGTGTGCGCGCGCGCATCAGAGCTCACTCGTCATCGTCGAATGCCCTCCGCAGACACAATTCTCTTTCTCTCACTTGAAACGTCATTAGCTCGTGATTAGTGATTTTTATTCGGGAAAAGCGACGGAGGAAGGTATTTAAGGGTCAAGTGGTGTTTTCTTCTCCATGACTGGCGATGCCCTGTGTTGAAGCGATCGCTTTGGATCTTTTGGTTTTCATAGCTCTGTCGTTTTGATCACTTTTGTTTGGCATTGAGAGAGATTTCCAAAAATATTTAACGTTACTATACATTTCTTAGTCTTTTCATGTGCTCTCAATCTGATTTCAAAGGCAATGTATTCTACCTAATTATTATTGGATAGTACCTACTAAAAACAAATGCTGTCTTTGATGTCAAAAATATCTACCAAGTTCGTGTTATATTTAGGCGGGAATATTTGGAATTAATCTTTGGATTCAAACGAAAATTACTGAAACAATGTAACATCGGTCTTTTGTGCGCAGTATTTCGTCGTTGATCAACTACGGTCCAGCAATATCCATTCATGTATCTTCTATCCGTTTAACGCGCTCGATATGAGGTAGAAGAGAAGTCCTGAATTGCCGTCACTTCACATTCCTATTTAAACGCGACTCAGAGGAATGAAAATGGTGGAGAGAAAAAACGTAAGTCCATGAAAAATGAATAGCAGATGACGTACAACGGATTAGCGGGTTGAAAGAGATGAGATGGCGGAAGAGAATGCGAATGGAATGCCGCTGTATAGAAATAATATAAGGCAGAAGGAAGGGCTGATGGAATGACGGATAGAAACACTCGAAACAGAGGGTAAGAATGCGATATAGAGGTTGGAAATGACGTTCGGAATTTCTTAAATGATGTTATAAAGAATATTAGGTGGAAAATAAATTAGATTACTAGTTGAAAATGGAAGAGCAAAGAAGAGAACGTTGTTGTAGGATATCGAGGATGAGGAAATCCGATTAAGTTTGAAGGTGAAAGAATATACGATAACTATTTTTGATAGTGGAAAGGAAGATGGGAAAGGGAGGGAAGTTATAGGGAAGCAACGGAGGAGAAGGAAGAAGAGAGAGAGAGAGAGAGAGAGAGAGAGAGAGAGAGAGAGAGAGAGAGAGAGAGAGAGAGAGAGAGAGAGAGAGATAGGAGTGTAAGAGAAGAGGAAGGGAGGATAGTAACGGCAGGTGTAGCGAAGGAATCTCTGTGAAAGGAAGATGGCCGGGGGCGTTGTGGGGAGGACGAAGAGAAGGGTTTTGCGAGGCACGCTGGTGTCACGGGGACGATAGTGGCGGCGAGGGTGAGGAGGGAGGGGCAGGAGGGAGGGAGAGGAAAGGGACCACCTCCCCTACACTACTCTACGACGTCTCCTTGTTTGCGTCGGTTTTTGGACCCCAGGCGATCCGTGGTTCAGATGTCAGGCGAGGGATTTTCCTTTCCTCTTTCTTTTTCATCCTCTCTTCCCTCTCCCTCTCTCCGTCCCGCTAACTGGAAAAGTCTCTTTCTTTCCGACATACTCTCGGAAGATCATTAGTTTGCCTCGCCATTAATGCCATGGCGTTTACTGCAGAAAAAAAGTAAAGTCGCATTTCGGAGCCAAATATTTTGCTCTGCGATTTCTGAGGTTACCTCGGAAAAAGTTTCACGTAAGTTTATTTTCCTTCTAAATATTTTTGTTACAAATATCTTTAAGAGTTGTTCCCTAAGAATTAAAAGTTTATTAAAGCGCAGTGACGTCTCTAGTTTCAGTTTTCGTGTATTTAACGGCATACGTTGTTTAAACAAATTAGGAAAGTGTGCAACGTATCACAGATGGGCGCGTTTCGTGCAATGGAGTATTATAAAGATGTTGTATACCTGTACGTAAGGGAAATAGCGTTTCAAAGTTTTTTCTTCGTCATAGGTAATCCATTTTCTTCCTATTTAATAATATTGCATACACACGTAAGGAAATTAAACGTTTCTTTGTGAGCTTGTTTATGTTAGCATCAATGAATGAAGTAACCACGCAAGAAAATTTCTTAAGCTCAACTCGAATTAAGACATTCTCATTTGATTTTATCGATAACGGCTACTCCTACGATAAAAATGTATAGGAAAGAAAATACTCTTCTTTACTAGTTATACAACTTTTATTTGAAAGATATTTTGATATAAGTAATACTTTACAAGATATGACGAAAATTCAATTTTTTGTTACCAGTAAAGTGGTACCCCTGATTGGCGTACGTGATTCATTTTTGCGATATTCTTGTCATATTTGTTTGTAAGTCCTTAATATCAAATTTCATGAAAATCCGTTCCGTAGAATCCGAGAACGTAAATGCGGACGGACAGACCGACGATAATAGGCGCTCACACTGGAAGCGAAACGCGCCTAAAAAGTGAGAAATTCCGGTCTTATGTTGGTTTAATCGATGATTTTCGGTGAAAATAACCTTTTGAAACGATAAATGGGAATTTCTAAGGACGTTTGGTGCATTTCACGCAAGACAACCCTTAATTAAGCTGACTTGCAGGATATAATATAGACGTGGAAGTAGAGATAGACATTCCTAAACCCATAAATGGGTTTATATATCTTTCCTCGTACTATTCGAGTTTCATTCTGCAATTACCTGCTCATAGCAATTTTGTGAATTTATTTCGGTCGATTATACGACTACACGCGCTTGAATTTACTTCGTCAATTCCCAGACTTGAGAGTGATTAATGTTTCTCTCGATCGTGAGCTTTATCCGTCTATGGAAAGCGAATATTGGCGCCTCGTCTCTCTCTCTCACTTCATCTCTACAAATCCCATTGAGATGAGCCGGAAATATTCGCAAGAATCCGAGGAATTTGAATAATTCATCTAAGCTTCCTACATTGAACTTGATGGGAATGAGGCACTTGATAAGCGGAAACAATCACCCTAGCGGAAAATCTATCTTGGGGGCATTGCGCTCAAATCGAACCAATCTCTTATCAATGGCTCCCTTCCCCTCTCTCTTTCCAGGGTTAAATGTAAGAAGGGACTATATAATCTCAATTTCGCCGTCAATAAAGTCGTTTGTCTGTCTGTCTGTCTGTCTTCATCTCTCTGAGGTATCATACAAAGGAAGTAAATGGAGAGGGGAAGGGGGGGAGGAGCTGGGGAAAAGGGGTGAAAAGGGAGCGAAGGAGGTCTCCAGCGTAATAAAAAGGTCATGGCAATGGGAATATAGGAAGCGTTTGAGTGTGAGAGATTTGGGTAATGGTGAGGCGAAAGGCAGGTGGAAGGGAATTGGAAGAAAGGGAAGCGAATGAGCGGTGAGTGCTTTGGTGAAGTGGGAGAAGAAATGGGTTTGAGGGGAAGTGAAAGCGATGTGGAGGTTAGGATAGAGAGAGGAGACGATGGGAAAGGGGAGGAAGGGTTTACTATATAGGTGAGGTGCTATTGAAGAATGGAGGAGAAGAGCAGTAGGGAGTCGTAAAATGGTTTAAGTAGGGAAGGGAGGATTTGGGGATCGAGCTTGTTTAAGGGGAGAAGGGCAGATTAGGAGGAAACCTTAAAGAAGGGTAGGACTAACGGGTTGCTGTGTTATACAGTTACCTGCCTTCATCACTCTCAGGCTCTCACGCGCGGGTCTTTAGATTTAAGACATTAGGCGGGATTTAACGTGGGTAAAGGAGTTCGCAGGGACGGGTTGCGGTTTAAAGATTAGGCTGTATATCAAGGTGGTTTTCTTGCTAAGACTTTGTTGTTTGGCAAGCGTTTTTAACGCCAGACTATTTTATCTATTTATTTTATTTTCTATTTGCTTGAAAAAATCTTCCCAGTTCTATATTATCGTTTTAATAAGAATTATTTCTAACATGATTGATCGCATGGTGTCCTATGATGGTAGTTGATATTGAACATGAAATTCTTTCCGTGATTCTTGCATAAACTTTTCTTTCCTAAATCATTAAAGTTTCTTGCGTTAATTCATACAATTATAAAAAGTATTTGGCATTTTATTTCATGAGGTTAATTAAATGGGCTTTTTTAAAATCTCGGCAGAAGTTTTTTTTGACGGATTGCGTTTCTTCGTGATTGGTGTCAGTCACTTTGAATTTGATTGCATTGAATTATAAAAAAATATTGATTGTAAATGAAGACTTTTTTGGCTTTCTCGAAGAAATTAATTAGCTGTCGAGTAAATTTTAGCTTTCTAGCGAAATAAGTTACGATTCATGCGTGCGGAGTTTGATTTTAAAGAAATTTTCGATAGTTATCAATGTGTATTTTTGCAAATCGTTTATCCTTTCTTAATAACCTCCTGAATATTTTTATATTTGCGATTTTAATTTAGGTTTGAAAATGAATTCAGCTTTTTCGTTTGCAGAAAATTCTTTCTAGATATTTATTATATTTTAGTTTATTGATTATTTCTATTAAATATCTGTCTGATATTGTAGAGAACATTCGTCACGAAGCTTCGTCCTACAAAGTCAAGTCACATAACATAATTATAGCCTTAAAGGAATCTCATATTTTCGATTCAAGATATTTGATTCGACTCGTTCTTTCTTGTAGAAAAGCATTAATCAACGAATCACCGATCCGATCTCTTTTTCCGCATTTCATTCGTGCAGTCACGCCCGTTTCTTTCATCTTTACTTCGGGATACTTTTGGGTTCTAGTCTCTCCTGCGTCGTGGGAGTTCACTTACCAGCCATTCGCTGTCAACGCTCTCCTTTGCTATCGTTTCAGCGTAACTTTTACGACCCCACTCCCTTCTATCCAGCACTTATCATGTCGCCGTGATATTTTGGCACTCATGTCGCTCGCGCCCATTCCAGAGAGAGGGAGAGAGATGGTATGTCTTCTCCCACCCTCCTCTTATCTCGTAATATCCATAGTATCTCCTCTCGTTCACCATCACCCCCTCTTTCTCTCTCTCTCTCTCTCTCTCTTTCTCTCTCTCTCGTGCATATGATCTGGCTTGGGCGTGTATATAATATATCAGACCTAATTTATTAATTGACTACGTCGTTTACAAGCATAAACAGGACGATTTCCCGTCAGCCCTTTCGTACGGCAGTTTGGCGGTATCTAGCTTAGCCGAATGTTTTTCCCTCCGCCTTCTCTTGAGCTGCGCTTGCGCACACCCGTCTCCTCGTACGTTCTGCCGTCACGCCGTTTGACCCCGGACGGATGGAGCTTTAACGGCGCGTGTGAGACTTTTATATTCTCTCCGCTTTTAGCGATTCGCGGCGTCGATAAGCACGCGTAAGTACGGAGCCATAATTCTTTTTGTCCACCATCTATTTCGGTCGATGGCGGATAGGGTCGATTAATCATCCGTTCATTTTTTCCCGCTTTGTATTTTGGCAGGAGATAAAGAGAGGTGGAGAGAGAGAGAGAGAGAGAGAGAAAGAGAGGTGGAGAGAGAGAGAGAGAGAGAGTGCTATTTGGATTTACCGGAATTTGAGTACTCTGGACGCTGAAACCTCTTTCGAATGTTTGCTTTACAGCTGTCAGATTCCGGATCGATCCATCTCTCTTCTCTCTTTTCGTGTTTTTATTCTTTTATTAAGATATACGAGGCGTTGTTTTCCGTTGTCAATATCTTTTTTTGCTTCTTCGCTTCCGTGAGGAACGTCAACTTTTTTTATCATTCTCACTAATTGTAACAAAAGCAATAAGATTCTTCAGTATCGCACTCGAACTTGTTTTTGAAGGCGGAAAGCTCCGGCACTTCGTTGATGATTAGTGATGTGCAAACACCTAGTTGTCGCATGATGCCCGGCAAATTGAATGGCGAATTAACGAATGACGCTGATGACCGAGACTCGATTGGCTCGGTGCTGAAATCATTAATTTTAAAGGGTGCCGTCGGTCACTCAAATTAGGAGACGTTGATTTTCGGTCCGTTTCATCATCTGCCAAGCGCGGCATCGGTTTAAATTCCAATTGCGCCCGTAAAGTGATTTAAAGTAGACATGTTTGAAAGGTTAATAATTAGGAGCGTCCGACGGAAATTAAAAGTGCGTTGCGGGATCGTTTGTTTGGTGAGTTCCAAGGGATTCATCGCTGGCGATTCCTTTGGGGATTATCTACTCGAAGTCCGGCGAAGAATTCTTATTTTATTTTTGAGCCATTCGTTCATCAAAGAAGATTGATTCTTGGGAGGAGTAAATCAGGATTTTTTTTGGAGAAGGTAATTTCCCTTCGGTATACATTTGATAGAATATTACTCCGTTACGATGAACCCCGGGTTAATACCGGTCACCGGGGATTGGGGTAAAATATGGGAACTTCTCTTTCTCAATTCTCACACCGGAAGAGAGCTTTGAAGGAGAAAAAGTATCTTGTGGCCATCCTTAAAAATATAAATAGGATACTTTAGGTAAATGGAGACTAACGATCTTGGCGATAGTACCATTTCGACTCGCGTAATTGAAGCGATTAAATGGCGTCTCCGGTTGGAGAACGGTGGGAGCTATAGTGTTTCGATGGGATTCTGCGCCATCTACGAGCATCCCGCGTAAGCAACGGCCGTTGCCTCTCAAAGGCGTATTTAGCTTTTCGCCTCAGCTCCGCCGCACTCATCCCTTTTCGACGCGGTTTAAAACCCCAAGGGATTTAGCGATCACTCCGGTGAGTTAAGCGAATTGGAGGTAATAGATTTCCGTCCACGATCGCGTGCCTTCGATCCTGGTCGACGTGTTCCCCGTGCGGTATCGACGGACGAATCCGTCTGCAGAATGTCTTCGGAAAGGGAATAATATTAACCGGAGCATCCTCTCCGCTGATTTTACAAGAGGTTTATTCACAGTTTTTGTGCTAATGTCAACTTACGGGTAACGATATTTCGTCAAAAGTGTTAAGAACGAATGCTACAGGCACACTTACTTGTGTTTTTGCAATTAGGTTCCATTTCGCAGTTGAAACTTATTTTTGTACTTTTTTAAACCTAGAATTTATATAATTTCCCACTCATTTTTTCAACTTAAACCCATTTTTGTTTTTCTAACAGGTAATTTCCGAAAGAAGAAATATTTTAGCAACAAAACGAACTAAAACATAAAATATATTTCATTTGAAAATGTGGCAGGAAAAAATCAAAATTGCTTTTATATTGTTCCGGTTTCATCAGAAGCTCGTACATATCCGTTGAATTTATTTTACCTCTTTGATAGGCAGATGCCGTACATTCAAATCTCCTTCTTCCGGCCCTCTATTTTTAACAGTCCGGTAGAGGGCTACGCGTTTATTTTCTTTTTCAATTACGATCGGGTTTTTCCCGGACCATACATTCTGTCCGTCACTTCCGAAATAAATCTGTCTATTCCTTTCGAACGGAAATCATCAATGAGCCGTGACGCCGTCCCGTCCGCCCTCACTCCGTCGTTATTGATGACGAGCGCTCCGAGGAGTGAATTCCGCTCAGCCGTCCGACAAACGACCCTCAGTGGCGTGGGTCGGCCTCCATCTGTCTGCCCAATGCCGTTCGTTTTGGAGAGCAAGAGAGAGAGGAAGTAGGTTGAGAGGGAGATAGAGAAAAGTAGATGGCGAAGGGAAAAACAAGAAATGCAGGCAGTTAAGTTAATGTTACGCTGTGGCGACGTTCCTGCTAGCTCCCTTTTCCACGTCGGCGGTAAGAAAAAAGAGGAAAGCGATCACAGCGCCTCCAATGTAGATGCGGTGAGCGAGAGAGATACAAGCCTTCGTTGTTGTATGAGTAAAGTCCCGTGGAGCAATTCATCAAGCGAAGCTCCGGAAGCGGTCCTCTGGGAGTGTTAGGTAAGGGGGAGGGGTGAAAAAAAGGTTGGGAGGGGAGTGGATGGGAGTTGGAGGGAGGGAAGTATTCTGCGTGGAGTGGCGTGTGCACATCAAACGGAGTCCTCTCTTTGTGGAGGAGAGTGGGCTTAAAGTACATACGTACGTAGATATGGTGACCACTACCGTGATCAAGTTTTGTTTTTCAAGTTGTTTTGAAAAAAAGTATTTCCGTTTCCCTCGCTCGTATTTTAACGAACCGTTTCCACTTCCCGGTGTTGTAAGCTTAATAATTACGCGTAAAATGACTTAATTCGTTTTTACGCTAATGCACGTTCGAGTCGGCGTGAAAATAATTGCCTCCCGAACCGCTTTTGCGGCCGAAAATATTTTTTCGAATGGCTTAAAATGTTCCGAGAAAGAAATGGCTATGGTGTAGATCTCTTTACCGCGGACATTCAAATTAATCAACTTTTTACTGCCTTGCGATATATATATATATATATAAAGCTTCTAGTACAAAAAAATCCCCAGGAAATTGCGACTAATGAGTGTCTTTCCACGCATTTTGAAAAGGAATAGTCCCGTCAAAATTGGGAACTTAATTTTTTTTGCTAAAGCAAATTATAGTGGCGAGAAGCAAGAGGGGGAAGTGTAACGAGGATTGGATCGAAAATTTCCACCTCTGCGTTTTTTCCACTCGACATTCGTAGCGGCGAGAGGGTCTTTGATTTCGTAGAGAGAGCGAAATATAATCCTCGTGGTTGCAAGCGATTATTTTTAACCCGCGCGCGTCACGCTCTCCCTCTTTTCTCCTTCGCTCTCCATATCGTTCCATCCATGTCCCTCTACTTTCCGTGTCCGTGACATGTCTGCGCTAGCAAATTTGTCGTCGCGCCCCAGCGTCGGCTCTTTGCGTTCCTTCCTCCGCCTCCTTCCTCCCACTCCTATTCATCTCTCCTCCCTTAAGTTTCACCCATCTCCCACTCTACGATCTAGCTCAGTTCTTGTTTATTCTCCCTCTCTCTCTTCCCGGTGGCGTCTCCTGTTTGAAATATGCTACGGGCACCTTCCGAGGATTGACCCCGTGTCTTCGCCGAAAAAAATGCCGATGTTTACTATCAAGTTGAAGACGAGCGCATTTTTTCGGAATTGCGATGCTATTTTTTACGCTAATTTAAAAATAGGATCGGGCGTGTTTTATTTAAGTGAAGTTATTCGTTTTTTACACATTTCTTATACGGTAGGACCACAAATTTGTGTTTGGTAAGCGTCCTTACAATCTAAATGTGTTTTTTCTTTCAGGAATATTTTTTTTTCGAATTACAATTCCGGGCAAGGGAATTGCCTAAACATAAATTGTTTATTATAGAAATATCAAAGAAAATTGACGAGTGAGTAAAGTAAAATCCATACATTTTTATTTAAAGGGAGAATTTTTTTGAATAAATAGCATTATTGAATACATTCGGTTAGGACGACATTGCCGGCAAGCATGTTTGGGCAGCTGAAATTGGTAGCCGCTTGTGTGTCGAGTGTATTTATTACTGGGTCACGTGCTCTGTGCTCTCCGTCAGGTCAATTTCTAGCATTGCATGTGTAATTTCTAGCGAAATAGGTTAATGCTTCATGTTATTTGTTGCTTCTGATTAATATATCCTCGTTTTAGTTAAATGACCCACAAAACACCTTACGACAATTGTAGTGTTTTAATAAAAAAATTACTCCATGAAATTGTGGTAATCTTAAAACATATTAGTAAAGGCTAGCACATATAATAAGCGTATTTATAGGGTCGATATGCCTATATATCTAAACGATTTTGCTTCATCGTTCTTGTAACCAAAATTTGACTTAATTAGTTTTACTTGTAATAAATGTTGTTTGCGTGTTATCTAAATATCCAACTCTCCTATCTTTTGAAGGTTTAAATAATGTTTCCTCGTTAGAATTTGTAAGAGACATTCAAATTACCTATTGTAAATACTCCCATATCTGGCGTTCGAAAACTACCAAATTTTCCGAGCTAATTTAAAAATATTGGAAACAAAGCCAATGTGCAAAGTCGAACGATAGATCTTTTTGTTCATCCATCTAATCAGAGGATCCCTGTAAAAGGTACTTCTTTTTTTAGCTGATGTTCCCTTTAGGGCTCTTTCCTTCATTTTGGCCCAAGCTCACCCATTAAATATAAGTATAACTTTCTAAATTTTAGAAGTGGTTTTTGTGCTTAAAATGATCCTTTCGAAAACGCGCCATAAATTTCAACGATAGCTGCTCTTGACTAATGAATCATGTGAATAAAGCTACAGAGAGGTACTTTCCATTCCCTGAATTGGCCAATCAGTTTTTAGTCGATAATATTGCCTTTTAAAAAAATGGTCACGACGCGTTACGACCGCATTTCATTTACAATAAAAATTATATGTGCCTTTCACGTTTTAAGCGGACCATATACCTCCCTCAAAACGGAACGACGTTGAAAATGTTGCATCAAAAAATTCTCCACGTCTTTTCCTCCGCTACCTACCGCCGTTACTAGCTACTCCGATTTTTTTTTCATTCCCGAATGCATTTGCTCCCTCGAAGGCGAAATTTCGCCCCTGCGAGAGCCCTTGCGTTTTATCTCTTCCCGCAGTTGGAAGTATTCGCCGCTTGTTTTTTATTTACGATTTCAATATGTGCTAAGACCTTCTCCCTCCTTTTTATTCCGTTTTACTCGGCGATTTTTCGCTCCCGTCTATTTTTATTTACGATACGTTTCGCACCTAGTCGTTTAACGTGTCTTCTTCTGTTTTATTCTCTCTAAAACTTTGTGGGCTATTGCGACTGTAAAAGTATCATTCGCCGATAATGAATTCGCGATTGCCTTCCCGTGTGTGTGTGCGTATGTGCCTTTTGGTGTGTAAATTCTTATTCCGCCGAAGTACTCGAGAGACGCAATTCCATGTGAAAATACCTATAGAGGGAAACGTCCCTTTATTACTTTCCCCATATACGTAGTAGATATATAGAGAGTATTGTATTCATAAAAAAAAACCAATTCGAGATTTCAACTGAAATACACGTTTTGAGTTCCCTAGAAAACGTTTTGACTACTTTATCGGTGTTGTCTGTGTGTATGTGGTAGGAAATTTTCGAAAAGCCGATAGTTTATTATATGCCTTGATCCCTAGAACACGTTTAGACCTCATTATTGTATATACAATTCGATACAAAGGTCATACAGAATGTATTTCCTACAACTTTTATTTGAAACAATATTCCATAGCGGTTATTGTTTAGGAATTATTTATAAATAATCGGTTTTTTCGGTTTCCGTCAAATATCTCATTTAAAACGTCGTTATTGGTAATCTTCGTGAGGACCAAAATTGTAGAGAATAATATTTCTTCCAAGTTTTGTTTGAAACAAACTTTCGTAGAACCATCCATTCCGGAGATATTTAACTTATTCATAAATTTCCAGTATTCAGCGCCACAACCATGTAGCGGTGAATTCTGTAAACATATTCAAAATATACCTAATTTACGGCAATAAGGACGACTGTATTCTTTTACGATACGAAATGATAATTTTGCCTCATAATGCTATTCATAATAATTTAAATATCTATACCCCAAATATGGAGAAAGTCATGTGTTGGCCACATCAGATTTTTTATTTTTGAATCGGAGAACGGCTGAGGATTTATAACACGTAAATTTTCGCAGTTTTCAATTTATCTTAGTTTTTCTGTTTTGCTGTCTTAAATGACTGTGTCTTTTATAGCGCGGATTGATACACTTGATCGATTTAAAAACTCTTTACTTGAAATGCACTTAACTGATTTTAGAGAAAACCTATCCTATTTACCTACAATGGGCTTAAAATAAATTCGGTGATAATTTTACGTCACCAGAATCAAAGTATGATATATCGAGACACGTAAAATATTTTTGTTTTGTTTTGAAGTAAACTGCGACAGAAATATGCCTGGAAAGTGTTAGTAACCAATTTATCGCGCCATAATTATTGTATCTGATGAGAGTTTTGCTCTCCAACAAGTAATCGAGAAGTGTATGAATGTGAGAAAGAAAATGTATTGTGCATTTGTGGATTTGGAGAAGACCTATGACAGAGTCAATAGAAATGACCTGTGAAATGTTCTGGCTAAGTATGGAGTGAATGACTGGTTTGTGAATGCAGTGAGAGCAGTCTACTCAGGAAGTAAGGCTCTTGTAAGAATAAATGATGTGCTGTGTGACTGGTTTAAGACTGAAAGTGGTGTTCGGCAAGGGTGTGTGATGTCTCCTTGGTTGTTTAATGTGTTCATAGATAAATGTGAGAGGGAAGCCTGTGCAAATACGAATGGTCTGAGGATTGGGGAAGTGAATGTGCGGGTGCTGTTGTATGCTGATGATACTGTGTTGATATCTGAAACGCCGAATGAGTTGCAAAGAATGTTAGATAGTATGGCTGAAGTTACAGAGAGAATGGATCTGAAGATCATTGTGTCAAAAACAAAGGTTGTTGTGTTTGATAGAATGAATGAATTGAATGACTGTAGCATGTGCATAAATGGTGAAGTTGTTGAACAGGTGGATGAGTTTGTGTACTTGGGAAGAATGTTTTCTAAGAATGGAAGAATAGATGGAGAGATAGAAAGGCGTGTGAATGCGAGTAGAAAAGTGGTGGGTAGCATGTGGTCAGTACTAAATCGTGAAGAAGTGTCTAAGGAAGCAAAAATGGCTGTGTATAGAAGTGTGCTTGTACCCACCTTGTTGTATGGTAGCGAAACGTGGGTGTGTCAGGAGAAACACATGAGTAAGGTGAATGCAGTTGGAATGGGTTATATGAAGAGCATGTGTAGGAAAACCAGGAGAGACAGAGAGTCAGGAATACTTTTGGGTGATGAATGAATGTGGAATGAAAGAAACTTTAAGAGGTCAGTATGAAAGGGGTGTGCTGCGATGGTTCGGGCATGTGGAGAGAATGGATGAGAACCGGGTGACTAAATTGATATATGATGGTAGAGTATGCGGATCAAAAGGGAGAGGAAGACCAAGAAAAAGCTGGCTGAATGTGGTGGAGGAGACTCTCAAGAAAAGAGAGATCAGAAGTTTGAGGAATGGAAGACGATGTATGAAACGATGCATGGATGTGTTTGAAGCGAAAGAAGTATGTAAGGATAGAAAGGTGTGGAGAAATATTGTGAATGGTACAGACATTTAGCCTGCTTACCCCGTAAGGGAACAGCGTGATTGGTATGTATGCATGTAGGTAACTATTGTATGTATTGTGCTGAATCCATATTCAGTTTTTCGGCTTACACATTATTCCTGGGAATAATAGGTTTAGTTACATATTAGTATTAGGCGGATAGGTTTCATAGAAAATTGCAGTTGGTCTGTGGAGTAATCTGCTCCAACATCTGTTTACAAGTTAAATGGAGCTTGAATAATCTAACTGGATTCGTAAACTCTTGTGTGCAATGTGAACATGCCATAAACTATAAATAAATTATAATTTTCGAAAGTTCACTAATTATAACATTCAAAGGAAATAAATTACGCGATATAGGTATCATCTATTAGTGTTGATCTAAAAACATTGAAACAAAATATTCCATTTAAACACAGTTCAACTAAGCTTCTACCTACCACGTTGATGTAACGGTTAATACCCAACGTATTGCGATGGAGTTTTCTCGGGTTTCCCACCGGGTGCAGATTTGGAACAAGTCCGACGTTTCGGCGTCTGCTTCAGACGCCATCTTCAGGAAACTCCTGACTAGACTGACTCAGGAGTCCCCTCAAGATGGCGTCTGAGGCAGACGCCGAAACGTCGGACTTGTTCCAAATCTGCACCCGGTGGGAAAACCGAGAAAACTTTATCACTAACATTCGCCGGGAAAGCCTGAAATCCTTTTTCACCCAACGTATTATCTCACAACTTCAGTATGAATAATATTTCTATACATAAGAATTAATTTGCTGAAATTATAAAGAACGAAGAGGTTATTATGCTTTTTCTCATAGTTAGTGGCGTATTCCTATTTCGCTGGATGGAATTGTGAATTGCGAAGATCGAAACCGCTAAATCTAAGCGAATTAATTTTCTCCACTAGATAACGTCGGCTAAATGCAATAATAGGTTTTCGGAGTAGTAATCCGCCCTTATAGCGTTAGCGATCTATTATTTTCTGCTTCATTTTAGTCAAGAATGAAGTGGTTATGTAGACAGAGTAGTGGCAGAAAGGCTATCTTTATCCATCAACTCACTCTATCATGGGATCAGAGCATCAGAGCGTATGAAACACCTTTCTAACGTCCGCCCTCGACACAGTTCACGCATCACCAATCACGTCACAGCTAGACTCACCCACAAACTCGCCGGGGCGATAGATAATGTAATCGCTCATATTTCTCTCAATTTCTCGTCTATTTCATACGTGTAGGCGATTTCTTTTAACGTGTGAAACGGACTGACGGTTCGCTGTCGCGAGAGGCTCTCGCTTGTATTTATGCCCCTGAGTGCGTGGGTTAATATCGTGTCGCAAGCCACAACGCTCCCGAACTCGCTAGATTCTAAACGATCTCCTTTTCATTCTCGTGATTTCTACCCGAATAAAAATAAACGAAAATGCTTCCATTCCGCCATGATGGTTATGCCCGCCATTATGTTTTCAGCTTTTTTTTGCCTTTTCCTCATTTTTCCTGAGCGTCACCACACAATTAGGAAATTCTCGTTTTTTATCCTCCCTTTTTCCGCACGTCAACGCCGTGTCTCCTAAAAATATTAAAAATAGAACTGTATTTCGCGCGTGGGAGCCTTCTTATTTTTATCTCCTCCAGACGCTTTTTCCGCCTTCGCTTGTTTTGTTTTCCCGCCATTATGCCCTGCCTTTCTCTTTCCCTTCAGGAATACGAAATTTCTCCTTTTATCATTCGGCCTCTCTTACCCATTCCTCCTGTCTCTCTATCTCTTTCTCCTTCTATCTGTCTCTCCCTCTTTTTTCTTTTTATCTCACCATCTTTTTTCTTTTTGCCCTCTCTTTCTCCCTAGTTTAAAAATGTCTCGTCGCAACTTGCTTACGTGTCTCCTCTTTCCGACCTCTATTATGTGAATATCTCTCTCTCTTTCCCAACTTCCTCCTTATATAAAAGTCCCACTTCCTCTCACACATTCCTTTTACGCCTATTCCCATGTCCAATGGTCAATAGTTCCCTTTATTTCTCAATTCTTCTTTCATTTCAAACCATGTATACCGTAAAATGGTGGCCAAGAACCGTTCGCGCAGACACATACACAAACACTTGAATAAATTCGTATAGCATGAGCGCATACTTTTGTGGAGAGCTTCATCATTAAACTTTTCTGCCTCTCTCATAGTTTCCTTTGAAAAGTTGCAACAAATATTGCGTATTCGTTTCAGCATACTTTGTGGATTTTATCCTTTGAACCACAGATTTTTCATCGCTCTCTTAAGCAGTTTGCATTGGTAACGCTGTCATGCATCGGATTTTTTCTCGTGTAGGTTGCATTGAGTTATTTTTCTCACTTTGACTTCTGTAAATTACATTACCATTAATTTTAGCTATATAATCACGTATAGTTTATTGAATATCTATTTCATAATATTATTTTTGTGTTGTGTATTGAAAATCATATCTGTTTCACTGAAAAAGAGGAGCATCAGAAGAAGAGAAATCACCTTTTGCAGTATTTGTTCGTTTAATTTCGATTTTTTCTGATGAAATGAAAGAAAAGTTTGCCGTGCAGTCATTAGTAGCTTTAACAAGAAACTTAATTAGAAATTCACTGAATTCACTGAATCCAATTTCTCTTCTAGGTGTATCAACAGGAAAAATACTAGTCTAGTTTTCTAATAGTGGAGAAGCATTGATTCGTTTTTCATAATGCCAGGAATATGTAAAAGTATTTAAAACTAGATTCGCAAAATTATCGAAGATGTATATTTCATTCATCATTCTCTTACGTTTTTCATCACTTTCATATGCCCTGGTGCCCCTGTAACAGCGATCGAACTCCATCCATCTAAAGATCACTCATCATTCTATTATTTATGTTTCCCATCGAAAATTTTTGCCTTTCTCTATAACCCTTCTCTCTATCTCCAGCTCTTCTTTGGTCCAATTAGACTACAAAATTTCGCCGCATTCCATTATCTTTCTTCGACGTCTACTCTTATTTGGAATATTAACTCTCTTGTTCGAGAATCTCTTATGAAATTTCCACACCCGCGCAATAAATTTTGGTTAAAGATGCAACATTTTCATAACCATTCATGGGGTTTTTCAGGCTTGTAGTTGGTGTTTATAGGCTCCAGTCGACGGTTGATCGATGATTTGTTAATGATAAATTGTTTACGTCATCCACATGCCTAGAATTTTGGAATTACCGTATTTCTATAATCCAGCCAAATCGTAAAAAATATTTAAATATCAGTTCTTCCGTTTTAAATATTGAACTGCCCTATTGCGGACAAAATGTATCTTACTTCCAAATTATCAACGCTCGTGTTGATTTCGAGTTTTCTTAAATCATTTTAATTTTATAGAAAAATATTGGAAGCGAATATAAATACTCTGAAATGACCACGGTGAGTGCACACAACTACACATCACAGTTATTGGCCCAATCTGCAATTTTCAGCCTCAAAAATGCGATTATCATTCACTCATGGCTATTCTAAATCTATTTACTTGGCGTGTAATATTTTTGTCTAGATAAATAGAACAAGGATAGCGACTATTACAAGGGCGTTGTGCTAAAAGTACTTTTAAGTGATGGTTTTAGTTGCATAGTATGCGACCACACAATTCCGTCCAATTCCTTACTTTTATTCTATTCTCCAACCGTAAATTCTCGCGTTCCTATGGGCTGGCATATAACAGGCACGACGGCTTCCACAATGGAGCCTCAATTGCATACATTAGAAGCTCTCAACTTGCGCACTTCGCCCAGCCTCTGCTTCCCCATTCACTCAATCTCGCCCCCTTCAATTCCGTATACTACTTTTAACCCCATTTTCTTCGCACAAAACACAAAGTGCCTCCCTGTCTATATATGTATATATATATATCTACGCGTCCTCTCGCAACCTCCCTAAACTCCTTTAACAATCCTTCCACGCGCTTGCCTCTATCTCCATCCTCGCTCATTCTCTCGGCATTCTCACTCACTCTCTCTCTCATTCCCCTATCCTCCCTTTCCCCTATCCTCCCTTTCCACTCCCTCCCTCTCCACCAGGGGCCCGTAACTCTTCTACTCTTTCCCTCTTTCTGTGCCATGTAAATTTAGTTTACTCGATACGTGTTCTCCACTTCTTTCCCTCATTGCCCTCGCATTCTAAGCTTTATCTTCCGGACTGCCCGTTGCTTATACATATATCGTTTTTTTTCCATTCCCCTTCACGAGCTTTTCTGCCATTCCTTTATCATTACTTTCTCTACTTTGTCTATATTGCCTACTTTCTTCTGTCTTCCCTTTAACCTTTCTCCTCTCACTCGCTCCCTTTATGTTCGTTTTTCCGCCGTCGAAGAATTTTTTCCTTGAGTTTACTTTGGGAGTCTGCTGACAAATCTCGCATTTTTCCGCGAGTAGATTCATTGCTTGAAATTGTTCTGGTAATTTTTAACGCAGTTTTATTTGTAACTCACGGATTATGTCGTGGATTTTGTGTTTTTTTTAACACTGGTCTATTTGATTGTTATCATTTGCTTTCGAAGGATATGTTAGCAAAAATGACCCCCACATTTATTTAGTTCAGCGAAAATGGTGAAAATAATCGGTGATGTTTCACCGGGGGTCCCCTGTCTTGCAGGAAAAACATTCCAGTTTCAGAGCAGTTAGCGGATAAAGGTTCTCGGTTTATCTTTTGGCTATAAGCCAAAGTGTAAGCTTCTTGATTCGTTTATTGTGATTGAAGATTGTTTTAGGATAAAGGTTTTTGAACGATTATTTTCTCAAGATACACCCTTTTATTTTTATCCTTTTGGGCTTTGAATGACATTTGATCGAAAAAATGTTTATTTTCTAAGAATTTCTGAGAGTGCTTTTGGTCGCAGCAACTTTTTTTTATTTTATCTCCCATGTTTTATCATTATTTTTATTTTGAACATGTTTTTCTTGCTTGAGGATTTATTTATCGAAAATTGTTTTCTTTCTCTGTTGCCATTGTTCCCTTAGAGCTCATTTTTTACTTTATAATATACGAAGTCAGGAAATAAATGGAAATTAGATGGAAAGAAACGCACAATACAAAAGCTACACATTTCCGAAATCATCTTTTGATTTCGAAGAATAATTCTAGAAATGGATGCTTACTGCTGTATTTTTACTTTCTCATATACGAAGTATATTGAGAAACTATAGTAATCGCGAAATGATTCGACCTCGAGATTTTGACGGAAATATACGTTTTAGTTGTAGCTGAGTCCGAAAAAGTGGTTTTCGCAATGCCGTCTGTCTGACTGTTACTGGCTCTAGAGCCTAAACGGTAGAGCTAAAATGAATGAAATCTCGTACGTAGGCATTTTATCATACAGAATAGAGACTATGAAGAAATGATTGATATTGCTCAATAATTAACTACTCATTTTTAACAACAATTTCATTTTCTCAAAAACAGCTCTAAAGATTTTGATCAAATTTCGTAAAGTTATTTGAGCTAACGTCATCAATAATACTACATAGTTTATATTTCTCAAAAAATGAATATAAGGATAGTACCTATATTCTAGGCAACTTGAACAATAATTTGATTTTCTCGAAAACGGCTCGAACGATTTTGATAAAATTTCCTACAGTTACTTGAGTATACTTCTGCAATAATACTACATACTACTTCATATTTCTCAAAAAATGAATATAAGGCTAGTTTATTATTGGGCAACTTTATCAACAATTGGATTTTCTAAAAAAAGCTCATACGTTTTTCATCAAATTTCGTATAGTTATTAAGTTAATTTTTATAACGATTCTACATAGTTCATATTTTTCAAAAGATAACTAAACGACGCATTAGTATCTGAGAAAGTTTGTACAATGTATGTTGTACCGATTTTTTACAATTGCTTTATTTTTCTTGATTTCGTTACAATAACACCCCTAGCATAGACGTGCCATTGCATTATTATCCTCCAAATAATTTATTAACATTGTTTATCCATACATTTTTAATGGTAGATAATTACGCAGAGAAGGTACACATTTTAATTCACATCGTGGATGTGTTTTATTTACGATATTAATCATGGTACATAAATAAATTAATCTTAAGGATTAAATATTTATGTTGTGTATATTGGTAGAGCTCTATCTGGCCCAGACATGATTTTAATGAAGATGTGAAATATCCATATGGATTTTACTCTTGATCTTGGTGCCGACGTTAAATCAATTTAAAGTGTTGTTTTTCTGCTATTACCTTGCCGATTGCTATATTTAAGAATTAAAATTTCTCTTTTCCGTCTTCCAGCTTATTGCGTAAATTTTCTATAAACCAAAAACATACAGTTTTCCTTTTTTCCCTCGGGAGTTTTTATGCCGTCCGCGAGAACATGAACCGAATCTTTTCCTTGCTCGAATATACACATACATATATTCCATGGTGGAGTTTGCGATGCACCCGAGGCAGAAGGTTTGTGGAAACTCAACTTTGTTTTAGTCGGTAATTTCCAAATCGGCATAAAGAAGCAATTTTTTTAAACGAAAGAACCATTTTCCACTTTTATAACGTAAGACACTGTCGTACGTTCGAAATGTCGCGCGTTTGCCGACGCGTTTATCAACTGCCAGGTCAAGGAAATGTTTGTTGAAGTCGTATTTGCGGCTGAAAGATACTTTTATATGTTTCATTTTTTCACGAACTAAAATATTCGAAATTTCTCTGATGTTTGGCCAGTGTCGTGAAAGTGTTGGCTTTGTGCTTTGCGGGAGGCTTTTCGAACCCACGCCCTTTCACTGAGGGATGCGCTCACCGGAAAGGGGCGTTAAGCCCTCTGGACCCTTTTCGGATTTAAGTCACAGGAGGTGGTGGGATTCTCCCATCTGCGTGTGTCTGAATGAATGATTGAATATGTGAGTGGATGGCATTTTATGCGGACTTGAGAGCAGATCGCGGATCCAACCGTCATATTCCACAAAAATGAAAACCGCGCCAGATAACAGCGTTTTAGGAAACGGCGGCTTTCGGAAAAAAACAAGAGAATTAGTTTGTTGAGATGTTCTTGGTATCGTAGGATGGTTTAAGGTGTAAATAACTGAAGATAAACATGTTCGCATCTGTCATCGTGCCTATATTAAAATTTTAAAAATTAAGAATCGCTTTTATATCGATTAAGTTACTCCTACATTTTTCAGCAAAGTAGGTTTTTGTTCAGAATTGAAATTTTCGTTATTATCATTACGCATATTCAAAGTATTCATGTTTAAATCTAATGCGAATGCTTTATTATTTACAAGATTAATTTTAAGTAACGATATACTGATAAAAAATGCGCTTTCATTACGGCTAAATCTACTCCAATCGACTTGATGCCGAGAAAATCTCTCGACAATAACGCAAACGGATGCAAGATCGATTTTCTTCATGTCCTTGGACGGAAAGATGTAGGCGGAATTTCAAGTAGGTCTTCTGGACTGGCACTTTGGGGAAAGGAGGCGGAGGGAAAGGCGTGCGGGCGGAGGACTCGGCAATAGCCATGGATTTTTCTCGCGCTGAGCTTTCACCCTGAAACCCAGCGTTTCGGTCTGGGTATGTGAGAGAGAGGGTTTTGATGATCCAGTATACACAGGAAGCATCGTTAAAGAGCAGATGAGACACGGGGAGGATATGAGGGAATTTCCTCTTTCCTTTAGGGCGCATGTTGCACCGTGTTTGTGTGTGTACGTATATATATATATATATATATATATATATATATATATATATATATATATATATATATATATATATATATATATATATATATATAAATGCTTAAAGAAAAGGAAAGGTAATAATAAAGGTTTATATATATATATTTACACACACAAACATATATACATATACACACGCAGGAGGAAATGGCATAACTTTAACGGCACATTCTAGGGTTCATTTGGAACCAGAAAGTTCCTATGAACTATAGTTCCATTCAGCTCCATTACCCATTTAAGCCCTAGTGTACTAAATACAGCAAATTCTTAAAGCATTTGTACAAAATGGCCACGATTCGGAAATTTTCGCCCGCATTGTTGTTGGGTTGTGATAGTATTTTCGTCGCAGAGTCCGTAGACATACTGAATGTTTACACACTTTTCATTTGTGCACTTGTGAGGCATTTTTAACGAAGAAACGAACTTGACGATGCTTACCGACACACAGAATACTGATCACAGACGTGGCAATGGTGATGCTATGTACTTCAGACAACGCGTAAAACTACACTAGCGTTTAACGGGGTAATGGAGCTGAATTGGAATATTGTTAATAGGAATTTTTTGTTCCAAATGACCCCCAGAATGCGCTGTTAAAGTTATGACATTTCCTCCTGGGACACCCTGTAAATACACACTCACGCACGCACACATTTGGCCGTCTGTGCGTGTGTGCGCGCGCGTCAGCGGGTGGATATGGCTTCGTTGTGTCTGCGTGTGAGTTTGCGAACAGTAGGCGATGATTGTATTGTCGAGACAACGATGCGATCGAGGTTAAAGAAGCGGGATTGTCAGGTTTTTTACGGCGCCACTGGATAACGGGCTGATTCAATGGAATGGAAGGAATCCGAGAAGTGGAAAGGATTACGAATATCACCTAGTCGAACGCTTTTTTTCCTCGATTTTATCATTGGCTACATCGTGCGTCATACAGTAATAATTCCAACGATTTCATAATTCGGTGATAAATCATAAAGGTCGCGTGGTTTGGTTCATCCGGATTAAACGCGGCAGGTGATGTATAACGTGGCGTTTGTCGAACTTTCAATAATCTGGTGTGTTATTTTAACTCTAAATTCGAGTCCCCCGTGAAATCCCATGTCACGATGAAACGCGTTATGTAAACATTTCGAATTATTGATCGAAGATTTGTTTTACTTAAAAAATGAGAATTATTTCTTTGTCTTTGTTAACAATGATGGTAATAATCCTTTACTTTTCAGTAAAAAACGCTCATTAATCTTGTTAACTGGCATTTATGTCTATTTGGATCACGAAAAATGTTTCCATTATATATAATTATCTCTCCTTTAAAATCACGTTTTTCTCACTAAAAAGAATGAGTGGCGTTCAGGACGCGAGCGTGCTCCTGTGGATTTTTGTGAAATACAAAATATACTCGGTCGTTTTTAATGAGGAAGTATTTTAAGTACGTAAATAATATCTTTCGCATTGTCTCCAACTGATGCGCTTTGAAGTAACTACACGCAAAATAATTTCTCCTATAATGTCCTCTTTTGGCCCATCCTTCATCTTTACTAGACGGGACTTTTGTATTTACTCAGAAATTACTATGACGCTGCGCTTCTCCCCCCCCCCCCTCTCTTCCGAAATTCCATTAAAACTTTCATTATCAGCCACAGAAAACTCGTTAAAGACTTCTTTACTCCTGTCCATTGTCGTTTGCGGTGGAAAAATCTGATGACAAAGTTATGCTGTACTGCGAAGTAATTACGCATTGTTCTAAATTTGGAGTTTTATTATACTTATAGTGAGAAACTTTTTGGAACAAACTGTTAGACGTTTTTATAGGCTGTCGTTAAGGGCCACGGGTGCCAATTAATTTCGGTCGTAGTTTTGATAAACACTGCAGGTTACCGTTATTAAGATCGACTTAGATATGTATATTCTTCTGTGGTCTGGCCATCGCTGGATGAATCGTGAATGAATGGCATTATTCATCTGCTTAAAAATATCTCTTTAGTTTCTTCTCGAATAGTAAGCTATTTCTAAATGTAGAGGATAGCCGAATCGGGTAACAAGAAAAGGAGCAGAAATCGTGCTGTATACATAGGAACGTAACTTCGTTGTTGTTGTTTAATACAGTGGTGCACAACCTCCGGCCCACTAAGCCAGTGTTTCATAGTTTTCAAAACATTTTTCATTTATTTTAATTAACTAGATACCATATATTATTTTCCGTGTATTAAAATCTGTTAATATATATAACGTTGAATTGCGACCTCTTAGTAAATATTTCTCAATTAAAGTAATTTCTTTTTAATGCTGTTTTAGATTTTTTTCTCAAAGATATTTCTAAGATTGAATTCCATCAAGATTTTTATTGTTTAAAAAGTTAATTCTAACTTGATTTTCACGCATGTGGTGCCTAAGAATCTCTAGGTAACTTACGATTTAACTATAATCCATACACCATTTCCAATGCGGCCCACCGAAAGGTTCACTGCTAGCAATGCGGTCCACCATGCAGAAAAGGTTGCCCACCATTGGTTTAATAATTTGAAAGCCGTGTGTTTGTTTGTATTCTACTTGGATGAGGTTTACTTAATAACATATGAAGACAGTCTTTCGTCTTTCAGATAATTTATTTTGAACACAATTTCATTCAACTGAAGATGTGTCATATGTAAAATATGTTGTATATGGAGGAAGCACTTCGGTTTAACTCAATTATTATGAGGTATACGAGTGTTAGTAAGTTGAAGAATTATTAGTGATGAAATGGTCTTTTGAACATATTTCTTATTCCAATGGTTCGATTTCCCACGTCCCGGTTTTACTGAAACCTGCCTCGGGAAAGGCTGCTGGTAGTTTGTGTCGTTAATACACTAAATATGGTGTTGTTCATTTGAAGGCGAATCAACAAAGGGATGAATATTGATAAACTGTGTGATTTTTCAAAGCAATAGATATTTTCTCATAATTGTAGTTAGGTTTTGCGAACCGCTTAAGTCGTTTTTTTTCACCATTGCATTTCTATTATTCTTCGAGTTTTATGAGTTCTGGGTTTTTTGGGTCTTCGAGTCGATTTTTGGTCGATGTTTGTGTGTCGCAATATTCCATTAGTCTGTGGAGCAAAACTACAATCTCGTTTTCCATTTACGTACGTCTACCGGCGTTTCTCCTGCGCACTACTCGCGCACAATAGACCAAGGGATTGTTTTTCTCTCCCTTCTCCTCCAGTAGTCCCTTCATATCTCAATGTTTCCGCCTCGCGGAATAATACATTCCGACTGCGATCACGCGCGTACATCCTGTTTCATGTTTTTTTTTCGAGACCCTAAAAATGTCCTCGGAGGCCTTTTAAAATGAAGGAAAAGCAGAACCGAGTAGAAAGGAATGTCATAGAGTGCGTTTGAGTGCGTTCGAGTGCGCGGAAGTGCGTCCAACGCCATCTCCCATCCGCCATCCCCTCTCCCATCCCCTCCTCCGTCCCACCCCACCCCCTGCGCAATGAGTTTTTATTATCCGCACGAATCAGAAAATACGTTCTCTGTTTCTGACAGTCTTTTTATCCATTCGGCCGCTTTCTTTCTGCTCTTCTCTTCCATTTGATCCCTCGCGTTCCTCCATAAAAATCCCCCCCCTCACTCTCCCTCCCCCCCTCTCTCTCTCGCTCGTTTTATCTCATTTATATTTTCACAACGCTCATCAATATGAAAATAAACGATGGGAGGTGTCGGGGGGTTGTCGAGGGGAGGAAAAGGGAGGATTTTTATTTATGCGTGTCTCGAGGGTTTCGCGGTATCGTTTTCGGCGAAGCGAAAATCTCTCTCCGTTTTGTTTCAGGTCTCGGCCTTTTCTCTTTCCGTCTCTCACTATATCATCGTTTACGGCGTCTTTCTTATGCTCCGTTTTGTGACGTGCGGCCATAGTGCGATGGAAATGGAAATCGAGATCTTGGATGCAAAACGTGAACCGTTCCGTAAAATGAATGGCGAGGCAAGGGAGCACTTAATCGGACGAATATTTCACGCGGATCGATGTTCGGGAGTCGTATCGTATTTCAGCGAGTTTCTTGTCCTCTCTTTAGGATGAGAGGATATATTTTCTCTTTTGTTACTGTCCGTGTTGTTTTTCATTTCAGGATTCGCCATTCGTGTTTTTCTGTGAAAGTGACCGATGCGTTGTCTGCGTGAACAGTATTCTTCTAGCAGCTGGACACTCATAGCTCGTATAAATTGCGTATGTTAAGGGTTTATTGTTGATGCTAGGGATTTTCAAAAATCATCCATCTTTAAGGCACGAAAAGATCGGAAAGGGAATTCTGAATATGTTTAAATGTATTGAATCGGATCTCATGAAACATATGTCGATTAATCAGATGTAATACCAGCTGTTCTCTTTTAAGAACCTCCCCTTATTTTTTTCCTGCTACACATTTCAATTTACGGATGCGTTGCGTTTAACTGCCAGTATTGTTTACTTCATAAAGAATAATTAATCATTTAGTACAATATTTAACATAATCTTTATTTTTCTGAACCTTTTTATTTCCTTACCATATTTAGTGCGATCTCAAATACTTTAAACTTTCTTTGGCGTCAGTTTTTTTGTCCGTTATACCTTAATTTCTTCTGAAACTGATCTCAGAATGCTATGTCGTTTTTATGTTAATTTTCGTAGCGCTCGCAATCTCTGTCCTCTCCGCTCCCATTCCCTGTCTTTTGTCATCCACGCTGACATTTTCATCAACACTCATCGCTTTCGCTAGGGCGATAAGAAGCTCCCTTGATATGCGTCGCAGGATGATGCTTTTTTGTCACTGCACTTTCTCCGCGGTCGAGATGATTGAATGGGAAACAGAGGGCGATGCTGGAGTTCCTCGTGGTCTTTAAGTCAGTAGATACGGTTGCGCTTCTACCAAAGAAAATTCACTTTATTTCGTTGCGATATAACGGCAGAATATTCCCCGTCGCTGTTTGTGGAAAGGCTATAGGTATAAGGGTTCAAGATTTTGAACACACATATTTAATATATTTTCTTGACATTTAGTGTGCGGCATGTTTGCGGTACGACAAAAATCCCTTTCCGGCTTAGGCTTATGGAAGGAAGAATACTTTTGAAATAAATTATTTCTCTGATATAAGCGTTGTTTTAGGTTTATTCAAATAAAACGAAGCGTTTACAAATGTTTTTAATCCTATGTGTTTGTTCATATTAGGTTTATCATCACGTTGTTTTCGTATTTGGAAAAGTATCTTATGTTTTTCTAAGTATTCGCATGAAATAGACCAATATTATTCTATCTACTTCATCACTTAGGGAACATTGTTTTTCCACTACTTTAACACAATTCTCTCGCACAATTTTAATAGTTGAATCAGTGAGCTTCCAGCTCTAGAATACCAATCTATGCAGTAATGATATCGTGAATATCGGAATTTTATTCGTTTTCAGTGTCTACAAATGTTATTTATATGATAGGTCATTACATGTTATAAAGTGTTCACCATATCTGTTAGTTTTCTATATTATAATCGGAAAAGCTGACGTCATGTAACTCATTCGCCTCAACGTCATAGAAGTTATTTAAGTTATAAAAGAAATATAATCTATGAATTCTTTTTTCTGTTAAAGACATTGCTCTACAAAGTCTTTTGTATGTACACATTCATAATAATATACTTTCATACAAAAAATAATTAAAAAACAAGTCACCTCCGTATTTTCTTCGGACAATGAATTTGGAAATACTTTTCGCTTCCTAAGAAATAAGACGGGAAGGGAACTTGGGCGAGTAACAGTGGATTTCTTTTCCGTACATTTTAATCAATTCTTGCGCAGTTTTTTATTTTTTAATTGATGAGTGACGAGAACACTATTCCCAGCGCCACCATCCCAAACCAACGCCACCCCACTCCCTCTTTCCATTCCCCTTCATCCCCCGCCCCTCGTTCGAGAATGTCAGTCTTACGTCGAAGGCCTCAGGTGTCCATCCGACCGCTTTGCACCTGCTATCCATCACTACCCCTTGTACTCCCGTAGGAACCGATGCTAAACCGTTCCTTTTCCGCAGAACTCATTCCAATATCCCTCGTTCATTTCTCCACTCCTCTTGTCTTCTTTTCTCTCTCTATTCACTCTCTTTCTCCCTCTCTCCCATTTTTCGTTTCTTTCCGGTCCATTTCTTTTTTCTTTAAATCTCCTTCTCTCTTCCGTGTGGAATTTCCCTTCTCCTTTGCCGCATTCTTCTCTTATTCTCCCTTTCTCTCCTCTCCATCTCCATAGTCTTTCCCCCCTTGGTTACCTCCATTCTCTCTCTATCTCTCCCCTCTCTCTTCCTCCCTCCCTCTATCTCCCTCTCTCTTCCTCCCTCCCTCTCTCCTCCCCCCTCTCTCCCCCTCTCTTCTCTCTCTCCCTCTCTCTCTCTCCCTCTCTCTCTCTCCCCCTCTCTCCCTCTTCTCTCTCCCTCTCTCTCCCCCCCTCCCCCTCTTCTCTCTCTCCCCCTCTTTCTCCCCCCCTCTCCTCGGGGACATTTCGTTCAATCACTTCTCCTTCTACCTCCATATCTCTTCCTTAATGAGCAGAGTTAATTGGGACACGATGGGAAAATACGTTCTCTCCCTGGCTTTGGAATTTTCGGTCAAAGCACACCTTGAAACACGTCTCACTTCGCGTGTCTGCGCTCGGTCGGAGGAGGAGGTAGCAATTTCCAATTGCGGCACGACAACGCCTCGGAGCTGAAACGCGCGGTTTTGCCCTTCGTGTAAATCGTGTAGTTGCAGCAGCGTGTTTTGTGTGTGTGTGTATGGATGGGAGAGTATTCCGCGTAATACGTTACTCCGAATGTTTCCGTGTTCTGAGAATGTGTCCAATTTTTCACTTCAGTTGCCACCGTCATGTTTTCGGCTCGCTAAATAAAAGATATTAATTTCCCTTTCGTTCGCATGTCGTGCGTGTTCGAGTTAGAGAGAGAGAGAGAAAGAGGTTGCCATTGTGTTTTACCCTCCTTCGTGTCGTGGTGTTCTGTCGACACGTGGGGTTGACGAGGTCGTTCGTCTTCGATACTGTTTAATTTATGGCGCTTAAGAAACATCGTTCTTGCATATTCATCGATTTAATCTTCTGATCGTCGTGGTTCTTCAGTCTTCGTCTTGATGTATTTTAAAAAAATATTTTCATTTTTTTTAATGATGCGACTTTTGGAACGCTTCCGCGTTTATTGCATTTTCCTCGTGTTATTGTTCGAGTCAGACAAATCATGTTCCTGATGGAGGAGGTAATTCTAATAATCAGATAATTTCGGAACTCCGCCTCTTATAATCCGAATTTATTGTCGCTTTCCTCGGCTTGAAACCAGTATAGTGCAATCATAAATCGTTAAAAGCGAGATAAATATTAGGTCGGATTCGCCCGCTTCTCACAGAGCAAAATTTAATAGCTTTTAGAGGATATCATCACATATGTCCTTTTTTTACGGCCCTGTGGCTTCGATTCGAAAAATTAAGTTTTTTAGCCTGCCGTCATTTTTGTCTCGTGAATTTTGTTAAAGCATTTTTTCGAGTAACTTCGGTGATCAATTTTTTTGCTAATGTAATTGGACTTCCATCTTTTTTTTTTAAAGCACAAATGGGCTCATTTTCTTATCTTCTACGTTTTGAAAAAAATAATTCTGGTAATTTGTTACTCCGTTGTTTTTTGTCATTACTGCGGCCGTAGATTGCCTCCTCGCACGGCCGTTGATTTTAACTTTTTTGCGCTCGTGTATTCTGTAAGATATTAATGTAACATAATGGCAAAATCCATTTTCATATTTATTCCTACCTTAGAGTTTATGTTAAGCAGAGATTTCTAAATTGCGCAAGGAAATCGAACATTTTTAAAGCTTTACGGTACTCTTCGAAAAATTACCTGATTTGTAATACGAGTGGCCATTAATTTCTCATAAAGAAATTAGGTCGAACAACATCTGCACTGCGCTCGTAAGTTGCTTTAACGCGCAGCCGTAGCTATAGCCGATATTGAATGCTAATTTCCAGATGTCATTTTCGGTATAAACGGTATCCATTTTCCCCATAAGCTGTCCATTCTTAAATTACGCTTCTGGCTCTAAGAAATGGCCTATACGTATCCTTTTCCTTTCAATTTTGATCTTTTCCATTAATTTTCTTTAATTTCGTGCCTTAAAGATCGAAACTTTCGGTTAAATTTGGGCTAAAATAGAAGAAGAGATTTTTCACTTCGGGTTTCCGTCGGAAAAAAGATAACTGGAGTGTTTGTGATATTTTATGATTATTTCTCAGCAATTCAAACAGCAAATAGTCCAACTTTTTTTTCCGAAAAACTCGTTTTTGAGCTTGAGACTTGTTTACTAAACTATTGTAATTATTTTTTGAAAACATGAACCGAATGACTTTGGTATTTAAATTTATTTTCGGATCATGTCGCTAAAATCAAAAGTATGTATGTAGATTCTTATAACAACTTGTGCATTTGATATAATTTTCATTCATTCATGGTTTTCAATCCTAAGATTGGTTTGACATGACTAGGGAATAACCACATATGATGTGCTGGTTTCCCGTTGCCTTCCACATCAGACACACACACACACATGAGTGATGAAATATGAATAATGAATACGAACACAAACATCCATGCCCTTGGCGGGATTCGAACCCGCGACCTAAGTGATGGTAGGCCAACGCGCTAGCCCTTCCGCTACCGGGGCCGGCGATATAATTTTATCTATCGAAAAAATCAAAAATCACTATTTACGCTGTTTCGCCGATTATTGAAACTTAGGCAAAAAAGTAGGATGTTTCAAAGCTAAAATAGTCCGTTTAATCCGTAATGTTGGAAATTGATAACATCGAGGTAGTCCTGCTCCATTTTTCTCCTAATTCTTGTCGTGCTTTCGCCCAGCCTTTCTTAGCGGCGTCCCTTCAATTCTCTCTAATCTACGCCGACATAGAGAAATTAACGAATATTACAAATTGTTTTCACTCTAAATTTCTTTCTCTCTCTCTCCGGCCCCTCCTTCGCAATTGCGAAAAGAATAAAGAGGTTAAAAAAAATCAAATCTTCGTAAACGCATTGGGGCACTTGTGTGTGTGAAACCTCCCGTTCCGTTTTAGCATTTCAGTCGTAATTGGCTCCCGTCGAGCGCGATACGTTATGCAGCCATTCGCTACTTTCTTTATCTTTTCGTCTCGTTTTTTTCTTTTTTCCAGCGCTGGAGATAAATTAAGCATTTTTTCCTCGCCACCGACACCAAAGATCTTGCGTGAGAATTCCTTTTATCCCACCTCTCTCTCTCTTTGCGTTTTTTGTCGCAGCTCGTGTCGTAGGGAAAAAAGATCGAAGGGGTATAAAAAAATAGCCTTCTCATACTCTCTCTCTCGTCCGATGCATGTCTTATTAGGGGGACCCCTCAGGGTGTGTGTGTGTGTGTGGAATAGGATGAGAAGCAGATAAGTTTAAGGCGAGGCGGTGGATTCCTTAGTCTTTCTCCGATGTGACTCGGCGTCTGGGATGAAACGCTTGGTGTGCATGTCTCGCTGTCGTGGTCTCCCTCCATCTCCACCTCTTTATTCCCCGTCTCTCTCTCTCTATATATATATGTATATATATATATATCCCTCTATCTCCCTCTTTACGCCTCGCGCACACACAATTGCGTATCACTCCTTGTTCTTGAAGATGTCCCTTGACTCTTTATAAGGGCGCGTTCTGCGAAAAACGGTGGGAGGGAGTTTAATGGAAGAAAAAGGGAGTTTTTGCAATTCAAATTTCTCTCCTCTTATTTTTTCTCTCTCAGTTTTGTTCCCACCACCGTCTTCTTCTTTCTCTCCCCCTTTCTCTTTTTCTTTTACTTTCTCTCTACCTCCCAACATTTTCTCGTTTTGTCTTCCCACGTTGCCTTTTTACACTCGAAATACCAATACGTTGCTGTCCAAAATGACTGAGTCCTCTACATTCTTTCCTCATTTTTTCTCGCCGTTTTCTATCTTCTTCCTTTCTTTTACTCCCTTCTCTTCTTTCTCTCTCTCTCTCTCTCTTCCGTTATTTGGCGGAAAAGTTCTTTTTCCGTATTTTTTATTGTTGGGACCTTTTTATTCTCTTTCCCGCATATCTTCTGTCGCATTCCTTCTCTTTTTACTCCCACTGAGCATCTGTTCTGCGTTTAATTTTTACTCACGCGTGCCATCTCTCTTCTTCTTTCTACTTTTTATCTTTTAATCCCGTAAGCTCGTGAAGGGCAGGTTCTCTCATTGTCCGTTGGCAGCGTTACTTATATGTACTCAAGTTTGCCTTCTGGGCGTGCCAGGTCGTGGCTCATTATTCTCGTTGGTTGAAATTCGTTATATCTGAGTTTAAAATTTTCGCTCTCGAGGAAGGCATAAATTTAGTCCCTTGTGGGATGCTGACGATTACTCCTTTGCTATGACAAGTAATATTTTTTATTCCATCCGCTATAATTAATAACTTATAAATCGATCATCCGAAATTTTGTTGAGATTATAAAGTGATTGTATTAATTACGTTGATTGATTGGAAAAGCTTTTTACATTTAACAAGGTATTTAGGCTCCATTTTTATCGCGGATAGATTTAAGATATTTTTAGTTTCGTTAACTTATTTTAGAATCGATGCCGGGCACGGGATTTATTATAATTTGCTTTTTGTGAAGTATTTCTAAAGCAACATATGTCTATCCTTAGTTGAAGAATACTTCTCAAACAGCAGTAAAAAACGTACGTATTGCTCAGTATATTCTGATGTCCAATTACCTGTGCTCCGTTCCGTCTCATCCTTTAAACTGTATGAATGATGAATTCTGGGATAATTTATCCTCAAGAACGACGCAATAAAGAAGCTACTCCTTTTGTGACATTAATCCTTGACCTTCTGTCTCTCTGTCTTTATTAATTATTTACCATCCTGGAAAAAATTCCGTCTGCTTAACCTTTTTCCGTGAAAAATATACGTTATACTGACGAGTGTAAGAGTCTTGTTTTGTAAAGTTCCCAAAAGGGGTTTTGGGATATTTTTGTAGATATGCGCTATTGCTTCAACGTGGTTTTCAATTTTGCAGATATTTTTTACAAGCTTGAGACAAGAAAATATTTTTCTTTCGATAATTTTCCCCTTTCAATTTAATTTGATAGCAACCTTTTTTTAGTCTACTTCAGTGGTTCTCAACTTTTTTTTGTCTGCGTCACCCCACGTTCACTTATGCGCCATCCCGTTTACAGTTGCATTATCTTCAAGTCACCTGTAAAGATAAATTAGGCTTACTCCTACCACGTAAAGATAAAATTCTGGCATTTAAATAAACACGCGTGTTTGTTCTCCTGGTTTTATTTATTTTTATAAGCCAGAAATGTGAATTCACCAAATGTTCGCATCACCCCTCGATAACCCTCGCGTCACCCTCGGATGCCATGCCACCCCGGTTGAGAACCACTGGTTTACTTTCACGTGAATTGATGATTGATAATAGAACCGTTTTCTGTTTTTCATCTTGTTTGCGCAACAAGTGTGTTTGGATATGGCATAGAGCTGATTGCATAAATCATACGCTGTACTTCATTTTTTTATCTCTTACGTCAAAGATGGAAAATATGAAATAAACTACAGAAATTAAATCCTTGTAGGGGATATTTTATTCTTCTATATAATTGTAAAGTAGATTGTTTTTTTCCGGATGTATTAAACCTCCCACTTGTCATTCAGAAACGTTTCATCATAAGGAACTTTGAATACTATGCGTTCTTGTCTATTGTTTGACTGTCTCCATGTGTTATGTAAGAAGTCTAATGAGGCGCGGATATATGTTCTTAAAATATTAATTGATTTTTATCGTATAGTAATTTTCTCATGCGCTGCAGATAGCATTTCTAGCCTGTCTAATTATGTTATTTATATATATAATCCAAAAAATTAATTATGAATAGAAATTATACTTGATTTATTCAATATTTGCTCGGGATACTTAAGCTTATTCATATCTAAATTTGAATACTTTTTATCAAATTAACTTATAAGAATTTAAACTTAAAGCAACTTCATTCTATCTAAATATGAAAAGTAATGCATCCAACCAATTATATAACATTTTTGGGTCGTATTTCAATAGAAAATCGAAGTTTCATTTTCTTTCACTGTGAACACAACGAGAATTATCGCATGTTTTACATAATAAATTCCACGAACTTGTTCCCGTTCCCACCATTCCCTCTAATTAATTTTGAGAAATTTCCGCAGCTTCGTTTATTTTGCGTCATTTTACTCATTGAATTTATTTTTCTTCTTCGCCCGCAATAGCTAATCTGCAGAACTCTGTAAACTTTTAGCAAACTTTAATCTTGTGAAAACTCTAATGGTGAACTAATTTTCCGAGAATGAAAACGGCCACGAAGTGATTGAAGTGGCTCGCGCCCTCTCTTGGCTTGTAACATCGAATGTGTCCACGTTACTCTTGAAAGACCTTTTTCGCGCACACCTACCAAGTCATTGGAACAAACTGCGACGAACTGCTGTCGATCGATCTATACGAAGGTGTGTTAAACATAAGAGACGGTGTCGAATCGGAGGAACTTTATCGCCAAATCGATCCGCTTCGAGGGAAGATTTCTTCAATAGTTAATTTTTTTTTGAATCCGAAGTCAAGCATCGAAAAACTCGTTGCTCGGCAGCAAGTAGAAAAGGATGAAGAAATTAGACCGACGGAGGAAGAGGAATCTGGAGGAGCCGGACTGAGGAGAGGAGAGAGAGAGATTGAAGAGAGAATAATCACAGTTGGCCAAGCTTTGGTGTCGCCCCCTTCCCTTCTTTCCAGTCCTCACCCTTCTCCGGAGCAGAAGTCGGAAGGGCGTGCCGAAACATTTTACGAAAAATCTTTCACTTTCATTTCGTCTGAAATTTCTTCTTTTCGCTTTCGATACACTTTCTCTCAATTCCTAAAGATATATATATATATGTTTATGCGTTCTTCTTTCTGAACCATTAGCCAATGAAAAAGAGCCATTCATGTTATTATTTTCCCGGCTCGGGAATTTCCTCAGTGCTTCGCTACGCTTTTGCTTTTATCCAATTTCTGTGTTTCCCGAAAAGTTCAAATTCCTCTCAAGAAATTTCCGCTACTTGAGTGCCACATAAAGTTATTTATCTGCTAAAATACAATTTCACGCTGTTTTGATCGTTATATTTATCTTTGCCTTGCCCATTTTCGTTCTCACTTCTTCATTTATTCATGTTTCCTCGCGTTGAACCGTAGCTACGTCACTTGTTTGAGCTTAATGTATTTTATTTTACCGTGGCCTTTATTAGATCGGCTCGTTTTTTATCACTGACTTGTCAATACCTTGCTACCTACTCCACCCCTCGCTACCTCCGTCAATGCACCCGGTGGCAAGCAAACCCGTGGCTGCAGCTATTACCATACCACGACGTCTAATCAACCCTCTAGATCGCTAACATGGCTCTTTCAAACAGTGCTGAAGGACACCTAATCACCGCTAGTCTTCTAAGGCTTATACTTGGTAAGTAAGTATGAATGAAACGATTACCTTTTTGTTGCAAAATTTCTTTTTCTACCGTTTTATGGATGCGGCAATTTTGTAGGCTGCATAATGGCTCAGTTCATGTATGGGGGCAAACGAATTATTCGAGTTAGCTGTGTAGACATAAAATGATTGGTTGAGCAGTTGTCAGATTTATACATTGAAGCAACTCTCTATCTTTCTCTCTCTCTCTGGAAATTCACTGGTTGTCGATATATTTTATTCATAGTAATTGTATTTACAGTTGAAACGCCCAAGTGGGTTTTTCAACTGTATTTTGGTGACGGGAGTTCTTGGAAATTAGGGATGTCATATGAATAATTAAATGTAGGGAAAAGTTTTGGTACATCGATTTTTCAACCCTTAAATAAAAATTTTTTTATTTGTAATTATGTAACATCAATATAATATTGGAATTCATGATAAATTGACGCGTAATGGAATTTTAATTAAAAAAATTCACGCGTAAGGTATTTTTGATTAAATGAGCTGAAGTGTTTTCGCATTGGCATAAGCGTTTATATGTTATATTCTAATTTCACATCAACGGAAAACGATTATTTTTCATTAAAATCGCAGTTTTTGTGCATTTTTTCCAAACTCGTTTTCCAACTACTCTATGGTAGGAATGCCATTCTTTGTAAGGATCTTTTCGTTTCGCTAAATATTTTAACTTTATTTAATTCGCTCCGGTAATCCTATATAGCAAAGGCTTCATACAATGTAGCATTTTAAATGAATCGACATTTACTCAAAATATATAGTACCTATGTATAATATTTTACTGCTATTTCGACATCATTTCTATTTTGAATGATTTTGGTATTTCCAAGTAAAAAGTTTATTTTTCCTTCAATAAGTTACGGGAGCTTAATTAAAGCTGTCATAAAAAAATGAATTTCTCTGAGTTCAGACTGGAAAAAAAACAGGACAAAATAATTTACAAATATTCCTAAGATAGAGCTAGGAACGATCGTTGCTTCACTTTAACAGTGTTAATCGTCCCACAAATCTATTTTCTGTCGCCATTAAGTCTTCTCTCTCTATTTCTCGTTCTCGCTTTCTTCCTCCCTCAATGTCTTAATCCCTCTTTCTCCTTTTCTCAATCTCTTCCACTTTTCCCGGGATAAAGAGTAGTAGTACTCTTTCCCAAATCCACTCTCGCCTCCTCCCACCCTCCTCCTTCGGCTTCCCTTCCGAAAACCCTCCCTCTCTTCCCTTCTCGTTATTTTTAATCACGCAACGTAGACCAAGGCTCGCATCTCATGAATTATCATAGCTATTTATTAGGTTTATAATTCTGGCGCTAATTAGCGACCGTCTTTCGGCAGAGTAACACGCTGGGTTTTGTGGGAAGGGGAAGTGGTGTGGAGGGGGGAGGGGGAAAGGGAGGGGATGACGGTGTTAGTGGGAGTTTTAAAGGAAGGGGGAGGGAGGAGTTGGAGGGGGGAAAGGGAAGGATAGAATTTCAAGGAGGTTTAAACCCTCTTTCCGTTCTCAGAGGAAAAGTTTCTCTCCCCTTGTTCTCCCTACCAATTCCGTCTCGTCGGCCTTAAAAACAGCTCTTTTTCCTCTATCCTGCCACTTCCCGTCATCCACTCTCTTTCGGTTATCTCTCTCTCTTTCCGCGGTTCTCGCGCCAAACTTGTGTTTGTGCTCCGGCATTCCTTCTTCTATCCATTTACACAAGTTTCTCTTTTGAAATCAAATTAACTTTTGTCTCTCTCTCTCTCTCTCCCTGTTTATTTTCTAATTTTTAATGCCGTCGTTTATTTTCATTAGTTCTGTCCCTTGAAAATTTTATTTACTCTCTTTCAAACTCCAATATATTGTATTAAAGCTGTTTCTTTGTTAAGTTTCTTTGTTTGATTCATTTAATTACTTTTATTTGCTGTGTCTTGTGTATTTATCCTCATCAAGTGGTTATTTTCGGATCCAATTTCGCCCATCTAGTTTCACATTGTGCACTCGGGGGATTAAATTCGGCGTTAGCACTGAAAAAATCTGTCTTCCGTTATCGGTTTTCGGTCTTTGGTTAGTGTGAGGTTGTGCGCAATTGTTGCTCGTATTATAATTACAAGAATATTTTTTAAATTAACGAATTTTGTTTCTTTTTCTCTGCACTTTGCATCGACGTATCATTCTTTCCCTTTCGCGCGAGCCGCACTTAGGGCGTTTCCTCCTCTTTCATTTCCTCTTCTCTGTTATACTTTCCCTCTTCGCCCTTTGCGCGCTCTTTCTTCCTCTCTCTCTCTCTCCTCTTCTCTCACTTAAGCATTCAAGGCGTGTCTTTGAGAAAGGCACTCCGCGAGGGAGAGAGCCTTTTGATTTTCGGCAGCTTTGGTCTCCTCCCACCCTCTTTCTTTCCTCTCTTTCCCACCCACTCCTTACCACTCTTCCCTCGATCAGTTTCCTTTCCTCTTTTGTGTGTCCCTCCGTTTTGACGGAAAGTTCTCTGAAAGAATTCTCCCTGGCGGTTGTGGAGGGTGTTCCTCGTACTGTGTGTGCGGGAAATTAGCTCTGTTAGAGGTTTTCCCTTATTTTTAGCCACCGCCCCGACGTTCTGTAACTCGAATGAATGCTAATTTCCGAATTTTCAAGAGGGTCTTTTTATTTTGAATGAGCCGAGGCCACGCAATGACCGTGGCAATTTCGGGGCCTTATAAGAAACATATAAACAAAACTAGAAATCATTTAATTCGTCGGTGCCATTTTTCTGTATTTGCGAAACTTATTTTACATAACACTTTATAAATCTCAATATTAGTTTGAAAAGCATTTTCACAAAGCAGTAAAATGTTATAAGCACTCTGCATCCCTTCGCTTCAGCTCAAATTTACAAATATCTGACAGAATTTTCGCGCGTCCCCATATTGGAACGAATTTCCTCTAGGGAAAAATTAAAGTTAGAGATTTTTATTCATTACTCATTACGGTTTTAGACCGAAAAATCGAGGCAAGAAAGGCTTTTCTATTATGAAGTCGAATTTTTAATTAGTTCTCATAAATTTTCCCGTTGTTTTGTCACATAAATTGCCTGTCTCCACCCTTCGCTTCCGAATACCTTTTCAGTCTTTCGTCGCTAATTTATACGTCCCGACGCCTTTCCAACCCACTCACGTCCGCTTCATCTCACCTCGCGCCCTTGCCTCTTACTCCGGCGTCATCCCCGTACTGCACGGGAGCGAGAGAGACTGCTGGCTAACAAGTATACTTATGATTTATTTATATGGCCATATAGGGAAAGTAATTGAAGAGAAGGAGAGAGAGAGAGAGAGAGGGGTAAAGGGAGAGAGGACGGGGCAAGGGAGGGGAATGTGTTGGAGGGTGGGAAAAGTTCTTTGGGATCAGTTTTTGTGCGTTTTTATAATTGTCAGGTTGGAAGTCTTTAGAATGGAATTAAATACGAATTAGGCAGCTTCGAGGAAAAAAGATTTTAAAATGGCTTGCATCAAATTGATTTTTCTAAGGAGAGATTTGTTTTATGAGACGTAAAATTTTGCCTCGTTCATAAAAAAGTCGTTGATTTATTTTTTAAATACATTACATTAACGAACATTATTCAAGTTTTTTTTTCACTTTTTAGCAGTTGCATACTTTAAAAATATAATTGTTAACAGGAACAATCCTGTGCTCATTCCTCTGATGTTATTTATGAATGGAAAATGGGACAAAAACAGATGAATATATACACACACACACATATATATAATTAGACACATATAAAGCTGTTGCTTCATCTAAGTTCCCTATGGTCCATATATTTTGAACAAGACTTTCTATATCAACTCGAGCTACATAGCGCCGTTACCGGCGACCCAGAGAAGTAGTCATTACTTCACGGTTCTTCGAAGCGGCGCTACGCGGCGCTTCATTGGTTTCCCGCTTTCTGAATTCATACAGTACACCGAGTTTATTGATTGCTTGAAATTGTTTCATTAATTTTGAAAATTTCAATTTCGCAATGGAGTTCCAACATTTTCAATAAGGTGAAGTTGGTTTTGAATTTAAATGCTTCTGGCATATCGTGATCGTTTTTGTTTTTATGGAAACTTTTGGCAAAGGTTAGCTTAGTTTATAGCCATTCTGATTTAGCTACTGGTTCTGGTTAGATACTTTCCGTTTAGCTAAGCGAATTGCTAATCCCACCATTTCCAACGTACGTTTGGAATGTTACAGCCGTGGATTTATAAATTAATATTCATTACTGGACACGAGAAAACAATGGCATTGCTTGACATCTCTTCAGATCCCAGCGCCATCCCAGTTTATTCAAAGTAGTCTTTGGGAGAACTCATTCAGTTCACTAATATTCTCTCACCTTATGAATCCTTTACAGAGTACCGTTACATCAAAGAACGTTCTTCCCAGGCTGACGGATTTTCATAGATTCGACCTCACCCTCCTATATCCTCTTGAAAGCGTCCTGCATTCACTTTAATTAGCGGTTTTCTCTAAGGATTGTTTTTAAGCTCTTGTATGCACTCACAAGGCTCCGAATCCATTGAAACTTATTACGAATTCCCCGCGGAATTCCGCGTTGTTTAATATTTCTGCGAGTCTTAGTTGCAGAAATGCGTCCGTAAGCACGCCCTTCCGGATTTTCGACGATGCTTTATTAACTTCACAGAGGATAGTTTTTTGTTTGCTTTTCATATGTTTGTGTGTGCAAGGTAACTAGGTCAGAGGAAAGGCTTTTATTTTGCGGAGTTGTCATCCGTTTCACGGGCGGCGGGATTCGATATTCTTCTGAAATCGCAGATGGAGAATGAAATATGATTGTTGCTCGTTAGCGATGATTATATGGCGCTGCGGCCTTGTTAACTCAAATAACGTTTGTTTGGGTCGACGTTTGTCTTCACCGATTCTTTATTCTAGTTCCGCAATCTCGTGTTGTCTGGAGTTTAATGCAGCTACTCTATTATTATATTCATGAATATTTGGTTATAATAAAGGATTTGCTGAAATTTTAGCGCAACCATATGCATCTAGGTATTACAAATAAATTATTCGTTTTTTCGAGTTTCTGGGGTGTGTGCCTCCTTTTCTGCCTTAACAAGTAGATGATGTGTTTCGTTTCGTGGCCGGTAATCTCACTCCCGGTATTTAACTGCGGTAATTTTGCTCCCCGTAATTTTACTCCCGCTCAATTTCACTCCCAATAAATTCCCTCCGAATGACTTCATTCTTTTTGTAAATAAGCGCTAAATGTAACAGTTATTTCAAAATAGTTTATGATACGCGTAAATACTAATCATGGCCTTTAATCGGAATTAGTTGAAAGTATTGATTAACAATTATTATTGATGTTGGTTAAGCTTTTAACGTAGAAACTTAGTTAAATGTTAAAAACGCTTAACAACTCAAGAAATACGTTTATTTAATGGCGTTGCAAACATTGAACAATAAATACACTAGCAAAAAATTATTAAACATTAAATGTCGTCGATAGAAGGGATAGCGTAATTTTTATTTTTGAATTCGCAGCATCTATCCGATTTATCACCTAAAATTTTTCGAATCTCTTAACGTACCTATGTATATCACCCGGCTAGGCCTATTTCATTTCAGTCCGACTTCATTTACTTTTGTTATCTCGCAGAGGAAATCCTCGGTTTCGCACACACCCGTTTCTACGGAATCTGATCCTCTCTCCAGCCGACCGCGATAACCTCCGCACGCACTTGCCATCCACGCATTTCTCGGGCCATTAAATTCCTCGTCCGTACACGGAGGATTCCTCCTGGACCGCATAGCGGAATCCCGCATTCTCCGTTAAGGAAAAGGAGATGCAGCCCTCCGCAGATATGAACATAAATGGAGATCCAGAAGTTTTGGATCTCTCTTTCACTCTTCCCTTCGAAAAGTGCCTTTTGCTAAACAAGCCTCTCGTGCATTTGACGGGGCCGCGGCGGCGCAGTGATAAACAGACCCTTTGCCGAAAACTCCGATCTTCCCTTCGGACCCCGTCCAGCTTTGTCCCGCAATCACGACCGTTCCATCTCTCGTTTTTGCGCGGGAGAGCCATCATAGTCGCCCTAACTTCCATTCTCACTCCCTACCTCCCTCCCTCTCTACTCACCTCTGGCGGAACGGAGAGAGTGGGTGGGTCGGGGGGGGGGGGGGGGGGAGGGTTGGCGGAGTGCAGAGCGGAAGATAGGCGCTGGTTGGTTCTAAACCAAACTTCGTACTTTGGCTCGCTCGCTCCTTTCCCGTTGAGCCGAAAGACCCTCCCAAAATCTCTCCCCTCCACTCTTTTCCCCCTCTCCCGCTCCTATTTCCACGCTGTATACTACCTCCATCCCCAAATCTCTCTCTGTCTGTATCTCTCCCGCTTTCCTCCTCCCTGCTTCTCCCTTCGACCGACTAAAAGCCTTCAAAATACGCCTCATCGGAGCGCCGCTTACTTCCACACTCCTTCCTCCCTGCTCCTCGCTCGTCCCTCACTAACGTGAACTTTCAGGCGGTAAGGTAGAGAGTTTGGATGGGGCGAGAGACGTGTTTCCTTTAGCGTATCTCCCTCTCTTTCCTAATACGCGTCGCACGGTGCTGGTGGCAGGTGGGAAGGGGATGGGCGGGGAAGGGTGAAGTGTGTGTCTCTCATGAAGGTGAAGACAACTTTCCTACCCTACCTTTAGGGTTTTATAAGTACGCCTTTCCTTTGCACTTCCTGGTCTTCCGACGAAGTTGGCTCAAGAAGCGAGAGAATGTGTGTGTGTGGGTGGCTTGAGGGTGTGTGTGGGTGGTTTGAGGGTGTGTGTGGGTGTGGCGCTGTCGGAATCTTGAAAGAAGACGCATTTCATCTTTGGAAACGTGAGCACGTGCGACTGTGTGGGTGAAAGAAAATCAAATAGTTTCTTTTTTAGGAGTGCATGCACGTGCACGAAAGGGCTCTAGTTCTTCCTTCGCGTGACTTGTCAAGCATTGCCGTCCGGAGGGGTTTTTCAATAGCGTTGCTATTGTGTTTTTTACTTTCTCATGTACGAAGTATATTGAGAAAGTATTGTTATCGCGAAAAAATTCGACCTCGAGATTTTTACGGAAATATACGTTTTAGGTGTCGCTGAGTCCGAAAGTGGTTTTCGCAATGCCGTCTGTTACTGGCTCCAGAGCCTAAACAGTAGAGCGAAAATGAAATCTCGTACTTAGGCATTTTATCATACAGAGCAGAAGTTATGAAGAAATGCTTGACATTGCTCAATAATTAAGGGAAGTTTATTATAGGCATTTTTAACAACAATTTCATTTTCTCAAAAATGACTATAACGATTTTGATCAAATTTCGTACAGTTACTTGAGTTTACGCATTTTTACCAACAATTTGATTTTTTTAAAAACGGCTATAACGATTTTGGTTACGTCTTCAATAATACCAAATAGTTTTTATTTCTCAAAAAATGATTATAGGGCTAGTTTATTCGAGGCAACTTGAACAATAATGTGACTTTCTCAAAAACTGCTTCAAGGATTTTGATAAATTTACTTGAGTATACGTCTGCAATAATATTACATAATTCATATTTCTCAAAAAATGAATATAAGGCTAGTTTATTCTTGGGCAACTTGAACAAAAATAGGATTTTCTAAAAACCGGCTCATACGATTTTCATTTTCTAAAGATAACTAAACGACGCATTAATATATGAGAAAGTTTGTACAATCTATGTTATACCGATTTTTTTATTTAAGAGGATTACGAACGCAAATTGCTCTCTGCTTTTTACGCACTCATTAGGCGGTATTTTCTGTAGTCTAGAGTGGAGGTATTTCGTGACGCAAACAATCATGCGACAGTTTTTTATGTAAATTTTTTTGTCATTTATATTCGTTTCTTTGGTAACTTGGGTTAACTTTGGAGAATTCTGCGATTTTGCGTACATTAAATACAATGTAATTCCCTGGTACTTCCAAATGTATTTAATTGATGTTTTCACACAGAATTAATTTTTACGATTTTTTTATTCTTCCATTCAACTTGAAACAATTTCTCGGATTTTGGTAGCGTGTTCCCATTCAGATTTTAAACAAAATCTTTTTTTTTCGGCTGAAACTTTGCGAATATTGCATACATTAAGGCTGCGTATAATAATGAACCATTTTAATAATTAAGCTGCGGCACAATGCTTCTATCTCCGTCTATTGCTTCGCCTCGTGGAACGAACAAATTGGTCGTTCTAAACGCATGCAATTGCTCCTGAATTTCTCGCTAGATCCACAGGGGCCGCTCTCTTAGGCTTTTTACTGCACAACGACGCAATTACGAACGAGCAGCTCCTTCTTGTAACCCTTCCCCATTCCCATCCTACGCTTCCTTTCTCTCCTCGAGGGAGTTATATAATCTCCGTAGTTTCTCGCTCAAATGAATTCCTAATCACCTCGAGTTTACGCACAAGTACGAACCGATGTTTTGAAATGCGCCAACCGTCGCGGAGTGAAACCCTTAATCCCTCCCCGATTATGTCTTTCTTATTTATCTTTATTTACTCTATTAGAAAAGGACGAAATTATTTAATTCTTCTGAACATTTCTATGAAAACCAGTCATATAATATTTTATCCAGTTCCTCAATTTTTGGCTTATGAAGCGTATGATGTTTATTAATTGATTTACTCGTCTCAGAAGATGACACAAATTTCATTAATTTAGCCTTATGAGCCTTGATATCGTAGAGCGTGGAAGATCCGATGTTGAATTATTTTGTTATGGCTGCTCTATTTTTTCCTTTTTCAATTCGTTTGATCATCTCCAGCTTTTGTGGTAACGTTAAAACAGCTATTTTTCTCTCCTGTCCCTTGCTTTTAGGTATTTATTTCGATGCCATATTCAATGGATGGGTAATTTTTTTAGTTATAAAAAGCGATAAAACTAGCATTTGTAGAAGTACACCAAAACATCTAGACAATGCAAATGACTTACGTAAACAAAAACGCCATGCTTACTCGGGGTTCCAGAAGTATATGGTGTAAATACGTAATATATACATCTTATATTGTAAGAACTTTTAAAGTGGAAGTTGTGGTATTACACAAATACAATTCACACAAAAATTCATAAAAAAAGAAAAAGAAATACAAAATGAATTGTATTTGTGTAATTGCCGGTATCTAAGGGTGGCCGGTTCTAAATAGCCGGATAGCACAGCTTTTACTATATGTCTACGTGTTGTATGGGATATATAAGCCAAAAACCATGTTTCTCGTATATAACGAAATCACGCTTATAACGAAGCAATGAATCGGTCCCCTCAAATACGTAATAAACGAGTTTTACTGTATAGACAAATGCAGAAAGCGTGAGCATCATTTATATTAAGAGAATGATCTATATGCCGAAGATTCGAATTACGAAAGACAATATTTATCTATGTTTCTCGGAAATTGCTCGAGAGATCAGAGTTATTGAGGGATCTGAAATGGCAGACGTTGAAGAGTAGAAGAATTGAATACAAAAGGAAACTATTTGAAAAATTTGAAAGTTCCGAATTCGTTGAAGACGTACGCGGCATAGTCGTCGCCATCGGTGTTAGTGAACGTAATGTTAGATCAGAGTACAGGAGAAAATATGTCGAAACAATCGCTAGAACAGAGAAATACTACCGATCCTTTTTCCCAGACGCGATAAGACAATCCAACAGAGGAATTAGCTAGACTTCACTTGGTGTTGTGACACCCCCTGCCAAACGCTTCTAGCGGCTTGCAGGGTATTGATGTAAATGTAAATGTAAATTTTTATTCCTGATTTCGTAAAAACATGCGTGTACATTCGCAGCCATATATGGATGGATATAACTTCATCATCATAGGTAGTCTGTCCGTTGACAGGTCCATGATTATTCTAGGTTAAACTTGGTTCTCCATATACTCCTATTTTCCGCAGTCTTCTTCATGTCTTGATAGCTCTCTTTCCCTTTCAAGTCGTCTACCAGCTGAAACCTATTCCTGCCTCTTTCCCTTTTTCCATCCAGTTTTCCTTCTAGCACTTCTTTGATCATGCACTCTCTCCTCAGGTAATGCCCAATCCAGTTCGCCTTCCTCTTGTTGACAGTCTGTATAATCGTTCGCTTCTCTCCTATTCTTCATAGTAATTTCTCGTTTTCACCCTATCTGTCCATTTTATCTTCAGCATTCTTCTCCATGTCCACATTTCGAGTCTTTCCAAGTATTTTATATCATTTTTCCTTATCGTCCATGTTTCTGCCCCATACAAAACTATACTCCATATATAGCGTTTTGTCAACTTCTTGCGGATTTCCTGCTATATATTTCTCGTCAGCATGAGTTTCTTTCTTCTGAAAGCGATTTTGCTTTTGTTATTCTAGTCCTGATTTCATCGGTACATTTTGCTTCTCTCATTATGATGCTTCCAAGGTATTTATAATCTTAAACTTGTTCTAACGGCTTTCATCCAATACTTATGTTCAAATTTTCTTCTTATTTACTTGATATTCACATTACCTTGGATTTTTCTGTATTAATTTCCATACCGTATTTTCTACCTGTTATCACTAGTCTATTTATCATTTTCTGGAGTTCCTTTTCCTTTCTTGCTAGAAGTACTTGATCATCCGCGTATTTCACTGTTCTTATAATCCTTCCTCCGATTTTTAAATCTCCCGTGCCTTCTAACGCTTCCTGCATTAGCCTCTCTCCATATGTATAGAATAGAATCGGCGATAGAAAACAGCCCTGTCTTACTCCTGTACCGATATGTACTCCGCTGGTGTCCGCATTCTCCAACCTGACCTATATAACTTGTTTCACATATAGATTCCTGATCAGTCTTTCCAGTCTACACCTATATCCTTTAATATCCTCATCAGCAGTACCCAATTTACTCTATCAAAGACCTCCTGCCAGTCGACGAAACATACGCAGCAATCTTGGATGTACGCTATAGCCCTTTCTGATATGATTCTCACTACACCGATAGCATCTCTGGTTCCACGTCCTTTTCTGAAGCCGAATTGATCTTCCCCTAGCATTTCTTCGGCCTTTTTCTCTAGCCTTTTATTAAGAATCCTCGTGATGATCTTCGAAGTGTGTGACAGTAGGCTTATCGTTCTGTAGTCTTTACACTGCATTGCCTTTGGCTTCTTTTTTAGAGGGATCATTGTTACATCTAAGAAATCCTGAGGCCACTCTCCCGAGTCATAAATCTTGTTAATTAGTTTCGTAATCACTTTTAGTCCTTCCGATCCCATGACTTTAAGTACCTCTGCCGGTATTCCATCGCTGCCTGTAGCTTTTCCTTTCTTTAGTTCCAGTATCGCCTTTTCTACTTCGCTTTTCATAATACTTGGTCCCAAGTTGTCTTCTTCAATGCAGTTCTCTTCTTCCAGTTCCATTTGTACCGATCCTGCCTGCTTTTTATATAGTTCCTTAATGTATTCTTCCCATACCTGTGCTACATCCTTTGGTTCTGCGACTATTTTTCCATCTGTATTAATAATTCCTTTACCACGAATCCCATTGGGCTTCTTATCTTCTAACTCCAGTGCCCTAGCGTACATCATATCGTACCGTCCTAACTTCTCCATCTGTTGTATTTCCTCACATTTTTCTTTTATCCAAATTTCCCTAGCTTTATCTGTTACCCTTCTCAACTCATTGTTTATGCGTCTATAATTGGCTCTACCTTCTTCACTGTTTTCCCATTTTCTTCTCTCATCCATTTTCTCCAGCATTTCCTTAGTGATCCATGCAGAGTTGCAAACCGAACCGAACCAAACCGCTGAACCGAACCGCAGCCATTTTGCTGAACCGCGAACCGAACCGAAACCACTGATTAATTTTTCAATGAACCGAAAACCGAACCGTAATTTTTTGCAAAAGTGGTTCGGTTTCGGTTCGATCTCAATCCACAAAGTACATCTACATCTACATAATACCCTGCAAATCACCAGACTGGTGGGTGGCAGAGGGTGCAGCACACCAAAACCTACATACTAACGTCCCTCGTGGGTATCACTCTCCTATTATGATCTCGTATGGTCCTTGGGAAAAACGAGCCCTGATATCGCTCGGTCCTATAGTCGATCTCTCGTATTTTATCCTCGTGATCGTACCAACGAAAAGACCAGGAATTTCCATTGGAAAAACCAGCGGGTTTGCTTCTAAGGAAAGAGTGCCTAACTCTTTCCTCTCTGATACTATTGTTATCCGCATAAAAATCATGTTAGGATAAAAAATACCAGTTTTTTAAATATAAATAAATGAAGATGATGATGGGATTCTAATATATTTAAAATATACATTTTTCCTTTCTTTAAATAAATTCTTCTTTCATTTAAAATAATGACTGCTGATTGATTTACTTACAGATTGATACTGAATGTGTAATGTTTATATTGGATAAATTATTTCTGGATAATATTTCAAATGATTAATTTAGTTGAATCGAACCGAACCGCAAACCGAACCACTTGTCAAAATTCCCGTCTGAACCGAACCATGAACCGAACCACTTCCAAAAATTTAGAACCGAACCGCGAACCGAACCACTTCCAAATTTTGAAGTGGTTTGCAGCTCTGCATCCATGGTTTTCTGATTTTCTTCTCTTGTTTCCCAATCTCTTTATTCAAGGTATCTTTGATGCTGGCTTTCACTTCCTCCCATTCTGTATCCACGGCCTTAGGTTTGTTTTCCATATTTCTAAGGCGATCTTCCAACTTCGTGCTGAAGGCATCTTTCTTTTCTTTTAGTTTTTCTAGGTCCCAAGTCTGTCTTTCTCTTCTCGTTTTCTTTATTTGTTTCAGCTTTATAGTTGCATCGATTATTAGAAGGATGTGATCTGAATCAATGTCTGCTCCTGGTAATGTCTTAGCATTTTTTATGCTGCTCCTGAATCTTTTTTTTACTAGGATGTAATATATTTGGCATCTCATTCTATCTCCTGGGCTTTTCCATGTATACAGCCTTCGTTTATGATTTCTGAACCATGTATTAGTCATTACTAAGTCGTTATTAATACATAATTCTACCAGTTTTTCTCCTCCTCGGTTTCTTTACCCAAGTCCGTATTGACCGACAACATTTTCTTCTTGTCCTTCACCAACTATGATGTTCCAATCTCCATTATTATGCAGTTTACCTTTCCTCTTCCGTCTTCTTCATAACTCTCGTTAATTTGTTCATACATCTCCTCAATTTCTTCTTCTTCATGAGTGGACGTTGGCATATATACCTGGATTATCAAGATGTCCACTGGGACTGCTTTTAGCTTTATTGCCATCAACCTATCGTTCGTTGCTGTTATTTTTGTCACGCTCTTCATCATATCTTTCCTAAGTACCGGAGCTACTCCCCTTGCCCCACTATTTCCTCCTGAGTACACTACAGTGAATTCTTCCGAGTCGAACTGTCCTTCTCCTTCCCATCTAGCTTCGCTTTCTCCTCATTTCTTCTTTCAGGTTCTCTAGCTTTCCTGCCTTCCTCATGGTTTTTACTTTCCAAGTACCTAAGCGTAAGTTACCTTCGACAAATGCTTTCCTCAAGACAGCCCCCGCCCGGAGATCCGAGCGGGGATGTATATATATATATATATATATATATAATGTCGACTTAAAAATTACTATACGAAAATAAAAAAATCCCAGTAGGTTCCAAAAAGCACGATGAAGAAGGCTTAGTAGCGGTTTAACAAGAGGTATTGCATAAAGATTGCAACAGTGAAGTCAGGGGGAGTGAGTACGTTGTTGAGGTGGCGAAGAACACCCGGAGAGTGGCTGTCTAAGGAAGGAGAGAGAGAGAAGGAAGGAGTTTAGGAGGTCTTATAAAAGGGCAAGCTTTAAACCTTGGAGAGCTTAATGCTTACTAAGCTGAAGGCGGAACTGTAGGATGGAAGAGGTCTTGGAGTGCGGGAAAGTAGTGGCGGAGGAGCGAGGTCGGCGTGGGTAGGTCATTAAAATTGACTCCACAAACTGAAGGCAAGACTCTAACCCCGTGTAGTCGAGAGAGATAGAGAGAGGGCGAGAAAGGGTGAAGTGAGAGAGGAAGAGGATAGTGAGAGAAAGGGACACAACAGTGCGAGGTTTGGGCGAGAAATATGGCGATAATGAGGATCGTTTTTGGACTGGGATATTTTTGTTTTCTCCCTTTTTTTTATAAATCGGTACAACATACGCTGTACAAACTTTCTCATATAGTAATGCGTCGTTTAGTTATCTTTTGAAAAATATGAATCGTTATAAACATCAACTTAAATAACTATACGAAATTTGATGAAAATCGTATGAGCCTTTTTTTAGAAAATCCAATTGTTGTTGAAGTTGCCCAAGAATAAACTAGCCTTATATTCATTTTCTGAGAAATTTGAAGTATGTAGTATTATTTTTACATTTACATTTACATCAATACTCTGCAAGCCGCCAGAAGCGTTTGGCAGGGGGTGTCACAACATCAAGTGAACTCTAAGTAATTCCTCTTTTGGACTGTCTTATCGCGTCTGGGAAAAAGGATCTGTAGTATTTCTCTGTTCTAGCGATTGTTTCGACACAATATCTCATGCACTCTGATCTAACACTCAAGTAAAGATACGAAATTTTATCAAAATCGTTAGAGCCGTTTTTGAGAAAATCAAATTATTGTTAAAGTGCCTAGAATAAACTAGCCTCATATTCATTTTTTGAGTAATATGAACTATTCTATTATTGAGGACGTAAACTCAAGTAACTGTATGAAATTTGATCAAAATCGTAGCCGTTTTTGAGAAAATCTAATTGTTGTAAAAATACGTACAATAAACTTCCCTTAATTATTGAGCAATGTCAACCATTTCTTCATAGCCTCTGCTCAGTATGATAAAATGCTTAAGTACGACATTTCATTCATTTTCGTTGTACCGTTTAGGCTCTAGAGCCAAAAACAGACAGACATTGCGAAAACCAGTTTTTCGGACTCGGGTACACCGAAAGCGTATATTTCCATCAAAATCTCGAGGTCGAAGCTTTTCAACATGACAGTAATTTCTCAACATACTTCGTATATGAGAAAGTAAAAAAATAAATGTTCGATTTAAAGCAAATAAGAGTGAGTTTGTAAGGAAGGGAGAAAACGGATTCGGTTTGTTTAATGGGATTTTTGGGGAGTTAAATATTTAAAGGGATTTTTATGTTTTGATCTCAAGTTATTCTCTTTTCCCTTTTTATGTCTTAGCCTTTGACGCGGGGTAATATATATTTAGCGGCGGGTTACATTGCGAGAAATTAGTGCCTCTCCCTTTCTGCGATCGGTGTTTGTATTGAGAACAATTTCCGCCTTCCATATTTACTTAATTGGGCGATCTCGTGGGATTATACGTGTAGGTAGATAAAGGGTTGAACCTAAAAGGCAATCTCTCTCTCTCCCTCTATTTAATGTAGCCCCGTTTACGTCACGTCCGCCCTTTAACTATGCACCATCGAATGAGGTAAGGGCAAATGCTTGGTTAGACGATGCTCTGAAATATTGCTATCTCACTCGGAAGTTCATCCACGAGCAATGTTTTAGTGGCGTTTTCTCACAACCGCCATTACGGTTGAATTTGACCGGCAGTAGAAGAAAGTTGAATTTTTCAAGGTGGAAATTTACTCGATACTTTCTACTTTAAAATGTTTCAAGCGATGCGAAACTTCCTAAAATAAGAAAAGATTAAGACTGTTTTTAAATTTGGGACTCGATTATATTTCTGCTCGCTATCGCACAGACGCAGGAAGAGTTTTCCGTTTCAAAATTCTGTGGTTTTTACTTTCTCATATACGAAGTATATTGAGAAAGTAATGCTATCGCGAAAAAATTCGACCTCGAGATTTTTTACGGAATATACGTTTTCGATGTAGCTGAGTCCGAAAAAGTGGTTTCCGCAATGCCGTCTGTCTGTTATTGGCTCTAGGGCCTAAACGGTAGAGCGAAAATGAATGAAATGTCGTACTTAGTCATTTTATCATACTGATTGTTAGTAGAAGCTATGAAGAAATGGTTGACATTGCTCAATAATTAAGGGAAGTTTATTCTACGCATTTTTAGCAACAATTTGATTTTCTCAGAAACGGCTATAACGACTTTAATGAAATTTCTACAGTTACTTGAGATTACGTCTTCAATAATACCAAATAGTTCATATTTCTCAAATAAATGAATATAAGGCCTGTTTATTCTAGGCAACTTTAACATTAATTTGATTTTCTCGAAAACGGCTCGAACGATTTTCATAAAATTTCGTGCAGTTACTTACGTCTGCAATAATACTACATATTTCATTTTTCTCGATGAATGAATACAAGGCTAGTTTATTCTTGGTCAACTTTAAGAAAAATGGGTTTTTCGCTCGTACGATTTTCATTTTCTAAAGATAACTAAACGACGCATTAATATATGAGAAAGTTTGTACAATGTATGTTGTACCGTTTTTTTCTCTCGTAAGCATCTTACGCGATATTTGCTCTATTGAATCATGAATCATTAAACTTGATGTTTTGAGCCAGGCAGGCAATCATCGAATAATTCCCCAGGCATCGTTTTAGCATAACTGCATTTGTTGGTAATATTTCATAGACGAAGTTTTAAACATTCTTTCGAAAAATTTCGAAGCAACGCATGGCTCTTTTAGGGGAGTTCCAATTCAATTAGGGAGGAACTAGCGCCATACACTGTGTGTGTGTGTGTGTCTCTCCTTCAATCTCTCCATGGGACACGGAGTTGCGAAAGTTATAACAAGTTTCCTATCTAGCTCTTCGCCCTAAGCGAAGTGCCATCGTCAAAGGGACTTTCCTTAATTGAAATCGCAGTTCCACGCGCACTCCTCGCGGTGCGTGGTTCGTGCAGTGGGTGCCATTTAAGCATTCGTGACATCCTAATGTAAACGACACTTATTATTAATATATTTAGAATCGCCGTTACCACATACACATTGCCGTTATGCGTCTTTGACGTAATGGTATTTCCTAGGCCAGTCGTTCCCAAACTGCGTGCCGTAACCGATTTTTAGAGGTGTCGCGAAATAATTTGTAAACAAATCTTCGATTTGTGCCTGTTGATATCAGACGAGGCAATCATTTTTCATCTATTAAATTGATTATGTTGAAGTACCAACAAATTACTGCTTCCAAAGGTTGCGATATCCGTATGTAAAAATACGAAAAACCTTGTTTCAAGAATAGGGTAAAGAGGAATTCTATTTATATTTTAAAAGGGTGCTGTGCATACAGAAGCTCTGAGAACCAGTGGCCTAGACCAGTGTTTTTCAAACTTTTTCTGTCGCGACCCAGTGGAATGGCTCGCGACCCAGTCGAAGGGATGGTAACATGGAGAAAAATACGTTCTTAACTGAGTTTCCATCAGGGTTACCACCTCTTCGGGTTTGACCCGAAGTCTCCGGGTCAACAAGAATATTTTTGAAATTGGCATTAAAGATTACGATTTATTTTTAACTTCTCTAAGAGAATAAAGATTTCATTCTAGAATGGCTGTGCCATGCAATTAACCTGGTAGAAGGTAGACAGGGCAGATCAAAGGGAGGGGGGGTGCAGCGGATGCGAGGTATCCGGGCCCCCGAATAGACATTCGTTTATTGCCCCCATAATGGGTCGCGACTCATACTTTTAAAAACACTGGCCTACATAAGATTCTTTACTATTTATGCTTTAACTAGCGTAGTGCCCGTTGAAATATCAACGGAAGAATTATAGATATATAGATTATTAATATTTTCAATTAAAATAATTAATAGCACACCTTTACATATGAAATATTGGCTTAGGTTTACTATCGTACTCCCCACTCTTGATGGGTTGTTGACGTACATGTGGTGAGGACCTATCGATCAGAATGAGAACTACGGCATGTGGTGACATTTACCCATCTAATCACCGCCCAAATGAGAATGCAAAACTAAAGCTTGTTAACCCATGGACTGATCTGTCTGTCGCGACATTTACAAACTCGATCACCGGACAATGGGAAGGGATAGTTTCGTTCCAGCGAGGCGAAGGGCGCGGTAGCGCCCTTAGACGACTACTTAAATAAAAACAAAGCGAGCCGAAGGCTCGCCAATATCCTCGGTTATTAGGAAAATTACTTCAAATATTGGTGTCCCCGAAGACAAGTAGGTCAAATTCAAGCAGAATTCATCGACATATTAGAATAACAACTTTTCACATCCTAATCGGAGGGAGAATTAAAACTAATAATTACCGGTAAATATAAAATTTTACTTCGTAACTCTAGAGATGGTAAAAACCTGTTCCGAAATATTTCGTCATATAATACAACATTTCTAGTGAATGTTCTGTTGTCGTTTAATAAATGCATTTGGTTTTCATTTTCAGCTATAAAATTCTGATATTCTTCTCGCACCTTGTTCTCGTCAATGCTATATATAATGGTCGGTGTGCAAAGACAGGGAAATAATTATATGTATATATAACGCAGGGAAAATAATAACATTTCGTGCACTTACGTTATGATTGTTTTAAAATTGTACTCTGCACTTACGAAGAAAGAAAGCTTACTCGAATCCTCAACAATGTTCCCCATCGCTATGTAAATAAAACTCTTTAACAGATTTAAATTAAAAATTAACTAATTAATCAATCAGCGAAATAATTTATTTGAAAATTTTCTGAACAAAAATAAATCAATTTATTTCAACATTGTAAACTGTTAACACACCAAACTTACCTAAATATTATATTTCAAATGCTTCAGTTTGCTTAAAAATGTAATTTTCGGTGAAGAATTTATCGAAGAAAAATTGATTTTAAATTTATTCTGAATAAAGTTGACTTTGCGTAATAATACAGACGATATATTAAATTGAGGATTACAAAAAAATTATCACAAAGTATTACAATTTTTATTCTAAACAAATCAAAATAAAATATTAGACTTACCGATATCTAAAGTAGCGCCGTTTCTGGGTTACTATGTAAACAAAGCTTTTGCCGGGCAGAAATATCTGGCCTTTTATATGTATAACTAGTGAGGTGAAATTAACTGAGATGCGGTCTACCTGACCGCTATTTATTATTATCATTATTTATTCGCTAACTATGCCTAAATTTGGATTTTTCCTGCTTAATGACATGAGTTTTAAGAGGCAATTAAAGGAGGTAAATTAAATATTCACTCTGTATTTCTTGTAAATTGTATAACTGTAAAGTGGCGGAATAGTCTGCCACAACTTAAGCCTCACGGTAAAAGGTTAAAGAAACGAAAGATAAAAATTTTAATTTTCGAATATCTTTGTACTTAGGTACTAGCATGTTTTTATTGCGTCAATTGTTCTGTGACATAAATGCCTGCGGGAATATAATCTTAATAAGGACTAGTATAAAAACCCGTCAAAATGACGGGCTATCTTTAGTTAAACTTAAAATAGTTGCCTCTCTCCCTCCCTCCCCCACCCTCCCTCCCCCACCCTCCCTCACTCTCCCTCCCCCACTCTCCCTCCCTCCTCGACTCTCCCTCCTTCCCTCTCCCGCCTTCCCTCTCTCCTACCTATTAAAAGCGCCCAAAACACGCTTACACCCATAAAGATTAAAATAACAATAGGATTTCGAGATCTAAGAATTGAATCGGTAGGAAAGGCAACATCTCGTTAAAATGGCATGATTTCCCAAATTACGCATGTGAATTAAACGTTTAACATGAGCGATTTCGAACTGTAGGCGGAAAAAGATGAACAGAATGAGAAACTATAATTTTTTCAATAAAATGTTTCGGATCCGAAGATCGTAGGTTAATTCTTTTTAATTTCAATGTAAAAAGAAATGAAAGCCTGCACGTCGAAAAGTTTTTACGGGTTATTGTTTGTTTGTTTCCATGTTTATTATTTGCGAACACACTCAAACGAACGACGAAATTAATATAATGGATACAAAAATAGTTTTTATAAGAATCCGGCTATCCTTAGTAAATGCAATATCTGTTTTCGCAAGGAAAAGTTCTCTAAATTAATGGTGAGAAATAGTTCACTTCTTGGTGTTTCTTTTAGGCAACTTTTATTCATGCTTGGCCTTTGAAAAGTTATACCAATAATTTAACGGAATATGAAAGACGTAATCCTTCGCCACAAGTCATGGGTCAAAAGCTGAAGTTTAAACGCTTTGTATTTTGAATAGTAGAACAGGCGAAGTAAATATTGACCTTCGTAAAAGGTTTGCAATATTCCTATCTGAAAGTGGCCTTAAATGATACTAAGGGTCAGAGGAGAATTAGAGGAAAAGCCAGGTTGAATAGAGCACGCTATTTTTAATGAAGACTCCAAATGAATAAACACCCCTTAAATCCTCGACATCCCGGGCGTTCATTCCTTCCCATTCTCTCGCTCTGGTCCTCTCTCTCTCTCTGTACACACACCAGTTATCGCAGCCTCATTAGCGTGGATGTTATTAGGCGTGGAGGAAGGCAGGTATTGAGGAAATGGTAGCTGGTGAGCGGTGCGGCCGAAATGTATGGGTTTAAAGGGTATCCCAGCCCAACTCCCTCCGCTGGTTTTAAAGAACGCCATGTGGCTCCATTATGAGAAGGAATAATAGAATTTCGGGTTTGATGAGGTGAACTTTCATGCAAGGGTCTAAAAAAATACGCCGTTCCAAAAGAATTTGTTTTTGGGAATTTTAAAAGGGCGAGACTCAATTTGCGATATTCGTAATTCGAAAATACGCGTAAAGACTTTCCCTTTTAAAAGGAGGTTAAAATCCGAATAACACTGATAATCCTTTTTGGATTTTTCTCGTCCTGTTTTTTAAAGTGAATTCTCGATCTTATTCTTTGTATCTCTTTAATATTGATTGATTAATATTCGTTTCATCCCAGAGTTAATCATTGCTTGATAGCTAATTTGTTCGTAGAGTTTATTTTTGTGCTTATTGATGTTAAATAGTCCATGTTACTTATATATTACGTCATGTGAGACGCCAATCTTTAAATTAGGGCGTTAAATTTTATATAGGTTCATTTATATTGTTGTATCATTTTTTGCCTCCTGTAATGCAGTCACCTTTTCCTGGTGTTTGTTTTACTTCTATACAAACATTAAAATAATTCGCTCTACGTCACATTTTTTATGCTATAAAACCCAAATATTACTTACTTTCAAATGTACTCGTACAGTGTGTCCCATTGAAAATAGATACGCATTATATTATTAAGTTATACAAAGACATCTCTAATGTTGGTTTTACATATTTCCAAAAAGAAAGTATTTTTACATATTCCTGACATTTGAACTCTGTTTGTTTGCATTTACATTTACATTTACATTTACATAAATACCCTGCAAGCCGCTAGAAGCGTTTGGCAGGGGGTGTCACAACACCAAGTGAAGTCTAGCTAATTCCTCTGTTGGATTGTCTTATCGCGTCTGGGAAAAAGGATCGGTAGTATTTCTCTGTTCTAGCGGTAATTTCGAGATATTTTCTTCTGCACTGTGATCTAACATTACGTTCACTAACACCGATGGGGACGACTATGCCGCGTACGTCTTCAACGAATTCGGAACTTTCAAATTTTTCAAATAGTTTCCTCTTGTATTCAATTCTTCTACTCTTCAACGTCTGCCATTTCAGATCTCTCAATAATTCTGATACACTCGCATCATACCGATATTCTCCTTTTACAAATCTAGCCGCTCTACGCTGAACCATTTCGAGCTCTCTAGATAGGCCCTCCTCGAAAGGGTCCCAGACGGCGCAACGGTATTCCACGATGGGTCGTATTAGGGAAAAGTATGCGATTTCCTTCACATTCGAGGGGCATCCCCGCAGGACTCTAGAGGAAAGCCCTTGAATTCTGTTTGTCGATGCTATAACGGATTTGATATGCTCTCTACTAGACAAATTGCTACTGAGAATTACTCCTAGGTATTTGTAGCTATTGACGTATTTTAGCTTTAGTTCAGATATTTGGTACGGGTAACGGTTGAAATTCGTGGAGCGCGTGAAGTTCATTGCGGCGCATTTCTTTATATTCAGATCGAGTTGCCAATCTTTACACCATTTCGTGATAGCCTGAAGGTCCTTTTGTAAAATCTCCTGATCGTGTATTGTGTTGATTTCTCCATACACAAGTGTGTCATCCGCGAAGAGTCTAACTTTACACTTTATATTATCCGCTAAATCATTTATATATATCAAGAATAACAAAGGTCCGATTACACTTCCCTGAGGCACGCCGGAAGTCACTTTGACGACGTCTGATGCAACTCCATCGAGGACTACTCTCTGGGTTCTATCGGAAAGAAACGAGGCGATCCAATTTACAATTTTCTTGTTAATTGAATAAGCCCTTAATTTTTGCACTATTTATACAATTTTATACATTTAATAAGTATATATAATATCTAATTTTCCCAAGTGTCCAGACTTCTGGGACCCCCCCGTAGATACAGGAAGCTTTTTGTGAACATCTTTGCGTTATTAATAATGACAAATATGAGGTATCTAGGTTCTATCGGATTGTATATTAATTATTACGTGACGAGTGTCTTTCGAATGGGTAGGTTAATTTTTAATTTCAATTTGAAACTCCCTAATCGATAAAATAAATTCAGAATTAAGATTTCGGTCCATATACTGGAAGGAAGAGTAGTCCGTCAGTGGATCTTAACCCTTACATTTTTGTCAACATTTACGCGCATTCTGAAGTGGTTGAAGGTTTAATTCGCTTTGGCGCGCTAAGTATCTTTTGTGTTTTTGATACCACACGTCGGAGAGCGCTCCATGCTCGCTCCCGGCACCTGCAGCGATGTTTCGGAACTGCAAGGACTGCCGGTTCTTTCAATCGATCCACTGCTAGCTTCGCGCATGCGTACAGAATTGTAGCGCTTGCGTTTGAAATAGAGGGAAAATGATCATGAGACCCTCTTTGCTTTATTTTTTAATTTTAATAAATTATCTCAAGTGATGTACTAGAGTAGTTGTTCCCAAACTGTACCGTACTAGAGAATCAAAAAAGCATAGAAAATCTTCCAAGCTAACTGGAATTTAGGCGCTTATTAAAATCTTTAGCAGGCATTGAATTATAAGAATGAATAATATCTACTAATAATGTGTGGAGATTACGGTGAAAATAATACACTAAAGAGAATAAACTACAAAGCCGTAATATATAACGGCTTTGGAGTTTATTCTCTTTAGAGAGGGTTTGGCAACCAATGGCACGCGTGTTAAAAGTGACGTGTGAGGTGATTTTGAAAGGCCGGCGAAAGAAGACATGATAAAAAAGATAAATAATTCTTATCTATAATCAGAGCTGGGAAGTTACGGTTCGGTTTCGAGCGTTCCGGTTTCGAGCGTTCCTGTTTCGGGCGTTCCGGTTTCGACCTCAAATTTTCGAACTCGTTCCGTTCCAGGTTTGGTTACGAGTGATTAAAAGGAAAAGGAACGGTTCGGATCCGGTTCCTGAACGGTTCCTAGTTTTGAAAAATGTTTTATTGGTAAAATTTTAAACGAATTATATACTATGTTTTTCCATTACAATTCAATTAAGGTCATCTTTTAAAAGAAAATTTCCTTTTTACTTTCTCCACATGTAATGTACATAGTATATGTGAAGGTATTGTATTCGTGAAAATTATCGAATTCGAGTTTTCAACAGAAATACACGTTTTGAGGTGCCCTTAGTATGTTTGACTATCTTTTCGATGATGCCTGTGTGTGTGTGTGCGTAAATAAAAGTGGAATTAACCGTTGATAATTCTTCATTATTGCTGTGTCACCACCCGCAAATAAGAACAAGCTTTTAAAACATTTAAAAAATAGAATATAAAGTGACCTTCAGCCAACAATTTCAAATAATAAATCATCGAAAATTATCAGGTGTGGAATTCACGAAGTATTCGGAATGGCTGGACGTAAGGAGCAAATAAAATTGGAATTAACCGTTGATAATTCTTCATTATTGCTATGTCACCACCCGCAAATAAGAACAAGCTTTTAAAACATTTAAATAAAATAGAACATTTTCTGACCTTCCACAAACGAAGTGACAAATAATAATCGTCAGAAACTAAGTAGCACTATACCACGAATATCAGCTAAGACTGAAAATCTCTTAAAAATTTATCTGGATAAGGAGTGGGAGAGGGGTTGAAGTCGGTTGGTGGTGGTGGTGAATTCACCATTCATCCATAGTATTTGTGGAAAACCCCTTTGGCGGAATGAACACAACCTATATCGAAGAAGGGCGATGACTGCTCGGAAAAGATGAGAATTCATTGCTTATTTTCTAATCCCACATTCATAGAAGTTTTTTCTGTACGTTGAAGTATACAATAGATTTTATCTTGCTATAAAAAAACGATGGCTTCTGGCGTGAAATGGATTGGAAAGAACCATTGTCCTCACTGTTAGCGAGGGCGGGGGGGGGAGTGAGGGTGTAGGTAACCTTGACTTCAGCTCGGTCTGAAACCCTGTTGTCCAATTGCGTCGAATGGTCAGATTTGGCCGTTTTCTGTAGGGTCCTATTGCGACAACGGTTGTAAGCGTCAGATTTGACACTGTTGTCCAATTGCGCAAATGGTCAGTTTTGGCCCTTTTCTATAGGGTCGTATTGCGCGATATGATTCGCTGTTTCGAAGGGTTTTTCCAGGATACTGATAAATACAACTCAAATGGCCTACATATATTATGGCGATTCAGTCCTGCTTCATGAAACAAATCGAGCACATCGCAATTTCACTTTTTCCTGGAAAATATTGGCGTCAGCATCCTATCCATGTATTTACAGCGAGAAAGGCGCTAAATAAGAAATCATTCACGTATGCTGCAATGTTTCGGCACCTGATTCGGAAATAAACAGAAATCGGTGCAGATTTTAAAATAGAAAGTGGTCGAAACTGACCACCCACGTAACCTTAACCCCACGTAGGTCCGCACAATACACTAGTATATTTTATTTTATATAATAATAGCCGTCGTCTGTTGGTTGGTCACGCTATGCAAACGCTAATAACTCGAGAAATAATAATGATAGAAACTCGAAATTTGGTAGGGATGTTTGATTAACACTTATTCAGAGAATGACAAATTTAAATCGCGAAAAAATTCCTTGGTTCGTCTCCAAGAGAGGCATTTCCATTTCCCATTACTTAACACGTAAATCGCGATTTTTGGACGTGCAGGCTTTTATTCATTTGGAAATTAAAATTTATAAAGTTTCCTATTCCGTTCGTCTTTTTTCGCCCACAGTTCGAAATATTCCATGTTAAACGTTTAATTTGCATATTTTGTGGAAATCGCGCCATTTTTACGTGATGTTGCTATGTCGACCATTATCATTGTTACACCTCAGATTACTATTATTGTATACGTCCTTCTGGGAGTGCTTCAATACAAGAGAGAGAGAGGAAGGAAGGGGAGAGATTGGCGTGTTTTGTGGAAAATAAGTATATTAACGTAAATATAAAAAATTTTAAGTATCAACAGTGTCATTTTAGAAAATTGGAAATAAAAAGCATTCTTAAATTAAATTCTTTGTAAACCATAGGTGCTTACGAATTTATATTGTTATTCCTCGAATTAATTTCGTAACAATGGCCGAAGTTTGGAAACGAATATAAATTAAAATTCAATTAAAATTAAAAGGACATTTAAAACTGTTAACAGGCAATTTTCGAAGAAACAACAGTGGATCTTTTAATGAATTGTTTTATTTTTATAAAAGGAATTTTGGTGCTTATTTTATACAGAGTAAGTTCTAAGGCTTATAATCCATTTAAATCTAATAATAGTGGCTATTATAGTTTAAAGAAAGAACTTTATTTATTCACTTTACAGAATGAATTAATTGTAGGCTAGCATTGCCTATTATAAAAGGAGTTACTTTGGAATTTACAGTATGTAAAGCGGAAGTTGTACAGAATTGACTCAAGCACGACGCTTATCCATTGGTTCAAATTCCACCAATCACATTGAGTGTCGTGAGCATTCGTCATATTTCTGTGAACGTAAATTTTAAACAGCAAAAACATAAAATATTTCAATTATATTATGGAGTATAATTGAATATTTAAATCAATTTAAGGTGTCTTCGGTTTAACTAACTAATACACAAATCTAAATTCACACATTGTAGAAGAAGCATTGTTGTCGCAAATAGTTTTCTGTTAATAGAACTAACCGCTGAGAAAGTCGAATTACGATATATTTTAAATAAAAATTTGATGTATTTGTTTCAGAAATATACTTATTTTGTGAGAATATCCTTAGAGGCCGTCATTTCTGCAAAACTGAATAAAAAGCGTGCGCTAGGAGGGAACGAATCAAAATTACCACTTTTGAGTTTTTCCACAGGCCCCTCTTAATTTATTCAAGCAAACAAAACATTAAGTAAAAGAAATGAACGTTCAACAACGAAGAAATTAATGTAAATATAACTATATTTATTTAAGTAATATTACAACTACAATTAACTATAAATTAATGTCGCTTCATTTTATTTAAATTACGTACTGTTTGTATTTGCGTAATTTACGTGTGGCGAGGTAAAACGAAGAAATTCTTCGATTTTATTTCAACCTGAAAAAAAAAACTCGCTAATTAATTATCGGAGACATTCATATAAAATTCAGTGGCAAAACTGCCTATCGGTCCTTCATCGTGTCATAAGAGTACATTATTTTGTCAGTAAAAATATATTTTGTTAAATTAAAGGAATTAAAGTATAATAATATAATTGGAGAACGTATCGTAAATTACCTTCATTTTTACGGATATCAACGTTTGGAGATATTCGAAATAAAATTATAATAATATCTCATTCTTTTATTGGTTTCAATATGTATTTACGATCCGTTAAGAAAAATACAAAAACATTCCATTGAAACCACCAAACAACGAACTAAAGGACTGTCAGATCAAGTCACGAGGTTAGGAAAACGAAGAGGGAGAATTACGCACCAAGAGACTGGAAAATCACGTCGTAAGAAAAAGAGCAAATTACGATTAAATACGCGTATATACGTGGATGCCATAATTTATCATCGCAGAAAATTACGACATTATCGAATACTAAGTTGGAGTATTCGAATGTATTATATTTGAAGAGCTGCACTTTCTTGATATTCTGATGTTCGTAATTCGTAAATTTTAACGGGAAAGCCATTAGTATTTTATATATTTATCACAGATTTATGAAGATTTAGTGAGCTAACGTTATATTTTACTAGTAGACGGTGCTTGCATTATGCAAGCATTTTAGCCTACTTTCAATAATGGGGTGAGAACAATTCCTAACAATTAGAATTTTAACTATGTCGGATCTTTCCCATCGGTTGTGACTGAAAACCCATAATCGTGCCAAACCTGAAGTCATTAAAAAGTGCGTCCTACCTACATACCAAATTTCAAGTTTCTAGGTTCATTTGGAAATGTCTCATCATTTGTATCCTCCTCCCCCTATATCCTATATCAGAAGCGTCTATATATTATAGATAGCAAGAGTATTTATTCATCCTTAAAGTCTGCTTATTATAATTCTGTAACGCCGTTCTCATGTACTTCATGTATGTCTCGTATTCTCTCTCGTCGCCTTTGTGACTAATAAACACAAAATACGGAAATTCAGACCGATAGGTACACATGCATACCGTTTACAATGTAAGTAAACCTGGGGTTTACCAAACAATGCAAATCATCATTTAATTAAATTGAAATTTATTAGTGGTACACGAGACCATACATTGACATGCATTTGGCACGCCACTTGCGAAAGGTTGCCGACCCCTGCTTTAATATATAAGAATGAACTAGTTTTTAATATAATGCATATATTTCCAAGTAGGCCAAGAAGTTATTGCGTTCAATCCGAGATTATGCTTTGATGGATGATTTGAAGTTTAGTTTTATTGCAAATTTTAATAATTGTTAATAATAAATATTTGCCATTTATTGACATAACATGCAGTAAAGCCAAAGATTTCATTGAAAAAAGTATAATAATAAAATCCGACGATTTAGAAGTTATTTTCTTATTGAAAGCATCTTGAATATGTAGCATGTAGTGAGAGATGTGCATGCTGCTCTCTAGCGTGCAAATGGCGAACTAGTAAGAGCAAGTCAACAGGGTCCGCGACTGCTGGCGCCATTTCTTCGGTGATGATTTGTTGAAACTTATATCCAGCATCCCTCTTAAAAAGCGAGCGTCTTTTTCACTTCAAATTCTTACTGCTCAGATTGTTTTAAAAAACATTATCTTACTTAGAGTATAAATGTTTTCCAGGATTTGATAGATATAGAATTAATGCGTACTTTAATATTTGCAGGCGGAAATAATTTAGAAACGTAAGTTTTATTTTGATAAACTGTGTATTCCTATGACTTCGAAATTTACAAGAATAATAAATCTTAATTCTCTCTTAAGATTCCTCGTATAAGATAGAACTTGTGAAATGGCAGTTTTACCTAGAATTCTTGTAAACATTCCGGAAAGAATTCTTTTTATTATACTGGTTCGCGATTAATCGCCGAAAAAAACATTTTTTAACATGTTGCAGTACGTACTATGTTTCAGCCCTTTGCGATTTCAGTTAATTTGTAATACATTCCTTTTAGCGGTAGAATCTCGATTAAGTATTTCATTCCATGTAGTTTATTACGACGGTCTTGTTTTTTGAGAAATACCAGTATACACTCATAGCACTCGCGACCCTTCAAGCTCACTATTTCTGCATTTGTGTAATAAAAACGCAATCAAGTTCCTCGCTGGATTTATTCAACGCGCTTTTTCCATTTGATCAATTTGATTGTTTTTCGTTACATAGTGATTATAGCAATCAAATAATAAAATTTCACTCAGATTTAAAATCTATTATTTTCATGGCTTCGTTTCCCATCTGCCGACGTATAATAATGCACGAAATGTGTTTAGGAGGGAGTCGCTTTAAAAATTGTAATAACAGGAATAAAAATGAAGATACAAATGACTTAAATTTGACATAAATTATGTTTCGCGATAAAACAGTCCAAATTATTTGGGAGAAAACTGACGAAGCGTTCATCGTCTTATGTTTTCTAGTTTTTTCTTAAATCCCATTATTTTAACATTAATTAAAAGGCTTAGCTTATTCAACCGAAGAAACATAGCGTCGTTCAGCCAGCAAAAAATCCGGCATCGCTCCACGTGCGCTCAACGGTTATCGCGTCGTTCCACTGTCGTCAAAGACGTTTCCCTTCATTTCTCCTCACTGCGATGACGCCAGTCGAAAAGATGCCAACATCTGGATAACGTGTCTCCTTCAACCCACTCCCTCTGCAAAAAAAAGCGTCATTCAGACGATCTCCTCGCCGTCAACCCCAACCTCCTTCCTTCCTTCCTTCCTATCTGGAGCCTATCGCTTAGACTACGTCCGATCCGGATGTCGCGGTATCACGGATGATACGTGACATATTATCTAGGGAGGTTCACCCCCTCCGCCATCCTCGCTCCTTCTCATTTCCGCTCCTCCCCATACGCCCGTCAATCCCTCCTCGTTTCTTCCCCCGACCCGCAAAAGTCACGTCCGTCTTCAACCCCAACACGTCGGATGGATGCCTCTTCGCTTTGGAATATCCAATACCCAAGGGGAGTTAAAAAGGGAGGATGAAGAATTTCGCGAAACGTTTTCTTCTCAGATTTATCGTTTTTATTTCTCGAGTCCCCCCCCAATCCCCTTCCTCCAATCTCCGAACAGGGATTATAAATCCGTTTTTTTGTTCCTTTCTTCGTAGTTTCCTCCATTTTTTTACGCCTCTGGGATTCGTACTCCTTTGTACTCCTGCACAGGTGGATCCTCGTAATTCCCTTTACCGTTTGCCTTATATAAAAAAAAGAGAGTGACGAAATCGATTGCTGCGCATCACGTAGTGGCGCTCGCCTCTTTCTTATCTTTCCTCGTAAACGTTTTTCCGCCGCACGGGAGAGTAATTCCCATTGAACGATGTCGCGCGTTCTCCGAGAGAAAAGATCGGTTCCACGGAAGCGCGAATAAAGTTTTTTTTAATCTTCTATAAAAATTGATCTTCGATATTTTTTCGGAATTACGATCCATATTTATATTTTTTTGCTCGCCTGATTTTGGGAAATACCGCCGTTTCCTTTATGTGGGAGCTGTTCCCGAAAACATGATTGGACAATAAACCTTATGCGTTTTATCTTGTTTAGCTTCCTTATATCGGTTCCACGTTTATGGTTAGATTTTTACGATTTCTTTCGGCAATTTATGTCACCTAAAATGTTTATTTGTATTCCGTGCCAGAATTTCCAAGAGCGCCATGCTATTGTACAAAGGACAAATATTTTAGATTTTATAAAAGAGACAAATATCCACATTTTCTATAAATTTTAAATATATATTCGATTAATTCGCAATTTTTACTTGCTTCGTACTCTATAATCATATTATCCATCAGCATTACATCCGAAAATATATTTATTTCGAAATTATGAATTTTTAAATCTAAGTGTACAATTTGCAATTGTTAAGCATGTTCTTTTATTGAAGTATATCTTTACGCTCCATGCGTAATACATCTGTCTAAATATACGAAAATACGAAAAATTCTATTCGAATTTCTCGTTCCTATTCTAACCTTATTTCCAAAAGCAAATAAAAATTTTTGATAGTAGTAATTATATTTACATTTTTTAAGTTTTCGGCTCGGTTAATTCTTTAAATTTGAATGCATGATTAAAAATTCTTCCCTTATGCGTTTGTATAAGATATAACACTAATATTGACAAAAATAATATATAAGATTTGGAACCGCAATTGTTACACTTTATCGAGCTTGGCACATCTGAGACGTAATGATTCTAGATCATTTCTCTGCCAATTTTCAAAAAGCCTTCTTCACTTCTGAGAAGTTGATATCCCCGAGTCCAAAGTCGATTGGACCAATCTCTCAAAGGAGACATTGGTTAACTGGGTCAAACGAAAAAATCCTTGCACGCTAGTTCACGACTTGTAGAACGTCAGCGAGGAACATAAATATGAAACGATCTTTTCTGGGTATAACGATATTTCTTGTTCGTGGGCTTAGGAACGAGATAGGTACATTTTACTTGTCTGTTGCAAGCACAGATAAATTTCTGCTGGAAATTCATCCACAACTGGTGTTCGGTCTATTTGTTTGAGCATGTTTTCTATTCTATATTGGCACATGCAGTATTAGACACGTAGTGCAACTCTTATTTTTATATAACGCTTTTTTGTGTGGAATTTTTATGTAACTGCGATTCTTATAAGTACATATACACACTTAAATAACGATTTGTATTCACCATTGATTCTACAGTTTTCAATCCAAAACTTTATAAAAATGTTTTGGCTATTGTTTAATGAATTTTGTTGAGATATTAATATTTTATTCAAATAACCTATTTTACCGAATTTATTAGTGTTTATATTTGATTTGTTAATTTTTTAACCGAAACTCCGAAGATCGCAGAATACGCTCTCCTCTGTCGACTGGGTTCCGCATAACGCCGCCAGATGGCTGGCACTAGCAATGCGTCCGATCCACTAACGTAACGATCGCCGACCGATATTACTCCGTATATTAATTTTTAGGTGCCTCTGAAAATATTTAAAACAGTATTAAAATGAAAATTCATTTTTAAGAGTACTCGGCAATTAAACACGTTTTAAAAATTGTTGTGCCGTAATTCAGCAGTAATGTTAATAACCTTCTAAAAGCTTGTAATTTTTGGTATTTTTCAATGTGATATCAGCGAAACTTGAATATTTCTAATATACCTTCATCTATGTAATTTTTAACGAATCTTTCTTACTACCAGTCAAATAATTTCATGTAAAGTTCTCTTATCTAGTGCGGACTTTTCGGAAAAACTTACATTAAAAATTTATCATTTTCCCTTCTGTTTTCACATGCGAAAATTATATTGCTCCCTGTAATTCTGTGAAGAAATGAAATAATGTAATTTTTTATAAAAAGCACATTTACAGTTAATTTCTTCAATATAGAAAATTCACCTTAAATACGTTTGGCTATTTACTAATGATTGTAGCAGTATATTTAATGTAGTTGTTTATCCATACTTTAAATATATGTAGTAACGAATATTTCAATTACTGTTTTATTCAAATTCAGCTAATGTGTTTCTTATTTCTATTTGCAGGTAAGTTTGCAGTCATGTAACTTGTCGTAACCGCTTTGGTGAGTACATTTATCATACATTTTGTTTTCCGCAGCACAGTGCATATAATTTTTTTTAACAATATATTCCGTCTTAGTACTTTGTGAAAATTCATTATCTAAGTGTGGCATTATCTTTAAAGCAAAATAATAGGATTTAATGTATAGTAATACCTGTGTATCTGTCAGTTGTAAATGAAGTGGCTTTCGAGCACATTCTTACATTTTTCCGTTTTAAATTAGGCGCATTTTATTTTAACTAATAGTGACACTATTAGTCACAGAAAATCCTCTCGTATTATATCGGGTTATTTATGTAATAAAAATAATAATTTTCGTAATTAATTTTTGGCGCTATATAAAGTCCGATTCCATTTGCTTATTTAGGTATTGGATATATTACCATCATATTTCCTCTGCAAAGTGGTCATTTTTACTCGAGCGCCGTGATATCATGCTGACGGTTGTGCATTTCTGCTATGCAATGAAGAAAACTTATTAGGATACGCCAATATACATTCACAAGGAGTTATTCTTTTGTAGCTGAAAACAATTTTTGAAGATAGGCACTTTAGTACCGAAAATTGAAAAGATAAGCAAACAATAATTAGACAGTTCCAAAGGCAATAACAAGATTACAAAAAGATCATTGTTTGTTAAATTTTGGAACTTATTTTTGAATGACCTTCAAAGTTTTATTTTCTGTTATATATTTTAAGCAGTACATATTTAAATTTGTTTTGAAAACAAAAAAAAACATGAGAAGATGAAAGGTTATATATCCATAGTTTTAAATAGAGCGTCATTATTTTTTTTTACTGAATGGATATATATATATATATATATAATAGATGTCTTAAGTGTCTTATTTAGTTCATACTTGTTCATGTTGAAAAGAAGCTCCTTCATTGATATTCAAGAGATTAATCGAAATGAAGAAAACTATCGAAAACATCGGCAAAAAAATTGATGGTCAAGATATTACTTCGTTGACGACTCCCGTAACGGCCTAAGTCTAGTTTGCGATTTCCGTAAAAAGTAAAAAAAAACACGGTCGTGTTGTTTCAAGTAACGAACGATTGCAAACCCCAATGTCCTCGAAGTTGCCTCAAACGGACTTTATAGTTGCCCACGGCAATCGAGCCTCGGTTTCATTGCCGACCGCAGACTCGAGCGTGTGGAGTGTCTGGTTTTATTTGCTGAAGATCTCGTGGGTGGAATACGCTCGCTATACCATTCATCTACGTTTTATAGTTCAACGGGGACCTATATTTGATGATTTATTTCCTGTCGAATCAATTTTATGACAGAATCACTGGAATTAATTCCGTTTCTAAAGATAATCTTTACGTGACGTGTTTTTTAACGCAAGTATTCTTCAGACACGATTAAGAGAACATTAATATTTTTTTAAGAAAGCGATTTAGCCAATATGAAACGTGGTTTGATTCTGCACTTTTATCTGCAGTTTGACTCCATCCATTGACCAAGATCAGAATGTTCATGGAGTATCTTAAACTTAAACCTCATTTTTTCAAATTCTGCAGTATATTCCAAAAACCTTACGAAGCCTACGGTTTTACTCGAGTTAAGTACAGGTGGACTCCGCCAATAAACCTACCATTTGAATTTTTTCGGTCCGACGACTTGCATCGGGCCTGACTTCCTCCAGTGTGAACGATATCTCCTGATTTCTATCGTACGTTCGATTTATGCTATTGAATTTCGATTCCACGCGAATGACACACGTTTCCTGCGTAATTCTTGGCTCGGGTTCCCAATATACGTTCGCTAGGGACATAGTGGAGGCAATCGCTTTGCAGAGTTCGCTCGTGCCCGACCGCTTAACCCCAATGGCCTTCCGCTTCATCTGTCGACCCGCAATCAAAACGCCGATGCTTTCATCGGCACCCTCGGTGCATTGCGCTCGCTTTTCTCTCTCCGATCGGAATTAGCGAGCGTCGTTTGTTTTCTTTCCATTTGCATTGTCCCAATTTTGCAACGGAAAACTTATGTTTTAATATTACATGCGCGATTCAGAAATTTCACGAGAGAGCTTTGCTAAGGAAATGCATTCAGGTGTCCCAGATTTTAAACTTAAAACGTAAATGGTTTTCTGATTCCTAAAACGGCTCACGAAATTCCTTCGTTCAGAAGGACCATGTTCCGAATACCAGTTTTCCTTTTTTTTTAGTTTTTTCTCCGCAGCCTGACCCGTACGCCGCAGTCGGGATTAAATCCTTCGGTTTCGATATCCTCCCATTTCAGATACACGTAGTGTTGAGGAGTTTACGTGTGCTCACGGTGCGAAGGTGTGTTTTTTCACCTGCACTGCAGCAGTTAGGTTGGTTGTAGGCCAAAACAAACTGGAAACGCCACGCTTGTATCCGGAGTTTGGTCATTTGTGAGAAGGTTTATTTGCGCCGATAGCACCGGCCCTGAACATACGTCATTAGCGAAACATTTTTCGTGCTTAGTCAAAACTATTGCGTTGTCTTCTTATGCTAGAATTTTTGAAAACACGTATCTACTCCGTTACTCCAGAGGAGGGAAAAGTGACATATTTTTTATGATATTACATCGCATAGTAATTTTGTAGTGTACATGCGTGCGTGCGTGCGTGTGCCACACCAGTCTGAAAGTGGTATATTCGAAATAGGTGAGAACATGAAACTGGGAGAGTACGTAGATTTAAACGTGAAAGCATAAAAAATCTTGAGTCGTGGAATATTTATGAATTAATTAAATAAAAATATTCCCAGAAGAACTACATTACGCCGCCATTTGCATCGATAGCATTTCTTCGTTGAATACGTTAGAATTAAGATGCAACTGGAATACGTGTTTCCACGAAGGTCGCCAAATGTCTCATCATTCGGCGGGATTATGACTCTCTTAAGATTGACAAATGCCTCCTCGTCTTCCGGTGGGATCAGGATTCTATTAAGGGTGGCATATACCACGTCATCCGGCCGTAATTGAGCATTCGGTGTTTCTGTCCTGGGATTTTAAGGGTGAGCAATTGACCTTAAAATCGGTCGTCCCGCGAGTGTGAGCGTCGTTTCGCGATTCACAGAGTGCGTGGAAAGTCGACTGAAACGCAATGGAAGCGGGTGCCAAATTCCCACCCTAATACATTCCCAATATACGCACGTGCGTCTTTCTCTTGCGTATCCTGGTCACGTTCGAAAATCAATACTCCCTGAATGGCGGCGAAATCGAATTTTAGAGTTTTCCTTTAGATTGTTCGGACGAAAATTTTGGGTAGAAGAATTTTACGTGGAAAAAGTTCTTACAGGTTCTTACGTGAGGGATTTCGCGGTCTGATTTGCAGTGAGAAAAAGTTAGAAATAATGCGTGCGAATCGGTTTTTGCCACTTAGGAAATAAAAGAAAAACGCTCGAAACTGGGACACATTTTATGTCGTGCAATATGTAACTATGCAAAGTATGCGTTACTACATCGGCACTGGCTAAATTTGTTTTTATGCACAGTGGTTTTCTGTTATAAGACCTTTGAAGGCACGGGACTAACCACAAAATATGGTGAAATCATTTATTCATTGAATGAAATCTGCATTTTGAGTCGATGAAAAAAATGTTATGCATATTCATTGACAGTGTCCTCGTTGATTTTAATTAACGTTTGAATTTTTTTCTACCTCGCTCGATCATATTTACCGATATTTACAATCACCAAATATACTATAATTAATTTCGTATTGTGCGTCGTCATCTTCTTCTATCGGCTTTGAATATTTTTATTTGAACTCCGTGCATATTATTAGTGACATTGTAACTTCCTGAGCTTCATTTATATATTTAAAAGCACACAAGATACTATGCGGTGGAAGTTTTGCTTTAACTGTCATGATGGAAGTTTGATTCCATTTTAGGGCTACATGTGGTTTCGAGATCACAAATAGATATATAATTTATGAAACAGCAGAAAGGCAATTTCTGATCGCTTTTGGAAAAAACTGCATGATGATATCATGAACGTGCGTAAATGTGAAAGCCGTCGCGTCGTCCAAAATTGAATGGTCAGAGGGCGCCGCCGCTGCGGTGGGCGACGGAATGGAGGAATTTTTGCCAGAGGGCACTATAAAGTGCATCGAATCGTTTTTCGGAGAGGCTCCCTCTAATTAACTTGTTCGATTCGACGAGCGAGCGAGCTGCTTAAATGAAAACTCATCCTCTAGCCACCGTTATTCCCTCTTTAAACAAAATCATTAAAAAAACGAGAGATTAATTGTTCCGATAAATCGATATGATAGTATGCCTGTGTCTCCAAAGCTTTACCTTTTTATTATCACTTTTTCGAAATATTTTCATGCCCCATTTTTTGGACTGAAATATTATGAGAAACTTCAATCGCTTTTTTCTTGTAAGAGAATGTAGCGTTTTCTGAAAAAGCTCGCCCGTTAGTATTTTTAAAAACAGATAATGATACATACTTCTGATCGATTTCCATCTCAATTTTAAATTATCATTCAATAGCAAGCGTGCTTGTTTTTGTTTTTTTTTCATGGCACCAAACTTTCCTTCGTAGAAAGAATGCTCTTCAATTGGCACATGCAACTCCTCTCCGAGCACTTCCGTTATACCCTTTAAAAAAGAAGGGAAACTGTTTGTATTTCCACTTGCTCCGAAAAATGAAGCGCTCTTATATAATCTTTTCTTCCTTTAACATCCTAAGACCTTCTTCCGCTTCCTTTATTTTCCCAAAAAATCCGATTATGCTGTCTGGCAACGTTTCTCTAAATAAGCCAAATACTGGCTACCGCCTTCCTCTATACATATATCTCGTCTCTGGATATCCGGCAGCCATAGGGGTCGTCTTTCTGGGTCAGAAGTTATCGGTTTTGTATGCATATTGTCGAATCCGCATATTTACTGCGGGCGTAATTTCAAAAATGTTTTTCTGCTGTCCTTATAATCAGTTGATTTTTTTATGCGTAGTCATTTACTTTATAAGTGCTGTCACCATGTTTCCGATGTTGATTTTTATCGTTGTTACGTTTTCTTTTTTGCCTGTCTCTCTTGCCTAATCTCGTAGATTCTATATTATAGTTGCAAATAACGTGAAAAAGTGTAAAATAGTAATGCTGGAAATATACGTATGTGTTCAACATTTTAATTCATTTTAAAATTTATTATTTCAGGTTTATTTTCAGATGAATTGCTTATTTTTTCATCTTATACATATTTTAGTGTGTATGTGTGTGTGTGTGTATGTGTGTGTGTATGTGTGTGTATGTGTGTGTGTGTGTGTGTGTGTGTGTGTGTGTGTGTGTGTGTGTGTGTTCTTTATACGTTTTTACACCGTTGAAGTTATCGAATTTTAAATTTTCATGGGCCATCCTATGGACCAAAGGAAGAACTTGGTCTAGGTTTGCAGACCGTGGGGTCTCTTATACCCCATGCGGTTAACAAAATACTATTTCCATAAGAATGCATGGGAAATGGTGTGGAGAAACCCCAAAATGCCATGCAGCCCTTCACTGATGTGGATATAAATATACCTAAATATTAACTTACGATCACGGGAAATGGATTATTTTACGCACGAAAGATTCTGTTCATGTTTCGTGGTATTACATGCTAAATCGTTCGAAATTTTCCTTTAAGCGCAAAATTTATCTGTTTAGATGTCCATTTTCCAGGCGGCAACAAAGCTAAATTTCTTAATTGTTGTCCTCTTCAAAGGGAGATATACACGTAAAGATTAATGCAAGGAAAATCCACGCCGTAGAGGAAGAATAGCTAACGCCAAGATATGCCTAAATATAGTCTATGAATACTTTTAAAGTGAATGAAATGATTTTTAAGGAATATTAGAACATTGTTATCTTTTACCATTAACATTCAAAGATTTATCGCAACATAAATCGATACACCTACTTACATTCGTTCGGTAACCAAGATGTTGTTTATTGTTTACGTTTTGGCTAATACTAATGACATAATCCACATAATTTTATTGCTGCTTTAAAGGTTTCGGTGCATCTATACATGTGAATATTAAGTAAGACGTTAATGCGTAACTATATTAATGGTAAAACTTGACAATATGCAATACATAAAATAGTAAATGTTAATGTAAGCATCGCTTGCGTAATTAAGGAATGGGAAACGTTTGCCCCGAACAATAAAAATCGTTTGCCACTCTTTCCCGAGCGAAGCTAGTTTGCTATAATTTAAACGGTAACAATACAAAATTCGTCGCTATGACGATGGTTTGCCTCGTTCGAGTTAATTCTGCTGCTGCTGATCGATGTGACATCACGAGTTAATACGGTCGCGTAAACTGACCTCCGCGTTTCGATCTCAGGGCCAGTCTGTCGTTTGGTCGTTTCGATCGAGCCAAATTTTAAATCCATCTTATTAGGTAATCGCCAGTAAATTGGTCCATACGTTTCCACGTACGCTGGTGCTATACCAATATGAGATTAGCTGCAATGGAAGCAAATAATGAACCTTGAGCGTTCGATAAATTGGTAATGCGAGGACATAGCAGTTTCATTAGCTGAAAATTAACCAGCTAATAAGGTCACCGCGTTGAATTTTGTAATGTATGGACGGCGTTTCTGAGACATAAGTAACTCCTTCGTGCGAGGAGTTTTAATTACTTATGATTTATTCGGGGATTAACTTTGCGCATTAGCTGAGTTAAACACCTAACTACTAAAATATAGGTTGCTAAAAAGAGAAGCTTATTTTCGCAGCTTTAAATTCTTTATTTTTCATTTATTTCGTCGAGGAATTAATTTTCTTATACATATCTATGAAATTCGCGAATTACTCTTCAAAATTATCAATCCCGCGGTATCTCTATTGTTTTACCATCATCTAATGTTTGAAGCGAGGAATTACTCGGCGTTGTTGGGCTGATGGAACTGGTTATAAAATTCGTTTTACATTTCGAAGTGATGGATAGGCAAATAAGACAGCTCTCTTTGAAACAGCTCGTTGCTTGAGAGCTCAACCTAAACGTTTTGAGTGATTAGATCCTGAAATGTTTCAACGTTGGATGGAATAATTGTCGTGTATCTTCAGGTGACACGTATTCGAATATCGAGTTCCGAAATAGGGCGATTGTATGACGCTAATACGAGACGTCACTTCGTTTATTGAATTGTCATTTAGTTTTTCAGTTTAATTGCTTTTGATTTGATAAACATCACATTCTATGACAAATCTGATAGGATTTGACAGGCCCTCTTCTATCGCGACAACATTTTCTCTCAAAAATCTTTTACAAATAAATATCACACCATTGGAAGTTTTTGCCATGTTTGCGCGCAACAAATATATACATATATAATATTCACTGCTTTTTCTTTAAATATATTTCTAGATGATAACTATCTTTGATTTGATAAAACTGAGCCTTCAGCTTTAAATTCTCATTTCGCTATTAACTAATAATTATGAAAGTAAATCAGAAATCGTTCAATCGTGAAAACGTTAGATTGATTCTCACAAACATATCGAGAAATTTTGCTCATTACTTTCTGATGTTATTTTAAGCATAAGAAATTGCTATGAGTTATACAATGATTTTTCACCATCCAGAATTTGTGACTCTGAGTCGGAGATGAAAAACCATTGTCCTGACCGTTCCTTTCCCTCTGGAAGTTTGCAGAACAGCATGATAAACGGACTCAAAACGGCTCGAAACGTACATATGATTAATGACCTTAATGAGATGTCTTTGAACCGCTTCTGGTACGGGCGTGCACACACTAAACTTCATTGTTACGGCCACCAACCTGTTATAAAGGAGATTATAGCCTCTCACACCCTCCGCGGGTTATAATTTACCGACCTCAGAAAAGATAGAAAAGTGAATAGGTCGAGCTTGTAAAAGGAGCGTGAGTGTGCGATCGCCACCTCTGTAAGTTTGGAATTTCTCTCTTCTCCCTGTTCAAACCCTGCCCGAGCTCATCCGCAAAATTTAAACCCGCGCTGGGAAGTTTCTCGGTCTCATTGTCAACCATAACATTGATGTCGTCCATGTTCTCTTTAATATGACCCAATTTTTGGGGGCGTTGTTCCGTGATCGACGACATTAACTATCTTCACTGATGAGATGTGCTGAGTTGTTCACTTTCCACGCGGATGCGTCTTTATCTTCTCCTATAACGAGCCGCTCCCGAATTCTCCATCTCTTCCTCTTTAGAGATCTAAAAAAGATTTTCCAATCTTTTGATGGGACGAGTCTACTTAAATTCAAATGACGAAGTCAATTGGCGTTTGAATTCGCGTATTTCAGTTGCTTCGGGCAATAAAGGGTTGCAAGGAAGATTATGCAGTGACCTGAATTTAAATAATAATAATAATAATAATAAAGCAGACAAGAAAAGGTGTAAGAAGTGTTAGAACTAAGTTAAAACGCTGAACATTCTTTCAGAAATACACGTTCGAATCGCCTCAATTTCTTGTCGAGGACACGGTGATACAAACGTAACGCTGTGTAAGAGGAAAAGGCGGATGAAAAATTCAAAATATGTACTGCAATTTGTACGCAAACACGCACGCGGAGCAGTATTCGTCGGATGATGAAACTCGGTAAACTAGAGCGGAGAGATAGATGGATACACGGGTATGCCGTGACGTACGAGGGATAGGAAGGGAAGAGGGTTCTGTCAGGAAAGGGTGCGTCCTTGACGAAGCGTTTGCACACCCTCACGTGCCCTAGGATGTGCTCCCCTCTCTTCCCCACGATTCGAAGCCACTCCACCCCTTTCATCCAATCTCCCACTCCCCAACGCATCAATCAAAGGCGGCAGAGGAGACCCGTCTCTTCCTCCTCTCCTCCTCTCCCCCCCCCTTCACCTCACCTCACTCCTCCCGCTCCCATCACTCCCTCATCCCTCTCCTCCCACACACGCCGGAATATCAGCCAAGCGAGGAAAGGGTTCCTTTCTCGCTGCCATATCTCCTGAGTTCATTTCCTCTTTCCTTCTCCCCCTCCCGTAATCCCTCAAACCAGCCCTCGGGCTCACGCAGACCGTCAAAAAAAGTCTTCATATTGAGTTAACACCGCGGTTGGATGCGGAAAATTCATAGCTTTGCTGTCTTCCGCGCTACACAGTGTAAAAGATTTTTGCCTACGCCAATCTGTCTTGGAGATCTACTGCCACTATGGAGACGTGGATAGAGTATCGAGGGGAGAGGAGGGTTTTCCGAAAGCGGGAGGGGGCTGGAGGGTCTTTCTCCCTCTAGGCAGATAAAAAAGAGATGAGATAAGCATTTGCGGCATGGGTTGGTCACGAGCAGTAGAAGTTTTTGGATGAAACGAATGGGATTTTCCGAGGTATTTTTTTTTTTGGAAGAGGGAGGCTCAGGGGTTCGGACGAAGAGGGCTTAAAAGCGCGTGTCCCAAAGGGGATCCCTAAAAAGAGAAGATAATCGAGAGATTGGGATGGGTTGGGTGATACGCGTGGCAGATGGGAGAAATCGTCTAAAAGACGGCCAACGGAGTGAAAATTGCGTTAACCTTTCGGATAATTACCGCTAAACGTTTATGTGATGAAGGAGTCGAAGGAGCAGAGTTAACCAAGATGATAGAGCTACTTAACGTATTTTTTCGTAATGGCGTATGTATTGCGAATAATACCCTCGAAAGGCATGGCACATGTCTATTATGGGTACTTACGTATTAACGGGGAGGACAACTTAATACGTAAGTACCGATTGGTTTCTACCAAGATATCTGTAGTCTGCAGAGGAATTATATCTCGCTTGACTGTTGCGCCGCAAATGGAGTGGATATTGGCGAGCCTTCGGCTCGCTTTGTTTTTATTTTAGTTGTCGTCTCCGGGAACCAAACTATCCCTCCCCGTTGTCCGGTGTTCGGGTTTGTAAATGTCGCGACAGGTCGATCAGTTGAGACGCTCTTGATACCATTTTCGAAGAAATTGCTAAATATTGGTCACCAGAAATTAAAATGTGATTGTTTTTTTCAATTGTTATCTATAACAAACCATTTAAATGTTAATTGGTTTCTTAAAAATTAAAACATAATTTAAATGATATTTGTTCCGTATTTATATTTGTAAGTTGGGCTCCCCGTTAATACGTAAGTACCCTATTATGTTCTATTGTTCACTAGACTCGAGAAAAGACGAACTAATTCCCCTCTCTCGTCAAACTCCTTCATTTACATTCTCATGTGAATGGTCAGCCACGTATTCCATGGCAAAGTGGTGAAGACGAACTTCTCTTTATTTCGAGCTAATTTATCGCGCTTTAGAACATACCTCTGTAGATTGAAATTGAAATTTAATCATAAAGTTGATTAATCAGCTAGATTTTTACCTGGCGAAATCGTGGTGGTAACTTTCGAGGGAGACATATGGGCTCAATTAATAATTGATTGAAAAAAAGCAGTTTCTTTATTCGTTTAAATATATTTAAGCTTTTGAAGTTGAAATACAGCATTTTATTTTTCCTTTGAATCAAAGAAAAGTAATAGTTTTCAGAATTTAAATTTATTTCATCATAAAAAATAGCAGAATTGCTTCTTTTTCTCGATTTGAGTTTTATCAATTCCGTGAATTCAGTATCCATTGTCGAAAAGATCGTTTAAATGCAGTTTTCAATTGTTACCGACTCAAAGAAAAGCTATAATATCATAATTTCAATGTTGACAATTGGAATATTTATCATATTAATATTGCTCCAACATATCTGAAATGAAAATTAAAACTTTAACTTCATTGATGAATTCGAGCTTTGTTTTAAATCTCAAATTGCGTAGTAGTTTCTAGCTTGAAGTGTAATGAAAATCCTTCTGTTTAATTATGTTTTGTATGTGAATCAAATTGTATTTCTTTTTTCCCTTCACGCCTCTGTTTCATTGAAACATAATCGTTGCTCGCTACAAAGATGTCACGTAAGCTTGTCATTTTGAACCATATATAAATTTTAAAATAGCCTTAGGATAACTTTTATGGCATTTCGAAGTAAATTTATATTTATTTTTAATATGTAATATGCGTATATGTAATCATGTTGAGGAAATTACAGTTTTTGTTATAAGACGCGGGGAAATACAGTCTCAACTTCATTTTCGCGCGGTTATTTATGTGTTTAGAAAACTGTTTCTTTACATATTAATAACAAACTAAAGATCTGAATATTTTCTCTGGTCTCAACAATCGGCGTTGTAGTCTCTGATACCGCCTTTCTTTTCTCTCTCAAATAAAGACAATTTTGCCATGATGAATTTAGTCATTTTAATTCTTGATCAGGATACATCAACTATTAAAGCAGCTTGGCCTCAATGAGCTAGTTTAGCCGAGGAGGCTAATCAAGAAAGAGCCCGCGTCATCGCCTTAATTTGTGTGCCCTCGCTGTCAATTTTAATTGCGGTTTCTTACCTGTTCACTTACCATAACCTCTCCGCTCTCTGAATCCCTATTGAGCAGCGAGCGACATCTTTTTTTTTTGTTCCCTCTTTTCGGTGCATAGGCGACCCACTTCGGCGAACGTATCACCATCCCTATTCGCCTTCGAAGGCCCATGGAAGGACCTACTTGCGTCGCTTCTTTAAGTTTCACTCACTTCGATATTTGGAATAAAGTCAGCACAGACCAGAGTTAGGTTAATTAAAGGTGCCGCAGAAATTTCGACTCTGAAGTGGCGCAGCCTCTTTTGATTCCATTAAGACGGTGAATGTGACATTCGATACGTCGTATGCGTTCGATATTAATCCTCTCGAAAAACGACGGATCTTTTTAGAGAGAAATTCACAGATGAAGCATAAATTTATCAAAAAGTAGTTCTTCGTCACATTAAGACATTCGAGTTCTCATTTACCTCACTGTTTTCTAGGAATTCAGGCTATGCGCATGGTATCTGAATTTAAATTAATTCAATCAAGATTAATTTTTATTAGAGAAAATGAAATTACCCGTCAGACATCATAACCCTAATCCCGAGTTTCTTATGATATATAATAGATTGATAGATTATAGTCTTTATTCGGGAGAAATTGGGACCATAGGTCCACCGTTACATTTAGCCCTTAACCATGGTAGAATATACACGAAAAACGCGTTTGGTATCTTTATCATAACGACATAAGAGATTCCAGCACACAAAGGAACCCGGTAACCTTAGGAAATATATTTAAAAGCTGGAGAAGCTTCTCAGAGCAATCCCTGGAATTAAAAGAATTTTAAATTTCCTCGGTGATTGCATTGCGTCAGGCCATGTAATCTCGGTTTCCTAGGTAAACTCCTTGACGGCGAAACGTGCGATGAGGAAGCAGCTTCGTGAGTTGTATTCTCTGCATGAGGTCGCAGTTCCACAGTTCATTTGTTTCGGGATTCTTTCCGCTCCCCTGCCGAAAATCTCCTCCATATTTAATTCCTTCGTAATGGTGAGCTTGGATATATCGCGTGTTTGGGACCTCATAATTTTTCATTTCAGGGGATTGAATTTTTTTTTGGAATCACCGAAATGAAAAATATCAAAAAAATAAATAGGTTTGAACAACAGAGTGAGTCACATTTGTTTTTATGTGTGCTTTCCGGATTGCAAAATCAGAGCGAATGGCGCAAAATACCGGATGAGAATGTCATTTTTACTTATTTTCCTTGTACGAAAAAATCGCGACCAATTCGCAACACATTCGATAACGATGGAATTTGTTTGAATTAGTGTTTTTATTTGCCGGACTGTAGTTTTTCTTTCAATATTTTTTATGCTCCTGATTTCAAAGTAAAATTACGATCGGTAAAGTTGACAAACGACTCATTTTAATTGAAATGTCGATACAACTACAAAAAAGAGGATTGATAAATGTTCACTTATTAATAAAATCAAATCAACTTAGAGAATAAAATGTGAGTAAATAAACTACTTTTTTTAACGAGCAGCTTAATTAAAGCTTGTTTTTATGTAATTTTGTAGATTTATGTTTTTATCGCAAACATTAAAATGAAGGCAATTAACAACATTTATCTCCGTCGATAATTTCCAAATATTTGCAATGATTGTGCATGACATAGTTTAGTGTTACATTTATGGAATTATAGGAAAACATCGAGGAACGGAATTTCATCAGAACATTTGAGCTCCTACGTAATTGCCAGATATATGCAGAATGTAAACTAATCGTTAGTTACTCGTGAACTGTTATTAAAAAATTAATATACCTTGAACATTTATGTTATTACGCATACTGCTTGTTAAGCCTTGTTATAATTTATTGATATAAAAATTTTCAGAATTTTCATTCGTCCGCATTTTTAGTAGTTCAATTTTCCATCACTCCTTTAAAATTTGAGTTCTCAAAAGAATAAAATTCCACGGAAAACGTTTCCTTGTTTATAAAAAATAAAGTCCCACGCCTCTCGCCCCTTGCAGTTCAAACCGTACGCCTCTTTCTCTCTCTCTCCCCCCCCCCCCCCTCCCCCTTGTTTCGTCCCATAAAAAAGTGAACTGTTCAGTATCTTATTTGTAGCGCGTCGCAGGGCCTCCGTTTTCTTTCCGAACGAGGGAAACATGCTTCCATTTCTCAGCGTTTGGGAAGACTGTGTGCCTCTGCGTGTCTCCTGCACATTCTCTCAGGTCACGTCCCAACATTCCCTTCCCCTCCCCTACCCCCTCCCCCTCTTTTCCTTCCCAAGTCTCCTCCTCCGTGACGTGTCTCCTACTGGAAAGGCGAGTTTATTTTGATTTTTTTTGCGATGGACCATATGGAGGAGTCTCTTTATTGTCCCTCCTTCCATTTTCCAATCTCTCTCCATTTCTCTTTCCCTCTATCCCTCTTCCCTTTATCTCTCTCCTACTGAACTCATCTTCTCCATATTTCTTTTCGTTGCGTTCCAAGGACACTCGGCTTGGAGAAACTCCCGTTCTCGGAATGATATGCTAGTGGTTTCACTCGTTTTATGCGCGAGTTCAGTCGAACGAACAAAAAAATAATAGAGAATAAGGAGCGATGCATGGGAGTTGCTCCCGAGGGTCCTTCGCGGGATGTTATTTTTTCCCTCGCGGGCTTTCGGAAGCGCCGCAGATAACGCCGCGGGAAACTGCGTTTTTTTTGTACAGCTCATGAAACTTTATTGGTTTTAAGAGCCGTTATATTCGTTAATTATACCCAGGCTTCAAAAAGTAACCGTGTGGTGGTTTTGTGCAAATATTATCCTTCAGTCTTTGTTTTATAGTTTTGGAAAGGTAACTGCGAGATTCGTGGGCTCGTTTATCTCGTTACTAAGGCGGATTGGAGTAAATTTATTTTCGTGGTATGTTTTGTCTTCGTCTTCCAATGAATGGCGATACGGATGCTTCTCTTTATAAAACTTGTATCACGGAGTAAGGAAATATTTGATGATAAAGAATTGCAATTATTTCTTTTGAAATTTTTATGTGCGTTATAAGGGTTTTAAAATTCGTAATTATTCCTGATTCTATGATATCAAGTTAGAGAATTTACTGAAGCTATTAAAATTTTTCCATCTTTCCAAACGCTTCGAATTCTTCATCAATTTCATATTATGCAACAAGCTCATTTTTGGAATTAATATTTGCCTTGATACCACTCCCAGCATGGTAAATTTATTTAATAAAGTTCCATTAATATCTTCTATCTTATAAAAAATTTGATGAAACATTGTTATTTAGTCGTATGTAAAATTTTAAAGCTAAAGCGTTGGCTTCAGAAACAAAATCAATATTTCTAACGGAAAGATTTGGCTGCGTATGAAATCTGTCTTATTTTAAGCAGAGATTTGGCATTATCCCAGGATTGGAATTTCGTATTATTACCCCCGCAAATTGCTCTAAAGGATATGAAGCTACCTACAGTATTTTTAGAGATTTATTTTTGTCAGTTTAGCATTCTATACTCTCTTATTTGCTGCTATTTTATGTATTTTGCAAAAATTAAAGGGTTCAATTTGAGATATAGTGCTTGAATTTGTATGAAAAATATATTTCTTCCTATTAAATGAGAATATCTCTCAGATTTTAGGTAAAATTCCAAGGACGACTTTATAAATCGAAAATATTTTATAATTTTTATATTATTTTTTTCTTTGAATAGTTTGCAAAACTTCAATGCTAGCTTTCCTTGGTGATTAAGTTTATGTATAAAAGCTCCAATTAATTGTTTATTTTCACATATTCTAAAAAATTAGTTTATTTATGATAATATAATTAATGTTTCTTTTTTCAAAAAAATATTCCGTTCCTATGAAATAAAACCAATAAAACCCGCGTTTAGGGTGGAAAATATCAAAATGTTTAAGCGTTTGCGGAAATGATAACTGTAGGAATTTTTGTCTTGCTCGTTTCGTTATAAACTCAAGCTCAACATTGAAGACGTTGTGTGCCATCATTCTATGCTTCCGAAAGATAAACAGATACTATCAAACATTCGCCCTCTCATTAGTTATCGAATGAAAACTGCGTTTTTCTCGCATCTGACCCTTTATTCGGTAAGATAAGTGGAAGCCGACAGAGAGAAGTTACGGTCGTCTCTCCCTCATCCTCTCTCTCTCCTTCATCTTCTCTATTTTTTTTTGAATCCTCAGTGAATTCGGAATAAGTGCGTTCGTTCGTGGAAGTAGGCTAAAAGCATTCAGAAGGGGATAAGGACTGGAGACGGCGGACGAATCAAAATAAGCTCCAGGGAGGAAAAAAAAGGTCAGGGCGGGTCCCGGTTGCGCACCAAAGGCACGCGAAATGGAATTTAAACTCGATCCAAATCTCGTTAGGACTTTTAAGATTGATGGCTCGATATCGCAGATGTTTGTGATTGGAGAAGTTTTCAGAAATTGATTTTACGGCTTTCTTAGCTTCTGTTTTATCTCTGCTAAAGAGGAAAATGAGCGAGTACATCTGACTTCTTGCGTTTATAAAAACTGCATGTGAAATTTATAAATTTTAGTTAACTTTTGGGTGACTATTGCCGCGTATAATAAAATTCCGATTTATATGTAACATTAAGTATACAAAACCTGTGTCAATTTTAGGATTCTGTACGCTAACGTTTTAAAAAGTTTATTATTGATTTTTAAATATATTATAGCAATATTTGTTTTCTGAACGCAGTTCTTACAAGCACGGCTAAATTAATATTGATATTTTCAACAGCGTTTTTTTATGAATAGTTAAATTTTTCCTTCTGCGAGTGAATTCTGAGAAATGACTTTGGTGAAAAATTACTGAGAATTTCATAAAATTCGGGCATGAAGTTAATCTGCTGTTTTGAATCACTCTCTCCCGTTTTAAAATAAAATTCTACAAAAATTACCTGTAATTTCCACTTTCATTTTAAATTATTACAACAGATTTTAAATGATTGTGAATCGTTAATTCTGTTGTAAAAGACTTACCACGATGTTAACCCTAACTCGAGTATATTCATTGATGTATTTTATACATTTATTCGTAAGAGTTTTAGCTTTTCAAGTGCAAAACTTAGCATTCTTGTTAAAGCTAATGCTCAGGAGGAAAACGAAACATTCTGATGTATGAGTCGTTGAAAGTAGCCAAGCCATTGAAGCGGAGCGTTTCTCTTAACCGTCTGGCTAAATTTTTTATTGCTCCTAGAATTAATTTCTCCGTGGATTCAGCAAACCGTTAAAATTTGCATTTGAAATTCTATTAACTCATCACCTAATGTACAACCCTGAGAATCGAGCGCATTGCACGTTTCCATGGATGCGAAGCGGGTCATTAGGGCGACGGCATAGGATCCTCGGGAGAGAATAAGGGAGTTGGAATCTTAGCCTACGAAACACGAGCGGCGAATATCTGCCGGGTCTGAAGAGGACGGGAAGTGCCGATGGAATGCCAAGCTGTGAAGGAAAAAGAAGGAAAAGATATCTTTTTCTCCCCTGGTTTAATCTTATTTGGAGCGACCATTCAGGCGTGGATGATACACGATATAAAGCGCGTGGGATTAGAATGGAGATTAAAGTTGAAGTATCTTCTCACAGATCGTTAGAATTGAGAGAGAAATAGCTTTGGCGTCGCTTCATAACAAAGCAACTTCGTTAATTTTACGAACGTGATTTTATCTTTCAAGGCATATACTTTGGAATGATTTTCTTTTTATCCAACGCAGGGAATCGAACCGGAACCGAACCGAAAACCCGAACCGAAAAAAACCGATATTTTTGGCCGGAGTGGAACCGAACCGAATCTAAATGTGTTGAACCGAAACCGAAAGCCGATATTTATTTCTCTCCGCATAAACTGTTTAAGCGAAAGGCGAAATTTTCCCACCGCTCACAATCAGTGACATTCCATGTTCAGATGGCCATCGTTTCCCTCACGCTGTCATACCCTGTCGCGATGGGGTCCAAACACCGACCAAGTTCACTAATTCTCAATTCCCTTGAGTCGTTCCACGAATACGACCTTCAAGTCTTTTCTACGTTAATATCTACCTACTTCCTTGTAATACCATGGGGAAATTTATCCATTTGAGAACTCCTTGAACCTTACGAATGTCTAGTGGGAGAAGGGAAGTTTTCCCCGATGTTTCGTTTGCTTCAGAAGTCCACAAAATTTCATTCCTTAATATGAACTGTGCGCAGCATCCACCAGTCTTGGCCTTGCTAATTATTGAAGAAGGATCGTTCAACGTTTGTTTCTTGCATTAGTTGCCCCTTGTTACAGGTTAGTAATTTTAAATAGGTATATATTGTAAACGTGAAAAATTCCATTTTATATAGAATGTTAATCGTTCTTTAAAATAGGATTGAAAAATTAATGCATATTTGTTATTTCCATTAAAATATTTAGCTTATCGGTGTGAATAACGAAGCATTGTCAGCATTAAGGAGAAGATAAATCATCCAGTGCTATTATTTATTGACATTGTTATTTCTGTTGTTCAATGTGTTTTATTAATTCTTGAAATTGCTTTTATGCTGTTAAGTGTTGTGTTTATTGAATGAAGTTATTAATTTCTTTTTCGAAAAACGGGGCGGATAATCCACAAGGGAAAAAATTCCATTGTCCATTGTTCGATAATCTAAGCTCGCAGTTACGATCACGAGATTTGCAGAGGCATAATAAAAAGGAGAGGCTACGAACTTCGGATCGCGTATTTGGACAAAATGTGGATCATGAGATTCTACATGCAAATAAATGTCTCGGAGTTTATGTGAATGCATCCCTGGTTTCGAGAAGTCAGCGTCAAAAATATGCAAAGCATCGTATGTCGCTTATAATAATATTTGTAGCATTGTTGCTAACAGTCTGCTTGCAATTTTTTTCCTCCTTTTTTCCCCCGATTCTCAGAACGTTATTAGAAAATAATATTATCCGATAATTTAGGTCATATTGATTTTCATTTTGAGAGAGATTGTTAATAGAGCGCTTTTTTACATATAAATATTATCTTGCAATTCAACATATTCGTGGGTGACAGGGGGTATGATGCATCAAATTTTTTCTAACGGCTATCCCTTGTAACAATATTACTCCTGTTATGGTCCCTGAAAGTAAAATGTAAAGGGGATATATATTTAACGGTATATTGATGGATAGCTAAAACGTGACATTTATTCGCCTATTTGTATGTAAGTAAGTTACGTAGATCAGGAATCACAATTGGAGACGTACCCGTGACAGCAAAAATCGTTAAGGACTGCTTAGTGCACGGCACCTCCTGCCACCCACCAACTTCGGTAATTGCAGGGTAATATATAGATGTACGTAGATATTTTTTATTTGCTGCCGGATGAAAATCACATGTTTTCGCATAGTCACAATTTTTCGAAACGGTACTTATCATTTCAATTTCATGAAATAATGAAGTTTAACATTCTCACGCTACTTAAGTAATTAAAAATATTCAATCATAGTAAATTTGTATCATGTTAATAAACATTTCTCAGACTTTCTGAATTCTCGGACCCTCGCGGGCTTCTTTCTCACAAAACTTTTATAAATTTTTCATGCATTTACATTATCATTGAATGAAAAAATAAAGCCGTGCATTTACAGTTTTTACTATAATATGAGCAGTGGACGTGATCCACAAACTGTTAATGAAAATAACGTAATGTCTTATTCAACTTATTGTTATTATTGAAACAACGCGGTCTCTTATTTTGCCGCACGATTTGTGAATTAAAATATTAATAATTAATCATTAGGCATTCCAGCTTTAGCACATATTAGCTTCGGTCTGTCCGTTCTTCTATCCGGATGCAATTCTTTTCTCCGTAGCTATTTAGTACTAAAAACTAAGCACAGTAAATTGGGAAATGAGATGAAAGGTTTACATAACATAATAAGTTTAGAATACTCTATCGCAGGAAAGGTGCTTATTTGTAATTTACTTTACACTCCTAACCTGTTGAAATCATTTGCTACGCATGTATGGTTTGTAGTTATTCAATTCTAATTATAATCTTAAATAAATAAAATACATACTAAATATTTACATTTAAATGATTTATTGTCGTATTTTGATTATTAGTTTTTTTAATATCACTATTGTTATAGCGAAGATGTATTTGATTTAAATAGAAACTTACGGAAATTAATAAATCAGTTCTTGAAAGTTTCTTAAAAATATTTTAGAGTCGAAGCGAAAAACACTGGTTCGAACCGGTTCACTGATGATTTCCGGAGCGAAACCGGAACTGAACCGAAATTTTGTGTTTTGAATGAACCGGAACGAAAACCGGAGCGAAAAAAGTTACGGTTCGATGCCCTGATCCGACGGCGTTCCATGTATTGAAATGATTTTACGCAGAATATCAAAATCAATTAAAATTTCGAAAAATAGGTGAGTCCATGAAATTAATTTGGAAGTACGTAGTTGAAACCTTTTTAGTCATAAAATTCATCATTTATTTTCATGTTTTTACATCCAGCAAAGAGAGAGTGTCGCAGCAGTTTCAAGGTTTTTGTGCGTAAAAATTTAAAAAGTTCTAAAGAGCATGTTTTTATGGTAGAATGTCGTTTCTAGTTGTGATAGGGTATGGGGTTCCTTAATGCACCCTCAGGATGAGTAGTAGTGGGGCGTTTTTATTCCTAAAGAATTCGCGTTTCCAATATCTCTTATTATCAGATGATTAATTTATAGGTCTAGTATTACTGTGTGATTTTAAAATTTTGATCAAAATTTCGCCCCGCACTTATTCCTGCATGCATTTTTCTTCTGCAAAGCGTAGAAGTCATGTGCTCCATACCGAAGTAAATATATTCATTTTATGCACATTTTTGATAGTATCAAAATTTTGTACACTATTATAAGTGTTCAGCTTTTGTGCGTGTTGATATTGTTCTTAATATTTTTTATTTATTTGAAAGTAAATAGTTTTGACAATCGATACACATTGCTGCCGGTATATGATCGTCTCAGATTTAACTCGTAAAAGAGAAATGTTTTTACTGTTCCCATCCAAATGTATTACTTCATCATTTATTTTCATTAATTTTCTATAAAAATCCGATTCATTGACGGATATACTTGCCTGCCTGATTTAGACCCAGATATTTTCAGATCAGGATTACCACTAATTTATTTTATGAATTCAGTGCTCACCTTTCTCCTAGATCTTATTTCTAATCTGACCTTTAACAACATTGCAAAACATTCGTATTCCCGTCCCTACATTCTATACTTAGCCAGAGAAGCCTTTAGCTTATTTTGACTTACTTGAAGAAAATGCTGTGATTGATGATCGTGTCAATTTTTACCTAAGTTATCTTAATTTCTCGAGCGCCTCAAAAACCGAAAGTATTTATTGTTTCCAAATTGCTGTCCTCTGTTTTTGTTTTGTTGTCTTTATCTACATTTTTATAATTCGAATCGAAGAATTTTATTTAACTTTTTTTAATTCATGTATTGTTTTATTGGCTTAGTAGTTTCTTGAACTAATAATTCATGCGGTAATTTAAAATATAAAATATTATTTCGCTAGCTTTAAGACCTATTGATAGGTTTCGTCTCGTTTTAAATCCCAGGTTTGTAGTCTTAGCAACGGTTGGCAGTTATTCGAAAGCACTGCACAGGAGAGATAACTTCCAAGTAGATGCGATATATGACGCTGGTTTTAGTATGTATTTGCATGCGTTTGAATGGTAAGTGATGCTTAGTATGAAACGATATAATTCTATGCGTCAGCAGTCCCCTTGTCCCCTATGCCGAAACCGCTCCTACCAAGGAAACTTTTCCTCCTTTAAAAATTTTCCTATTATATTATATATTGTATATATTGTCGTTGTAATTGAGTAGATAAAGCTAATGCCACAAAACAATCCGATATTACATTTGATTCTTGAAATTTATTTTACTTTCTAAATATTTATCCCCTTACGATATTTACTATAGTAAAACCGCAATTTTTCAACACGACTACTAAATCCGTTCTTTTCAATCAGGTTGTGAAATACTCGCTGCCATGTTACTGTATGCCGGCCATATTGTATCACGAGTTTGACCTTCATATTTCTCGAAATACAATTTCAAACACAATGACCATAAAATATATCGACAGCGTCCGTTTCCCCTCCCCCCCTCTCCTCTCTCCTTTTATCCCATCAATCCGGAAAGTTATTGTTTCTTTTTGTATCCAAGGGAACGGTTTTCTGCTCGATTGACGGGTAATCCCATTTGAAGAGGTTTGGAAACGTGACAGAGGGAAAACACACCACATCATCCGCCTGGTTTTTAGAGTAGCGTTGAATGGTCAGTTGTAATAGACGGCACGTGGAACTGTTTATTGAGACATCCTGCGATAATGATAATTCCTTTGAAGGTAAACAGCTTGTATCGAGCTATTAATTTGAATTCCATCCGCTGAATTGTAATGATCTAATGGGCTAAATCAATATACAGTCATTTCGAGCGATCGAGTTGATATACTAGTATGCAATTTGAATTTCGAGCCTTATAAATGCTATTGTTTTCTTATATTTGCAATACACGTATTCATTTTAAACTTTTTAATGCTTGTTTTTTTTTTTCAAGTATATGAAGATTTTTTTTTGCCATGGCATCAATATTTGACTGTTATTTTCGAGTGTATTTGCGTCACCCTAGGTAGTACTTTGGTGATTAAAAACTAATAATTTCTTTCAGATACTGCGTAAGCCAGCCGAACACTTATAGTCGTGCCATTCTCACCGATAGGTGTTTAATCCGTTAAAATTGATTATTTCCGGAGGAATAAAGTATTGTGGTGCGGCCTGGCATCGATTGGCATGTGTCCACCACTAATGCTGTGCCAAATAGGTCACTGTCCGCAGTTTCCTTTTAAGAATCATCAAATGGAGGGACTTGAGCTTAACGTATGCACAACACGTGTTTCGTTGGCATTTAAAGCCAGATTTATCGAGGCTCCATTCATTTCATTTTTTTACCGCATACCTACGGTTAAGATACCGTTTTTTCTATTAATACATAACTTCACACTCTAATCTTCCCGGAAAGCTGTAATTCGTGCCGAATAATATTTTTTAAAAAGCCTAGGGGATATCGCTCAAACAGAATTGCTGATTATTGATATTTTTATCGAGATTTGAAATTTTTCTTCGATTAAAGCCGTACTTTATCATTTTACTTAAGTAACAAACTCACGAGAAAAATATTCCTTATTCATAGCGCATATATTGTAGTTCTTGATGAATTTTATTATATTTTATATACTTTTATGTGCACTTCACTAGATATTCCTTTAATTATTTTTTGATATTTGTGTTCAACTTTCCACTTCTTATATTTCGGTTGTTTCCTCTTTAAAATAGGGATTTGGAGCTTTCGACGAGTTGCTACGGATAATGTCCTCTTTCGTTTGAACAATTGATCGAAGCGCCATATCTAGGGCCTTACCATTAAAATATGAAATTTAATAAAAATTATTTCGCAGGAGGGTATTGCGCCGTAAATGCAGGCAACCTGTTTTACACATTTGTAGTGCATTTGTCATCAATCCAAGGATAGTAGCGGTTCCCCTTTTTTCTCAAAACTGGCTCTATTTGAGTATGTATCATAATTAGGACGTTAGAAAATGTTGTACCAAAACTTTTGTTATGTTTTCTAATTAAAACTTATTATTAATTTTTAGTCAGCAGAAAAAAAATGGCGTTTGAACCATATCCCTAGTACAAACTTCTGGAGATATTGTCTTGCGATAAAACGAAAATTATAACCTGATATCGAACCTGGTAATTAAGACTAAAAAGTAATTAATAAATAAATAAATTAATTAAAAATTTTAAAAATATAGTTCGAAAATTATCTGTCAATGGAAATAAAAACGTGTATCAATTCATAAATTAGATGTCTTAATCTAATTATGGAATTTTGAAAAGAATGTAATAAAAATTTTAAAATTGCATATAAAAGTTATATTATCCTTATCTTGACTCTTTATCTTTTACTTGGGACATAACTTTGATATGCAATTTTAAAATTTTTATTACATTTTTTACAAAATTCCACAGTTAAATTAAAATTCTGATCTAATTTATGAATTGATAATCGTTTTAATTTCCATTGACAGAAAATTTTCGAACTTTCTTCTTGATGTTTCTCTTTTAGTGCAGGCAAAAGTATATTAAAAATTTTTTATTTAATTTATTTATTTACTTTCTCCATATACATAGTATAGAGAAAATATTGTATTCGTGAAAAAAATCGAATTCGAGATTTCAACGGAAATACACGTTTTGAGTTCCCATGAGTGTGTTTTGATTACTTTCGCGATAATGTCTGTGTGTGTTTTTGTGATAAAATCTTGTGGGTGCTCAGACTCAAAAACTAATAATCAGATCGACACAAAACATTATACTTAAAATTTTTTATTAGCAAATAAGGAACTGAAAAGGTTTTGGCTGAAACTACTCTACCGGAAGTGGTTTATTCTTGTCGTTTTTCTTTTTTCCAAATTCCTCCTTTAAGTCTCAATTTACGTAAATATTTGTTATTATAAATGTTACAATTTTATATGTTTTATTTGAAACATTTTCATAAAACTGATAGTTTAAGAGATACTTGGGTTTTTCTTCTAAATTTAAGATAAATACGTCGCTAAGTGATATCATTGTTTCCGTTTCTATGATAACATTTTCAAATTGTTGATAGCGTTGCGTACGCTGCCAAGGGTAGTTTTAATTGCGCATCGACATTTTTTTATTCATAGAAACAGCTAACAATTTTCTTAATCGTTTTTTTAAATAAAAATTATTAACGATAGTAATCCTATATATTATTTTGGAAGTGTCCCCCCCCCCCCCCCCCCCCGTATCTCAAAATCCGTTCATCGTAGAGTTATGCGGTAAACTGCGTTTTGTTTCTACAAACTAAAAGGTCCCTAGAAAACTATTCTCTTTTTCATAAAGTCCCGGGTTCGAATCCAGGAGACAATTATATGTTCCCATAAGTTTACACGGGATTTTCGATTTTTCAGAGTGCAAGGTTTTTTCCCTTCATTCACCAAAATACTTTACCGATTTTCTTTGTTTTTACTTTATTCTATACTCTATTCTATCTTATTCTTTCGATGTTTACGTATTACACGGTCGAAGGTTTCAGAAATACACAATTGTTTTCGAATTTTTGCGGATATTTCGTACTCTTTCCGGGCGTTGCCAAGGCGACCGTCATTGTTGCCTACGATTCAATTAATGCCAATTAAAACTTGAAATAGGTGAAAGAATAGCGTTATTCGCTTCGCACTTTTGTTTAAGAATCGAAATTATTGCTATAGCAATGTCAACATTTATACATAGCAACATAAATATTTACGAATAATTATTCAGTTAACTGCGCATGGGAAGCGTTTCTAACGATTCAAAGCAGTTGAATCTTCCTATCATCGTTTGAATGCTGGAATCTTATCTCTTTGTAAGTAGAACCATTATATTATACATCTATAATGCTTATTAACGCAAATAGGCTCACGCATAAATTTAAAATTAAATGAGAATAGGGACACGTTATTTTTTAAACACATTACATGGTTATCTTTTCTTCATTGATTATCTACATAAACGGTTGCATTGATTGTTATATAAAAAAGAAAGGACATATATTTGAATAAAAAGAAACAAGGAAAATGAAAAACATAAAAGTTTGCGATCAATTACTGTGTAGGAAAATGAAGAAACAGGAGAAAAAATCTGCTATGACCGGGAATACGAACCCGGGTCATCCACTTGCCGGGCGTATATTCTACCACTGAACTATCGTAGCAGGCTAATCTTCCTGTTTCTGAGCGGCAATATTTTCTTAGGTTGGGACTTTTAAAATGCAGATTTCTGACCGACTTCGCATTATAAATTGTCAATACGCACACACAGCCATGTCCTCAGCGAGATTTGAACCCGCGAACTTTACATTGGGAGCCAAATACATTAAAATCCTATACTGGAGAAATGCATTATTAGAGTTAAATGTTAATTATTGAGATCGACTTATTTTACATACTTCTTAATTTTTTATAAATCAATTGAAAATATACCGCGGAAACATTGCGCGCCGGTTCATCTAGTTGCTGGTAATTATTCCCGAGGACGCTGATGTAAGGAGCAATCCTATTCATTGATCTGAATGGGGAAACTCAAGGGGCTGGACACATAAGATTTTTTGTTTTATTAAAATAAATTGCCATTGTATCAATCTACAAAATTCTTTACCAGAAATTGTCACTTCCTTAGAAGGATTAATACTTACTATTAATTTAATAGATATCGTTTCATCTCTCTTCTGTAGGCTTACTCGTTTAATAATCGCGGTGCATCAAAAGAAGGAGCAGCGATTCATTTCGTTCGATGCTTCTTAGTGAGATTAAAGACGACGACTAGATTCTCCGCGCGATGTGCGTCTGCTTCTTCTGCATCGCAACACACATCCGCTGCGAATCGTCGGTCAAAGGTCGATGGGTTCTTTATAATGTCACACGAAGAAGATTGAAGGAGAAGAATGAAGAATTTTTATTTTTCGATTGGGTCCATTTTACCCTTAATACATCGCCGAACATAAAGGGCTGTCCACCTTAGGGCGACACCTTAGCGAGATTTGAGGCTCGGAATATGTATTCTCTCTCTCTCGATAGAATTCTTTGACCGAATACTCGTCTACGCATGCGTTATCGTGTTACACGACCGCTTCAAAGTGGGGGAGGACTCATAAAATTCCATTTTGGATAACAGGTTTTCGCTCAAAGGAAATCCATGGAAACGTAAATTCACTTGCGCCTCTATTCTTGCCCCGTTGTGGTCCCCCTATGAGAGCCACGTAGTTTTCTTTGTATTCTTTTATTCTCGTGTTCAGTGAGAACATACGAATAAATAACGATATTACGCTGCCTTCGCCTCAAAACACATGGCTCTTTTTTGTCTCGCTGGGATGCTTTTGCAGAAATATTTTGTACCTGCCACATCACGGCACGAGCATATAGTAGAGAAATTGTTCGCTAAAACTGAGTTCTGCGCTTTTTCAAACCTTTCCTAATAAGTTGTTTTTTTCAAAATTAATGCATGTACTTTTGCTTTTGCAATTCCAATCAAAACAAATAATGCCGATTGTGGACTACATCTGGGGTACAAAGTGAATTTCCATTCAATTAATTTTGAGTGGATTTTTTTATCGAATAAGTATTAATTACCGAATATGTTCGAATTTGATTTTTTTTAAAGTAATATTTCGCTTAGGTTCATGGAGATTAATCGGGTTTGACATTTTCAGTTAATGGAAATGTTACGTTAATCTCTCTTTTGCCTAGAATGAAATGCACGTTATTTGCGTTCTCGGCTAGCGTCCGTATCTGCATGCACTGCTATACAGACGTAATTTTGTTCCGACACAAACTTCGGAGGATAAAATCGCATTTGACCGCTTAAGAACATATTTGCGTCCGTCAAATAGATGATTACAGATGCGTCTCTTAATTTCCACATCGGTAGGCATATTTTTGTCGCCATATGTTTGCTCTAAATTATATACATTTTACAATTTCCCGAAAGCTTGAAGGCTTCACGCACACGCCGTAATTTTCGAAGTTCCTGTTTAATTTACGTGCCTTTCGCCGTAAGCTAGCTAGCGCTGACTACCAAATGCACAGTGGCCTGACGGTCGCCATTTTCGTCACGAGTGCGAATTTAGCGGCGAAATATAGCATCTGCTTCTCCCAAAACATCTGTATGTCCTATTTTTTTTAAATTGGTGAACGTAGACAAGCGTAATTGAAATTAATGGGTCGGTATGCGTGGAAATTACTAGATTTACATTCTAGCATATCTCAGTCCCAGATTGTTATTCTAATAAAATAAATTAATCCTTATAGTTTCGAAATATCGCATAAATTTTATTATCTCTTCGTTGTTGAATCATACGTCTGATTTATTGAACTGCATTGCAGGCAATGTTTTTCTACTTTGGAATATACCGTAGTTGCTTGTTGTTTCCCGTCCCACGCTTTCGATGTTTGAATGGAGTTTTTTCAGTAATAATTATAATTAAAGTACCTCAAGAATAAACGTTAACCACTGAATAATTTTGAAAATTTTATCCTGGTTCCAGTGCTCTTCTGATCGTTTGGACGAGAGTTTGGTTTTTAATATCTGATCGTTAAATCTATTTGATAAGCGCTCGATTAAACTTAGAAACCGCTGATAATGTAAGAGATTTGTAATTACCATTGCACCTTTTGTATTTTTACCTCCATTCTATCATCTTCAAATTTTAAGACTGTCGTAAACAGGAGGAACACGTTTCCGAATTGTTCATTTTAGCACGCTTTCTTAAAATTAAAAACGTGCTATATGTCCGGCTGTCCGTTTATAATCAACATTTTTGTTTGAAGATATATTAGGAAGATTCTTGTTGTTTTACCAAACAATGAAATTCCAACCGATTGGATTTTTCAAGCAAATCGCAGATTTTATGCTAGGTGGTTTCAAATTCAGAAATGCCAAACTTTGAAATGGTATAGTAGCCAAACTACTGGAGCTAAAGGAGTGAAGTTTTCATGAATGGGAAGGTCGAGAAAGGAAAAAAACCAGAACTGGGAAAATTTTAAAGAAAACGTCCTCCTTTCTTTTGCTTTAGCAAGGGTATATCACTTGTTGAGCTTATTGCAATAAGTATAAAGCCACCACATATATCGATTCATCTCCTTTTAAAATAATTGAAGACTGAAGAAATGAATGAAATGACTCGAGTTGAACAAACAGGGCGAAGTACTTATTTTCCAGGGAGCCGCCATATTCCTCTGCCCGACGGCTAGCGCCGCCGCATTTCGCAGTGGCTTTATGTACTAACCAGATCGCAAATTCTCTCTCGTGGACGTGTCTGGAACTAGACCGGATAAGGGTCGCGGCGCCGAAAGGCATAACCCAGAGTACACCCGCGCGAAATTACGCGAAGGGAATCTCGGTGGGACGTGTAATGCGGGAGGAAGGGGATAAGTATGTGCGTGTGTTTGCGTGTGTGTGTGAGAGAGAGAGAGGGGGGGGTTTAAGATGAGACGGGTGAATTTGGCGAATACTCTGGAGACAAAGCATGCCAGAATGAGATAGATATTTTAATAGGTCTCGAAATCACAAGCCCCCTGAATGTGAAATATTTGTCTACTTTGTAGTATCCGAAGGAGATGCAATGAATTCTGGCATTCGATGCAATTCCTTTTGTGAAGGTCTCGTTTCCGTAGAGGAAAGCTGGCCGTTGATTCCATTTTAACTTAAGATGCACGAAATAAATTCTCGTGCGTAAGATCAGTGAAAATAAATTAACTTGGGAAACATTGGACAGGAAATCAAAATGCCTCCATTGAGTGGATGATGAATCCCTTTACTAATAAATTGCACTATATTTTTCTAATGACTTCCGGGACATTCATTCGTTCAATTAATTATTATCTAAAGGCATTATCTGCTATCCATAGTAATGATAAAAAACCAATTGTATTTATTTACCTCTGGACTGCGGTGCAAAAAGAAATATAATCGCTTTAACCCGCTTAGGCCCCGTTGCATAAATATTTCGTTATGGAACCAATAACTATTGGACTCATAAAGTTATGGGACTCATAACTTCCCCCGTGTTTCTTGAAGCTATTGTCGTCATAAGTTACCTTTCAATAGCTATTGCTCCGTTCACGTAGTCTTGTGGAAGCCGCTAGGTGGTAGCACGCGCGAAAACAAAAAAAATTAAGCGAGAAATTCAAATTAAAAAATAAAATGTAATAAAAACATTTACAAAATCAAATTAATCCGTCTATTTTTTCCACTATCGGCATACTTGTCAACAGCGCCAGTCCTACAAGACGTGATTCAGATATTGTGTTTCGTAAATATGATTTAAGTCTTCGCAAGGATGAAAAGCGTCGTTCAACAGTAGCTGTGGAGACAGGAAGTAAAGCTAATATTTTGATAAGAACATATATACTGGCAGTCCCCGCTCATACGTCAGGTTACGTACCTGAAAACTGCGACGAAAGCGGATTGACATTTTTTAAATGATTACATCAACAAAAGAAAATTCATCAGTAGATCACGTAACAGACAGAGAAGCTAATGGGTTTTATGTAATGATATCTAAATATAATAAAAACTATAATCCACTAGGGAAGCCTTAACTTATTGGAATTCTGTAAGTCAGAATAAATAGAACAACAAGCTATGTCAAAATCCCACTATATTAATCAATAACACAACCAGAATATAAATCAAACTGTAATTCGTAAAATAAAAAATAATAACAAAACATTCTATATTGAACGAGACAAACGGGACAATGATAGCTAACAATAATTCACGATGTACATATTAATTATTGAATTACAGAGAACTTTAATTGATAAACTATTATAATATTAAAGAAAAAAGCACGCTAATGTCTACAGTAATAGTAATGAGACGGTAATGTCAACAGTAATTATAAGAAATTGCATCTTACTTAACTCAAAGAAATTCTGCTATTTATCGTAATGTTATAAATGCACTGTTCCCGTCTATGTGCACACTGTATAAACAATGTAACGAAAAACAAAACGTAAGGCGTAGGTATGTTATGACAAAACATCCGCCATCTTAGATTCTTATGGAACTCATAACATCTTAACCGTACCCATATGTAGAGATAAGTTATGGAAAGGCTTACGGAACCAATAATTGCTATTGAACGTTTCAGAAACTGCTTTTAGCGATTTTTCATAAGTTATGTAGTACATAGGCCTATCGTTTCCATAACTCGCGTTCAAGAAACCGGCCCTTAGTGTTATAGACACGGTACATGAATTCTACATTTAATAAATAACATACTTATCAAACATCGCTCTAAAAGTGAGATAAGACATTAATCTAAATTTAGAGTAGGAATTGTTTTCTTCCAATTTAATGCGCTCAAAAAATTATTTGAAAAATATATGTTGCCGACGCCGATCTTTTCCTTTGAAGGATATCTTACGTAATTTCTCTTTCATAACTGGCATGGTTAACCTAATAAGCAAAAACAGCTCGTATACATAATAGGAGGAAAAAGCATGGTATCCTTCCACAATTCTGAAAATGTTTGTGAAAAGATACTGTGGTTCATCATAAACATCAAGCGATTCCACAAATTACTCTTCAATTTGCAGACTTATTGGGTCTGTTGGAAGAAATGCGCATTAAAATTGTGTGTTGAATATTTTTAGAACAACCAACTTTCGCTACCAAATTTGTCATTTATTCACCAATTGTCATCAATATACGGAATTAGTTGATCATAATAATAGTTTATTATAAGCATTCATATCTTTAATGGAACCAAATTTCACATACTGATATAGATGTGGTATTTTTGTTAGAATACTTCCATTGTACTTTAAGTCGCGTCTTCAAAATGAATTATAACTACGTAGCTTTTTTATTTACAGAATCGCACGTGTAAAAAAAAATACGATGAAAAGTAGATAAGTTACTGAACTCGGTTAATTTTTTTCCATGGACTCTGAACAAACCTCCACGTGCAGTAAAAAAAAACACTCTGAGGTGGGACGAGAGTAAGAGGGTTGAAACGGGATCATTTTTCGTCTGTGGTTTCGTCTTTATAAAAAAAACCGCGCTTACCAGCATGACTCCATTCTTCGCACCTGTGTTGGCGCTAGAACACACCCACGCTCTTGCACGCGGGCATATTCTCCGAGAGTGAGCGAGCGGGAGAGAGGGAGAGATAGAGAGAGAGAGAGAAGAGAGTTTACAATGCCCTCACATCAACCCCCGCTCCTGCAAAAATAAAATCCCAAGTTATACGCTCTCTGTGGACCCATTTCGTGCGGATGTCACCCTCTGAACCATTTCCCACCGTCTCCCCTTTCTCTCCTCCACTCTTTACCGTGCACCTCTCACTCCCTCTCTCCCTCTCTGACTTCCTGCATAAAAATACCCCGCAGGAGAACGTGACTCACTTCTCCGTCCAACCCTTGGAAGTGGAGTACAATACGTTCATCCGCGAGGAAGCATTGGCGCCGTCGTCTGCCCTTCCCTTTCCCTATTTCGCTTTCTATCCCTCTTAGCTTTCCTCATCCTCTTCCGTACCAGAGGCACACGCGAGAGGCTTTCCAATTTACTCCAACGCTCTCGCGAGTTCAGTTGGCAGAGGGGTTGATGACGGCTAGCGAAAAATTATTCATGCGACGTATGCCTTTTTTAATTTTTACATTTTGTTTCGATATATTGGATATGTTAGGATAATTTATAATACCGAGACGCTGGAGATATTTAAGCAGTGGATTAAAACTCTTTGGGGCCCCTGACGGTACAAAATCGGAGGTCCTATAATGGGATTAAAGAGCATTTTAATTTTTAGTCTAAACATTATTTAATTAACTTCTATAAAACATCAATATATAAAGGTAATAATAATTATAAAAATATAGAAAAATGAAATAAAAATTAATAGAATAGAAAATTCGTAGGAACATAAGCTAATAGGTCTTATGGATTCATGGGCCCCCTGGATCCCTTTAACTCCGCCACTCTATTGAAGCTGTATTTATTCTGACGATTTTTCAATTTTCGTCTTTGGCTGGGAGGAGAGAAAAAAAATAAGCGACACTATTTGTTCGCTTGTGAACGTTTTTTTGTTTCGAATAGCTTTTAATAGGAGCAGCACTGGGTTGCCAGATGCTTAGATACACTCGACGAAGGAATTCTCTCAGCTTGGTATATCCCCATTCAACGCCACCTTCCTAATTTTCTTCCATTAGTTTCGAGTTAAACGAACGATTTTCTTCAGCCTCGTTAGTTAAAGGCTTTTCGCTAATGAAATTTCCACTCGCGTTTTATTACCTCTCCATCATATTATATATGTCAACTCTGTTCTTGTAAGACTATCATTTTTCGGTAATTACAAAGTTCAATTTTTAGCTCATTGAAACTTTTAAGATCATGATTAACATATCAGACAATATCTTATTTGTTTCGTAAGAATATATAAACCAATAAAAACTTTGGCTTCTGTGCTCGTTCCTCTCCCCCTTTCACTTAACCACTACAGCAAATCTCTTCTTGTTTGTATTCCAATACAAGTCTATTGTCACGGATAAACGGCGCATGCCATTTTTCCCTTTTTTCCGAAAAACTACCCAAACTCTGCCTTTCGCGTCTTGTTTATCTATCTTAAGTTCACCTCAGCTGCGGTATCACGCTAGCAAATATTCTAGCGCCTCCGTCGTCATTCGCTAGAGGGCGATAAATGGAAGGACCTATGCGCCGCGTTCATCCAGGTCATCGGGTCATGTGACCGAATTTGCGAGCGAGTGCAGTTTTACTGCCTGCTATAACATTTCCGCCTCGCGGACTTTTTAAGATGGCCCGCCATTTTTACCATCATATCTTCTTATCGAGCAAACTCCAGTCGGAGCTATTAAATTCCATGTTTTTGCTTTAAATAAAAGTTGGAGAGGAGGATTTGCGTTTACGCTATAATTACAAAAAAATTAAAATATCCCACCTACTTCTTGGTTCTGTCATCGTAATTGGGGCCGGTATTGATTGGATATGCCATTCGCTATTTTATTTCCTGCAGCTATTGATTTATGCAGTAATTATTTACTGTCTCTATTTACGTGCCACTGTTCTTTCGTTATTGCACGTATTTTTAGTATGATAAGAAAAAGCTATGGGAATTATTCTGAGCAAAAATATGATTAGCGCTATTATGAAATTGTAGCGCACGTTTCTAAACTACTCTGCTTATAAACAGCCAGTTGCAGTACTGAGATTAATCTGAAAAATGTTATCGTCGAGACTATATGTTTGCAGAAACCCATATCAGTTTCGATAATTTCATATTTTATGGATTTCTCGTTTCGTTTGTATTCTCTACCTTCCTCGTATCATCCCTGACGTATATGGACCCTTTTAGAATTCCGCTTAAAAATCGAGCACTACGGAAGAGGAAAGGTAAATGAGGATATTTAGGGCAACTAGGTGTTGAAGAAAACCCTGTGAGAACTTACCGGAAGGAGAGCCGCTGGAGTGTTGGAGAGACACATTTGTAGAAGTTATTGGAGCTTTCGGGATGATCCCTTCGTCAGCACAAGAGAGACACAACTATATATATATATATATATATATATATATATATATATATATAGGATTGCAACTAGTAGTTGAGAGGGATAGGAGGGAGTCATATATATATATATATATATATATATATATATATATATATATATCTTATTTCACCTCCGTTCACATCATTCTACCAAAAGAACGTTGATCAAATCCCTCCGCCTTACACGCGCACGCTTATTCTCGATTGGCAGAGACTACGGTGGAGAGAGCTTCATTTGCATATTGGATGCAAGGGGTGTTTATGTTGGATGCCCGTCGTTTCGCGAACACGGGACGTATATGGACGGTTTAGATGTCTTCACGCATCACTCCAAACGTCCATCTTTTACTTAGATCGCGCGTTGAAGTATATATCATCCACTTCCTTCCTCATTCGAAGTCATTAATATCTTCAACCCGACAGTCCCTGTTTGATCCCCTCTTTTGTGATTGGGTGTAAAGCAGGGGTTTCCAAACTTTTCCACTTCGCGTAGTATTTTTTGGTAGCGGATCCCCTATCAGTCTGACGTGTTTTCAATTGAAATTTATTAAAAGTTATTAGTTAATCATTATCGTAATAACACTTTTATAATTATTTAATCCTACCGCACGGCGTGCTTTAACACGTTTAATCGAAACAGGCACCATCAAACTTTCTGTCTCAAATAAAATGCGATTTTTAAATGTAATTTGTATCGAGGATTTATTCACAAAATTTTCAATGTTAGGATTTATGTTGGAATAATTTATATTTGAAATGCCAATTTAGATTAAGATTTAAAGAAAAGAGGGCATAAAATACACGACTGAATCCTACGCCTTTTTCTCCTAAATTAATAGTTTTTTTTTAAATTTCATAAATTTCTAAAACACGAAATTTCAAAATTATTTCGATAAAAAAGATGCTGTGATAAATTATAATAGTAAAATATCCACAAAAATAGTGTATGCGCAGTGTATTTCTTTACGATTAGTAAGCTTTTTCACCTATAAATCATGGTATGAAATTTGTTATGCACCGCCATATTCCTTTTTAAAAAATCCTACGTAAATAAAAATCCTCCATTGCGGATATTTTTGAGCGAAAAACGTTTCGCTAGTACCAAAGGGTTACTTCTCCGAAGGGGCGCTTTCTCTATCTTAGTGCATATTCGTATTTTACGTGTGCGTCGTTTTCTACGTAGGAAGTGTTTTTATTCCCTACCGCATATTTCAAATTGTAGGTTAGAGTACTAGAGTCTGAGAAAATGACAAGATCGTAGGATTACATGCAATGCGTAAGCAGAACGTCATTATTTTAAGTAGTGTATATGCATTAGGAGTATTATGGGAAATGTATACCTGATATAAGTCTCACCGAGTGCCTCGGAAGAAATTCTTATTTGTATTTTTCATTTCTCATCGACGTTCCGGGGCGGTATATGATATGCAAAATCGTAAAAGAGGGCTTTTATCATTAAAAGTTCGACAGTAAAAAATGCGCACACCGGAAAAAGGTAGGAAGTCAGCATTAAAGCTTCATTCTAACCCGCGGTATAACTTTTGTCATTATTTTTTTAGACATCAAAGACTTAACAACCGCCTGAACATCAGGCTACCTAACTATCCGCCAGCATCTAGTGGAACAGGGTGCTTCTCCTTGAAACCGCAACGCGAAGTCCTCTACAGTCTCTTTGCGTCTTACATCAGCCCCTATGTGCTTAGGAGCACGGTGGTCCTTGAAGACCCTCGTGGGCCACTTCCTTCCCACCTTGTCATCCTCCCTATTCCCTCTCTCCTTCACTATCCGTCCCACATAGGCTAGTTCGTGTTTGTGTTCTCTGTAAGGTACCCGAAGACGGTGTATTCTCCATTCCTTGGACCTTTGTCTTCTCCTCTCGCTCCATTTTCGAGCGAGATGGCTCAGAAGGATGTTCGAGGAAAGTCCCGCTATATCCGGACGAACTACCATGTAGTTTTTCTTTCGCTCGCTTTACCAAGACCGGTCTCTTGACAGAAACTTTGTTGCATGTAAATATGAGACAAACTGTTGATTCAGGATGTATTGCACATTTATTTCTTCCAAAATATGCGTTCTTTTTTTCATGAAGTGTGGAACTCTAGTCGATACAAGCAGCATGTGTTAGCATTTACCGTGAAATGCCATAAATGTCTACCAAGCATTAGAATTTGCGCACGTCAGTGATTTGTTCAATATTGAGTTTATATTACTGAAGATTATAGAAAATCTCCTTAGAATGTCAGCCTTTCGAATTGTTCCAATCCCCGATTTATTGTGAAAAGTTGGATTTAAATCTTTAGTTATCTTATTACACATTAATATGTTAATAATAATGAAAGTATTACAGTTTAATGGCGAATAATACAATATGTATTTTATTAAATTTCACAGTTAGGTTTTTATCATTATATCTATATAGAAAGAAATATGTATCATTATTCGGAAAATATTTAGGAATTAGCGCAATGTTTACAAGAATTCCCTTTACCTCAGATTAATAAGGCCGGGGAATGAAAAGAAAGCAAACCAGTTGTATTTGTTAAATTCTTTGTTGTATTTTTATGTTATCTTTATTTTTATTTTATTTAGTCATCACGATCAATTTTAATAATCATTAACAACATCATGGATGCCCCAAGAGTCGATGTTATGAGCTGGAAACGCGATCTGATGTTTTTTCTTGCTTTTTTATGAGTAAAAATGAGTGACCAGAGTTTAGTTACAATAGAGGGCTATTAATGAGTCCTTGTGTTACTAAACTCAATCCACTGAAGGCGAATGATCAAACTTTATGCTGCGTCATTCGTTCTGTTGAAAATACACACCCTATACTGATTTTCTTGTTTATAATATTTGTGAGGACTAACAATAAACATAAATAGACCAATAAGAAACATTAGAAAAAATAAATTTTATTCTTCTCCCTCTACCTTGGGGTTAAGAGACTTTTGGGGCACCTTTAATTAATGATACTAATTTCAAAAGTTAGAAGATACATTGATTTTTATTTATATTAATTTTAAAGTTTAAGGTAGGTATACTTTTCCTAAGTAATATTTTGCGAAGAATTGCTTTTTGGAATATTGTCGAAGAATTTTCCGTTTCCCCTGGAGATGTTACGCTCTTCCTAGAATCGTGTAGATGACAGTCTTTCAATTTCAGTTGTTTTTCGTCTACCTTCATCCTCGCAGTCGCAACCACTCCAGTCATGATGAAATTTATTTCTTTATTTATATCTTTCGATTTCCTTCCACCATCCGACTTCAGTTTACATGAAGTTTGCGATTTTTTTTACGAAAATTGACGGAGGAAAGATTATTATTATTGAAAAATGAAGGGAATAGTTAGCTAAAATGAAATATATGGAATTTAATATTCGGTTAATTTAGCCATTCATCTATGAGGTACCTTTTTAATGGGGATCTGGTGTAATTTTTTCCATTTGTAACTCGCCATAGATTACATTGAATTTCAAGTCACGCCTTATATTTAAATGTTTGGGGAATAAGAAGCGGAGGCAGATACATTCGGATTTTCAGACAAGTCTGTACTTGGTCGTATTATTGTCCCCAAGCAGCACTATATAATAGCGAGATAAAATATGTCACTGCGAAAATTACCACAAGCGCAATCTTTTTAACCCATGATAGATCGTTGCGATTGGCATGTCACAGAAATTTTCAACTTTTTATCCTATTGCGTATTTCCTATGAAATTAGCGCTGTCAATTCATCACGTATTATGTACATATACCTTTCAGTTTCATTTAACACAGTGGAAACATTTTTTACGTGCGAGAGAAAGTATTATAAAAATTTTACTTGGCTAAGGTCTCCATAATTCCTCTCTTTGTGATCCCATGTGTCATTCTTTCCACTCCTTCCCCTTCTTTATCTCTCTGCTGTTGCATCACACGTCCCACTGTGAGGTAGGAGGCGTCCTTTAACCCATCGTCTTGTCTACATCTTCGGAGGACAAGACCTTTACCATTCTCGTCTTCGTCTCTCTTTTCCCAGGAAAACCCTCCCTTCCAAGCTCTCTATTATCCAAAAAAAAAGAGAACCTTTCCAACGGAAACCCTTCCCACATTCCCCCACACATCCTCTTCTCACTTTTCCTCTTTTACATATATATCTATGTGTTTTTTCCACACGTATCAGGGGCTCGAAAGAGTCCCTCAAGAGTTATTCCTTTCTCGTAACAAATCCATTCTCCGTCCCTCTCTTCTTACCGACCTCCTCCTCCTCCTCTCCCTCCCCTCTTCCCCTCTCTTCCCCCCTCACCTCTCTCCTCGCACTCACACACTCATACAACGCTGTCTTTTTCAACCCTCACCGAAAAAAAAGAAGATATAAGATGGGTAAAGAACATATCTCCTTCCTCGCAGCCTTCTCCTTTTAAAAGCATGCATATTTTTTTATCCCCTCTATCCAATTCACACACGCACTTAAGTGACACCTAAAAAAAATCGATAGTTTGCCCAGTGAGTGTCTTTCCTGGAAACGAGCGGATATACTTTATTCCTGTCGTTTTCTTGCGGCAAAAGGCGTTTCCTCTCTCTCTTTCTCTCTGTTTTCATTTCTCACAATCTCTATCTCAATCTCGTTTCCGCTTGAAGGATCGCACTCTAGAATAACTTGCATCGAATATTTGCAGGAAAGTAATTTTTGTTTCGGTTTTTCACGACTTTCGCCAGCATGTATTCTCCGTGGATTTAGAAAGGAATGAATGCTATTTCTCTCTCTCTCTCTCCCTCTCACGATGCTCTCGGAAGAGAAATTACTTCCTATATCGCGTGCTTTTATTTGCGTTTTTATTTGTATTTCTGTACAGTTGATATAATCTATTTGCACCTACACTATAAATTTTGCTTCCTAAATATATTGTTCACGGTATCGTCATGTTATATATTCGTATATATAGTGTTTGTATCTGATGGAAGAGTTTTTAAAAACAAAAATATTCAGCAACCTTAAATTCCTTTTCGGGTGTTCACAGAGGAAAATATTTTATTTAAAAAATATTTTTGATAAATTATTTAAAATTTATTTTAAATGTAAAGTCATTTTATATTTAAAGATAAATCGGTTAATTTTACAAGGTATTTTTAGAGGGATTTTATTTCAATTGTGCATTTAATTATTGTCCATAGGCTTTTTAAAATCGTATAATAAATAAAGGATTTAATTTAAAATATTTCAGGCTAATTTTTACGAGTGAATAATTATATCTTCAAACTTTTTACAGCATAATAAACTCCGAACGATTCTTCAAATAACTTTCTGTTTACATTACATAGTGAACTTTCTCAATTTTCCTCATTATTTTTATATATATTATAATTCCATGCACGCCATCAAGTCTTGTTTTGTTGATATTTGCACAGTGAATGATGAACGGACTTATGAATTTAATTTTAGTTAGGTTACGTAAACGTTCATGTATTTGCGTGTCTATGTGTGTTTTGAACTCATCAGTTTTTTCTGAAAGGTCAAAATTTTGTTGATATTCACAGGAACGATTTAAGACATTCCTTTTACTTCACATCCCTTTCGAAAAAATACATTTAATCCTTCCAACAAGACCAGAAAGATTTATATTTTCTCTTTGATATCCTTGCCATAGTCGCAAAAAAACGTGAAAATCTGTCTAATCGTCGTAGTTCCGAAGCAGACATGCCTTCATATCGCTGCCCTGCAATTTTTTTTCGAAAAATATCACTATTTTCCGTTTTCGCGCGTTTCCAAACGTAATGTTTTATTATGATTTTCCATTGATGATCGATTGATATTTTCGGCTGCAAACCACCTCCGTCCTATTTCTTTACATGATGTCTCGGTTACTTTTAGTTTCCGGAGCAATTTTTTATGGCTTTTTATGCTGTTTATTTCCCTTTCAACCTGATAGCAAATATTTAAAACGTGTATTTCTATTTTTTTTAATCCCTCGTTTTCCTGCCGTCGAATCTTTTTCCTGGAATATTAGCCAAGCTGTCTTCAAAGAAAAACCCTAAGCTCTCGCTTCCTCTCTTTCCATCAATGGTTCACCAGTCGCCCACCACTCTGCATTAATCATACTTTCGTATTTTTTTCGTTAATTCCGCATGCTTTTTGATTTCCATACTTTCATTATTTCTCTGTGTATCTTCCAATCCATCGCGACATTTTCTCCTTCGGTTTTTGACCGCGTGATATTTTTTTTCATTAATCCCTCTTTTTTTCTTTTATCGCCCTCCGATATTTCCGGTGCGACCATCCGTTCCAAAGGTTTCCCTTCTCTCCTGCTATTTCCGATCTTTCAGATTTCCAATTGTATCCACGTTTTCCATTTGTATTTTTTCCACTTGCCATTCGTTTTCCTCCTCTCTCGGCGTCTCTTTATCCGCTTTTTGCCTTTCTCACTCTCACTCTCTCTCTCTCACTCTCTCTCTCACTCACTCACTCACTCTCTCACTCACTCACTCTCATTCTCTCTCTCTCTCACTCTCTCTCTCACTCTCTCACTCTCTCTCTCTCTCTCTCTCTCACTCTCTCTCACTCTCTCACTCACTCTCTCTCACTCTCTCTCACTCTCTCTCTCACTCTCTCTCACTCTCTCTCTCACTCACTCTCTCTCTCACTCTCTCTTTCATGCCGTTTTCGTTGCTTCCCCTTTTTCCAGTATCCTCCTCTATTCTCGATTCCTCCCGAAATTCTTTCACTTCCTTTTCGTGAATTTACGAGGTTAAAACGGATCAGTAAAAAAGAGAAGAATACTAATGATCGAAAGGCCTCGCGGGGTTGCCAGACGAACAATTCACCTTATCGGATATAACAGTAAAAAAAATAACATATTACATCGGAAATTTATGGAAAATAAACAGTTATTTCTTCCATTCTTTCTGTGCCTTATCAAATAGACGTTTGGTGACGCTCTTAACTCCATTATTCAGAATGCGCGACTTACAAAAAAAAAAAAAAATGAATCCAGATGTTTTCCAAACGTCACTCGCACTCGCTTCACTTTTTTGACGATCTTTCTGTACTTAAAGCGAAGGTATTTTTTTCCGAATGTGTCGCGGAAGGGTCCTGTTGGGCCTTTTTTCCGCCTTATATTTTTTACATTCCTTTTTCACTCCATTACAATGCTTCAACGAATTCCGGAAATGTCGAATTTCACTTTCACTTCAACGACATTTACTTAAGCTACGCCGAGGAAATCCGAGAACTTTTTCCGAAAGCTAATATCTTCGCATTACGGCCATTATGAACCCAAATTTCCCATCGTTCCACTCTTGTGTAATATGGAAGAGACTTAGTATACTGCAAATCAGGATGTTCTCTCTTCTGTTTCTGCACAAAATTAAACGTCTTTCGTGTTTTTCCTTACTTAGTCTAATATTTGTGGGTGCTAATGTTTCTTCGAGCTTGAATTTATTGCATGAAATAATAACGGAATATCTTCTCCGTCGCTAATTTTTTCTCTATTTCTTTATAGGTAAGTGCAACAGTCCGAAAAAAACTGTGGCAAGGCTACTTCTACTTCGAGTGGTGAGTGCTCATCTATTAATCTGTTTACATCTAGTTTTATTTTATTCGCACCTGAAGTTTCTCATTCGACATTTCTTGTTACAGATTTATTTGTTGTTTTCCAAATGTGGCAGCTACATACTAATTCAAAACAACATACGCGTTAAAAAGTTTTATTCTTTGATTTAATAATATTAAGGTACACGAAATTTTCGTGGATTTTATTTTATAAAATATAAATTATGTTCAGTAATCTAATTCTCCTTAAAAATTTCTCTTTTTGAATGAATTCCTCGCATGGGTACATTTTCCTATCACTGCCATTTTATCACAGTACGTTTTGGTTCAGTAGATTATCAGTTAAAAAAATTTTAAATCTTTTGATTGTTTTTTCAATTTGATATAACAGTGTTAGAGTTTAGCTAAAATATTTGATATTATATGCACATTTTGAGCTAATTTAGCCAGATGCTGATTTCAATAATAGGATCAGTTGTTTCTATCTGGCCACGCCCCTTTAGCTTCAAATATTTCGGTGGAATTTTCATCGGAAGTCGTTAAGTTAGAAGTCTAAACGTGTAAATGAAGCAAACGTATGAGAGACGTTTCTTTACTATGACAAAATACATTCACAAGCAATAATTTGGTGTTTTCAACGAAATATGTTGAAATTTATCAGTCGATGAAAATAGAGAATATCTTTATATAGTTTAGTAATTGATTGATCATATTTAAATCATCTATCTTGTTTCGCCGTGAGACACTAGAAAACTAGATGTCTTGAATTTCTATCGTTTCAAATTTTAATTTTCTCGGAAAAGCAGGTTTCTTGAGTTAAAACATTTACCCTTTTGGTCTATTTTTATCAATCAATGCGCCATTGATTTTTCCAGCGCTGTTTTCCGAAGTAAAAAATTGGAGCACTGTTTTATTGCTTTGCTATTCAACCTGTGACAGCCGACCTCTTCTTGCCCCTCCTGTAATCATTTGAGAGCGTTTAATTGCTGACTTGCTATGTTCCCAATTTAAAAGTGCTTTTTCAAAAGACCAAGGCGCTAAAAACTTTTAAATCAGTTTAAAACTTATAATCATACCTCTCTCAAAAGTTCTCCGTTTCAGTTATCCTTGCTGTCCCACGGGCATTCTATTTTTTTACACGCGGACAAATATATTTTTCTCCGATTCACTTTATCCGAAAATAACCCTCGGACATTATAAAAAAACACACACACACACGGGTGAGTTCCAATTTTATTTTCGTTCATTAATGGCTCTTTTCTTCCTTCTCCCGTACCTTTTAATTCCGGGGTTCCATTGTTCGCTAAATAGTGCTCGATGTGGAAATCACAGATCTTAACACACACTTTGCATTACCTTTTGTGCCTCTATAAGTGGATAGGGCTTGCGGTAATGCGGCTTCATGTTAAGGTTTTTTTTAATTAACTCGTTTCGATCTAGTTTAACGTTTCTCATTTGTGATGTAATGGTTGAAGTAATTGTTTATCTCCTTTCCGCATTATGATCACTTTTATGTCGGAACTGTTCTGTTGGTTTGAAAATTAACAAAATTTTGCATAAAAATTATTCTTTGGGAATCTTAAAGACTTGTTTATTCAATAAACCAATGCTTTGACAATTATTAGGATCGAATCGTCATCGACATACAACTTGATGGAAATTGACAACGCAATATTCAGTTATCCTTGAGTTATTTTTGTTATTCAGTGTAAAAAGATGAAAATAGCTTCCTCGGCCTTCTATTTGGATGCGTTTCTAAATATTATATTATAAATATTTAAATATATGCGATTTCAGCTTTGAGGTTTAAAAATTTGCAATCGAATCCACCCAACTAAAGGATCAATTCGGTAATATAAACGATGAATTTAGAGGATCACGTTAACCATATTTCCTCGGAATACTTTAATATGGTGAATTTTCTTTCTTTTTTGCTCCTCTCTTTGGTAAGTACTATACACGCTGAAAGCTTTTACTCAGACGCTCGCGTTCATTTGCCCTATTCTAAAACGTGAAGATCTTATTTTCTCTTCTATCAGAGATCTCTAATCACTTTATGAACCTTTCATTTAATGTAGTTCTTATCAAACGTTGCAAAATAGCAAGGGAACTCCATAATTTCTTTTGAGCACGTTCACACTATTTTTTATCCAAATATTATCGACCACCATCTTTAAAAGGAACAATATCATTTGAAAGATGAAATCGTGCGAAACGCATTTATGTAAAAGTCCAATACTATTCCTTTTTTTCCTTTAGTCGTTTTTTTAAAGCTGTTGTTTGCAGAATTTCGGGTTCTCACCACAAGCATCAATCAATTTAATCATGGCTCATTATTCGTGACGATAATGATATTTACCCACGGAAAAGGGTATCAATCGGACAGTTATGGCCATAATGCTTATTCGATAACGTAATACAGCGTGTCTCTATAGATATGAATTCACGTTCTCGTTTCAATTGGCGATGGATGACCTAGTAATTGATATAAATCCGTTATTCCTAAAGCGCTCTTCCGTCTGAGTATAAAAGCTCTGTCGGGATGTGTTTACGCGTGCGTGTTTGTGTTTCTGCTTCTTGTCCGTCCTCCAGTACGATTTAATTAATATTTGCCTTGAGGCACTAAGTTGACCTTAACGAGGTATATTCCACGAGTTGCTGTGCAGTCCTCGTGTCGACCAAAGGTTCCTCCCCCCCCCCCCCCCCCCCCCCTCTCTATCTGAAACACACTGGAACATTCGAAAATAATGTTCATTAAACCACCAGTTCGTTTCCCGGTCCTCGAGGAACCCGTCTCTCTTAGTTTTCCCCCCGTCATCAATCACTCCTTCCTCCATGAGCCTCCCCCCCTCCCCCAACCCCCAAATTCCCTTCTTCCTCCCCTTCCATTATCGGCATACTTCATCGCTCCGATCGGAACAAGGTTCCAGAGGGGGAGAGGATAACGGTAGACCTCACTAAACAAGTCGCTCTCATTCCTGATTTTTCTCCCATTTTTTTCACGTCTCATCCTTTCTCTCTTTCTCTCTCATTCTCTCTCTCTCATTCTCTCTCTTTCTCTCTGTCTTCTCTATCTCTATATATATATATATATATATATATATATTTTGGGCAACTAGGTGTTGTGTCTCTCTTGTGCTGACGAAGGGATCATCCCGAAAGCTCTAACCTCTACAAATGTGTCTCTCCAACACCCCAGCGGCTCTACTTCCGGTAAGTGTTCACTGGGTTTCCTTCAACACCTAGTTGCCCAAAATATCCTTACTTACCTTTCCTCTTCCTTAGTATTTATATATATATATATATATATATATATATATATATATATATATATATATATATATATATATATATCTCTCTCTCCTCTAAACCCTCTCGTGGCCTATCGCTCTACTCCCTCCCGTTCGCATTTTCTCCCTCCCGCCCTCCCTTCGCTCCCGCCAATCCCGACGCGCGCGCTGGACCACGGGAAACGGGAGTGGCGCCGGCGCCAACTCTCCTTTCTCTCTCTCGCTCAACAGTCACCGCTCCGACGTCGAATCGTTCGCCACCTTTCGACAGCCGCCACGAGTTCGGCATCGCTTTTCTCTCTCGTCTCGCCCTACCTTAGAAATAGAACCGCTTCTAAGGAATAGAGAGCAAGCAATTGTTTTTCTTTATTTCCGGGCCTGCAAAAAATATAATTCCGTGTGTTCTTATGAACGGAAAAAAAGACGAATAGATAAAAAATATATATTAAGTGTATCTGGTACGATAAATATCCCTTTGTTTTATTTGGTGGCGTCTCTAGTAAAATATTTATGTATACTTAAGGTGCCGGTTGGTGCTGTGCTCCTAAACGAATAGGTTTGCCATTGTACGACAAAAAATTATAGTGTACCGTTCATCCTTCTTAATAAGTGATATCTGTATCATCCTTCAATTAGTGTATCTGTGTTTTTTAAGTGTTCTTGTGTGTTTCTTCTGATCAATCTTTCCCAGTTTCCTATTTAATTTTTTCCCTCTTCCAACCAATTATTTTAGTTCGAGTGAGAGAGAATTTCTGATTTTGTTTGCCTTTAATCCATTCTCTCAAAGTTTTGAGAGATCGGATTAAATCCCTGGAGGGGTTTCTTAGCTTATTTTTCGATTATCAAAAGTTTTCTTTATATTTATTTTCGCGTGTGGATTTTCCTCGAGTGGCATTCTTCGGGTGATATTTTCTATCGGCAAAAAGTGTGTGAAATCGTTTCGTTGCGAAAACGAGAAAATGGTGAAACACGAGTGGTGAATCTCTACGGAATTCCCTGCCGTCGTTTTTTTTTTTAATTTTGGTTTAGTTTCGAAATTCTCTTTCTGTGCACCCTAATTTTCCCGATGAGTCCTGAGCAACGAAGAGGAACGTAATGGCCGTCGGGGTTCAATATCTGTTCGTTTCCTTGGCGTTCTGTTTCGCCCTCGCGGCCCTCCCCAGTTCTTCGAAGGGCCCTTACCTAGCGCCCCCGCCAATTATTACGCCCGCTGCCGATTTCCCCGTCGGCCCGGCCCATTGCCTCCGCGTCGCCTCTCTCTGTCCGTCGCCGGCGCTGCTTTCACGGCCAAAGCAACGGACAATCTCTCGCCTTCCCCTCCTCCTACTTGTGCTGTTGATATGAGTAGCTGTTCGCCTTCGGCCACTTTGTGGTGATGGTTGATCCGCTGAAGGTATTCTGGGTGCTGACCAACAGCACCTACCTTGGTAAGAGGAGATTTTGTTTGGCATGTTTGTTGACCACCTCCCAAAGGTGCATGTAAGTTTGCGAAAGTAGCCGCTATGAATGCAGGTTTTGCTCAGCACGCAGTTAAATCGTCGTTTTTATGTTGTTCTTGTTTGTCGTTTTTATTTAATTGGACGGAAATGTTTATAAAACATTTAAAGAATTTTAGGATTATTTCGAATGGTTCTTTCTCCCGTACAAATGTCTTAATTTTTGCAATGTTTAGTTAGTATTTTGGATATCTTTGAAGATTAAATGATTTTGTCGAAAAAACACCTTTCGATTGAATATTGTCGGTTCAGTTCTGTGAAGTCAATTAAAATTCTTAGTTTCACTCCAGTCTTTTGCCGAACTTTAACTTTTTAATCGTCCAGCCTTGGAACGATGTATTCAATATTTGTCAAATCTAAGATTTTTGGAGTTAAATTGTTGAATATCTTATGGAATTTTTAATTTATTAAAACTTTTGCGGGTGCTTGTCATGATGGGGTTATGTATGCTTTCGGGTCATCCCGCGTAGATTCTTGTAAAAAGCAAACGTTTCTTCTCCCTTGCCTGAGACTTCCTCAGGGATTACTTTGGCTTTTTACAAAAATCTATGCGAAATAACCCGAAAGCATACACACCCCATCATCTTATGAAATGTTTGTTTGGCTGCTTGCTTCTGTTGTTTTAGTGAATATATACCCGTTCGAATTTTGACTAAATGGCACATATTATTTCTTTTGGGCGTTTTCAAACTATATTTAACTGAAGATGAATCACGGTTACTGATATAGTTATATTGATTGACTGAAGGAAGGCTAGGTTGCAATTACTCCTTATTAATCAGGTTAAGTCATAAATATATATTACATATATTTTTTTACACGCAAGAGACAAAAAATTTACTGATGCAATTATTTTATTCAGGATAAAGTCCAATAAAAATAGAAATATATATGAATTTTTCAATTATATCTGACCATATTGATTTTATATTATGGGATTGAATAAATTATTAAATGTTTTCTTACTTCTATTTGTTTGGCGTAAAAGCATTATTGGCATTATAGCATTTGCTAGTTGCAAACGATTATCGTAGGCTCCGAAAGAACGGCGTATCTAAATTTTTTATGTTCGAAAACAGGTTCCAATATCAGTTAATGAGTTTTCGAGATGACAGTATCGGCAGGCATTCATAAATGAAGATGGGATATTTCGCTTAATTTCGACGTATTTTTTTAAATTCTTTTTTTATTTATAACGAGTAACTTTATGGTAACGGATATTCTCTGATAAGTGCCGTGGTGGGAGGACGATGCGAACCTTAGATACCTCAACGCATTTTTAAAGGAAATTATCGTTTTGTTCGCGTTTAACGGAATGGGCGATTATGGCAAGCTCAGTGGGATTAGACGTCCCCGATATACAAAACAGAATGAGCGAACAACCGTTCCGAGAGCGGAGAAAAAATTTGCGCCAACGATCGTGTTTTTGTTTTTGTGCGATTAACAAATCTGCCATGTTCTTTCGAGTTTTTTTTTCTCTCTACCATGAGATTTTTCTCATCTGTGTTCCCTTTAATTCCCAGTGAATTTTTTTTAAACCACACCGGTAACAAATTGGTGTATTCATTAGAGGATTAAATCTCAAGGTTTTTTTACAGGACGCAGCTGTAAGAGATACTCGAACGAAACGTTGGAGAAATGTACCTACTAGGCATCGGAAATTTTTCGTCAAAATTGAAATTCCCAAACAAGTGAGGCTCTGTAAACGCTTCATATTGTAAAATTGTTATATTCTCATTTTAATTCATAATGGTGAGTTTTTTTGGGCGTGGAAATGATGTTCGTCATTTATTTAAACACGCTTTAATTAAAAATTAAAAATTGACTCATTTCGATGTAATTTCCCGACGACTAACACGAAAATTTAGGTTCGTATTTATATTCTTAAAAAAAAGAACCTTCCCCGTAAGACATTTTTATGTGCGATCCGACCTTTGACAAAGTTTTATAGGAGGAAAAAATCGGATTATTCCGCAAAGGTCCCACCACGCCGCCAAAATTTCATCCGGATGAAACAATTGTGTTTATGGGTTAGAGGAAGCACCTCTTTCTCTTTCGCGTTCTTACGGGCCGACCATATAACCTCATTCATGGTCGCCTTAATGTAATCGCCCCATCTCTTCCATGTTCGCTACCGAAAAAATAACCTTTATTTCTGGCAGCTTACCTCTTTGGAAAATCCTCAGCTCAACTAAACTCACCTCCTCTCCCCCTACGTCTCGTCTTGATCCCATTGCGGACAAGGTAGAGAAGGCACCTCGATGTCTGACCGCCTCCCTCGAGAGGGGGTCGCAGCCTCCATCCCATGCTCTATTGTTTTCGAAACCCATCCCGTCCAGGTGTCGCTCGCTGCTCCATCTCTCTTTAAACAGAAAGTTTTTCCATCCCGTTTCGTTTTTTTTTGTCTTTTGTGTTTGTATGGTTGTAGGCGGAAGAGGTCTTTCTCTTTCTATCTCTCTCACTCCACTCACCTCTCCTCAAGGACAAACATTTGGTAGCGAGTGCAAAAAAGAACTATGGTTTGTGTGTTTTTCGTTTTGGACGCAGGTCGCTCTACGGTGTAATATTTACACGGAATTCAAACTGGAGACTCTAGGATGAGATCCGACGGCTGGAAGGAAGGTACATTTTTATAATCTCACGGCGCTGAGCTTTAGATTATTAACCGAAAGTCACATTAGGCTTTTTCACATCCTAAATATTTTCCTGTGCCGATTTATCCTTTCGTTTAATGTACCTACTCCTAATTTGGCGTCCATTAAATTTAATAAGACGTTCTCTACGGAAGAAATTCAAACTGCAGGAAAATGTCTCTTAAGTTCTCGCGACCGCATTCCAGTTAGAGGGGAAGTTGCCGAAATAGAAGAGCGATTAGGTTTGGTTTAAAAGAAGTATAGAAAGTGAGGGTGGGACAGGAGGCGGGAATGACGGAAGGTTGCTTTTCGTACTCTTTCGATGCTTTCTCTCTCGATTTTCCACGAGCAGGCGACCGCAAATATTCCGCTTAGCTCTGTGTTTGCGTGGAACATACAATGGGAACTGACTGGCTCAATTTGAGCACGATTTCTATCTCATTGGTTCGTTAAGAATTCGGTGAAGAATTAAGTTGTTCATTTTTATGTTTGCCAAAACCTTCTCTGTTGTTCCTTATTTTCTAGATCAGGTAATTCTTTATATTCATTCATATGTTAATGAAATACAAATCTGTATGCCTGTCTTCTTAAAAAAAATAAGAAAAACAGTAACATCGGAATGTGAAAAATTTTAAAAGATGTTATCACCTTAAACGTGGATAGTGCTCTTTAAAAAACAAAGGGAATAGGTAAGTAAATAATGCATTAAAATATCTCAATATCGTGTTACGTCCTTTGTCCTTTTAAACGGCAAAAAAATTATATTTTAAAACGAAAAGTTCTACAACTAGTGGAATTGAAGTAGTACTTATGAGTCAAGGCATCTCTTTAAATACTTTATACTATTGCTATTTAATTAACCTATGTCCAAGGGCGTAAGTGAGAGTAAAACTGCACTTATGATCTAACGTAAACATTTTGGTCGACACAGAGTAGACCAAGTGAGTTTATTCTGTCACGGGAAACGAAACTTCCCACCTCTATTATTTACCTCTCTTCACGCATTGGCTAAAACCAATCCTAACAAGTTCCAACTACAGGGCTTTATACTACCGAAAGAATTCTCTGTTCTCCTATTATTCTCCTACTATTCACGCGCAGGCTCCGTTCGCGTAAATCGCACACGTCTCCTAGCGCAAGCAGTCGAACAAATTCACCGAGCAGTCAAACGCTTCTGTCTCCACCCCTTTCCTCCCCTCTTCTCTCTCTTTCTCGCCCTCCGTTTCCACAATGTTCCGTCGTAGTCATCGACTCCCTTCATCAACATCCTTTATCTAGTCGGTGAAACCGTACCGAACGCCTTTCGAACGTTTTGATGCCCTCGGAGAATTCGAAAACCGCCCGTCACCGCCGCCACAGAGTTCCGCCTCAAACCCATCGCTTTCTCCCTCGCTGTCTCTCGCTTCTTTCTCTCCCTCTCTCTTTCCTTCTCTCGTTCTCTTTGCACTCTCTCCCATCCCCTTCCAATTTCCTCCTCTTTCCGCCCCACTCCATTACCAAAATTGTGCAAAAACTTCGTTTCTCCCATTTAAACCCTTTTTTGATTTCCTCTGTAACGTTTCCCCTTCCTAGACCGACTTAACCTCATTAACCGCGAAGTCTTAACTCTCTTCTCCTTTCTGTCTATTCCTCTCTCTCTCTCTCTCTCTTTCTATCCCTCGTCCTCTTTGATTCTCATTCCGTTCCACCTTTCTCTTTTCTTCTTCCATAACCTCGCCGCCAAATTAACGAATAGGAGTAATTTCTTGATTGTCATTTGCGAGGAGCATTGAATGAGATTTTCGGTGCCGAATTTTATTTTCGAACCAGCGAAATTTTATTTCGCGGTTGCTGTGCTTTTTACGGTGGAGAGGAACTGCGAAGTTCGTGCGCGTGAGATTCGGATTTCTTCTCTGATTGATCGTTTATCCAAACTGTTTGCGTTCAATATGCTTGAGCGCGTTCTCGAATGTGTTAAGATAGGATGGAAGAGTAGAAAATCTGCTTAAACAAGAGACTTAATTACAATTAGAGTCATCTGTGCTTGGCGGTGTTCCTAGTAATTAATACCTTGTGATGATTTTCATATTATTAATGCCCTAGTTTACTTGTTTATAACTTTATCGATACTGCATGTTTTACTTTGGCAAACGAGGTTGTGAAACACCGTATTGTTGTTGTGATATCATTTATCGAGATTATAGTAGGACCTTCTCTTTTAATATGTAACAAAAGCCAAGCCAAAGCGAGCGGATTTTCATTTTTTACTGTAATTTTCAAAATAGTTTACATATTTCATCCTATTTACATTTTAACACGGCATATTACCCTTATCAAACGGAAGTGCATTAGTTTTGAGTTAAAATTTCATGCACGCACTCTTCCTGGGCGATAATGATAAAGTCAGCATGATCGAACTCCTTCTTGAGCTTGAAGTGTAACATTAACTCCGATTCATTTGTTACATCCGACGCGGTTTGATGTCCAATCTGCATTTTTGAAGTTCTCAGCGCGCGTTTTTGTTCAAGAAGTAAAAGTGAAATGTCAAAAAATCGCGCTCAACCAAGCCATCATCTTTCCTTCGTTTCTGAATAGATATGGCTTCCCGATGGAACGAATGTATTCCTGAGTTATTTCACGACCTCTTAAATTACCAATTAACGGATGTTCCCCGGCTTACCGACCTGTTTCTATGCAGCCTACCTCCATCCTTTCCCGCCCTCGCAAAAGGTACGGCGAAAGACCGCAAAAGCGGGAAACTCCTTCGTTTCCACCCGCGTGATTCTTTTTAGGCCGTGACCTCTTCGGTGTTCAACGGGGAGCATAGGTGTGGGAGGCTGCGAATGGGGAATAAAAGGAGAACGGAAAGAGAGAGAGAGAGAGAGGGAGGGAGGGAGGGAGAGGGAGAGAGAGAGAGAGAGAGAGAGAGATGGAGAGTCGATGGTTTTTACGCTAGGGTCCACGGAGGATTTGGCGAGCAGGGAAAGGTGATGGGACGGAAAGAAAGTGTGTTGCAAGGAGAACGTGATTAAAATGAATGCTGAGGGAGAGAGCGTGGGAGGAGGAATGAAACGGGCGGAGATGAGTTTAAAAGGATGGAGAGAGTACGAGAGGGAAGGGAAAGTGTAACTAAGTAGTAAGTAAGCGTGGCTAGGTAGGAGATTCGAAGCCGGATGGGAAGATACGGGGCGGGTGGGAATAGAGAGAGGCGGATGTGCGAACGGAGAAGAGACGGAGGGAGGAGGATACGGGATGGATGAGTGAATTGGAAGGGTGCCGGAAGGAGAGAGAGATAGAGTGCTGGGATGGGTGTTATGGCGTCCGTTATCGCGGCCTAGGAGAGGAAGTCGCCGCGAGAATCTCTGGACAAAGAGAGGGTATTCAGACGCGTGTGCGGTGCAGCACTCTGATTAAGCAGAAACACTGGTAAATGTAGGATAAATTTGGAACGAGTGGGCACGGGAAGCTTTGAAATTTAGGTGCGGCTGGGTGGGAAGAAATAATAAGAACGGAAATATGATGCCGGAGAAGGAATAGAGATAGGGATTAAACGTAGGATTGAGGGAAATGTGGTACATACATAAATATCGCGTGAGGGGACAAGGGAAACGGTGAGACGGGAAGAGATAGATGACAGACAAGCCAATGATTGGGCAAAGGAGATAACGAAATGGGTATCGCCGTAGTTGAGGGCGAAGAGGAAGACGAGAGAAGTCCCGCGGATGCGAGAGGAGGAGGAGAAGGGGTGGGTGGGTGGCGGATGGGATGGGAAGGGAGAATTTGATGAAGGAGATCGATGATTTCGGGAGTTTTGACTGCCATGGGAAAGCTTCGACTGAAGCAGGAAAGATGAATGGCCGTGGGGATGTGTGTGGAGTTGAGGTGCGGAGAGGGCATGGGCGAGCGAGAGAGAAAGAGAGAGAAGAGAGAGAGAGAGAAAGAAATGGACGCGAGACGAGATTGGAGATGACGAGGAGGTGGAGCCTGAAATTTCGGTCTTTCAAATTGGTGCGTCCTTGGCATCCGGCGATGTTTTTTATGCAAATATTCTTTTTCGAGTGGACAAAAATTTTTGAAAACTAAAGCTTCGAGTCATAAGGTTACTGATTATTTTTTATTACTACGAAAGGAAGAGATGTTTCTTTGAGGGAAGATGTTATAGAGGGGTTATTGAATAGAGTTATTATTATGCGTAAAATCAGTTGAAACTTACATAAACGACGAGACGGATTTGTCATTGAACATATTTAATGCGAATTGCCGATCGCTTCAGTTGGGTTAATGACGGGCACGTTCTGATATTGAGAAAAATTTTCGAATGGTAATATGGAAAGCCTTTCCTCTACATCTCAGATGCAAATACCGTGTTAATTGATTCATAATTGTTAGTAAATCCATCCTTATTTTCCTCATATACGTCAAACACGACTAGAAGCGAATTGTTTGGATCGGAAGAAGTATTTCAAGTACCTATATAAGTTAAAAATATAAACCTTAAAGTTTTTCTTGTCGCCCTTGAGCATTTCCCATCTGGGGCAGTTTTTATTATTCGTCGCTGCCATCACGAGGTGTCACTTCGCCCATCTTGGTGAAATTTACTACAAGATTATGCACTTACTACTTTCGCTTTGAAAATTCTAGATCGACACATTTCATCAATAAAAAAATCTCCTTCCCTTTTCGTCTCCTTTGAATCTTTTTCACTTGAACCATTGTCAGGACAAACACAAATTTTGAATATTTTTGATTTTATTCGAATTTCGAGAACATAGTTTCGTACTCGGGCTTTCCTTGTTTTTTTTGTTAGTGTCACGGGCACTGTAACTTTCTTCGGAAAATTTGTACAGATATAAACTGATCTATCTTAGATACTCGTGAAGGCTTCTCATTTGTTCATCGTTAAAATGAACAATTTAAAAGTATCTTTGTATATATTGTGGGCACTGGCAACGATTGAAATTTCCGTATTTCTCACTCAAATGTCTTTTGCAAATTTTTTTGCATTATGGAATTATACATGTTCGTGCGCATTCGTCACACTCATTAAGAAGATTCGAATGCTCACTGTCTGAGACCGCTACAAACGTCTCACCCGCTTTCTTCGCTAAGGAAGTCGTGTAAAAGGGCGCAGAATCCCTTTTAAACACGGCCTCCTTGCCAGACCTCTTAACTCAAAGAGATGCACATTTCTCCTGCCTTACTCGCCTAAATCCTTCATTCCTTTTACCCCTCCCTCCCTCCACTACTGCCGCTCCATCTTTTGGTGTTATTCTCAACTCCTTAATGATTCCCTGCCCCCCTCCCCTCCCCTCCCCCCCTCGACACTGACACTGAAAAACGCAACCGTCTCTTCACATATCTCCTCTTCTCCACATTCCTCTTTTGCATTACTCTCTCCACCATATTTGTCATTTTTATTTCCTCCTGTACATTTATCTCTTATGTTTGTTGTTCAGTCAATATCTAGCCTCCGGCCAATTTAAATCTTTTAGTCTTATTATGATACTGTCACTTATATGAGAAATAAAAAATTAGACCTTGAATAATTGTATTTACGCGTTTGCTGACCTTTTAAAAAGTCTTGCTATTTCATATTGTTTTATGGACTTTTTAAAATCTTTTTATTTGTGTTGTTGGTTTAACCATGTAAAACACTTTCTTTCCTATTTATAATTCCTTAATCACGAACTTTGTATTCCTTGGAGATTGTTGTAAATGAAAAATAATCGCAATGCTAAATAATGCACCGATAATTTTGGATTTTAAATATAAATATACATTTATAATACTTCACCCCTTTTCTTGTAATCGCATAAAAATTTCATTTCGATTATTATATAATGCAAGTTATTTCATCATTCTGATTTCTTTGCTCACCAAACAATAGTTAGTGCGCATAGACCATAGGCATATATGAAGCGATGCATATTTTTTTGCTAAAAAAGTTTTGTTTATTAAAAATTTAAAAATAAATAGCGCAGAACGTCATAAAAATGTGTTATTCAGTCAAAAGTATTTCATTTTTCGGAAAATTTGATTTAAACTTTAATTTTAAAGTAAAATTACAAAATGCATATGGTCTTATGCGTAATAATCCGAAATCCAACCATAGTAACAAGTCAACGTCGATGTACCCACGCCCCCGATCTCTCTTTTTCTCCTTCCTTCCTCTATCTCTTTCTCCCACTACGAGATGGCTCTCGCGCCGCTCCGCTCCATTACGAATTTCCGCCCTTCCTCCGAAGCGCCGTTGAATGCCTTTTGAAAATCTCAGTCATCTCACGCTCGCTTCGCACTCCTTTCCCGCAAAAACTCTCATCTCCATATCTCTCTCTCTCTCTCTCTCTCTCACCCCCTTCTCTCCCTTTCCTTTCTTCCCCCACCCTCTCTCCTCATTCTATCCCTTTTTCGCTCTTCCATTCTCTGAGACCTACCTCCCTCCATAATTATTCGCTCCGAGGCATTTCACAGAGCTCTACCTAACTCCCCCCCCCCTCTTCCTCCTTCCCTTCCCCTCTCTCTCCCTCCCTTCCCCTCTCTCTCCCTCCCTTCCCCTCTCTCTCCCTCCCTTCCCCTCTTTACAACCACTCCTTAAGTTATGCAGCGCCGGGGTGGAGCTGAAGTTGTGGTTTAAGGAGGAGAAGCCTTCGGCGCCCTCTTACGTCTCTACGCTTTAAAATTGATTCAGGTAGAGGCGCGGTTTCATGGAGATTTTTGTGATACACTTGACAACCTTCGTATTAACGTATTAGATTTTTTCGCGTTATTACACACATACACACATATACATACATATATATATATATATTTTTTTTAAATCTGCAGCAAAAATTAATCCCACGTCCAAACTTTTTCACGCACGTTGCGTCATTGTTTGATCTCATTGCGTCTCTCACAAACATCTTAGCGTTCGTTCTTCGAGAAAATTGAAGCTCTCCATAGATTAAAATGCAATGGAGCACATAATATGTACTGTTACGCTCTCCTCTGGGTAAGTACCATTGTGATGGAAAAAGTGAGAACTCTTTCTCCATTGCTCAAAGTTTTGCGAGCACACATACTCTTGCTCTGTGTCCCTTTTCATCGAACCGATCTATCCCGAAAAATTATTTTGCTTTTATGCGATTGCAACATTCGTCCATTGGAGACATCAGTGTCAATTTTAATGGAATTTCTAGATAATGACTTAGCTTTTCCTCGTAATATAATCTTTATCGTCAAAAAACAACTTTGGTACGATTAAGTGATAAATTAAAGATATATATTTTGAGTTTTCTTGAAAAAAAAAGAAAACATCTCGTTTTAATGTGCTGAAGACCGTTTTCTAAAATTTGTAGTATATTAGGATGGTCTAAAAATCGTGTTTATAGCAGTTCGTTACAAAAAAGGGGGGCCCGGAAGTCGCTTTAGAAGCAAAATATTGGCGCTGCGGTGAGTATGTTGTTAACAGTTGTTTAACTCGGGCTTCGTTGGTTAATTGCGTCAATCTAAACTTTGGATTGCTTCCTTCAATTCTGTCACGCACAAGTTGTCTTCGTTCCACCTCATTCGTTTTAAAGGACCCTTCCTTCTCCTTGATTACTCAGGGCTCTTCACACTTGACCCACGTCTCACGTGGCCCCATTAAGGCTCCCTCTCTCTCTCTCTGTGTCCCGCACATTTTCACCCCGACAGCTAAACACTGAATGGCCTCAAACAAGCATAGTGTCCAGCTCACCTGGCCTTTTCAACCGCCGACACCTGCCCCCCCCCCCCACTCTCGCTCATCTCCTCGTTGTAAAATAAAACTCTTCCCCTCCCGACACGCTGCTTGCACGAAGTGAGTTTCCACCGAATACATCCTAACAATTATGAGGTTTACCAAAAAGAATGAAGAAAAATGACGCCTTGTATCTCGCTAGCTGTTTTGTTTGTCGTTATACCGTGGTTTTGTTCTCACGCGCAGTTACACGAATGGGACACGCCCAAGTATTTTGGTGGCTGAAAAGCGGACGGCGGTAATATTCAGTTGAGTTAATTTTCGACGACATTTAACCTTGAACCCACAGTATCAAGCATAAATGGTGGTGAGTTTTTTTGTTTGTTATGGTGGTATTTTTATTTTAATTCCGTTTATTTTATTTTAAAAATTGCACCGTTTACCTTAACACAAGCACGATTTGAGTTTATCCTCGAAAGTTAATCTTTAATGATTGTATATTGAATGTTTTCAGATTAATAATATTTCTTTCCATTTCAAAATGTTATTTGTCATTATATGACTCGCCCGAGTTAGTCTTAAATCACTTAAGGAAGAAATATTAAGAAAAGTCAATGCAAAACATGTTGGTAGCTTTTTAACTAATGTTTGCGTGCAATCTTTACAATTTTCAAGAATTTTACTTTTTTAATATGTGTAAAACGCTTATGCAAAACTTTTAGTGTAGCCAGTTTTAACGTATTACATAGGGATTTTTTTTTAACTCATCGATAGGACTTTCTATCATCTTAAATGGCATGTGCTTCTGTAGAAAGCTTGCTTCCTCCCAGGATCTCTCCGCCGAATTTATGAAATGTTTGCTCGTTCTATCAAATATGCGCCCACTTAAAGGTAAGGAGAGGGATCCAAATGGTATTAGTATTCATATCAAATTTAGTGGCATAAAGGCGAGGATCCCAATGCCTTCGTGTCCCCTTGTTCCCTTACCTCATATCGCCAAAGCTCTCTCTGGCAAAGTTCGGATGCATACTTGGTCTTCAGAAATCGAAGCCCCGATGCCTCCCATCGCTCTCGCATTTTTCATCACGATTCGAACAGCGATTGACTTCTCCTTCATCCTATAGAACCCCTGCCATCTAAACGGCTGACAGGTTAGTTAATCCTCTCTCGTGGCGGCGGTCCATGTTCCACCCGTTTTTCGTGCGACAGCGCCGTTTCGGCTCATCGGATACGCGTTTAACAGAAATAAACGAAGCGCGTCCATTCGCTTTTTCGTCTTTTCGTTCCCAAAGCGACGTTGTAACCGCTTCGAGAGAGTCGTGTCATTGTTAGGTCCAGTGCCGGCGTAACGGCGTAACGGCGGGGGAGGGGGGGGGGGGGTGGGGTGGGAGGGAGAAAGAGAGCATCATTGTTGCCAGCGATCGACACGCACATACGCACGCCGCCAGGTCCTTTCCTCCCTCCGCCTTCTCTCCCTCCCACTCCCTAATGACCGCGCCTCGCGTTTTAACAAGTGTCCTCAATCAACTCAACGCGGGAGGCCGCCTCGGTGTCGCTCGTGTCCCGTGTTCACCTTGGCGGGCCTATTCCTCTCTCCCTCGCTCCGATCCCTTTTTTCTCCCTGCTCTCCATCAGTCTACATCATTTTCTGCGTCTCTTGGAACAGAACTGTTATGGGTCAACATCGATATCAGCGCTGATTTGTGGCACATAAATGAACTACGTGCTACGGTATTTCCGCAAAATAAACAACCTTCTCTGGAGTTAATAGTAACCGACGATATTGGCGAGCCTTCGGCTCGCTTTGTTTTTAGATTATAATGTCTTTTATATCGGGTGTAGCCGTCTCCGGGCACTATCGCACCCTTCGCCTCTCTGGAACGAAGCCATCCCTCACCATTGGCCGGTGATCGGGTGGATAAATTTCGCCACAGGCAGATCCGTCATGGGTTTGCAAAGTTTCGTTTTGCGTGAAAGTTATTAAATCTAAGTAATTAACAATTATCAGATCCATCAAAAATAGTATATTTAGTTTAAGAATTCCATTTCATTTCACGCACTATTAAAGAAAAAACGTTCACTATGTCTTCATTCCTCCCTTTATCTGCTTATATTGAAACATTTGAAAATCGTTCCTTAGGAAAAATTTAGGAATACTGATGTATTTCGTCACTCTCCCACCTGACCAATTGGCGCTGCGATCGATGTTAACCCATCTTTTTCTTCCACTTCATCTTCCTTTTATCTTCCTCTCTCCTCTTTCTGGTAGTTTATCTTCCTTCCCCGTATGTACATTCTTTGTCCGTAGCTCCCACGACTTCCCCTTTCTCCTCCTCCTTTCTTCACTTCCCTCCCTGTCGCTCTCTCCATCCGCCTCGCGGTCCGCAATTGAAATACTGTTCGTATCTGTCGAGGAAAACACCCCGCACCAGTGGAACAAGGGCTGTAAAATCTCCGCTCATAAAAAAGGACGCACTGCTAATTGCTCCGGAACTGTCGATTGTTTCGGAAACTCCGGTTTTTTTTACGGCAGAGTTTGCTTCTGTCGCTTCGTTTGCGGGATCTCGTGTTTTGAGGTTGAAAAATGTTTTACTTATATGTAAATTCGAAAGCGTGCTGAGGCGAACGTATTCATGCCATATCCACGGTGCATATGGTGCCCCGAATATATCGATTCTCGGCAGCGTTACCACACGCAGTACAATTTCTACAATTCGCAATAAATATACAGAGAGATTTTTATGCTTAACTTTTTAAAAATGGGGGAGTCATTCGTACCGATTTTGTTTTTTTACTGCCTCACTGTAATGAAATTCGTTTTCCAAAAAAATAGCTCCCGTTAATCTATCAGAAACTGAAAATAGTTTCAATATTTAGCGCTCTCCAAACTAAAAATTCATAAATTCAAGATTTAATAAATCTCAGAAAAAACTCGTTAAAATTTAGTCAAAATTTTATCTTTGCGTCGCTAGCTAGATTTTTAGACTTGTAAGAAATCTTCTCTTAACTACTCGACTCGGTGACTGTTTCTTTAGGAGAAAAAACGGTGCAGCTCGCAGCATTTCTTTTTGAAAAATTCTCATGTATGAGAAGATTAACTCGGCTATTTATGACTTAAAACGTAAAACACCGTAGTGCCTCTTTAAAAGTAGGTAACAAAATACCTAATTAAATAGAGTTAGTGGAATTTTAAAAATATCATAGACTATGTTACTTGTGAAATATATTATTAGCGTTTGCTTTTACTCCTCAAACTTGGATTTTATCAATTGAAATGAAATGAAATGTAAAGCTTTCTTTGAAAACGTTTCGCATGAATTCCTTCAGCAATAATACATTTCCAAAATATTGGACAACACACAGGTTAACTTGTATGCTGGGTTACGCGCGAGATGTTTCGATAATGCAGTGCCATAAATCTTCTCTTTTTGTATCTCATCATTTTTAGCTTACATTAACTCTTTGAGAAGTGTTCCCTACTTTCATTAATTTTATGTATTCTTCACTAAGTTTTGCACAGTTTCTCTGAAAAATGAAGTCGGCTCATCAACGATAACTCTGTGATGTGTGTTTTAGGTTTACGAAAGTTTTTCTCTTGAATGGTTCATGTATAGGATATTATGTGCGATTATTTCTAGATATTTACCTATAAATTTCTAGACGAACGTAGTTAAAATCACTTTTATTTAGTTACTTAATTGTAAAGAAACCGAGGATTAACTGTTTTAATAATTTTTGTACTCCATTCGAGATATATTTTTTAACGAATAAACTAAACTCTAAGCTAAACTCAGGGCCGTTTTATCCATTAGGCAAAATTATAAAAATGCTTTCGAATATCTTTAATAGCAAAAAATTAGATTTAACGTGGGTGGATTTTAATATATTTGATATGACGTAGAGTTGAGCCTTCAAATGCAAGAGTGCCTAGGGCCTACGAAGGTCTTAAAACGGCCGTGGCTAAACTAACAGTGTTTTTCTAAATTATTCATGGTTTGGCTATTTTTGTAATTTGAATGCATCGTGCGCCTCATTGCGGGAGATGGCGTCGATTTCTTTTAGCTAATTTTGGTTGTCGCTGGGTTAATTTCATATCGGTCAATCTCCTCTCTCCTATTGACGCTTTCTTTTAGTCGTGGCTTACGGGTGCAATTGCTTGCAAACACTGTGATTATAAGTTCAACAAATGCAAACACTACGTCCGTAAACACTATCAGGGAATGTCTGCGTTTGAAAAATTACCCTCAAGTTCGAGAGCGCGATTAGTTTCTGGAAAAATTTGGGGCTTGTAATAGTTTCAGGTGTAATGAGTTTCATATGTGATTGTACAAACATTTACCGAATCGTCTGTCGTCCTGGTTGCTTAATTGCGCAGGAACGAAATTGATTGCGGTGACGAGGCAAGGAAATAATTGCCACCTACGCGTAATTGTCCTTCGCATGAGAATATTCTGGACAAACTTTATCCGTGTTTTATTAATAATTTAATTAGAGCGATTTCAAGTTCCGGGGAAAACTTGTGTGTACCTCATTGGGAAGGGGAGGGCATTTTTTAGCCCTCCGCATCCACACCAGGTTTGGTGTTACCTTTAATCATCCGAAAACAGTTTCTCCCCTGTTCGTTGGATCACGCCCATTGGAGCGTGGCCTATATCTCTTCGCAGGTAGATGCTGTTGTTCTCTCGTCCAATGAAGTCGTAGTAGGAAAAACTTAGTCATTGGAATCGTACCGCTTATACCATCCTTTTTCTCCATCGCTCCTTTCTCTCTCTCTCTCTCTATCTCTTTTTCTGAGCCAAAAGGATGTCCGTCCTTCGCTTTTGGCTGCTACTGTCCTCCGGCGCCGAAAAACCACCCTCGAGATATATGCTCTCACATTTTTTCTCCACTTCCGCCGAGCGACCGTCCTGTGACGTCCATGACTCCCGCGCATTCATCCTCGTCGTTGTTAGAGAGAGAGAGAGAAAGAGAGAAAGGAAGGTGGAAAATATAGGAAAGATAGTGCAACATCAAGAGTATTTCCCTCTGGAATATGGAGAGGTTGGCGCTCGGCCTGGTTGTGAATCATTGTAACTATAAACTGATTTTGCGAAAAGTGACACAAAAAAAATGGAATCCAAATGATAACTGGCAACATTGCTGGCGGATTTATGTTTTTACGAGGGATTTTAGGGGAACGTAGAAGTTATCATTGCGTTTTTTGGTTTTATTTTGGTGTTTCTGGCTTTTATTTATGACAATTGCCAACATTTCCGTGCTAATTGTTCCCCCTTTTTTGCCGTAAAACGTAGATATTCCGACCCAAATGAAGAAGTTAAAAACAGTTTAAGCAACCGCAATAATCTTTTACGTTGCTATTTACGGTGCTTTTGGATAACATGCTTACGGGCCTTGTCTGCAAGGTTTCACTTTTTAAATTTCCATTTTTTCCCCCCGCCCTAGCTACATGAAATAGTTTATCAGCTGAGGCCTTCTCTAAAAACTCTCCGTTCGAGAGATAATATTTCCCATTACTTTGCTTGCTTTCGTAATGCTTCTTCGTTCCTCCGTCCCGTCGGATAGCCTTTTTCGACGGCTAATGGCCACTAATTTCGCAGGTGCCATAAATTTCAAGGTTGTGGATTGTCGGTCGGAAGGCTCTCTCCTCGAAATGAGGAACTGCGGGGATAAATGGTCGGAATGGACGGGAGGAGATGATATTTCAACCAATTAAAGGGCGACGACGCCGTGTCGAATCAGTTACGTCGCTTTGTCGCCTTTATGTCTCATTTTTTTAAGGTTGGTTATTACGTCGAGAATCTGAGATTGAGAAAGCTTTCGAAGATAATATGTAGTATAATGGGTTTTTCTCTCCGCTCCATAAAATTTATCGTTACTGTTTATTGCTTTGGTAGGTTTAACGCGTATTTCTTCAAACTAAAACGACAGTTTTTGATCGCGGCAATTTAAAATAATTATGGCATTATTTTGATAGATTTACCATTCTTTTTTTATAGTTTTCATGGGGTACGGTTATTTTAAAAAAAAAAGGTATCGGGATCACACAGCGAAACTTCAATTTCTCGATCTGATATTCAGTCCTAAACAAAATATCAAAATATGTCAATCTGAGTTAATCTCTCGCACCAGAAAGCCTCAAACCGTGGACTGTAAGTTGTAAATTCAAATTACAACCTTTCATTTAAGAGTTTACTTTTAATTCTCGACCACTTTTACAACTTTGCTGCGCCTTCACAACAATGCAAGACTCGGAAGAGAATCAACTTGGGAGATAACATCCTCCAAAATAAAATATTCGTTTTAAACCGCCGGATCTCTTTCTGTTCTGCTATTAAAATTATTCCGCTTCGGAGATAGTATATTCGCGTGACTCGTGTTGTTTTCCTAATTAATATTATCGTGCGAAACTCTCTCTTAAATTTCTGAGTTATCCCCGTGGCTGTTTTTGGAAAATCTTGATATGAAAAGGATTAAATCGTCGATTTAAAAATAAAACCGTTCACCTTATTATCCTTTTGACTTTTCGTGGTCTATTCACCCCTTGTTGTGGCTATTGGACACACCTTATATAATTTATTTTTTCAATATTTTGATTATTAAGTGCTTATTCTTGAATTTTCGTTTATATAATTTCTTTCTGGAGCTGTTTTGCTATCGTTATGGGAAAAGTGACACCGAAAACATCGCTTGGTTCGCTTCTGTACGGGTTGCATAGTATCTTTTCATTCTCTCGAGTGTTTGAAAAATATGTATCGATCGATCAATTTCACGACTTTTGAAAAATTAGATCCTGCAATCCATTTATTTTAGCACTTTGTTCGAATGGGAGCTTAACCAGTTTATATGTGGAACCCATCTCTATCCGTCGCCCTATAAAATTCGCCTCTGTCCGCCAAGCATCTCATCGCGGTATTCAAGTTGCGAACAAATTTTTAATGGGAATGGCTGCTTCCCGAGAGAGTTGCGATGTACTCGTGGGCTTATAGGCGTAGCGGTAATCCTTTATAACGTATCCGCAACGGAGGATGAACTAGATGCAGCGGGAATTCATTCGCTATCTCATTAGGTGGGGACATTCACGCTTAGTGATTTCGGACCGAGAATGGTTCGGCGCCACGAAAAAGGAACCATCGCGGTTTGTAATGCTATTTCGATGAAACGGCGACGCCGCTTTTGGTTTCCGTTCCGGAAGGCAAAGGAAGCGTTACCGTACCTTGTCTTTGAGCTCGTCGAACTGGAAGATTCTTGCTTTCGCGCGAAAGACAGGCGTATTTCGAATCGTAATAATTTGATCGACGCTCTTTTTTTTGCGCCATTCCTCATTCCGCGTCATAAAACCAGTTTTATTCCTACTTCAATAAAATTCAAACCGGTGAACGCCGTTTTAGAACTTTAACGTTTACATTAGACCGTATAAAATTTTGATGCATCCGCGTCTGACTTTAGGTTCCTCGAAATGTGCCGTCGATAGATTCTCATCATTATGCCGCTCGCACGTTAAGCTCTCTCAACTACGCTATCGTCACTTAGGACAAATTACGGTACAGTGCTTTCGTTTAGCTGCTGATCAATCTTTTGTCGTCTGATTGTTTAGCAAGGAATTGATTCGTGGCAAATTATTTCTTGTGTGAGTGCTTCTATTAGGTCTCCGTCGCTGTCGGAAGACACACAAACCTAAATAATTATGTGTAATCTGGTTCCCTGGTACTTAGGTTTATTCTTCCTTCAATCTTTAGGAATTAGTACTGTGCTTTCGAGCAAGCGATTGAGTACCTATCTAGGAAGTCCTAGTCGCCTTAGAAAGGCGTACGAAAGTGAGAGACGCTAAGTCTCTGGCGAGAAATGGTTATCCCAGTGAGCTTGTTTGTTTTTGTTCATTTGATTTTTTTTTAATTTTTCCCCTTTTTGTGGATGTTTTTTATTCGCGTTATTCTTTAACGTCTCTCCCTACCTCATATTTATAATTGTAATTAACAGTCTCCAAAATTAATTTTTAATTGCTCCTTAAAGTTCAAATTCCAGAGGATGTTATACTTCTATTGAGGTTTGTGACTCTGAAGGAATTGCTTATATTATATTGTGTATATAATTTTGAATTTGTATCACAGTTTCATAAATGTATGATTCTTCTCGGTCAGAAGTATTTATGATACCTGCTCATTTGTTTAATTGAAAATAAATGCAGCATTATGTTGAGCGTATTTTTATATTATCATAAACTCTTATAGTCTTTGAATTCATTTTGGAATCTTGAATAAATTAATATTAATATACTTTTCTGCTAAGTTAATTTATTTGCAGCTTTTCAAAATATATTAATTTACCCCCGGTTTCGAGCACAAAAAACACCTCTAGCATTAACATTCCATGCCAAGTTCTTCGGTTAACTAATTTCCATAGACGTAACTTTTAGTCTTATCGTTCAGCATTTAAGATGGGTTTTAAAAGCATCTCGTGCTGTCGTCGGGCGCTAAAACATCTGGGGATATCCTTTCCCCGTAGAAAGGTCGTAATTCCAGGTGTGTACCTTAAATGGGGGTATTTATGGCATTTAAGCTTTAGATGGGATGAGATGGTGAGGTAATTTAGATGAATGGTCCCGAGTTTTCATAATGATGAATGCGCGGTGAGAGGTGGACGAACTAGAATACTCGAAAAAAAATCAGACGCGAGAGAGAGAGAAGAAAGAGGATGGAGGAGGAGTCAGGTTGAGGAAGAAGGGCGCGGAGTGAGGGGGGAGGGGAGGGGAGGGGGGAAGAAGGGCAGAGGAAGGATTACGAGGTAGAGAAAGAGAGACAAAAGGGAAGGAGTTGGAAGGAAGAGTGTTTCGTGGGATTTTCGCTGGACCTGAGGCATTCGGTGTTCTTTGCGGTGTGTGTGAGAGAGGGGGGGGGGGGGTAGAGAAAGAGGTTATGAGAAGGAGAAATAGCTGATGGAATAAATTTGAATTTATTTTCAGCGGTGAGTGTTGCTCTTGGTCCACGTCGTCCATCCCGCTGTTCTTCGGCCTATAAATAATTCTTCTGGGAGTCATAATATGAAACTGTAAAAAGAAATGAATGGTTTTCGTGAGATATGCGTGTTAGAGGGTGGAGGAGAAATAAGAAAGAGTTGAAAGGCCTTTTCTATCTGCACTGTGAGTGTTTTTGTGTTGTTCAAATATATTCCAGGGATTATCCGAGAGGTCCGTTTTAACCTGGACTGGAAAGAGGACCGGCGCGGCGTTGGGGTTTTTTCCATTTCTGGAAATTAGCTGCTCCTTCTTTCGTTTCTTTTGGCCTGTGATGCCACGGGCGCCGGATCCTTTTTTATTTCCTTGCACGTGCTTCTCTCGTGGGATTCCATAGGATTCTGAATGTCTTATTCTTTTGCAACCCCCTGGGCTGCGAAATGAGCTTCAAGCAGATCTTTTTATAAAGAAAGAGAAATATTTGCATGAGTAACTACTTGCCATCTGAGATAGGGCGAGAATAAAGGATTTGTAATGCAAAATTTTACTATAAATGTACTCACTAAAGCAGTTATCTTAGTAAATTCTGAGTGCGGTCTTTGTGTTTTCTAAAAGTGAATAACTTGCATTTGAATAGAAATTCTTAGTTTTTTTTAACCTCTGTAGCTTTCCACATTGGCTGTGTAGGCGACGTCAGCTGACCTGTTGAAGTTCACAGAATCTCAAGTTCATTGGTATGATGCTGGATCCAAAAGCAAAGAACGGAAACATTTCGGTCGCTTTATCCCCGTCTTCCGGTATTTCCATTTGAACTGGTTTATAAGTTTATTAGAACTATTTTTTCTGAAATATTAAAGTAAATTGAAATATTGAAGACAACGAGCGAATAACTGTTCAAGAAGAGCCTTTTTGTTATTTGAAACGCGGTTCCTGTCTCTCTCGCCTTTCGTGCTTATTTAATGTAAATAATTTTTTATATCTGCGTGTGTTAATCTTGACACTTAACAAAGGAAAGAAAAATTACGAACTGCAGCTGGCCTATTTTATGCATATTCATACACAGGTGTAGTGATAAAACATTATTTTTCAACATTTATGATCTCTCCTTTTAAAAATTCCATTAATCAGGCTATTATATTATTTGTGACTCAAGCTTTTAAAACAAGTATTGCATTAATAGAATATGCTATTAAATACCCTTGCAATTCTCTCATTTCTCCAAAATTTCACTTATACCAACAATTCCGTATTTAAACAAGTAGATTTATATTCAAAATATGAAAAATTATTCCCCTGAAGGCTAATATTAAAATCGAGAAGGATTTTCTAGCCCGAAAAGCGACACGTGCACATACAAGACTTTCTCTTTCTTCCTCGCGAACCTCCTTTCTCCAGTCGTTCAAACACATTCAGAAATCCTCCTGCGTCTCACAAGAAGACCCGGTCCAACGACCATTTCCTCCTTCCTCCATTTCCCCTTCGTAAAGGGTCGCGCCCGCACTTATCTCTTTGTAGTCATCGCGAGCCGTCTCGTCGCACTTTTCCATCGGATTAGCGTAAATAAGTGGCCATGAGAGGGGATCATAATTCCCCATCACATTCCCTTCCCTACAGATGTTGAGAGAGAAACCGTCAAAATCTCACGGCGATATAACAGCTCGACAGTCGTATCGCGTGCCTTTTAATCTCCTTCCGTGCCTCCGATTCGGGCTTTCGAGGCACCTCTTGAGGCGGAGGAGGGCCCACCGGGAGCACGCGCCTCCTCCATATTGCCATCAAAGTTCCCTTTCTCCTTGGCGCCCCTTAGTTCTTATTTGTTTTGGGTGGGTCTCGCCTCATCAGTTCCCTCGCAGTTAAACTCGCAGGGGGAGGGGAGTTAGCGCTATGGTTCTTTTTCTTGAATTTTAAACGCGCCGTTACGACCGCTTGGTTATGTGGGAATTCCTTTTGATGTTAACCAGACTCCCTTTCTTTTGCTTACTTTAATGGCTATCTCTGTTTATCGACGCCCTCGTGACGCGTATATTCTAATTAAGCGAAAGGGAAGGAAGGAAGAAAGTGAAGAATTAAGTCGCCTCTTAAATGGAGGTTTCACTTTCTCCGATCTTATCGCGTTTAATTAGTTTAATCTTTTTTACCGCCTTTAAAAAAGTTCATAGTGTGTGTTTTATCGAATATTGGGTGCTTTGGCGTAAAAATCGACTGTTAAACTCTCGGTTTTACAAAGCATCTATGTAATTCGATTTTTTTCTCGAGGCTAGTATGCCATGTATAATTTAAAGATTAAAATGCAGTTTGTATAAATTTTTAATGATAGGATATTAAGTGATTCTTAATTTTCAAACGTTTAAGCTTCACTGAAGGAGTCACCGCTTTCTTTCTTATGGTCTTTGAATGTTTGCACCCACATAGCGAGATCGTGATTGATAATTAAGATGAGTGTTACCATCAGAAGACTAGTCTTTGGGTTCATCAGTTTTGTGCTCTAAAGCAGGGGTTCCCAAAATTCTTGAAGCCACGGAAGCCTTATATTAAAATATTTTTTCTCGCGGAACCCTGACTAAGAGGTGGCAATCCAAATCGCAATTAAATTAACTTTATAATCATTATAATGTTTATTTACATAGCTTTTGTATCTTACAGTATACAGTTTACAAGTGAGGCTCATGTTTTCTGCTGAAAATAAGAGAAGGAAGAGCGTATCGGGTCTATTCCTCTCTCCATCGCGGAGCCCCTCTTAGCTTCTGCGGAACCCTTGTGTTCCGCGGAATACAGTTTGGGAAACCCTGTTCTAAAGGAACCAAAGATTTACAATTTGCGAGAATTTTATGTTGCCTCCATGCAGACAGAAAAAATATTTGCGTTTCAAATAAGGTAATTTTATGCATAAACCGCATCGCTTTAGCCTTGAGAGATACGAATAACACGCTATTATAAAAACAAGTTGTGATTAAATTCACGCTTTATAAAATACATCCGTGACAAATTTCGGGAGTGTTGCTCGCGTGAAATATTAATCCCGCATCTACGCAAAAAAAGCTCGTTAATGCAAAGTAGGATACACCGTTAGATTCATAGGGCCAACAAAAGAATAAGAATATCTATGACATGTTTGCCGCAACATCTCATTTAATTCTCGAAGCTCAGGTGCTATTTTTTTAATTCTCCCCTCCAATAAATCTATGGTTTTTTTTGGTTCTCTTGGTGTTTATCACGTAATCATTTTTTCAAGCTCTTGTTTTTTTAATTTTTCAAACAGACATTCTCGATGGAAAAATGTTCTTCCTTTCTCCCTTAAGGCCAAAGCGAGTTCGTTTTCATTTCCCGCTGAGCTCTTTCCGCCGTATATAACTCGGAGTCATTCCGTATTCCTCCCTCGCCTCTCCGACTTGCTCTCTTTCTCTCCCTCTCTCTCTCTCTCTCTCTAAATAAAGTCGTCTGTCTGTCTCTTCCCTTTGAATATCTCTCCGTTCCTGCTCACCCTGCTCGCTGCATCCTCTCCACTCCACTCCGCTCATTCCCTCTTTATCTTTTCATTTTTCCTCTCTTTTCAACCAACACCTGTCTCCTGTCGTCTCTTTTGTCTTCCCCTATCCCTCTTTCCTCCGTTTTTCACCTATCTTCTTCTTATCTCAGCGTCCATCCTTTTCGTTTTGAATTTTAATCTTCCCTTGTCATTTTACCCCCGGCTTCACTTTTATTCTTTGCCTGCTTTCATAATTCTCATGCCTTTCCTTTCATCTCGCTCTTTTAGGGCTTTCTTTCATTCATTTTCAATTCACTACTGTTCTCAACACCTTTCTTTTAAGCGCTTTCAACACCTCGTATCCCGGAACAAATTAAACTAAATAAACTTGTTTGTGTGTGTGTGTGTATATATATATATATAGAGAGAGAGTGTGAATATCCATTGCTTCTGAACCTATTCCATGCATATTCCTTCATAACCTCTTTCCTCCTTATCTTTTATTCTTCCATTGAACCTTCCCTCTTCCTCTCTCTCTCTCTCTCGTCTCTTCGGCTATCTTCTGATTTTTATCTTTTCTCTCCGTATCTCTCTCTCACCCTACACAGTTTTCTTTTGTTTCCCTTCTAAATCCTCATTACAGCGTCGCGAAATCCTCCTGCGACCGTTCTCTCAGTGCCTTTTCCATTTTCGAAACCTCAGCTCCCTATTATCTGCGTCTTTCCACTCTGCATCCTTTTTCCTTTTTTCCGTGCACTTTACACGCAAACACAACTTTCCAGTTCCGTTTTGGTCTCTCGCATTCTCTCGAAAGCCACCCCGTGGATATTATATGCCTTCCGTTTTCATCCGGTTTTATCAGGAAACGGCCGACTCTCCGTTCTCTCCCTCTGCCTATAACCCTCCTTCACTCTCTTGCCCTTAAACTTCGCCGCCTTCCTCCTTTACGGTCTGTTTGCGTCTTATTCCTGATCTCGGTAGGAGGTGGGTGGCCGCGGAGGAAAACATTCTTGTTTGTTTAAGGAGGAACTTCTTCGGATAATCTTTAATGCCTTGTAAGGTTGTGTTTGGCGTTGTTTTTTCGGTATCGGAGATGGAGTCCTCTGTTTTGATTTCCACCAAGTCTTTCCTGTCGCTCCCACCCTTTTTTATAAAGTGCGTATTATTTGCATTTAAGATATTTTGCAAATAGGTTCACGATAAAGAAAAATTTTATTCGTGACAAAAATTTTATCTTAGAAATAGAGTCAGTGAAAGTGGATTGAAGCAACCCCGAAGGACGCACGTCGTCCGATTCATTTTTCTAAGATTGTTTTTTTTAAAGTTGCGCAGTAGAAATTTTCAAAGAATGATCTATTATTTCGCAACGTTTCGTCGGAAAAATACTAATGCTAAAAGAATATTTAAAAAATTCCGTTTGTCATTATTTCAATGGTTTTAGAACGGTATGTGACCCAAAGCCGTATTTTTTTCGAATTTCTAAAATGTAATCAATGCAATACCAAGAGAGAGTACATGCGAATTGTTTTTTTTTTGCATACAAAGAGGATTTTGCAGATATTGATACGAAAGTAATATATAGGTACACAAGCATATATTATCCTACATTTTCATTGTGAAACTGGAATACTGAAATAGACGAACGATAGAAAATTGAGTGAACGAGTTTGTTATTGCTTATTTGTTGATAAAGTGTGTGTGAGTGAGTATATGAATGCTATCATTCGTATTTATTCGTTTATTTCCCAGAATAAGTGAATATCAAAAAAGATTTTCTGATTAAAATGCAAAATATTTATGAGAAACTCCTCAGATTGTATTCTCTTACGGTTATTGAAGACCATTGATTTTTTTGTTAATTATTTTGAATTATTTGTTAAATAATCACATTTATTTTGGAAGCTCATACGAGGCATATTTTTTTTTATATCTCAGGATTTAGTTGAGTTTTATATTTTCAAACTGTATAACAGGGCTGCTTGTTTTAAGTACTACACGGGCAACAATATTGAGAACGTCTCAGGTAAACATAATGATTATGCCGTATTGGAAACATTTTGTATATATTTTGTGTGCCTGGCGTATATATTTCGTTATCAATGTAATTGCCATAGTAAATTTACTCCAACTTAACTCATTAGTGTTCAGTGTCTTCGCCAACTTTTGTTGCTTTTATTTAAAGCTAACATTTTCAAGTTGTAATAGTTCATTATTATATTGCATTAATCGCATTAAAAGGTCCAAATTGTCAATTACGCTACATTTCCGGTATCTTAAAGGCTAAAGTATGTAAAGTACTTATTTTTTCAAGTGCTTATTCTTGTATTTCTCACTGATAATTTACCTCATTCGGTGACATCCGCAGATGTGATTCGTTAAGGCTTGGAGTTATTCATTTTATTTGCTGAGTTGGAAATAAATAAATGGAACACCATTTATTTCTATATTTCCTTTTTTATCCCCGTCTCAATTATTTTGTTATATCCATCGATTCCTCTCTATTCCCATTCTCTCTACATCTACCCAACTTGTGTGCGTGTGTTCGCGCGCGCGTGCGTGAGCGTATGTACATGCAAACTTTCCTGATATATTTTAACTTTTAAAATAAGTTTTCCTCCCAGTTTAGTTTCTCAGAATTGGATAAGCAGACCACCAATAGAAATTAAAATGATGTTTTCGTGGTATTATACCAAAAAAGAGTTTTAACGTAAAGTATATGTTCAAAAAAAACATTTTTAAATGCTTAAGAAGTTTCCGTGAAAAATATCCTTTATTTTTCTCGTTTTATGTATAAAGACAAAGAAAACAATGTATTTATTTATAATAATCGGCTGGATATTTCATTTTATATTTTACCATTTAGTTTTAAATTCGACTTAATTGGAGAACAAACGAATATTAAATTTTAAGTAATTTAAGAGATATTTTCATAGACTATGTATTTTGTTCATAAATTTTTAAAAGGGTAGCATTAATAAAACAATTTCTGGCATTGTCCAGATCATTGCTGTCTCCAGTACAGAAGTAAAAAAAGTTTTTTAGTCAATTTGGACCAACGTTTATAAATATAAATTATAATTACATACAAAAAATTAGGGGCGACAGAATCAACAGGTTATTTGGATTATTTTGTCTTGTTTTATTATTTCACACACACGTGCAGGTTACCGTTTTTTTAGGGTATGCAACGTAATATACATGAAATGTCGAAACATTATTTTTACGTTGATAATTTTTTCCCTCAGTTTCGGCGTTGTGCAATTATGAAGATACTCTAAAATTATTTTCGGTATCGTTACCCATCCCTTCTCTTGAATTACCTGCGTCATGCATATCGCAAGGCAATGCAAAAATCAGCATTTTATTCAATATCCTTTTGGGTTTTGTCCATTTAAATAAATTTTCAACACTTTAGCAACTCGAATGCATTCAAGTTCAACTACTGGAAACTTCATTATTTCAAAATAATCAAAGGTTTGAAGATAATATAGTACGTGTTTTGAAGATTAGCTTCTCCTACGAAATTTAATTTCGTGCAGTGCGGTAATATCCGAAAATTTTCGATTATCGATGTAGAGAATGGAACCATTTAGGCCAAATAGCTTTTTAGTATCTCAATGTTGAAAGTAAGGTCGTTGGCCTTCGAGGTAACTCGTTTTCTCCTTTCGTGTTTTTTTTGCAACGAATTAACTACTTTTACATTGGTTTCCCTTAAAAAATTTTCACAGTTTTACTCTTTCCGTGGCTCCTCTGTTCGTGCAGAAGATAAATTAACTTTTATTCTCGGTACTCGGGAAACGCTTAGTCTTGGCATAAGTCCTTTTATATTCGCCCAACCTCGCTTAAACTGCTAATAAAGACCTTTTATTTGATTTTTAATGCTATCGTGGAATCCAGATTTTTTCCTTTATTCCTTCAAACTCATTTGTCTCGACAGACTCTTCTCGCCTTTTAAGACAAACCCACTCCGCATTTTATCGTGGCGTACACTTTCCCTTTCACCCCGCCTGTCTCCTCCGTCGCCACCGGCGACGTCCCGTTGAATGCGAAGACAAGGAGAGGAACCCCAGTGACGTTTCCTGGTCTCTGAAAAGCGGGAAGAAAGAATTCTCTTCTCCTTGTAAAATATATTCGTGGTCTCTTGGAGCTTAAATATATCTCAAATATAAGCTACGGATTCTCTCCGACTTGGCTTTGATCCCTCGGGATGTTTTAAGCTGCATATTTTGCTTTATTCACGGTCAAAATTATCTCTAAATAAAATAAATACGTGAGGATTAAAAGGGCACACGTCACTTTTGTGCGAAATTGAGTTTTCAACAGAACTTCCATTTTTAAGTGTAGATCTATCATTTTGTATTCTTGATGTAAAGCTAAACATAATACCCTTAAATGCTTCAGTTTTTATGAAAGGGTCATATTTCATGATTTGTGTCCTTTTTCATGCCTAACGGCGCACTCTGGTGGTACAATCGTAAACTATAGTCATTTATTTATCACAGTAGACAGAGGTTCATTACAGGTTTCACTATTTGTTTGTTTATTAATCTAAAAATACGTGTTGAAAAGTATAAAATATTAATTAATAAACTGTATTAGTAAAAGCGATGGCTTCAAGTAGTGAAGATGAGTTTTGTGAAGTAAACGGTAATAATAGTCAGAAAAGAAAACGAAATGAAGGAAACGGAAATGCATAGCACTGAGTAAAATTCGTGGAGAATGTTAATTATGCTGAGAAGCAAGTAGCTGCTCGCAAAACTCGAGACCCCTGCAAGTAAGTTTACTGCATGCACAATAATAGTTTTTTTCAAAAAGATGAATGATATAAAATAGCAAATGAAGCACATATCTGATGATCATAAAGACTTTTGGAATTCAATATTAGCATGGGAAACATATAACAAAGATGACCAGGACGAATAAAGTATTCATTCAAAGTATACCGTTTGTTAAAATTACTTTATCTATTTTGTAAAAGCCTTTTGTTACATGCTTATAATAAATGTATTGAATTTTCTTGATTATCTTAGCATTTTCCTTTCCTCTCAAATAGCTAAAGTTACGTTATGCATGGAATAATAATTATCCCCAATTTGTAACTGCTAAAAAAATTGTGCATTACAATAAATCTGTCTAGACTACTTACTTTATAAGAAACAGTATTAGTATGTCACTTTATTACTGCTATCATATACAGGATAAACAGTTTTTGGCTTATTGCCGAAAATTTCATTTTCGTGACGTGTCCTTTTCATTTCCACGTATTCAAATATAAAAACGTGCAGAACGTTCAAATATGTTTAATTTTAGTACACTGTACATTTTTGTTAAATTGAAAGAAAAGCATTCTACCTATTATTAAGTTTATAAATTTATGATGGTTACTAATAAAAAAAGTTTACGAAATTACCTCGCATTTCTGTATATGAGACGAGTTTCAACTTCACGGGAAATGCTTATGTAAAGAGTCTGAATTTTGGCTTCTTGCGTGATTATTATTGAATTGGAATGTATTTTGAGCATCACGATGAACTCTATCCCCACCCTTCTCTATAGACTTCATTCGTTTAACCTATTTCGTAGTATTTTAAAGCCCTCTAATGCCCTGGTAATCCCATGTAATGGGTCACTTGGCAATTCCTCAGCAAAACTGGGAATTTATTGTTTTAATTTTCGCGTATATAATTTTTCCTGGTTTACATAAGCATTTATTTTAAAAAATATGTCATAACGTCATATTTTTTCGTTTTGTTCTGATCATCCTTCTAATTTCCCGAGCAACTTTGCTGTATATGGTTTGCATGCGATGTTTTGGATCGATTAGCATGAAACTGTGACCTTATTTCTCTCACCAAAAACGTATTTATGTTTCACCAGTTTTATCGTAAATCTATTTCATAGGTTAAAATGCCGGAAGAATAATCGTCTGTTCTAATTCTTCGGTCGCTCATTTCATCTGGAAGCCAAAAATTCAACAATTTTAGTCAAGATGATAAAGCATACTAGCACGCTCGAAAAGTAATTTGGCGTAAAATAATTTTTCCATTTTCCTCCCCTGGGGAGATTAATCTTCTTCGGAAATAGAGCACTAGCCAACTAACAATTCAAAATGATGCGATTTATCTCCGCATTTTCAAATTTATGGCCGGGCCAAGATGCGTTGGCTCCACTTTTGGAAGGAAAGAGAAAAATGATTCTCGTGCGGTTTGAGACGAGGTCTGATACCGCTCTCTTCCTTCTTTCCCGGAGTCGTGTTACTTCCTTCCTTCCATTCTGGCTCAAACGAGTCGCATAAAAATGACGACTGATACTCGAAGAAATTCAGTTTTAAAAATGTTTTATTTGGGCTCCATTTGGTGCTGAAACCTAGTAAATTTTGAGAATAATTCCTCCTGGGGAAGTTCTCGGTATAACTGCGTTGCCATCTATTTTCAGCAGAGAGTGATTTAAGCGAAGCGGTGCCTTCATTTTCTTTGCGTGATTTTTACGATCCTCGTCACTCATTTTTCTCCCCTAAGTTAAATCGTGCAATCAAGAGGTTCATTTCTAACGAATACCTTCGCTTAGATATTTACCGGACGGAACGAGCATGCTTTATTTTCTCTCCGTCTTGAGGGAAACGATGCGATTCTTCCCGAGAAGAATTTTTCGCACATATCCTACTGGAAATTCTTCTTTTCGTGTTTTCTTTTTCTTATACCGGCGCTTTATGACGCGAAACTCTGTTCACCAGTTGCGTTTTGTGACAGAGCACACACAATCGTCTTCTGCAGAGAAGGCAGGAACAAGGAAGAAGCCCTGTTTTTTACCGGCTTCGAGCCGACAAGTCTCTCTACTCGCTTCAACAATACTGGGAGGGAATCGTGGAGGTGTTTTTTTGCTCTGCCGCCAAGCGAGAGGGAGGTTAGAGGGAGATAGATAGGGTGAGAGGGGTAGCTTAGTGTAAGAGGGGGGTTAAGCTCCTCGACGAGTCGTAAACTCGAGGAAAAGGGAAGTTCCAGAGGGTTTTTCTTGTTTCGCCCCTTCTGCCTCCCTTACCACATTACCCTCCGAGTGCCTTGACTACCTGACCCGACCAAAGTTCTCTCCGTCATTAAATATCTGGAAAAAACAACCCAACCAAAACAATAATCCCACGCCTCAACCGGAATGCGTGTGGCGTTAACTGGCTGTAAGAATGTCTCGATCGAGCGTTCATAAGAGTCGCCGTCTTCGAATTTCCGTTTACATCGGTACTTGTTCTATCGCTCTAATAATCGGTTCTATTTGTCGAGATGATGAGATGGATGTCCGGGTGGATGACGGGACATAAAAATTTTACGCCCGTCTTAAAGGTTTAGACAATAACTGTTACGCCCCATTCTACCTTTGCGAAGTTAAATTCTTGTAGGTACTTTGGATGTTATGTCCAGAACCGTCCTATTTTAATAGCTACTAAAACATATCATTAGAATATCTTGGCCGTAAATTTTGTAATGGATATTTAATGGAGAATAATTATTAAAATGATTGTTTATTCTTAGGTAGGTTTTTGAGTGGCATCACTTGTGTAAAAACTTAATAATTCATGTCCTATGGCTCAGAAACAGAACTACACCATGCATGTACTTTTATAAACGCGTATTAACAATGGCGGCAATTAACTGACACAATTCGACCTAAGAATTGGAGGACAGATGTACCAACTACTCATTTTTCGTTAATACTGATTTCGTCATGGTCTTCCACTGATTGAACAATTCACATCGCACGAAATTGATCATTTCAAGGTGAAAATATAAAGAACTGACCAACAGATTAATCCACTGACCTTGTTGCTTGTCGGTATGGATTGTTGTGATCGATTTTCATGAATACATACGCGTGTGATATACGTGACAGTAATTTTCTCCCACTTGTCCTTTCATTTCCCCGACTCCATTTGCCCTCCTCTTCGCCCAGCGCTGTAAAGTCATCTCATAAAACACTCCTTGTCTCCCCTTATCCGCTTTCCTCCAGTTTCTGCGAGGGAGTAGGTGTCCCGGCGATAAAGATTTAGTGGATTTTATGACCGATCTCCCTTTCATTAGGGGCCGGCTCAAGAAAGATAAGAATGCTGTTGACAAACGACCAAGAGGAGAAGGGGATATCTAAAACCTTGGCTGAGTTTAGCCGGATGGCGTAGATAAGGATTAACTGTTGGAGCAGAAGATGGAGGAAGGAGCCATTGTTTGAGACGAGAGGATTTCTGGCGTCGCCGTTTCGGACGGATCGAGGCGTGACATTTTAGTTAATTAACTACCGCAGCTCAAATAACAAGCGATTCCTGGTCATTAGAGCGGCAATGACGGAATTTCTGTTTCTGCTCCTTAACGCGAGCTTTGTTTCGAGTTTTTTCATCTAATTTGTAAACAATATCTGTCAGTAAAATATTCGATAGCTTTTAATTGCTTGATATTATTTTATAGATTCGATAAAACTTGGGAATTATATCGAGTTAATTCCTACTCATTTTATTATCTAGCATCATTAGTCCTGTCAAGGTTTCATTCTGAATTCGCGTCGCATGAGTGCAGTATTTTCCGTCGATAATGTATCTTTTTTTTTTAACTAAGACTTTGAACCGTCTCATTTCAAATAATTCCTTTCGGGGAACATAATAAAACAAACAAGTTTGAAGCGAAAAAACCCCTCGAGAGAAATGATTGGGCGGAGGCTGAAGAATTGCCGAAATGCGGTGTACGCGGGAAGTGTGGGGAGGGGGAGGAGTTAGACGTTAGGGAGGGGAAAAAACAAATTTAAGGATGGCTTCTTGAAGACGGCGCTGGAGATATATGGTCCCATTGCGATGTGTGTGCGGCGGGAGGGTGGAAAGAGGTGGGAGAGTCCGATCGGACGAGATATATATATATATATAGAGAGAGAGAGAGAGAGAGAAATGAATAGAGAGAGAGAGAAGATGACCTAAGAGAAGAGGGGATAAGATGAGTAATGGGCACGAGGGAAAAGAGCGAAGGGAAGATGACGTGGCACTCGTAAGAAGATATAGCCTTCGATCGTTGGCGAATAAAAGAATGTAAAAAAAGAAACAATGACATATCCTCTTCCTCGTTTGTTTGTCTCCTATTCAGTTCTCCAATTTGTCTTTCAAAAGACTACGGACAAACAGTTCTCGGAGATATTTGAGGCAAAGATTGCTGCGCGTTTCATGAGGGTGTAAAGTTTTGGCTCTCGAATAAGCGTGGATTTTTTTCACTGTCTGTCTGTGTTGACCACTTACTCGGTCTGGTTTTATTGAGCCGTTCTGGAGGATTTCTGGATATTTCGTGGGATTTTAGCGTCGGTGGAAAGGATTGCTTGTCGGTGTATGAGTGCATTGTTGTTGCCGGTTCGTGTTTCTCATGATCATATTACTGCCTAATCCGTAATTGGATATTTCTACCTGAAGTCAATACGTTCATGTGTATATATATATATATATATATATATATATTGTCTCAACAGCATTTTAAAAATTAAATTCATATTCCCAGTTAAATTTAATATACAAATAAAACCAAGTGTAGCATTTTGTACACGCTGTGGAAACGTTTACACCGCCATCGCCAGGACCATTTCATTAGGCGATAATGCAACGCAGTCGATATCAAATATTTCTGACAGCATTAAACAAGGGAGCAATTTAAATTCTTCCCTGTATATGTGGTAATTTTCCCACTCCTTAGTTATTCTTTTATCGATTAATTTTTTTTCTTTAAACTGTTATGTATAATATGGTTATACGTCGCTATAAGTATATGATTTAAAAGTGTGTAACATATAACTGGAATTATATTAATTATTAACGCTTGAAAAATCTTTTGCCACTTAAAGAACTAGGGTCAAGTGGGGTAATTGGAGACAAATTTTCTACTTTCCAAAGTAAGTTCTTATCTTTTTTATATATCATCTTTATCGAGCTTATATTTTCTTACCAGCCGTTTTTCTGATCTCTATCAATTACGTCTTTTATCCTTAATTTACTATCAAAATAAGTGCGCAGTTTTGCGGTTACAATTACCCCACTATGAAAAGAGGAGTGAGGGTGAATCGATCATTTTTGGGGGTAATTGTGAACAGTTATTTGTAACACTAGATGAGCTAACTGAGTTCTGACTGGGGAAAATGTGAACGACGGGATATACTGATGATGGTATGTTGTTAAATGCTCTTTTAAGCTATGTTCACATTTACCCCAATGTTGTGGTTTACATTTGCCCCACATGAAACCCACACGTCATGACATAGGAAACTCCCCCCAATTAAATACATTTTGAGATGAAGTAGATAACTAGGGATAAAGAATAGTAAAAAATCACAATGTACGAGGTGTAAAATCATTGTTAATCACAAACAAAAAATATAATTAGGCTGGTAACATATCTAGTAGGTACAACCTATGTCTTGTATAGCGGCTGCAGTTTATCTGTTAGGTGGCTAGGCAGCCTCAGCAGCGAGATATTGTTCTGAACGGCTGCCTCCACTGTCTGAAAACTTATATGGCTCGCGTGCCCTTCAAAAAGCAGCAATGCAGCATATCCAGACAATTCTAGTCTCTCTCGAGCTCTCTTCACGTGCGGGAGAAATCCGTCAACGAACCAGTTGTATAAGATGGGAAAATCCATTCTTGTCAGCGTCGAATATAGAAGCCTCTTTCCCCAAACTGAGATCTAAATCTTGGAGTCTTGGCCAACGTTTGATAAAATGAATTATAACATCTGGCACTTTGGCATCTAATCTGACCTTTGCAGGTGCTCTGACTTCATGAAGCCGTAATACCAATCACTGCCAGGCTTTTTTTAAAACTTATTAGGTAGATTGTTTGCAACGATATACTCTTGTATGATTTATAGTAGCTCTGCCTTGTCGCACGGGTAGCCGATTTTCGCTCTAGCAGCCAAACATTCAGCGAGCTGGTCTTCCACCGCTGCTGACAAGGTAGTGGGAGCTCCCGCATCCATTTTTTCCACTGAAGTTTTCCTACCTTTTATTCGATGGCAGATAACTGCCTTCGGTATGTTATAACACTCCTCTGCCTCCCTGAATGTTTTGTTTTTATTGACAAAATCGCTAACTGCTCGTAACAGTTCTTCGATCGTACACCCGGACCACACTTCTCTTCCGTTTATATGTACGCTGCATTTCAGCACTACAACAACCCAAAGATCATTAGTTAACAACTATATTGATAGCCCATAGAGGAAATTTAACTAATTGTTAGAATACTAAGTATATTTAAATTTACCCCAAAACGTAGTTTACAATTACCCCTCTTCTAAAAAATGGATGGAGGAAATGTAAACTACCTATAACACCCTGAAAACTTGTAAAAACTTATAAAGACACAAAATAATGAAAAGAGGATTAAAAATTATTTAAACAGTGAGTTTGTACGAATTAACTTGCAAATATGAATGGTGAAAATAAAAGAAATGTAAGAAGCACACAATGTAGGTCGACCACTTGACGGGAACCGATGAGAGAAATAAGCGGAATTTTTCGTAACCTCACTGATATGTTACAAACAAAGCAGTGCCGCCACCTCTGAAGAAGCCAAAAATCATAAGTTTAATATAATTAGGCACCAAATGGTAACACTGTTTTTTCAGGAAACACCGTTTACAATCACCCCTTGTTCACATTTACCCCGCTTGACCCTACATGAGCACTGTCTTGTCTTTTAAGGGACGTAAATGTTACAAAATGTTGGCTAAGAATAAAATTTCAACAAATGGTTTATGGCGATATTAATTTTTACGGGGGAAAAACTTATTATTTTCAATGCCTAGCCTTCAGAGTGAAATGAAAGATGAGAATTCTTCAAACTATGTTTTCATATCCAAAAAAGTAGATTTGTGAAAAACGGTTCCATGCTCGAAATTAAGGATTGGTGAATATTGCTTTTATCTGATGAAGGAAATGAGAGGAAGTCTTTGGGGCCGAGACGGGAAGATATCTTGAAATATACGAAAGAATACACTTAACTATTTAGTATAATATACTGAGGAGGAAGATATATCGAAAGGGATGGCACGAAAAATTCGATGAGTTAGCGATAGGAGATTAGGAAAGGGTTTATAGTGAAAAATAGATGACCAAAATAAATCACAGTGGGATGATAAATTTCGCTTTGCTCAACGCTGATGCCAGCGTTTATCAAACATATATTAACTCCTATATTTGTGGACCATTGTAATGATTGTTGTTTCTCATGACGGTGGTTGATATATAAATTTAATAATTTTTGGGTTTATACCGCTGTAACAATTCGGACCAAAATAACTTTTTGGCTTGTTTAAAAGGATATTTTAGGGACTTATCTAAGAGATCATATTTTTGATAAAATATGTTTGGTATGTTATTTTAGGCATAAATACAATAAATAAAGGCGTACACATTTATGGGGTTCGCCCCTGTTTTCGAATTTTGCTTAACAAACTGGAAATATAAATATAAATATAATTAGAATTCACAATTGCCACAGTCACGCACATTAATTGCAGGAATTAACATTTTACCCATCTAAACATTCTGCATTAAATTTCGTTTGATGTAACAAGCGCATCCTCTGTTTAAACAAATTTCCTTCTTTTTCAATAATGGGTTTCTACTCCGATGGAGAATCTGAGAGATTGCATCCAAAGGAAGACTCATATTCAGGCAAGAGATGTTTGCCAACCTCTGGACGCACTTCTCTTGGGCGCCAGCACAAACAGGAAAGCATCCTAGATCCATAATTTCATACGCAACGGTATATTCTAGGGAATGCTCTCGCCCTTCCCCTCCTCCGTTAATAACTCTCGCTCTGCTTTGAGAACCAACGCGAATGTTTTTTTTCCTCCCTTCTTCCTCTCCCTCCCTCTCTCTCCCTCCTACACGCTTTCAAGCCTGGGAAAGACTTTTCATCCACTGTCTTTCTATATCTTTCGGAACCCTTTTCCCCTCATACCCTAATGCCCTCTTCTGTCTACACCCTTTTATCCCTTTTCTTCCATTCCAATCGCGTCTTCCCTTCTCCGTCACTTGCGTCCATTTTCCCCCGGGGAAAGGGGGCAGAGGGGGCGTGGAGACTCTTCTTCTGTCAGCTCTATCCAATCCTTTATACCTGGAAGGCTGTCTTGGGACTAGAATACATCCCCTCTTCATTTTTCCTTCTCTCGGTTTCTCCTTATCTTTCTTTCTCTGTTTTTTTTAGCTCTCTCTCCTCTTTTATCTTCTATTTCACCCCTTTGTCAGAGCATCTCCCAGACCCTTAGTTCCTCAAATGCGGGCGAGAAGTGTTGTTTCTCTATTTCAATCCCTCCGCGCTTTCGTTCCCTTTTAGACGAACTACTTTCGTTTTATTTTATATGCGTTCTTGCTAATAGGAAACGTATCGTTTGGGTTGTATTCATTTGAGAATGGGAAAAAATAAATCTTTCATTTACGACCGAACTTGAGTTAGAACTAAAAGCTTTAAGCTCAATGAAATCTTCTAAGCTTGAAAATACATTCGTGCATTGAAAATATTTTTTTCGGTTTCCATGTTTTCATGAACCGGGTTTATTCCCTATTTGTTTATATTGTTTTCATTCCGATTTATTTTGTTTTATTTTGCTTATTTTTGCATTCATTCCTAAACCTCCATTGTAGTAGCCTTTCCTAAAATTCTCTCTTATTTCTTCGATGCAACATTTTATTTTACATCTTCGCAATCGAAAATCGGTCTGCGTACGTATTTCCCCCTCCTTTATTCTGAATCTATAAAGGACCCTTTAGATCCAACGTTGCCCGTCCTTTCTTCCCCGACCAATTCATCATCTTCGTCTTTCTCGAGTTCCTTTGTATTCTTCTCGGAGTGTTTTTTTTGTTTGCCCTCGTTTTCCCTTTCCCGACTTATTTATTCCTTCTCCTCTTCCCAGGGAGGTCCTTTCCCTTCCTCTCTGTCTTTCCGAGGAAGACTCTCGATCTTTCACTTCCCCTACTTGACTGCTCTTGTTTTTCCTCTTATACTTTATGCGCTATCTCCGGTTCTCGCCATACACGAGATTCGTGGTCGCGTCCATTTGTCGGTTTTGCAAATATGATTCCTTTTCAATCGTCATCGAAATAGCAGCTGCGATATATTTTGGGTGCCTGGTTTCTTTGTATTTCTTTATTTGAAATATAAAGTTTAATGTGGTGTTTGTAGCTCTTGTACGAATTAAAAAATTATCTCATTCGCCGGAACATAACAAGGATACAAGAGACGATATCTGGCGACCACCCCTTTTTCTCCATGGAAATAACCCAGTGCCTGTCACCAGACCCTGTGGTACTCCATTCTCCCTCTAGAAATACGTGGATAGGAACGTAATAAAGGGATTAATGCATTATCCTCAAATTCTACTTGGCCCGAAGTCGATTTAACTTTAGGAGATAAATTCAAATAATTCTTACGCCTTCGCTGATTCATGTGTACATCATAGACCTGTATTACCGCCTCTTTGTATAAAATCCCTCTTTAAATAGCTCTTAAAAACTTAGCAAGGATAGGATGGAGGATAAAATTTATTCATTCGGTGATAATTTTATCTTCCTTATGTATGTTAGTATTTATAGGTTTAAATTAGCTTTCTGAATTAACCGACTGAAGCTACCTGATGTATCGGAAAGAAACATTATTACTCAGACTTTATTAATCATTTTTACATTATTACCTTTTAAGATTGCATGTCATATAGGCAATATATTTTGAAGATACACATAATATGTGTTAAATGTAGTTCTTTCCATATTTTTCGCTCGCAAATTTGAGTCATAGTGTTTCTAACTATGCACGCCAGCGCACTTCCCAAGACGAAGGAATAAAGGAATTCTTCCTAATAAAAGCATTGCTATATATTGCAATTCTTCGCACATAGTTCGCATACAGATTCGAGCCGTATTGAAGAAAAAACAATTCGATTTGATCTGAAAAAATTGTCAAACGGAGGAAGAGGCTATGAGATCTGTTTCCGGTGCAGACTCCTATGCTCCCTTTTCGTTCCACTGTTTTTTTTTGTAACGTTCCATATCACGTGAAAGCGCGCCAGGAGATGCCGTCGCGGAAAAAGCAGCGAGTAGATAGCGCTGTGTGCGCACGGGAGGAAAGGGAGAGGACTTTGTTATGGAGGATACTTCCTTATTTCCCGAGCTCTTATTTCTTGTTTATTCCGCGTGTTTGCTCTGCTCTCTGTGAGAGAGCACGCGTCCTGCTTTTTAAAGTGCGTGATTTAATTTATTTTTTTTTCGAAGCTGATACTTTCAGACAATTTTCGTGATCGAAAAAATTGTTCTCTGAAGTTTTCCCATCGTCTACCGTTTTTTTCCTACTGACCCATTCCTCTGCTAGGTAGGCGGAAAGGTAGCGAGGCTGCGAAGAAAGGGATGTATATTGTACATCGGCCCCATATATATTGATCTTAGTACGTACATAAAGAGGAAACAGTGTGCTGCGCCCGTTGAGAGGAAGAAATAAAACTTCTTGTGTCCTTATTTTGAGAGAATGTCATGAGAAGCGGCTAGAGCAAGATGATAGTCGAGCTATTTCTTCTAAAACATGGCTTCGTGGTCGTTTCTTTGCATGCCGTGGAAAATATGTTCGGAGCGATGAACATTTTACGTATGCTCAAACTGTGCCGCCGTATATTTAATATCTGAATGTGTACCAGAAGCATTGAATGAATTGCCGAAATTACTACTTCAATCCAGAGTTATATTATAAATAGCTATGATTATTAATGCAGGATGAAATAATCGCTAGGGAATCGATAGTGGCTTTTTCATAGATTTTGATAAATACATATCATAAATACACCAGTTCGTTTCGTTCTTTAAAATTCATTTCATTTAGAATGAGGAACCAACCGTTTACACCGAAGCGAAAATATTTTTGGAGAATTATTTGTATTGCTTTTCATAATGCTTAATTTGTAAGGATATCCCGTCGGTGGCACTGCGCAGGAAATGCATAGCGAATGAACGAACGTGGCACTCCATCTCACCCGCTTCGGTTAGTTTCGAATCCATTTGCGGAGACTCAATTCCCCTTCCGGCGAGGTCTGCCGCCGTCGGCCGATCGTAATGCAGTTTGCCTCCCTCGCGTATCCTTTTCATCGTGTTGCCATCAATCTCATTATTTAACTCCCGCGAGACAAGAAACGGAACTGGATTTCATAAAATTCTATTCTGCCCAGGATGCTCGGGGAAATAAAAGGGCGAGAGAAGCAGGACTTGCTAATGAACCGCAGGGGGAGGGAAGGGGGTTGTTCTTCTTTCCAAGGATCCAATTATCTAATCCCGCCGTGTTCTTCCTATGTGTGACCCGATTCTCGTGGAAAATTTATTCCGATTGTTCGGTCTTATCCAATATTTCATAGTTTTCGAAGAGTTTCACGATTGCGATTTCCATCATAAAAGAATTTTCGAAATGCAAAAGAAGGTTTATTACGAAAAATAAAATTTGTTCCTTTGAATAGAATTCGGAGCAAGCTGTGGGTTTCGAAAAAGAGTCCACCTTCGAATAAACACGTTGCTTATTCTCTTTGCGATACAGTGATCCCGAATGAATGTTTTGCAAGGGCAGTTGTTCCATTTGCTTCCAAATTGTCGCTGTTGGCTCTTATGAGTGATGTTCGTGGATTCATGAATCAAGATTATTTATTTTGGAAATGTAAATTAATATTGACTAACAATACACTGATTCATTCGTATTTCGACGAATGTGCTCAGGTTATCATATAAATTGCATGGTGACATTTAATACATGCCCATCCATTTTCGTATGGAAATCATTTTTGCCCTCCTCTCGAATTTTATTTTGGAAGCAGAATCGCGTGATCCACGTTTCTCTCCAATAAAAACTTCTTCATTGTAATTATCCCAGTATTTTGATTACGGGATAGGCTCTTACTATCCCGGATGACAAAAAAAAAGAAACGCTAAAATGTTTGTGAAAATGAATCTTTTTAACGTGTGTTGTAAACTCGCAATTTCAATAAACACGTTAGGACGTATAAATAGCAAAATGGGAAAATCGTTGAATTCGAGCTTATAACCGGGGCCGGTTTTACGTATAAGCTAGATACGTTGTAGTTTAGAGCATCGCAATTTGAGGGACCTCCAAATACCAATAAATATTTTTTTAAACCAATAATATACTTAAGGATCACGTAAATCCAAAGGGTATATTCACGATAAAAAATCGAATTAAATCAATAATAGCTTAAATCTTTAATAACAAAATTTTTATGGAGTACAACTCTTACTACATCCAATCATTTTACGCAAATAAATTGATGTGTGCAACACATGACTCTCCATACGTAAGTTGTCAAGTAAAATCAAATAAATACGGCGATAGGAACAGTTCAACTTACACGTTATCGATTCAATTGCTGTCACTACCACGCGCGCGAGCTGCGCACTAGCCGTCAATTTCGGAGAAAATTGAATATCTCTTGAAATATTCCTCATATGAAAATTTACTTCAAACAAGAGTTGCATAAAAAATAATATCTACAACTTTTGTGTGTGTGTGCATGCGTGCGTGCGTGTGTGTTTTGACAAAAATTCAGTTTTAAGCGAAATATTTTAGAAAAACTAAAATTTGACAGGAGTAAACCGCTACTTCCGGCTGACCGATTGTTATCAAAAGCTTTGTAAATCCTAAGTATATATATATATATATCACAAATATAGAATTTCATGCTTATCTGATGAATAGTTTTTGAGTTTTTGAGCGCACACAAAATTACTGTCACACACATACGGACATACGGACACACACAGACATCCTCAATAAAACGATGTAAACGTGTTCAGGGGATCTCAAAACGCGTATTTCCTTTGAAATTTGGATTTCGATTTTTTTCATGAAAACAATACGTACTTTCCCTAAAGTGTACTATGTATATGGAGAAAGTAAAAATTGAACTGGATTTTCTGTGTGTAAATAAAATTATAAATCATGCCTATTCTCACGTTAACCCCTCTATTTTTCCCTTTATGTTAACGTCTTATTTGAAAACTATGCCTCTCCTTTCCTTGAATCTATCATGTCATCTTTCACGTGCTATTTCATTTTTGTTCCAAATTATGAACTTTTAACTCTTTATCAATTCAGAGTCACTGTTGGCATTCATTGCTAATCTCCTTCTTTCCGTTTGTTATGTGTACTTCTATAAGTCGAACGTCTATAACTCGAATTTTCCATAACTCGAAGTGAATAATTCATTTTACAGGACAAAAACTCTTTTTCATGTTATTTTTCCTCTAAAACTGGAATTTTGTATGTTGAACATTTTTTCGTTTCCCTTGAGGTCCGAATTATAGGAGTTCCATTGTATTTTCTTTCTTCTTTCTTGTCCATATTTTCTGTGTTTCTTTAATTGTTATTATTTATACCTCTCGATTATTCCATTTATCCTAATGCACTTGCGCTTCTTATCCCCATAACTATCGCATACAATGGGTGTGACTCTGATCGTCGATTTATTTGAATTTTTTCCCCGCTTTTATCCATCTTGATTTCGCTCGTTTACCTCTTTGAGTAACGCTCCCATTTCCCCTCGCCGCTTCCCTATCGCTTCCACCCTCTCCCCTCGACTGCCTCTCTTCTCCCTTCGCTCCATTTCCTCTCTCTCTCTCTCATTCTCAGCCTTCAGCACCATATCGTCTTCCACCCAAATTCCAATTTCCTCTTTTCTTTCCCTCAAACATCTTCCCTTCTCTGGCCGTAACTCTCGTCTTATCCCTCCCCCTCTCAACTCCTCCCCCACCCTCCCCTCCCCTCCCATCCCACACCATCCCATTCTAATTTATCTTCAACCTTCTCGACAATCATTCTCTCTCTCCCTGGGGTTTACTCCCTTTTGCCCATACTTAGTCTCGATTGTCTTTTTAATATGTATAAATATATAAATATATATATAAATATATATATACATATATACATACTATTATATATACACACTCACTTGTATCTCCCGCCTCATTTCTCTTTTTCTTCCGCTTTTATTCCCTCGCGTGTTACTGTAATAAGATTTTCCTTTCCGCTCGGAAATAATTTATCTATTATTGGGATATCTTCTTGGGATATTTATGACCGAGAAACAGCCATAATGGCGTGTATATCTTACTTAATGAAATGCGAAATGCGTGCATTATGTTATGGGCTTCAGATGATATTTTCCTCTTTCTACGATGGAAATTGAATGTGATTAGCAGTTGTAGTCATAAATTTGTGGTATGATTTCTTAATGGGATGTTTGTATTCGGCGAATGAATTTTTGCGTAATCATTTTTGAGGTTTTTTGTACTGTTAACTGAGCCATAATGTGCCGTGATATTTCTCGCTGACGATTCCTTTTTACAATATTTAAAAAAATACAATTGGAAAAATATTGCAATTTATGTAACGTTAGTAATTTTGTTTGTCTTATATTAAAAAAAGGAACGCCATTTTGGCTGCATCAATCAAATATCGCATTATACGGTAATAAATTAAAATCATTTTATTAGTCATTCGTATAGTAAAAACTCGGTACAGCATGCATTGTACAAACTTTCTCATATACTAATGCGTCGTTTAGATATCTTTTGAAAAATATGAACTATGTAGAATCGTTATAAACGTCAACTTAAATAACTATACGAAATTTGATGAAAATCGTTTGAGAAAATCAAATTGTTGTTAAAATTGGCCAGAATAAACTAGCCTTATATTCATTTTTTGAGAAACATGAACTATGTAGTATTATTGATGACGTAAGCTCAAGTAACTGTACGAAATTTGATCAAAATCTTTAGAACCGTTTTTGAGAAAATGAAATTACTGTTAAAAATGAGTAGTTAATTATTGAGCAATATGAATCATTTCTTCATAGTCTCTATTCTGTATAGTAAAATGCCTAAGTACGAGATTTCATTCGCTTTCGCTCTACCGTTTAGCTTCTAGAGCCAGTAACAGATACACAGACAGACTTCATTGCGAAAACCACTTTTTCGGACTCGGCTACACCTAAAACGTATATTTCCGTCAAAATCTCGAGGTAGAATATTCTCTCGATTACTATACTTTCTCAATATACTTCGTATATGAGAAAGTAAAAATACAGCAGTAAGCATCCATTTCTAGAATTATTCTTCGAAATCAAAAGATGATTTCAGAAATGTCAATCTTTTGTACTCGGTGCTTCTTTCCATCTAATTTCCATTTATTTCCTGACTCATTACAATCAGCATCGGCTTTTAGTCTTGCTCCTTCTTTTGTCTTCAGGCAAGATTTCGCCAGCATTTCCTTGCTGTTATTTCAGTCTCTTTAACTCTCAACCCATATATTCGTCCTTAAATCCGGGTATCAAATGTCATACTCATTAGAGCTATTTAAGGAAATAGATGGAAACATGCGTCAGAAGATTTCATCTTTATTTTGCATTTGGATATTTCAGGTTATGCCTTGGAGATGACGTACATAAATATTGAAATTTTTCTCCTATACAGATTTTCACTCCTGTTTCTTATTCGTCTTTTTTGACCTGTTAAGATTAATGAAGAGATTCGACGCCCATTTATAATTAATATGATTAATGAATATGACGAATATCAAAACTTTATTCTCATTTCGAGTGAATTTTTTCTCAAGTTTCCATCGCCTAACATTAAATGACCAAAATTTTTATGACGACTAATTTGTAAAATTTATCAGATAGATCTTTCCATTAATTTCTTTAATCTCCTAATAATCTATATTCTGCTTTTCGTGAATCCACGTGAAAAATGCATGCTTTTCGCTTCTTTTCGTGAGATATTTGATTACTTATTTCCTTTGAGAGAAGTCGGCCCTCGGCAGGAGGGGGATTTCTCTGGCCTTAATCGAATGGGGGGCGATACGACATTCGAAAGTTTTCTCAAAGGAGAATCGGACCTTTCTTTATTTCTCTACTTTTCGATCCCTCCACTCCTCTCTCTCTGTCTTCTCCCCGGTTCCATCGAACATAAAAAATATTGGCCAATCCCTTTAATGGACGACCTTAATTCCTGTGACCATGCGACTTCCAGAGAACCAATTTCATCCGAATTAAGTTATTTCCTCTCTTTTTTCATCCCGGTGAATTTTTCTCGTCGGGCTATCATTTTCCCCCCACTCCGTCTTCAACTGAAAACTGATCTCGTAAGATAATATCGGAGTAGTCTTAGTGTGATAGAGTTGCTCATTTAAAAACTAAATCTTAATGTAAACTTTCCCAATTAAATCGATTTAATTTTTTTAGAGCTTTCTAAACTAGTCGCTAAGTGTGTCATTAGAGCAGTGTAATTATAAATGTCGATTTAAAAAAATACTTTTGAGTTAAAATATACCTTATGGTCCATTTAATTTATTCATAGTCGGTTGCTTTATGCTGCCTTGTTTTTATTGCTAATAGGGTTCATTTAATCATTATTTCCATTCATTTTTACTTTCTCATATACGATGTATATTGAGAAAGTATTGTTATCGCGAAAAAATCCGACCTCGAGATTTTTACGGAAATATACTTTTTAGATGTCGCTGAATCCGAAAAAGTGGGTTTCGCAATGCCGTCTGTCTGTCTGTTATTAGCTTTAGAGCCTAAACGTTAGAGCGAAAATGAATGAAATCTCGTACTTAGACATTTTATCATACAGAGCAGAGTATATGAAGAATTGGTTGACATTGCTCAATATTTAAGGGAAGTTTATTCTACGCATTTTTCTCAGAAACGGCTCTAACGATTTTGATCATATGTCGTACAGTTACTTTAGTATACGTCTGCAATAATACTACGTATTTCATTTTTCTCATTGAATGAATATAAGGCTTGTTTATTCTTAGTCAACTTTAACAAAAATTGGATTTTCTAAAAACCAGCTGATACGATTTTCATTTTCTAAAGATAATTAAACGACGCATTAATATATGAGAAAGTTTGTGCAATGTATGTTGTACCGATTTTTTATTTTTGAAAATGGAAACAGGACGAATTTTATTTTATGTAAAAGTTTAAGGTGTTTTCCTAATGACTTTCAAAGCATCAACAGTTATTTTCTAATCTATATAACTTACTGCATGTATGTCAAAGTGCACATTCCATAACTCCTTCTAGGCAACCTAATCAACTTCTTTTACCGCTCTCGCAAACTTTTTTTGCGCTCTTTCAATTCTTCCTTCGGTTCGTAATTCCGAATCCCTCCGCCCAATTCCTCCGTTTCCTTTCCGTCTTTTCGTAAAACTTATCTCTACGGGAACACAATTCGGCTAATTGCTTCGAGTTGAGAGGGATAGGGCCATGTCGTCACAAGGTGAAAATTGTCCGGGCAGATGTTGACCAGGATGAAATCGGTCGGGTGAAGAACGATTATGGCACGGAGAAAGAGAGAGGAAGAACGAGAGAGAGAGAGAGAGAGAGAGAGGGAGAGAGAGCCGATGTGGTGGCTTGGGCTGACGGGAGAGAGGGAGGGAGGGGAGGGGATGGGAGAGTTGGAGTTGGAATCGTAGAGATGGATGAAAAAAACCGGGAAGGCAATTAGGAAAAATGGAATGCCTGGAAACGGATAAAGTGGCTGTTTTCCGAGCTGAGTAAATATAGCAAGAGGGGGAATGTATTATGTATTTATTGTATTCTTCGTAGCAAATTTATAATGCGCCATCCATTACAATCCTTTAATTGTGCGTGTGTTTTAAAATTAAAATAATTCAATGCTGAGATAAATGGCCACTCTCCTATGTAAATTCGTGTGTTTTTTTCTTCTACTTACCAATTTCAATTTCGTTGTATCCGAGGAATGCCACTCGAGGGTAAAAATTTTGTTGGGTCTGGATATCAGGAAAGCTAATTGGCGAAGTTATATTAACTGAAAGAAGTCACCGAAGAAAGTTACGGAAAAGATTAAGAGGTTAAGGTTAAATATCGGATCCCCGAATATGACCCGGCCGTAGTCCCTCGTGTTGAACTCAGCGTTGTTGGAGGATTTTTGCCGATTAACCCCTGCGCTTTTTGACATCTTTATTCTTCATCTCTTGCAGATTTAAATCGTCGTTTTTATTTAGAAAGAAATCATCTCGAGAAGTTGCATTTCTGAATTTCTTTCTTCTAGTTCCAGCAACCTTGCTGATTTTTTGGGGGATAATATTTTTCAGTAAGACAGGATTAAAACAGAGCGTTTCGGTTGCCGGTTCCTGAAAGGTGTCAGTGAAGTGGGAAGATGCGCTTGGCAAAAAATACATAAGATTGAGATTTTCCCATACGAAAGGAAACATTTCCCATATATCTTCAGAAAGGAACGCTGGTAGTATTCTCTTAAGCTCCTCTGATAAAATTAATATCGTTCGCCGAAATTCACGGATCGACAAGATAAACTGATGGCATGATTTACGCCGTTACGGAAGTTGTTATTAATACTTGCATCTCTGCTGTCACGAGATTCCGTGCTTACCGCGTTCGCCTTCATTTAGCCCTTACGAATAAAAAACATTTTGGTCCGATTGTTGGTTAGATTTTCATTCACTTTCAATAACTTCCACCGTTTTCAGTTTTAATATTAAATTTTTGCTTCTGTCGCGAATATCTGCCGTCCAATGTTCGGTGGTTGTATATCGTGTACTGTTTATTTGTCTTCGAATTTTTTATCAGTAGTAGTAAGGTTGAGCACATTTCGCGATTGTTTAACATTAAGTCGCTGATGTTAATGGTGACGGACATCCTTTTTTATTGTCAAGTTATAAACCGTTTTTGGTGTCATTTTAACTGACAGGCACAAAAAGCGATTTTCTCTCATTAATTTCAAATGAGATCGTGGAGTTGAAATCGTGACAGAAAACCAATAAATTTCGTTTTTCCCTCGCATCCCAAATTATTATCTTTACTTTGTTCACTGATTATGTGCGATAAAAAGAATTTTGACATTAACTTGGCATAACGTTCCACATAAAGAGAGAAATGTATCACTTTTTTTTCGGTCAGATATTTTTTTCCATTATCACCTCCCTCCCCCCTTTAAGCGCTTTTTCATTTAATCGTAATTTATTTCTTTTATCTCGCATTGATAATAATATAAAAAAATTTAGAACAAATTCTTTCGCTTGAATAAAGTTATCCGTAAAAAAAAAATTGTCGAGAAATGTTATCTCGTTGTCTCTCACTCAGGCCGGCGCACGAACACGCGTGTGTTTGATTCCGGCACACGCCCCCCACTTCGCTCGACCGTGCAGATTTTTATAAATGCGGTGAAATTCTGGTGCGGGCGAGCGTGACTAGATTTTTTTCTCTCCCGTTTCCCTCCCTTTTTATCCTCCCCCCCCCTCACCCCTTCTTCTCAATCCCGCGTCCTTCTCCCCCATTCTCTCTCCTCTTTCCTCCCACTTCTTCCTCTCTATCCCCCCCCCCTCCCCATCCCCGCTTCCGTCTCTCATGACGAAAGAACGTCCTACAGACAACACTTACCCGCAGTTGCATATATATGTATGTACTTTTCGCCAATCCTCAACAATTCCAAAACAAGTTAAGAAAGTGTACAGCGTATCACAAATGGGCACGTTTCGTGCTGTAGAATAATAGAAAGAAATCGTATACCTGTACGTAAGTGAAATTGCGTTTTAAAGTTCTTTTCTTCATCATAAATAATCCATTTTCTTCCTGTTTAAAAATATTGCATGCACACGTAAGGAAATTAAACGTTTGTTTGTGAGATTGTTTACGTTAGCAATAATGAAGAAGTAACCATGCAAGAAAATTTCAGTTCAACTAGAATTAAGACATTCTGGTTCGATTTTCTTGATAACGGCCACCCGTATGATAAAAATAGAAAAAGAAATACACTACTAGTTCTACAGGTTTTATTTGAAAAATATTTTGCTATGAGCAATAGTTTACGACATATGACGGAAAGTTCATTTTTAGTCACCAGTAAAGTGGTACCCCTGATTGGCTTACGTGATTCATTTTTGGGATTTTCTTATTATCTTTGAGAGTAAGTCCTTAATATCAAATTTCATGAAAATCCTTTCGGTAGAAGCCGAGAACGGTCATGCGGACGGACGGACGGACAGACAGACGGACGGACGGACGGACAGACCGACGACAAGAGGCGCTCACGCTGGAGGCGAAACGCGTCTAAAAAGAGAAATTCCTGCGTGATCAGATTAATAGCGAAATTGCAAAACGTTCCATACATGAACTTATCGTGTCTATGCGACTTCATAGATGGCTTTATTTTTTAAATTAAAAATGTAATATACTGGGCATTTATTGCCACTTACAATTAGATAATTCTGATTTTTTTGCGTCTATGGAGGGACACGCCTTCTTTTCATCTCTGCTTTATATATATTTTCCATTGATATAAGTGTATCAAATGTTGTGAGGCGATTATATGGTTACTAGCAGGAGTGCCCGTTGAATTTCAACGGATTTAGTGAATCTAAAACTTCTACCGTTTAACATGTAAGCATCCCAAGAATAAGATAGTACACAGTTATACCTGTCGAATAAAGCTAAAATGAAGAAAACCGCTCCGTATTTTCCTATTTAGATGAATGAAGGAAGAAAATCTTAGGAAAATAACGTATAAACTCCCTCCCCCTCCCTTCCACCTTCTCCTTCCTTCTCCCCCTCCCCCTCCATCTCTCCCCCTCCCTCTCCCTCTCTCCATCCCTTTCCTCTAATTCCCTCTCTCCATCTCCCCCCTCCGTTACCATCCATCTCTCTCCCTCCCTATCTCGTATTAAAAGCATTCAAAGCGAACAAACTTACAAACATTCTCCTTTATATGTTAGATTAGAAGATAATTCAATTAAAAACAACAAATATTTCAATGAAATAAACAACAATTTAAACAAAAATTCAACAAAATTTTTTTTGTAAGATATGGAATGTTAGTAATTTTCTATTCTTCAATAATGCCATAAATGCGAAAATTATGTTTTACAGAAATAACTGATGAAAAATTTATATTTTTAAACCTATTTCAATTCTTTGCTGAGATATACTCAAAAAACCAAAATTTGAACCGGCCATTACATTAAGACCTTTCGACCCAGCGGACTGATTTTGTCAATTTTCAGCTACGAAATGTATATCATCAAAACATTGATATTGGTGTAGGATTCATGAAAATCGGTCCAATAGTTGCTGAGATATCCTCAAGAAACTGAAATTTTGACCGATCGATCCGTGACCTCTGGGGTCACGACCCCGTAGGCCGATTTGAATTATATTCGGCACTGCAACTTCCATGATCAACCTGAGGCTGCTGTCAAAATTTCAAGCTCCTAACTTTATTCTCTGATGAGTTATGGCTGCCACAGACAGATAGACAGACAGACATCCTCTTTTATTTATTAGATTTAAAATCGTGATTGCAATTTACTATTTAGCGTATCCTGTGGCAACCTTGCGGATTAAAGATAGTAGCATATTTAATTTTACAGTATAAGACGTATCTCATGTAGTTTAATCCTGACGAACTCTGTCTTCTCGCGCGTATCTTTGTTTAATTCAGGGGTGCGCAACCTTTTCCTATTCGCGACCCCTAAATTTACAGGCGACCCCCGTCTATTTGCCTAGGGAAAAATATGAAAAATACGTAATTTATAGGTTTTGAATAGTATTTATTATATTATACAATTAAGGGGGTACAGTATAAAGAATAGAAAAACAATAATGATACAACATATAAAATTAATAAAATGATTACATTTAATGTGAAACCTGAGCCTGGATAATTGGTATAATTTCATCGATATTTGGTAATATATTTGAAATTGCCAATCGTAAATCCGGTTCTACCTCAAATCTAGAACGATGCTTTGTTTTGATTGTAGATAGACAAGAAAAAGCAGTTTCGCATAGATATGTTGAGCCGAAAGGAAGCAGTGACATTAGAGCTTTTTTTGAAATCTCTGGATACTCACTTTTGACGGAAATCCAAAACCTTTCTATAAAAGCTATATGAGGGAGGTAATTTCCAGGACCATTCTGTTGACAGACTATGTATTAAGCTAAACATTCCTCTCAAAGGCACACGAACCTTCGTCACTCATTGAGCATGAAAGGCTCTAGTCTGCTAAAGCTACACACACACATATATATGGCCTTATGAATTTATTTTGATATTTTCATTTTCTCTTTAAATCTTGTGTATAGATTTTCGTCACATGATAACTCGATCAAGTGTTCTCTTTCTTTAAGGGTGTTATTATTCGAACTTGAAATAACAACGAAAAAGGGTTACGGATCCACCCCACATCTTTTTCAGGAAATTTTTCAAATCTTACATCAAAATTTATTATTAGATTTGTCAGATGAGTTGAAATTGTAGTTTTAATTTCACGTAAATCGATCTTGTTGTTCAAAATAAAATCGGACAGATATGAAAACATTTCAAAATTATCTCGTGTAATTTCATTTTTTAAAAAAAGATTCTACCTTGTCGCTGAGAGTTAAAATGTTTGCACATCGACCCTGCAAATTCACATTTAGATAATTTAGTTTTCCGAAAATATTAGCAAGGTAGCTAAGAATTTCTAGCCATTTTTTGTCTAAGAAATGTTGAGATAGTTTGTAATTGTGATGCAGAAGAAATATCCTAACTACGTCTTTCAGATCAAACAAGCGTTGAAGCATTTTTCCACGTGACAACCATCTTACTTCAGTGTGAAGAAGAAGTTTATTATAATCAGATCCCATTTCATTACACAGCATCGTAAACAATCTACTATTCAAAGATTTCACTTTAATAAAATTGACCACATTTACAGCCTCCTGCAGTACTTTATTTAAAGTTGGCTCTAGTGATTTTGCAGCTAAGGATTCTCTATGTATAATGCAGTGGTGAAAAGTTATATGTGGAGCAATCTCTTTAACTTTAGCCTTAAATCCAATGTTTTTGCCAAGTAATGCATTTGCGCCATCTGTACAAATCGCTACGCAATTGGACCGTAAAAGGGCGTTTGTTTGCAAAATCTTATTTACAACATTGAAAATTTCCTAACCAGTCGTTCTTCCTTTCAAAGGTTTGCAGAATAAAAAGTCTTCCAAAATATCACCATCGTAACAGTATCTCACATAAACAAGGAGCTGAGCAAGTTTAGCAACATCAGTTGACTCGTCCAACTGAATTTCGAAATATGAGGAATCTTTCAATCTGTTTAAGAGTAATAATTTTACATTATCTGCGAGTACTGTAATACGCCGGAAAACAGCATCTCTTGACAGAGGAATGCATTTTAAATCGTTAACCATGTCGATAATATGGGTATTTTACAAGATATGAATATAACGACAAACACGGAGATGAAAATAAAGAACTCAGGTCTGACAGAACGGCCAAAACAGACCAGAAAAGAGACACTTAATTGGCTTAACTGCCATTGTTGATGTGAGCTCAACTAAAAACAACTGAAATACGGGAAAGTGCACGAGACTCACTCAGGTGCTCTCTCTATCTCTCACACTTCACTGTCCGTGTATTTAAACAAGAATGTCACGTCCATGAAACAGACTAACAAGTTTCAATGACAAGTAAAATAACAGAAATCATAGGCGGAAAATAAGATCGGAAGGCTTATCCCGATTGTTCAACTACAATGTATTTATTGGATCATATCGCGTGACATTATAGGAACTACTGTGTCACGCTATATGATAAAAGTGTTATGTTTGGGTCTAATTTCTTTTAAAAACTCCTTGATTGGCGACCCTCCCTCCGACCCCTCGAACTTCTTCCGCGACCCCCGGGTTGCGCACCTCTGGTTTAATTAATTCTCCAGGCTAAAATGGCCGCTTTGTTTTGTTAGTGATCCTAAAAAAGTAAATACGTATGATCATCGTTAGTTATAGTACGTATATCATATGAAATTATGCATTAAAAGCTATATGAGGGGGGTAATTTCCAGGACCGTTCTGTTGATAGACTATGTATTAAGCTAAACATTCCTCTCAAAGGCACACGAACCTTCGTCACTCATTGAGCATGAAAGGCTCTAGTCTGCTAAAACTACATATATATATATATTTATTTATTTATTTATATACACAGGGCCGTGCCCAGACATTTTGCCGCCTGAGGCGAGATATAATATGGCGCCCCCTGGCCTCGCTGGCCTTATGAATTTATTTTGATAGGTTTTCATTTTTGTCTAATTTTGGCGTCCCCCTTCGAGAGGCGCCTGAGGCGGTTGCCTGGCCGCCTCACCCATATGTATATATATATATATATATATATATATATACACACATTTTATATTTACGTACTTATGAACGAAGCTCTATTCCCTGCTGTTTGATTGGATGATCTATCCTCGGTGACTAATTTTAAGATCGAGATAATCCATCGCCGAGGTGTTATTCGTAAAAAAAATCCTTTTCAGTCATCTTTATCTATTTCATCAAGTTCCTCGCCTAATCTCTTTCCAAGGATCCGTGTTTATCCTCTCGCCACGTACTTACTCTTCCTCCTTCCTCACGAACTGTTTCTACAGATAAACTTTTGCCCTTTTTCTTTCCAATAACAGCTTTCTTGCCTTAAATCCTCCAGCGGTTACGTCGATTTTCTCCGTCTCGTAATTAACTCGACCCAAGACGTCCGAGTTCCTATAAACTTTTGTTTTTAGAGTCGTTCTCGAGAGTTCCGATGCTTATCCTCTTTCTGAGTGGATACTAAACAAACTAGCCAACCACATATAATCACAAGTAAAATCATCATTTCATTTGTTCTCCCCGAGTATAAAAATAAACGTTACGGAAAATATCCCTTTGTTGTTTCATATTCTTCTCTGTAATTTTCTGTGACCTTTACTGCTTCCTCAAAGCGCGCCATGATATGTTCAAATTTATTTTTACGTTCGACTTTGACGTCTTTTGAGTCTTATCATACTACAAAATTCTTCTTTTAAAATTATGAATAAATCTCTTTGTGAATACTCTGTACATATTTTTTTCATATTCGCTTGTTCATATTTTGCATTTACCGTATTTGTCCGCGTGTTCTAATATTAAAAGTAATCGAACGTTAAATATTTTTTATGTTGCAAATATGTAGCTTTACGTGAAATGTTCTTTGAATTTAAAATACATCATGGTATAAAAGTTTTCTTTATACTCAGTGGCGATAAAAACTCCAGCAATTCCCTCAAACGTGATTTGATCTGTCGCGGCTGGGCAAAAAGGATGGGAAATGTAACTCGATCATGTGGCCGTTTTATATTCTCGTTCTCGTGCGTAGGTTTTATCTCCCCGTTACTTTTGATGCCTCGTTACCCAAAAAATAATTGGCTTAAAATAAATCAACGGGCTTAACTTTCCAAATCTCATTTATCTGTCGTTATCGTCTGAATTGATCGCTTTTGTTCCATGGTTTTAATGAGAAGATTGGATTATGCAGAACCTTAAAATTTTGTTAGTGTATTTTTGACGTTTTAAATGCCTCTTCTAGGGAAACAACGTATCGCGATTTTGGGTTTATTTTTTATTTAATATTTTTCCTTTCTGTAACGTCGAGAATTTATTCATTTAAATCTAAAATATACGAAGATCCCGCATTTTGCGTTTCGCTGCTTAAATAAATATGCTCATTTTTATCATGCAGTATGCCTGATTCTTTATTTTTCTCATTGAACTTTTGTTGTAATCGATTTAATCGGTGTATGATTCATGCTTTCAAATAAAGTTGGAAAAAATTGATCGCCATTTTGTTCGACTTAAATAAGCAGAACGTTTTTCTTCGCGATATTCTTATTTCTACTAAAATAAAAATCCACCCATAAAGGTTTTAAGTTTATCTAAATAAGCGATTCTTTCCTGTGATGGCTATAGAATCGTTGCTTGAGAATTAAATCACCATCCAAGTCACTTTCCTCTTGGATTTGAAATTAATCTCGTCACTGCGACTAGAAAGAGAGTACCAATCGTAATCGAGAGATATACATAGAGGTCGCATAACTCTCTCACACACGTCAGAAACGCGCAAAATTCACAAATGCTCGCTTAAATTCAGCAGTTGACCAACAGATCTCTAGGACAATGGCAGTGGCGTCGTAGAAAAGGGATTTGGATTGGTTTTTTTAACGCACCGTTGAGAGAGAGAGAGAGGGTGAAAAGTGGATGATTCAGGAGTCCTCGCTACGTTTCGTAAGGATGAGATACTGGGAAAGGATAAAAATAGTTTGTTTCGACTGATGTAGCAATAAATGTGTGGCGTCGTCGTTTCGGCGAAAAGAAGAGGCTGGATTCGCACATTCTGCAGTTGACGGGCGTGACCCCGCGAGGTTCCCCCTTCCCTCAAATGTGGCCTTTGAAAAAAAACACCTCGATAGAATAAATTTTAGTTTGTGCGAGAGATATAGGGGATAGTAGTAGTAGAGTATCGTTGGTTTTGACGCGTGCTTAAATAAATGAAGAACGATGGGGGAGAGGCAGGTGGCTCGCTGTGGGGTCGACTATTGCGTGTGACTGCGTATGTTGATCGGGGTTTTCGGATGTTTTTCGGCGAATCCTGTGCGGGAGCAGGCTCGACTCCATCGTTGGTGCGGCCTCTGACGAAAGGCTCTCTCTCTCTACTGAGGGAGGCTCTCATTCCGAAATCTGTTTATGGCGAGTTCTTTTAGAAAGATCGAGACGGTTTTTTCTCGATTTGTGTACGGTTTACACCGAATTAGATCGGTGCTCGCTGACTTCAATCGTTCGAGGAAGATAGAGATGCTTTTGATGAAAAATAATATTTGCGGTGATAGCTGAATGGTGCGGTTCATATTTAAAGAGATCCAACCTGTCAAATTTTGATTAAAAGGAATGTTTTTTGAGTTGTGAATTAGTTTATTTCCTTCCGATCGGAACAAGAAGGGCGCTGACGTGATGGACTTGTTAAATGTACCTTCTTATATTGTACATGTTTCTTTAAATCCATTTGAAATTTATAAATATAGCAATTTAAAACCTATTTGAGCCGTGTACTTAATTTGCCGCTTTCAAATCAAGTAGGCTCTTATTTTTCGTTCACATTTAAATCGATATTGGCCCCGCACGTTCTCCTGTACCCTAGTATCAAACTATTGTTTCTTTACACGCTGCGTGTCACCTTTTAGAGTTATATTAAACACGCATTTCCGACCCGTACCTTCCTCACTTCGCTTTTCTCTTTTCATATTGGTCGCATAGCATCGGGTGCTTGTGTCCTTTGGGTATTTTTTAATCAAGTGATTCGAAAGTACATTCGCCATTCATGCACTCGGCGTTCGCTTTTCGACGCGAAGTGTCTCTTCCATAGAAGGACGAAAGGATCGAGTGTGCGGATTATTAACGCCATCCAATCGATGCTAGACTGAAAGGCCGTCGAAAGAGACGCGTAAAAGTGGCTGCTGCCATGTTGTCCGCAAACAATTTTTACTCTTTCAAAGCGAGAAATATTCATTAGGAAAAGGATAGGGTCGAAATGATGTCGCGGAGGTACACATTTTAACGACTTATTGGTCGGTGTTTTTGGATTTAATTGGTACACAAAGTGGCAAACGTGACCAGAAGCATTAATGCTGCGGTTCCCATGGAAACTCCGAAGTGAAACAATAATACGAGAATATATTTTCTGGACGAAATGTCATCGCTTTTTATCATCCGATAAGCCTATACGCTTTCTTTTTTTCTTAAAATTCTCGTGAAATATCTATTGAAACATCCGTTTTCGTCGTATAGTAAAAGTATGCCAATTATCGCCTTTTTCTTTTTATTTCATGTATTACAATAGGAATATGGACATTAAATAAAAGTTATATATTTTTATTTTGTTTCCACCTATTACATAAATATAACATCTGATCTGTTTGACTCGAATTCATCGTCCACTCAGTTGCTTTAGGTAGCTTTCTATTCTACATATTTGATTATATTTCTCCTATATTTGTGTGGCAAATCACACACTGATATTTAATATTATAATATTTATTTATTCTTGTCCGCATTTTCCATTTGTTTGATGTTTTTTGTTGTCCATCACATTAATTTTATCATACATACCTTTTTTAATCGGTTGGGAAAATGTCAAGTATTTTTACTTTCTCATACGAAGTATCGAGAAAGTATTGTTTTCGCGAAAAAGTTCGACCTCGAGATTTTTACGGAAATACACGTTTTAGGTGTCGCTGAATCCGAAAAAGTGGTTTTCGCAATGCCGTCTGTCTGTAACTGGATCTGGAGCCTAGACGGTAGAACGAAAATGAATGAAATCTCGTACTTAGGCATTCTATCATACTGAGCAGAGTATACATAGAAATGGTTCACATTGATCAATAATTAAGAGTAGTTTATTCTACGCATTTTTAACAACAATCCGATTTTCTCGAAAACGGCTGTAACGATTTTAATCAAATTTGGTACAGTTACTTGAGTTTACGTCTTCAATAATACTTTATAGTTCATATTTCTCAAAAACTGAATATAAGGCTAGTTTATTCTAGGCAACTTTAACAATAATTCGATTTTCTCAAAAACGGCTCAATCGATTTTGATCAAATTTCGTACAGTTACTTGAGTATACATCTACAATAATACTACGTATTTTATTTTTCTCAATGAATGAATATAAGGCTAGTTTATTCTTGGGCATCTTTAACAAAAATTGGATTTTCTAAAAACAGGCTCATACGATTTTCATTTTCTAAAGATAAATAAACGACGCATTAGTACGTATATGAGAAAGTTTGTACAATGTATGTTGTACCGATTTTTTTGTTTGTAATTTGAGGTGACGTTCTTAAATATATTTTGGTACTTAGGTATTAACGGGGAACCCATTTCAAAATATAAATGGGGAATCCAACCATTCAAAAATGTGTTTGTTATATGGTACTTATGTATTAAGAGGATATTAGCAAGCCTTCGCCTCGCTTTCTTTTAAGATTATAATGCCCTTTATATCGGGTGTAGCCGTCTTGGGGTGCTATCTCGCCCTTCGCCTCTCTGGAACGAAACTATCCCTCCCCATTGTCCGGTGATCGGGTGGGTAAATGTCGCCACAGGCAGATCAGTCACGGGTTTGCAAGCTTTCGTTTTGCGTGAAAGGGTTATCTCAAAAAATTATTCTCCAAAAGGTATCCGGGATAACCGAAGAGAACCCATTTTTCTTTGAATTTTAACATTTAAACTTTGGTCTCCCGTTAATACATAAGTACCACAAATCAAAATGTGACTATTTTGCCATTTTTGTTGAAAACGTATTTTCAAAATGTTAATTTGTTTAATTTAATGTTGCTGTTGATGATTAAATAATTATTTTAATGGTATTATTATTGTTAACAGAATTTTAAAATGGGTTCCCCGTTAATACGTAAGTACCTATATTTTTTGTCCAACGTGTTACGCGGTATCAAAAATTCACGCCTTTTCCTATGCTAAAAAAACACTTTGTTTGCGAGAGCAAGATCGTTCGCTATTTTCGCGTCACTCGCCATACCTCTCCTTCTCTCTCTTTCTCTTCTCTCTCTCTCATTCTCTTCTCTTTTCCCTCGGACTCTCATTTCATAGGCTGCGCAGCTGTCATATTTGCACACGCCGAGAAAGAAGAGACGAGAGAAGAGGCGCGGGCTCAAAAAAAAAAAATTAACGAAGCGCATCACCTGAATCGCGCCTGAGAATCCGCGGCGTTTCTTTTTGTCGTATTTTCGGCCCGAAGGAACTACCTATAAACCCGCTAACCCTTTTCAAAACAGGAACGGTCTCCATCAAACCTCCGAATCATGCCATTCTCATATTTCACGCGCGGGATCCTCTCCAAATTTATTCGGAGTTCGTCAAAAAAGAAAGAGGGACCGGAGGACAACAAAGAGCGCATATTTATCGCGTCATTTGGGATTTCTGTAAGCCGCGATGTGCGATGTATGTGCGGAATCGCTGAAAAAACCCTCTCGCCCACCAAATTCGGAGAGCGCCGTGTATAATTCGCACTTTTACGAAATAAACAAAACAAAAGAGTACGGATTCTAGTTGACACCATCGACGATTCTTTCCGATGCTAACGGCGGTAGAAATGACATATGGACGAATAGATGGCATTTTTTATGAAACGAAATCTCTGGGCGAAGGTGACCTAAGTACTGTATATTCTTGGTGATGAGTTGTTATATTCCTAGCCTTTTGTTGGTATTTCGTCGGAATTCATGCGTGACAAAAATTGGCTGTTTAAAAACCAATATGGTTTTAGGAAAGGGCACTCCTGTGAGATGCAACTAGTAGGCTTATATCAAGATATTGTTGAAGTCATTAATGCAGGGGAAGAAGTCGATGCAATAGTCATAGACTTTAAAAAAGCGTTCGACGTCGTATCACATGACTGCTTATTTGAAAAAATAGATAAACTAGACATAGACTGGAGAGTGAAGGGTTGGATAAAAGACTTTTTGAATGGGAGAAAGCAGAGGGTAAGAATAAAGCAAGCATATTCAGAAGACATAATTGTTACATCAGGCGTTCCTCAAGGGAGTGTTTTGGGTCCATTGCTATTCCTGACTTACATTAATGACTTACACGAAAGTATAGACTCTGACTTACGGCTATTTGCGGACGATTGTATCATATATAGAAGAATAAGAGGAAGAGAAGATAAAGATATCTTACAAGAGGATTTGGATAAATTGGAAAACTGGATAAAAGTCAACAAGATGGACATTAACGTTAGGAAAAGTACACAAATAACTTTCACAAACAAAAAGAACACCGAATTAAGGAATTATAAATTACTCGGAGATTTGTTATTAAAGCGTGACAACATTAAATACCTGGGCCTGAACATATCGTCAAATCTAGGATGGGGCCAACATATTAAAAATGTGGTGAAAAAGGCATTTAAAAGCCTCCACTGGATAATGAGGAACCTGGGAGGAAGTAACAAGAATACCAAGGAATTGGCTTATAAAAGTATAGTGAGGCCAATACTTGAGTATTCTACGAATGTATGGGATCCCTGCGAAACCACGTATGTAAATAAAATAGAAAAGGTCCAAAGAAAAGCAGCAAGATATGTTCTTAATAAATTCAAAAGAAAAGATAGTGTATCAAAGATGATAGAATTATTGGGGTGGGAATCATTACAAACAAGAAGGAAATTAAATAGGCTGAGTGGAATGTACAGGATTGTAAGTAACGAGGGGGGATGGAAAAATTTCAGTAGTAGTTTAGAAACTCCAAATTTTTTCAGTAAAAATGATCATAAATTTAAAATCAGATACAAACCTCAAAGACTAGAAGTTGTAAAAAACTCCTTTCTGAACAGAGGTATTCAAGAATGGAATGAATTACCTGGAGATATCTTTGACCCCTTTCCTAAAAACCTGAAAGACTTTAGGAAGAAGTGCAAAAAGTACCTATTTAGTCTAAAATCATGAAATGAGTTACTAAATTGACATGGTGTAAATGTATCGTTACCACCAGGCCAAGAGCCTAATTGTAGCCTGGATACGTAAATAAATAAATAAAAAAATAGGAGGAAACGGAGTAGGCTATGCGGCATGTATAATATATTAAAAAATGAGGGAGCTTGGGGTGATCTAAGAAAGGAGGCGGAAGAACCAACTTTCGTGGGGAAAAATGATCATAAATTTAAATTCAATTGGAACGAGTTGCCTGCAGAACTATTTAAGCCCTACCCAAGGAATGTAAATGTTTTTAAAAGTAGAAGTAAGGTAATGTTAAGATAATTGTTTATGCTATACTTATTTTGTCATGTATTTGTTTTTATATTATGGTTTGGTTTTTTTTTTAGTATTTTATGTACGATAGTTATGTTACCACCTGGCAAATTGCCTATTTGTAACTTATATTTGATAATAATAATAAAAAAACTCGATAAAAAATTACCTTAATTTCCGTAAATTTATTTTAAAAGACATTTTTATCGGATTTTGCTCGACCTTTTCGATGAAGTAGTCCGGCAAATTCAATATTTGGTGAAATAGGGATATATAGATCCAGTGGCGTATTTCGTCCCAATTCTTCGTTGAGGAGACTTTCATTAAGTTGCCCTAAACGAAACAGTCTAATATGAGTGCACTTTTCAATAAATGAATAAAAATTTTCTTCCGCCATTTTTATAGAAGTTACGCAGGGAAAGAAAAATTGTAATTTAGTTGGTGCCATATTGGACCTTGAATCGTTGAGGAGAGTATAAACACTTCCGTAAACATTACACTTATAAATAACAAAACTGTAATATTGGTGCGTAAACCAAAATCGGTGTTGGGATAAATGTTGCAAATCGGGACGGGACGTCAGATAAATATTTTAATGAAGGCATTGAAAAGCTCCGTAATATCCGTTAACTTGTTAATGGAGAATGGATGTAATTTTTACTAAAACGAAATCACCAAATGCGTTTAGATGCTGAGTTTCTTGTACTAATTATGTCTCACTATAAGAAGTTATATTCCTTACTTCTGATTTTACTAATGTCTTGCGCCCTTCTCCCCGTTCCCCACACTCTGGGATTTACGCAATTATAAAACGTATTCGTTATTTTCATAGCATTTCATTGGTCGTGGATATTGGATTACGCCTCCTTTTTCTGCAATACGCTAACTGTCTCTGTCTCTCCTTTCTCCCAGTTACCAAGTTCATCCGAATCGGTATCGCTGATAAGAATGACAACCCTCCGTACTTCGACAAGGCGCTCTACGAGGCGGAGGTGGACGAAAACGAAGACATCCAACACACGGTGCTCACCGTCACCGCCAAGGATCACGATGAGTGTAAGTACCGGTTCGCGCCGTTTTTTTTATATACACGCGTATTTGTCGGTCATGTCGATTTGTCCTGTGGTCGAAAATTTATGCCGCCAAACACCAGTAAATACGGATTTTTCTTGAAGTTGAAACGGATTGTATTCATATCTACGCATATTGTGCACAGAGAAATCTCGATGTAGCGAGGATTTATAAAATTCATAAAAATACTCCTCCGAACGGGTATTCCTAGCATTCGAAAATTAAATTCCATAGGCGTAGTGCTAAGTAATTTTGACGGTGATGGTGTTTTCGCTCGCCGTAATGAAATTCTCGTTGTATGCCGTACTAGTTCTACGGAGGTTACGCTGTATTTTAAGCAGCAATGGTAAATATTATTCTTGTAACAATAGGATCTGATTCGATCCCGAAATCAAAGCATTCGAAGATCCCGTCAATGCGCGATTTCCGCTGAGCGCCGCCGCATTTCTCTCTGATTTCTGCGCGAGCCAAAATCAGAGACGTTTTCCACGATTAAAACAACTCTAGCATGCAAAATCAGTCCCGTGGATGCCGGTTTTTTTTTAAATAAAAATTTACCTAGAACGTACTCTCGGTTCGAGTGAGAAATTCAAACCCTCCTCCGCCGTTGATTTTTCAAGGTTCGCGTTATCTTCCAACCGCAATGGTGGTTGCGAGCGACTTTTGTTTGTTATTCCGGAGCCTCATTACGCGGCGGAGAACCCCGTGCTGCGAGGAACACGGAGAAAGAACTTTGGAGGGCAGATGGCTTGTTTTTTTAAGAGGAGAGGTGGGGGTGTGGTGCGAGGGCAGAGGGGGCACGAGCCAATTAAGAGGGTTAATAGAATGATTGACGGTAAAAAAAAGAAGCGAGAACCCACGAGAGGGCGTACTTCCACAACTAATGCAGAGCACTTTAACCTTAATTTTACGGTTTCTGGTCACGACTCGGTCAAGCCCTACGTGAGGGCTTTAATTGTGAGCGACGGGAGCGCTAGGAGTATTTGAAATTCTTTATATGGTCCTCCTGAAAAATTTTTGTGTGTATTTATATTTTTTTGATGCATGCGTACTTGCCATTGTTAAATTTAAAAAAGCTGCTTAGGTTCTCCTATTGCTTTTGCTTTGGTGCGGTTCTTTGAATCGCTTCCTGTTTGTGCAGTTACTCACAGGTCGCGATTTTATTTCCCGACGTTTGATCACAATCCAAATATGCGTAGAATCCGATTTTAATCCGTAATCTAGGACTATTGTTTCCGTAAAATAATTTAGTCCGGCGCCTTAACCGTGAAACCATCGAGTAAACTGTATTTTCATTTGTTACTGCCTTTAATCAATTTCATAAAAATTAATCGAGCTCATAAAATTACTGGAATTTCATTGAAAAAATTAGTAGCTCCAATAGTCAATAAAGGTTGGGAAAACAGATTTCTCCCACAAATCAGCCTTTATAACCGGAGATACGTTTTCTTTAGAATCTATATATATATATATACATATATTATATATAAACGTTTCTTACGTAGGATATATGATATGGGAGGATACATTACTTATGAGGCACTTTCAAGTGAGCTAGAAACTTAAAATTTGCCAAGTAGGTAGGTCTTGTGGGAAAACCGGTCGGAAAAATCGAAAAGTGCAAAAATGTATATTTTTCTGGCCGTTAAAAAATTCTAAAATTTAAAGAAATATTTAGGTATTTCAAAATGTGCTAATATGCTGAAATTTTTTTCTAAAGGTAGAATTTAATAAATAACGAAAACGGATAGAATTGGAAAAATACCTCCAAATCACCGTAAAGGCGGTACTTACGTGTCAAGGCACAGAAGACTCGCAGGACCACTTAGGACGCGCGTTTCGACAGCAACGCTGTCATCTTCAGCAATGTCAAAGTGTGTAAGGTTAGGCGGAGTATTTATACTATTGTTGACCGTTAGAGAAGTAGGGGAGGGGAAAGAGAAAGGTGTATCGATCGTTAACTGAAATAGAGGGGAGTGGGGGATAGGGCCAGCGTCGTTATTCATTATCTTGTTTTGGTTGTGGTGTATGTAGAGGCTTTCATAGGCATTTAGTTTGTTTTCGTTGATGACCGTTTTTAGAAGTTTTAAATTTTCGGTTGTGATAGGATGATGGCAGGTGTTGATATGAGATGCTACACTGGACTTGTCTATTCTGTTGTTTCTGTAATGGGCTAAGTGTTCTTTGAAACGTGTTTCTAATTTCCTTTCCGTTTGCCCAATATAAATTTTGTCACACTTTTCACATTTGATTTGGTATATGCCTGATTTCTTATGGGAGGGTATGCTGTCTTTAGGGTTCTTAATGAGATTTGACAATTTATTTTCATTAACAAAAACTGTGTGTAATCCTATTTCGGAGAAGATTTTTTGAAGTTTTTTGGTAGCATAAGGGTAGTAAGGTAGCTTCATAAATTTTTTGGTATTGGTGTCTTTGTTGTTGAGTGTTGTGCAGTTTCTAAGGTTCATTCTGTGTTGATGTTTTTTTAACATTTTGTGAATGAGTTCTGGTTTAAAACCATTCTGAATGGCTGTGTGTTTTATGTAGGATTATTCTTTGGAGAAATTTGTATTTGATACTGGTGTGTTGATTAATCGATGGATCATGGAATGAAAAGGTGCTAGTTTTTGTGAAATGTGATGGTGAGAACTAATGTGGATGTATGTGTTGGTATGTGTAGGTTTTCTGTAAATGTTGAAATGTAATTTGTTGTTTTTTCTAGTTAGAAGAATGTTTAGGAAAGGTAGAGATTTTTTATTTTCTGTTTCATGTGTGAATTTAATGGTGTCAAACTGCTTGTTTAACAAGTTTAAGAATTCTACAATGTTTCCTTTCGATGTGTCGAAAATAGCGAAGATGTCATCTACATATCTGAGCTAAATTTTAGGAAAATACGGAAAGGTGTTCTTATAAATGCGTTCGAAATTAGTCATGAAGATTTCTGCTAATAAGGGAGATAAAGGGTTGCCCATGGTTGTGCCTTCTTTCTGTTGATAAAAAGAGTTGTTGACCTGAAAATATGTTTGTTGCATACAGAGGGAAGTTAGGCGGATGTATTCGTCCACAATCGGAGTGGGAAGGTTTTTTTCTAGTAGTGAGCTTTTTAGAAATTCTATTGTGTTTTTTTATGGGGACACTAGGAAATAAAGATTTTACGTCAAACGATACCAATATTTCGTTGTCTGAAAGAATTACGTTTTCTACTTTGTTGCTGAAATCCGTCGAGTTTTTGATGCGTGAATCATTAGGAAATTGCATTTGTTTAAATTCGTTGTTCAGCCAATGGGCTAAATTGTATGTGGGAGCATTGATTCCTGAAACTATAGGTCTTAGAGGAATGTTAGGTTTGTGTAATTTTGGTAGGCCGTACATTCTGGGGACTGTCGGATAATATTTCTTCCAAGTTTTGTTTGATACAAATTTTCGTAGAACCATCCATTTCGGAGATATTTTGCTTATTCGTAAATTTCCAGTATACAGCGCCACCACCATGTAGCGGTGAACTCTGTAAACGTATTCAAAATATAATTTACGGCAATAAGGACGACTGTATTCTTTTACGATACGAAATAATAATTTTTCCTTATAATGCTATTCATAATAATTTAAATATCTATACCCAAAATATGGAGAAAGTCATGTATTGACCACATCAGATTTTTTCTCTATACTACGTATAAGGAGAAAATAATGAGTTATACTCTGAGGCCTTTTGCTTCTTAAACTTTAAATTAAACACTATTATGTACTTTAAGAGGAAAATTGTAGGCAACATATGTAAAGTGCTTTATCATCAGAAAATGATAACTATCTTTTGGGATAGAAATAAATACCAATATAAAAAGGAAATATGGTTTTTCTTCGTGGGAGTTATTATTTTTCACTTAATCACCTTTCTAAAAGTAAATCTTTTATCTCGATGGAAGTAGACGTTCGCAACATAAAAGGTATAAGCTGCTAGAGATAGACGCCAAGTATACTTAATTTAAACTTGATGTTCTGCTGTAGCATGCCCTATCTGAACAAGAGCCGGCCGTTTGTTCTTCCGTGGACCGTCATTTGTTTCGCTACTGACAAGTTCCGTGTCGTTTCGCGGAGGCAAGTCTGCCTTCTTTTCTTTCTCGCTACGCCTCCCTTACCTTACAGCCTAGCAATTAGATTTGCTCCAGTCCGCGCTTTCCTTATGCAGCTAACTGCAGAATGCGAACTGCTTTTAAACGCCGCATGCCCATGAAATATTTCTCTCTCTCGAAACAACTCAACCGCGATCGCGTAGACCGCTTTATAGGCAGATTACCCGGTTACGCCCCTTTATTCTCTAAGAAACGCTTTTCGCATAAATCATGACGATTATTCGCTGTGTCGCGTACGTTTTCATGGGAAATACGGGATGAACCGACAAACCCAGACCATTTTTTTCATTTTTCATGCATATACTACACGGGCATGTAAGAACTGGATCATGTGCATGCTTTTCAAAATATTTCTCTCTGCATGCTTAAAGGTTTTCGGTCTACTTCCTTCGCTTCAGTAATAATTCTACGTTGATTTTAACGTTAAAGCCGCAATAATAAAATTTCGTATCCTTAAATTTTTGCATTACCGAGTAAGAACGTAATATACTGAAATGGATCAGTAAGCATCTGAAAGGGGAAGAGCTACTTTTTCAAGCTTAGACGATGAAGACACTTGCTTTTTTATTACCTTGAAAATTCATAAGAGAACAAGTTTATTTGTTGTGTTACCTCGTGAATTATATTCTGCCAAGGTAATTCACGAATAAACCTTTTCTGCGCATAAAAGTGAAACAAAGCGAAAAACTATTTATTCCTACCTGAAGTAATATAAATGTACATAAAATAAATAAAAAATGGATCCTGTACATTTTATTATTTTTTATTTTTTCTTACCTTTTTTTACAAATATATTTCATAAAAAATGTCAGTCATCTCTGTCGCTCTCTATTCATTCGATTATACTGTAACATAATAAAATTTTATGCTTACGTATATACATTTGTGGTTTATATATTAAGAATTATGTCTGTGTAAACTTTCCTTTCTTGTTTGGAAGTTATTTTATTGAGGGAGCTGATCCTCTTCGTTCTTTTGCGTTAAATCGTTACTTTTATCATCCAATACCGAGCTCAGTATCCTTTACCATTGAGGATACACGGAGAAAATCCGTCTCTCCCTTTGACCCGACATGTCCAATATGGATCTTGACACCTTGCTTTAGAGGTTAGGGCACACGGAGGATTTTTTAAAAAAACTTACGTCACTCCTGGCGCTCTTTGAAATTTTCCTCGAATCGTATCCGTGTAAAATATGTGGCCGCTGGGAGAACGTCGAGGACGAATGAGGTACGTGGCTCCTCGCGCCGCGGATAACTCACCATTCACGCTCGCTTCAATTTCACGGTTACCCCTTCGCGGCTCTACGTATAGACAGCGACAGCTCTCCGCCGACCTGCGTTTTATTTTTGCTTGTGGGAGCTCCCTTTTGCCACAAGCTGCTCTCTCTCTCTCTCCCCCTCTCTCTATATATATCCCTTTACGCGAAGATCTATACCGAAGGTGCGGTTAAAGGACGGGCGATGTCGGCCCCGATGGGGTGGGCGAATGGTGGAAAGGGCAGAGCAGTTTATATTTTGAAGGATAGCCACTTATGTTACTATCTCCTTCTCTCTCTCTCCCTCTCTCTTTCGCCTAGGAAAAAATATAAGGAAACGTCGGCGTGGTCGTAACAATAAAAGCACACGAGTCCTTTTTTTTCCTCCGTTCCTTTGTTCGGTCGTAAACGAGACGATAAAGGAAGTATCGCAAGGGTTTTGTGTTGTTCCCGTCGTTTTGAGTCGCTGGTGAAAGGGCGTTTTCATTTCGTTTTCTCTCATAATTTATCTCTCTCCCTCTCTCTTGATTTCTTTTCGCGTTTTTTATCGTATCTCTGTTTAATTGTGTGTTTTTGTACGTCATTCGTCCGTGCACTGGCGCGCGATTCGTTTTTTGTTTGATTCTTCAAAGGGAGATAGTTTCAGTTTCACGTTTTCTTTTATTAATTGGTTTTCTATTTATCGTGTAAGCGTTCAATGGGGATGTTACGGATCGTTATATTGTCTGGATTCAAATGATACCGATACTATTATAACGCTGTACTAAAGGTTATTTTTTTTTGTAACATTCTATTTTTGTGAATTCTGTGACCTAATATGGTGAAAGTAAACGTGATCCACGAATTGATATTCCGCCAGAGAGTGAACGCTAATGATTGATTGTGCACGCGCAGTCGAATAAATAAATAATGATTTAATGCGTTACACCGGGTTGTTGTTATTATCCTATATCCCTTAATTTTTCTCATTCCTCTTTTCATTCCGGAAAAATTGGTTGGAAACGATTTTTTTTAAATGTGACGTGCCCTATATTTCCCTCTATCCGTAAATTTATTCGTATTAATTATATAACGCTTCCACGATCTTTTATTTTGATTTAAGAAGGAGGAGGGTTTGAGGGAGTAGGGCGAAGAGAGGAAGAGATAAACGATAATTGCCGTTTGTGTTTTTTTTCGTTTTTATAGCTTCGTGTTCACATTCCACCGAGGTCGGAAAAATGGCGCGATAGTCGTTTAAATGGATACATGTCCCTCGTTGAAATGTTATATCGTCATTTCTTTCATCCGGAAAATGACAAACGATAATCGCGCACCAAAGCTTCTCATCCCTCTTGTTTCGTGAAACCCGAAATTTTTAATAATTCCATAATTTTTATCTCTTTACGCAAACAAAAAAACAATTTAGCTCTCGCGAGGGGAGACTGGTGTATCCATAACGATGAAAAAAGGACTGTTTTCCTTTGCAAACCCTATATGTGCACTTGATTATAATTTTCTCATATAAAAAATGGATCTTCCGTACGAGATACGCCTAGTTAATTATTTCATTCTTAGGTTTGACTCCCAGGTGCTTAAAATTTAGGATGCAAAAGTTAATTTCAAGTTTGGCAAAAGTTTTGTTAAACAAATTCACTTTGTCTAGTTTAGATAGTGTGTTAGCTGCTCATCGATCAGAAATATATCTCCACGAGGCAAAATGTTTACTTATTTCCGTCCATTCATCATTCTTAACAATCGCATCCCCTTTCGAGTCGTACATCATCAACACGGAAAAGCCATACATCTTCAAACCAACAACTTTCGTGCGAAGTCAAATTTGTGATGCATTCGTTAACTCCTAGTAATGATGGATTCAGCCCATTTCTCACCCGTAAGTTCTTTAATTCATAGGCGAAATATCCGTGGTAACTGTTTTATTAAGCTACCTAACAAGTTTTCTTCATTTTGTATTTGAATGTATAGGGTTTCGAGGTTTCTTCAATTCTTAATTCTGTAATCAACCAAAAGTGAAATAAATTCATATAACTTTGATAAATAAATTCACTTTAGTTAAGATTCCTTAGCATAAAATAAATAAAACTCTCAAGAAAGTTTCAAGAAAATCCCTTATAGTACAAGATAGCCTTCATAATCTTATGAAGCAATTTAATACTTCACCTTTGCCCCTTAGAAGAAATTCACATTTCATCTAAATTTCCAGGCGCTAATTTTTTGTCCTCTAGATAGCGTTGCACGTAAGGATAGTTTTTTTTTAATTTGGCAAACTTTTCGAAATAAATCTAAAAAATTATCGATCCATACATTTAAAAACATTTTCAAAACACAGTTTTTTATTAATGGTCCGAAGTTTCGCGGAGCCTTAACGAAAAAAAAAAGCATTGTGTACATCGTCATGACTACCTCGTGGTCTTTCGGTTATCGGGTCGTCGCTCTCTTTCCCTCCAAAGTCCCTTCATTAAAACTTTGGCACCGACAAACAATTAACTACCGAAAGGGATCGCTCCGTCCTCCTCTCGCCCGTTTGTTCCTCGCTGTTATACGTCCATCCCTCCACGCCCCCGCCTCGCCCCCTCCACGCCCCCGCCTCGCCCTTCGTCTCCCCCCGCCCGACTTCCAAACTCGCCCTCGCAACCCATACATCTCCCGCTGCCCGAAAGCCCCTCAGATTCCAACTTCATACACGCTCATGTCCTTGGGCGTGGCGGCGAAACGGCCCCGCCCATCCACTTGTGCGTCTCCCCTATTCTCCTTCCCTTTCGCAGCCCATACTCTTTCAGTTCTATTACAATCCCTTCGCTTCGTTTCTCCTCCACTTGCTTGCTTTCGCACTCCTTTCCCATCTTCTTGGCAGTTTGTTACGTCTTATTCGATTCTCCGTTCTTTTTCCTGCTCCATCTCTTCCGCACGACCGTGTTTACGCATCTTTTCCTCCGAAGCTGTTTCATCTTTCGTCCTCGTCCGTTTTTAATTTTTCTTGATTACTCTCGGTTCGCTTCTTATGTTTATTCTCTCTTCTTTTGATCGAATAGAAGAAAATTTCGTTTTCATTCTCTTTTATTGTTTTTTGCCGAATTTAGCTCATCTTATTTCCTTATTTCCTTATTTTTATCTCTTTTCCGTTTTATACCCTTCATTATCCAATATATATAATTCTCCTACCTATTTATTTCTGATTCATATGTTTTGGAATTAAATATATATATATACGGATGCTGTCGTGGGATTTTATCAGTCCTTCCTTCCGTCTCGCTATCTCATCGCGACCCGTATTATTGTTTGACGAACTCAGTCATTAATTTTATATCTATTTTGTAAATTTAATACCTCACTTACCCTAAGAATTTATGCAAAACTTCTATTCTTTTCCACGTGGTCTCAGAAAATGACCTACAATGTAATTTGCACCATCATTATAAATCATCCTACTGCTTTACGTTCCGGACAAAACTTGGAACCATCCATGACCCTTCTAACGATTACCATTCGGATCATTTTCATCTCGGCCGTAAAATCACATCCGTAGCATCGCATTATTATTTTTTTTAACGTCCAACGGTTTCTTCCATGCGCGGCCGATCTCTAAAAAAGATCGAGGTGAGATATAAGACCGCCGCAGCGCCACCAGCGCAGATGAAATTGGTTCAGAAACTGCCGTTCAGTTGTTTCTTACGGAGATGGCGTCGCCTTCGGTTAAACAACCGACCACAAGGTGCGCAGTTTCGGTCTGGATTACGCAAATTCAGCGTGATTTGTATGCGGCTGGAACCTCTTAAAACCCTTCCTCCTACGTTCGCCTGGGCTCCGGCCAACCGCTCGCTGTCCTCGCAAAAGGAAAAAAAAACAGCGTCGTCGGCTTCCCGTTTCTCGTCGAATCTCATTGTGGTTTCGATGAGCCTTGTTTCTCCATCTTTCCCCGAAAGTCACATCCCTCCTCCATTACCGATAATTCACACGACGTTATTTCTCGCGGCGCGAGGGAAGACAGGGTATGGCCAAAAAGAACCGAACGTAATGGAGCTCCCTTTTTTTATTTCCTCCGGATGCGGAGCATGGCACTCACTTGTTATGAATCGACGAGCAAGGAGGAGGAAAGAGGGGAGAAGTTTTTCCTTTTGAGAGGGCATTGGGAGCTCACATCTGAGAGTCATTGTGAATTCCGAGCAGACCTTCCTCACGCTGCGGCGGCGGCCTCTTCCTTTTTTGCGAGCGTCCTTTGCGGTATAGACCTTAAGGAGGGAAAGACGCTCCATTTCATCCGCTGTGTTCTCGGCAGTAAGATGTCGATATCGTTTGTGTTTTGGTACGGAAAGGGGAATGGAGTCTGCCAATGGCATGCTCGCAAGATTAATGGAAGGGCTTTTCCGGCAAATACATATTGCTAGAAGGATGTGCGGCATTGTACTCGCACAGCGATTCACGGTTTGCGCGGCATTCGTTTACATTCATAGCTTTTCGGTAATCACATATGCCTCCCAAACGGTACCCACGAAAGATTTTCGCAGAACACGGAAAGTTTCTCTAAGCACAGAGAAACGTGAATATGCTGGCGGATTCGGATTTTGAAGCGGTAGTTTGTGCTTGGTCGATTGCTATTAAAGTAAAGCCGGAATTTTAAACGTTTGTTTTGAAAATGTAAAATAAAGAGGGAATATACAGAAACGATTTAGATATTAATATGAATTAAATTTTTGCTCATGTATAAACGTAATATTTTGCATAGTCGAAGGACGTTGCCTCAGAATATACTCGTAAATGCATATAAATAAGAAATGTGTACGTATAAATGGATTTTTATTTAAGTAAAGTTTTCAAAATATACGGCTCAGGAACACAAGGAGGCGAATAATTGCAAGTTTCTCTCGACCACGGATCCTAATGACGAAACTTCGAGGAGTCCATTCAATGCCAAAAAGGAAGAAGGCCGATGCTCCTTTTTCTTGGGAACAATAAAGAAAGCTACTATCTGCCAATTCTCTCCCTCTTTGTGAGTCCCTTTTATAACCAAAACCTACGGTCTCTTCCACCGCACGCACGCTGCACACATTAAGGAGAGGAAGCGAGCCTCCATCCCACCTCCGCCCCCCCCCCCTCCTCCTCCTCCTCCTCCTCCTCCCACTCCCCTTGCCGTAAGAAACCACAGGACTACCATCCTGCCACATCCCCGTTTTTTTTACTCCGAGGATGTCCCCTGCAGAGATTCTCCTCCGCCTCCCTCTCCCTTCCCTCCAAACTTTACCTTCCTCCTTTTCCCTGCCTCTCCTTAACTATCCTTCCCTCCCTTTCTCTCCCTATCCGTCTCTTCCCCTCTCTCTTTCTCTCTCTCTCTTTCTCTCTCTCTTTCTCCTTCCTCCTGCATTTCCTCCCCCTCATTTCCGGAAACTGCAGAATCTGATCGCTTCTAATCCCTTTGCCTTTTGAGTCCCTTTTTTCTCTTATTTAATCATCTTTTTTTCGCTTTTCCGCCGTATCCATTGCACACCTCATTCCTTGTTTTTCCACTGTTTTTTTCTCTTTCCTCCTCTCCTTCATCATGCTCTCCCTCTTTCTCTATTTCTTCCCTTTAACCATTCCCTCCTACTTCCAGCCTCGTACTTCTAATGCCCTTTTTTTATCTCTCCTTCTTTCTCGCCCTTCCTCGTCTCATGTTCATCTCTTACTCAGATTTCCTCCTTTTCTTTTCTCTTACCCCATCTCTTACCAACTTACGCTCCCCCCTCCCCCCCCCCCCCCACCACCCACCGCACCCCTCTCCTGCCTTCCAGCTTCCCTCCGTAGCTCCCGCTTCCTCTTGCGCTCCTTATTCACGACGCCAGTGGCGAAAAGAATTACCGGTGGCCTCATTTCCTTAGCGGATCCTCCCTCTCGCCTCTTCACGCGACGTGGTCTCTCTTAAGAAGCTCAGGGGTCGACTCGTTTCTTTCTCCCCCCCTCTCTCTCTCTCCTTTTTTCGTCTCACCTTCTTCCATTCATATTCCGTACCGTTCATTATGGCCGTCTTTTGTTCTGTTCTAACGATAAATACTTTTTCAACGGGTGGGATGAACGAGTGAATCCATATATGTGACCACGGCGTTGTGTTCGATTCTTGGTCCTTTTCTACATTGAGATAAACAGAAATTTTGTTCTTTTGTCTTTTATTGTGTTTGTGAGCTAAATTAAACTATATATTGCATACTGCTATTGGCAATATTTAAGCTATGATAATTATATTTAAATCCTTATTTTTTATAAATTTCCTATTAGCATTGATAGCATTTTTATATTAAGCATTTTATGTGTGAGATTATATTGTGAAAGCGTAAGAAACGGAAATTTTAAATTACGCAATTAACATAATTCCAAAATTTTATCATTTCAAACCACGTAGTGGTCGCACAGAAAATGGCCCATCATAAAAACTTCAGTTAATGAGGGAGAGACATAAAAATCATAGGAATAATTGTGACAAGAAACCATTCTAAAGTGGTTCAAGGGAGATATTTTTTCGTCGAAATTTATGCTTCACTCTAGAAAACTTTTTCCTACCCGGAGAACTCTAAAAATCTTTCATTGTGAACTCATATAAAGAGGTTCTTTGAGTTACATTAAGGTACCTTATCTCGAAAGAGGGCCGTTAATCTATAGTAAAAATTATAATGTCCGTGTCGTATATTTTTGTTCCGCTGCCTTAATTCCAATTTTACCGTAAAAGTTCGGCAGTAAGGCTTACGTTTTGTTCCGTGTGATGTTATCAACCTCCATATTCTCCAGGTAGCATCGATTCTAACTCTCTCGCTTATCCATAAAAGGTTAGACATATAATGTATCGAAAAAGTTACAACTTTTTTGTGGCTACATATATCTCACCGTTCCAAACCACTGATCTCTAAACCTCTTTCTCCCTTTGATTTCAAACTACACTCACCCTCCCTTCTCTCTCTCTCTCACTCTCTCTCTCTCTTTCTCTCTCTCTCTCTCTCTCTCACTCACTCTCTCTCTCTCACTCTCTCTCTCTCTTTCTCTCTCTCTCTCTCTCTCTCTTTCTCTCTCTTCCTGCCTCTCTTCCGCGATCCTATCAGTTTTGTTGATCTGTTACATCTCTCTTGCAACTTCTCTCGATGAGAATGTGTCTTTTTCTTCTTCACATTGTGTGAAATTTCTTGTGATATTTCAGTGCATGTAGCACAGGCATACACGCGTGCACACACACGCATACAGGGCCTCACGAATATTTTTTACAAACTATTCACCTATATTTACTTATACAGAAAATGGAAGATTGCACGATGTTACGGCACTTAGTTTATGCTTGCTGGTGGAACAGTTTCCAATGTTTTTGTAATTTGCTCACATTCTCAGTTTTCCAGTGACTCGACGAAATCAATTTACGTTGCTCAAATTTCAAACAATATTCCGCCATTTTATTTTACCACTTAGCCATAAATCATTGGTTGAAATCATGTGATAATTACACTCATGCAGTCTAACAATAACATTAAATTTTCAAATTATTATAAAATAACAGCCTGCTAACTAATTCTTTAAATGTTCAAATCAAGATTCAAAGTGTTAATACATTTTTTTCTGGACACCATGTATGCACGCACGTATATGCAAGCGCACATACGTAGTATGTGTGTTCAAGTTATGCATAAAATGGCAGTATGGCTTATTTTGAGAGCTTTTAGTGCAAACTTTCAGGTTCCAAGCACCTATTTCTCACCTCCTTATATACATCAGTCCTCCTGTAATATTCATTCCCTCTCACCAAGTATTATTTCCATCCTTTTATCCCACGCCCTCTACTTTGCATACCCTCTCTCTCTCCCCTCTCGACCCTTTATTCCCGATTCCCCGATCAATCATCACGTTCCCATCTCTCTTCCTCATTTACCTCCCTCCCTCTTTTTCCCTCCCTCTTTTTCCCTCCCTCTTTTTCCCTCCCTCTTTTTCCCTCCCTCTTTCTCCCACCCTCTTCTTCCCTCCCTCTTTCTCCCTCTCTCTTTCTCCCTCTCTCTTTCTCCCTCTCTCTTTCTCCCTCTCTCTTACTCCCTCCCTCTTACTCCCTCCCTCTTTCTCTCTCCCTCTTTCTCCCTCCCTCTTTCTCCCTCTCTTTCTCCCTCTCTCTTTCTCCCTCTCTCTTTCTCCCTCCCTCTGTCTCCCTCCCTCTTTCTCCCTCCCTCTTTCTCCCTCCCTCTTTCTCCCTCCCTCTTTCTCCCTCCTTCTTTCTCCTCCCTCTTTCTCCCTCCCTCTTTCTCCCTCCCTCTTTCTCCCTCCCTCTTTCTCCCTCCCTCTTTCTCCCTCCCTCTTTCCCCCTCCCTCTTTCCCCCTCTCTCTTTCTCTCTCCCTCTTCCTCCCCCTCTCTCCCTCCCTCTTTCTCCCTCCCTCCCTCTCTCTTTTCACTTTTTTAATTTCCTCTCTCCATCCAATTCCACACACAAAAAAACCTCGCTCGCTCTCCTTGAGCATCTTTCCTTCCTCCTTCTCTGCTTCTTTTTCTCCCTCTCCCTCCCCTTCCCCCCCTCCACCCCCTCCACCTCCCTCAATCTCCCCCTTCCCCTCCATCGCACCTTTTTTTTTATTCCTCTCACAAGTGCCTCATCCGGAATTAAGGTGGAGGATTCATCCCCTCTCGATCATCTCCCACACACTCATTTCGAGTGGCGGACCCTTGAGCGAAAGGATCCAGACCTGGCCCACTTCCCTCATATCGGTATTCTCGCATCGACTCTCTCTCTCTCTCCTCCCAACTTTATCGCCTTATCCCTTCTTCTTCACCTTCTTCTTCTATCTTTCTCTCCCATTTTTATTCCTTCCCACTCTTCTTTCCTGCGATTCTGAGCTCGTGCCGAACTGCCTCACTCAGCTCTTCCATCTTTGTAAACCTCGAATTCCCTTTAGTCCAATTTCCCAGCGTCCCTGATCGTATTTCACAATTGTTTCCTTAGAATCTTTCCCCCTCCGCGAAATTTTCCATGTAGAATTTGGTAGGAAAAAGGTAGAATCGGGCAGATACGGCATTTTTTAAGGCGCCGCTAGAATATGGATTTTCTTCGATTTCCCGGGCGCGATCTAAGCTGTTGTCTTAATTAATTGGTTTTTTTCCGTCGAGGGGAGGTTTATTTTGCTCCTCCCGCCGGCCTCTCCCTCTTGTACCTCCTTCCCGTGAATTTTTCCCTCTTCAATCGAGGCGAAAATTTTCGATTTTAGTTTGATTTTCAATAATGTCTTCAATGGGGTTTTTGATTCTGTTGCCCTATTTTACCAGGTATGCAACCGTTTATTCACCTACCTCAAGTTGTCGGACGGAGGGAGCCAGTGTATATAAGGTATTGAGCCGTGGATAAATATATTAATTTTTAAAAAGTGCAGTTTACTTTTCGATGTTTAATTTTAAACTTCCCTACAGAAGTCCATAAGCACTATTTACTGACGGTTTATTTCTATCCCAATTCGGTATAGCACTGCATTCATCTCTGCTTTTGTGCTTTAATGATGCTGACGCGTGAATAGGTTTCTCGCTCGCGTTTGATCGAATGAATAAGAGCTTTAAACGAAGGCGGATTTCTGAGCTGACAATATTAGGGTTGAGATGCATAACGACGAGTTATTCAATGGATTTTCTTCGGATATGTGTCACTGACTGATCATGCGAGATTCCTTGTACTACGTTTCCTTTTAATAGCGTCTGAAAAGATTGTGGATAGAGAACACTTGAAGCTCTCACCAAAACTGCCGAGAGCTCCTCCAAGAAGCTTCGAACATGAATGCAGAAAGGGTCGTCGAATCTCGTTTGTTTCCGGTGTGATTTTTATAGGTTTTTCCCTGGAATCTCTTCGTGTGGGTATTGAAAGAAAAGAGCTTTTATGCAAGAAAAAAAATTGAACGGCGGCTTCAGATTTTATTTTTTTGAAATGCTGTCTTTCTTCTATAGACGGATTCTGGAGGATTCCTCCGTTTCATTTTCGAGGGCCTGAGTCGAGTTCTCTTTCCCGAGATGAATCCGGTCATTTTGACCGCGTGGATATCGGCCATGCTTGACGGTTTTCGGAGGTTAGAGGTTTTTAAAATTGTTTCGATGATATTAATATGGTACTACGAATAATTTCTATTTCATCTATAATTTTTACATTTTCGAATATTTTTCCTATTCAGAAAACAGTTTGTATTTCCATCTAGTGACGCGACACCATTATGCTTTTTCCAAATCATTATTCATTTTTTTGAGAATAATTAAACTACATAATTAAAGTATTAGGCCCATTTTCTCTTTCAAGATAATAGCATCTAGTGGCATATTTGTTATTATCAGCAATTCAAAGAAATATAATTTTTTGCGCTGATTTCATTCTATAAACGTCCGATATATTGGATATTTGATCTTAGTTATTGATTTCATTTCATCCCGAGAAAAAATTGTAAAAAGTACGTCTTTGAAAAGTATCACTCGTTATCGTAACAAAATATTTTTTGCGATATTGAGGAACGGCAAAATCGCTCGTAGCATTTGCGGCACCATAAAGCGAAGCTTCGCCGTAATGAATGGAGCTGAAATTGACCTTCATGGACAAACTCCGTACAATTTATCGCCATTGTGCGAGATAACATTCCGATACGCTCTCGGGCGAAATTTCTCCGCATTGTGTCCCTTTCATGGAGGATTTCCATTGCTTTCTAGCCGAAGGGCTTCCAGAATCATTGTAGGGGACGTGGATCCGCGGGCTAAAAGAAAGACTCAGGGGGAGAGAAGCAGAGGGAGGTGCTACAAGTGTGCAAACTGCTCTCCCGAAAATGAAGCTACACGCGGCCCTCCATTGTTGTCGCGAGGCAGAAGAAGACTTGGAGATAGGCGTGATTCTAGGGAACCCCAGCGACGCCAACGAAATGGGTTGAAACTAGCGTCGCCTCCCGGATTTTCTACTTTTCCAATAATACCGTTGTTCATTTTTTTCTCCTTCTACCTAGAGACGTCGCGAGAGGGACTTTGGGCTGCTGCGAGTTCTCAGAAATATTTTATTTTTAATGCTCTGCGCTGAATTCAACTATATTTTTTAAAGCGGATATTTAGTTTTCCATCCGTTTATGGAGCTTTCAATTTAAATTCAACTGTTTATTCGATGTCGCAAAATGAGGGCTATTATTTAACGGGACATGATCGTTAAGGTTACCTAAAGGATGTAATTGCAACAAATAAAGAATTTGCAATCGGTATCGAAAATATTGATTTTGGTTAATGAGCACGTGTTTTTAAATCTTCTGTTAAAGACAGGGTATTACCCAAAATGTATTGCTGCTGTTTCCACTGTTAGTTACAAATTATAGAGAAGATGAAACACTATGGGTATTGCCATCCTCCTTGAGAAAATTTCAGTGAGCTCTCAGGTACAGGAGTCATTTAATGAATATAATACATTATTACAGTACATATTACGTAATGTTTGATAAGGTATTTTTATTTAACGGTGTTACAGTTTTTGTTTTATTTTCTCTTCATACCCCCTTTAAAGTTTTATATTGACTTTAGAAGCAACATAATTTTTAAAAACTTGAAACCTGATTTCGCTGTGAATTTCACTGGCGTTTTATTTCCGAAACCGACAAAATATCTGTGAGTTAAACAGAAAGTAATTAAAATAAACGACAAAAATAAGCTAGCATTTCAGATTGTTTTCTTCGAGGCCTTTGTACGAGCATACCTCAAAAAATTCCGCGATTCCGTCATCTAAGAGAAAAGAACTCGTCCAAAAGCTTCGAACGAACGCGACAGCAAAAACGTGTCTAGATAAAAATCTAATAAAAGTATACACATTATTTTCCATCGCAAGACAAAAATATCGTATATTTTGGTACGAGTTTGCACACACTGAGCGCAGGGCGTTCCTTTCAGCTTTATTTGTATTTGCAAAGTGCTTGAATCATTCGGAGGCTGCGAGATGCCTTTGGATTCATGAGGAACGGCGGAATGGGAAGTATTGGGGGGAGTGTGGGCATTCGAAGCCGTCCTGCAGTCATAGTCCCTCACGGGCGAGGCGCGAAAGACATCGGTGGTATAAAACTTTGACCCAGTTGCGCCGTGCAGGAAAAAAATGGCTCCCTTGTCTACTATTCCTCAATATTTTTTACCTTCTTCCCTCTCCCTCCTCCCCCTCCCTCCCCCACGACACACTTTTTCAATACTCCTACTCCCGATATTCGTCAATCCGTGTCTGACGCTTTTTCCATCTACATCTCTTTCTCGGCGATCCTCCTGTCCCCCTATCCCGCTTATCTTTCGTTTTATAATTACATTTTCTATATAAGATGATTCGTCTAAATTTATTTTTTCTCACCGTTCATTAACCTCTCTTACCTTTATATCATTTTCCACTCCTTATTTATACTAGAAATTGGAGTATTTTTTAAAAATATTTTATTTCTCACTATCTACGGATTCTTCTCTCTGTGTAATCTACTATAATATATTTTGAAGCGTGTTTATGTGTTTGTTCATGGAACTCCTAAACGGTAACAGCTAGAATAACCAAATTTGGTACGATTCTTCCTTACATCCTAACTTAGTGAATGGTCATGGTTTGGTCAACCGGGATTAATCAATGCTGCCAATATAGGGGATTAACATTTTTTCATAAGATAACACGTATGAATCCATTTCTTGACTTGCAAGTTATTCTTCCTTCAAGCATTAAAATACGTAAATATGGACCGATTTTTTTCATTTTTGCTTTACTCGACGAAGAAAACTCTATACTATCTTATTCCTGCAAAGTTTACATGTTACTATACTATCTTATTCCTGCAAAGTTTACATGTTACACGCTCGAAGTTTTCAGAAATACGCTATTTGTTTCGAAATTTTGTGGATTTTTCGTACTCTTTCCGGGCGTTGCGAAGGCGGCCGTCATTGTTACCTCCGATTCACTTAGCTTCAATGAAGCTTATAAATAGACGAAAGTTTAGCGTTATTCGCTTCGCACTTTTGTTTAAGCAACGAAACGATCGATGTTTATGGATAGCAACGTAAATAGATACTGATTATTATTCAGGAAGCGTTCATTGATGCAAGTAATTGAAACTTCTTTCGTCTATTGAATACTGGAATCTTACATTTTTTTTTGTAAGTAAAACCATTATATTTTACATTATAATATTTATTAACGTAAACAAGCTCACGTATCTGGTGTACATTTACCGGAGTCAGTGTTCCATCATGGACAACTTTCTTGCTTACAAGACATAAAAGTAAATATTTCAGCGAGGCATAATTACACAAGAAATGAAGCTGGATTTGGCGAAAGTAATATGATAGGAAATGAAATTATCGTTATATTTGAATGCAACAGGCTCGGAAACGGATTGTTACAAGCAAATATCATTAATTGTTAAGAAATGCTAATTGTAATTTAAAAAGTATCTACTATATAGGTATTTTAAAGAGTTTCTATGTTGTGCTGTAGTAGATTCACTAAATCCGTTGAAATTCAAGGGGAAATTCTGCTAGTTATAACTATTTTTACCATTTCTCCTGCTCTTTGTCTTTTACATGCGTTTCATCCCGGTTCGTTTGTCTCACTTTTCGTCTTTTAATTTCACCTTTATCTACAACTATCTTATTAATTATATATATATATTGTGTGTGTATATATATATATACACATACCTCAACGGTTGATTGCAGATATACCATCGCTCTCTCCTTCCTGTACCTCTAACTTTCCTGCTCTGCGTCTTCTTCGGCCTTCCTCCCTTGCTCTCTTCTGGTTCTTCTTCATCCGTGTCTTTTCACGTGGTGAGTTCCTTTGAGCGAAAAGGAAGTTCGAGACCCTAAAGGATCACCTGAGAGAATGAAAGGGGATAATAATATCCGGAGACTGGAAGGAAACGAAGTCAGTAAAAGGGCCGAAAAAGATTCTGTAGAGAGAGAGAGATGAAGAGGGAACTTTTGTTTATTTATTTATTTCCTTGCATCGCGGGAAATAAAAGAACTAAAGAAACAGATTTTGCCGAAAGGAGACGGACGGATTCTTTCCGTCGGAGCGATTGAGTGGCGTAGAAGGAGTGGTTTTCGGGTCGCGAGGTATAAATTCCCCGCGTTTTGCTTTTATTTTTTACTTAGGAAACGTATGTTTTTTAATGAAGAGGAGGGAATCCGGGAAAATTCTGTTGGGTTGGATGTTTTTTCCTTCGACTCAGTTTTTTCTTCGTTTTTAAGTTACATCATGCTTAGGTTATTCGAAGCTTGATTCTGAAAAATTATAAACGCTTTGGTTTATCCAACAACGCTGTCCTGCACATCAATGTGTTGTCAATATTTCCATATGTTGTTTTTGCCGATACGATGGTTTTGGCTCTTTAACATCCGATTCCGCAGAGTATGACTAGCATTCCCTACTATTATGTTTCAATTACAATTTGTTTATTACGATGGTGTAATATTTTTTAACAAATTGTTAGAATATTTATCTTTTCTATCTTGGTTTTACTGCAGTGGTTCCTCAACACCTCCATTATTATTTTGGCCATTACGACTAAAATAAGATGAAATCAGTATTTTTACACAGTAGAACATCATATTCTTTGAAAAGCATTGGCAGAGAAAATCAACCCTTAGTGTAATTCCTTAACGACTCTCAAGTCGTTTAGGAGATATAACTTCGCAAAAACTTCACCTGTAATAATATTGTGAAGTTTTTACATAGTTATTCCCGTTTTTACTTTCTCCATACGTAGTATAGGGAAAGTATTGTGATCACGAAAAAAATCGACTTCAAGATTTCAACGGAAATACACGTTTTGAGGTCCCTAGAAGACGTTTAGACTATTTTCAGAATGATGTCTGTGTGTGTATGTGATTGTGGGCGCTCTAACTCAAAAAGTACTTGCCATATCATTACCAAATTTCATATTGAGCACGAAGAGCTGATTAGTTTTCGGAAAATACCAGTTAACTGGAAGTTGAGGTTTATTCGAAATCCGATTCGGTTTTGGCGAAATATCTCCTTTAAAACATCATTATTCTATTTACAATTGTATTCAAAGGTTATAGAAAATGTAATTTCCTACAACATTCATTTGAAACAATTTTCCATAGCAGTTATTGTTTAGGAATTAGTTATAAATAATCGGTTTTTTTGGTTTCCGTCAAATATCTCCTTAAAAACGTCATTGGAAATATTTTTGAGAACCAGTGTTTTGAGAATAATATCTTTTCCAAGTTTTGTTTGAAACAAATTTTCGTGGAACCATCCATTTCGGAGATATATAACTTATTCTTAATTTCCAGTATACAGCGCCACCACCATGTCGCGGTGAATGCTGTAAACATATTCAAAATATAATTTATGGCAATAAGGACGACTGTATTCTTTTACGTTACGAAATAATAATTTTGCCTTTTAATGCTATTCATAATAATTTAAATATCTATACCCCAAATATGGAGAAAGTCATGTGTTGACCACATCAGATTTTTTATTTCCATCAGCAAATTGACATAGTTTCAGTTTTTCATGCGAAAATTGAGTAAAAGATTTTTCAGGCAGATAGGCTGAAGGCAGGAAATTTGAAAATGTAACAGTTTACCTTGAAATAAAAAAGCGTTTCTTCTACCATGTGTGTGGAAAAGTTTAAAACGCTCAACGGAAATAGGGGTAAAACGTCGGTGTATCCGCACAAAATGAGATGTTAAGTCCTGAAAATTTAAATTCCACGTGTTTTTTCTCCAAATATCGAACTTTCGGAAAGGAGAAATTTTATTTTATGCGGCACCGACGAATTCTCGGACATCAGTAACACGAGGGATATTAAAAAATTGAAGTACTAATTAAGCCGACCTCGAATTTCCAGCCAACCGACTCTCTGTATGCATACCAGTGAGATAGCGTGCAATTGAAATAGTTTTTTAAATCTTCATTTGGGCACATGAATAATTAAATTAGCGCCTGCTTATGCGTAAGTATATAGGTGTTTTATATAACAATTACCGATTTTTAGCGACGATAAAATTACAAGTCAAGATACATAGAAAATTATTCCTTGAAAAAGGAAATCGGTGCAGTTTTTTTCTTGAAAAGATTCAACTGTTGGAGGGCGAAAATGTTCGTGAGTGACATGGAGCACCTTAACGATAGTTTATTTGAGCTTGTCTGACCCGCGTTCTATTTCTCTGGGATAAAAGGTTCCCTCGAAATTCCATTTGCACGAATGCTCTAACTGGCTATCCCTATTGGATGATTAATGAATTTTTTTGGCGCTTGTCATGATTATTTTGGCTTTCGGGTTCAACCTATGCCTTCACTCTGTGTTATTTTATAATTATTGAGTCATCGCCATCGCGAAGTATGGAATATTTGTCTGGAAATATTATTCACACGGAGAGATCTCAAATTACTTAAGGGAATTTCTCCTTGTTCAATAAACTCGCTGAAGCATTCAAAATTGATTGGAATTTGCATCCAAGATCTATTATTTTCATGATTAATATTTTCATTTTTATTTTCAAAACCTGTTAGCCTCCGAAGACAATCACTTTGTATTTTTATACACATTTTTTTGCGTTTCGATACTGAAGGAGTGCGAGAAATATTTCAACACGGTATTTCTCTGTCCGTCTTCCCCTGCCATTTCTCTCTCCTTTCTCTGCTCACTCTCATCTATCTGGGTTCGAGCGTAGGTAGCTTTTGCTGCGCTTGCCACCGGAGGGTCGGAGACAGGATTGGGAAACGAATGGGTGCGTTTATTCATTTATTTTATTTTTTTCGAACAAGCCGCAACGGATCCGAGAACTGTTCAGCCGACCTTGGCCCAGAAAAAAAGGGCGAGAGATAGGAAGCACGGTCGCGGAAATGTGAGGGATTGTGTCGTGCTCCCAGTTTCCTCCGTGTTGCGAAATACGCGAGCCTTTATGGTTCTTTTTTATCATTCCTGGGTACTTTTCCTCGTTACGATGCTTGTGATTCGGGAGCAAGAATCTTCAGCCCTTTTCCTGTGTTATACTCTTTTATCAGGATTTAATCAATAGCGATTGCTACAAAATTGCCTCAAGACTTTTTTTTTCCTATTTCAATCCAAAAATGATGATTATTTTTATTTTCTTCTTCTTTTCATATGCTCATGTTATAAAAGTGTTTCATTCGTGCGATAGAAATGTGTGGTATTTACACCTTCATCTTTAGGCAAGAAGTATTTAAAAAGAAATAAGCACATGAGATGCAAATGCCTTTTGGAAACCCCACAATCCCTCCAACGCATCAAGTGCCATCTCGGCGAAACTTCTCACCCACCGCTGCTCGCCTGGGTAAACTCCGGTAATTCCTCTCCTATGCCTTACACAGATATTCAATTTCCTCCCTTTGGCCTAAATCACATATCCGTTTGAGATATTTATTCCGCCTACGCCGACCATAAATTCTCGAGTGAATTTCAACGCTCAGAAGTTGACAACCGTCGAATAGGAAAACTACTTCTACTTTAAATTCCGTGGTATTGTACTCGAGAAAGAAGCTTCTTCTGCAAAGTTTTCTCTGAAATAGATGCATATAATTGGGAACTCATCTGATACTATGTTTTTTCTTCAAAACATAAGTTATTCACAGAAAAGTTTCCGTTGATTTGGAATTCAGAGTTTTGTGAAATATTCTCCATATATTTTCTTTTTACAATTGGAATTACATCTTTTCCTTTTTCTTACCGAATCTTGTATTTTGCACCTAACAGATTACTTTTTGAAATTTTTGATTAATTTATTCATACCGATTATTGTAACTGCGATTTTTGTTATTGCCGAGATTGTTGAAATGTTTTCGCTACTGCCTTGATTTGCAATCTACCATGAATATAACTATTTTCTTATTTTAAACGAAATGTAACAGCCGGATTGCGGAAAATCTCTTAAATAACCAAGAAGTCTTTTATACGCACGTATAACTTTTGCATTTTTTTGGGAAGTAATTTGATCCACGATGTTTGGCATTTGAAATTTTTTTCTTGTTTTTACCGTCCCAGGCTCAGTCTCAAACCGTAAGACGCGGAAATATTAACTCCAACTTATACTTGGGTAAAAAATCACTCTTCGAGTTTACGGTCTTTTGCTAGTGCTCCATCCGGACGTGTTTAAGGCGTCGTTTTGACCGACGGTCGAGGACGGATACGGATTTTTGTAAAAGGGCGCCTTATGAATATTGATGAAGGATGATAGACCGATACGTTATGCGCCGCGACCCTAATCCACTGCGACTAGCGTTTATGGAAGGCCAACCGGACAGTCCGCATCCCATTTGGTTTATCCCTCCGGGCCGTACGTCATCCACGTAGTTTCCTAGTTCACACGGTCATCGTCAGATCACCGATAATCCGTTACTGTATATGAAGCACTCTGGCGGCAGGAGATGCGGGCGCTTGCAAGCTGTTTATCGGGTTGCGAATTTGTTCAAAATTGGCTGCTATATTTTGTGTGTGCGATTATATAAATGCTGTTTTCCTATTGTAATTCATATAACTCTGATGAAAGGTAGCGATTAAAAAAGGGATCTCTATAAAAAATGTTTTTTCTGCATTCGAAAGTTCTAACATGCATATTGGAAATCGGATGCCAGATCCGTCATCAACCTTCGCTTGTTTTAGCAAAAGAATCTGTATCGATCTCATTTCCAAAATCGTTATCCAAGCGAGTAATTTTCAGAGTGCGTTCCCTGTTTTTTACTTCCTTTATCATGTAGCATCTCCTCAATATTCTGACAATTTTTGCTCAGTTTTCCGCATTCCTTCAGTTCAGTCCTGGACGTCTGACTTACCTGGAAATACGTACTTCCATTTCCCAAGAAAAACTCGAGAAATTAGGAAATAAGGGAAGCTGGAATGGTGCTATGGTCCGTATAGTTCCATGAATTGGAGAGAGAATAACCTTGGTGCTAAAATTTAATACTTCAAATTTCGCGTTATATTCATTATGCATTATTTATTAAAAGAGGTTTTTGAATAATATTTGCCTCACAGATTTTCGGTATAGTTTTCTTTAAAATAATTGTGTCTTTACCTCCATCCTAACTAGATTTCTTGAGAGGAGGTAGAGGAGGTCACTTGATTCGTTCAGGACGTCGTTGATAAAAATACGAAATTCTTTCATCCTGTAACCATTTATTAATCGTGTATTTTTCCATTGCATGAGATTTTTATTGCATTCTCCTTCTGCAGCCAGATATAAATGATAAGTAAGCTTATGAAGCAATAGAGTAGAGGTCCGCAACCTTTTCAACGTGGTGAGCACTAATTTACATTCCGGAGCAACCAACGAGCACCACTATACTTTTGTAAAAGTAGGAAGAATCAAAAATCAAATCAAATCTACTTCAGAGTGATTAAAAATGCCCTTTCGCACATTTATAAGGAAGATAAGGGCACAAATCAAAATAATAGAACTAGGAAACGATTTTTAGCATCGTAAAAGTGCACGGTAAGACAGCTAAAGAGCACTACGGTGCTCGCGAGCACCAGGTTGCGGACCCCTGCATTAGAGCTTTGAGGCGTAGAAATATCTAACGAAACACGAAGGAAGAGTTTGTTTTACTATTTACGTTTTTGCAAAGCGAGCGCAAATAACGCGAAATTTCCATTCGAAAGATTTTCATCGACGTCTGCGTTGATAAAATAAACAGGAATATGTTCCACGAGGATATTTCTCTTTTTTCAGTGTACATATTGCGAAGGGGATAGAGAAACGTAATTTTCCGGTTTTAAATCTTCCTGTTTCTTCCTGCTGTATGTATCCGTTTATTTATTCATTTTTGACTGCGTAGATTTCCCCCCACCATACATCTAGATCTGGATTTTCTCCGCTCATCCATTAAGAGCTTAGGTTAGCATTCTATGTATATAAAAATTTGATGACGCGAATGTGAAACGTAACGAATGGTTTTTCCGAATACAATCCGTGAAAATGTAAACCATTTACCAGTTTATTCTATGCAAACAGAAGCGAATTTCAAGAGTTTTTTTTAAGCTCGACTCAACTATTAACAACGATTCAGCGAGAGCAAGCTAAACTGTGTACCAGAAAAGAAAATAAATGAAGCGCATTCTCGTTTGTTCTGGATTTCATGGATGTGTAAACATTTTCTTGCGGAATTGGGCTGTTATTTTTTTTTGAAAGTATACAGTGAATTTGTTGCAGATATTGCATGCATTCAAAGTACATCCTTCACGTTTGATCACAGGCCAATGTACTTTATTTGAATGATCACCTACGTATTGTTATTGTCCTATATTAATAAATCAAAATGGTTTATGCGATAGTAGCCATGATTAATAATGGCGAGATTTGTTCGTGCTCTAAAACATTGAACAAGGATAAAGAAACAGACTTTATTGGAGAAATTTCACGAAGAATAAAAAATATCAGACTAAAATGTCAGACTATCAATCATCTTCAGCCTTTCTCAAAATAATGCAATTTTTCATTGGAGAATTCGCTCCCGTCAGTCTAATTACAAACTCATAGCCATGGCGTGGACTGAACACTTTAATGTTAAAAAGTAGCCAATTTCCGTAATATTATTAGGTGAAAATTTCACAATCAATATATTTTCAGCATTTTTTTTATTAAAATAACATCCGTTTCGCGAAATTTATCTTCAATTTTGTCTATCTTCGATTTTTTTGTAAATGGCTAGTAAACGGAGTACGGCGGCGATGCATCAATTTAATTCCTTTACCGTGAGAAAAGATAATCATTTTCATCGTTTCTCTTGAAACGGAAACAGCGGCGGAGAACATCTACCCCGTCGATGTCGTTATCGAAGCGATAAGAGGGAGAACAGATTTCGAAGTCGTATCCTATAGAAATCATCTAGGAAGCCAAACCGGATGGCAAAAAAAAAATTGAATTTATTTTTCCCGGTCTCCACGTCCGGAACATCTGCATCGCTTAATCATACTCCTTCGATCTCTAAAATTCGCCAAAAAAAAAAACAAGAGAGTATCCACTCCTAAATCGCCACCATCACACGAGATGCCTTACACGCTGCGGCCGGACAAAAACGACGCCGCGTCTTTAACCGAAAGGGCGAGCAACTTTTTTCTTTTCATTTCACCGTTCCCGTCTTTCGTCTCTCCTCTCTTCCTTTGCTGTCTTCCGTTCTCCGTCCTTCTTGGCACTTTTGCTGCTCCGAGGCGACTCTTTCGACTTTCCCCAACCTCTCCCTCCCACCCTTTTTCTCTCCTCGCTCGCACACTCTGAGAGATATATGGGACGCCGTCTGACCCCTATATCACCAACCATTAACATAATTGGGAGACGAAGTCAAAACGGGTATTCACCGCTCTCTCTCTCTCTTTTCTCCTGCCCTTTTTTTTCATAACCCCGTGCCATACACTTTCCATCTTCTTCCACCTGCATCTCTCTCTCTCTGTAGGCCCTTTTAAGTTCTCGTTTCTTGCCTTCCTTTCGCTCCCTCAGCTCTTTCTCATACGTGTAATGAAAGGAATAGGTCGGACTGGCAGCAAGTTGGATTTTTTTGTAATTCTGCGGTCCGTTTCTCTCGGAAGTTGTGGGAATAAGGCCATTGATTACTTTATTCCCGTTGACCTAAGTGTGGACGGATATGTTCTGATGGTGATTAACACGAAAATCTCGTGGTATTCGTCCATGACCTCGCGTCGCGCATCCTAGGCCCGTGAGGTCTCGAGGGCAGCCATTTTAATTCCGAACGACACTAATGCAGTCGCCCTAGAGGGCGAGAGTTCTCGACGGAGGTAATTTTTACGTCGTTATTAATATGTATGCGCGGCTGACGCGAGTATTTTTTTCCTTCGCAAAGAGATTGATACGATGTTCCGAATTGGGGTCATTTTTTTAAGGTCGTTGCTCAGGTTATGAATGCATTGTTTTGTTTATCAGTCAGGTACAAAATAATAGCTTTTTCTATCCAGTAATACTTTTTCCATCTCATTTCCTCATCGTCCTCGAGCAAAGAGAATCTGACATTGAGAATAGAGAATATTTCGTAGTACAGTTGAAATATGAAAAACTAAGCTACAGAGACAGTGTGTATCATATAAACGAGAGTTAATTTACAGAAGAATGCATTCATGCTTATAGTCTACGTAAGCTCCTCGCTTTTTCGGCGTCGATAATCCGTTGCATATTTGATCGTTGTTTGTATTCCACGTGTTTCCAAGCGGTGACTTTGAAATTAAAGTCACCGTGTTGAAGGTCGTGGATGTACATCAGTTCCAAACCGTGGAGCCCTACTCCCTCTTCTACCGTATGCTGTAGCAGTTGCTTAGGTACACATCCTACCTTGATGTAGCCCCTGTTATCCATGAACGGCGTTGCGTTGTGTACGGTTCCGAGAGTGAGATTTTGAGCTCGTTTACAATGTCATCCAAGTTCAATGCGTTTCTCTATCCTGATCTCGGCCTTCAATGCAACAATTGTTGCCATACGTACATGCGCTGTTTGTGCTACCGGATCATGCCTCTTCGGGACTTTACTCTGTCCTTACCGTAGGCATTGTACCGGTTGAAACGCTATTTTTTACGATGATACGTAAGGTCTGAACACATTCACAAGTTGGCGATAAACTTCAGCTGATTAATTCAGCTCAGTACGGAACTAATTGGAAAATGTCATCGCGTTTGTGCATCAAAAGCAATCTTTTCTTTTACGTCGACAGTAGCAATTTTTCGCATGGTTTAAGCTTTCATGGCTGCCTAATCAGTTATTCAAAAGTATCACTGAATATTTACTTTATTGCTGATCATCATTTTTGTATGCTTCTTTTGGGAAAAACTTGCTTGGAGGAGTTGCTTCAATCTATAGTAATAGTAAAATATAATCGATAAATGCCTGTTTTTCTGTGTAGGTCCTTTTTAACATTTTCGAGAATTCCAAATAGTTATTAGTTTTAATGGGAACGCTCTCTATAAGCCACCCTGAACTCGTTTCCGCGGTGGGGCGATTTTTTTAATAAAAAACTTACTCGTAACCTAATGTGCAGAAAATGTGTTTAATATAAACGTTTAAGTATTATTTTCTTTATGTCCACTCCTTTCGTTCTTATGCTTAGGGAAGTTAAGTATCCGAAAAATTAGAGCCCTAACATATTTTGATTTTGAAATGCGTTGCCTTGACGACAGCGCTTTCGTGGGTATAGAAGAATCAAACGTACAGAGAAGTTGGAGAAAAGGTCCTTCTTATGTTAGTGCTCCAGGAAACGTGATTCGTGTCGATATCTATTCTCAACAGCTCAATTTTTTCTTCTTCTTGGAACTTATTCGTAATGACGTATGTACATACTGAATTCAGCCGAATTCCAAACGCCTTTCTTCAGTCGAAATTATCTCGACAGATATTTCCTCCTTTACGAAAAATTTAATTACTAAGTTGCAACGGTAACTACAAAGGATCTTCTTTTCGAAGCATGATTTACAGCATTTCATTTACTTCTCTATCTAAATGGGGCGTATCAATAATGTAAAGATATGCCACATTTCCCGTACGAACAATCGACGAGTCTTATCCACGTCATATCACTTATTACTACGTTATTCTTAAAATTCTGTATTTTTTAATCCCGCCCTCTAAGGTAAACTACGCATCGCATTTCCTTTCGATGAAACTATCTGTTTAATATACGTTTCTATCGAATGTGTTACATGTCATTGTTGTTTTCAACTGCGTGTATTCAATTTAGCGTGTACTCTTCTTGCTTAAAGACGCGATTCAGAATTTCTGTTTCCTTGCACATTAAAAAGGAAAAGTGGCCTGCTGTTGGAAATAAATTTCCATAAATAAGGGGATTTGTCGTCCGTTTTCCACTCTATCGGAGATGGGGACACAACCGGTGTGACGGGCGTTTCTCATATAATTCAGTCTGCCAGACTGCCTTATTTCCCTGCTTCGCGTAAAGCATCAGGCGTCCCCATCAACAGCCACCTCGTACACCATTCGCGTACTGGATGGCGATTAAAATGATGTTTTTTTTCTCGGCTGATTCCTCCATTCCTTGGAGAAATCAACACTTGACTCTGCCAATCGGTATCTTTTCAGGATATTTCAAATACTATTACTTCGAGTCAATGTCTTTCACTCTATTTCTTTCTCTCTATTTCTTTCTCTCTATTTCTTTCTCTCTATTTCTTTCTCTCTCTCTCTCCCTCTCTCTCTCTCCCTCTCCCTCTCTCTCTCTCCTCTCTCTCTCTCTCTCCCTCTCTCTCTCCCCCTCTCTCTCTCCCCCTCTCTCTCTCCCCCCCCTCTTTCCCCCCCTCTCTCTCTCTTCCCCTTCCTCTCTCTCGCTTCCCCTTCCTCTCTCTCTCTTCTCTGAAAAGCGAAAAGGGGATTGTGGGAAGGAGTGGGGCGTGGCCTGAGTTTTGGAATCGATAATGTGTGCAACACAGTGTTCATCTACCTCCTCCTTTCTCTCTCTTCCTCTACCGTCTTAACCTCTCCTATCTTTGTTTAATTGCAGCGATTTGGAGATTCATTTAATTTAAATTAGTCTTTCTCTCTCCTACTCTAATTCTCCATCCATCCCACTCTCTTACTCGCTCTTGTTTTTCTCCTTTATTGCATGGCATTCGTGATCTTTTATTCCAAGTTCTTTTCCTAAGACTAATATATTTTGAAAAACTAATAATTACGTGTATATATTTATTTTCGGCTGATAATTTGTTGGATTCTTTCCTTTTAAGTAGTCGGTTAAAATAAATATGAATCGGAAAGTTTTCTCTCCAAGTACTAATACGATACGATATGTATTCCTTATACGTTTCTAAGAGGCAACCTTTCCCAAAATACTGAGTAACCGTATATTTGTGCATTTGCGTTATTTAATTATAATTAAAAATCATTGACGAATATTTTAAGCTACATTTAAACAATTGCGGGGTGTGTTCGTAAAGCACGCTCTCTGTAATTTTGACTGAAGCATTTCGTTTTCACTCTTTTCGATTCTCATGAAAGACATTCAAACTTGCCATACGTAAATATCTTTTTGGCGACCTTTCCCTTACCTTCCGTTCCGGAAGAGTCTCTGCAATTGCTCCGCTCCGTGCTCTCAGAGAATCACTCTGCCTATTCGCAATGAGAGCATTTTTTGCCTCTAATTCGGTTTCCCCTTCATGCATGTTCTCTCACGGAATGCCTTAGGCATCTATTTTCATTTCACGCCACAACAACTCCTGATTGCGCCTCAACGCGCTGTTTCTGCTCCTCCTCCCCCTCCCCCTCCCCCCAACAACTCTATTTCTGCTTTCGTTTGTGCTTCGTATGACAGGTGATTTAACTCAACGTAGACGGACGTAAACAATCTCTTACTTAAGTTGGTTCCTACCGTCCTATTTATTTCGTTGTTATTTACAATTGTGACTATTTTCGACTAGTAGCACTTGACATAAAGATTTCCAACTCCATTAAGTGCATGTTCTCCTGAGTCGTCCATATAATGCGTTTGTAATATTTTAGCTTAGCATTAATTCTCCGACAACAAAATTTGATCTGAAACTGATACAGCTCGTTCCAATATAAATCGTAATATTGACATAATATTTAATTTCTTATTAGGTTTCGTGGGCCACATTTTTACCATGGCGATATTGTGTCGTCCTACACTTTGCAACTATGTAATGCTCGTTCAGAGCATATATAATTGTCATTTGCATAGTTCACCCACGAAGCATATATAGCCAGTTTATCATCCAAATGCGAATGCTTTTATTGCAATCATTTTAAGCCCACTTAAATCAGACTAACATGATTCTTTTTGTACATTTACTATTAATTCTTAAAAGAACGGAAGCCGGATAAAATGCATATGCGGAACGGAAGCGGCATGCGAGCAACTATTTCTTCTCTGCTCTCGGAATTACTCAAAAATTTTAATAAATACCAGAGGGTAATTCTGCTTTTTTATTGTCTTGCGATTTCGAAAGTAAATTTTGTGTATTTCATTTTAAGATTCGTTCCAAATATTTTCTATAAATACGACACCCTATTGTTGGTTATAGTGAGCTCAAAGCGGCGAAATTAAACCTTGATTGCTCACTTCCATGCCAAACTCAAGCATCATTACAATTGCGCCTATGTCATCTCGTCGTAACGCCAGCTCAGAGGGATTTCAATTGTTATTTTATTTGGTTAATTCGTTACGAAATCGAAGCATGCCGCATTAGCAATTGCAGTGAGAGGGGTCCAATATGTGTGTACGATATTGAAGAGCATAGCTGTTGTGTGGGATGGAGATGGTGTGTTTCGGAGAGAGGTGGAGGGTCATAGCAAGAGGTTGAGGTGAGTGGAGCGGAAATGGTGACGTGGGGGGGGGGGGGGGAGGCAAACAGGGGCGCCGAGCATTCGAGGAGGGTAAAGCGGACGCAATTGGAGGGTGGAAGTCGGGGCGCTAGAAGTCGCCCTCGTAACAGATCGCTCGTACGTGACTTGCCTAACGTCCTTCCTTTCTCCTCCCATCCGCTACACGCTTTCGTCCCTCTTTTTTGTTTTTTTTTACTGTTTTCGTTCCTCTTCCACTTTCATATCCCCATTCTTTCGTCTCTCCTCTCTCTTCCTAATTTTTTCTACAATTTCTTTTTTCCCATCCTTCTCTCTGCCTTTCTCCGCTTCAAACCTCGTATTGTTTTATCGGTTCTGTCCATTACACCTGTTTCCTTAGAAATCCTTTTTTCCTAAAAGGGATTGGGCATGCATTTATATATGGTAATATGTATTAATACGGAGGAAAGCAAGAAATGCTTGTTTTAGATCTTTATTTTCAAAATTCATTGATTTAAAGAAAAGTATTACAAATGGAAATGCATAAATCGAACTGTTTTTATTATACAACAGTCATTTTATTTCTTTCCCTTTTCTTCTTATTTTCTCCGAATTACCTTATTTTACGTGAAATATTTTCACGTCTCTAGGTGGTTCGATATAATTATCCCTTCTTACGGTTCATATGTATTAAAGAAATGGGTGTATAGTAGCTTTTACATATTTGAACGACACCGCTGCCTTTTTTTAATTAAGGCAGTTGAATTTCATTGATTACCTACACATACTCTTTCGCAAGATGGAAGATTAAATAGAAAAAATTAACTCCAAACAACCTCAGGTTCAACAAAATACGATTTAAATTTCATTATATTTAATTTATATCGATGTGAAACCCATCGTAACCTTGCATATTTATTATCTTCCAAAGTCAAAATACATCGTAAATTTTTAATTCTTTGTAATCATAAACTTTCAATGTGATAGATTTGCCAAAATATCCTATGGATATTTAAAAGAATTTGGTGAATTCTTAAATGAAGAGTAAGGTAACATTTTCGTTCAAAGGCATATGTGAAAAAACTTTCGCCCTTTGTCACTTTTATGTGTGGGTTAAAAATTAATTCATTACTGCAGTTAAAAATAGCGATAAAAACTACCTGTTGGAGAGATAGCGATTCAAAATGGTTTTTTTATGAATGCATGACGGGGTTTTAGAGAAGGCTGCTTTGCTACGACGTAAATTGTTTTCGTCGGCAATTTCAACTTCGTGCTGCGAGTTAAAAAATTACAGAAAGGTCGGTGATATATATATGTTTGTGTTTTTAAAAACTCCCCTCTTCCGTCTCTTTTGCAAATTAGATGAGATGGAGCGGACGCAGTGCGGATCTTGATATCCCACGGGAGTTTATTTTATTTGTTTTTTTAAGAGCCCGTTTTTCCAAGGGAAACTGTAATTAATATCCGGGATTTCATCGCTCCCACGGTACTAACTTAATGTCATCCGTCTATCCGTGATCAAGGTAGAAAAAACACCGTAATCTTGTCCTGCGAGTTGTTGTTAATTCCCCGGTGACGACCGTTCGTTCATGTGTTTCGAGTCTTCTTGGATTACTTTATGGAAACACACGTGTGAGTCATATGTTTTTATTTTTTGCCGTAGATATTTCTAGGATGATTCAAATATCGAGGGGAAATAAAATAGAGAAAGGTGTGGTTCGCACGTTTATTTTGATAGAGTTTTTCATTTTCTGTTTTTTTATAATGTTTTCTCATTTTCCGTGAAAGAGCCGTGAGTTACAACGCAGCTGTCAAAACTTTGCTCTCTTTATGCATCGACACGAGATGACGTATTTATGCGTGTTTGCGTACCACCGTTCGATATTCGCATTTTTTTTGGTAAATCGACGGAAAAATCGCTATCACGCTCGCCGCTATCGAAATTTCCGCTCACGCGGTTCAAAATGGCGTCAAGGGATAAGGACGATTTCATCCCTTTTTCTGTGGCGTGGTCCACGCTGGTGGAATTCGTGCCAAAAACAGTTTTCGTCAAATCTGTTCATCATCTCTTATCTGCAATAATGTCATCGTTGACATTTTATCCCAGTATCATGGCTTTTGGCCTCGTACGTTATTGCTATTGAACTCGAAGCTTTCGTGATTTTACGAAAAAAATCGGTGAATAACTGCCGTCCTCTTAAATAATGAATCCTCGGTGCAGTCTGAAAAATCATTCATTATGATTTGTAGTCTGTGTTATCTTAGAATTTTGTATCAGAATTTGAAGATGCTGTCTCTCGAGTATAAAGGAACAGATTTTTTAGAATTTTTTCTTGGCTAAAATCCTAAATTTCAAACTTTTTCTGGACAAGTAAATGTATAATTGGCAGATGGCTCAGTAATTTATATTATTATTTTTCACTAACTATGAGTCAGTAGTTGCGCAATCAAATCGAGACACATTATCTACATCAAATTTTGTAATCTTATTACGTCCTGCATAACAATGAAATCGAAATACAGAAATAAAGAATTTTTTTGGCCGTTTCCAAAGCCTGTCGACTTTTTTGAAACTTTATATTGGATGTATTTATTTATTTCGAAACCTGCATTACTTGAAAGACAACAAGATGAGGTTTATTATTTGTGGGCTTAATATGCGAGATTTGATCAAGTTTTAAATTGTCCAGTCTGCAAACAAAGCCACATTTTTCCGGAATGGCATGAAAAATTCTATCGCAGGATTTCATTATCTCCGGATATAAAATATCCCTCCTTGGACGACTTTTTGCCTCTTCCTTTCCCTCTCTCTCTGATATCCTGGGAGCCATTCTCGAGCATGTTACCAACACCAGCCTTCCAAATTCCTCCGTCGGCACCCCGCTTCAGTTAACCACCTTTCCTTTCCCTTCTTTTTCCCCCCTCCTACTACCCACTGAAAAATCTCCCTTTCACTCCCTCTCACCCCTTGTTATGTCTTTACCCCGAAGAGAATCCCAATATCCCCGTTTCATTACGGAAATCTCCAATTCGCATTGCCGCGTAAAACCCTATTCTCCATATTTTATTTTGCGAATTATCATTTTCGCGATCCCTTCCCCCCCCCCCCCCCCCCCCCCGTCCTTTCTCCCCTCTCTATCTATCTCTTGCTTTCCCATCACTTTGCATTCCCTCTCTTTGTCTCCTTTCCCCTGCTTCCCTCGCTTTCGCTACTACGCTTGCGATGTCTCCTCTTTTCTTACTTCTCATTCTTTTTCTTCCTCCTGCGGTATTTGGGTCTCGTCTTAAGTACGTCATCCAATCTTCAAACTAGCCCGTCCATTTGTTACCTATTACATCCTATCCAAATTTCCTTCTTCTTCCCACTTGTTTCTTCTTCTTTCAATTTACTTTATCATATACGAAATATATTGAAAAAGTATTGTTATCGCGATAAAATTCGACCTCGAGATTTTTACGGAAATATACGTTTTAGGTGTAGCTGAGTCTGAAAAAGTGGTTTTCGCAATGCCGTATGTCTATCCATTATTGGATCTAGAGCCTAAACGGTAGAGCGAAAATGAATGAAATCTCGTACTTAGGCATTTTATCATACACAGCAGAGTATATGAAGAAATGGTTGACATTGATCAATAATTAAGAGTAGTTTATTCTACGCATTTTTAACAACAATCCGATTTTCTCGAAAACGGCTCTAACGATTTTGATCAAATTTCCTAAAGTTACTTGAGTTTACGTCTTAGATAATACTGTATTGTTCATATTTCTCAAAAAATGAATATAAGGCTAGTTTATTCTAGGTAGCTTTAACAATAATTTGATTTTCTGAAAAACGGCTCAAACGATTTTGATAAAATTTCGAACAGTTACTTGAGTATATGTCTGCAATAATACTGCGTATTTCATTTTTCTCAATGAATGAATATAAGGCTAGTTTATTCTAGGTAACTTGAACAAAAATTGGATTTTCTAAAAACCGGCACATACGATTTTCATTTTCTAAAAATAACTAAACGACGCATTTGTATATGAGAAAGTTCGTACATTGTGTGCTGTACCGATTTTTTCTCTTCGTGGTATATTATTTTCTTCCATTTTAAAAATTTCTCTTCCGTCCGAGCGGTATCTCGGTCTTCCCTTTTCGTATGCCTTCGTAAACTTCCTCCTCCTCACAAAATCTCTCTATTTCTTGAGATCCTTCCATTCTGTATGGATCAGAGTAGTACCTTTCCTTCCCGTCGTCATGCGAGGACCTTTTCCGTGTTCGCCTCTGTGCGTTCTTCCACCTCACCTGCAATCCCTTCCTCGTATATCTGATAAGGTTTGTGTGTGTAGCATGGAGGGCGGAAGGGCCTTGTTCGGCCTTTAATTCTACGCGAGTGCCCTCGGGCTCTCTGCTCCTATCGGTGGGTCACTTCTCTTCCCATTCCTCCTCTTCCAACTCTCGATGCTTTTAAACACAGGAGATGAAAAAGTTGGTTCGTTCTTTGGCGAGTTATTTCTTAGTTTTTGAAACATTTCTCAATAGAATAGGGTGTTGACAGTGAGGAAATTATTTTTGTTTGCCGGTGGAATTTAAAAATAAATTTTCTCTCTTCTGTAAATCAGATTTTTTTAAAAAGATTATATACGTTCAAATATTGGCGTTCTGCTGACTCATTCTCTAAAACATATCGTTATATTTCTGCCGTTAAAAAAAGGGCTTTTTAAGCAAATATTTACTTTTTTCAAATTATTCTCTTTTTCCAGGCTCCGTTATCACTTTGGTTAAATATTAGTAAGACTGCTTTTCTTGCGTTTTTTTATGAAATATTACAGCCATAAAAAAGTTGAGTAGGCTTATTTCTACCTCGAGGCAACCGCCATCAGTTATGATGGTGGCGGCAGCACTGGTGATCAGAAAAAGAATATTGCGCGCCGAAAGAGCATCGTGTTAGTATTTTAATAAACAAAATGTTTATGATTTTTTTGCGAATCAGTTCGTTTAGGCACGTTATTTTCTTAATACGTATGTAGTCTTAAAACAAATCACGTTGCATTTGTTTGTCGACTACTTATGAGTGTCTCGCATTTTTAGATGCGGCTCTGCTCTTTCACAGTTATTCTCTTGCGCAGCCTGTTTCTCGAATAAACTTCTCGCATTTTTCATCGTGCCAATCGGAATTTTTCGTCTTTCTAGTATATCAGATTAATGATTTTTATCTCTCACAAGGAATATTCAAGGAAGCCGAATGTAAGGTTATGGGGTTCCGCGGATTGTGACACCATGGAAATGAAACAACGCTTCATCACTTTATTGGTTATATATAAGGACGAATTAATTGGTTTTCATAATTCTTATTGGATAACCTTCCGTATTGCTCAGCTACCGTGATATTTAAAAAAAAATCGATATTCGTGTTTCTTTAAAATGTTTTTGTAGTATTAATAATTGGATAGTTTATGTGTAACGTTTAAATGTAATTTTATGCAATAAATCGGATAATTTGTAAAATATTTTGATTTTTGAAATATCCTCCAAATTAACACATCTAAGTACCTATTCCTCAGTAACATTCGCCGTTATGATTAATTTATTTTTAGCCTTCCAAATGTAATTTAGAAATTGAAGAAGGTTTATCTGTTTTTACCATTATAAGAACGTTGAGCTTGATAAATGACCTAAACGTTGGAGGAGTATATTCGTTAAAAGGAGTTCACTGTGCCACTGATTACAATGGAAACAAGCTGAAAGTCATAAATCCTTTCATCATTACTGCAGGGTCGAAAATTCCTCCCTGAGGTGTCGTAAGGAAGAATTCTCAGCAGTGACCTACTTCGTTAATGACATGTTATGTGTAAAGTAATTTCCAAAGAGTAAGCCGCGAAACGGTACATTTCCAAAATATACGTAAACATTAAGACATATTTTAGCATCTTTATTTGAAAAACTAATCAATAACTATTACAATGTTCAATGCAGTAATTTATAATGTTTTCGTAACATATCATTGCCTTTCGCTACTCTTTTGAGGATCACCAGTTTTGTAAAATTATGACATGCGAGGGAAAAATAGCATTGAAAGCCGAAAATAGCGCTTCTATAGTCTTTATTTCGGTGCACATCGTTTAAAAAGACGAACAAATGGACGATGGCCGCAGTGCTGCCGAACCTTACCCTCGTATCCAGTGCCTGGCCCTGAAAGGATGGCCTAGCTTTATTAGCTCGGAATATTTTGCCTACAAGAACGGTTTGAAAAACCGTAAACATAAGCTACTTTTTGCCATGGAAGCGCTGAAAATTGCGTCCGCCTTCTCTCACTTGACTCCCTCTCCCTCATCTCTCCTCTGCCTCTTTTCCCTCCAATGCGACCTCTTCATGCATGTGAAAATAAAAAGGCAAATGTGGGAGGCAAAGTAGGAGATTTTTACGACCCACAAAAACCGCCGATCGTTCATTTTCGAATCAGTTCCGACAGAGTTGCTTCCTGCGGGTTCGTCGCCGCGACGTTATCTCCCGTTTTTTTGTGTGCGCGCGCGCCTCTGTACGTGCGCTCGATAGTAACAAAAGCTCGGTGTGTGTATATGTACACGCACATATATGCTGAAAGACATACGTCATTGTGTTTATGCATTCCTCTAAAAACTCACAATGTAGGTGTGTACACACTCATCGCCTCTTCTGTACTCCAGGAACCTTAAGAACGTCTTCACAATCAAGAGCTTTATAACGCTTATTTTTGTTTGAATTTTAATTTGTCCAATTTTCTGTCATGGAGGCTGTGGCCAATTTAAATTTGTTAAAACTCAGTGATAATGTTCTACTCAATTATATTCTTCTTTTAGCTACCAAATTCACTCCACTCCATCTTTATGCTCGTATCTGCCTATTGTTGATAAAGGGGTGTATATATTTTAATTGAATTCCAATGGCATATTTCTTCTCTCTATCTTACCGTTCATATTTACACCGAACTGGGCGTTTAATGTTATTGAGTGTATCCTTCCATAATATGCTTTAGACGGTAATTCCTATATTTAATTTTTTATGATTTCTTTTCACGTATGCTTTTCGTCGTTTATCGAATATGGGCGGTTTTTCTCCGTATTTAGTTAGTCTCGGGGCCATTAGAGCTCGCCAGAAAATGTCTGCACGACTTTATTCAGTATCAAGGAAGTCGTATACTTTATTATCAGAGTGTCTTGGAATCGAGGTACTGATTTGTGTAATGTGTTTATTTTTCTTAAACGAGTGCAACCATTCTATCAACCTCACATTACTAACTCAAACTGCTGAAAAGGTGATAACAGAATCTTGCGGACCCATGAACGGTGAAAGGTCCTAACATGGCCGTGAGGGCTTTTAATACAGCTGTAATAGTATTTATATCCAAAACGTAGCACCTGTTCACTGTAGTGTTTCAATGGATACAATTTTACGCGACTGGTAAAAAAAATAGAACCTCAGGACGTGCGCACACTGGCGTATATTTCGCGCATGTGTCACGTCGCGTTCCTAGGAGATGGGAGGAAGAAAGGAATTCAATATCCGATTGTAACTCGCTGCCAAAAAATTTCGGAGGGATAAATGCGTGCGTCAGAGGGAAGGAGGAGGGGGGAGGGTTAGATGGGGGAGTCGGATAGGGGAAGCGGGGAAAGGGAAGTAGGAAAGGGGAATCGGAAGCGGGATTGGGAATGCGGTAGGGAAAAGGGAAGCGGGAAGAAGGTTGAATCGGTCGATGGCCACGATCCTAAAAATTTTCGCTCGTTTTACAGCTATATTTTCGCCATTTCCACCTTCTACTTTTTTTTTATGCGCCGTTATGAATCAGCGCTCCAGCGCCATATAACGTAACCCGTTATTCCGTCCTCGCCCTTCGTTTTTTTCCTCTTCCATAAACCCTTCCCTCTGTTTGCACTTTTACTTCGCTCTCTCTCTCTTTTCATATTCCATCTACAATCCCCTCAATACAGATTCCCCTCTCGTTGCATTGCATTTTATTCCTTTTTCACCGCCTTTCTTATCGTTTCATCCTCAAATATTACTCCTCATTTCTCCCTCACTCCCATTGGCTCTCTCTCTCTCGCATCGCCCTCGCAGCGTACTCATTCGTACGTATTCTTTCCATAATGTCCCTCATCTTTACTCGCTATCTTCTAATCCGATCCACACCCATGATTCTTGCTTATCTTTCCCTCGCAGTTTACACTCTTTTCTTTATCGCTTTGCTTAACTTTTCTGCTTCGATCCAACGTTTCGTTTTCTCTCTCTCTCCCTCTCCCCCCCCCCCCCCCTCTCTCTCTCTCTTTCCCCGCCTCAATTTTGGCTTATCTCCGCTTTCTCTCGTTTTTTATCCTTTATCTTTTATCTTCATCCTCTTCATATAAAATTTTATCGCATATTATTCTCATTCTTTAATCTTCCTCCTCCGCCCAACGCTTCATTATCTCTGCTCTAGTCCCCCTTCAAATGTCGTTTCTCTAATTCCCTTTGTAATTTATCGTTCCTCTTCGTCTTCACATTCAATTTCGTTTCGTAGTGGCTTTTGAGGTGTGGTCTCTGGTTAAGCAGGTTTGAAAGAATTTTCCTTTTAAAAAGAAAACCAATATTAGCATAGTCTTGCTATTTATTTTTATTTCGTAATTCTTCGGCAAAAAAAATGACTCATTGGTTTTTTCTCATGACATATTTCATCGATTTACCGACCCGATATGTTAATTATTGTCCTCCCCATATTAATTTTTTTAATAATAATAAATTTACCCTGTTGGCATTAAGCAATCCATAAAACGAGTACCTAAATATGGCACGAAAATTTAGAGCAAACACATGAAAACATAAAAAAAAACTCAATGAAGAATGATATGGCCATGGCTCTTGGTCCTCGTTTAGTTCTAAAAAAAATAGCCAGCGTGCGTGTGGAGGTAGTACCTTTGTTTAATTTAATTCGGGCACTTCTGGGAATAAGGTCCCCAGAATTCTTCCCTTCGTATTAATAATAATGTCGATTACTCACTCGTGACACCCCTGCTCCACGCCCCTATTCCACGCAATCTCTTCCCTCCCTCCCTCCGTGCCCATTCTCCCCCCCCCTCCTTACATTCCTCCTCCTCTTCTAATCTAACTTCTCTTTACCTCTCCTTCCATTTCGCTGTTCTTTCGCCGAGTTTTTCCCTTCAATTTTTCGCTTCTGTTTTTCCTTCCAAGTTATCCTGGTGCCCGCTTTTCCTCTCCCCAATAATCCTCTGTAGAACTTTCGTTTGGAGACAATATTTTCCCACCGTCATCATATATTCTTCTTTAGATATCGGAATACTATGAAATAATAAATCCAATTTTATTATTTGTCGTCACAATCACAATATTAATTTCTCTTGAATTTTGCTAGCCATGGCACGCAATTAACCTTCTCCTCTACTGTAGCAATTTTAATCAGTAAGGGATCTGAATAGAAAAGATTATGTTATTGTTACGTTAACTGTAACGTAACACTCTGTTAACAGTTACGAAACTAATAAAATTGGCTTTATTATTCCATGTACAGATTATTTCTATCATATGTGTGCATACAAAGTTATTTAAGTTAAAAAGGGCACACGGACTTCTGCTTTGTCTTACATCTTTGTTAAATACGGGAGTTAGTTGAAAAGCTTCTGATTCTAATGCATTGCTCCGTTACAAATTAATGTCTCTCCAAGAAATGCTTTTATGTAACTTTCTTATATTTATTATTCTTAACTAATTCTCTCATTTCCGTATTTTTTTTTTTTTATAGAAGTCGGTAATATTTAGTTCAAGAAAGTATTTGCAGTACGGGAAATAATTTTCAGTAACGTGCCTTCTTTATTTTTGGTCAAAGGAATTTTTCTCGAAGCAGCAATTTTCACGAAAAAATTCTGAGAGTTGTGAAGTAAGAAGTAACGTTGCCTTTGAAACTTTACTGACCCAACTCCTGAAGTAGTTGAAAACCATACATAAAAAACTAAGTACTTTTGAAATTGTAGTTTTAAGAGAGGCTCGATCTTTTTTTTTCTTTTCGACGAAATGAAAAAAACTAAGCTATTCTCTGTTTCTCGGCGCATCCTATGCAAGACGACTGCGTACTTTAATATTTAATTTCTTCCCGCCTTCATTTCGCGTCGGAGAACTTCACGGCGAATTCTTACTTACGCCTAAGTCGCCAAGTCGCTTCCTCCTCCTCCTCCATCATCGCTTCTCCGTAATTAGATTCATTTCTTCGATCAGCAAAGATGTGCGCTGTGCTCGTCGCTTTTCTTCGAATTCGTTTCTATCTTGTTTGCTTCTTTTCCTCCCCCCCCCCCCATTTCACTCTCCCTTCTAACTCCCCCTTTCTATTGCCCTCTCTTTTTTCCGCGTGTCATTCCACGGGCCTCCCTCCCCCCACCCTCCTCCCTATTCTTCTTCCTCTCTCCCCTCCCCCCCTCCATTTCAAGAAACTCTTTGTTAGCTTTCCCAAAGGGCTCACATCGTTTCTCTCTCTCTCTCCAACTTCCTTCCTGCTGAGACCCCCTCTAGATCCTCCTTGCGCCCATCCTCTTCCTCTTCTTTAGTTTTCTCGAGACTTCGGGACGTCGCTTCTCGTCCCGTATCCAACTCTTTATTTTCCTTTCCGTCTGAAATCATACGTTCCACACGTTTCTCCATCTTTCCGAACCAATGCATCTCGACGGTGTCCTAAGCTTCTGAATCGATTAAGACTATACGCTTACTTTTTTACGTCACTGTAAGTTTGAATCTGTTTAAAAATCGTTATTTATGTATAACGTTTTTTATGGAGCCCCTCCTGCCAGCAAAGGGTTTGTATTACTTTCAGATTACGTTGATTCAAGTGCTATTCTTTTCGCCGAAATCTTGCGAATCCTTTCACGCGCGCACAAAAATACTCCTTTTTTTTCGCTCCATCTGCAAAAAATGCCCTCGTGTATATGATAGAAATTTTTTCCCGTGCGTGCAAGAAATACTTCTAAGAATTTATTTCATAATATAAAAAAAATCATATTTTCACATTTCGCGCGTGGTAATTTCACGAGCATTTTAACTAAGTTGCTTTCTTTTACATTGTTGAAGGAAGGCGTATCAATGAATATATGCATATGATTATCTTCAAAATAAAGAAGTTTCGATAATCAAACGAGCCATTCCGAAATAAATCATGACAAAACATGTTTTCAATTTGTCCATGAAAACAGCTTAACGTAGGTACATTCCACCTTTCTTTTGTGAATCGTATGATTATTTTTGCATTTGTGTCTTGAGCACACGTGGAAACGTGGAAACCATGCCTCGACGATTTATGCGCGAAATAAGTGGTGCGTGCAACTTCTGGTAACGCGAGATTTTTTTTTGTCTCTCCTTCAAAGTCGCGCAGTCGCCGAACTGTATTTGCTTCAAGTCTCGGTCGAAATTTTTTCAAACGTGCCTCGAAAATTTCAATCCCTTTACTGTCCTTTCTTTGAGAAATTCTCTTCCACTAAAATTTCCTGCCGTCGTCACGAAGCTGTCTTCTTTTATGCTTACATCGCGTCTCTGTTCGTTCCCTTGTCATTTTATTTAAACCTTTATGCTTAAAAAACTTGAGAATCGCTGGTTTTCATCTGCATCACCGACAAAGCACACTTATTTTCGATATTTATTCTAAGGTTTTCTATATATATATATATATTTTGGGCAACTAGGTGTTGAGTTGTGTCTCTCTTGTGCTGACGAAGGGATCATCCCGAAAGCTCTAACCTCTACAAATGAGTCTCTCCAACACCCCAGCGGCTCTACTTCCGGTAACTGGGTTTCCTTCAACACCTAGTTGCCCAAAATATCCTTACTTACCTTTACTCTTCCTTAGTATTTATATATATATATATATATGTGTGTATATGTATATGGGCTTTCTTTCTCGCTATTTTTAAATCCTTAGGGTTTTTATTCCCAAAATTGTTTGGTTATCGTTAACCTTACTTTCACGATTTTTTTTTCGTAAAGGCCGATGTCACGCGAAAACTATTTCATTATAATGGATATAGATGTCCGCGTTAGCCCTGTTTTAATCATTTTTCATTTAGATGCTGAAGATGTAAATTATTTTTAGAGCGATATCTTCAGATATTATTTTAGGTCGTATACATGTTTCTTAGTTTAGTTTTCTAAAATGGCTGCTATGTAAAGTTGTTCGGCTGTTTCTAATTTTTAAATCCGGAATCTGTCGACATCTTGTGTGAGTAAAAGTGATTTAGAGAAGCGCCTTCTTCAGAATAAAACATTAACGTCAAAGCAGTGTTCTTTCCGTGCCCT